>JAPCWY010000009.1:34135000-35480000 GCA_028455895.1 Rhodomyrtus tomentosa | reverse complement strand
TAAGAAGAAGTGGGTCATTTTTGGGTCACTGGTGTGGCGTGGTTACAACATTCTTCTATTGAGCTTTGGTTTTCTCTATCTCATTTTCATGCATCTGTCTTTCCATGTTTTCTTGCATGCATGAACTGCTATGTGGGTTTCATATTTTTGTTTTCATTTTATTTTACCGGTTCCATTGCACCGCTCGGGAATCGGTTTGGACAGGCGGTCCGGTCTATCCACGGTTCCAAGGATATTCGACAAAGCTTCTTTTGGCCAAAAAGCCCTAAAAAGCGTCATGCCAAAGCTGAAGGTGTTACATAGAATAGTTTTAGCGATGTCACAAACTTTCTATTCGCAAAGTCCCACGTTATTGGAATTGAAATCAAAATCGTTTGTTGACCTGCACTCATTTAGCAAAATGGAGTCTAATTAACTAGGTAATTAAAACGAGTACTTACTTGGAAATTGAGGAAAGATGTGCTTTGGAAGCGATCAGAATACTATTGCTGAATGATCCCCGAAGAGAATGATTCGCTGGATGTCTATTCCTTGTATCGAGTACCGCACAATTTATATCTAATTGGATTCTGACTTTAAATCGTATTGATGGGTCTTGTGGGCGAGCCAATTATGTTAGGCTAAACATTATGTTAGGCTAACCCAGCCCATAGCCTCCACAAGTAACTGCCACTTGTGTTTCAAACATGAAGTGATCTTTCTTCTCTCCCCCAACGAAAACGTACAGAAGACGAATTCTCTCTCAAGACTGCAAATCGAGACATTTAATTTGTGGAAGTAAGGTATGTTCGCCTAATATACCTAGTTCAATTAGTGATTCGAGAATTTCTTGGGCGTGTATACATCACAATTATAAATAAGAGTAATTTTTTCGCCGTCTTCTGAAAGTTAAAGTCGTGTTTTTTTTTTTCCCGTGGATGCAGAATGATTCTTTCCAATTGAAGATGAAAAATTTACGAAATGAAAACGGTAAGTAGGTAAAAAAATTTCTGAGTGCATCGTCGTACAAGATATTATTTTCTGCTATTTTTGCACTTCGTCGGGACAATATACGTATATGTAATGCTATCGACCAATTTTACAATATATTACGGTATATATATATATATAGACATAATTATTAATAAAAGCCGTCATATTGTAGGGCCCCGCAAATTTACCATGTATAGAAGTTTTCGTTCGTGATGATCAATTATTACAGTGGAAAGTATAACACACCCGTTATTTGTCGACCGACATAACCAGATCATAATTTGCCAATATGTTTCGCCAGCAAATAATGGATGAAATAAAAAGCAGAACGCCGACCACCTTAATGCATTCCAATGATGCCCGCTCACTTTTCTTATGAAGTCGTACGAGAGAATAAAGCCTGTTTCCGACCAAAAAAATAAATAAAATAAAGCGTGTTGGGCCATTTTTTGGTAATGGGAAAAACAGATGTTCCCACGTCGGAATGTGACGACAGGCTTAAACTCCGTTTGTTTAACAGAAAATAATTTTCAGTAACGTAGTTTTTGGATTTTTCGGCATTTGCTTTACAACATTTTTTCTGAAAAAAAATCAAATTTCCTAAAAGTAAAAAAAAAAAATCTGCTTTTTTTCGTCCTCATTAGATACCGCCAAGTCAAGTAAGTCAAGCTGAGTCGGACTCAAAGAAAATATATCCCTTGTCTCCTTGTTCAAAGGGGGTAAGAGCCCTGGGGTAGGGTGAGCTGAGGGCAGACAACATTTCAATGTCACGAACGAAACCTCGGCGAAGGACTCGGGCTACCCCCTGTTCAAATCCAAAGAAGAACCTCTCCCGAATTGACAAGAGCTTTTCACAGCAAATCTAATGTACAATAAAATAAGGTGTGTCACACAATATTTATTTCATCGTAAAAAAAAATGGGGAATGTGAGAGCCCGTTTCATGTTAGAAATGTGATGACGGATCTTTGTTGTCATTAAGGCCTAATACCCTAAAAAACCTCCAACTTTAACATTTGTGATAATTATATCCAAAACTTTTTTTGTCTCATAAAAAACCTCAAACTTTTACTTTTGTTTCAATTCTACTCAAAGCTGTTAATTTTGTCCAAATTCTACCAAAATTGTTTACTTTTGTCTCAATTTTACCGACATAATGCCAAAAAAATCATCAACTTTTATTTTTGTCCTAATTTTACTGGCCTAATAAAAAAAACCCTCAACTTTTACTTTTGTCCTAATTTCACTCAAAATTTTTACTTTTGTCTCAATTTTACCGGCTTAGTACCAAAAAACCCCCATTGACTTTTACTTTTGTCCCAATTTTACTACGGTTAGTCTTTCTTTTATAATCATCGTTTGTTAATCTTACGTGAGATTGTCACGTCGTTAATGAATTATACCTTGGCAAAACTAACATGAAAAAATTTCGAAATTATCTTCTGTTTTTTACTATCGTTATATATTGCTAAGAGATATATAATCACTAAAGGCGGTGCATTCGTATTCTTTTCAGTACTCAATAGCCTAAAGAACAGTTAGATATGAAGATATTTTGACAAACTTTTTAAAATCTCGTCTTCTCTGAAATTTACTGCTTCTAAATTTCGAAAATTCATTGGTAAATTCGAAAAGAAAATTCGAGTCGCATAGGATTAATTAACGGTGATTATGAACAAAAGGTTGATGGTGGTAGAATTGAGATAAAAGTAAAAGTTAAAGTTTTTTTTATACTAGGCCGATAAAATTAGGACAAAAATAAAAATTTTTGGTAGAATTGAAACAAAATAAAAAGTTGAGGGTTTTTTTTTTGTATTAGATTGGTAAGATTGGGAAAAAAGTAAAAAATTTGGGTAGAATTGAGACAAAAGTAAAAGTTTGAGATTTTTTTTTAGACAAAAAAAAATGGATATAATTGACACAAATGCTAGAGTTAGAGGTTTTTTGGGTATTAAGCCTTGTCATTAATATAGAGATCATAAGCTAAAAATGTATAGTTCGAAATGTGATAACGAATCTTTGTTGTCATTAATATAGAGATCATAAGCTAAAAATGTATAGTTTCTGTTGATTTGAGAAATTGATTTAAATTCGACCCAAAAAAAAATTATTTAAGAACTCGCCACATTATTCACGGACATTCCTTACTCTCGTTTTGGGAAATTCCCAAGTGCTTGACTTGAACGAGAAAAGGATTGACCTAATTACACGATGTACCGCAATCGAGAACCACAAAAATGATTTTTTTTTTTTTTTGGCTTCAATGATGCAACCCGCACTAGGATTAAAGAAATCAAAGGGAGGTGTCATTTTTCTGCAGGAAAAAGGGAGCTTTGATTTCACATTGCTAGGTTGAAAAGATGCAAAAACCCCATCTTTAAGTTGGTCATAGACTGGACCCAAAAAAAAGTCGGTCATAGGTTTGACCAAAAAAATTGTTATAGATCCATTATACAAATATCAATTTAATCATAAATTATTTAATTAAAGATAACACAGTTCTCAACTTCTACATAAAAAATTACCACAAGGTCTTTTTATCAATTGCCGCAAAATAAACTTTCAAGCAAAAAAAAAAATTGCCGCAAAATAAGCTACTAATGTGGCACCCAGTCATCACCTGCCTTTCTATCTGGCATGCTGACCTGGAAAACTTTAGTTGAAATGACGTCCTCCATGGATTGCCACATCAGCGACTTGTGGCGGCTATTAGGCATGCATTGGAATCGTGCGCAAATGTTTAGGACTATATTATTGAAATGACATTCATATGATAAATTTAGGACTAAATTGGTAACTTCCCCCATGATTTTTGTCATTGAAAATGGTTTTCTTTTTCAAAAAAGATAAAAAAAAAAAATAGGAACATGAACACGGGGTCGTCCATAATTAGTTCATTAGTGCTAATGCAATTTTTTCACTTTTCGTGTTCGTATTGAAGGAGTAATAATTACTAAACTATCAGTAATCGAATTAAGATTATTAAAATTCTGGTGCTTCTTTTTATGACAAAACAATGGTTTTTTTTAGTCTTTCTTTCTTTTTCGTGGGTTCATATGGAGAAGAAGGGTAATTATTAATTATCAGTCAAATCTCATCTGATCTATTCTTCTTGTGCTAACGCAAGATGTCTTCTTATTAAGAAAGAAAAAAAAATGGCAACGGAGTTGACCGGATCTTTGGTCCATCATCTATGATAACTCAACAACATTATCATTGCTAATGTTTTCTGTAGCTAAATTCTCGAACCAAGATATTATCGGTCTGATGTATTCGTTTCATCTGGGGACCATACATCTTCTTCTTTTATATGTTTATATCAAACCATATGTTTGTTTCGATATTTAATTACTCCGCTTGCTCTTCGAAATATCTTAACCCGAGAGATGATATTGAAAATTTTGAAATTTAATGTAACTCTCTCTGTTAAGTATTACGTTCGAATATCTTTATTATTTCCTCTCAACATCACAATAGTGGAGTTAATTACAAATACTTATAATGGGTAAATGGATAATAGACAAATGAAAAGAACCATCATCTCTCCGAGTCAAGAGGGTCAATCATCTGGGAAAATCTTGTGGGTGTTTCCTGGGAAAAGCGAAATGGGGCCTGTAAATAGTTTATTGCGAAAAAAAAAAAAAAAGCGTAGACTTGGAAAGTTCTCTTCAAGGTTGACCTCTTCTAGCAGAAAAACGCGTAGATTTCTGCGAGCGCAATGTCGGAGTTCTAAAGTTCTTTTCCAACTCACAAATAGTATTGACGAGAGAAGCGTCTTCCTATTTTCGGCATGATTTACCCCCGTTGACGCGAGAAGATATGGTTATGTAATTACCGGTGCATCATCAATGGGATTAATGGCCAACATGAGAACTTTGGCCGGAAGGACTGAATTGAAATGGTAATTTATTTGGTGTTAGAAATTTCAACCAAAAAGTTTAAGTTAATAGGTAGAAAGATATCACGTGAATATAAAGAGCATACAAGGCTTATTCACAACGAATGCGAGACAATAACGACTACTTTAACACTCCCTCTCACATGCAAGCCGAATTATGAGCGGCATGTGAAAATTCATTAATGGAGGTGGGTCTACATACACGGAAATGAATAATATTGGCTCCGATACCATGTTAAAAAGTTCAATCCAAAAGATTAAGTTAGGAGGTGGATGAAAACCACATGAATATAAAAAGTATATCAGATCCATTCACAATCGATGTGGGACAACAACAACAACAACAACAACTTTAACATCCGAAAAACTTCCAATTAATCAAAGAAATTGAGTTAAAATATTTTGGCAAATTTTGGAATTAACAGAGGGAAGTAAGCTCAGACCGATCCCTTATTATATGTTTATGTGACTGTTGAAATCACACGTAGCATAAGAGTCTTCCTTCTTTGTTGAATCCCCTAGTTTTAGCAACATAATCATCTAATGCATCACACTTGGAAGATGGAATGACCTGGGTCTAAATCACTTGAGTCAAGCCTTTAAAAAGAAGTGTTCATGTTGCGCGGAACAAGCGATCGATCGAATAATTATAAACATAATAAGAAAAGTAAATCGGACACCAGATGTACGTGGTTCGGTTAGAGACTTACGTCCACGGGAAGAGCAATAACAAATTTCACTATAGAAAAAGCGATACACAGAGATTACAGATCACACTCGAGTTACACAATCACTTTCAGTGTTTCTCAAGACGCAATTATATTCAAGAATGCACACGGTGTTTACCTCACAATTCCTAACGAAATATCTCTCGATCTCACAAAAGAATTAAAACATAAATCTAATCTCAAGATTTAACCGGCTATGACATTTGAATTATCGATGTAATTTTGCGAACATTACCAACGAAAAAACCCTAAGCCGAGCGCTCAAAGAACGGCGCTTCCAGATCATTATTCAAGCACTCGGCGCTTCCAGACCTCTTATTCAAGCCCTCGGCGCTTCAACGATTTTTCTTCGTTTTCTTCGAATGAAATTCAATCTCGGCAGAAAAGTCCCTCTGCCACAATTCTCAACAAACGGTGCGAACTACTTAGAAGAATTCTCTGCGCCACACCTCTTCACAAAACAGAAGAACACATTATATATACCTTTTAGAACCCATGGCCTGAACACAATCCCACGTTGGTCAAAAAGAAGAAAGCTAATCTTGACTTCCCTTCTTGTTTTGGTCTTCTTATCCTAGTTGCAGATATACACTATACACGGCAAGATTCCATGACTAAATAGGAGAGCCGATTTTGGCCACTACAATCCAACGGATTTAGATTCTTCAAGTTGAGATATACACAGTTTATCTTGCCCAAAAGATATTCACAAAACGCACATATGATATTTTGCTCAATTTCGAATATCCGTAAAATATTCAATTCGAAATGTTTACAATTTCGTTTCGGGATCAAACTCAATAGATATTTTCAACAATCTCCACATTGGCTCGATATTTGAGCCAAGCCACAATATCTTCTACTAGAATTCGAACTTCATCCGCTACTCTACCATTGGCCTCAATGTACTTGAACTTCGCCATAACAGAGAACCGCATCAAAACACCAACTGAACATGTACCTTTAACTGCTCCACAAGAACTATCTGACACAAGTTTCTTAATCACAGATGAAACAAAATCATTGTTGCATCCATATCTGTCGGGAAATCAAATACGTACCTTATCAATATTAGCAGTTAGTTGGCTCTATAGGCTCCACCTTGCGACAAGCACCAACTGTATTGATTATCACGCTAGTTCCTGCTACCTTAGAAGTTTCTGGTTGTAACTCTACCTCAAGCTGAACATCGTCCAGATCCGTATGGACACTGCCACAATCACTCATAGCTTGAAGCACTGAAGACTCGTCAAAAGTAACTTCTCTACTGCAAATAGGCGAATTTATATCTGGGCACCGCAACTGATAACCTCACTCACCTCATGCATAGCTATGGAATATGCACATTGCATCCACATCGAGCTTATCATCACTTACTCGATAATAACATGGGCAATTAAACATTCTAAAACTAGAATAATCAGCAACGTTACCTGACCACACTTCTTCAGGAGTCCAATATCCAATCGCAGTCGATGGGGATCTATTCACTAGGTAGCTCGCCATACTAAGCCCATCCGTTGGAATTCTCCTAGCCATACCAGCACTAAAAATCTTTTTATGGGCCGTCTCTAGTGACGTTCTACTCATCAATTCTGCAAACTGTTGTGATTTGCTATCACTAGTGCGGTGTTTCACTATGTTCTTTTTCATGCAGAATTTATTTACCAGTTTCGAATAGGACTCCATGATACTGTTAGTTCGCACATACTTGATCAACTTACCGGTCTCCATTCCGATCAAAGCTCTCGACCGCGTATTCCTGACAACAACATCATACTTGTGCTTCCACACAAACACCCAAGCCTTCCTCAAGTAGCCGCTAAACTCTTGAACAGATGTCGACGTCTCCGGAGCAAAACTTATCAATATCACCTTGAAGTTCATACAGACGACCATGCTTGATTCCCTTCATTATCACAGGGTACCTCGGACAATCTTCAGAACTCCACCTCATGAAGAATGCCTGCATCCAGCTAAATTTAGGGCACCCAAGGAAATTAATTTCTTTTTCAATTCTGGAACATGTCATACTCCAGTCAATGTCCTCACAATGCCATCATGCATTCTAATTTTAATATCACCAACACCTATAACATCGCATTTAGCCTATGTAGCACCGATACCACACTGGACACGATACGACACAACACGTCGATACAGCAGTTCCCAAAAAACAGAAAATTTCGACACGACGGGGCACTACATATATATCACTACGTATATATGTCATAGTTATAATTATTTCATATTTGACATTTAGATATTATTACTTGGCGGTAACTGTGACCCCAAATAGTGGCTTCAAACTTATAAGATCACAACACATTTTATTTTATTTTTTTACCTACTGAACGTGTCGAGACGTGTCGGCGTGTCAAGAGGTGTCCCGGACGTGTCGGGACGTGTCCTAGACGTGTCAGCATGTCGGACACGCCGAGCCTTTTTTGTAGGCCATCCGAACACGCGATCCCTCGTGTCCCAACCTTGTCGCCATGTCCGACATGCAAAATTTCTCCTGGTCAGCATGTTCGTGCTACATAACGTTTAGCGTTGTTCCCCAACTGCACTTTACTACTATCTATGCATTTATTAGAAGTAAACTAATTCCTATTTGGTGTAGCATGAAAAAAAAAAAATCAGAATCCACAATCTATCCGTCAAACGACGAATCCTCAGTGACAAACAAGACACAATCGACAGCATCAAAATTTTCAGTTCTAGTTGCAACATTATCTGCAGATTCAACTTTAATTCTTTTACCTGCTTCGTTTTTCAGTTTAAAGCAATTTCTTCTAAGATGCCACATATTGCCACAATTCCAACAGACATCACCGTCAGTTCTAGACTGACTGCGTCTATTCATGTTCATACTACTTCTGCTAACACGAGTACTGGCTCTTCCTCTTTCACCTACTAAAACAGCAGATACAAATTCGCCAGTTTTCCTTCTACGGATATCCTCACTCAGAATTAAATCACGTCAAACGTTAAACTTGTCGACCAAGAGGAATTACTAACGGCAGTAACAGTAGTATTCCAACTATCAAGCAATGAGGATAATAGAATCAAAACACATATATCATCTTCAAAGTCAATCTCAACTGAACTCAATTGACTAATAATCACATTGAATTCATTGATACGATTAGAAACTGATGTACCTTCGCTCATTTTCAAATTAAATAGGCGTTGAATCAAATAGACCTTGTTGATCGCAGAGAGCTTCTCGTACATTTCTATTGGCAAATAGGAAGTTTTCAAGTCCATGGCCAAGTGTACAACAAGGCTTTCATCAAACTTGCAGCGGTCTTCTCTTTAACGATATTAAACGCGACGTTACGAGCCAACGTCAGCCGAATAACATTCATTGCTTGTCTATCCAGCAATTTCCAATTGGCTTGTTTCATTGTTTCTGGTTTCTTCCCAGACAGGGGCTCGTGCAATTTCATTTGATATAAATAATTTTCTATTTGCATCTTCCAAAAATCAAAATCCTTCCCCTCTTCGATTTTCCCTTTAGCTTCTTCTATCGCCATCGATTCGCTTCAACTCAAGCAAGCCTAGCTCTGATACTAATTATTGCGCAGAACAAGCAATCGATCAAATAAATATAGACAGAATAAGAAAAGTAAATCGAACATTAAATGCACGTGATTCGGTCGTAGAGAACTACGTCCACGAGGAGAGCAACAACGAATTTCACTATAAAACGAATGATACACAGAGATTACAGATCACGCTCGAGTTACACAATCACTTTCAGTGTTTCTCAAGCCTCCAATTACATTTAAGAATTCACACGGTGTTTAGCCTCAAATTTCTAGCGAAATAATCTCTCAATCTTGCAAAAGAATTAAAACACAAATCTAATATAAAAATTTAACAGATTTTGATACTTGAATTATTGAGGTAATTTCGCAAACATTACCAACGAAGAAACCCTAAACCTAGCGCTCAAGAACGGCGCTTCTAGATTATTATTCAAGCACTCGGCGCTTCAACATTTTTCTTCGTTTTCTTCGGATGAAATTCAAGCTCGGTAAAAAAAGTCCCTCTGCCACAATTCTCAATAAACGGTGCACTACTGAGAAGAATCCTCTGCGCCACAACTCTTCACAAAAAGACAAACACATTTTATGTACCTTTTAGAACCCATGGCTGGTCTCTACACAATCCCACGTTGGTCAAAAAGAAGAAAACTAATCTTGACTGCCCTTTTAGTTTTGGTCTTCTTATCCCAGTTGCAGATATATATATATATATATATAGCATACACGCCAAGATTTCAAGGCTAAATAAGAAAGCTGATTTTGGAATTTTCCTCTTTCGGTGGCCACTACAATCCAACGGATTCAGATTCTTTAAGTTGAGATATACGCAAGCTGTCTTGTCAAAAAGATATCCAAAAAACGCACGTATGATATTTTGCTCAATTTCGGATATCCATAAAATATTCAATTTGAAATATTTACAATTTCGCTTGAAGTCAAACTTGAGACATATTTTCAACAATGCGTGACCATTTAAAGTGGTGAACATATGGCAGGAGAGTGATTCTTATGAATCAATTCGGAATACCTCTCACATCGGATTTGGGGCTTGAGAGCTTCACAAACCAATCAACATAAAATATCGATGTCCTCGTTGCTTGGCCCATATCGAAAGGCACTACTCCCTCTCCCACTTCGTCGTTCTAGCATCTTGTCATGGTAGAGCCCGATCGGATCTCGGAGAACAAATTTGTTGAAAGAGGCCTTGCTCTCATATCATTGTACTTGATCTAGTCTGTTCCACAATTCCACTAGGCTAATCCTCTTTATCGCCGGCCTGCTTGGGACGTACACATATGCAATGTCTGATTCGACCGTCATTTCTTTCGCTAACTTGGTTTCTTGTCATGGTTTTTATAGATTATGAAGTGTTGTATTCTTGTCATGGGTATTACTGCAGGTTTTGTAATTTCATGTCGTGCTTTTATTTTTTGTTAATTAGTGGTTTTTTTTTTTTGGTGTTTTTTCAATGAACTTCATGTTTAGTTTCACTCTCATTTTTTTGTGTTTTTTCAATTGTGCTTTTATTTTTTGTTAATTTCATGTTGTGCTTTTATTTCCGGAGAGCTTTCAATTAATCCAAGAAGCCGAGTTAAAATATTTTGGCGAACTTAGAATTAATAGAGGGAAACAAACTCAGACCGTTTTCTTATTATGTGTTTTTATGGCGGTTGAAATCATACGTGGCATAAGAGTCTTCCTTCTTTGTTGACTCCCCTAGTTTTTGTAACATAATCAACTAATGCATCAAATTTGGGACATGTAATGACCCGATCGGAATCGCCTGAGTTAAGCCTTTAAAAGAAGTGTTCATGCGTGACCATGTAAAGTCGTGAGCATATTGGGGATGATTCGTATGAATCAATTCGGAATGTTGCTCACGTCTGACGTGGGGCTTCAGAATGTCACAAGCTACTCAACATAATGTATTGATGTCCTCGTACCGCTGGCCCATATCGAGCGACACTACTCCCTCACTGGGATGTGCGATTTGGTCTATTCTCCCACTTCGTCATTCTAGCATCATGTCAGGCGATAGCCAATCCAACCTCGAAAGACAAATTTAGTGAAAGAGGTCTTGCTCTCATATCATTGCATTTGATCCAGTCCGATCCACTATGGCCAACCACTCGAAAAGAGTACTCAAATTTGGTCACAAAAGGAAACAAAGGCAGATTCCTCGTAATCTTCCATTTTTCAATCGTACTCTAGAGAAATGGACGACGGATTTTAATGGACATAAGGTCGTTAATAAAATATGCGACCGTCGTCGGTCAACGTGCTAATCCTCTTTATCACAAAACTGCTTGTGAAGATATCATTTCATTGATTTAAAAAAAAAAACAGAAGCAATTGTAATTTCGTGCGTTGACAACTTGACATATGTAATGTCTCAATATCATTTCTTTCGTTTCACTAACTGGAAAAACATGCATACTCTGAAGTGTAGACATTGTGATGGGAATTTCATACAAAAATGCTAATCAAGATCTATAATTGAAACGGAATAATACAGATCCACGTACCCATAAACACGAAACACGGATTACAACTATACGTCTATCAAATCGTCTCATATGTATGTTTACATATCGATTATATTGAATCATCATGCCCTCAAATCAAAACTTGAATAACTGATCGAAGAAACATGTCACGTAAAATGAACATACCTCGATAGCCATAGATTAAGAGACCTCGTTGCAGGTGATAAACGATTTTGATCAGCCGATCGATCGTCCTTCGTAAGAGCATTCTTGAGTAGGGAGAATTATATGTCAATTGTGGTGAAGAATGAACGTACGTTCTACAGAAGAGTGAAAAGACTAACTATTCTCTCTCATTTAGAATAGGAAACAAATCCTATTAATTGAAATTGATTTTCACCATTATGGCAATCAGCCAATTTAGCCCTTGATGGGCGTATATTTCCATTACATTGCATTTGTATCCAAGTACAGGGTAAAGGGTACTGATAAATAAAAAGCAAAAGATGAAATCTTCGGGAATATCAGAGATTATAAGCCAAATGTCAGGGAGATCGAGTATCTAAGATGAAAGTTTCAGCTTTCGGTAGATCATCCGAGAAAAATATAAACATGTTCCTACTTCCCTGGATAAAGCCATCTAATACGATGTTGCCTCATACGGTTGAATGGTTTAGTTGCATTTGGGTTGCTCATCTGATTCAGTCTCCATTACATTTGAACATCACTGGTCCCAAATTAAACTGCTTTTAGCAATACCTGTAGGATATGATCCTTCAGAAGTGGATGATCAAAGGCGGGCTGCTTGAAGATGTGGACGCAATAGATCGTTTCACCAGTATCGGGACACTGTAATATAAAATTGCAATTCAATTTCGGCATTTCACGTAGGGTAGACTATTATGCAGACTAAAGTGGTAGAATCTCAGAGATATAATCGAACAACATTAGATAGGTCTAAGAATAACCTCCGTGAGTTCACTGTTCCTTTAGGCTTAGCTAACTTCGCCTCGTCTTCTGGCGCAAGGATTCTTGCTCGGTTGCTAGGCGTATCCATCTCGGCTCCCAACAGAATTATACAGCTAAGCACATAAAGTCTTAGCATGATTTTGAATCTGCCATTGCAAAACAGTACTAATGAGATTAAGATAAATTAAATTCTTAGAAAGAAGAAATGGGAGTCCTTACACGCGCATTGTATTTTATATTGACACAATGATGCCTTCTATCATCCGTCTTTTATCTAAGATTTGTTAACATATCAGTCCCTTGAATTCTTTCTTCGTGATCAAACAATGTTTAAGGATGAAGATTAAGGAATGGTCGCAACGTCGTTAGGCTAATGGATTACGAAAGGTGCGTATGGCAACACGTCTACTTCAGAAATCAACTTCTGGTTAGAAGTTGATTTTTCTACTTTAGCTCTAAAAGTTGATTTTTTATTAGAGAAAGACAATTGATAACATGATAAAATTTGTGACGCCCTGGAAATTCGATTTCTGAAAAGTACCTGAATTCAATAAAATGGATTAATATTGAAGTTCAGTCTGGAATATTTTAGGATCGTAGGGATTTAAGATACAATATTGGACGAATTCTGAAATTTCAGTCAATTTAGATTAGGTTTCAAATTATTAGCTGTCGCGAATTAGGATTTCAATCCTCGCACTCGAACCTAATCCCAACCGAGCCTAGCCTATGAAATTGCCAAAAATACCCTTCGTCCAGTGGACCAAATTTTCGTTCAGTCCTAAAATGCCAAATGACCAAATTGCTCCTCAATTATTCATAAGAGACAAAAATGCCCCAAAAGTCTTCTAGTGGCCCCATGCCCTCTCCCATCAGCCATCTCCCTCACATGACTCTCTCTCTCTTCCCTCTATCTGCTCTCTCCCTCTCTCTGTCCAACGGTAGAACGCCTCCTCCAAATCGAGCCTCCTCCTTCCTCCTTCGATAGATTTTTGGCGCCACCACCATCCACAACTGACAGCCACCACCGATAGCCACCCTTCGCCATCTCCCTAACCCGTCATGACCATCGTTGGCCGCCGGACAGCCATGAAAATTGTCCCGAGAACCAGCCCCTGTTTCGGACCCCCTTGACCCGAGAGCCTCCGGCCTTCCTCCGGTCGTTTGAGGCGCCACCGCTACCAATTGCCACATCACCGATGCCCACCTACCTCCACTCGACACCCCCGACGCCACCCTACCGGCCATTGCCCGCCGGAACCACCGCAAACAGGCCCCGAAGGGCAGGTGCCCTATTTTTTAGCTAGTTTCGTATTTTCTTCGATCCGGCCAATCCCAACGTCGCCGCCTCTCACCGCCACCTCTAACGGCCTCCTAGGACCCCCATCTCCTTCCCCTGAGCTCGTAGAGGCCGGCTGCCGCGCATGGGGCCCAAAATCGGCCTCGGACTGCCGCACTGTTTCTGTTGTCGAGCCTCCCTTGTTCGCACTGGTTTTGTTCCTCGTCGTTCTGCCTCCTCCGACCGTTCTCCACAGCCCTCAGCCGGTCCCGACAACCACCCTCGACCCATAGGTGAGTCCCCGAGCCTTGGCCGGCTTTGTCTCGGGCTTTAAGGTTGAGAATCGCCCAAAAATAGCCCGATTTCCCTATTTTACTCACTAACCGCCACTGTTTGTAGCCGTTGCCGCCACTCGTCGGAGCTCCTGTCGCCGGCCACCTGTCCTGGCGACCTTGCCGAGTCTCCTCGTGGTGTTCCCGATGTTTTGGGTCGAGTCGCCGCGAGATAAATTCTAGATTCGTCGTGGACCGCCGCCGCTGTCGCCATCATAGCCGTTCGTCACCATTGCCTTCGCCGTCGCCGTCGAGACCGCCGAGCTAGTAAATTTGTGAGTTGACCCTAATCCTTGGTTAGGGCTCTAATTGCGTCTAGGATTAGTCAATTAGTATATTAAGAAAAATTTAAATACACAATCGGGGCCGGTTTAGATAGAAATTGGGAATCAGGTTAAATTGCGCGATCGATTAAGTTAGCTGAATTGATTGAATTACCTGTGGCTATTTGTTGCTAGAGGAATGTTGATTGATTGATTGTGATTCGTCCGTGAGCGAGCGACAGGTTAAAGACAAGATAACGATCGACGTTATAAATTGAATCGATTAAAAGAGGTATTGCATGAATTGAGCTTGGTATTGCTTAATCGAATTTGAATGCTCGTGATTGAGTTGGTGACCTTATTAATTTGGTCGCTTCACTTAAATATTTGTTTGACTGTCTTATTTGTCCACTGTGTGATTGGTTGTCTATTTGGGAGTTAATCGTCCTTCTGTGATTGCAGTATCGAATGTTAAATTGCATATGCATATGACCAAGTGCGAAGTCAAAAGACATATTTTATCATGAAAATGGCCTTCGGTTGAGACTTTTGCATGCTTTTTTGAGCATCCGATTTTAACCAAAGATAATGAAATGAGTTGATTGCTTGATGTATATTGCGTGGTCATATGAGGGAGCGATGATGCTTTTCCTAGTAAGTTCTTACCATACCAATCTGATGGAACCAGATGACTTGCCAATAGCACGACAATTCTGATCCGGTGCTAACCAGTACGGAGACTGAGTTGGTCGGATGCCGGTCGCAGCTTATGATAGACCGAAGGCCCCGTTTAGGGATGTCTACTTGCTGGTACCATGTCAGGCGCACTGGAGATACCTTTTGTAGTAGCCGTTGCCAAGAGAAAAGGGATATAGCCTAGTCCTGCCGGTAGAACGCTCGATTGCACTAAGGTGCTAAATCGCGTTATTTGTGAGAGTCGCATCACGCTCTCTTTCTCGTGGATCCTCTCATGTGTTGTTGGCACGATCATCGTTAATAAATGAACTTGTGTGATGTCTTGTGCATACTTGTGAATGAGATGTTTGTTGGTGTGATTGACTGAATGACTGTGAGTCTAGTCAAGCATTGCATTGTGTGTGGCAGAAGTTGGCAAGTATGCATGTGTATGGTTATTATATCGTTATTGTGCTTGGATGTTATATGTGGTGATGTGATCTTGTAAGACTATTGTTAGAATGCTCGGGCAAATCAGTATCCTAACTGAGCTGAGGCTTGATTCATTGAGATTTATTTTGGTAGAGCTCCGCTCTTGCAATTGGGTCGTTGCGATTACGGGTTCCTAATTTTTCTTCTATGATCGATCGGTATAAACACCCTATCGTGGGATAACATTTACAGTTCCCTTATGATGGAGCTTCGTGGATACCAAGGATTGAATGTGGGAGTAGTCTTTTGAAGTAGATGAGAAGTTGACCTTACCCGACAGAGTAATTGATTGAGGTATTGTCTGGTCGCCCCGAAGTATGGGATCGTACTCGTACGTTAGTAGCGCGGTAGGGTTAAGACTCGTCTGCTTATGTTGAATGATTTGTAATTGTCTTTTATTGATTGACTGTCGTGATCGTCTACTAGTCTATCCCATGTTAATTTGTTGTTAGGGAGTTAATACCGTTTCCGCATGCATAGTAAAGTAATAGGTCGATAGTGTACTTGAGACGTTATCTCTATGATCAGGTGGCGACTTGGCAGGGATATCGCAGGCTCGAGAGTCGGGGTATGACAAAATTTCTATTTCTTGAATAGAAATTCTTTTAGTAATAATTGAAAATTTCTTCTGAAACATTATTAATACAAAATCTTCCATGAAAAATTGTCTATCCTAAACTTAAAATGCACGTTATTCAATTTAAATACTGATGGATTTA
Organism: Rhodomyrtus tomentosa; assembly: GCA_028455895.1. Classification (NCBI taxonomy): domain Eukaryota; kingdom Viridiplantae; phylum Streptophyta; class Magnoliopsida; order Myrtales; family Myrtaceae; genus Rhodomyrtus; species Rhodomyrtus tomentosa. The sequence goes on along the minus strand of JAPCWY010000009.1, from coordinate 35,463,634 downwards.
CGTAAAATGTGTCATTTAATTATTTATGCAAATGTGGACCAGTTTTATGAAAAAAATTGTATTAATGAATACGATGACTGAGCTCATATATCTACGCTAAAAGCATAGGTAGTTCCGATGCTTCCTTGCTTGTGCCTAGAGGGGTCAAACGAATGAGTCGGATTGAATATGGTCCGACTCATATTGACTCTTTTAACCCTTTTTTACTCATTTTCATACAATATAAATTTATCGACTCGTACCCAACCCAACCCAACCCATACCCGACCCTGTATTGTTGGGATATTTGAAGAAACTTGCTGAGAAACCGAAGCGCACTAACGGGCAACGGCTAGAAAGCCAACAACTTGTTAGCAGTGTATTACTTAAATAATTATATATTCAACAAATCATAGAACTTTTTGTTTCTCATAACTTATTAAGAAAAATAATATTGCCAAAAAAACTCTCATGCAATTATAATTATTTTAATTTTTTTTACAATTTTAAATTTTCAAAAATAATTTTTTATTATTAAAAATTATTTATTTGATTTTTAAAAATGAAAAATTATTATTTATTTTTTACTTTGATGGCTGGAGTCGGTGACCCGACGGTGGCAATGGGCGGCGATGATAATGTGTGGCAGTGGTGGGTGATCGCAGTAGTCGGCGATGGGCGACTGCGGTGGTCAACGTACTGTTCGACAGTTGGCAATGGTGGGTGTGATGGCGGAGGTGTGGTTGGGAGTGAATTTAGAGAGAGAGAGAGAGAGAGGCATTGAGAATGAAAAGATGTCAAAGTGAGAGAGAGAGTTAGGGCAAAGTGAGAGAAACATGAGAGATTTTTTGAAAAATATTTTTTTTTTTACTTCTGGAAGTGGGTAGAAAATAATTTCTAAAGCAAAAAATTACTTCAAAATTAGAAAAATGAAGTTAAGCAACCAAATGATTTTTTACTTTAGAAACTGCTTTACAAAACAGATTTTAGTTCCGTAAGTACTTCTGAGGAAGAAATTCAACTTTAGAAGTGTTATCATGTGCGCTCAAAGTTTTTAAACTTAGTTCAAACTCTCCCAAGTCCATACCAACTAGCAATTTTGGTTCAATATTTATCATGCAAAAGATTCAATCTTGGAGTCGTCACTAATATGTTTACAGTAGGTCGATTAAACACCCAAGTAAAATAACGGGAGAATTGTTCTACTTCTATAAAGTAAAGATTTTGACTTTGGATACTTATTTACAATATATTAATGATAGATTAATCTAACACCCTTCTAGCTATATTAATCTAACACCCTCCCGACACCTTTCATTTTTAATTAAAAAACTGAGCAAACAATTTGGACAGATTTTAGCATAAGTCACTATCATGGCAAATATTATCACGTGGGTGTGCAATCAATGAAATTAACACACTATGAACTAGAGTAAATAAATTGAGGGAAAGAAGCACATGCCAAAGCAATTAATTCTTTTCTTATTTCACTTTTTAATGGGCAAAAGACATATCAAATATCAATATTTGTGTACAAAGTTCACTTTGGTTTAAATCACTTAATTGTCAATTTTTTTGAAAGGTGATTATTTGAGTGCTAAAAACAGCGAGCGTCGCTAAAATTCTTACATGGCCCTTATATGGCTCGTCGGAGGATCCCAGTCAGCAGTAAAAAAAAGCTTAAAAAAATTAAAACTAAACTAAAACTAATAAGCAAAAATTCAAAAAAAAAAAAGAAAGAAAGAAAGTAGCAACGGTGAGGGATTGCATAGTCCTTGCGGCTATTGCTGCCGCCCACCATCATTGGCAATGAGCAGCAAGGGCAGAGAATGGGCTGGCAAGGGTTGAGCCTCAGCTAGTTGCCAGTGACCATATGGATGGCTAGGGAGGGCTCGACCTCGCAGATCTGGTGAGGTCGTCATTGCCCGAGCCTCGCCAACGGCTGTGACTCTCACCAATGGCTGGAGAAGGCTCAACCTTGTAGATCTAGCGAGGTCAAGCCTTGCCACGGTTTCCAGCGACAGCCAGGAGTTGCCTACAGACGTGGCAAGGCTCAACCATAACTGTGCGAGAACGATCTCGCCAATCTACGAGGTTGAGCCCTCGCCAGCCATCAGCAGGTTCGATGAGGAATGGTTGTTGCTGGGAGAGGTTGACCTCGCCCAGCCGCGACAAAGCTCGACCTCGCTAGACATTGGCGTGGGTCGCCGGCCATTGGTTGAGACTTGCTAACTCTCGCTGGCTCGTCCCACACCATCGCAAGCCATTGCCAACGAGGAGGGCTGTGTAAGCCCTCGCAATTGTGCGAAGAATTTTTTTTTATAGCTTTTTTTAAAGTTTATTTAACTTTTTTTTCAAAAATTAGCCTAGTTTGGAAAATTCAATCCAACTTTCTATTAAAAAAAATTACCACATAGACTTATGTTAAATAAAAATTGACATGTGGACTGCATTTTTCAAAAGAAAAATCCATGTAAAATTGAAAAAATTAATTAAAAAAAATGTCATGTGAACCGTTTGGCCGAAATTTATCGCCGTTGGCACTTAGATAACCATTTTTTCTCCTATTTGACACTTGAATGATCCAAAAAATATTGACACAAAAGTTAGCACCGTACATAAATATTAACACTTGAAGTGTGCTTCTATCCTTTTTAACGGAATGGCTATACAATATGCAACGCATGAAATTTATACTAAATGTATTGACATAAAAATGCAAACTATCCTATAACATACGAATGACATGTAAATGTCTTCTAGCCTAACATGGCATTAATTTATTTAACTACATGACTAATTTTCATTGACGTGCAATTAAATAATCTAACATGCAAACTACATGATAGAGTTAGTTAACCTAACATGCAACTAAATTGCAACTATACGATGCGCAAGTTGATTTATCTAACATGCAGAAAATTTTCGACTTTTATATTATAAAAATCCGAAATTAATGTTAAATGAATTTAAAGTCCCTAAGGGAAAACATTGTCTAATTTAAACTCTGGAGTAGATTGATCTGATCTCTAATTTAAATAAGATGGTTATCCCATCCCTAGAGTGTAATCTTTCTGAATATGATGCAATCTCAATTAGGCATGCCAAATTGTCTAGAAAATTCACTGGACACGGTGGTGGAGTCGTCGGAGATCAGCAGCTCGTCCTGGTGGGATCACTTGGCACGGTGAAGGAGTCGTCGGCGATCGAAATCACAAATTTCTTAATTGGAATTTCCTGCCGAGAAGGTCATCCTCAATCACGGCAAGGCTAGATTGATTCCCAAAGAAAGACATACGAAGGCTTAGCCGAATATCAACTACAATTTTGTCATTTTTGAAGAAAAGTGAGGACTCTTTCCATTAATCACTGGAGAATCTTTATAGCACAATCTAGCCTTTGATTGTTTGCTTGCTCCCATGTAAAGGCTATTCGAATTTGATAAACCATTTCTCTTGTTCTTTTTTAATAAAGAAATCGATAACATAAGGTATAACTCAAAACGAGATCAATCTATAGCTCTGATACCAACTTGATGAGTGCATGGGCATTCGATTATGTGGATCGGGCTTTCTGTGGGTTATGTCTTTGCAATCGTTGAAGATGGAATGAAGTGTATGAATGTAAAAGAAGGGTTTTCTGGGTTAAGCATTTGGGCGAGTGTGTAAAATAATAAAGGACTGATAGAATACACTCACCAGGTGCATAGGACGCACCACCAGCCAAAGATAAAAATTGAAATTCAGATAGAAACTCACAACCATAGTCTAAAGGCTAATCTGCCAACCAAGGTTAAAGAGCTTTTGGCTCACCACCGAGAAAGAATCCACTTTCCAGAGCTAAAGAAAACAAAAGTAAAAAAATTCAACTCACGAGTAGGAATTCTCATTCAATCATCATGTCTCGACATTTTCAAGCTCGGACCCAGCAGTTCCGAGTGTGGCCATAATTATCCTTGTGCTTCAAAAAGTAAAGGACTGAGCCAAGTTAATCGATGAGATCTAATTGAATTTTGAGAGCGGATTGATGGAGCTCGATATTGTAACCAACTCGTTGGTTTATCGATGTAGATACATGTTTTGATTACAGGTTGTTGGTTGTGTAAGGCTGCATCCTTTGGATGAAAAGATGGCAGTGCCTGGTTCTTGTTGAGTTGGGAGTGTGACATTGAGAAGTAGGCAAACATTCTATTTGCTCGGAATAGATGACTCTATCCAGACTGATTTCCTTGTCTTCTCTCTTCTTAGAGTCTCAATTGTTCTGTCAGGAATGATGAATCCATAGTCAACAAAAATGACTTCACCTTCTCCTTGCCTTTTGAAAACACAGAGATCGGTAGTGCTATTGTCGATTCTCCCGACAGTCCAACAAAGTCGCAAGAGATGAACGATGAGGGACTCGAGTTCAGGACACTTTCTACATCACAAGTGTTTTGACTCTGTGGTTCTGTGGCTGCATATGGTGTTTAATCGAAGTCCCCGAACCCAGAAGGGACAACGCATACTTGTGTCACCGTTTGCCAAAATAGTAAACGGTGGCGTGCATCTTCTCCGGCCACATTGCTCTCGTCGAGTCCATGTTACTGGTTGTTGCATTTGAACCCGAGGCAGCAGGCCTATCCTGCGTTCTAAGAATTAGCTGACATTGGGATTGCGTTTTACCTGGATATAAACCCGGAAACTGCATTATCACAAGTCAAGATCGAGTCTTGTGTCCATAATAAGATGCGCGTGTCTATGCAGGTCCTTCGAGAAGTACTACAATAGGACCACCATACATACACACATAACCCCAGAAAGAAAAAGACAATCTGTCCCTCATTTTATTTATCAATCTCCCCCCTCAACATTGAACATATCAGCTGAACTTCAAGATTTGTGCCGTGGGGGCCTGCTAATGCCAATTACCCCATCCATGGACAACCCCAACCTTCGAATGACCTGGATGGAGAAAGGAACGACAAAGGATGAGAAGATATCATTGTTAGACAGCAGGTGTGGAAGACACAATGACAGAAATAAAAAGGGAAATGGATGACGCAATTCAATACAAAATATATAGCACAAGGAATGTAATCATCAGCGTGAGATGTGGATCATCCAAGACACATTAGCATGGCGTACTTCTCATGTTCTATAAACTCGTGTAGTACTTCATTATACATATATACAGTTAAAACTTCTTTAATGATCCACTGTTGGCAAAAGCAAATGACCTGGGGACTCCTCATTAACGAAAATTTACGGACAAAATTTAATTGATTACATAGAAAGCAGATATCCTTTGTGGGCTGGAAAAGTTCCGTCTGCCTTGCTGGAGGGGCAATGTCCAAATGGAGCTCCCTGGAGGTTATTGTCGGGGAACCACCACATTGGATCACCAAAGCCTGCTGCAACTCTGCTAATACATTGTTCATGTCCAGCCTCTGAATCGCTGGTTGTGTACAATGCACAGCAGTCTCCACTACTTTCCAAGCCGAGTTCGTCTTGAATCGTCCTCGTAACCTTGGATCCATAATACTCTGTATATCACCTTGTTTAATAAAAGGAATCAACCATTGAAGTATGTGTGTGCTTTGGCTGCCATTCTCGCCTCTCACTATTGCAGTTTGGCCTGTGATCAACTCAAAGAGTATGATTCCGAAACTATAAACATCGCTCTTCTTGCTGATTCCTAATGACTGATACCTGGGACGTGGAAAAAAAGTATGATCAAATAAGAAATCCTAGGCAATGTCAATGTTTAAGCAAAAAGAGATCCTGAATTGAACCAGATCAATAATATTGAGTTTTAGCCATTACTCGGGGTCGATGTAGCCAGGAGTGCCCACCAGACATGTTGACACATGATTATCATTGTCAGTGGCAAGAGCTCTTGACAGGCCCAAATCTGATATTTTGGCTCGGAGGCCTTCAGTCAACAAGATGTTTGTAGTCTTCAAGTCTCTGTGGATGATGGGTGGGTCGCAACCATTATGCAAGTAATCCAAACCTGAAATCATTCCAAAAACTGGGTCAACAATGCCAAAGCAATGACAGGGGAAAACCTACAACTGTGGATATCTCATTCAGGTACCTCGAGCTGCATCCACAGCTATTTGTATTCTCTTACCCCATGCCAACATTGTCAAGACCTCCGGACGGTCCCCTGCTAAATGGATCTTAACTTTACATATAAGCAAGAAATAAAGTTTACAGGATTATTTTAGAGATGAAACAGTACAGCAGAACCTATATACCCACCTGATAAAAGTTGCCTTAAATCTCCATTAGCCACGTATTCATATATTAATGCCAAGCGCTTGGGATCATTGCAATATCCAAGCAGAGAAACCAAATTTCCATGATGAAGAATCGTTAAGAGTTGCGCCTGCGGCATCAAAGCACATTATTATAACATAGTGACATAACTCTGAGAGGAATTTTCTGAAACATCTGCATAATTGTCAGCATAAGTTGATTTTAGAAGGAAGAGTGATTGCATCATCCTATCTTACCTCGGCTTGAAATTCCTTTTGCCCTTGGTCTGATGATTTAGAGAGCATCTTCACAGCAACTCTGGTGTCGTTATCTAGGGTACCACGATAAACCTTTCCATATCCACCTTCACCAATCTCTTCTCTGTAGTTCCAAGTAATTTTTGAAACCTCTCGGTACTTGAAAGGTCGATTCTTTAATCTCAGCGTCCCTTGCCCAGAGTCTGTACAAAAAAGTTTCCTATGAGTATTGCAACTACCACTTTGGATAGTACATTTTAGAGGAAAACAACTCTGATGGTGTCCTCAACTATTAAAAGTGTTAGAAAATCTAACCCAAAAACTTAAGCTAATAGGCAGAAAGAGACTGCATGAATATAATCCATACCGGGGTCCTCATCTGACGAAATCTCCACCAATCTAGGCAAACGCGTATGGTTATCTATGACCTCTTTCTTTTCATTGGTGGGGAAGGTATTTTGATCTTCTTGATCGGGGAATGCTTAGACTTTTCTAGGATTGAAATGGGTCTTACAGACCTTGTAATATGATTGAATTGTTCAAGGAAACTTATTTGGTGGTCGTGCGACTTGATTTGGTCTAGAACAAGCCAGAGAGCTCGCGATCATTCAATGAAGACTGGAGGTCGACTCGGAGATTTACTCGATGAAAATGCACACAAAAGATATGTACGTGATTCAGAAGAGTACGTAGAATGATGTGGAACTTGCTTCATGCAAAATGATCAATGACTTCCCGTTGCCCAACGATGACGAAGCGATTTCGGAAAGTCAAAACTAGGAGGTAGAAGAAGTGGCAGAACCAATCGAAATTCAGAATCTGAATAGGCCGATGTAGATTATCTCAAAAGAAAGGGCTAAGAGAGGTAAAGAACCGATGGAAGAAATAGGGGCAGATTTTATTGCGGATGAGAATTGGACAGAAATGAAGAGAATATAGGAAACTGAAAAGAATGAGCAAATGAGTGAACAGAATAAGAAGAATCGAGCATCTAATTCTGGTGAAGGGTGTGCCACATATGCAATACCTCCCACTACCTCTCAAGTGCAAGTCATAGCACAAGTTTCGATACCGTATTAGAAAATCCAATCCAAAAACTTAAGCTAATAGGTTAAGGAAGACTATATAAAAATATAAAGAGTATTTAGAATCCGTCATCAAGCAATATGGGATATGCTTCAACAAAAAGACATGGGAAGGGTTCTGATCTTTTTTCATGAGCTATATTAATAGATAAGAGGACAAGAATCAAAAGATCTGGGCTGTGATTCTATGACACCTGCCTTCAATATGCTAACATATAGATGATTTTCCTTTCCGCAATACACATTGATAAGTTTTGAGATCGCACAACCAAACTTTCTTTTAGGGAGCATTAGAATATTAAGGACAAAGTTTGTACTGTCAAGTTGTTGTAAGTCCTTCCCATGCATTGCACGGTCACTTCTGGGGAAAAAAGAAAGAAAGAAAGAAGGAAGAATTTTTATTGCCGATTAGTTAAACTGAACAATGCACACTCTTTGTGATGCTGATGTGATCATGCCACGGTGATCCCTGTCTATCTCTCTCTCTCTTCACACCATTTTCTAGCGATCCCCATAGAACTCAGATTACTAGTTGCGATCATGCTGTGGTGATCCCTGTCTGTCTCTCTATCTGCGCTCCATTTTCTAGCGATCACTATATAATTCAGATTACTAGCAATGGGAAATTTTGATTAATGCCAACTTTCCTTTATTCCTGCTTTTAGCGTTGACCAGATTATGAAATGATACCCGGAGGAAGAAAAGGGAGGGCGGGGGGGGGGGGGAGCAAGTTGCTTTGTATTTTCTCTACTGAGTGCTGAATTATCCCAGAAAAGATGCGGTTGCAGATAGAACTGTATTAGAGGAAAACCAAAGTCAAGATTGTTGTCTAATGAAATGTGGATCGAGTGAACAGGACTACTGAGAAAATTTACCTGCTGTTCTTTTCCGTTTAATAAACCGAATAATTGCCACAGCACCACAGAGAACTAAAATGCCTGGAACTGATGTAACGACTGCAACAAGGGTGGTATCTTGTTTCTTCTTCTGCGAGCAAGTATCAGCTAGGCAAAGATTCGCGTTTCCCGTCAAGCTGCCACAGATGATGGAGGAGTGAAACTTAAATTCCCATAAAGATCGTCAGATTGATTTGCCAAACGCTGACCACAAGTTGGCCTTCTTATGTGTTGTAAATCACATTGAACAAAACATGTTGACAGTCTTTCCACCCTATAAAAGTCGCATATGACTCGAGAGAGAAAGAGAGAGAGAGAGAGAGAGGACCTCGTGTTTGAAGTATTTTACCTAACCCATTTCTTCAGAGATTCAGTAACTAATCCAATCAGGTTGTTTCCAATTAAATTTCTGCCAATATACCCATAATCAGAGATTTATACACTCCAAGTCCTTTGCTGCTTCCCTTAGATACGTTGACTTACAGAAATCTAAGTGCTGGTAATTCTGCCGAAGTTTCGGGTATTGCTCCTGTAAGCCGATGGCCTGACAAATCTCAGGAAAAAAGAGCAAGTTTAGAGCACCTAATATCAAGATAACCAGCTCCGTAGCCACAAAAGCAGGATGTTTCCGCACAATAGGGAATAGTTGAGCAGCCTACGTCTCCTAAAACACAACCTTATTCATTCAATCCTCTCCCGAGGGCAACAAACGGTGACACTTACAAGAATTCCATTCTTGATAAATGCGAAAGTGACGACATTATGTTGCTCATCAAATTGCTAGAGCTCAATTTGCTGACAATTCACAGATCAAGTTAGAGGATCCCGCCAATGCCATCTACATAAAGGCAGCATTTTTTAGTACAAATAAAGAAAAGCTTTTGCAACAAAATAAAGGAGGACTTTCCAAATTACTCTCTGTCCTCGCCAAGCCAAGCTGCACTATAAGTATAAACTATTTTTGTCCCAAAATGAGTACTCAAGGTAAGTGTTGTTTACTGCGTTTGGCCCGAGATTGTGTTGCTATGTTACAACACCCACCTTCATCAAGATCTTTATTGTTAGATGATCGAAAATGGTGTTGGTCACGACTTGTTTCTTGAGTCATCAAATAGCGATACACATTGAGAGGGGGCCACTAATTAATCATTGGCTCTGCTATCATTTGTTGGGAAAAGCGCGGTGGAAGATCAATATGTTAAATATGGAAGATTTCAAGGGAGAGCTCAAGTTTAACCCTGTCAATATAGCTAGTTGAACTCTTCTTTGATCCAAGGTAAATTAGTTTCTCATGCAAACTCAGAGACTCTGCCCAACGCAGACGCATGCAAGAAAGAGAGAGACCAGGATTTTGTTGGGCTTGAACTCCAAGGACTGCATCCGAAGCTAAAGAAGCAAGCAACGCAAACGAGAAAGCTGTAATTGATCTTTCCATGTTGATCGAACAATGGAGATTGAGATTGTCGAAGAGATATAGTGTGAGGAATATATGCCTGCTCGCAATATATTCCTATGACGAGCTCTCGGTACAATCGACATCATCTTAATGGCTATGGCCCAGTATATTTCATTGGTGATATGCATTTTATATATCTTATTTTCCTTTTCGTGTACTTCATCTTGTTTGAGGAAAAACCGTTTCCACCGAACATGGTAATTAAGAGTTTGATACATGGGGACAATGTAAGAATCAGCACACAATCACAGCAAAATAAAAAAGATTAGAGAAAGGAAAATTGAGACACGAGACTTATCTTGTTCCACCCTTAAATTAGGGCGACGTCCAGCAGAGGATTCCATTATATCAGCACCTCTCACCTCTCCTTACATCACTCAATTACAAGCGAACAAAAGTATATATATATCAATAACTATTTATAAGTCCAAGCCCAAATTACTAATGAGAATTTACGGACTTAAATTATAAAAATCCTTTAGTGTCCAAGAGGCGCTGCCCCCTTGAGACCCTTGCCGAGGCGGCTCCCTCGAACCCTTGCCAGCTCAGGGTGGAGCAGGACCCACGTGCTTTCCTGTCGCAGGGAAATTTGAACCACTCCTCAACATTCCCCCACTTGATGAATATTTTCCATGCTTCTTTAGATCCAACTCAGCTGTACACCATTCAAATTTTTCTATATTCACTGCTTTGGTCAAAAAATTTGCACTATTCACCTGTGTGTCAGCTTTTTTCAGTACAACAACTTTCTATTCTATTTTCTCTCGGACGAAGTGATAGTGTACGTCAATATGCTATGTTCTTGCATGAAAAGCAGGAGTCTTAGCCAAGAATATAGCACTCTAGCTATCACATCCAATATTCACTTCTCCTTTTGTAAAACCAAGCTCTTTGCACAATATGTTCATCCAGATCACTTCCTTAGTTGTATGAGTGAGAGCCATGTACCCTGTTTCATTAGTAGATAAAGCAACCGTGCTCTGCCTTTTACTCATCCAACTCACAGCTCCACCGAATAAGAAAATAACATAACTGCTGGTTGACCTCATGCAATCAATATCACCTACCCAATCGGCATCCACAAAACACTTCAGTTCTAACGCTTGATGTCCCTTTGAGCTTTCCACACCTTCATAACATAACTCAATGTCAGAAATACAGCGAAGATAACGAAAAGCTCTCTTTACAGCTATTCAATGCTCTTTACCAAGATTGAATATATATCTACTCAATACTCTCACTACTTGAGCAATATCTGGACGAATACATACCATGGCATACATCAAGCTTCCAACTGCACTTGCATATGGAACTACTGTCATCTCTTCAGATTCCTTTTTAGTCTTACGACATTAGAGTGTTGATAACTTGGAACTTGTGGACATAAGGGTCTTCACTAGTTTACAATATTTCATGTTGAACTTTTTCAACACATTTTCAACATATTTTTTCTGGCTTAACCACAACTTCCTATTCTCACGTTTCCTTTTTATCTGCACGCCCAAAATGAAATTTGCTGGACTTAGATCTTTCATCTCAAACTGTTTGGCCAAAAGTACTTTCACAGTGCTGATCATTTTCATATTATTTCCAACTAGCAGCATATCATCTACATATAAGGTTAAAACAATAAAATCATCATCTAACATCTTCACATAGACACAATGATCAGCATCATAGCGAATAAAGCCAAACTTCAAGACATATGAGTCAAACTTCTTGTACCACATTTTTGGAGATTGCTTCAAGCCATACAAAGACTTTTTCAATTTGCATACAAGAACTTATTTTCCTTTGACCACAAACCCATCTGGTTTCTTCATGTAAATATCCTCCTCCAAGTCATCATGAAGGAATGTTGTTTTTATATCTAGCTGCTCTACCTCCAGATTGTATGCAACTGTTGCAGATAAGAGAAGTCTTATGGAACTTAATTTAGTGACAGGAGAAAAAATCTCACCATAATCGACTCCTTCTATCTGTGAATACCCTTTTGCGACCAAACGAGCTTTATATCATTCTATATCTCCATCTGCAGATAACTTCTTCTTGAATATCCACTTGCAACCAATTGCCTTCCGATCCGCGGGTAATTTTACCAGACTCCATGTCCTATTTTTATCCAATGAGTCCATCTCATCTTTCATGGCTTTCTCTCACTGTTTGGCATCTTTCGCACTTCTTACTTCTTTAATAGTACTTGGATCATCATCTGTAACAGTCAGAGCATTATTTTCATTATTAGCAAATAGGGTATACCTCTCAGGTGGTCTTGTTACCTGTGTGGACCTCCTCAAGACCGGTTCAGATGGTACTTCAATTTCAAACTCAGCATCAAAATCAACTATATCATCCTCTACATCCGGCTCATCAACTTCAAAATCTAAATTTTCTATTTCAACTTGTGTAGCCTCCGTTTCTCTATGCAAACCAACATCTAACTCAACTGTATGTGGTTCTTCAGGAGGTTGTGAAACAATCTAATTTATTGTAGATTCTCTGAACACTACATCCCTGCTGTAAGTAATACGTTTAGTATCGGGAATCCACAGCTTACACCCTTTGATACCATCCTTGTACATAATGAAAATGCACTTCTCTAACTTATTCTTAAGTTTATTCCTCTTTTCCCTAGGCACATGCACATATGCTTCACAGCCAAACACTCCAATATGGGATACATCTGGTTTCTTCCCAAACAGTGCCTTGAACGGTGTCTAATCCTTCAAAACTGATGTAGGAGACTTATTCTTCAGATAACATGCAGTAGCCACTGCTTCCGCCCAAAATTCAGCTGTTAAATCTGCACCACTAAGCATACTTCTAGCCTCCTCCATGAGAGACCGATTAAGCCTCTCTGCCACGTCATTCTGCTGAGGTGAATAGGGCGTAGTTTTCTACCTTGCAATACCGCTAGTAGCACAGAACTGATCAAATTTCGTTGAACAGAACTCTCCTCCATTATTAGTCCACAAAACTTTGATTTTTCTATCAAACTAATTTCCACCAAAGCTTTGAACTCACAAATTTTTTTTCAAAGATATCATCTTTTCTTTGCAAGAAATATATCCACACATGCTTGGAAAAATCATTAGTAAAAGAAACATAATACCTTGATTTTCCAAACGATGCCACATGTGTAGGACCAAAGACGTCACAGTGGATTAAATCTAGAATCCCTTTCGCTCTCCCTCCTATGAATTCAAAAGATACATGATTTTGTTTTCCATGTAGACAATGTTCACAAAATCCAAAACCCATAGATCAGCTTGGGATTCCATCTACCATCTTATTTGAAGTAAGGGTCACCAACCCTTTCTCACCAATATGACCCAATCTCCGATGCCATAACATCGCAGAATCTTCTTCCACCTGCTCCATGATATAACTATCACCACTGATCATCGTGTTACCTAGTAACTTCCATAGTTTTCCTTCGCATTCACCTCTAACAATCACCATAGATCCACGGGTTAGCTTGCATGAATACTTGTCGCTGGTGAAAGTAATGCCAATATCTGTCGTAGTTCCCACAGATATAAGGTTCCTAATAAGACCAAGAATTTGCATCACATTTGGAAGATTTTTAACTGTCCCATCTTTTATCTTCAGCTTCACCTTTCCGCGACCGACAATATTAAGTGTCGTATCATCTCCCATCCATATTATACCTCCTTGATATGGCTCATAACAGCAAAACCAATCTCTATGAGGTGTCATGTGGAAAGACGCTCTAGTATCAATAATCCATGCATCCCGATCAACCTGCGATGAGTTGCAAATGAGATACATGTCTACCGTATTGCTGTCATCATCCTTCTTTATACTAGATGATGGTGCCTCATCCCACTTCTCTGGACCTATGCTTCTGTTTCTGCAATCTTTCTTCAAGTGTCCAGCTTTTCCGCATTTCCAACACTTTATTTCAAATCAATCTCGACTTTTAGATCTTCCTCTAGACTTATTTTTTATACCAAATCTGGATATAGATCGTTCACTGCTCCTTCCTCTTAAAAAAAGAGCTTCATTCATTGCTTTATCAGAACCTACTCTTCTCATCTCCTCAAACAATAAAACGAATACAACGTTCTCAAAAGACAGGGTACTAACACCAGTACCAATCGAAATAATAATATGTTCCCATGAATTCAGCGGTGAAGACAGCAAAATACATGCTTTATCTTCCTCATCCAGATTAACGTCAATTGATGCAAGCTGCCCACAAACAGTATTAAATTTGTTTAAGTGTACAGAAAAAGAATCAACTTCACTCATCCGAAGGTTGTACAGCCGCTTCCGCAAAAACAACTTGTTTACAAGTGATTTGCTCTGATAAACGCTTCCCAGCTTAGTCCAGAGATCCTTTGCCGTTTTCTCAGAGGCCACATTCACCAAGACGTTATTAGCGAGGCATAGCCATATTAGGCTTTACGCCTTCCGATCTCTGCTAATCCATTCCTTCATTTGATTGGATGTGGACGCAATATCTTCCTCCTCCGCTTTCTCTTTAGTAGGCAGTTCAAGTTTATCTTCTTCGATCACGTACCACAGATCTCTGTCCATGAGTAAAGTCTTCATCTTCAACTTCCTTAACTCGAAGCACTTTCCTCTGAATTTGTCCACTTCAATTCGCAATTGACCGGCCGACATCTTCCCAAGATTCGATTTTTTGGATCTCTCTTCACCAAGAAAACCCTAACTTCAAACCTTGCTCTAATACCAGATGTAAGGATCAGCACACAATCGCTGCAAAATAAAAAAGATGAGAGAAAGGAAAATCGAGACACGAGATTTATCCCAGTTCACCCTTAAACTAGGATTACATCCAGTAGAGAATTTCACTATATCAGCATCTCTCACATCTCGTTACATCATTCAATTACAAGCGAGCAAGAGTATATATATCAGCAACTATTCATGAGCCCAAGCTCGTAAATTCCCAAACTACTAATGAGAATTTACGGGCTTAAATAATAAAAGCCCTCTGGTGTCCAGGGGGCGCTGCCCCCTTGAGACCCCAGCCGGGGCGGCTCCCCCGAACCCCCGTCCGCTCAGCGTGGAGTGGGACCCACGTGCTTTGCAGTCGCAGGGAAATATGAACCACTCCCCAACAAACAACATGGTCATGAATTTCATAAAATTGAATACAAGTCAACATCCCAACATGATTAAGTGAATTTCGGAAGGCATATACAGAATCGACTTGCATTCAGACGCTAATTTGAAAATTTGTTTCTTCTTCTATTGAAAATACTAGTGGGATAGGAAGTAGACTGGTCAAAACGGTCAAATACCTAATTCTTAACCCATATTTGATGGTTCAATTATTATATAGGTTAGTTATTTTCAGTAAATGAGTTATAGTCGAAAATTGATAATTTTATATAATGTCTGAAAGCCAATTTTTTAGCATCTTATGGTCGAAATAGTGAAGTTATCCAAATAATATATACACATGAAGAGCTTAAAGTGGGTTAATTAAATAAATATGAATTTCGATAGGCTAGAATAAATATGAAAGTATTCTAAAAATTGTGTCGAATCGGGTGTGGGTCAATAAATTTATATTGCATAATCTTGATCATACCATTTTCGACACAACCCAAAACTGACCCGACCCATCACTTTAATGGTACTAATAGTAAGTAAAACTCTCACCCCTTGTGGGGCTCTTTGTCCCGGGATTAATCTTCTTCGGTTTATTATTGACCAGATCATGGCTACTATAGAGGAAGACCAAGAGTTGCAGCTAGGCCTTTGTCAGCAAATGTATCAAAGCCTTAAGCACCAAAATAAAGTCAATAGACATCTTTTGAGTGATTAAATATAGAAGATTTTACTATATACCGTGTTAGGCGCTAACTTTTATTTTTTATTTGTATGTGTCATTGGTTAAACAGTACACCGTGAACACCATCAATGTTTTGCGGTAAACATTAGTGTTTCTTATCACCAAACTAAACGATAATCACATATAATGCGTATGTGAGAGAGAGAGGGGGGCCTGGAATTCGGTGTCGCCTTGAACCAGCAACATTATTTCCGGTGCTAACGAAGCAATCGACTCACCCAAGCGCAGCACAATTGATCTGTGCTTCCTTGCTGGGGAGAAAGAGAGAGATCGTCCAATAATGGCAATCCAGAGTGGCATATAATGCAAGTAGTCACATCAATAAGAGCTCTCGTTAGTGAGATGTCGGGAGAAAAGTAGGTCCCTCTTGTTTATTTAGTAGGGTGGTCTGGTTGAGGTTTCTATAGATGACATTTGAAATTTGAAACCTATTCATTTAAAACATGCTCTTCATTTTTCGAAACATCAAATGTCCCATGCATATTTTGAAATTTAGAATTTACCCTATCACTGATTTTTGTGTCGATTTTAGGTCTAGACAGGTTTCACCTCTATTTTTAATTAAACAAGTTATAATAAATAACCACTTTTGATGACTATCATTTGTTGTTATAATCCATTACTCATAGCTCATGTTTAGATACACGAATAAAGATGAAATATTGACAATATAAAAGTTTCAGCCATAAATATTGCTAGAAATGAATGTTCAGAGTAGTAGTTCTAGATTATACACTCATCATCGGATGCCATGAAATATTATAAGATTGTGCGAAGATATATACCAACAAAACCACAAAAACTTATTATAGGTAACAGGTTTCAGGTCCCATCTACTTGAGACCTAAACCTACCTGTCGCAATAAGTTCCTCTATGTGGAGAGTTTTGTCTAGTGAGCTTAGAAGTCGAAAAGCGATCGATTTGGAAGAATTTTATATTCCAGATCTACTCAATTGCTCCTGCTCCGATACTTAATCTATGTAATCAAGTGTCGTTCTTCTATTGTTTCAGCAGCCGGCTTATCTGAAAGTGATTTTAGGATTAATTGGTATATGTTTTGCAGGTCTTCTCTCTCGATGTAGAGTTATATTTAGATTTAGATGCTCTTTTATTCTAATTTAGAAATATATCTATGATTTACAAGCATTTTTTGAACTTTTACCACCTCTTAGTATTGTTGTTGTCTCTATACGCCAATGGTGTTCGTCACATCAAATCTAGGCGCACATTACTTTTTGAAAAATTGTAACTATTACAAAGAAAAATCTTGGCATGTACTCATCACTGACGATAATACAAGTTTCGATAATCTGCCAACAATTGTGTTTTGATGCTATAATAGGCCCGTCTTTGTATAATGAGTGGTCTTTGCAAGCGGTGTCAATTGATTTTGATTTTTATTTATGCATATTTACTTGCTTTGTTTAATCTATATTTTTATCTTAAAGTTATGTACTACTCTTTTGAACGATATGAAAAATTTCCTTCCGGCCGACCCCAAAAAAAAAAAACTTAGGAGTCTCTTGAAACGTGGCCACCTCTCTCCTACTTAATCAGCGATCACCAGGACGATCAATCATTGCATTGGAGAATAAAATACACTAGCAAATTGTGAACGACTATAACCATACTAACAAAGTTGGGTAACAATTATGAGTTTAATAAACTAAGCAAAGTAGCATCTGGTACGAGTAGGAACGTCCGAATAAGAAGAGCGGACCATTGAGCTCAAGGCGAATAAACTAATCGAGGGTTTGAAGGATTCCATAAGCCCGTTTATCATGGGAAGGAAATCTCTTTTTTGGGATGAATAATGGCACTAAAACTTACACGACGTGGGACGACGCACTTGTCACGATGCTTCGCTGAGAAATAACGGAGGAGGCGATACTTGAACTTGGATGGATGAAATGAAAAGCAGAAACATGGCCGTGCATGGTAAAAGCGTCCTCTCATTTTTTTTTCCAAAGCCACTTTCTCTTTCCGTTTATTCGGTGGCCGGACGATTGAATTAAGTGTGTTGGACAATACTTTTGCCAGTTGGATGGGGGGATTGGATAAACTTTTAGACCCATTAGCGAAGGCAATATTCTTCTCATTGGCGGTGTGCATTTTGTATTCTTGCTTTCCATATTCCACCAAGTCCAGCACAACTGAGTTCACAAGACGATCATTATTCCAATTAATCAGTCCTAGCATAGAATGGAACATTCGATTTGGACTAATTGCGTGTTGAAAAAGATTCCTAGCTTCCCCTATATATAAAAAAACGTTGCAATGCAAATAACGAATAAGTTAGCATTACATAAAAAGGATTCACACTATAAAAAAAAAACCTCAAACTATTTTTACTGTGACACAAATACCTCAATTTTTTTTTTGTGTCACTAAAAACCCTAAACATTGTGACACAAATACCCGAAATTTATTGGTGTCATAAAAAATCCCGAATTTAAAACCAGTGTGACAAATATACCCCGGATGTAACTGTGATAAAGGTTATATATATGTCAAACGCATATAGCTTGGGCTTTTCCTCTATGCAAAAATAGTTGGGGATATTCGAGTCACGGTTTATAAATTTTAGATTTTATGGGCACACAAAAAGAAAAGTTGAAAGTATTTCTATGACAGTGGACATAATTTGAGGTTTTTGATAGTATTTGCCAAAAGGAAAACAAAGCAAGACCAAAATTTTAGGAAAAATTTCAATTAAGGACCTTGAATGCTTTCATTTTCTCAAGTTAGGGTAGCTATAAAAAAAACATTAGGGTAGCAATACTATTTTTAGGGTATCCTAAAATCTAACTTTGGCAATTTAATTACTATAGAAACTATGTCAATTTCCTAAATTAATTTTGTCACTATAATGACTAGAACCTTTTGTATTTTATGCCCTAATTCTAGTAGATAACGACTATTATAAACTAAAAGATGAATTATAGAATGACCAGCCCGACTGCTAAGGAATACCAAAATATCAAAAATAAATTGTTTATTTTTTAGAATTTTTGGTGTGAACTTAAATAAGCATTTTTTTTCAATTCTACGTCAGAATTAAGTGATTCATTACTTTATGGGGAAAATGAACTTTATAGCTCGAGAACATAAAATGAACGAATTAAGTGATTTTCAAGATATTTTTTTCTTTCTTTCTTTCTTTTTGTTTTCCTTCACGATGAACATATTATTAGACCATTCAATTTTGGTCCCTTTTTTGAGTTTCATTGACATGAATTTTTGTACATCGAAAAGACTTGTAATTTGTTTCATAGAAAATAAAACAGAAAACAATAATTAATAAAAATTTGACAAAAAAATAATTCAAGAATGATCATGTTAGTGCCAACCGTGCCACGAAGACGAATGGCGTCCATATCAGTGATTTCCGATCAAAATTGATTCCATTCAAAAAGAGATTCCTGTGGTGGAAGATAGCCGAATATTTTAGGGATGAGCATTATTTACGGATAGAACCGAGAATCGGAGAATCGAACTGCCGTTTCCAATTTGATTCCTAGTTCTAATGTGCCAGGATCTGGCTCTCGGTTCTCTTTTTTCAAGAACCGCCGGTTCCCAGTTCCTAATGGAACCGGAACCTAAAATTGGAACTGGAATCGCGAAAATCCTAAATCGGTTTGACTCCTGCATATGAGAAAGTGTCCACAGTAGGCACTATTGAGTTAAGACCTGAAGAATTACATTGATACAACTTACAGTTTTCACTGATATGAGAAGTTTTCCTTGTTTTTCCCCT
Organism: Rhodomyrtus tomentosa; assembly: GCA_028455895.1. Classification (NCBI taxonomy): domain Eukaryota; kingdom Viridiplantae; phylum Streptophyta; class Magnoliopsida; order Myrtales; family Myrtaceae; genus Rhodomyrtus; species Rhodomyrtus tomentosa. The sequence continues at coordinate 35,444,113 of JAPCWY010000009.1, read as the reverse complement.
TCATCCCTGCCAGTCTAACGAGATAAATCTGAACCTGTCTTGTTTCATTTGATCTGCTCTCAAATTAGTCGCATTGCCATTCGCATTGCCATATACAATGCCCCAGCGCTAATATCTGTCTGGCCATCTCATACGGTGAAGCCTTATGTCGAGCAAAACGATTGATCCGCAAAGGGAGTTTGTACAGTTAGCCTTCGTGAGTAACCGTGATACAGATCCTCACGCTTGTGTAGCAGAGACAAAACCATCGGTAGAATGATGATGAAGCTTCGCCTAAAAGAGGAGGACCAATTTGTTTTGTTGATCGCGTGCTTCCGATGAATTGTTTCATCCTTAAGAGCTCGTTTTAACCTCCTCAAGTCAACATCAAGGTAGCGGACGAAGTGGTCAGGTGATTCAGCCTACTGTCCTTCAAATCGAGAGGCTGCAAGTGACCCCGCTGCTGCAAAATTCTTGAAACCCCCTCAAGGGTGTGTGTCGCTGCTACGGCCAATCGCTAACTAAAATAATCAGACAGTACAAAAAATGGCTAAGAGAGATTGTTTAATTGCGATCACTTTTTCAGCGACATTTGTTGTCTAATGTTTCTGTTCCTAACGAATTAAGTTATACAGCAGGACTTCGTTAAGAAAGCCTCTTTTGATTGATAACAGGTCAGGGTCACCGATTGTTTTCGCCACCATTGAACTAGGTGTAGGCTCAGCAAGAGGAAGCATCTGACTTCATCAAGAACTCAATTATTTCTTAAAAGACCAAGTGACTACAACGCCGCTGTTACCTCCAGTTGATAAGGACTCATTCTAGCAGAAGCCTAATCAGTAATATTGTGAAATCACAGCACAAAGCATGATATGCACGAATGAAGTAGGGTATGACTTGAAACGTTCTCTAGGCTCACCATTGTCACCAATCTGAATATTCCTTTCATGGAAGGTTTATCGGAAAAATTACCAAGAAAGCCCTAAACCTATTTTAGTTATACCAATTCGATCCTACCTTCTTCTTTTTTGCCAATTCACTCCTAAACCTTTTGCAATTGTATCATTTCAGTCCATTCGATAAATTTTTACTAGCCGTTGTTGACGTCGACGCCAGCTTGCGATTGAATTTTTTTAATTTTTTCTTTTTCTTTTTCTTTTTCTTTTCCTTTTTCTTTTTCTTTTCCAATCCCCCGTTGTCATGGCAACCTTTTAAAGTAGCGCAAAAATTGTGAATTATGAAGTAGCAACAGAAGCAGAACGTACCTGAACCGCAGATTCATGTCAATTTCTCATTAGAACAAAAATGTGCAAAATCTCATCTATATAGCACATGTTAACAAATGCGAAGTTCAGAAAATTTTTTAACCTCTCAGGTATTGTATCTTTTGGCCCACAGTGTACAAAACCTTATCTAGATTAGTCCGTGTGATGTCATTCTGGTCTCATTCGGAGAAGTACTGCCAAGCAATTGCAATCCCAGCCACCAATATGGTTTTCAGTATGAGTTTTAAACTGATAAAAGATGATGACCTCGTTGATGACTGGGATGTTACCACTGGTTTTCCTCCAAGCTTGGCAAAACAGCTTAGAAAGCAGACGAGACAGTGGACTGGACCTCTTGCCTGCAAATGGAACATTCATACGAAAAGGTGGGAAAGATATCAAAACCTGAATAAGCCAAATAAAAAAAATGCAGGTCATGATCAATTCCATCAAATGGCAGGCTGAAAAAAACAGAATGAAAGGCCATTGTAGGCAAAGGCGAATATATCTGCTGCTTTTGCAGGTAAAAACTTAAAAAGTAAACCAGATAAGGTAGAAGATTCATGGAAGCTGGTCTTCAACACGAAAAAGAAAACGAGAGCAAAAAACGAAAGCAGGTTTTACCGCAGTAAATATAATCTCAGGTTTGTCACTGTGAATCAATCTCATGGGTCACTTCAGTTACTTGATATTTCTTAGTGATGAGATGACTACGAGGCAAATAAGGTGCTTCACATATCATACAAAACTGCATAGATGGAGATGAAAAGTTTTCGAAAATGAAAGGAAAGACTACATTTCAATTGCTAAAACAACATCAATAGCAGGTGTGAAAGAAGAGAGAGAATAATATAACATTTATTAATAAAAGTCCACATATATATATATATATACACACAAGATAAACCCTAGATACCAAAAGACCATTCTACCCTCTTTATATCTCTAACACTCCCCCCTCAAGTTGGAGCATAAATATCAATAATGTCCAACTTGTTACAAATATATCCTATCCTCCCATTACTCAAAGGCTTGGTAAAAATATCAGCAAGTTGTTCACCAGTCCCAATATAAGTAGGACGAAGCATTCCCCTATGGAGCTTCTCTCGAATAAAGTGACAGTCGACCCCGATGTGTTTTGTTCTCTCATGAAACACAGGATTAGAGGTTATATGTATTGCTGCTTTATTATCACACCATAAAACCATAGGAGCTGAAGCTTTAAAGTTTAATTCACTCAGAAGGTGCTGAATCCACATAAATTCACATGTCACTCGTGCCATGGCTCTGTATTATGATTCAGCACTGGAACGAGCAACAACACTTTGTTTCTTACTCTTCCACGACACTAGATTTCCTCCAACCAAGGTACAGTAGCCAGTAATCGATCTTCTATCATCTAAAGATCCTGCCCAATCAGCATCAGAGTATCCTTCAACTCTACTATGACCATGATTTTGATAAACAAGTCCTTTCCCTAGAGCCTTCTTCAAGTATCTCAAAATTCGAATAACCGCATCCCAGTGAGATGTACGAGGGGAAGATAGAAACTGACTTACCACACTGACTGGAAATGCAATGTCTGGTCAAGTAACTGTAAGATAATTCAGCTTACCTACCAGTTTTCTATATCTCTCAGGATTATCAAGAAATTCTCCTACACCAGCTGCCAATTTAACTATCTATTTCATAGGTGAATCAAGAGGCTTTGAACCCAACATACCTGTCTCAGTAAGCAAATCTAAGACATACTTCCGTTGTGATAGGACAATACGTTTCTTTGACTGTGCCACCTCAATCCTGAGGAAATACTTCAATTTTCCTAGGTCCTTGGTCTGAAAATGTTGCTTGAGATAGATTTTTAGTTCAGCTATACCAAGCAAGTCATCTCCTATAATGACAATATCATCAACATATACAATCAAGAAAATCCTGCCTCTCCCTGACTGTTTATAAAAGAAAGAATGATCATTTTCGCATCTAGACAATCCAAATAAGAGTAAAACTTCAGAGAATCTTCCTAACCATGCTCGTGGAGACTGCTTCAAGCCATACAATGACTTCTTCAACTTACAAACCAGTCCACCAGACTCCCCCTGAGCAAAAAATTCGGAAGATTGCTCTATATACACTTCCTCATCAAGTGTACCATGCAGGAAAGCATTCTTCACATCAAGCTAAAACAAGGGCCAATTATATGTAGCAGCAAAAGAGATCAAAATACGAACAGACGTAAGTTTTGCAACAGGAGAAAAAGTATCCAAATAGTCAACCCCATACACCTGAGCATACCCTTTCGCAACAAGCCTTGCTTTCAGGCAAGCAAGAGAACCATCGGGATTGACCTTCACAGCATACACCCAACGACAGCCAAAGGCAATTTTGCCTGATGGAAGAGGCACCAAGTCCCAAGTTTCATTAGCCTGTAATGCCTCTAATTCTTCTTCCATAGCTACCTTTCAGCCAAGACTTTGTAATGCCTCAACAACAGACTTGGGGATAGGATATTAATCAACAGTAGATAAACAGGACCGAAAAGAACAAGACACAGAAGTGTATGAGACAAAATTTGCAATTGAGTGTCGAGTGCAGGCACGTATACCTTTACGGTGGGCAATAGGAAGATCAGATATTACCTGAGGACCAGCTAAAGGTAGATCTGGAGCTGAAGATGACGTGGTAGTGCCAGGAGCATTGGGAGGATCAGTGGCTGCTCGAGAGCATTGAGTATAAACCTGGAGAGGAGGAGATTCATGGGCGGACACTGGTGAAACAGTTGGAACAGATGACCGAATAATAGTTACATGGAAATCTTCATCCATTTCAGAAATAGTGAGTGGAACATCATGATAAGGAGTGGACTCGAAGAATGAAACATCGGCAGTTATAAAGTATCTCCGCAAGGTTTGGGAATAGAAACAATAGCCTTTTTGAGTACGAGAATAACCCAAAAACATACATCTAATAGCTTTGGGATCAAGTTTTGATACGCCAGGTCGATGATCACGTACAAAGCAGACACAACCAAAAGTACGAGGTGGTAAGGCAAATAAAGGCTGATTTGAAAATAACGTGGAGAAAGTAATATCTCCTTGTAGAACAGAAGAAGGCATACGATTAATAAGATAACATGCAGTAAGAACAGCATCAGACCAAAAGTTTTTAGGAACCTTTATCTCAAATAACATGGACCTGGTGACTTCTAATAAATGTCTATTCTTCCTTTCGGCTACACCATTTTGTTGAGGTGTATAAGAACAAGAAGATTCATTAATGATACCACATTGAGTCATAAAATCATAAAAGGGTGCAAAAAAGTATTCTTTAGCATTATCGGAACGCAAAATTTTGACACGTACATCAAATTGAGTATAAATTTCAGATATGAAGGCTTGAAATATAGAAAACAATTCTGAACGACCTTTCATTAAATATAACCAAGTAACTCTGGAATAATCATCAACAAAAGTAACAAAGTATCTAAAACCCAAATTGAAAATCAAATGACAAGGACCCCGGATATCTGAATGAACAAATGAAAAAGGAGACACTGCTCTTTTATTGACTCGAGGTGGGTAACTAACACGATGCAATTTGTCAAGTTGGCATGATTCACACTCTAAACTAGAAAGAGACTGAAAATTAGAATCCAATTTCTAAAGACTCTGAAGCGAAGGATGTCCAAGACGACAGTGAATCTGATGTAGAGATGTGATACTAGGGCAAGCAATGGAAGGAGCATCTTCAAGCACATATAATCCCCCCGTCTCTCATCCTCTACCAACCATCTTCTTCATAGCTAGATCCTGAAAAATACAGGAGTCGAGATAAAAGGTCACTGAACACCGAAAGTGTTTGGTTAATTTACTAACAGACATGAGATTGAAAGGCGATTTTGGAATATAAAGTACTGAGGATAATGATAAAGAAGGGGTCGGATGAACTGTACCAACTCCTTGAACTTGAGAAGATGAACCATTAGCTAAAGTAACAGTGGATGGCAATGAAGTAAGAGAGGAAAATATACCTGAAAGACCTGACATACGATCGGATACCCCCGAATCAATGACCCAAGGGCGAGAATTAGCTTAAATGCATGCAGTAGCATTACCTGTCTAGATTAAAGTAGCAGTGGAAGAAGAAGAAGTAGCCTTTGATTGTGAAATCTGAGACTGGTTGTCCCGCGCATATTCCTCATCAGACATAACCACTACATTGCCTTGAGAAGACTGTGGTAGGGAGAAAGAGTCGGTGTCAGATGAAGCATTGGCAAACTGCTGTTATTGTCCTAGTCTACCATGTAACTCATAGCAAAATTTCTGAATATGACCAGGTTTTCCACAATAATAACAAGTTCGAATAACCCCTGAACTCTCGGTAGAAGTTTGGGATTGTCCATAAGGCGGTCTTTGTCCTAGACCTCTTCTATTCCTATACTTCGACCACCACGACCATTATATCCTCCACAATTTCCTTCATCACCCCTACCTCCAACAGTTCGATGATGAGAGATAAGAGCGGAACTATCAACCATAGCTGTGGTGCTCTGAGAAGAACCACGTGATGCCCGATGAACTCTAGCATAGGTATCTCTAAGTGATGCAATAGCCTCTCCTCCAAGAAGCTGAGACCAAATAGAATCATATGTCGGACCAAGACCACCTAAAAAATTCATTACAGCTAATTGCTCTCTTTGAAGTCACATTTGTTCAGCATTAGAAGAAATGGGAAGAAGATCATTCAACTCTTCATACATTTTATTAAAATCAGCAAAATATTGATCAATGGAACGCTCCTTGACCTCACATCGATGAAACTCCTGAGAAAGTTCATATATCTTGGAGATATTATTCTGGCTAGAATATAATACATCTAAATACTCCCATAAGTCCTTGACTGTATCAATGTGTATTACCAAAGCTTGTATGTTACCCTCCATGGAATTCAAAAGTTGACCTATAAGACGTGAATCAATAACATCCCAAGTTGTATCACCAACAGGCTTAGTTCCAGTCAAGTGTGTATGCTCATTTCTACCGGTCAAGACGAACTTAACAAACCACTTCCATTACTGAAAATTGGTAATACCCTCAAGTTTCTTATCAGTAATGCGAGAAGATGAAGCGGAAAGAATCTCAGTCGTGACCGTACCACTCTTCTGAGGATCAGCCATTATGATGGATGAGCACTTTAAATCAACTCAACAACTTAATAACCCAAACACAAAAACAGCAAAACTCCACCAAATTTCACCTACTCAGCCACGAAATACCCCAAAATATCACAATCAGACCATCAAATTCAGCAAAAGCCAATACCATCAATCCATTCCCATTCTAACACCACATCCAACACCAGAATTCACCACAACCAAACTGAAACAACTCAACAGCAAAGAGTTCTCATCAAGCAAATATCCTTAACAGCAACTCAGTAACCAAAAAGAGGGGGTCGAACGTCATAGAGCCACCAATTCACACAGAACATTCTACCTTATATCCAGCTACCACCCATTCAAACCCACGAGAAGATCTCACCTCAACAGCAACGCGCCTCAACCACGAGGAGGTCGCACCTTGATTAGGAGATCAGAATCTGGTCACAAGACACTAGAGATGAGTCGTCCGGCCTAAATGACTTCAGGCGACGTCAGACAAGGAGACGCCGAACCTGGACGATGCCAGGAAGAGGGTCGCCGAGTATGGACGACGCCGGACCTGGACGATGCCGAGAATGGTCGCCGGCCCTAGGCGATGCCGGGAAGAGGGCCGTCGGACCTAGGCGACACCGGGAAGAGGTCGCCGGCCCTGGGCGACGTCGGGAAGAGAGTCGCCGGCCCTGGGCAATGCCGGGAAGAGGGTCGCCAGCTCTGATAGGTTCGGTTCTAGTATGTGTGGAGAGTCGTAGGTGACGAAGATGGAGACGATGGTTTTAGCTCTGATACCACGTGAAAGAAGAGAGAGAATAACATAACATTTATTGATAAAAGTCCACATATATATATATACACAAGATAAACCCTAAATACCAAAAGACCATTCTACTCTCTTTATATCTCTAACACCAGGCATTTCTGTAAGTATATGTTAAGATTATTTACAATATGAGCAGAACAATACAAGAATACTGAGATGGAAAATGCAAACCGGAACTTTCATAGAGACTACATGGTCATTCCTCATACTATCATGGTACTGGAAAAATGTCAAACAAGTGATGATGAAAGCGAAGACCACCTCAAATCCAGAAAAGTCTTTAATGATTGGCTATATCGTCCATCAAGTCGTCAAACCAATGACGGCAATGACGAGACAAAGTACCTTTGCTTTTCAGAAATCTTTCCTCTTCATTGACACGTCTACGAAGCACGTTAAGCAGAGACCCAAAATACAATGCAAATACAGTGCACGTAATAGTGATCCCATTGTAAGGCATACTAAATTTGGGAGTTGTCAAAGGAATTAGCAATACTTCAATATAAGATCGAACAGGAATATTTTCCAGCACATTAAAAAAAAAATCACAAGAGGCAATCAGTGTGCTTCCTTCAATTGTTAGTAATTAAAAAACAATACATTCTTTTAGTACCTGAAACCTAGACAATACCGCCGTTTTTTTTGACGGGTTATCTTCACCAAAATGCATATTCTCATGAAATGTTGGAAATGTCCAATCCCGGATTAGCATCTGGAGCATATTTCATCAATGTGCAGAAACCCCTAGATCTACAAGGAAGCAGAAGAATAAGAATCTCACAGTGGATAAACAAAAGTTGAAACAGGTGAAAGTAAGCTGCATATGAATGGCCCAACTTAGAACGCAGTATGTATCGTTTCGAGAACCACTGAAAACACCGATACGATTGAAAACCATTTTTTTTACGAGTGCATAGTACGTTCATGCCACAACCAAAGCAAACAAGAGAGAAAAGGGCCATAATTAAGCAAAGTCAGTCGCCTAACATCGTAGGATAATAAACCACAGAATCTGATGCAGGTCCAACTCTTTCACCTGCTGACATAAGAGGTATTACATTTCAACAACGCGAATAGTGCCGGATAGCTCTCCATTATGTATTTAACTTGGGAAGCTTGTCATTCTGTTGCTCCATTGTCATCACTAATGGCCTGCCTTGGCAAATATGGATTAGGGTTTTGCATGTGAAAGGAAATGTTCAAGATTTGGTAATCGTAAGGACATATGTTATCAACTAGCGCTGATTGCAATCCATCATCAACAATTTATCGTTTCCCTCCCAATGATGGAAACTCAACAGAAAAACCGGTCAATTTTCATACGAGTAAAATTATACTCATTTGAAAAAAAAAAAACATACTCATTTCGGAGTGACCATCAAATGTCACATTCTATGGCAAGAAAGAAATGGTAAAGAACTCTCAATTCCTTCTTTCTTCAAAAATGGTAATGAAATTCCAGTATCCAAAAAATTATGTTCACAATACATAAAATGCCAAAACCAGTACACAAATATGCAGCAAAAAAAGGCAAAGCTGCCAAGCCTCTGCTAATAATCTACCCCCATCATATACTGAATCATGGAAACAAAATGACCATCTCAACAGTCTACGTATTATGCCATCCCTAACATGTGACAACTCTTTCAGCCGATAACCATCCATAACAAAGTTTATCTTCCCAATGCTAACCTACTAACATTTTAGAACTTTCTCCAGTGTTTTCGAGCTTTCTTCTTGAAAAGAATAGGACTCAACAAATGCTTGAGCGGAAAAGCAATAGATCGATGGCGTGACTTCCGCCTTGTTCTGCCTCCCTCATCTGCATTTTTTGAAAAACAGAGTGAGAAAACAAGCCATGCCTTTGGCAGAACTTATAGGATCTAGTAAGAAAAATGGTCAAGGGCAGGGCTCAAAAGAAGAGCCAATATTTGGAAATTCGAGTACTGAAGATGAGGAGCATTCACTAGTCCAAATTATTTTTTAACCATTAATTAATTTATGCACCTGATAAAACTAAAGATATATTTGGCTCAGAAAAATAATCTACAAAGTCATCCTTCACATTAAGTAGATACGAAGGCTTGTCTCCATAAAGGCCTAATAAACTAATGTAAGAATTGTCTGGCAAAAGCTCTATGGTGCGGCCATTTCACTGTAAGTAATCCAAATCCAACAAGGTAGTAAAGGGTGCATAGCTAGTACCTGGTGACATTAAATTCAAGTTAGGTTGAGAAATTCCTGCATCCCCTTGTACAAGTGTCCGAGGTTCAACTGCAACCCCCTCCCATGACTCATCATTTTCTGGTTCATCATTTGATTCCATAGAACCATCACATTTTGAAGAACGCAGTACTTCTACACAGAAGGTGGCATCATCTCTATATTCCCTCACTTGTCTAGACTCTAACACATCTTCACAAGAAGGTAAATTATCAGAGAATGACTCCTCTTGAGGACTTAAATCCAGATTATCCATAGTTTTTTTATCTGTAGCACAATGTCTACCAAAATATGCCTCCGCACTTTTTAAACCCTGAGAGTCTTGATCTTTTGCAAAAGGATCACCATTCTGGACTGCACAGCTGTCTGAGTCCTTTGGCACCCCTGTATTCAGAGAGGTGGGAACAATGGTATCCGAGATAGATGGAGTGGAAACAACAAACTTATAGTCATCACAACAAGGACCCTGTAAACCAGCATCTTCCAAAAGAGCATCCCTCTCCGGCGCCTCAGTTATGGCATTTTCAGGCCATAAGGCTGCATCAGATTGATTGGGTGAGACAGGTTGTGACGATTCCAACCTAACTAAATCAAATCGGTTTGAGTTAGCATGACCTTGTAATGCATTTGCATCTAAATTTTCGCCTTTTATAGAACCAATCACCCCTCTGTTTTCTGCAACATCAACAGCTTCAGTCAGCAGAATTGGTTTCTCAGAAATTTCATTGCTGGTCATTTGATGCAGGACGAATGTAATCGGCGGATTCTGATTCTGTTTAGAGACTATATTAAATCCGTCAAGCTTTCCAGGTGCTAAACTTTCATTATCCCTGGTGAATGAGCTCACTAACCCAAAAGCACAACGCAAAGTTTTACTCTCATCTGATGAAAGCTCGGCTGCCTTATTTTCATATGTCAAATCCTTAACTTGAAAACCTTTTGATGGCATGCTTTCAACAATTGAATTGAAATCAATTGCCTTCACAGTTCCAGAGACATTATTTGATATAGAGAAGGAGTTTTTCAAGTCATCCAAAAGCATATCACCAGCCCTGCTAGAGAGAGGATCCCACTTAAGCAGGTCGCCCGACCATAGTTCCTCAGAGCCTAATCTTTCTAATCTTTCGAAAGATGACAAGGCCTCATCTCTAATGGCCTCCTTGAAGAATTTCTTCTTCTTTAAAGCATTTGCAATAAGAGCCCTGCATCATGTAAGTCAATAAGCTAAACGAAAATAACAACGGGTCAACAAGAAATGCAATTACATAACAATAATCCTAACAGCCTCATAAATAGAGTTAGCATACCTACAATTCTTGGAGATAGAAGCTTTCCCTTGTTCCATGGAAATACCAAGCAAGGACAACACATTTGCAACATCATAAGGCCCTCTAATTTCATTCACAGAAGATGCGGCACTTGTAATAATAAGATTTTTTCCACGCGTCCAATCCACCAGTAGCTAAAACAAATGGAACGAGAACTGAGTATGCTTTTGCCATACATTCGAGAACAAAAAAAAAAAGGAAAAAATTTAAAGAAATTCAAATAGCTGTGAACTTCATCAATGTGCCACTAACAAAATATGACTGAGTTTTTTAGTAAAAGGAAGGGCACTGACTCGTGGCTACTGCCTAGCAATAATCATGATGATCACGTGAGAATATTCAACAATTGGAGCACCAACTCAGTGTCCAAAATTTGGACAAGAGTTCTCATACATTCCCTGCTTATGCAATTTTTAAGGAAATACCTTTTCCATTCCATGTCGACACGATGCTCAAAAAGCTTTATGAGGCTATATTGATACTCGTTGGCAAATGATTTCTGCGTGGAAAATTGCCCACACAAGCACCATTTGAACCAAGCTTTAAAAAAGGAGTATTGTCTTCTCAATGAGCAAATAAAAAAGATGAACATAATTTAGTCAATTTAACAGATGATAAATTGAGCTGTAGTTGTAATGTCGCAACTTTCAACTTGGCATATAAGAACATTTCAAATTCTAAACCTAACCACCCCAATTACACTAATCAACTCTTAGCAAATTTCGCTAAGACATTGGCACGACTGATCCAAAGTGGCTGCACTTATTAGTCCTCTAGCAATGCGATATGTGCAAAACTACATGATGATTCCAAACTCTCTAATTACGCAGCACTCCTGCAAAACACTGCAAACTTTTTGGATACATAATTCTGCGTAATTAAAAAATGTCTATTTTTTTAATGATTCTTTGGGGTTCATCGACCGCCGACCCCAACTAGTTTGAGATAAAGGTATTGTTGATATTGATGCTGTATCATTTTAGAATCTCGAATTCCTGTTGCAAAACTATTACAGGACTTATAAAAAGAGCAACTATCTAGCATACTAAAGAATGGAAAACTATAGATTAATATGTCTCCACTGCAATTGAGCAAACACATTACACATTGTCCAACTTCTTGAAGAACAGAGTGTAGCCCTTACCTTAGCAGTAGAAATAACTCGTCTCCTCATCTGAGGGTCTGAGATGAGACTTGAGTACGAGATCTCAAAATAAACTCCTCGCTGTCATACAAAACCTATAGATCAATCTTTGCATTTCATCATTCACCCCTACCACTATAGTAAAACGTGTAAAACAAGGAATAGAAGGAGGGGATAGACCTCAATAGCAGTTTTAACCATGGGGAGCTTCAAGCGAAAGGGCAGCTTCTCCGAAAAATCAATGGCAATTATATCTACCTACGAAAATTACAGGAACAGACTATTACAAAACAATTCCATTTGAAACATAGGGCCATTACTAATAAAAAAAATCCCTGAATTAATGTGAGAAGTAGGAGGAATAGCTCCAATTTCCACTACTTTTATCCATTTTCAAACAGTCAAGCATGCTTCTGAAGAAAAATTCAGCCTATTTCCGTAATAGCCTCCACCATCCAATAAAGAACAATTTTCAAACAGTCAAGCATGCTTCTGAAGATAAATTCAGCCTATTTCCGTAATAACTTCCACCAAACAGTCAAGCATGCTTCTGAAGATAAATAAAGAACACTGGGCCGTTCGATTTCCCGAATGAAAAAGTAAGAATCCTAACTGCTCTCACATTACCTCGGATTTCTCGCAAACGTGATCGAAGGCGGCTTGGTTGAAAGGCCTGACGGCAACCAAGTCGTAGCTCTTGAGAACGGGATTCCCGGAGTTCAGGACCTGAGCCTGGGAGACAGTCTCGGCGAAGACGGTGAGGCGCGTGTACTAGCGGAAGACGGCGAGGGGGAGGCCGAGGAGGCTGCGGTGGAGGGAGACGGACGAGGAGAGCGAGGGAGCGACCTTGAGGAGCGCGGAGAGGGAGAGGAGGGGGATGGAGCATCGGTCGCGATCGGACATGACGCCCCTCGTTGAGCGGTTGTAGGCGATGCCGTCGTACCCGAGCTCCATCGCCTTGGTCGCGATTCTGACGAGGTTGGTCTGGTCGGGCGGCGAAGAAGAGGCGTCGTAGGGGATGTTCAGGTCGAAGAACCCCATTGTCTCCGGTTGTCCCCGGTGACGCAGCGCTCTCTCTGGTTTTCTCTTCTTTGCAGGGTTTAACCGATTAGCGAGAAGCTTTCTTCGTCGGAATCAGATCCCCTGCCCTAGTGGATCAGGGCAAGTCGAACCAGATGCAAGTTGAACCAGATGCAAGAGACGGTGCCGCAAGGCAAGGGCGGAGGGAAGAGATAGGGGCAAAGGGAGGATTCACCCCCTAGCTCAAGAATTGGACAGCAATGCTCCCCCAGCAAGCTCGTTCTGATCTTAGGTGGAGGACATTACAATCCTGAAACGCTATCACGAAAGGCAACTGAGCTCTTCAGTCTTCAGTTCAATTCAACGAGCGAGAGAGAGAACAACCATAAGGGGGATACTTAAAAAGTTGGCAAATGGGGGTTCTGTATCGAGTGGGAATCGAATATGTTCCTATTCATATTGATTCATATTTACTGATCCATGCCCGATTTGACTCAATTCGTGACTAAATCATACCCGACTCGACCTATTTTGATTCATATTATCAAAACACAATAATATTTAAAGAAAATAATATTACTAAAATAATTTTCAACCTCAACCCCGACCCCAATACCTGCACTGGCCCTATCCCTGACCCCTGCCCCGACTTCGTACTTGGTCCCCGACACTGATCTCGTCCTTGCACCACGGTCTCGTGTCTCGACCCTAGCCCCGGCCCCGACTCCGACTCCGGCATCCAACCGGCCCCTGGTCCCGACCCCAGCACCCACCCCGAGTCCCGGTGCCCAACCTGAGTCTCGGCCCCATCCTCGGCCTCAGTCAAGGTCTCAACCCCGGTCATGGTCATGGTCACAGCAACAGCCACGGCTCCAGCCACGGCCTCAGCCCCGACTCTGATCTCGAGACACAACCCCGAGACCCGGCCCCGATCCCAGCCTCAACACCCGCCCCAACCTCGGCACCCTCCCTGAGTCCCGGCCCCGGTGCTCGACCAGGCTCCCGGCCCCAATCACGGTCATGACCACGGCCCCAGCCCCGGCCCCGACCCTCGCCTCAAGACCCGACCCCAATCCCGATACTAGCTCCAGGATACGGCCTCGATCCCAACCCTTGCCCCCGTTTCGGGACCCTGTCAAGGGCCCCAACCTTGGGAGATTCGACCCCTGTCACGGTCACGGCCATGGCCCCGCCCCAACCCCCGTCTTGAGATCTGGCCCCGAGACCCAGTCCCAACCCCTACCCCGGGAACCGGTTTCGGCCCTGACACTCGTCCCAACCCCGGTGCCCACCCGAGCCTCGGCCCCGTCCCCAGCCCGAGTCACATTCACAACCACAACCACAGCCCTTGCCTTGGCCCTGATCCTGGCCTCGGGACCCATCCCAACCCCAACCCCTGCCACGGTACCTGGCCTCGGGACCCGGCCCTTGTTTCGGGACCCTGTTAGGGGCCCGGTCCCAGGTCCCGACCCGGCCTCGGGACCCTGCCCCAGCACCCGCCCCGAGTCACAATACCCGACCCCATCCCTAGCCTCGTCCCCGATCACGTCCCCAGTCATGGGACCTAGCCCCCTTCCCCGGGGCCCGGGACCCGACCCAAGTCCCGGTCCCGGTACCGACATTGGCCTCGACTCCTGACACCGACCCCGGTCACCGATCTTGGCCCCTGGCACCAGTCCCGATCCCGTTCGCCAATTCTCGGCCTCCGTCCCTGGACCCAGCTCGGGCCCCAGCCTCGACACTAGTCCCATTCCCGGCCCCGGTCGGCTATCCGGAGCCCGTACCCCGATCCCGATTCCAGCCTCAATCACCAACCCTTGTCTCGGTCCCGGAATCACTTGTAATTGGTGGAAGTATGTTGTACTTACGTGTCGAAAATGAGTCTAATATGAATCGAAAATAGATTAATATGGATTTAAGTATGACCCATTATTTATTCATTTTTAGTGAACCCTTTATAAGGGATCAAATATGGGTTTGTGATCCATATTGTCAGCTCTAGGAGAGAGTGCGGTGATTCAAGGTGCGGAGATTAGGAGAGGACGAGCGCAGGACAATACGGGTCGAGGTCTGCAAACAACTCTGTTACTTCCAAGAGCAGAACAGGTGAGAGGTCGAAGAGAACGAGGATAGGCGGAGACGGCGGTGAAGACAGGTATAAAAAGAAGCAGATGCAGAGCATCGAGTCGAAGGATCCCGTCACGCAGCCCCGTGTGCTATTTCATCGTCCTCTTTCCATCAGGTCAACGGTGCATTGCCTTGCCAGTGAGAAGTGGCGGCAAAGTCTATCCTTGCTGACCACTCTCAATTTCCTATTCAACATGCTTTTGTCTTGGTCTAATACATGTTTTTGATTAGTTCATGAGTCGTTTCCTTTGTTATATTGCTTACTCTAATAACAGAATACTCCCGTCACATCTTCTTTACTTGTTTAACCCAAAACCTTTGATTCTGACATTGATTTGGATAGTTCTGCTCTATGCTAACGCTTTCAAGTGGTAACTTTCTTCACACTTCCTCCTTTTCGTTTTGCTTAGCCACCCACCAGGATCACCCTCACACCGTCGATGCCATCTCTGGCCGCCACCAGATGCCTCCTTCGACCGTTGCTCACCGTCGGACGGCCACGAGAAAGCCATGGGAGCCGTGCCCTACCCTATTCTTAGACCGCTGACCTGCAACTTTCCCTCCTTCTCCTGCTCGTCCTACTCCTCCTCCGTGAGTCATGCATCGCCACCACCGCCTCCAGCCACCTCACTGATAACCATCAGCCTAACCACCACCGCTCAAAAGCCGCCTCATTACCCATCGAATGTCGGAGATGCCACGAACAGACCCCAGAGCCGCGGTGCTCTGTTTTGGGGTCTTGTTCAAGTTTGCTTCAAACCTGGCCAGGTCCGTCGTCGCCGCCGTGCACCACCACCCCCAGACGGCCACCCTTAGACCCCTGATCACCCCAGTAGCCGCCGGAAGCCGGTCGCCGCCAATAGGAGCCTCGAAGACCCCCAACCAGCCTACCATGTTTCTTGGCATCGCGTCCCCTATTTTGGACCGGTTCTATTCAGTCGTTGTTCCATCATCTTCAATCGCCTAGCGCCACCGTCAAGCCACCGTCGCCACTCCCTCCGACTACCTTGTGAGTCCCCAAGCCATTCTCAGCCTCATATCAACCTTTGAGGCCGAGCTAGTTAATTAGTGAGTTGACCTTAATCTTTGATTAGAGCGTTAATTATGCCTAGTATTATTTAGTTAATCGACAGGGTAATTACGTAGATTTGATTATGGCCGGATTAGTTAGAAATTCGATTTAGGTTAAATGGCCATAATCGATTGAGTGAGTTGAATAATTAGACTGTCCGTGGCTAATAGTGTTAGATGAAATTGATTGGTTGATTGGTGATTCGTAATCGTGGTTTGATTACAAGCAAGCGATTGATTAAAGACGAGCTAGCGATCAATGATTTTTTAAATCGAATTGACTAATAAAGGACCATTACACGAAATTGAGCCTTTGGTGGCCTAATGGAACTTGATTTATTGTAATTGATTTGTTGGTCTTTATTAGGTCGATCGTCTTGTTGGAATGGTTGATTGAGCGTTTTGGAATGTCCGTTGGTTGGTTGAGCGTTCGTTTGGAAGTTAATTAACTCATTTGTGATTGTCGTGACTAGTAGATAGTCTGCATATGCATATGACCAAGTAGGAAATCAAAAGATATAATTTAGCATGAAAAGTGTCTTAGGTCGAGCCTTTGAGCACGTCTGTGTGAGAATCCGGCCTAAATCAAAGAAAATAATTATTTTATGTGAAACAAATAAAACCCTAAAAATGTGCTTAATCCTGTTGAGTTTAGTTTGTGGAATTACATCAAGAATTCAAGTATCGAAGCCGGGTAAATCTTGTTATTAGATTTGTGTTTAATTCTGTTGCGAGATTGAGAAATTATTTCGCTACAAATTGGGGGCTAAACACTGTGTACTTTTTTGAATGTAATTGGGGTTGGAAAACACTTAGCATGTGTTTGTATAACTCGAGTGTGATCTGTAATCTCTGTGTATCGCTTGTTCTATAGTGGAATTCGTTACTACTCTCTCCGTGAACATAGGTCTCTACAACCGAACCACGTATATTTGGTATTCGATTTACTTTACTCATTCTGTCTATTTTATCGTTCAATCAATTGTTTCCGCGCAACACTAATCATGAGGGTAGAGCATATAAATAGGGCCACAATTCATTAACTCTCACTAACAACGTTACATAAATTCTTCTCTCTAACCCTCACTTTCGAGGTCCCACTGTTCTTCTCTCTAACCTTCACTTTCAAGGTCCCACTTTGTCACTCTCTGTCGGAATTATGTTGCCACATCTCCTTGAGGTAAGTGAAAGCTCTAGATGCTAAGTTAGAATGATCTACTTAGTATTATTGACTTGGTTGTTTGATAATTGTTAATTTTAGTTTGAACTTTGATTATTAAGTGTGAGAAAGATATAATGATTTCGTGTTGTTGTGTTCATTTGTCATGAATTGATGAGTCTCTAATTGCCGAGCTTATGAATAATCGATGTTCATAATACTCAGGTAGTATAACGAATGATAATAGTGAAAATAAACTTCAAAATGATATTTTTATAATCTAAATAAATTATCGATTTACTAGCTAAGTGTTGTCGATTAATCACATGGCCAATTCTTTGAGTTGTTGATATTCACGTTGTTGATTCTTTGAGTTGCCACATTCACATGATTGATTATTTAAGTTAGTTGTTGATGTTTGGGATATCGATGTGTTGTCAATTTATGAGCATGAAAAGATGCAAGTACACTCTTACTTATGAAGATGATGTTGACATTTAGATTGGTTATAAAGATAATTATGTGATTATCATGCTTCACGTGCGTGATTTTATAATTTGAATGAGAAAAGTAAGTTTTGTCCTCCGTATAAAATCGGCCACGATGCCTTGAGAGATTCGGGATGCCATGCTCTGTGATCTGAGATGTCCTGTGAAGTTTACGGGATGCCTCAGAGTGGGAATGTCCTATGTGTCGGATGCCTCGGCAGAAGATGCCTCGGAAATTTCAGGATGCTCATGCTGTGTGATCTTGAATGCCCAGTGTGTCGGGATGGCCCGAGAGTTTCTGGATGTGAAATAATAAAGAAAAAATGCATGTTCGTGTATGTACATACTTACATGTTTACATAACACTAGGTGATACTGGTGCATCACAATGTGTTCAATGCATGATGTCATCCACCAACCGACGCAAAGGTAAACACGTGATATCATTTTTGGTACATATTTCTATGGTAGACTTCACAACTATGTATGCAGAAATATAGTTGTCCACGTATTACTAATTACCAGGTTAAGTAGTAAGATGATATTCTATATTAGACTTAGAGATTTCATTTATTAAGCTTCGATGCATCCCCTTATTTTTCAGATTTGTAGGATGGATCACTCTCCACCTTTGCGATTTGGAGTTCTTGTGTATTTTGATTGTACATAGCAAGAAGTACTGCTTTTACCTGAATCAGCACGAATATATGCTAAGAGTGAATTCGTGGACCACTTAGGAGTATCCAATTTCCCCCCAGTTGGCTAGTCGACAGTTTGATGTTTGTATAGGCAGGCTTTTGGGCGTAGAAGTATGGTATTTGAGATGGGAAACCTAACCTCTCCCAGGTGCAATGTGTTTTGTTTGGAAGTCGTGTTGTGAACGGATGTTTAACAAGAAAAAGAAATTGGACTGTGTGATTCTTGAAAAGTTGCCTAAACATATCTCAATGCAATCCATCACTTTGCTGTCTTCACGACTCTGCACTCTGCAGCATGATTTCATAATCTTGTTCCTTCATTTCCGAAAGTTCATCCAAGATCGAAAAAGGTCAAAAAGAGAAAGATGAAGCAGCAAAGGCAGTGCCAAGAATGACCTCAATGATTTTAACTGCTCCTTGAGGCTTAACAAGATCTGTCCCTCTGTCTGATACGAGGACCCTCATTAAAGCATGCCCATGGCTCAGTGTAGTCAGAGTGATTGTTAATAAAATCGCCCAACCGGTAAATTGCTGATAGCTTGCGTTGGCCATTGCAAAATAGATTTCTTGGAAATGAGAAATTAAGAATCCTTACATGTGTTGAATGTCCTTACCGCGGATTCTACTATTAGATAGTATCCAATATTACTGAAAAAAGATGGGAGTCAGATTCTAGTTATTACTCGAGTGGAGAATGCCTCTCCTCAAAGCATAAGTGAGACTGGAACGGCATAGCAGCCATCAATACTTGCTCTGCACTGATCTTCCATCATATGGTATCCAATAATACTTAGAATAGATGGAGCCACATTCTAATTACGCCAGTGGAGAATGTTACTCCTAAGTGAAATTGGCATGGGAATAGCGGCCATCAATACTTGTTATGCACAAGAAAGAAACTACAGCACAAGATAGGCTTTCCTTGTTCATTTGAGTTCCTCCTGGAAAGTGAATTCCTTTTAAGCGCATCGCCTCATTCTAATGGCCACATGGATGACTGATTTTTCATCCTTTAACGAGGTGGTCTACGATTAGTTAATTGCCTTCAGCACAATAAGAAATTGAATAAGATTAAAGACACAAAACATCCTTATTGAGAGATTCTTGAGAATGGACATATCAAAAGTGGGGGCTTGAAACGTTCTCCAAGAAGGTTCAAAATTGATGCTTAATTCCAGGGGAATGCTAGATCGAAGATATTAATAAATTGCTGAATTAGCAACAATCTTCCGCAGCTCGAGTAACCCTAAACTTGGCGGTTGCAGTTGTCTCCGTGTAGATCCCAGAAGACTTGTTGCATCCGTACATCTCCTCATCCTGGTCAGGAGAGGAACAGCAGATGAAAATACAGGACACCCGTAATAAAAATGGAGTCCATATGCAAAAGGGGTGCTCGCTGATCTGTAAATCATAGCATTCAAGTCAACACGTACTTCTCAGGATCTGCATCTCTCTCTGTATAATTGGCAGTGCCAAGTTTTAGATTGCGGAAAAAGATGCTTTTCCAAAGCCTTTATAAGGAAAATGGCCGCTCCCATATGTGGTGTTGTATGATGACCATCAGCTTCTTCATTGACCATCTCCCTTCCAAACCAATTACATCAGTGGTACCGTTTAGAGAAGTGAAGATTTCTCTGGGCCAGTATCCTATATCCATATCTGCAAAGCACACCCACAATGTCGTCTAACTTAGTTCTGAAACAGTTCTGTTAAAAGACAGAAGAATTGCAAATGTTCACGTATCTTTTTTTCTTGAAGAAGGAAATATACCAGTACAGAGAAAACCGGGGTTGTCTCCTGGAGAACATACTTGCCGCAAGAGATCTTTTTAGTTATGCAGTTGTGACAACATCGAATTAACAGAGCTCTAGTAGGCACACACACTCGATGTGAGGAGTGTGTGGGAACATGTCTACTGGCTGTACACTTTTTAGTTTGTAACACCCTTCTATGTTTTGCTCTCTCTGCAAAGACACACAGGATTAAGCAATAGACAGCTAAGAAAAAGAGCGACTAGTGGGATGGACTCGATACATACCACCCCATGACAAAGGTACTCGAGGTCGCGTGCACAAGTAGCTGGATTACAAGATACATAAATAATACGCTGAGCCTTAAGCTTCAGCAGAAACTTAATCAGCTTCAGGTGCATCCCTGGCCGATTTGGATCTGCAGTATTGATCACAGTAAAAAGGTGGGAGAAGAATTATTTGTATTTACAGAGAAGCTCTGCTTAGCTGGTGAAGTTTATATCCATACTAAAATTATCCAAGAACATGCTACTTGTCTGCAGAGAACATACATGCCAACAAAAAATCGTAGATCTTAACCATCATTAAGCCAACCAACAAAGACTCGATCATAAAATTTCAGAAAAGATACCTGAAATGACAATATCCGGTTTAGGGAAGTTGCTGCCAAAATTTTCATCAATTTTATTGAGATCTCCTTGGATAAATGTCGCATTGCTGATACCATTGAGCTTGGCATTCAGATGAGCATCAGAGATGGCCTGAGCAACAACCTCGTAACCATAAACATGTCTAACCCTGAAAAGGACAGTCTCAGATTGGTCGAGTTCTTTCACATAATTATCACAATGTACAAATATCGATACCTTCGAGCAAGTGTTAGACCAATGGTGCCTGTTCCACAGAATAGGTCTAGCACAATTTCTGAGCCATCTCCTCTGGGACCCGCACACTCCTCAATAATTTTATATAGAACCTCAGCCTGAAGTGCACCAAGTCTCAGCAATTTTCAAAGAGAACAAGAAAAAGAAACAGAAACAGTAAAAAAAAAAAAGAGAGCAGATTTTTACAAGAGAATGCAAGCTTCCAGGAGTTAGCAAAACACTGAATTGATCATGTGTTGATACCTGCCAAGTATTTGTTTGAAAAAAGGAATTGGCAGAAATTTGAAAAGTAAGCCCTCTCAATTTCTCTGTGATGGTAGATTTCCCATACAAAGTGTATTCCTCCTCTCCGGCAGATGTATTACCCACCGAAGTATTCACATTGTTAACAACACTTACCTGCCATTTAAAAGTATAAACTGACTCGTATAAATACTCTTAAAAAAAATAAAAAAGAA
The DNA here is from genome assembly GCA_028455895.1 of Rhodomyrtus tomentosa. Taxonomy (NCBI): domain Eukaryota; kingdom Viridiplantae; phylum Streptophyta; class Magnoliopsida; order Myrtales; family Myrtaceae; genus Rhodomyrtus; species Rhodomyrtus tomentosa. The sequence goes on along the minus strand of JAPCWY010000009.1, from coordinate 35,422,543 downwards.
TTAGAAGCATAAATGCATAGACTATTAAACTGAAAACTTGGCACCAGAGGAAGAGCACTGAATGCTGTTCTAGCCTAATATTTACAATGAAAAAGAAAGAATGCAGAGGAATGTTGACTCTTGCTTGTAACAGGCTATTATGCCACTAATTCAGTTTAGCATAATACTTAAATATTTAAATAACATGAATTGTTTGATCTCTTTGAACTTCTTACATGGCAGAGAAAATCCAGTCCATTAAAAAAAAGAACACCCAATGGTAGGAATACGTAAAACCATTGTTTAGGAATAAATTTTTTTATCTGATCAAAACTGATCACCTATTCTTTAAAGGAGACATTTATCCAGTGCGTTGGCCATGCTCTTAGCAAACTGGATACTCTAAACATAATTCACATAATGTTGGAAAGTTCCTCTACTCAACCTAATAAAAGAACCATGAAATGTGCTCATTAAATTAGCATAGAAGATTTGGCTGACAAACCACTTCACGGAAAGATGAAATCTTCTCTACTAAGGGTTTCAGCAACTCGGGCTTGTAAGAAGACGTCACAAAATTAACCATGACCTCCGGCTGACTAGTCTCAATGTCCCTGAACATATATGAAAGCAAATACCAAAACATATTACCATGGAGATATAAGGATCCAAACACAAAGAGAGTGTTGAAAAACTTTGTGGTAAATATTTCAGACAAATTCACTGAATTCCAGTTGCATTTCTATGGAAACTAGAACCAACTTTTGCACTTCAGTGGATTTCCATGGCATGCAGCTATCTGAATAACCAAATAATGGAAGAAAAGCTAATCTCCATACCCATTCATAGGCAGAAAAGAGAAACTTCATGAGAAATAATTGCATTAATTGATTGTCGGCTAATATAAAAATGAATAATTCGGAAAAGGAAATATAAAACTAGGGTTGCAAGCAAACTGATAGTATCACTCCTCTATCTTCCAAAAGAAAAAAATCTCTAAGAGCTGTTCCTTGGATGGTAAAGAGAGCAATTGATCTCCCCGATTTCTTTTTTGGCAACCTCATTATTCATAGTCAATCAACCGTAAACATTTTTTTTTAACTATGAAATGCTTAGATCCTGATCACAAGCTATCACAAGTGAAAAAGCTTCTACGCTACAGCCCCTACCTCCCAGTTCTAAGCATTAGATGCTTAAGAAATCCAGCATGAGAGTGGACATCATAAGGAGACAAACCTAGTTGGGAATCTCTCCAGCAGTCTTGTATAGCTGCAAGAACCTACAAGCAGAAATACAAAACGAAAAAAAGTCTTTGAGCATTAGATAAAGAGTTCTTAGATTGTGTTTGTTTAATCAGTGAAACGAATCTCAACAGCTCAAAGCAAATAACCACGTGAAGAGCAACCATTGAAGCAGGAGCTCAATCACAAGAGAGATGCAGCAATTGTGAATTTTATAAGTTGGCAACTACTTGAACAAGAAAACGTGCCACCAGACGAGCATAGAAGAAAGATAAATTGCAAGGTGTTCCATATTTTTTGTCGGATAAGAGTTGTTAAACTACATGCATGTAAATGTCTCATTACGTGTATAGCTGGCAAATCCATTCTGGCTAGAATTGTTAATGTATTTAATTTTCCCTTTCTATGGTGGGCTGTGGCTTCTTCTCACTTTATATTTGATTCAACAATAATGATTAATCATATAAAAGAACCCATTTCAAGTTTGAACTGCCTTTGTAGCATACCTTGTTAGCAGGGTCACTCTGTAGTAAGCACTTGTTAACATTCAGGACCTTATCAAAGAAGCCAGGCGCATGCAGTCCCAAAGCATGTTTCTCAGAATCGTGCCTATTCTCTTCAAACAACTCACGTGGCAACCACCGTTGAGAGCCAAATGAAAATTCCATCTGTGAAAGTAAAACGTAACAGTACAATCAGAAATCATGCAAAGAACAAAGATTCACTGAGAGATGGAACAAGGTTTGTCAGAGTTTTAAGTGATCAAGCTAATGATATTGTGCGCATGGCGTAGTAACGTTATGCCAAAAGTTGAAGCCAATAAACTCCGTAACATGGTTTGAAATTACGCACAACCCAACAAAGCATGGCATTATGACTCCTTGAAGTCGAATTAAAAGTTGCATCTGCAGAAGACAGCTCCCAATAGATGGGAAAATTAGGACCTCACAAGCAAAGAATCCCCATTTCATGAAAGTTTCAAGAAGCAATTTCTGATCATCTAGCTGACCCAGCTTAGTGGGAAGGGCTTATAAAATTTCTGTCGCAGTTCAACGGATTCTGTCCTTAACACATGAAGCAAGCTATGACTTTATCCATTAGCTAAACACTAAATGAAATTGAGATGCCAACGGGTCATAAAACATGTACAGCATAATGAAAAGCGACAAGAAGGTGCAATATCGACTATAAACCTTGTTCCTATAGTGGAATTGGATATCGCAAGGAACGATGGGCTTCATCATTTTGGGAAACTCCGGATCATTACTAGGAAATTTCCCGACATGAATGATCAACTCTCGGACCTGCTGTTCCTTGGCTCTGACTTGAGCCTCGTACGACAAGTTCTGCGTTTTACACCCTCCGCAGTACGAAGCATACTGGCAGGGGGCATCCACAATGTCCCAGTGCGGAGATACCGTCCTCAGCTTAGTCACCTGCACATTTCCAGACACGCCTCATGAAGGTAAAACTTCACAAGAAGTTTCCCAGTTGAATCTATCGATCTAAAAGAAAACCAAACCTCGGCGTAATTGCCCTTCTTGCGGGTGACGCGGCCGACGAAGCGTTCGCCAGGGAGGGCGCGGTCGCAGAGGACGACGAAGCCGGTGCCGGAGACCTTGCAGATGCCCTTGCCCTTGTAGGCCAAGCTCTCGCACTCCAATTCGAGGGTCTGGTTCTTCTTGGGGAAGTAGGAAGTGGAGCGAGCTTGCTGTCGCGGGGGAGGGGGGTCTTCGAAGGAGGGGACGGGGGCGGAGGCGGCGGTGGTAGCGAAGCGGAGGCGGGGAAGGAGGGGGCGTGGGAAGAGAGCGGTTCTGATGAGTTTGAAGGAGTGAGCAGGGACGGCGGAGGTGGCGGTGGTCATCGGCATTGTGCGGAATACGGTGGTGAGAGGGTGCGAAGTGTTCTTTTTGGAGGGACGATGAATTAAGGATAGAGGGCATTTGCGGTAGTTCACATGCCAGTGTAATGGGCGGGCTCGGGCCGGTAAAAATGCGAAGCCCGTTTATAAAGAGCCCGTTGGGCATTTCTGCTTGGTCTAGCGAGTGCCCTAATGGCGAAAAATACATCACGATCAACATCAATATCAACAATTACTTCTTCAAATGATCGGCCTTATTGCTCAAGAAAATGAAATAATTCACGAAATATTTAAATATAAAATTTTTAATAATAAAAATATCATCATTTCAAATCATATTAGCAGTTGCTTTTAAGAAAAAATTCATCACGATCATTTTATTTTATGTGAAACAAATAAAACCCTAAAAATGTGCTAACTTGAAATCCTTAATCAATAGCAAAATAAAAAGGCAGAGAGAGAATTTTTGAAGATTAAGCATAGTCATGCGTGAATATCTTAGGGAAAATAACATAAATAGTACTTAAACATTAGCAGAATATGCAACGTGGTCCCTGAATTTTTAATTTATTCAATATAATCCATGAACTTTAGCCCAATGTGCAATTTGATCTCTCAACTTTTGATTTGTTTAATGTAGTTCTTAATCTTTTTAGTATATGTTCAATTTAATTTCTAAACCATACGAAAATGTTTATTATTGTCATCGATCTTAAATTAATAAAATGATTACATTTAACATTTTGATATAGTTCAATGACTATATTGAATATGTAGCAAAAGTCTAGAAATTACATTGAATAAATTAAAAATTCAGGAATCATATTGAATACTAGGCTAAAGTTTAAGGAGCATGTTGAGCAAATTAAAAGTTCATGGATCACATTGCACATTATGTCAAAGTTCATGTATCATTTATGTCATTATCTCGTTATCTTATCGTATTAAAGAAACTTAATAATAAGACAAATAATACGGACGGAGATTATCACAACCTTATACTGTTAAGATTCCACTATCACCGGTTATGAGCTAACAACTAGTTAGCATTAAGAAAATAGAAAAAGACAAATTCCTAGGGGGAAAAAAAGGGGACAAAAAGAAGAAACCCTTTAGGAACGGGAAACAAAAATCAATCTCCCTGCAAATTCATGACTCGACTTGTCCCCCACCAGGGACCAATCCAGGCAGGCAAACCGTAATTTCGCCGACCCCAAACTAGAGGCGCAGCCCACTGGAGATGGAACTAGTGGAAGCCCAGGAATTTTCCCCAGACCATACAGCAGTCATGGAAAAACCCAAAGAGAGAAAGGAACGAGCCTGTCCTAGATGTCCTCCGCTTCCAACCACGTCCCAAGGTTCTCGCTGTCAGAACCTTCTCCTCTCTCCTCTTCTCCAGTTTGACTTGACCTTCCAGTGCAACGTTCCTAGAAGTTTTAAAGCGCACGCCCTCCGTCAACGTCATATCCCCCCAAGCACGCATACCCGAATCAACAGGGCATGGCCCTCCCCAGTCAACTCAGCTGCTTGTGCTTGGGCTGCTCAAGAACCGAAGCTGATCTTGGCTTCCACGACCGCCGGTGCAATCTTGATGCTCTGAGGATGAACCCCATTTGGTAATAACCCGTGCCTCTCCCGCTTCCTCCTGTTTCCTGTCTTTGCTGCACACGATCCACCCGGAAGCTTGGATGATCAGATTTGAGCATCTCTGCGTGGAGAGCTTCCGATTTAGGAGAAACAGTTGGTTTTTATTTTCTCCCTGTGGGAGAGTTGAAATTGTCGAGTTTTTGATAGTTTGTGTTTGGTTTGGAGCTGATGCTCTTTTTTGGTATCTCGGTGGTTTGATTGCTGAAGAAATCAATGATCCTTTTGTACAAATAGACAGGATCTGTTGAAAGGTCTCAGTACAACAGATTTGATTCCATTCAGGTTATATAGAACTAACCCAGAGCAACCGAAGACATTTAGACAGTTGTTTATAAGGGAAAAAACTTGAACTTCCAGAGAAGGGATATAGCATTTCACAGGTTTTTTTATGATCTCTTGGTTGAAGTTTGACTGGAAAATCAAGTCAAAATGTTCCAAAGGATAGTGACTACAGAGGAAGGAAAAGACCCTTCAACTATAATCAGGAATTACCAGCCTAGGTCATGTCCATGGAGGCTCCTCCATTATTTCTTGTTGTTTGTGCTTGTGGGTCTTGGATTGTTGATTTTAAGCATGAATACGATACGATACTTTGGTGTCCAAAATCAACCTGTACACAAGAATAGGCCTTTCCTCTGCCTTGAACAGCCATTTAGTATAGAGAGCAGGTTTAGCACCCCGTCAAGTTTGTTACATGCCATGAGCGATGACGAGCTCTTTTGGAGGGCGTCTTTTGTTCCTCTGATGAAGACATATCCATTTAAGAGAGTTCCCAAGATTGCCTTCATGTTCTTGGTGAAAGGTCCATTGCCGTTTGCCCCTCTTTGGGAGAGGTTTTTCAAGGGGCATGAAGAGCTGTACTCGATCTACATCCACTCACTACCTTCTTATGGTGCTGAATTCCCACCTTCATCAGTGTTCTATAAGCGACAAATCCCGAGCCAGGTACTTTGCAATTTTACTGTGTTCTGCCTTTGCTTTGTGATAAACTGCAGAGTTAAGCATGTGACATCTCTATGTATATGCTTCATGCTGTTATCGCTTTTTATTGAAATACACTGATAGTTCTGTTTGCTTCTTCTGAATTTCTAAATCTCATGTTTCTCTTTCATGAATCCGGCTTTATTTTGCTTTAGTGCTTTATCACACTTTGTGAAAGCTTTCGCATAAGTTGCTTGATCTGATTGCTGATATTTTCACTTCAAAAAGCGACTTTGAGGAAGTAGGGCTAGCTATAAAATCCCTCTGGGTTGTGTGGTTAATTTCATTCAACTCCATTCTATTCAAAGGGAAGATTGTATATTGATAAATGGGCTGGCCAGAATAGCATTGTGACTTATCTGAACTTTCTTGATGACCATGGGTCATTAATGATTGGACCAGCTATTACATCCTGGAGGACACCTTTTGGTTTCTCTGAGACGACAAATAGGTACTTGCTGTGATCTGAGCAATTTTGTCGTTCGGTCACTGTAGATCATGCGGAAGATGAAGCCTCTTGTGTCTTAGAATCAGGCACGGGAAACTCTACATTTTGCAGAGTCTTGTATGAAAACTTGTCATTTGCTTCAGCGCTAAAGTTCAGAACCATTTCACTTGATTCTGTTATTAGAGCAACTAATATAACTAGGGAAGGAACTCATGAACTAATCAAACACATAAATTAGACATAAGCATGTTGTGTAGGAATTTGAGAGTGGTCAGCAAGGATAGACTTTGCTGCCTCTTCTCACTGAGAAGGCTATGCACCATTGATCTGACACAAAATGGTAAGTAGGTAACCAGAACAAAGAACGATGAAAATGCATGTGATGCTGTGTGACGTAATTCTTCGACTCAGTGCTCTGCACATGCTTCTTTTTATACCTGTCTCAAAAATTATTCTCAAATCTTTTTTTAGGTTCTAGTCAATGTCAATCTTCAAGATACTTTATAATCCCCATCGGTCCTTCAAGAAGTTAATTTATCTAAAAGTAACTTCTGTAAGTCAAGCATTAAAGCACTTCTGGTGTTCTCTCCGTTTTGTGCTGATCAGGTGGTGGAGTGGGGGTTGATGAGCATGTGTGATGCAGAAAGAAGACTCTTGGCAAACGCCCTGCTTGACATGTCCAACGAACGGTTCATCCTCATCTCTGAATCATGCATCCCGATCCAGAACCTCACCACAGTCTACAGTTACATATCAGGATCCAAGTACAGCTTCATCGGATCTTTCGATGAAGACGGACCATATGGGAGAGGACGCTACAACAAGAAGATGGCACCTGAGATCAACCTTACAGAGTGGCGTAAAGGTTCTCAGTGGTTTGAAGTGAATCGTGAACTTGCCATAGACATAATAGAAGATTCGACCTACTACCCTAAGTTCAAGAAGTTCTGCAGACCTACATGTTATGTGGATGAACACTACTTCCCTACGATGCTAACCATCCAATTTCCGGGTCTACTTGCAAATAGAAGCGTCACATGGGTGGACTGGTCGAGAGGCGGTCCCCACCCAGCAACTTTTGGCGAGGCCGATATCACAAAGGAATTTTTCAAGAAAATCCTGGAGAACTCCTCGTGCAGTTACAATGATCGACCTTATTCGCTTTGTTTCCTCTTTGCTAGGAAGTTTGCTCCTAGTGCTTTAGATTCTCTGTCAGCTTTAGCATCGGAAGTTTTTGGATATTGACGAAAGTTTAGGGAAGAGTACTTACTAAAGTTCTTCTGAAGTTTTATGCCTTGAATTTTTTTGCCTCTGGTAGTGCTTATTAAAAGGCAATGTCACAGATCGTTTTTACACGAGAAGAGAGGTAGGCATCTAATCCCTAAAACAATTGCATGTCCTTTAAATAACAGGTAATATGTTAACATGGTGATGAAGCATGAAGACAAGCACGAGTATATCCTGATTCTAGATGGTGACGAAGTACTAGAAGAATATGCATCCATAGCTATTCAATCATCTGGGGTTCCAATTGAAGGAGAAACGAACATTAGCTGTCTTAAACATCCCCGAAGAACCAAAAATACATTCCTCCTGGGATGGTATGATTATGCATGCCTCCTGGGATGGTCTGATTCAAGGAGAGAGTTGTCCGTCTATTCGGCAACTATGACGCGAATTTTCTCTCACAAACAACATTTTCCCTGTTCTTGGAAGACGGCAGTTTTCTCTAATTTTACCTCCTATACACAATTTCTACATGTACCTATACCTGCATTCTTGCAGGATATAAAGAAGAATTACAGTTCCAATCAGCGTTCTTTTGGGAGAACTATCCCACGAAAATCATAACAATACTTGATCCACCGTGTCGAGTCCAACCCGAAGTTGCAAAAATGTCAAATCTGCCTAAGTAAAATTCTTGAAGTATAAACAAGAAATGGCATATCCAACTAGCTTACAGTAGAGCCGAACCCAAACTCAGAGTAGATAAAACTTGGGTCTTAACATTACAAGCATAGATGGTAGATACCACAAGGTTCATAGGAACCCGGGTTCAAATCCAGTCACATTTACACAGGAATAATAAGATTCTCAGGACATCCAACAGGATTCCCCATACCAACATGTTTTACATTAAATGATCTCTCATTCCCATACAATTTAGAAATCTCAACCTCTCGCCTTGAGCTCTGCAAGCCGTCTTGAAAGATCATCTTCATCAACCTTCTCTGATGATTTAGCTGGAACTGCATGTGCAGCTGGTTGTGGCAAACCGACAGAGACTTCCAGTCCATAATCATCCGCTACTTGCTGCATCAAGCTGTTTACTTCTCCTTCTGGAGTGGAAAGTGATGTTGACCCAGCCATTGCACTCTCCATGAACTCTGCCTGCACCTCCATGTTTACAAACTGCTTTTCAAATGAATCCATCGTCTCCGACATCTTCTGCAAATTACCTGCAGAAACAAAGCATTTCAATTATACAGGGCAGACTCAAGCTAGCCAATACTGAAGTTCCTTTATCCAAGGAATTTCTCAAACTCGAATAGTGTTAGGACTTATAAAAGGATACTTAGCCAATAAAGGACATTAAAATGTAAATACCCAGCTTTCTACAGACATATTGATGATGACATCCAATTTAACAGAAAAAGATTCTCAAGATGGATTACACAAGAAATAACCATCCCTCACATCCTAAGACCCCCAGTCATCTCATCTGTTTCACTCTGTGAAGATTCACCAACTTCCATCTCTCATTCTAACAAAATAACCACCCCTTGCATGAATTTTTCTTTTTTCTTTTTTTTTGGGGGGGGGGGGGGGGGGGGGGGGGGGGGGGGGAAGCAGATTTGGAGAGCAACCTCCAGCACTCTTGTTCATTCCACATGAGTTGGAGACAAACTGACGAGATTGGTTATAACATGCTCATCCCAATGAAAGTACATTATATATGTATGAGAAACATTATTCTTAGCCATCACTTGCAAAGCACCAATGGATCCCAGGTTGTTTTCAGTTCCCACTTCCGTACCCTCAATACCCCCACCCCAAATAACAAATGATAACAATGTTATTGACAGCACTTGGTCATCTTTGTTTTGGAGTTCGAAACTGTGTCTCACACTCACTAATCTTATTGCTACTCTATTCAGCGGAAGGACAGTTGAAAGTTAGTGATTCTAAAAGGATAAAAGTAGTGTTTTGTAAAGGAAAAAGGAAGACTCGAAGGATGGCTATCCTTAGTTCTTTCCCTAATATTCTTTGCAACAACCATCTCCGCCAATGATTTATTTCCCACTGGAAAATCCCTCCCGCTGCAGTCATTATTCAAGTCAATGATGACTAATATCTCTCTTCAGAAATGCTCTAAAAGCACGACTCTTATCTTTGGGGTAATTAAACATCCCTTCCCTGTTGAACTACAATGGCATTCCCAAACTTTTTCCTCGAATCTCCACAGCATGTAGGGATGATGCAACGGACCCCAGCTGCAACACCATTAATATTCCAAGCTAGAAAAAGTATAACAGAAAATCCTCCCTTTTGCCGATGTAAAACCATTCCTTATTATTCTATCCGAGGTTTACAGACAACATATAGGTACTTGTTGTGATTCTAAAGGTTCTCAAAAGGCAAGACATAATAGTCTCCAGCTAAGTCTAATCCAAACAAACAAGTTCATGCTATCTAGAATTACATAAGAAACATCTTCAATTGGACTAGGCTGCCATGACCTGTGATCACGAATTTTTTAACCGCCAATATCAAATAACCCGAAAGCGTACCTTAGTTTATCTTTCATATCGGAAGCAAGTGCTGCTCAACATCACATAAGCAATATCAAACCTTACTAGAATGATCTCATAACAAGATAAAGAATTAAAACAAAAGGAAAGGGAATAACCTAGCTCCAGCTTAATTCATAACACTAACTCATTGTGACAGCCACGTTCAATTCAGAGATCAGACGTAAGAGCTAATCCAAAAGCAGGCAAAATACGGTTCAAAGTCAACATCACGCAACCCAACAACGACAGAATGATCGAGCCCCCGAAAGCGAATATACCAGTAGCCAAAGTGGACTCGAGGGACTTGACGATCGAAGCCATGGACTTGTTGATCGTGGTCATCTTGGCCTGAGTGTCCAGCCGCGCGACAACGGCGTCGAGGCGGGAAGCGAGGCGGAGGTAGTTCATCTGCTCGGTGCGCTTCCGGATGGCGTTCTCGGCGTAGATGCGGGCGCCGTCCATGTTGCCCTTCTCGATCGCCTTCTTGACCTTCAGCTTCTCCGCCTTCTCCTCCTTCTCGCACTTCCTCGCCTGCCGCTGCAGCGACTTGGCGGTGAACTTGAGATCCATGATCTGGTTCAGAAGCTTCTCGGTGTTCCCCATGGTTCGGGATCGCTGCCCTCAGCCGAGATTGATTGATGGATCGATCGATCGATCCAGGGCTTGCGCAGAGAGAGAGAGAGAGCTCGATTTGATATGATTCGGGGATTTTTTCGAAAGTGAAGAGGCTTCGGAGGAAAGCGAGGTTCCCACGCGTGCGTTTACATGCACACGCTCCGTGCGACGAGATCCCCTTGTAAAGACCATTATGCCCCTGTAGAAATGTATGCAACTTCTCTTTTCTGAATGAAATGCATATTATTTCGACCGACAAAAAATGAAATGCATATTTAAATTCCCGACCAAAAAAATGCATTTTTAAATGGATATATGAAATTAGTGAAATTGAGGTAGGTGATTTTAATTTTTTTTCCAAAAAATTAAATTCCTATATTGATCACATGGCAAGTGCCGCATTTAAAAGCGTATGTGCAATTAATAACCACAATCATGTGCAATCAAAATCTTATCTTATAGCATGTAAATTTTTGGTTATTATTTGATGAGGCCGAAACATGTTGAAAAGTTCAATTTAGGACTTCATGGAGGGGAAAGTGCCTCGAAGAAGGATGACATCGGAATAGGTTGGAAAGAGTCATGTCCGTATGATCCGAATACGTGATTTTTCTTGAAGAAGGATGACATCGGAACAAGTGCCTCGAAACATGTTGATTGTTCAAGTCTTATTATCCCGGGTTGATTTTTCTTCCAGAGAAAATATTAAATAGCATACTCACATTTCAATTTTCAACTAGTTTCCAATTTATGAAAGAAATGTCACTGCATGTAAGCTTCCACATTTTGATAAACCAAAAAAAGTAAAAAAGGTGAAAAGTGAAAATCAATCCAAACGTATCTAAACTAAATAAAACCAAAAATTCATTAGACTTTCACGAGAATGGGATCTGCCGTGGCCAGTTCCACGTTGCAATCTGTGGAGCTTCTTTAATGTTCAAATGGTAATTACTGAGAAAATCTAACAAACCATGGCCATTCACCCAAATATATATATATATATATATATATATATATATATATATAGAGTAAAACAAGATTTGCCATTAAAAGGGGAATAATGCATTTGATCCTCTTATCTTTAACAGAAAATCACAATAGATGTTCGGCTTCTTGCATATGACACTCCTATGTTATTTCACAAATTACTAGAAAACCAAACCGCATACATTAAAAATGCCCGACCCGAAATTTTCATGTGTTTTCGGGGTCGGGTATTTGTCGTGTTCGGTCAATAGCGGCCTCGGTTAACCCAAACCGAAACACATTTCACTGAGTTCAAGCCCTAACATTGAACCGAAACACATTTTACAAATTCACAAACACCAATAACTTCTCTTTTCCCAGAATCAAAGTTTCCATAATCTAATTCATATCGTTATTCGTTTCCAAAATATGTACACAAAAAATCCATCTCCTTGGCTCGAATCTCCTCATCCAATCACTTTCCTCCTCTTCAATGCTCTCTGAAGCACATCTCTGTCTTCCCTCCCTGACGAAAACAATAACTTGGGATCTCCAGCATGCATAATCAGCCACTAACATTGGAGCTCGAGCTCGACCTCGCGAAGCGGTCGCTCACCTGGCGGGCGTACCTCACGACGGCCTTGGCCCATCGCTTGATCTCGGCCTTCAACTTGTTCGAGTCGACGTCTTTGAGCGACGTCGAGCCCACCGGTTTTTCGATGTTGATCTCCATGAACGAGAAGGAGAAGCACCTGTCCGTGCGCCTCTTCTTCGCGACAACGGCGTCATTGCTAGTACCCGTGGCTTCCGAGGAGGAGGGGACTCTGTTGTTGGCGTTGAGGGAGAGGGTTTTCTTGGCGGGTATGGCGGATTTGCCGGCCTTCTCTCTGTTTAGAGAGAGAGTTTTCTTCACGGACATGGCGCCGGAGGCTCTTTGCTTCTTGCTTCTCTTTCCTTATCTTCTCTGCTTCTGGGGTTTTTGTTGAATGTTTTATCGAAGAAGAAGATGATGACGACGACGACGAAGGAAAGTGGCTGCAAAGCCACAAGGCTTCGGCCAATGTAGAAGATGGGATGCTTTTATATGGGCTCGGACCTCATCGACATAGCGTGCACACAAGTTTTTTCCATTGACTTGACTTTTCAAAATTGCACACATTGGACTAACGATTCGGACGGAATGCTTGATCTAACCTAATGCACGTGTGAAAATATAGAATATTCTTTGATCCCGAGATTACCCGGTAATACGGGTGCATAAGCTTCACGGCTTAAGGAACTCGGGATCTTAAGGTTAAATCACGACTCGTTCTATTTTTATCGACTCTTCGAGACCGAAACCTATTAAAAGACTGCTTAATCTTTGCTCATCCGCTCCCCTCTAAAATTAAGGAATCTCTGCTAGAATAGTTGGGGAGGAGATTGATGTGGACGTTGATCATTGACTTAGTGCAAAACCATGAGTTGTTAGATTGATTCCACGTTCTGTATGTCCGGCATTAGACCCAACTTCCACTACTTGGGGCCTAAGCCATCGACCATTTCCCCAACATATATCTGGAATCTCCCTCGACAGAAAACAAGACATTTAAGAAAAGAAGTTTTGGAATTCCATTGTACAGCTGGTGGAGACGGCGCCTTCTGGAATATTATGCAGCATCGAATTTCTATACTTTCCTAACCACCAATTTCTGGGAAATTACCCCATGTCCGAAGAATTTCAATAGTCTCAGCCTGGATAATTAAGAACAACTAACTAAACGATTAATCAGATTATGGCGGGGCCGATCATGTAGGAATTACGTGACCCATTAACTCTCAAATCAAACCTTCTCCAAATTCAACTTTCCAATAGTTTAGTGCAATTGGAAGGTCATCCATCGTAGTCCGTACGGCTTTAGATGCAAACCCAAAAAAGGGCCAAGAAAGCAACATGCGTTGTTGAGTCTACGCCTCCAAGGAAGACAGGACACAGATCATACACAAGTCAAAGCCACAAGAGCATGAACAAAAAGACGTCAACACACGAATCATATCGAGAAAAAAAGTTAGGTAGAAGCTTTTACAAAAGCCATTCCCTTCTTTTACCGAAACTCTAATGTGGATAACCACCACGTGACTCTGACAAGGTGTGCGCAAAACGTGCGGGTAATCTGATTTCTTATACAGCCCAGCTAAAGACAAGTTCCTTTTTTTAAGGAAGGTTCGAATGTGGATAATAACCAAGGTGCAGGTAATCTAATTTATTAGACAGCCCATGATTGTGGAGAGGGGGGGAAAAAGGAAAGCGCTTGATCCAAAAATACTAAGTCCTCTTCAGCTAACCTGCGTCGATGATGTCTGATTAAAAAATTATACACTGTCGTAAGAAGTTCAAGAAAAAAGGGCAAAAAATGAAACCAGTTTCTTGAAAGAAACCAAACCAAAGGAGGACTATGATTCCCTCAAAACTCACTTACTGCCACGGACTTTAACAGCCTGCCTGTTCCTCTTCTTGACACCAGATTTTGCAACCTTGAGGCTTCTATGCACGGCACTCAACCTCGCGAGTGCCGCATGCTTCAGATCAGGGCGGTAGTAGTTATCTCCCACCTGCCATAGATGAAATTTTACAACACTCAGCAGGTGACATCCAAAGATAAGCATAAGCAGCTCATTCACATACAATTGTCTTTCTGAATGTTTTTACCCTTGCGGAGTAAGAAGATTATACACTTAGCAGTTTATAAGCTGCATCATTCACATACAATTGTCTTTCTGAATGTTTTTACCCTAGCGGAGTAAGAAGATTATACACTTAGCAGTTTAAAAGCTGCATTCAAGATAACAAAAAGAGTAAAAAGCTAAACACATCATGTTTAGATCAATCATTCATAACTAAAAGAAATGAAACTGTGCAAGTTCAATCGTTTAGCTCAGAAGCCAAGCGTACTTATATTTCCTCGAAGAAACCAAATAAAGGTTCTCCTTACAAATTAATGCTTCATCACTGCTAGAATTATCAAAGAAGTTCTCCATGTCCACTATTCAAAATCCAACATAAATAACAAGCGTCAACATATATCACATAAATCATATCATTGTCTAGTATAATTGAACATGCTTTATCATGATAAGAAGGATTGTGTTCTAAAAGAAATGAACTTTCATTCTAATCATGCAAAGCTCATACGGTCGAGCTCAGAATCCAAGCGTAGTATATTTCATTGAAAAAACCAAGTAATGAAGTTTCTTGCACGTTATTGCTTCATCACAACCAGAATAACTAACATGGCTGGGAACATAGTGAGAAAAAATGGAAAATATTTTTAAAAAGACTTCACATCTTGTCAATTTATTACAGTGTAAAAAACTCCATCCCATCCGAGCATGTCATGCAACTTTTATATAAATTTCAAGTCCATTACTCAGCAACTCGCAATTAATAGTGGATTACCTGGTTGGCGACAGCCTTGGCCATTCTCTGGAACTCCTTCTTCATGACAGACTTGTGAAGCAAAGCTGCTGGTTTATTCTGCTTATTGGTCTTGGTAGTGCCAAGTAACACAGATTGCTCCTTACCCACTGGTTGAACAGTGACTGTCTTCTTGTTGGCCAACCCTAAATTGTCCAAGAAAAACAACTTTGCATTTAGTTTGGTTTCCACAAAAATTTGAGACCAGGTGATTACCAAAAGAGTTGATTATATTGCAACACAAAACATTCCTTACAGATGTGTTTGTTTCGGGGCTAATTTCATAATAAAGGAAAAACTTCCAGGGAAAAATATTTTCCCATTTTCAGGTAAAAGAATTCATTTTCATAACTTCAAGCATGCATATTTTCCTTGACTGTAAATGGTTGCCCGTGGATCAATCATCTTTCAGCAAATCAAACATGTGAAAGTCCAGAAAAATGATTCCCGGGAAATTCCTGCACTTAATACAACCATAACCAATATTTCAAAATATTTGCAAAACGTAACTATACAAAACTTCACCTATAATCCTTTTGCTGGAAAGAAAAGAAAGAGATTGCTTCCGCATTATTTTCCAATCAAAATCCTTTAGACCAAAATCAACAAGAACATCTCAGGAGCAATACAATTAAGACAGCCATCAGTAACATCTTCAAAACCACTCAACAAAACAATTAACTACACCAATCAAAAGACAAACCAACTTCCAAACCCTTAGTTATTATCGAAACTGAGAAAAACCATTCTAGGTCCAAATAGTTTCTCACATTCGCCAGAAGTTAAAAGCGCTAAACTGTTAAATGAAAAGATTTCCCTGCACAGTCGTAAGTCCATCCGTCACCGACATTGGATGTCACATTCAATCTGGTAACAACTGAAAAAAAGTTCTAAACCGAACCCATAAAACGTTCGAACCTCCACTTATCCCACATCCTCCACTCTCGGTACACAAAAGGATGCCAGAGCGTCGCAGAAAGGAATTTCACCACGAGCAAACAGTTCAATGCTCGAAATCGTTCAAAATCCGTACCGGAGTGCTTGTAGGAGTTGAGGTTGAAGAGATTGCTGGGCTCTTTGCTGAACTGGACGCTGGCATTTCCTCGCCCGAACTCCTTCACAAGGAACGAGTTGTTCTTCTTCACTATCTCCCAAATCAGCTGTCCCGGCACCGTCGCCATCTCGCTCTGTTTCTTCTTGGCTCTGCAACACAAACAAAACCAGCTCAAGAGCTAGAGGAGAACGACCGAGACGATGGACAAGAACAAAGGACGAGCCGAGACGATGGACAAGAGCAAAGAGTACCTGTCGGCGCGAGGGCTTTGGAGGAACCAGAGAGTTCGATCTGCGTTTCGGAGAGAGAGAGCGAGGGACTGTTATTTATAGAGAAACCCTAAATCCGTTCGAATACTTTATTGGAAGACGTCCAAGCCCACTCGATTTAACGTTATTTACGAGCGTGCCTTGATAAGTTGATGTTACTAAACTACCCCAGATACTAGCTTTATTTAACTCTGAGAAACCGGTTTTTGTTAACTATTTGGAGAAATGTGTCTTTTAACTATTATTATAGCAATTGACTTTTGATATGGTCGACCCAAAAAAAAAAAACTTTTGATATAGGAAAATAACTTTTCTTGTATGGGTAGTAAAATCTCGACCATTAATAAGTAGCTTTCATATAGATCTAATACCTTAAAAAAATTATCAACTTTAGATCGGGTTGTTTATTTCACCCTAATCCTTTTTTATTATTAAAACCATCAAATTTAAATTTATCCTTCATTTTTTTTTTCTTTTTTATCTCATAAAAAACCATCAACTCTTACTTAAGTATCACATATGCTCTCATAAACTCAATGTCCAAAATTACTATTGAAAGTTAGGAGATGGAAAACTCTTGAGTGTGAGCTGTTTGAACTCTCGAGTTCGAGCTCTCCGACCGTTAGAGATAGAAGACCCTATAACACGAGAGAATGAAAACTGACCGCAAAATCGAAAACCTTCGAACAAGGTGGAAGGAAGACTCTCTTAAGAGCAAGAGCAGTTTTGCAAAAAGTCAATCCTAATTGCTTATTTTTCTTCAATTTCAAATTCAATAAAATGTTGTTTTGGCCGACACGAAATTTCATATCCAAAATTAATTTCCCCCCCCCCCCCCAAAAAAAAAAAAAAAACTAGTGCAATCAATAGAAAGGGCCAGAAGAGTCAAGTAAAAGTTGGCATGAGACGAAAAAAATTCAGAATAAAGTTGAAATTGAACCTAAAGTTGATTGTTTTTTTTATGAGAAAAAAATTAGGGTAGAAATGAAACTGGATAAAAAAAATTTAGGCGTTTTTACATGAGAAAGAAAGTTTTTGATAGAATTGAGACTAAAACTAAAATTGTGAATTTTTTTAGGATATTAGCCCATTTTGTTTTGTATATGATAAGTAAACCTCGAATTATGACAAATAAGTTTCAACCAAACTATAGTTAGTGAACTCAACCAGAAAAAAACATTTTTAATTAAACATCTCAACAACCATTAATTTCTCAAAATGATTAGTTAGTTCTAACATAGAAAATTAACAAAGAAGACCCAATAAATTACAATTTATCTGAGCCTCAAGTGCAGACTGCTGACTTCGCCATTGACCAAGGAAGAGGAATGGCATTTGAGCAACAACCATAAAAAAAAAAAAAAAAAGGAAGAGGAATAGCGACAGATCACAATCTGCGTGAGATTTGAACAAGAGTCGGCCAACAAGAAAACATTAAAAAAGATGTAACAAGCGCACAAAAAAAAAAAGAACATTGGATTATTGGTCCCGCGAGTAGCGAATCCTAAATATAATCGCTTTAATTTCGGCATTTCACATAAGAGGATGAATCCCCACAAGTTTTGCCCAGTGCCCCCATCTTTAGGAGCAAACGACGACGACTTGAGCAATTAATCGGGACGTTTTCTCGTATCACGACTAAATCTATTCATGTAAGCATGTCTTCTTAAATTATGGACAGAATTCTATCTTCCATGTCATTGGTATAAGACTACACTTATGTTACAAAGCGATCTACCGACTTCCACTGATCCCCGCCTCCTTCGACACACTTATGATCGATGCTCTTTACAGGAATGCCAAGATGTCCATCAGCTTCGTGCCACTGAACCAATGTCGTCCAGAGTATTAGCAGGTCCAGTCCAGGTACGAATGAGTTAATTGCTGAGGAGCAAGGATGAACACCGAACATTATGCGGTGTCTCCACTATACACATCCTTGATCGGTCATAGCTTGGGCAATCATCAGAAAGGCAGAGATTACAGCTCCATGTACCAATGCCCTTTCAAGGATGGTGAAAACATGTCAGGAGATGAAGAGCAATGTTGTAAAAGATGCAACAGATTTTCCAGGGAATCATGGAAACAGACAGAAATGGCACAACAGGGTTCTCCTTGAAGAGCACATACTCTGGATTGTCCTTTTGATAACCGAAATCACTTGCTGCTTTGAGGGCTCTTTGATATATCTGCTTCATTGCTTCCTGCCAACGAAGATGACAGAATGGTGAACTTCCCACATCCTTACTACTCATTTTACAGGGACGATCCCATGAAAATTAGCAGAAATGATTTTTCAGTTTTTTTCTATGAAAATAAGCAATTAAGAGAGGTTTAAAAAAATTATGTTTGAATAAGCATGTCATTTGAAAGCACTTAAAAAATGATTTAAGAATGGATTGGTCAACGCTTATGCTCGAAAAATGAAATCACCAAGCACCTACAAGTTTTGATCACCCAGCATGCTATCAGTCTTCTTCCCTCAAGCAAGATACAGGGTAGGCATATACGTAGGGTAACTTCCTACTCGTCCTAATTCTGGAATAAAATCTGACCTCAGCACCAGTTAGCATATGCTGTCAGACTGATTAGGACAAGTGTAAAAATTATTTTATTCCAGTAAATCATAGCTCTTCTGTCTTAAATCTATAAAAATATGTTAAGATCAATCCATACTCGGCATATACGTACTTTTAAATAAGTACAATCTATTTATCGGATATATGCATATAATATAGAGCATAAGTACACATACTTTGTTTTGGCGGGAAGAAAGGAAAACACATTTGGTGCATGTACTAAGCCGAAATTTTCAACTTCTTAGAAAAGCCTGGCCCCTTTATGAAGCAGCAAGGTCTAACCTGTAATTTCGATTCAAAGTCCTCAGGGGACCACTGCAGCAGATTACACTCATGATTCAGTTCAAGTTCTCCAGCAACAACCTGCTAGCAAGTTGATAAATTGATCACATAAAATGAATTGGCACAAGCATCAGAAAAATTTATGAAGGCAAACGCAAATATGATCGTAGTCCCAGCTTCGTCGTCCTCTATCAATTCTGACAGAGAAGCATAAGTTTACAGCAGCAAATTTACCAACAAAATAGCTGAATTTATGAAAATCCTACTGAGAATAGCTTGATAATGGCGAAAATATACAATACACGATCTATGTGAAATCCAGGCATAACTGTTAAATTTAGCACCATGGACGCAAGTCATGATCATCTATATTCATGATTACAACCATTCATACATCTAAACTCTCTCTAACCTGGTTGTAAACCTCTAGCACAGAGTGGACAGACATTACAACAACGATCAATTCTTATCTCACTATGAGGAACAATACTATCTGGACTATTAAAGGCCATTATATCTGTTATGTAGTATTCTCCAAGATATATAAATTCATATCTTTCCTTCTGCCCTTGGACAACGATTGTTTCTGAAAAACACATCACAACGTACTCTGCTCAGTAAAATTGTTTCTAGAATAGATTTTACTAAGTGTTAATTAATTCTGGGCTTTCTTCTGACACTTTCAGTTCTATACTTTTCTCAACATAATATCATCTTCCAGCACCATCCATCACTGAAACGATACAACAAAAAGAGCACAAAACATAAAGAATGACAGAGACAAACAAAGATTAAAATGTGTTGTTATACTCATGATTAAGCAGATAAAATCAACTCCCAGATACAACGTCTACACAAAATACAATCATTGCCCTCCATAAAATTAGCTCGACATTCCGTCAATTTGCCAGATATGAAAACCATATAGCATAACATCAAAGCATATAGCTAATTGGACTCCAGTTTCCACACACGAGTTGCACGCAAGCAGTAAAGTGTACAGATCATGCACCAGTCAAAGACAATAAAATCTAACCCCTCCAGCACCAGCAGCCATTGCAGGAGCGATGAGAACATTAGCTTTTCTCAGCACATCAACAGCTTCGGGTGTACAAGGCATGTTAGAACCTAGCATAGCAAAAGAAAGATAATTGTCTGAGAAATGAATTAGAACACTAAAAGGACAAAATTGGTTGAGTCACAATAATTACCTTCCACTAAAATACGGCAACCTGAATTCACCAAATTAAAGGCATCAGACTGCTCGATTTCATTTTGAGAAGCACAAGGGAATGCAATATCACACCTTTCATTCCAAGGTTTTGCTTCATCAAAGTATTTGGATCTCGCATACGTCTTCGAATAATCTCTGCAGATGACAGCTGCTGAGGAATGCTTTCGAGCATTCACACTTGGTGAAAAAAGAAAAAAAGAAGAAAAAAATGCACACCTCAGACTTCTCTGTTGAGCTTTGATATCTCTTAAAAATGATATTTTCATATAGTCAAATCCATCCTCATCCACCAAATACCCCTTTGAATCTGTGTGAAGCCTTCTGTTAGTAATTGTTGTGACTCAAAAAAATTACTCCCACAATGCTTACCATTTCCACTAATTAAAGTCCAAAGCAATAATAGATACATGAATAGTCAGGTTAGAAAATCACCAGATACAGTAAATGGAACAGCGCCATAAGCTATAAGCTTCTCCAGAACATGCATTGCAATCTTTCCAGAACCACTTACTGCACATCTGGATAAGAATAATTTCATATAAGTGATGTTTAGAGAACAGAACATGAGATGGAGTCGAACAAAAAGTATCATCGCGGAACTGAATCCTGATCATCTAGCACAATCTCACTCTGCATGTATAAACCGTGAAGCAATTTCTAAGTGGAATGCACTAACGCTACTACCTGACCAAACTGATTTAATGGCGACAAACTATGCTCCCAAGAACTGAACTCATTTGATCTTGTCATATAGGCATCCCCAAGGGGAAAAGTTCATGTAACAGTATGAGTAGACTAGTGCACACCATCAAAACCTCGTGCGATACAACATACAAACATGTAGAAGTGGACAAAAAGACATTCAAGGAAAGCATCGCATAAAGTAGTTTTGCTTGAATAACTTGTACAGCTGTTGAAATATATCAAAGTCAGGTGTAAAACCTCAGTCCTTTTAGCTCTTTATTCATGTCAGACAGTATGAGTTGTGCAAAGAAAACCTGCAGAAGCATGCAAACATCAACTCCAACATTTACAGAACCAAACGATGCATAATTGTAAATGCTCTACCAGCAGATGAAATAGCAGGCAAAAACAATATTTCAGAACAGCAGACTTTTATTGCACAAGCATGCAAAGTTACATGCATACAGTATCACTCTATCAATCCACAGTCAAGACATTGAACAATGGAGAGATAATGAATTGGCTTTTTACCAGGCCATAGCCAGTAGCTTCAGTTCGGAGGCTAGAGCCCGACCAGAAAATCCTGGGCCCTGTAAAACTCCCCTGCATAGGTAAGATACATAACTAAAAACACGAACGGATAGCTCTATTAATCACCACTAACGACGGCAAAGGAAGCAAAAAAGAAGAGGTAAAAGGAATTCTTAAATTTTAGCTCTTTCTAATTGAGGATATATTGAGAGGTACCTGAAAATGACCAGCTATGCGTCGATACTGTCCAAAGAGGAATCCCATTTCCCGAGTTCCGACACCCATTTCCTCTGATGGGAGGTCCTGGAATTCAATTAAATTAGTTGAAGAAACAAAAAGAAATTACAAAAATTTGGGACATAGTTGTACCTTATCTGGACCCAAATACCGATAAATCTCATTCATAAAACTCTGGCAAAAGCTCATGATCTGCCATCACTGGTACAATTAGGCGCACATCCTGAAATCTTGTCATATTTAATATGCACATACCATCATGATAGAATGGCATCTTTACCTCATTATCACTTTTTCCTTTTGGATCAAAATCACTTCCACCGGCTGCACCTCCAAGTTTGTATGGTGATAAGGCATTTTTCAGAGTCTGTGGACAAAACAGAGTGACGTTGAGAGATGTATGAGGTCTCCACATAGGGAGGAGTCTTTTCTAAAACCCCTGGCAAAATTAGAACTTTATACAAAAAATAAGAACTAAATTTTCCCTAGATTCAGTTTTTTCTTGTAATCAATTCGTTAGATTTTAGCTGGTGGGATTTGAAACAACATATACATTTTTCTCAGTGCAGTCTTGGCCATACTGAAAGTTTTGAACTCCTTTGGGATTTAACAAACGGAAACAAATGTAATGCAACTAACCGGAGAAAACACATGCAAAAAGATGTCTCATCTGAAAAGTAAGCATAAATAGCCAGAGACATCTAAATGGAGCAAAAAAGTACCTGCTCAAAACCGAGGAACTTGCATATACTCAAGTTCATTGATGGATGGAAACGGATACCACCCCTACAGGGACCAAGTGCCTGATTAAATTGTACCCTGTAACCTCGATTCACATGTGTCTCGCCCCTATCATCTGCCCATGGAACTCGAAAGATAATTGTTCTTTCAGGTTCTAGCAGGCGCTCCATGATGTTGACGTAGCTGAAAGATAAAATAGCAACTTCATCAGATCTGCAATAAACCTAACAGTGCATCATCTTCCAGCAGATGCTGGAGAAAGAATGTACTTCATCCTCAGGGCAACTTACTGAGCATTTTTTGCAATGACTCTCTCCAAGGCATGCACCGCCTCCTGAACCGATTGTATGAATTCGAGCTCGTGTGGATCTCTTTTTAGTGCAGCATCAACAATTGATCCAGCGGTTTTTGACATGAGGGCTTCCATTCCCAAGAATAACCAGTTACATATGAAAAGAAGGATAAGAAAAAGCACTGACCAAGCCATGTAATTGTAAAAAAGAAAGCTACACGGCCGCACAAATCCATGAGTGATGCAACAAAGCAAAAAAAATGACAATGCTAAATACAACAGTTAAAAAAAAAAACTAATACAGTTGTAACACTCGACATTAAGGCAGTGTTCTCGTTTCTCTGTTTCCGTTCCCAAGAACAATAAAGAACATAAACATGTTTGGTAATGCATATAATTATGATTCTGATTCTGTTCCCGGGAACACTTTTGGATCACTTTTCAGAACAAAAAAAAAGTTGGTTCTTGAGATCCGGAACACTTTTGAGAATCACTATTTTCCACCATTTACTTCTATGAATTTTACCTCGATACTTTCAGTTCTTGTTGAAACCTGATTTTAAAATTTTTTTATTTTTATTTTTATTTTTATTTTTAAAATTAATTTAAAAATAACAAAAAATCGTAAAAATTGCAAAATCAACTTTGAAAGCCTTGACCTAGCTTTAGGAACCAATTTTGAATAAAAAATATTTTTTACATTTTTTTAAATTATTTTAAATTTATTTATTTATAAAATACCCAAAAAATTAGAAAAATATCATTCGTGGCCAGAAAATACACAAAGATAATTGATATTTTTATTTCAATTTCCTCTTCAAGATGGTATCTTTAAATCTAAAAAAATTAACTTCCTTCTTCGCAACTCTTTTTTATTTTTTTTCGTTTCCTTTCCTTAATCACTATTCGATTTAATTATTTTCTCTTTTCTTTGTCATCAAATATGATTATATAATTATTTAATTTAAATGAAAAATTGGGAACGAAAATTTTATGCAGTTACCAAATGCGTTTCTGTTCCTGGAACAAAAATTTTAAGCAGTTACCAAACGCGTTCTAATTCTCCAAAAATCATCCAAGAACAGAAACAGAGGAATGGGAACACTGCCAAACAGACCCTAAAACTCTAGGCAATAGGCACATTAAGATCCAAGGCAGCATAATGTTACACGAGATGTCCTACTTGCTGTCAAATGCAAACAGTAATGGAACAAGATAACTTATTTAATTGGGTCCAAAGAGTGATTATGGTGTGGAAACTAGGTCGAACGAGAAGGGGAAGACTTAAAAAAGCCGCAGAAGGAAACAATAAAGAAAGTTTTGGAATCAAAACCGAATGAAATGACGATAGTCGACCCATTTTTTAAGGTAATGCATTTTGTTACCATCGTTGCTGTTCTTGTTATTTTAGCATCCTAACATGAGATTATCTAACCATAATGAGCATGTTCAATTTCTACTAAAGGAGAGTAGCGCAACCACATTGACCGCAGCTAATGGAAGCATCGACTTTCAGATGAAATTAGCTTTTCACGACAACCTAGCTTATTTTTTCAAGCTTATCCATATGTACCAGACAAATTTATTATAAGACTTCGAGCTACTCTGGATGCTCCGAATGGTCTGAAAAAACCTCTCTCGATGTTTCTTCACAAAATGTAGATCAAAGCGTTAAGTATAAATCAAAATGATGTTGATACAAAAAAAAAAAAAAAAAGAGCAAAAAGTTACTTCGAAATATGAGACCAACCTTTCACATAAACAGGTTTATCAGGAACTATCTTGTCCTTCGAGGCCATCTGCAGCCGAAGAGCCTCCTTGTGCAGTAGACTGTTGTTATGTTCTTCAAGTGCACTCATTTGCATATTTCGACTACCTTCATTCCCATAAGGATTCCGTCTATGCTTCCGACCATACTCTCTACAGACAGAGCAAAATATCCTAGCTGTCCCCTCCTTTACATCAACGTATGCCCACTTGTATGTATCAGCCCATTCCTCTCTCCATCTTTTTACAACCTTCTTCTTCCTTTTCAAAGGCTGTGTCCTCGACATATCCTGATCATCACTAGGAAGTTGAGAACCCATCACCATCTGCTTAGTGTCATCAGGCTCCTCTGACGAAGGTTCTCGTGGTGGGCCGCCGATCAGAGTGGAGTTACCAAATGAAGGGTCGTCGTCCCCGGGGCCAATTTCCAGATCAATCTCTTCACCAAGCTGTCTAACCACCAGGCGATGCCTTTGTGCCTGCTGAATCAGGTTAATGTCATCCATCGTGGTATTCATACCTGCTCCACCGAATGGAAGCAACATTCAGCATGACCGTGTTTCCACAATTCCAGTTGTTTTGCAGCTGGTCCAACCAACTATCTGTGCCAAAAGCCAAAGTTTATAGTTGAGAAGATGAGTTTGATTAAAACTTCACAACATCAACCGCTTCAGGCTCGCACATCAGCACAGAAAAGCGCAACATGAGATCTCATCATGTTCCTTTCCAATCTGCCATATCATGATGATGATATACCAGTACCTTGTATGGAACCTCTAGACCTTTTTCTTTGCTCATCATACTTCTTCGATACTCAAAGGTACCACGTATTATTTCCAACAAAGTGCCATTACCTATTGAGAAAGAAAAAAACTACAGAAACTACTCAAAAAGATGTGCCCCTAAACAAGCCAGCACCTTCACACGAAAATAACAATCAAATAAATGCACATTCAAAAGGAAACAGTCCCTGCTGAACTCTTAACTCTAAAGGCCCCAGAACCTGCCACTGACATCTTCTCGAGCCAACCAAGGCCAATTTTAGGTCCACCAATCAACCCTGAACATCGAATCAGCTATGAAGCTACTCTATATAACACAAACGGCTAAAATTCACGATCTTGACAGGTCACAAGAAACATATAGCCCTCTACGTAGCAGGGCCGACGCAGCAGTTAGAATAGTAAATGTCACAATATCATGCTCAAATCCATCGCTCCCTAAAACCAAAATTCACGTCAATTTTCACGCCCTCCGAACCTCAAATACCTCAGAAACAAACAATCACCACTCCCCGCAAGCACTACCCACGCAGTGACCCCAATACAGAACGCAGTGACACTTCCAAACATCACCTCAGGCAATTCTCGAGCGTCGTCCGCGAGTCAGAGCAAGCTAGAGGAACGCCGAGTCCACCAATCGAGCACCTCGGGACTGCGTCACAGCCCTAAGTTGCGAGCGTCGCAGCCAGCAGCAAGTACTAGCAGCTCGAAATTCTCCGCTTCGTCTTGTCCCTTCAGTCGTTGGGGGAAGGGGAACTTCCTCCGTCACGCAACCGCGCGGGGTGGGGGGAGTGAAAGGGAAAGGAGAGATCGTTCTCGAGAAGGGAAGAAATTTAGCGCGCGAGGGAGGAGTGTCGATTGGACTCTGACTCCGATTCTCTGGTGGGCAATTATGGAAGCTGAACCGGAAGCGAGCGGAGAGAGATAGAGGGTGTTTTTTTCTTTTGTGTTTTTTTACTCCTGTTTTTCTTTTACTCATCAAAACAAGACAAGACGGCTGTTACTTATGCAGCACCACTCGATTACAACGGGATGAATTAGCTAAAACATTAGAGACGATCCACGCGGACGATCGGTGGGCACGGGCCTAATTTGGCGCGTCGGCCGGTCATTAACCTACGATCACTTCACAAATGTGATTGCTCGAATCAAATCGGATCGAGTGAGACTTCGAACGTAAATTGATTGAGAATTTCGAATTAAATGCCTTCCGCCAAGTCCGTCTAAATTGGTTTCGCAGACCATTTGACTTGCCGGCGAAGTTCACAATCCTATGAACTGCTCTCGGGTGCTGTTTTTTTTTCCTTCTTTTTTCATTTTAATAGGATGCATTTTACTCTAGCGAGAAAAACAAGTTACTGCCATTATGGTACAATTAGCAAATGGAAAGTAACTTTTGTTTGCAAAATCAGCAGGGGGGGCCTACTTGATGGTGGTGAATCTTATCCTCAAGTCCTAAAAAGGATGTTGACCAATTAAAGCAAATTGTTAGCTGACCAAATTAAAGGACTGGAAAATAATAATAATAATAAATCAAAAAAAAAAATGCAGACCCCCAGAAAGCATATTCTAAGCTGGAAAAATGCCATGGAACCCAAAATAATTCAAGCATGCAACGAGGACCATCACCATTATGATTGCCCAGATTTCGCCAGCAGACCGAAGCAAAGGGGTAAACAGATAACGAGTTGATCGAAACCTCATCGCACTGGAAATTGCCAAATTGAGGGAGTCGTTTGGTGCAGGAGCGCGCGCGCGCGAGAGAGAGAATGGAGCGACAACAGGATTTGAAGTATTTTCTGCAAAAGGCACGGCCAAAAAGAGAAAGACCAAATTGGGTTTGTTTTTGGTTCGCGTGATAGAATCGATCTTGGACTAATGTTCTTTTGCTTTGCTTCACATGAATGACAACCCAAAATAGCCGAAGTAGGTAGAACCTGGGAGCTCGTTTTGGAGAAAGTAAACTGGCCTGCTGTATTTAGCAGATGAATATAGATAGCTATACCGTGAACGATTTTACCTTTTACTTTCCGGTTTTTGCATACCGTCGAAAACACCCGGTCTTATCGGCACGCTGATGATGGCGAACATGACTCCAATCGGCCCCCATTAGGGGTGTCCTGTGTCGGACAAGAGCGAAGACCTGCGTTCGAGAGCAAATGACAGCAGAAAAAAGAGAAGGAGAACGTACACTGGTCTCACAATCATGGAAAAGACTTCTCAAGACGATCGGACTTCTTCAATCTCCTATTCATACATTGACTAGGCCAGCATGATCGCAGAGAAAATTGGTACTGAATATATCGTTTTACAACTATATGTGAAAAAAAAAAAAATTAATTACAATTCCGTTCCTCCCCTTACCCATCACGGTTGGAAGAGGAAGAGAAGGCGAGAACGACTGCCTAACAAAATTGGTGATACAAAAAATTTAAGAATCTAGTTATGCACAACAATGGGAGAATGTTGCACCCCTCGTTTTCGTTACCTTACCAAAAAAAAAACAATGGGAGAACTAACTACAGAGCTTTGGCCGAGAGGGGGGTGGAGCACATGCAACCTTTACATGTGTGCGCATAACCTTCAAGCCAACCTCGCCACTTGAAGTGCTGAATGCAAAACTGGGAAGTTGATCCACTTCCTATCTCCCCCAAAGAGAATTGGCACTGGGAGAAGATTCTTCCTAGCCAAAGAAAAATTCTCCCGAAGCGTGAGACAGATGGATCTAGATATCAGGTATATGCAGGAGCCACTGACGTCATGATTCTTTGACCGAATGCGCATAATTTGATGGCTGATGAAATGCATCAAGAAAGGAGTCTATCAACTTCCGACACAACAGAAGGGAATAGGCATAATCTGACGTCCTCATTCTTTAGGGTATGCGCTCGCAAAATCTTTAATCATCTCCTTAAGGTGCTGCAAGATTCCAAAGAAAAGAGTAACCAACCTAGTCCATTTCACAATGATAAACCGAATGTGTGCGACAAGAAAAGCCTTTCCCTAGCGTGAGCTTAAGTTTCTAATGTTACGAAAATATTACCTTCAGTTCTTCGTGAAGCACGATAAATATTTTCTTTAGCCTCTTGTGACGCTGCAAGTGAAGACAACGCAAGTTAAAAATGATGAAATTGAAAAAACAAGAAATAGTATATTTTCTTCTAAGCTCCTACAAAGTACTAATTTCCAATACAACATTAAGAAGCCATTTCACAAACTTCGGCACATGCATGAGAAGAGATCAGCTAAGTACAAGGTAAATCATAATCATGAAGAGGACAGCTGCCACAATGCCAAAACATCATTCATAGACATAGCATTCCCAGAATACAGCAATTACATGCCGTTCTATGGGTATGATGATGACCCAGTTCACGTATTGAAGTTGGATGTTGGAAGCTCAGGCACTAGCATTATTTGAATTTAGAAGGCCATGCAAGCCAAAATGACATCATTCAACAACCAAGAAAATGTTTACCATGTCAAACGGAAGAACAATCACAGAACAAACAAATTAAGGTGGTTACAAGGAAAAGAGTAAATCGTAGCAAAGACAAGACAGCATTTCTTGGCAGTGAAGATGAAACATCAAGTGCCAAAATCAACATGAAAGCTAGATCAGATCATACCGCTCCACATTTCCGGTAGGACTCCTTCAACTGTGCCAAAATATTATTGTATCTCTCGATATCCCTCCCTCTTGCAAACTCGAGGTCCTTTCCCATTTTCTCAAACTTGTTCCTACATGAAACAGGTATTAAGTTTTCTTTGAGGTAAGCGAGCAAAAGAAATCAGAAAACAGTACACAAGTGCGAACAGGATTTATCAAAACACCTGTAGTTCTCCAGTATCTCGTTTAACGAACAATAACTACCATATTTGTCACGAAACTCCTGCACATATTCTCTGTACCTAACATAACATAACAATTTCAGTTAAGACACCAAATAGTAAGTCCATTTCTCTATCGTAGGATACAAATATTCAAATGGCAAAAAGACAAGGGAAAAGAAAAATCATCAAAACAGCAACTTACTGAGCGTAATCTTTTATCGGCCCCTTGAACTCCGGTTCATCCTTCTCATACTTTGAGTAAGAACAACTACTTTCATCTGAAGATGATTCTCTCCTTTTCTGGCCACCATTAAGAACTGAAATGACATCCTTCTGTCCATTCATCATGCTTCCCACTGTATTGGATGCTTGTAATTTACTTTCTCTTAAAAAGTGAGAAACCTGCCCCCTTTTTTTATCAGAATGAGCCGATCCCACTTTTTGACTTTTTCCAAATTCTTCTAAAAAAGTACCTTGGCTTTCTCCCGTTTCATTCTTTCTGGATTTACTTGCATCCAACGTTTTACACAATGGTGCAGCAATTTCCGCATGATCTATCCTCGGGGGCTGTTGCAACTGAGATTGTGAACCTTGTGGGATGGATGTTGCCAATTCATCATCCCGGGATCTTTTCCTGGAGAAGCCTTCAGAACTTTTTGACATTCTGGCACTTGAATTGGATGGAGATAGCTTTCCTGAGTCTGCAGATGATATCCCGGGAGGTTTTCCTCTGCCTAAGTCTGTTTTCCAGCTATCTGAATTGGTTGATTTGGTCTCAGGCTGCTTAAACGAGCCCTTCCTCTCGAATTGCTTATTCACAGGTGTCTCCTCTGGAACTGGTTCACGTAATTCACCCAACTCCAAGTCTGAAAGCTCCCTTTGGAGCGTGGCACCTCTTACATTAGCTGGAGAGGATCTGTCACTAAAACTTCTACCATGATCCTTTGGCAACGGTCCTGCATGCAACTTTAAATTCTGTTCGATGTCCTTTGGCTTTCCTATTGTCTCACCATGTAGAGAGCCAGCGGACAAAGAATGTTTGCCCCCACTTAGACCATCCTTCGTACCTTTTGACACCTTCTCGGGAGTGAAACCTTCAGAATAAGAATCTTTACCGGATTTATCTTTTTGCAGTGTAAGCCCTTCTTGCACAGTGGAACTCTTATCCAAAAACCTTTGATCATGGTCCAGGCTCTCAGAACGTTTGTTGGGTCTTCTTGGAGTATTGTGGGTCGATCCACGAAGACCTTGATCAGATGACCTGCGTCCTGTTTGCTGCAAAGTGGATTTTCCTGGAAATGTCTGGCCCGATGCCTTTCGAAAGCCAGGATTGGCCATCACGTCCCTGTCAGTTCCATCAATGGGGACAGGGCTCTTAAATGGATCGTCTGTTGGCCTACTAGGGGATAAAATTGGAGGGCTTATATGCTGAGGAAAGTGGCCCCCAGGACTTGAAGGTTGAGCCAACCCTTCCACTTTTGACCTTTTGACTCGATCCCGTTTGACGTCAGAGTGCTGCTGATTATATCCCCTTCTAGATCTATGGGCAATCCTATCAGAGCATTCTGACTGTCCGTGTCTAAAGCTATCCTCGAATGTCTCTTCTCTTTCATCAAACAAACTTCCAATAAAATTCTGTCTTTCTAGATGCTCCTTCTGATTATGTGAAATACGACTTACATCTCCCATTAGTTCTTCATGTTCTGCATTCACATGTGTTTCAATGGCCTGGCCATCATTAGGCAAGTCTTTCTGTCTGTAAAGTACATTAGAATTATATTCCTCCTGTTTGTCACCAAATTCATCCTGTGAAGCCCTATCTTCGTGGGCCAAAGAGGATGGCATGGGTTCCGACACTTGAAAGTTGTGCTTGGGTTCTTTGTCATCGTCACTTGTCATGATATCTACATCCTCATCAGACCCTTCCTTACTGTTGGAGGAAGCATCACTCTCACTGTCACTGCTACTTCCACTCCCGCTCCCAACAGGGCTTCTACTCCTGCTCCTGCTCCTGCTCCTGCTGCCACTAGGGCTTCCACTTTCACTTCTACTGTCACTGCTACGACTTTCACTGTCACTGTCACTTCCGCTATCACTAGAACTGCCAGCCCGCCCTTCACTATGGTCAGAATTCTTCTTATCACCAAAAATTTCAGGTGAATTCTGCTCAATATCTACCGTTTCTGAATCAATTAGCCCATCTTCCACAGCGGAATTCGATCCTGCAAGTTGTTGACCTGGTTGTGCTTTCTCAATAGGAGTAGGCCCTGGTACAGATGTTTGATCCAAATCTTCTTCAGCAGCTGATCTCTGGTTGTAATTGTCCTCAGGAGAGCTGGCAAGCCAAGATGTGTATTACAGATATGATCACTTGAATGTTATGTAAAAGGACTGATCATCATAGACAACATATCATATCCAAATCAATTCCCTTGCCTTTCAAAATTTCAGATCCCTTAATTTCTACTCTTGACAAGAGTATAGTCTACAAACTTAAATTTTAGATCTGAAATTCAAACCCTATTATTTCAGTGATTGATTGACTGATCGGTTGCTGACAACTAAATGAACAAGCTTTACACGATGGTCCCTGAATTCCTGAAACATTTCTAACATAGAGAATCTTCACAGGACAGGAGAAAACATTACCCTCTAGATGAAGCAAAAATTTAAACTCATCAAGTATCCCAACAAAATATTGTTCTATATTGACAGGTACTCAATACCTTCCATTTCCAGGTGAAGGCCCCTTGAAGCTATCTACATCAACTCCAGGCTTCAGCAAGTATCGTCCTGGAGCTTGAAAAGTTGCAATCTGAGGGTCAAAAGAGGAAGAGGAGATTAGACTGCCACTTGTGCCAGACAAGATTATCCAAGGGTCTAAGCACATACTTTCTTCAGAATAGGGTCTATCTTCTTCCCAGAGATTGGAGTTGCATCTCCAACTGCCTTCTCCAAGGCCTGCCAGAGACAAGTTACATGGTAATGAGAAGGAATCTTGGAAACTCTGCACATAGACTAAGATTTTTTTTTTTTTGTCTTTACCCAAAAAAACTAGGATGTTTTTTATCTTTACCCCAAAAAAATTATATTAATAATAATAATAAGATGTTTTGAAGCATGCAATTTGAAATAACTTAATGCTATGGAGGTCTTATAACTTCTTATCGACCCACAAATCAGAATACTTTCAGGCTCATCCCCTTAGCATTCTCCTTGAGTAAGTATAATAAACAGATTTTCACTGTGCACTTACTTTCAGGCTCATCCCCTTAGGGTTCTCTTTGAGTAAACTGATTAACATGCTCTGCAAATCCACAGACCTGTCACTGAAGTTGGAACTCCGAGGTCTTTCCTCTACTGCCCTGGCAACCTTGCTTGGGTTCCTCTCACACGTGTCGGTACTATCTTTTTTAATCAATTTAGCTTCCACGGTATCTCCCAAACCCACATTTTTCTTAGAATTGCTTGCAGCTCCAGATGGAGATGTCGAAGCACCAGATTGGTCAGGTGG
Source organism: Rhodomyrtus tomentosa (assembly GCA_028455895.1). Classification (NCBI taxonomy): domain Eukaryota; kingdom Viridiplantae; phylum Streptophyta; class Magnoliopsida; order Myrtales; family Myrtaceae; genus Rhodomyrtus; species Rhodomyrtus tomentosa. The sequence continues at coordinate 35,389,757 of JAPCWY010000009.1, read as the reverse complement.
AGATGGTAGAGGTGAGGATGAACTTCTACCCTTTGCAGCAGTTTTCGAAGGCATAGAAATAGTTGATTTAAAGGAAGACTTAGGAGGGCCGCCAACAGGAGCTGGGGCAATAGTTAAATAGATGTGGGTTAAATGTCCTAATAATCATGAAAAGGAGATGGTACAGAAAAAGGCTAAATCATGCATATGGAATAAATCCACGTATATCAGGTTTGGGATTGTTGACTGAAAGAACCATTCTCATAACCGCACTCACCATTAGATGGACCAACTTTCTGCTTCTTGAATGGTGGCTCTTTCTTTTGCATGAAAGCCATCCTTCGTGGGTTAACTGGAAGCAGAGCACATGGAATATTATCATGCTTAATTGTTACATGATATGCAGAGAAAATACAAGCAGCATTCAGTCAATTCTGGGAAAACTACAATAAGGAAACTCATGCAAAATATTGCAAAATAAATTACCAGCTTTCTCATACTATGATAAAACCCAATAAGTGTTGGTAAAGCAAGATGACAACTCAACAGCATCATATATTAAAGTTCTATTCTTTCTCACAACCCTTAATTGCTAAGTGCATGCAAGTTCATCTACAAAAGTTGAAGGAGCTCTCATCCTTAAAACTCACCCAAATATTGACATGAGTGCACCAATGAAAGTGAAAGAGATCTCACTTCATTATGAAGTGAACAATGTGAAAAATCAATAGTCTAGAAGCTTTAGCCTAGCAATAAGAGACGCAACACGAAAGTAATATGTTGTCTTTAGTGGAAAAGCTTACCCTCGACAGCAGCTAATTGCTTTATTTGACTCTTCATAGACGGGTTTCCAGGTTCAAGGATAATAGCCCTGTCACCAATAGCAGAGTCAGTCGAGAATCTAGCCTTTCTTTTATTACGGAAGTATCACCAAACATGAATACCAACATAACTGAGAAGCAAGAAAAAGAAGCATACTTCTTTATGTACGAGTAAACTTTATAACCTCGGAAAGCATTAATGCAAATACAGGGGACTATCGAATGAAAATGCATACTCAACCAAAAGACAATGCCATCAGAAGTGGCAATGCCATAATCAATTGTGAGGTTTATAGTTCAGAAAAATATATTTTTCAATGATGACGGGAAAGGAAAACAATGAAACTGCCGAGATGACACCCAACTTGCAAAAGCTCATGGTTATAAAGAAAGCATTTTTAACATAGCAACTAGCAATCAGGAATCACGCTAATTATGTTCTACATGAAAAGCGAAGACAGTCGCCCGGAAATACAAACAGCAATTTACAGGCTCGCCGTTCTCTTCATTTGCCATGCACCAATCAAAAGTACGATGTGCGAAAGGACTCAAGCCATAGTTTAAACTTTAAAGCAGGCTAATGTCCTTCCTCATCAATAACCGAACAACCACAAAAACTGTACAATCAATTTCAGCACTACTAGATATCGTGAAATCACAAATTAAGACATGAACACGTCCATTGATGCGTGTCTTCATGTCTGTATGTATGAAAACCGAAAGAACATCAACAATTTAAAGACATCTTCACACTCAAGGACATACTTTCGTGATTTAAGCTTCCGTTCAGCTTCTTCTGACCGCATCTTCACATGGTTCTTAGTTGACTCATCCAAGACCCGCTGCACATTCAACTTGCGCCAGGCAGAACCAGATTCAACAAGCACACCATTTCCATCCTCACTACTCTGCCTTTCTTCATATATGTCACAAAGATCGCCAAACTCCCGTGACCATGTAAATCTGAACTCCTTGCCTCCCACATCAATGACCTGATGATATATGAAACTTTAGAGAGCATAAACGAATGAAAATATCTATTATAAGTGTAAAAGGATGAACAATAATAGATTTAAAGGTCCCATAAAAGCAGAGAAGTGCCGTGAGCCCAACCATCTCATTTTCTAGACAGATAATGATAGCATATTTTGATAAGGGAAAAGAATTGAACCATCTCCGGCATGAATATGAATTTACCTCTCAAGGAAAATGGAACTGACTATAAAGCTAACTACCTGATCTAATTGGAATGTAATGGGGAAAGGCTAATCATTATAACATAAGCGTGGGCCATTCAAAAAAATACTCTATGAAACTAACATGGTGCCATTCCACAGTCGGTGTTGCTTTTGAGCTCTGATTGTGTATATGGATAAATGGTATGACAAGGCACACGGCCACAGAGCAAAGCTATCCAATTGTGGTTGCAACATGGGTTTATCACTTTTAACATTCGAGTGATGAACAAATGACACTCTAAATCTGAGGACCTAATCATAAACAAGACATAGAGACTGAACCTTACAAAAAAGAAATCAGATGTCACAAAAGTCACATAATGATCCTCCATTCATTCAAAAAAATTTCCTCCTCTAGCTAATTGACCTTTACGCAGATTATAGACCGTAAGAGACAAAATGTGCTCCCCAAATCTAATCACCAACGGCGCGGCTATTGAAAATACGTCAAGAAAGCAAAACAAGAAGCAAGTCTGCAGAAACCTCATCAGACACCGTTCAACACAATGTTTGGGCATGCCCAATTAATTGCAAAACACAGTTTTACGGACATAAACCACAAACCAACCGCAATAATAACCATCGTAGGATGCCTCAAAATTCAGAAAATCAAGCTGCGCCTCAATCACAAAGCCAACAAGCACGTTTCCCTCAAGCCCGAAGACAGTCTACAAATTCAGAATAAAGAAAAGGCAACTGCAAATCATAACTAAGCTCTCATCAAATTCAACGGAGAAGCTCACATTGCCCAATGGATTATGCGGGTTGGCATCGAACTTGATCCTCGCATTACCGCCCTGAGCTTCCACCCGCCTGATTTCCTCCACCAAATCCGGCACTAGACGGATGATCATCGCAAAGGTGAGCGGGTTGTTACCGGAAACGAGGCTGAACGTCTCTTCCACAGCGGCCTGGCCCGAATTAGGGCCAGAACTGCGATTGCGCTGCCCAGCGGAGCCCGGTAGGGATTGCCGGCCACCTGGGGCGCCCGAAGGACGGTGCGAAGGCTGCGGCGCGGGGAATCGCTTCGCTCCTCCTCCTCCGCCGCCTCCGCCTCGGCCGCCGCCGCCGCCCCCGCCGCCGCGACCGAGCTTGGAAGTGGCTCCGAACATTGTTTCGTCAACTGGATACTTTGCGCGATTTACCTCTTTAGCTCTGCTTAGCTACTCGAACAGATACGCAATACATGCTTCCATGGAAGGATCGAAGATGGATCGGTTCGCGCAGAGAAATCGGAGACAGCGGCAAGGGGAGAGAAAGGGAGGTCTCTTTCTGTCCTTGCTCTTTCCTTGTCGGCCCCTGGAGAATCGAGATATTCCGTTTTTGGAGGTTGAATTCGATGAAATCTTCGTCAGCAATCCCGGTCGTTATTTATGAAATGCCGATGAAGTCCCAATCTTGGTATTTATAAAATACCAATAAAGTTCGGGTTAATACCGTCGAAAACTTATAATTGATACATTTGTGATAAAACTAACTTAAATCAACTTTTTGACCACTAAAAAATCTAAATTGATATATCATTCACAATTTTACCTTACCTCAATTTATGTTAAATTTCACCGTCAAATTATATAGAGCTAGGAGCAGTCAATGAGTGTACCCGTTTATGATTTTTACCTTTCATTTGACATAATTGTACTAATTTAAATTTTTTATTTTTATACTAACACAATTAACAGAAATTAATGAAGGGTAAATTCGTCACACATGCATCGATTGATATTTTTTATTGTCAAAAGATTAGTTTAGTTTGTGGTACTTTTAGCACAAGTGTACCATTTTTTAGTTTTTTTATTAAAAAATTAATTTAAAGTAAATTGTCGTGAGTGTACAAATTTGAAACTTTTCGAGATATTAACCTAAAAATATTTTGATTTTTATAGAGGAAATTATCTGCACTTTTCAATTTCAAAAATTATCCAAAGCCTTCACATAATCTGCACCAAACATGACCGCGTGATTTTAAACGATGGATCCCAAGATAAATTGATAAAGCCCATATTATTACCACATTATTGTAGAAGCCCATCCCGTAAATTCGAAGTTTAGAATGAATCATTCAAGGGTCTGGATATATTCTCCAAACTTAGTCAACTCATACTTTAATCTCTTCATTAAGGTATAATATTCCCATTAGATATGTAGCGTTGGAGAAAATAACGAATTAAAACGGAGGCTATGGAAAAAAAAAATTCTAATCCAATATCAAGAAGATAGTTTTTTTTTTTTTTTACACAAGGAGATGGACTGAGCATAAAATTCTTAAAGAGTTATGGAGTATGTTGGACTGGGCCTGTGACCAGCAGATTAGGCACACACAAGAGGAGCAACTCGGTTAACATGAGTTTAATCACACTTAAGTAGGCATACTAATCTGTGCCTCGGCCTTATTATGAAGTGATAACATATCCTCTTGTCCTATCATTTACGAGTCATTTCAATATCAAAAGCCACATTATCTAAGAAGGTGGAAGAAATAGAAAGCCGTAAAAAGTATGTGCTAATTATGTATTTTTTTGGGAAAAATTATCAACAAAGTGCTAAATATATTGTAATTGTGCCAATGCAGTCTTCAGTTTTTTTTTGGCTGAATTAGTTCTTTTTTTTTTATTGAATGCTGATTCAGTTCTAAACCATTGGTATCTGTACCAATTTAGTCATTTCGGCCAATTTTAGCCGAAATTCTCTGACGTGGCCAATTTTAATGATATTTTTATTAGGTTCATTTTTTTTTCTTATTTTTCTTCCTCCTCTAGCTAGCCGCCAAGCCTAATGGCCAGAGTCGAGGGCCGACAAAGCTCACCTATTAACGATGAGGCTAGCTTTGCAGGGGCAGGCGAAGCTTACCCTCACTGGTGGCAAGCTTCGCCAGCCAGAGGAGGAAAAAGAAGAGGAGAAAAACAAAGAAAACAATAAGATATGAAAAATCAAACATCATCATCAACATCTTTATCTTAAATTAATTGGGGTCGACAGTCGATGAACCCTAAAGATTCATAAAAACAAAAGCAAAATTAATTGAGGGAAAATTGATAAATATGTAAAAATAAGCAAATAAAATACACACACACACACACACAACCCATCTACAATACTAATAGTATTTTTCCACTCCTTCCTAAGACAAACTGTACACCAATCTATTTACTATTCTCTTAGATTTTGTTTTACTACTTTCCCCCAAATAAGTTTCAACCGACCTTTTTCTTTCTTCGTGTTATGCTCTTAATAGCAAACTTTTATTCGTACTGAAACATATAAGGGCCTTCGAAAAATATGCCAAAATCATATCAATTTATGATCTTTCATCTTTTCTGCCACCAATTTTACTCAAACTTTTCATCGAATATCTTCATTTCGTCTTATACATCATTGCATAACCACACACCCACTTAAATATACTCATTTCCGTAACTCTCATTTTATGTTCATGTTACCTCTGTGCTAGCCAATATTCAGCTCTGTATAGCATGACAGGTCTTATCGTTGTTCTATAAAATTTTTCTTTTAACCTACGAGAAATTTTGCGATCACACAAAAGTCCTAATGCATTGCGTCATTTCATCCAGCCTGCTATGATTATATGGCTTACATCCTCATCAATCACCCATTCTTTTGAAATATTGATCCCGAATATCTAAAAGTATATTTCTTGGGTACCTCATGTCCGATCATATTTTTCAATTTAGTCATTTCGGCCAATTTTAGTCGAAAGTCTCTAACGTGGCCAATTTCAATGATATTTTATTATGTTCATTTTTTATATTTTTTTCTTATTTTTCTTCCTCTTCTAGCTAGCCGCCAAGCCTAATGGCCAGAGTCGAGGGCCGACAAAGCTCACCTGTTAACTATGAGGCTAGCCTCGCAGGGGCGAGCGAAGCTTGCACTCACTAGTGGCAAGCTTCGCCAACCAGAGGAGGAAAAAGAAGAGCAAAAAAACAAAGAAAAAAAAATAAGATATGGAAAATCAAACATCAACTTCAACATCTTTATTCCAAATTAGTTGGAATCGGCGTTCAATAAACCTTAAAGATTCATAAAAACAAAAGCAAAATCAATCGATATAAAATGGATAAATATATAAAAATAAACAAATAAAAATATATATACGCACACACACAATCCATCTACAATACTAATAGTATTTTCCCACTCCGTACTAAGATAAATTGTACACCAATCTATTTTTCATTCCCTTAGATCCAGTTTTACTACTTTCCCCTAAATAAGTTTCAGCCGACCTCTTTATTTTTTCGTGTTATGATCTTAATAGCAAACTTTTGTTCGTACTGGGACATATAGGGGACTTCGAAAAATATGCCAAAACCATATCAATTTATGGTCTCTCATCTTTTCCACCACCAATTTTACTCCAACTTTTCGTCGAATATCTTCATTCTTCATCTTATCCATCCTTGCATGACCACACACCCACTTTAACATCCTCATTTCCGTGACTCTCATTTTATGTTCATGTGTACCTCTATGCTAACTAACATTCAGTTCCGTATAGCATGACATGTCTTATTGTTGTTCTATAAAATTTTTCTTTTAACCTACAAGAAATTTTGCGATCACACAAAAGTCTTGATGCATTGCGTCATTTCATCAAACATGCTATTATTATATGGCTTGCATTCTCATCAATCACTCATTCTTTTGTAATATTGGTCCCGGATATCTAAAAGTATCTTTCTTGGGTATCTCATATCCGAGCATATTTACGGCATTTTGATCCCATCTTCCTATCGTGTCGAACTCACACTTCAAGTATTCCGTCTTACTTCGACTTAGCGTAAAAGATTTTATGACTGAACTAATAGAAAAAATATTTAAGACCAGAAGGAAGTGGAGACAAACATAAATCTAAATCATCCTCAATTCTAGGCTCTCGTAGCCGATTTCTATCATTTTAGATTTTAGATTCAATCTTGAAGCTCAACCCCTCAAGGTGTAAAATATTTATGATTCACAAGTTCCGCTGAGTGGCAAGTAGCCACGTCAAACTATCGAATTAAGAAAAATATTCTAGTCGAGAAACCACACTTGAATGAGAAGAAGAGAAAAACTTAATTAGCCACGAAGATGATAAAAACACATATTTAGAATTTTTTTGGTAATTTTTATTTTTTGCCTTTTTATCATTTTATGGGGATGTAGTTTATGAAGTTACAACAATGAGAGCAAACCCACTTTTTATGTCGGAATGTGATTTAATTTACGGTAGCGAGTCATCGGCGCGACACGGGACATGACCACCGGGTAGCGATCACTGGGTCAAAGAGGGATTGCCGGGCCATTCGCGATTGTTGTGGGTGCTTCTGGGTTCGAAGAGGAGGGAATTTTGAGCGGGACAAAGAAATGGAAAGAGCGAGGGTACTTCAAGTTCTGGAGCTCACGCTGGAGGTTCTGGGCCTCGCGCTCGGAGAAGCTGTCGGCGATGAACGGGCAGAGAAGCTTGTCGATGTCGACGGAGGTGGTCATCTTCTCGGGGACGGCGAGCATGATGCTAGTGGCGGAGCGCGGAGAGGACGAGGAAGACGCCGAAGTTTTTTCGTTCCGCGGAGTAGCCGGGGGAAGCGACAGAGAGGAGGAGAGAGAAAAGTTTCAAATTTTCTGATGATGGGCCCCACGGTGCCACTTGTCGCCAACTGAATGTTATGATGCATAAATGACGTGGAGCTGATGAGGACTGGATATTTTCTCTCCTCCCAACAGTCCTTCGCAGCCAAGCAAAATCACGCTCAGAAGTCAAATAGTCTGACTTGAATTGGAGCCATCGCTTGAAATTTCCCAGCAACCTACATCTCTTCCACCCAAAGCAATACATAGATGTCCACCTTGGCTCGCCTGTCGGGATAAGATCCACGAAGCTGAATCTGACCCACACACGTAGCTACTTAGTGTGTGAAGAAATAGCGATAGAACTCCCTTTAAGTACTGACCAAAAAAAAAAAACCCATTAAGTAGGTGATATAAAAGCTTACACCCCTCCTAATTTCTGATTATTAAGCTGACTTAACTGAAGGTAACTTGCAATTTTGCAGTCTTTATGCGGTGCTTACGTCAATGTTCGTCATCCAATGTAGGATGACCGGCATGCACGCCAACGATTTCCGATCAAAATGAAAAAATCGTCGGAAGTTTTAAGACTTAATTGGCCAAATTAAAATGATTAAGATTAAATTAACCATCATACTATCAGTTTAGGATTTTCTTGATGGAACGAAGGGTCTCCCATCATGTTCTTCGGGCAAGGCGAGTCTTACATGGGTACAAAAAAAAAAAATGTTCACTGTTGATTCGTCAGCTTGAAATTCGTATCGAAATGTCCAGCCACTAACAGGTGCAAAATAAAAGAGATGCCCTTGATTTACATGAGATGATCCAAATCAGAATTAGTGCTTTCTATGAAATTATTTGGAATCAGACAACGAGTTTTATTCTCTTGAGAAATATTCTATCTCAAGTTATCGTACCATCAAGAGAAAAGGGCCAAGCAAGTGTTGGCTTTGCTCATACCAAACAACTAAAGCAACCACTGCACGAGCTTCCTCCGAGTCAAAGTTCTAACGACTCAATTTTCCTGTACTTTTCCTTGAGGATTACTAGGAGATAAATCGATTAAAGAAGAAATCCGATTGTCGGCTATAGAGTATCGACCTCTTCCGTTGCCTCGACGCGAGCAAGATTAAATTCGTTAGAGTCGCACTGACTCTTCGTTCTTTTTTCACGAACATTGTGCACGAGTCCTAAATGCTAGGAGTTATCTAATCAAAAGGCATAAGGCAGTTCCGTTCTCCTTCGATGAGAATCGATAACTGTTGGAACACTAGTAGCCGCATGACTATTAGCCTTTTTCTCGAAAAGATTGCTCGAAATTGAATATAATTGTGTCGTCTCGACGGGATCTCAACTAGGGTTTCCATCTGGACCAGCTCTTCCAGCAAAAGACAACTTCCTTTTATGAAGAGGCCAAGACAAGGGTGGCTCTTCCACGGGGATAACATTTGACTGTAACCTTTTTTCATGGATGAAATTCTCAGACACAGAAGTATTATTTGTATACCCATCTCAGCAAAGTCTACAATTGATTTGAAGAACGTTTAAAGATTCAAGCTATTGAATTCGGATAATGTTCAGGAGCAGAGACGACGGAGTGGAACAAAGATTGCCCGTACTCAAAACATGTTCCAAGAAAAGATAAAAGGTAAACGTAGGAGAGCGGAACGAAGATTGCCGAGCGACTTTGATGTGAGCGGTCATTTTTTTTTTTATATATAAAATATTTTTAAAATAATCTATATTTTGCGAAACGAACCCTAAAAAGAACATAAAAAAATGCTAACAGTATTTAGAAAAGGTATCATCATCTAACGAAAAGGAGAGCGATCACTGAGCAGCTTCTTCTTCCGGCACAAAAAAGTAAAAACCAAGTTCCATTTTTGACTCTCTGAGAAGTTGAAAGGGAGCGGGGCGATTTGGCCACCACTTTACAGAACATGAAAAAAAGGGGCGACAAAGATAGAAACTTCCGCGTAATAAGACATTGTCCAAAATGAGATCACATCAATCACAACTATATATATATATATATATTTTTTTTTTTGGTCCGTGCTTTTCAAGACCAACCGCCAAATCCATTCAACTAGAACCAAGACTGCTGTTGCCCACTCCCACTCTCCCACTCATCATCTCATTCAGAACACGCCTCATCATCTGGAATCATCACCACCCATGTTCGTAAAATTTAACTTCTTTAATTTCTGAAGAACCAAGCACAAAAACAATGCCAAATGTTGCATGCCCCTCTCGCAATGGTATTCACAGCAGCTTCCTTCTCTGTAAAAAAGTCAAACACTACGAGTGCAAGACAACTTTATATCACAAGCCTTACCGTACTTTGTAATTTAGTTACATAAGTGAGTTTTTCGGACGACATAGATCCAGCACAAAAGGGGGCTAACACAAAAGCCAAAGGCCAAGCACACCTATGGATATGTATTGTCTTAGTGGTATATTACTAAGTTGTATAATGCACCTTTCATTTTCTCATCTACATACCGATGCCAGGAAGCTCAAGTCACATGAACATAAATGAGGGAAGTGGGACGACAAAAGGAATTGAGAATCGACCAAATTTAGCGATCTCTCTCTATCGGTGAAAACTTGAACCCGGAGTATAGATCGCGAGGTCGGGCCATCCGCTCCCTCCAGTCCAGCAACCCGAATCACCGTTCTGGATGTCCATGAAATTCTCGGGTTGCCCGTCCGTTGCGCCCGGTTCGCAAGCCAACCCGGGGGCACGGACATTGCTCGATTTGGCTTCGTCCACGAGCCCTCCGAACCGCATCGGGCTCGCCCCCGGGGCGTTTAAGTTCGGACCCTCCAAGATGCTCATGAACTGCCCGCTCGTCCCCAGGAGCGAGCTGAAGGTTCCGGACACATCAAGCATCCTCCTTTCCAGGTCGACCGGCAAGCCGTAAATCCGGGCCGGATCCAGATCCAACGTCGGCCCGACAAAGCTCGGCGGAGATTGCGACGCTTCCTCGGCGGTCCCATTTTGGGCCTGGCTCGGCCCAGTGGCTTGCGGGTGATCCGCGCCCGCATCCGAACCAGACCCTGCATTGTGACGCTTGGACTTGGAGGAGGCCCGTTTGGTGGCCTTCCGGGTGCCGCCGCCGACGGGGATGTTGCGGAGGGCGCCGCCTTTGGTCCAGTAGCGACGGCAGCTCTTACAGAAGTGGCGCGGCTGAGAGAGGTTGTAGTTGTTGTAGTAGCAGAACTTGGTGTTGGTGGAGTCGCAGCGAGGGCATTTCAGCTGTTCTTGCTCCGGGAATTGAGGCCTCGTCGTGGGTTGAAACAGTGATGACGGGTCTTGTTGCATTTTCTCACCTCCTCCTCGAGCAAGACTCACCCAAAAAAAGAACAAAACAAAAGTTCAAGTTCTGAAAGTTTCGGGGACCGAAAATGGTCGAAATCAGTGGTTTCGAAGCCAAAAAGACTCGATTTTGAGAGTGAATCTGTGAGTTAGAGCTCAAAGGGCATGTGCGAAGCTTGAATCTTGCCCCCGGTTAGGTTCAGCTGAAGAGGAGAGATTGGGATGGGAGCGTCCAGAGTTCAGAGAGGGTTTTTTTTTTGTTTTTCGGGGGGATTCGTGAGGAAAATTTGTGAGCTTTTTTCCCAAGCCGCGATGTGAAGCGGCGAAGTGTAAAAGGAGAGAAGTTGGCAAGAGGACAAGAGGAAGACAGATTTATCTCCGTTCAGACTCTCATAACGAAAGAAAACACCACAAATATTACCAAGAAAATCAAGACTCCAAACTCCCCAGAAATCAAAACAGCGAAAGCACCACGAACATTCAGCACCACCATCCAAAGCAGACCATTCAAGAAACTTCGCAGACCAAAGAAGGAAGAGGACAAAAGAAACAGCGAGATGTGAAGAAGCTACTGGTTTCTGGAAACAGACAGATGTTGCAGACAAGAAGCCCCTCTGAAAAGTCTTGGGGCCGAGAGAGAGAGAGAGAGAGAGGGAAGAGGATCAAGCTTCCGTATCCGCGTGAGATAAACAGGCAGTGACTTGAAATAGAAGGCTCTATCTCCTCTCCCCTCTCTCCCTCTCTCTAGCTCACAGAGAACAATGGAACTTAATTTGTCCTGAGATGGCTAAAACTGAGCGAGGAGCTTTTTCCATTGATCTGGACAGGGACACATATGCGCTAATCAAGATGGCGAGCCGACCTTAAAGCATTTGATCGAACGACAACGGTTTTAGAGAAAATGATTCTTTTTTCACGGGCTTTTTAGCCTTTCTAGTTCCTCCAAGGAAGGCACGAAACGGGGCTTTTGTTCTCTCGCGCACCGACTCTGCAATGATTCCTTCCTCCCCCTCGGGCAGAAATGTCAAACTCGAATGATGGCACGTGCCTGGTTAACCTTAATCTATCATTACATCTCAGTATTTTATTAGGTTCGACGTCTTGTTTAAATTACATGTCACCTATGGTGTCTCGTTAATTTAAAAATTTAGACGAGATGGATTTTAAAATGCACCGGTTGAGTGCGAATTATCATCAAGATTAGCTAAGAAAAGAAAATCAGCTCGTGCCTATATCCAAGCATTGGGATTCAAATGACGGCAGACACTAGTTTTCAAGAAGTTATCTTAAGGAAGTTTCATGATATCGCGAGTATGTTATGTTATGTTACTAATCTTTTTCATGGGCGAATGTCACGTTTTTTGTATTGTGGGTGGAGCTGCTAAGAAATATTGAAATCATAAATGACTTAGAGTAAGGAAAGTCGTGAAAAAGGGGCCACAAATGAATCTCCGCGTACTTCAATTACAAACCATATAATTATTACGTGGTTTAGGAGCTAATTTAGACCAAATGGTCACAACATCTTCCCCTCTCCTTAGCACACTCGATTAATCAACCAATTTATAAAGCCAAAAGAAATTGGTCCCCCTCGATATGTTCCCTACGATAAGGAACGCGTCTAAACCATAATAATTACGGGAACGAATCGCCGGACTATCAGCTCCATCGGCTCGGCTCAGGCCAAGTCTCCTGCTGGACAGCTTGATCGCCGCTAATCAGCGGTTAATCAAGCCGCGCTGAATGGAGCCACGGAGGAGACGCCGAGCTAGAGAGCAGAGCATAAAAACTCGCGTGCGAACAAAGCAAGCGCCCCACTTGAAGCCAGGGGGCGCATCATGCATTCCCCCCCACGAATTCCTGGACCAGATCGGGACCGTTGAAAATCCCTGACACGTCGCATCGCAGCCCTCGGGAGTGTCCCGATCGGGAGAGACGATGGACGGCCGGACCAACGAGGCGAAAGAGTCGTAGCTTCGCAATGCCGTCAGGGCTGCGGACCCCTTCCATCACCAACACGTGGCGCGACCCCATCAGCCGAGAGAGCACTGTACTCACTGTACTGGAGTCCACCACCCCCCACACTGAACAGGAATGGAAAATCCATTCACGCTCTGCCTGAGTAGTGCGGGGTGAGCGAGAAAACCACGTGTCGTAGCCTCGTGGGGGCACAAGGTGGGCCCCATTCGGACTTTGTAATAATTCGTCCCTCTATCCGGTATCCCTCTTGCATGCCTCGACTTTTTTTTTTTTTAATTAACTTTGTGTAAATATGTGTATATATCTTATGTATATATTTTGCAATTTCGGACGTCCGACTTGATTAACTTGTACGATTCCATATGAACAATCGTCTACGTGTATTATCCAATACTGGTAACGTCTCCTGCTGTTATCTTTAAGTGGAAGACACTTCCTATGTTGAAAAGTTTCGATTACTTTCGACACACTTATTACAAGGAAAATTGATAATTTATTTATTTATTTATTGCACTTTTGAAATTTAATCATGAATTTTTAAATTTTTCAATTGAATCATAAATTATTTCATATTTTACCAATTAAATTCATCCGGTCAATTTTGATTTGAAATCGTTGACACGGACAATTCTTTTAAGTTTTAAAATATTATCAATAATTATAGTATTCTATTTTGTTTTATTTTTCCCTTTTATTTATTTTTTTAGTGTGGCCGACAAGAGTGATCGGGCTCTCGCTGGCTATTGGGCAAGGCTATCATAGAGGCGAGCGAGGGCGATGACCCTCACCGACCATAATAAGAAAGAAAAAAAAATAATGAATAAATAAAAATATTATTGAAAATTATCAACATCAGCGCCGCCTATGCCACATAGGATGGTCAACGCTCACTCAACAATTTTCAACCAAAGTTGACATAATGGATTCAATTGACAAAATATGAAAATATTTAGAAATTAATTAACGCTTTCTAAAATATTTAAAATAGAATTGGTAGAAGTGAAAATAAGGTTATAACCTTTTGAACAAATATTCCCTTATTATGCAATAAGCTCGACCAATAAAGCAAATATGCCATTCAGACTTTCTTCACGAGGCGGCAAGCCCGATTTCGGAATTAATGTGAACTTAAAAAAAAACGTCGTAATCGAATAACGAAATCTGCCGCAATTGACTCGAGCACTTATCTGAATAACCGACTCCTTAAGAGATAGCGAAACGCATGTAAAATCGAAAGCATTGGCGTTCGTTGGTGTTTGGTCGAGGATCGATGGATGCTTTGTTCGCATCGCGTCCATCGATTTTCTAAGGCACCCAACCGTGGCACGTCAACGATTGACGAGAGACTCTCAAGTCAAAGCATCACAACCTGCTGACGAGGATGAAAATGTTGCTCTCCCACTTTTGTCTGGACGTCGAACTTAGCGGCCTTGGACATGCTTTTACAGGCAACAATCGCCGGGACCCAGGCTTATTTGCTCGAGGTCGAGGTTTGACTCTCGAGAGTCACAGGTGGCCTGGCTGATGACTCGATCGGCCGTTGGAAAACTGAGTCTAGTCCTCAGAGTGAAAACTAATCAAAAAAGTTTTAAATTTATTGCGTTCGTATCAATTTAGCCATAATATTTTAAATTTGGTCAATTTAGCCCTAGACTTTATAAGATTTGTCAATTGGACTATAACTCTTTTAATTGTGTCAATTTTGTCTTTTACTTTTTGACGATTTGCCAATTTTGACCATAAATCGCTTACGCGATGATATAGTCAACACCAATTTTCCTGCGTGGCATGGCGTACGCTAACGTGGACAATTTTTGAAATACTATTGTTATTATTATTATTATTATTATTCCTTTCTTTTCATTTTCCTTTCTTTTTTTTTTATTCTCTTTTGACAAAATTATAAATTTGCAAGGATTACCCAAGTCAATGTCTATTGTCTTTAACCCAAAAAAAATGTCTATCGTGCTGTGAAAAGAAAAAATGTCTACTGTGCCACATAAGATGACTAATGCTGACTAAATTGTCACATAAATTATTTCTAGCCAAAATTAACTAGAATGATAAATTATTATGAATTAAGTTGGAAAATCATAATAATATTTTATGATTTTTCTGATTGTTCCCTGGTCACCGGGAAGACGGAGGATCTGGCTGATGGGATCATAGGGATTAGCCTCGTTTGACCTAAGTCCCCCGAGTAGGCTTCAACTCTAATCTCTAAATGGCTTTAGCGAGACCACCGAGCTAATGACGCAAATTGAAAATCGACAAGCCGGTTGGCCAGGGGCAATGGCCAATGACGGAGGTAAGGATAATGGAAAGGAATTTCACTGCGTAAAATTTTAAGCAATGCAGACTCCATTTGTCTCTTGACAAATTAATAATTTGAATGGAGATTTTCTAATATTCCGATGGCTTATACTAAGCCATAAGAAGCGATTAAGATTAGGAAAATTATTTTTGAATTGTCAATTTTCTACAAAAACAAATGGAGCTGTATCATCAATAACTATTTTGAAGCCATATTATAGAGAGAGAGAAGGACCTAAAACCCAAGTAGCACGGCTTGCTAATTACAGACCCCTTGGACCATAAGTTTACACTTGCGTCTTTGCCAAGTTCTTATCGCCATATTAGAGGATATCATCGTGATAATATAACAGTACTGTTATTATTTATGACCCTAAGATTTTCAGATTAATGAGTAATTTATGCAAAAACACATTGTGATGATGTGTAGATCTATTGTCAGAAACAACTGACAGTACTGTCATACTATCATGTAAACTTTTCCCATTCATAAACAATGTTGAAATTGCCTTGAATTTGAGTCCAATGAATATTGCTTGTCATAAGCATATAAGTTGGAAAATCCGAACACTGGCTGAATCTCACGTAAATGTTTTTCGTATTGCTTTTGCAAAGATAACAAATTAGAAGGGAACAATCAAAGATTAGCATTCCTTTCTTAGACAGGTCAACTTTGATATCTCAAGCGGTGGATCTCCTTTTGGTCAACTTGAATATATTGGATAAATATTTTGTTAATGCAAGTATCTCTAATGGGCGTGGCTTCCGTGCACTGATATATTGGATTTCGTGCGCAAGAAGAGATTTTTTGGCTAAGGAAATTTGAGTCCCACGTTCACCAAGATTTACTTGCATATTATATATATATATATATATATATATATATATATATATAATATTTCTATAATATGCGATCTTGTCCCTTCTATGGTATCAGAGCCAGTTGGGATGAGAATTGGTTGTTCTTTTGAAAAACGTTTTGTGTAAACTAGCTTTTGGTTGTTCTAAGGTGGATCTCATTTGGAGCCACAAAGCCTTGGCAGAGGTAGCGTAAGTCCAGTTGGCGTGGTAGCATAGGTCAAAATTGAACAACTAAAATCAATTTTATACAAGATAAATCTTTTTAGAAGAACTAATTCTTCATCAAATAGTTCTATATCTGAGTTAAGCCAAATCCCAGATCCTTTAAATAAAGAAGAAATTACTCTTGATGATTTTAACAAGTCAATTAAGAATTGGAAGATTCCAAAAGTTAAATATGACCAAATTTATTCTGAATCTAAGTTTAAGAAACTTTTTAAGTCCAACAATTATGTCATCACGATTGAGGAATGTGATATACCTCTTTCTTCCTCATATTCTCTAATTCCCCTTTTGAATAAGGATTTATTAAATAAACATGCTTTGAAGTACAATTATCTCCATTTTGGTATGGTTCAAGTTGGTATTAAACCTCTTTTAAAAGAAGGTCTAAATACTTCAATCCTTCTAGTTTTAAGAGATGCAAGACTTTTGAGATACGATGACTCTTTTCTTGCTACAATAGAGACGAGCCTTTGTAATGGCCCCATTCATTTTGATCGCTATCCAAAATTTTCAATTTCTTTGAAAGATAAAAACATCACGAAGTCACTTGTTTTGCAGATCAAAACTCATAATTATAGTATAGATGAAGGATCCATACCACTCTCCCTCATCTATAAAGTACACTATAAAGCTATGAATTTTGCTTTTGATGTTCACTTATTGAATGATGCTCCGAAAGGAAAAACTCTTCTTTTGCAGACTGATATTTCTCGTTTAAATTCCATAATTTCAAAGTTTATTAGTTGGAATGATGTTGTTCTTCCTGATCAATGAGAAATTGAAAATCTCATTCCTCAGATTTCTATTAAGTATGACACACATACTAATGTAATACAACATCCTATAGGAAAAGTTACAATACAATTCCCCATGAGATCTTTTGATATAAATTCTTTCATTTCCGCAATACCTTCCGCAATACCTTCCTTCCATGGGTCTTCTTCTTGGAGGTCAGTAGATCTTCGTCCAAATTTGCTTCTTGTAATCACAATCCCTGTGACCAGTCAAGGTAATATCAATGTTTCAGACGTCATTACTACACAAGGACACGCAATTCCAAGTGCACCTCCTTTAAATCTTTCTGATTTGGATACTAGTTCAGGAATTTCTAAACCTGTCTATCATCAACAAGGTCCTGAATCCCCTGAACCTACTCAGTCTCAAATGGAAGATAATGATCTAAAATGTAATATGCTTGAAAAGAATTTCACTCATGATCGCAAGTTTTTGAATAAATAATTTAATTTTGAAGAAAATTCTGAAATCAGAAAATGGTTTTTTGATAATTTCAAACAATATGCTAAGCAAATTAAAGATCAATTTTATGAATTTCTAGAAGAAATTGGAATGTACATGCTTTTCTTTGATTGGTTTAAGAACTATTTTCTTGAAAAAAAAAAGAAATTTATAATCTGGAAAAAGTTTTTAAGTGGAAACTTGATGATGATCAAGTTATTGAATCAAGTCATCATCTTTTAAGAAAATTAAAATTTGTCATCACGAAAAAGAAATTCCTGCCGCTCCTTTTAAGACTTCTTCTGAAACTGAAAATAATGAGTTTAAGAAAATCATTGAACAGAATAATTTTTCTAATCAATATCTTCATTCAATAGGTGTCCAATTGGATTTAATTGAATCTTCCATTAGTAAAACCTCAATTCATTATGTTCCTTCATCCTCCTATCATTCTATTCAGCCAATTTCTACTATTTCTAAGCCTTTAAAAGTAACTTTGTTTAAAAATTTTGAAATGCCTAAAACTTTCAGTAAAAAATTCCATGAACCTCTTCAAACAATAAACCAAAGACTTTTAAGAGAAAAAGTTTTTAAACAACCTGTTTTGAATATTCCAAAAGTTAATCAACCTTTAAGTCTTAATTCTCCCAAACCTGATAATCAAATATTAGTCCTTGAGAAAATTGATATTCCAGAAATTAATCGCATTTCTTGTAAAGAACCCCAAAAACTCTATTATTCTCTAGCCACTCCACCCGATATTCTTTCTGAAGAATCTTTTAATAAAGTCCAAAACAAGTATTTTGTAGATGCCATTTATAAGTGGAACATAGATGGTATTTCTGAGCTGAATTTCTTTCAAGTTTGAAGTCAAATGATAATGTATGCCACAACAGACAAGACACTTCCTGATACAACAGATCAACAAGTGACTTATATGATCGTTGCTGGTTTTTTTGGTACTTTGAAAGGTTGGTGGGATAATTATCCCATCCACGATCAAAGAGACTAGAATTTAAGTGCTGTCAAAGTTGATGACAATGGTCAAACCGTTTTTGATGATTATGGACAAATGGTTCAAGACGCCGTTTCTACTCTCTTGTATTCCATCTCCCAATATTTTATAGGAGATCATTCTGTGATTCGTGATCATAATCAAGATCTTTTTTCTAATCTAAAATGTTGTTTCCTCGGAGAATTCCGAGAATGCAAGGATGTATTTCTACAAATGGTGTTATTTCGTCTAGATTGTAATCAATCTTTTTGGAAAGAAAAGTTTCTTGATGGTCTTCCTACAATAATAGGAAACCAGGTTTGTGAAAAAATTCGTGAACAATTCAGAGGAACTATTCCTTTTGATTCCCTTTATTATGGTGAACTAATTTTTTATGTTTATAAAGCTGGAACTCAAATGTGTGATAACATTAACCTCAAAAAACAACTCAAGAATGAAGAGTCTCTTACTCACAGAGGGTTAGGAGATTTTTGTCTTCAGTACGACTTTTCTTACTTTTTTTTCTTCATCCAAAAGATGTTCTGGTTCTTGTCCAAGTGAAAAACCTTTTAAAAGAAAGAAAAAAACTTTTCATGAGAAAGAAATCTCAAAACCAGAAAAGAAATTTTTTAAGAAAAAGAACTTTAAAAGATTTGAAGATAAAAAAGATTTTTGTAAATTTACTTATTTTAATTGTGGTAAAAAAGGTCACACAAAAAGATTTTGTAAATTAAATAAAAAAGTTAATGAACTAGATTTTGATGAAGATATTCTAAATCAGTTAAACCAATTAATGGTTGAAACTGATTCTGAAACTTCTATCTGATCTTCAACTGATGAAGAACTAGTAGAACAAGGTCTTCAAGTTAATGAAATTGAATCCTCTTTTGATCTTTCTTCTAAGTCTAACTCTGATAATGAAAAAGAAGTTAATGTTTTGATCAAAGAAGAACAAGACATTTTGGATTCAATCGATACTTTCTTTGATTCTAACGTCTTGCTTGACCAAATTCAAATCCCAGCTTATCCTTTTCTAAACACTCCCAAGTTCATGTTTATAGCCTCACTGAAATTTTGAACAGGGGGAAGAAGTCTACAACAAGACCAACAACCTCTAATGATCTTCAATTTGCAATAAATGAACTCAAAAAAGAAATTCAAATGTTAAAGATTAATCAAATTGATCAACATAAAGAATTTTTAGAATTCAAAAAATAAATTTTGAAAGGAAAAAATGTTCATGAAAACCCAACTCATAAAGTGGTCACTCCTACCTCAAATTTAATTGATTCTAACCCTTTCAATTTTCTCGAATTACTTACTTAAGTAACAAGTAAAAAAAAATGAATTATAGATGTTTTAATTAAAATCAATGATGAATTCATTTTCGAAACAACCGCTCTTTTTGATACTGGTGCTGATTTAAATTGTATCAAAGAAGGTTTGATCCCCACAAAGTATTTTGATAAAACTACATAATCATTAAAATCCGCTTCTGGTGATCATTTAAAAATCAAATATGAACTTCATGAAACTTTTGTGGTAAAAGACAATATTGCTCTAAAAACGTCGTTCCTTTTGGTAAAAGACCTAAAAAGAAATGTAATTTTAGGAACTCATTTTATAAATTTAATTCAACCCTTTGCTGTCACAAATGAAGAAATTGAAACCCAAATTTTTGGTAAAAAAGTAATATTTAGTTTTGTTACAAAACCTCAAACTAGAAATTTAAATGTTTTGCAAGAACATGCTATTAAAGAAATTAATTGTCTCATTCGTGACAAAGAATCCCATCTTTTGTTTTTAAAAGGAGAACTAAATTTTCAAAAAATTGAATAACAACTTCAAAATCCTGAAGTACAAAAGAAGATTTCTATCCTTGAACAAAAAATTAAAAGTGAACTTTGTTTCATTCCTAACAATGCTTTTTGGGAAAGAAGCAATCATAATCATATTGTGACACTCTTTTATGAATCTGATTTTTTCTGAGAAAGATATTCCAACGAAAGCTCTTCCTTCACAAATGAATAGTGAACTTTTAAAACTTTGTGAAAAGGAAATAGATGATTTGGTTAAAAAATGATTAATTCGTAAAAGCCAACCACCTTATAGCTGTTTTACTTTTTATGTAAATAAAAATAATGAAATTGAACGAGGTGTTCCTCGTCTTGTGGTAAACTATAAACCTTTAAACAAAGTTTTGAAATGTATTCGATATCCAATCCCAAATAAGAAAGATCTTTTAAATCGACTCTATTCTTCTAAGATTTTTTCTAAGTTTGACATGAAATCTGGCTTCTGGTAAATTCAAGTTACTGAGAAAGATAAATACAAAGCTGCATTCACAGTTCCTTTTATTCAGTATGAATGGAACGTGATGCCTTTTGATTTAAAGAATTCTCTTTATGAGTTTCAGAGAATCATGAATGACATCTTCAATCCTTACTCTAATTTCATAATTGTCTATATTTATGATGTTTTAATATTCTCTCCTAATATTGATTCACATTTCAAACATGTGAACCATTTCTTTAATAGTGCTAAACGTAATGCTTTAATTCTTTCTGAGAAAAAAGTCTGTTAGTTTCAAACAAAGATAAGATTTTTGGGACATAATATTCACCAAGAAACAATTGTTGCAATTGAGAGATCTATTCAATTCACAGAAAAGATCCCTGACGAATTGAAAGACAAAACTCAACTGCAATGATTTTTAGGTAGTCTAAATTATGTAATTGATTTTATTCCTAACATTAATATCATTTGCAAGCCATTACATCAAAGGTTACGGAAGAATCCAAAACCTTGGACTGATTTGTATACTGATATTGCCAAAAGAATAAAATTACTTGTGAAAGAAATACCATGTTTGCATATTACTAATCCCATTGCGTTTAAAATTGTGGAAACTGATGCTTCTGAATTATGTTATGGTGGTATTTTAAAACAAAAAATAAATGGCAAAAAATAAATAGTTTAATTCATTTCTAAATATTGAAATAAGACGTAACAAAACTATTTCACTGTTAAGAAAGAAATTCTGGCAATTGTACTTACTATATCTAAGTTTCAAAGTGATCTTTTGAGTAAAAATTTTTTTGTTAATAATTGATTTTAAATCTGCAAAAGATATTTTGCAAAAAGATATTTTAAATATTGCATCAAAACAAATTTTTGCATGATGCAAGCAATACTTTCTGTTTTTGATTTTGACAAAGAATTTATACACGGAGAAGAAAATTCTTTTCTTGATTTTCTCACTAGAGAATTTTTACAGGGAAAAACTTTCTCAAAATGCCTCCCCGAAAAGATCGAGACAAAGAGAAAGCTCCGTTAGAAGCTTCCATTGTCTCTGCCAAACCAATGAAGCTAACTCCCATCCACAGTTGGCTAGAATCATCCCAATATTCACCACCAACATCACAACATTCACCTTTTGAAACTTCACCCAGCCAACCTTAACAATCAATTTCTATTTCTAAGTTGGCCTCCATTCTGCCAAAGTATGTTATGAAGGATTTACAAAAATCTTTGGGTACCGATATTTCTGTTCATGATAAGGTAAAGTCTCCCTCTCCTTTAAATGTTTCAAACGAGGTGGTTCTTACAACTCAATCAGCTTCTCGAAAATCGAAATCAAAGTTCTTTTTGAAAAATTTTGATAAAATTATCACGGTGGAAAAAGGATTTTATCATGAGGACCCTTATATATTCGCGAAGAATATGTTCGGGGAAAACCGTTTTTACACTCCTTATGACATTTGTAAACCATTTGATTTTTATGAAAAGATTTTGGTCCAAACTAGATCTATAAAGTTTAAAGATTTTAGTGACAAAGTGCAACAAAACATTGTGAATTATTCCACTGCAAGAATCATGCGGGTCATTCACCCTGCAGAGTGGGATAATACCCCTTTTCTTCAGTTAAACTCGATTTTCGAGTAGCTGAGGTCCTTTCTGTTCGATCATCCTTCACCTATTTTGATTACCAACAAGCATGATTGAATGTTTTATTTCGCCAAAACCTAAACCATAGCCATACCTGGCTATTCTTTTTTGATAACCCTTTTGATATATCCAACTTACCCTTTTTGTTCATCCGTTGGTGGGATAATTTTGGTCCAATCCTTGACATACTCCCTCCTCAAGTCATGGAATCCTACCAACTCTTCCAAAGTTCTTATGTACCCAACCAACATGAGAAACAATTTACACCATTTCTCCTGTTTTCTGCAAACTTTTGGATGGCATGGGTTTCTGCATGGGAACTTGAGTATACAAAAAGTACTCAGGATCTAAAGATTTTGATTTTGGTTCGTCGTTATAAGACCAAGTGGTGGGATGGTTTCTCCTACTGGGATAAAATTTTCCCTAAAGCCGTCCACAACTGGACTCAATAGCGAAAGACTAAAGTAGTTAACAAAGTTTCTGCCCTATTGCGACATCAAAGACAACCTTTCTGCATGATAAGTCAATGTCGATTTCAAAATTGGTTAATGTCAACAATGAAAGAGATTTTTATGACATGATGAAAAAAATAGTTTCTGAGTATGAAGAATCACAGGCGGAATCGTCTTCACACCACAGTGGCAACACCAACGAAGACGATTGTTACGACATCGACCTCGACCTCGCCTGAGATTTTGATTAAGTTTTGGTTGTAATAAGTATTGCTGTATTTTGGCATTTTATACACCGTACAACACTGTACATTGTGCACTACTCACTGTACACTGTAGCAGCTTTTTATGATCACCGTTCATCATTCACTATAGCAATAGTAAATTTTATGTCTTTAAAATTGAAGTTTCCCCAATGGACAAAGGGACTTCAGTTGCTTCCTCTCTCTCATCTTGTGACCTTCACTCCATCCCGAAACTCACTCTCTCCCTCGAAGCTCTCTCTTACCCAGAGCTAATCTTCATCGGAGAATCTTTCTTCCCTTCACGTTTACTACATTTTGAAGAGCCTTTTTGGATACTTCCGGATCCAGATCTGTAAGTTTAACACCTTTCTGTCCAACTATTTCTACCCAGAAACCCCTTTTCTGTTCTTCCTTGAATCATTTTAAGTTTTTGCACTTGTAATTATAGATATGAAGATCTTTTAAGTTTCAGCTGTGTAATATTTCATCTACTTTCAATAAAGGTATATTTCTCATCATTTTTTGCATATTACGACCCTGAATCGGTATGCTCTGCCTCCTGTTGGTATCTAAGGCAGTGTGACCTTTTAGTTACTGTAATTTATATTCTGCATACATTTTGCATACAGCTCTCAGTGATGTTTGATCTGTGGTCTCCTCTCCTGGATTAACCGCACACACTTTACTTTGCATATTTAAATTTCAGTATTATACCCCAGATTGTGTAGGCTTTGCCTCCTTATTGGTGGTTTTTATGATAAATACTTTATTTATTTTTATATATATCATCTGTTATCACATTTATATTATACTTTATGCAATCTTTTATATACAAAGTTGTTTACTGCTTGTGACTGGTTTTATTGATTTCTGTGACTGGTTTCTTGATATATATGTTGAACGACTAACAAACTTAAGAGACGTCGTTTTTAATCTTCTCTAATATTTTTGCCTCTATTTCTAACATATCAATGTTGTTTTCTTTGGAGGTGGGCTTTTAAATCGCGAGCGTGCGTCTTCGCGAGTTCTAGTCCAAGAAGGAGAGAAGCACCATTTGTGACTGGCTTGGCATTGGGTCTTCGTTTGTTCACGAAATTACATCAAGAATTCAAGTGTCGAAGTCGATTAAATCTTGAGGTTAGATTTGTGTTGTAATTACTTTGCGTGATTGAGAAATTATTTTGCTAGAAATTGGGGGCTAAACACTGTGCGTTCTTGGATGTAATTTGGACTGAAAAACACCAAGCGTGTGTTTGTGTAACTCGAGTGGTCTGTAATCTCCGTGTATCGCTTGATCTATAGTGGAATTCGTTGCTCTCCCCACGGACGTAGGTCTTTACGACCGAACCACGTACATCTGGTGTTCAATTTACTTTACTCTTTATGTCTATTTTATTTGATCGATTGTTTGGTTTCGCGCAAAAATTGATATTAGAGCTAGGCTTGCTTAAGTTAAAGCGAATCGATGGCGACATAAAAAGTTAAAGGAAAAAATCGACAGATTTGAGGGGAAGGACTTTGGTTTCTGGAAGATGCAGATAGAAAATTATTTATATCAGATAAATCTACAGAAGTCCCTGTCTGGGAAGAAACTAGAAATGATGAAGCAAGCCGATTAATAATTGATGGATAGACGAGCGATAGATGTTATTCGACTGATGTTGGCTCGCAATGTCGCGTTTAACATCGTTAGAGAGAAAACCACTGCTGGTTCGATGAAAACCTTGTCGGACATCTATGAGAAGCCTTCTGTGATCAACAAGGTCTATCTGATGCGACGTTTATTTGATTTGAAGATGAACGAATATGCGTAAGTGGCGAATCATATCAATGAATTCAATGTGATCGTTAGTCAATTGAGTTCAGTTGAGATTGACTTTGAATATGAGGTACGTACTTTGATTCTATTATTCTCATCGCCTGATAGTTGGAACACGACTGTTACTACTGTTAGTAATTCCTCTAGGTTGACAAGTTTGACGTTTGATGGGATTCGAGATTTAATTCTGAGCGAGGATATCCGTAAAAGAGAATCTGACGAATCCGTATCAGCTGCTTTAATATGTGAAAGAGGAAGAGCTAGTACTCGTGTTAGCAGAAATAATATGAATATGAATAGACACAGTCAGTCTAGGACTGGCGGTGATGTCTGTTGAAACTGTGGCAAGAGAGAGCATCTTAGAAGAAATTGCTTTAAGATGAAAAATGAAATAGGTAAAGGAATTAGAGTTGAAACTGCGGATGATGTTGTAGCTACAACTGAAAATTCTGATGGTGTCGATTGTGTCTTATCTGTCACTGAGGATTCGTCGTTTGATAGGTGGATTATAGATTCTGGTTGTTATTTTCATGCTACACCAAACAGGAACTTGCTTACTTCTTATCAATGGATGAATAGTAGTAAAGTGCAGTTGGGAAACAATGCTAAATGCGATGTTATAGATGTTGGTGATATTAAAATCAGAATGCATGATGGTATTGTGAGAACATTGACTGGAGTACGACATATTTCAGAATTGAAAAAGAACTTAATTTCCTTGGGTGCTCTATATTTAGTTGGATGCAGGTATTCTTCACGAGGTGGAGTTCTGAAAGTTGTTCGATGTGCCCTGGTGATAATGAAGGGAATCAAGCATGGCCGCTTGTATGAACTTCAAGGTGAGACATTGATAAATTTTGCTCCTGAGACGTCGACATCTGTTCGAGAGTCTAATTGCTACTCGAGAAAGGCCTGGGTGTTTGTGCGGAAGCACAAGTTTGATGTTGTTTTCAGGAATACGCGGTTGAAAGTTTTGATCGGAACACAGACTGGTAAGTCAATCAAGCATGTGCGAACTGACAGTAGCATGGAGTCCTGCTCAAAACTGGTAAATAAATTCTGCATGAAAAGGGCATAGTGAAGAACGCACTAATGCCAGTAAACCACAACAATTTGCAGAATTGATGAGCAGTGCATTATTAGATACGGTCCATAAAAAGATCTCTAGTGTTGGTATGGCTGGGAGAATTCTAGCGAATGCGCTTAGTATGACGAACTATCTGGTAAATAGATCCCCATCAATTGCGTTTGGATATCAAACTCTCGAAGAAGTGTGGTAAAATAATATTGCTGATGATTTTATTTTTAGAATGTTTAGTTGCCCGTGTTATTATCGAGTAAGTAATGATAAGCTTGATGTGAGGACAAGGTGCATATTCCATGGCTATGCATGAGGTGAATGTGGCTATCAGTTGTGGTGCCCAGATATAAATTCACCTATTTGTAGCAGAGAAGTTACCTTTGATGAGTGTCAAATACTTTTGGCTAGGAGTGATTGTGGCAGTGCTCATACGGATCTGGTCGGTATTTAGTTTGAAGTGGAGTTGCAACCAAAAACTCCTGAGGTAGCAGATACTAGCATGGTTATTGACACAAATAGTGATTGTAGCGAGATGGAGCTTATAGAGTCAACGGTTACTATAACTGTTGATACTGACAAGTTGGTGCTCTAATGAGGTCCTCGTTTATGGCGAAGTTCAAGTGTGGCTTTGACTTGGAAGACATCTATGGCGGTTGACCCCATTGAGGTTGTTGGGAGAGTAGCACATGAAGTTCGAAATTTTAGCAAAACAGTTGTGATTTGACTCAAACATCGAGTCAAGGTAGAGATTGTTGAAATTGCCTCGAATTTGAGTCCAACGGAAATTGCTTGTAATAAGCATATAAGTTGGAAAATCCGAACATCGGCTGAATCTTACGAAAATCGTTTCCGTATTGCTTTTGCGAAGATAACAAATTTGAAGGGAACAGTCCAAGATTAGCATTTCTTTCTTAGGCAGGTCAACTTTGATATCTCAAGCGGTGGATCTAATTTTGGTCAAGTTGAATATATTGGATAAATATTCTGTTAATGCAAGTTTCTCTAATAGCCATGGCTTTCGTGTGTTGATATATTGGATTTCGTGCGCAAGAAGAGATTTTTTGGCTGAGGAAATTTGAGTCCCACGTTCACCAAGATTTACTTGATCTCATTTTGGTCAAGTTGAATATATTGGATAAATATTCTGTTAATGCAAGTTTCTCTAATAGGCGTGGCTTCCGGGCGCTGATATATTGAATTTCGTGCGCAAGAAGAGATTTTTTGGTTGAGGAAATTTGAGTCCCACGTTCACCAAGATTTACTTGCATATATATATATATATATATATATATATATATATATATATATCAATGTTGTTTTCTTTAGAGGTGGGCTTTTAAATCGCGAGCGTGTGTCTTTGTGATTTCTAGTCCAAGAAGGAGAGAAGCGTTGTTTGTCACAACGAGTGCTTGGTATTGGGTTTTCGTTTGTTTGGAGAATTATATCAAGAATTCAAGTGTCAAAACCGATTAAATCTTGAGGTTAGGTTTGTGTTGTAATTTATTTACGAGATTAAGAGATTATTTCGTTAGGAATTATGAGCTAATCATTGTGTGCGTTCTTGAATGTAATTGGGATTGAAAAATACCAATAGTATGTTTGTATAACTCGAGTGATCTGTAATCTCTGTGTATCGCATAGTGGAATTCGTTGATGCTCTCCTCGTAAACGTAGGTCTTTACGATCGAACCACGTACATCTGTTGTTCGATTTACTTTACTCGTTCTGTCTATTTTATTTGATCGATCACTTGGTTCCGCGCAACAAACAACTTATTAGAATTTCTACTTTTTCTTGTTTATCAAATTGAATGAAAGCAAGGCAGCACATGGCCAAAAAGATGGCTGCTTGGGCAACGCGCTAATTGTTAGTGCGGATCTAACTAAACAATGTTCATTGCTAGTGGAAAACATATAAAATTTGCTCGTAACCTTACACAGTCTTATCTTCTTTTCGTAACCAAACATTTGAGACCTTGTTTTCTCTCTCGACCAGTCTGCTTTCCTAGAGACTTCTGGAGAGCAGAGGACATATCTCCATCATTCGTATCGTCGGATCAACCTACTCCATCCATAGCAAATGGGTGCGCCAACAATTTTTTTTTTTAGTCCAAGTATCGATAATTTCATTAACTCAAAATAAGTTCGTGAACACTCCAACTTAAAATATCTAACATAGGATGGATCTCAAATGTCATGGACCCGAGGTTTTCGTGGCACAACCATCACGATGGATCTCATGCCTGAGAAAAACCTCAAGACTCTGTTGGCATTTAGGGTTTTCTAATGCTTTCTAGAATATTCTCAGGGACAGGCGAGACATAATTATCCCATGCTCTAGAACATTCCTATTTAATATCTGTGGTTAGCTAGATGAGAAGATGCAATATTAGCCATTAGATTGAGATACGATCAATTGATGTTATTCGAGCCCATCTACTATATAAAGAGGTGTATTCCCCTCGTTTGAACATCCAAAAAAGAAATACAAAGATTCTCGTCCTATAGTATAAAAAAAAACCTAAATTACGCATGAATTGACCCTCAACGGTCGACCATGACACAAGCATATTTGCTTATGATAGTCTATTTTATTCTTACCTTAAAATTCGAATTCAATTCTTATTTTTTTAATAAATAAAGAAATAAAGAGTTTCTTATAAATTTCAAGTATTCGTTAGAATTGAATCCAACAACATAATTCTTAGTAAAAATAGAGATTATCGGAAAACATAGTCGAACAAAAGCCGCTCTATATCTACATTTCTATAAAATAACAAATCTTTTTATAGTATTGATAGGTTTTTTCTAATTAATAATCAGTAATATCGCTATAAAAAAAGATTATACACACAATTCATGATCACCTACACAAAGGGAAAAAGGGTCAAAATAATTTTACATCTATCAATCCAATATACATTAATGCTTTGTATAGTCCTAAAATCTCATGGAATTTCAGTTCGGATGACCAGGATTTGTAAATTCCTAATGTCCATGGACTCTCAGTCCGGTTGACCAGGTAGTCTCATGAATGCTTTGTATTAATAATAACCACGTGACAAGGTGTGCGCAAAACGTGCAGGCAATCTAATTCCTTAGACAGTCCCGCTAAAGCCAAGTGATAGATAAGCATTTGCAAAAAAGGCACTGCCCATTCATTACCAAAGCTCTAATGTGGATAATAACAACCTGTACAATGCCTACGCAAATCGGTGATCGTGGGGAGGGGAGAAAAAAATGAAATCACTTGATCCAAAATATTAAGTTCGTTCATCAGCTAACCTGTGTTGATGATGTCTCGATAAAAAAAAAAAAAAACACACTGTCATAAGAAGTTCAAGAAAAAAGAGCAGCACACGAAATCGTCTCTTGAAAGAAACTAAGCCACAAATGTACTATGACTAAAGGACAACGTTCATGGAGGCACCAAATACGTGAAGACGACGGACACGACACACGGCACCTGTCGATGCGATGGCTAGGGCAGCACACGAAACCGTCTCTTGAAATAAACTAAATCACAAATGTACTATGACTAGAGGACAACGTTCATGGAGGCACCGAATCCGTGAAGACGATGGACACGACACACGGCACCTGTCGATGCGACGGCTTTCGGAGGAACAAAGAGTTCAATTTGATCTGCGTCGCTGGGAGAGAGCGAAAGAATTCTATCTGCATCGCAGGAAGAGAGCGAAAGAGACTGTTATTTATAGGGAACCCTAATTGGAAGACATCCAAGGTCACTTGGTTTAACGTTATTTACGTGCGTGCCCTTGATCAATTGATGTTCCTAAACTACCTCGAATATGAGCTTTATTTAACTCTAAGAAACCGATTTTTATTAATTATTATCGATTGATGTTCCTAAACTACCCCGGATACGAGCTTTAATTAACTATGAAAAATCGATTTTTGTTAATCATTTTTTGTTAATTATTCGGATCAACGTGCTTTTAACTATTACCATAGCAAGTAACATTTGATATAGGAAAACAACTTTTACTGTATGGGAAGTAAAATCTCGATATTGAAGGGCGTAATATTATTAACTTTTTCTTACCAAAAAAAAAATATTATTAAATTAGGTCTAATACCTTAAAAAAATACTCAACCTTAGGTCCAATCTTTATTTCGCCCTAATCCTTTTTTTTATTATTAAAAACCATCAAATTTAAATTCATTCACAAATTTTTCATTATTTTATCTCATAAAACATCATCAACTCTTACTTAAGTCTCACATATGCACTCATAAACTCAATGTCCAAAATTACTATCAAAATTACTATCGACAGTCGAGATGGAAAACTCTATGTTCGAATGTCTCAAGTCGAGTGTCTCAAGTGCGAGCTATTTGGACGTGAAGAGATAGAAGACCCCAAAACATAAGAGAATGAAAACTGAATGCAAAATCAAAAACCAAGGAGTACTCTTTTAAGAGCAAAAGCAATTTTGAAAAAAGTTCATCCTAATTTTTTTCCTCAATTTTAAATCCAATAAAACTTCATTCTGGCTGACATGAAATTTCACATCCAAAATTTGGCCCCAAAAAAAAAGTCCCATAATCCCCCGATATTATACATATAATGATATGTCATATCTATGTACCTTTTTTTTTTCTAGTCGGATTTTTTTAAGCAAAAGAAATCTTCTCCATAGAAAGATGTATCTTTCAATACAATCCTTACATGACAAGTGGGTCTTTTTATTGCATAACTCCGTTCTCGACCTCGAGGTTTTAATTTTTTCATAGTAGTACCCTCGTCAAAACTCATAAAAGGATTTTAACAGCCTGCCTGTTCTTCTTCTTGACACCGGATTTTGCAACCTTGAGGCTTCTATGCACAGCACTCAACCTCGCGAGTGCCGCATGCTTCAGATCAGGACGGTAGTAGTTATCTCCCACCTGCCATAATGAAATTTTACAACGCTCAGCAGGCGACATCCAAAGACAAGCATCGGCAGCTCATTCACATACAATTGTCTTTCTGGCAGTTGAACAGAAGCAAAAACAGCTATCAATTCTACCTAATCCACTGTTGACCAGGTACCTGTGTAGAGAAAGAGTCTGCCTTATGTTTTTACCCCATGCGAAGTAAGAAGATTAGACACTTAGCAGTTTATAAGCTACATTCAAGATAAACACAAAGAGTAAAAAGGTAAACACATCATGTTTAGATCAATCATTCATAACTAAAAAAAATGAAACTGTGCAAGTTCAATCATTTAGCTCAGAAGCCAAGCGTAATTATATTTCCTCGAAAAAACCAAATAAAGGTTCTCCTTACAAATTAATGCTTCATCACTGCTAGAATTATCAAAGAAGTTCTCCATGTCCACTATTCAGAATCCAACATCAATAACAGGCGTCAACATATATCACATACATCATATCATTGTCTAGTATAATTGAATATGCTTATCATGTTAAGGACTGTGTTCTAAAAGAAATGAGCTTTCATTCTAATCATGCAAAGCTCATACATTCAAGCTCAGAAGCCAAGCGTAGTATATTTCATTGAAGAAACCAAGTAATGAAGTTTCTTCTTACATGTTCATGCTTCATCACAGCCAGAATAACTAACATGGCTGGGAACATAGTGAGAAAAAAGGAAAATATTTTAAAGAAAACTTCGCATCCTGGCAATTTATTACAGTGTAAAAAACTCCATCCCATCCGAGCATGCTAGCCATCCATGGACAATCTGTCATGCAAATTTTATATAAATTTCAAGTCCATTACTCAGCAACTCGCAATCAATAGTGGATTACCTGGTTGGCGACAGCCTTGGCCATTCTCTGGAACTCCTTCTTCATGACAGTCTTGTGAAGCAAAGCTGCTGGTTTATTCTGCTTATTGGTCTTGGTAGTGCCAAGTAACACAGATTGCTCCTTACCCACTGGTTGAACGGTGACTGTCTTCTTGTTGGCCAACCCTAAATTGTCCAAGAAAAACAACTTTGCATTTAGTTTGGTTTCCACAAAAATTTGAGACCAGGTGATTACCAAAAGAGTTGATTATATTCCAACACAAAACATTCCTTACGGATGTGTTTGTTTCGGGGCTAATTTCATAATAAAGGAAAAACTTCCAGGGAGAAATATTTTCCCATTTTCAGGTAAAAGAATTCATTTTCATAACTTCAAGCATGCATATTTTCCGTGACTATAAATGGTTGCCCGTCGATCGATCATCTTTCGGCAAATCAAACACGTGAAAGTCCAGAAAAATGATTCCCGGGAAATTCCTGCATTTAATACAAACATAACCCATATTTCAAAATATTTGCAAAACGTAACTATACAAAACTTCACCTATAATCCTTTTGCTGGAAAGAAAAGAAAGAGATTGCTTCCGCATTATTTTCCAATCAAAATCCTTTAGACCAAAATCAACAAGAACATCTCAGGAGCAATACAATTAAGACAGCCATCAGTAACATCTTCAAAACTACTCAACAAAACAATTAACTCCACCAATCAAAAAACCAACCAACTTCCAAAACCTTAGTTATTATCAAAACTGAGAAAAACCATTCTAGGTCCAAATAGTTTCTCACATTCGCCAGAAGTTAAAAGCGCTAAACTGTTAAATGAAAAGATTTCCCTGCACAGTCGTAAGTCCATCCGTCACCGACATTGGATGTCACATTCAATCTGGTAACAACTGAAAAAAAGTTCTAAACCGAACCCATAAAACGTTCGAACCTCCACTTATCCCACATCCTCCACTCTCGGTACACAAAAGGATGCCAGAGCGTCGCAGAAAGTAATTTCACCACGAGCAAACAGTTCAATGCTCGAAATCGTTCAAAATCCGTACCGGAGTGCTTGTAGGAGTTGAGGTTGAAGAGATTGTTGGGCTCTTTGCTGAACTGGACGCTGGCGTTTCCTCGCCCGAACTCCTTCACAAGGAACGAGTTGTTCTTCTTCACTACCTCCCAAATCAGCTGTCCCGGCAACGTCGCCATCTCTCTCCCTCTGTCTTGGCACCTGTCGACGGCTTTCGGAGGAACAGAGAGGAGAGAGCGAAAGAGAGGTTATTTATTTGGAACCCTAAATCTGTCCGAATATTTTATTGGAAGACGTTCAAGCCCACCTGGTTTAACGTTATTTACGGCGTGCCCCGATTAGTTGATGTTCCTACAATACGAGCTTTATTTAACTCTGAGAAACCGGTTTTTGTTAATTATTCGGAGCAATGTGCTTTTAACTATTACCATAGCAAGTAACTTTTGATATGGGAAAATAACTTTTAGTGTATGGGTAGTAAAATCTCGATATTGAAGAAGGGCGTACTATTGTTAACTTTCATATAGGTCTAATACCTTAAAAAAAATTATCAACTTTAGATCGAGTTTTTATTTCACCCTAATCCTTTTTTATTATTGAAAGACATCAAATTTAAATTGAGTCATCATTTTCTATTTTTTTATCTCATAAAAAACCATCAACTCTGACTTAAGTATCACATATGCTCTCATAAACCGAATGTCCAAAATTACTATTGACAATCAAGTGATGGAAAACTCTTGAGTGTTGTTGACATAAAAAATTACCCAAAAGGGTCACTTGGTAGGCACGAGTAGAGATCATGATCGCCTACGAGTATATGTTCTAGAAGCTACATGGAAGCCACTCCCGAGGACATCACGTGTCAAGGTAAGTTTTGGCGGCATTTTCCCCAAAATTTTAAGAAGAAAAGTGCGCAGAAGAGGCCACGATCGAAGCAGTTATGGAGATTGACGGCAATCTCCATAAGTAAAGAGAGAAAAGGCGTGAAAAACTGAGAAATCGCCAAGAGCATTATCCATAAGGGCCATCAAAGGAAACATGCATGGAGTAGAGATCATGGCACTAACCGTTCGACGGTTACTATAGTATGTCTATAAATACCTAAGGTTGTCTAATGGAGAATCCCTCCACAACACAATAAACAAGTTTTATCTTTTCAATTAGCTTTTAACTTAGCTGTAGCTTTCAGATTCCGGTCTTGATTCAATTCTGGCATGTTTCATATTTAGAGTTAGGTGTAATTGATTAGATTTAGGCGTCTGCTCACCCAGCTCAGTACCGTCGATTCAATTTCGATATTGTATTGTTCATCCACCCTATTCAGTACCTCGATTCAATTTTAGTGCCGTGTCCTACATTTTCGCCTGTCCGGTATCGTCGATTAAATTCCGGTATCGTGTCCTACATTATGGTCCAGCATTGCCGATTCAATTCCGATGTTGCGTCCTAGTTATGAGTGCGTCGAAGTATTCGACAAGTTTCATCGAAGAGTCATCAGGAAGGTTGGTCAAATGTCTGTACGGAACTAGTGAAAGACACATGATTATCTTTATATATATTTTGCAATTGACACTCTCTGTCCAAAACTGACCTAAAGCCCCTTCTTATTTAACGAACTGCTAATGTTCAATAAAAGATTCTCTCGTTAGTCATCTTATTGAACTTCAACCCTTTTGGGCCGAGCCTGAAAGTCCAGTAAAAACCCAGCTAAGAGATTTTCATGTGCAACAATCTTTTTTGGCACGTCTGGTGTGACCAGAGATGTTAAGTTCGAGAGAGTGCTATGTCACGAACAAGAAACCGTAACAACATAGACGTCGACGAACTTATGGAAGAAGTACCACGAGCAGAGTCCCTGGCGGCTCGAGGGTCCAAAATCAGGTTCATATTGAAGACATCGAGGTTCCTCGACAACATCTCGATGAGCCGAGAAGAAATCCTGAAGTGACGCCGGTCATGCTATCTTCGATAAGACGGACAATTGAGGAAGCCCAGCAGGAATTTGCTGATCATATGGTCCAACGTATGACTAATGTTGTCAGACTATTGATCATTAACACTTATCACGAACGTGCATCTGGACAACATGAAGCATCGCCAAGTTTGCCACAACCTCAAATCGGGAATGTCTTCATACCCATAACGAGTGTCATTGCCAACAACAAACACAGGTCTTGCTGGCTAGAATGTGCCACCGATTGCACCTGTCATGATTCTGCAGCGAGGAGAAGCGTTTAAAACGAATGATCCAGGTATATTCCCAGCCATCATGCTCGACAAGATATACCTGTTGCCCAACACGAGATTACTACTCAGTCAAATTCCCATACGTGCAAATGAGCAACCCATACTTATGGTCGTTGAAAACCAAGGGGCAGTGCCCATTCCCCCTAGGAGGTAGTGGTAGGCCGGAGGCAGGATCATTACCTCAAGGCAGGGGATGAGATCAACTTTTTCAGCTTACGATTCATCAGCAATTCGTGTAGTCGAGGTATCAATAGGTGAATCAAGCTTTGCAACCACAAGGACATCAGCCCATGCCACAGGTTTTTCAGCCCGCAATACAACCAATATATCAAGCGCCACAGCTGGTGTTTCAAGTCCCGCAACAACCAGGGTACCAGATGCCATGACAGACAGTGTACCTGAATCAGCTAGTTGTCGAACAAATGGCTGGGTAAAATGACCATATAGCAGGGTACAGGATTAACGTTTACCGAAGGCCCTACCCTGATTGGATGGATACAGTCCCGTATCCCAGAGGATTTAAGATACCAGAGTTCACGTTGTTTACTGGTGAGGATGATCAATCCACTTATGAACACATTAATCGCTTCCTAGCGTTATATGGAGATGCTACTCACGCTAATCATTGGAAGCTGAAGCTATTTCTTCTCTCTTTATTGAGAATGGTCTTTACTTGGTATACTGTGTTACCACCTAATTCGGTGCTAATTTGGGAACAAATAGAATAGCTTTTTCATGAACAATTCTAGCGAGCCATGCCGAATTTATCAATAGCTGATTTGTCAACAATGAAGCAAATGACAACCGAAACGGTCGACCAGATGCTAACATTTTGGAATGAGGATAAGGTAGAGTACGCAAAAGCTAATCCTCAGACTTGTGTCACATGGACTCGGATATCAAGACGAGATAAGGTCATGCCAGATGATTAATTACACATCTGTAAACCCCCTGAGGTTGATTTAAAGGATATTACATTATGCCGTTTCGATAGGGGAAACACCGAGTGGGTCCTTAGGAAAGAGCGATGGTACAACTCGCCGAGTTTGTTGATGGAAGATCAGCAATTGTCACGAGATCTTGTTGAGAGGTATGCGGCCTATAAGGCCGAACAAGTCGAGCAAGCAAATGAGATGGTTGATGGTATTCTGGGCTTTGAAGAATCTTCGATTAAGGAAGACGACAAGCTAATTCAAGCCCAAGATCCATTAGAAGAATTAAACCTTGTTGACGAAGTTTGTTCACAACCAACATATGTAAGCAAATTGCTGGATCAATATTATAAGACCCAATTGATAAATTTGCTGAAGAAGTACAAAAATTGTTTTGCTTGGAATTATTATGAGATGTCGGGTCTGGCAAGGAATGTGGTTGAACATCGCTTACCAATCAAAAAAGGGTTTCAACCACGTCAACAGGCTCCAAGAAGGTTCGCCCCAAAAGTAATCCTGAAAATCAAAGAAGAGATTGAGTGTTTGTTATCTGCTGGGTTTATAAGGACGGCGAGATATGTCGAATGGTTGTCGAATATCGTCCCGGTCAAAAAGAAAAATGGCAAGCTTAGAGTATGCATTGACTTTCGTGATCTTAATGCGGCTACTCCCAATGATGAATACCAGATACCCATGACTGATATGTTGATTGAATCGGCTGCCAATAATGAAGTTATGTCTCTCATGGATGGACATTCGAGGTGTAATCAGATCTTTATAGTTGCTGAGGATGTCCACAAAACGACTTTTAGGTGCCTTGGAGCTATTGGGACATTCGAATGAATTGTCATGCCTTTCGCATTGAAGAATGCTGGAACTACCAACCAGAGGGCCATGAATTTTATTTTTATGATATGATTGAGGAGTTCATAGAGGTCTATATCGATGACATGATAGTCAAGACTGATCAAGAAAGTCATCTAGATCATCTAGAACAAGCTTTTGTTAGAATGCACAAATTTAAATTAAAAATGAACCCATTAAAATGCGCTTTTGGGATAAAAGCTGGTAATTTTCTAGGCTTCTTAATTCATCAACGAGACACTGAGGTAGATAAAAACAAAGCCAAGGCTGTTTAGAATTACCGCCTCCACTAGCAAAAAGCAACTCCAGATGCTGATTGAAAAATTGAGTTTCTTGCGACGTTTCATAGCTAAATTGCCAGGGAAGATTGAGGCGTTCTCTCCCTTACTTAAATTGAAGAACGAACAAGAACTCATATGAGAAGAAAAACATCAATCGGCTTTTGATCAATTAAAAAAATATTTGATCAAGCCATTGATTTTGATGCCACCAAAACAAGGTAGGCCATTGAAATTGTACTTGTTGTTGACACCTAAATTTTGACTTTTAAAAATTCATTCATTTATTTCGTAAAATGAGAATTAGTCTTAGTTCTCACAAAAAATAAATTCACATGCATTGCATATTTATTTTTGTCATGCATTTGCATTCATGGTCGATGGCAAAGATTTGCGCTTAAACTTACGAGTGATCACATGGCGTGAAGAAATCCCACTAAGGAGTGTGCTGAAAATATTCATGGGGATGGGACCTATTTTTAATATTAAATCAGCCCATTTTGCTCATTATTAAAGACCTTCGTTTAATTGTTTCTTAATTAATTAAGGCCCATGTGAATTGAAGTGATTAAGGGCCTTGAACTTCAAGCTAATAGATCCTATTAGCCCTTGATGAGATTTGGCGTGAAGCCCTTTAGTCCAACCAAATCCTAGCTACTTCACGTGAACCCAAGCAATGTCCCACAAATGTCTGCATGTTAAGGCCAACATTGTTCTACTGATTGAGTCCAACGATGCTTGGCTCATTATCAAATCTGCACTTAATTATTTGACCACGCTTTTAGTGAGAATCCAGGAATGTTGAGATCTAAATATGCCGAGTCCAGCTCCTTTAATTACCATTTGCTCAACAGCTCCTCATAGGTCCTCGTCATCGTCACCTTCACCCGCACTGAGGCCGTGATTCTGATCGTTAACACGAAGTGCATCGCACTTGATTGCGAGCCGTGGACGTTTACCAAACGCTGCTTCAATTTGGCAAATCAAATCCATCGGATTAGGTAACGATTATGATCTTTAGAATATTTGAAAATTCTGTTCCCTAATTCAAATCCTGAGCATATCTTTAGAGTGGTAAATCTTTGCTCTAACTGAACATATCTTTTTATAATTTGGATAATTATCTAAAATATTTTCAAATCTTTAAAGATAATTTGCCTAAGTCTTAAAAATATACGATTATTCGCGGATAGGACCTTATGTCTTTTAAAATTTCAGCACCTACTCTAGTTCGGCCGAAGATCATTTTTTTAAATTTTAATTCAAATAATTTTATAATCTACCTTGACTACAACACATGCTCTCTTGTGCCTTGTCCCTCGGAATATGTGCAATGTGATGATTATCTGACTTCACCCTTGAGGTACGACGTTATCTGCATATCAGTTTGTCTAATATATCCCATAACTTTTGGCCCGGACCGACAAATTTTAAAATTCACTATCTGACCCAACCCTCAGGGTACGAGGTGAATAAATTACCTTCTGACCCGACCCCAGGGTACGAAGTGAATTCATCGAAAATTTCGAAATTTAAGGTGTATTATACTCAAGGTCTATTATATTTTTATTTGATTCATCTTTCATAACAAAACACAAAAAAAAAAAAAATCATGAAAACACAAAGAAATCTTTAGTCAAATTTTTCAGAAAGTTACATCCCGAGTGAACTCTTAATATAAATTGGTTTTTAACTAATCAATTTTTGTTAATTGTCAGACAAATCCATCATAAAAACCGAAAATTCATTGAAAGTTATGACATATCATTTGCTTACCATATAGTTTAATTGCCATGCATTCTCACATGTCACGATTCATGTGCATTTCATATAGTATCCACGTCATTGTCATTCATTCATATTTTTTATGTCACCTTGCAAGTCATCTAGGCTAGGTTCAAATTTTCCCACACCTAGGTAGATCACATTGTTGCCTGTCATTCATGCATATAATATCTACGTCACAAATTCCGTGTCATGTCATTTAAAATAGAAATCATGTTTATTTGCATTAAATTTAATTTTTTCTCTAAGATCATTTATGTAATTCTTTTTAATGAATCATCTTGCATGTCATTAATGATAATCATAATTTTCGCATTTCATGCATATTACACGTCATTCATGCATCATTATGCCATGTCATCCAGGTTCATTAATACATGTCACATGTTATTTCGGTTATAATTTACATTCTTTCTTGCATTAAAATTTGATTTTTTCAAAGTCATCATGCATGACCTTTTTCATGTCATATAGGCACACGTCATAATTGCACTTCCATTGCATGTATTTTAATCAAGAAAATCTCAAAAAAATTACACTTTAATTCATTCACTGAAATCAATGGAATATGCCAATCAATGAAATTTTCATAAGAATGGTACCGAAAGGGTGTTAATTGAAAAATTAACATAATCAAGTCCCCGAACTTAAATCTTTGGTTAGCAGAAAATAAAGTATTCTCCCATGTTTTATTTAGGTATCTAATCAACCTACCAAAAAAGATAAGTGGCGGCTCCGAAATTAAAAATCTTTTGAGTAAAACCAAGTGAACCTAAGTTGCGAATTGGTAGAGCTTGGGAGAGTCTGTATTACGTTAGTTAATTCATCTAATTAACCTAATAATCCATTAATCAAATTTTAGGTCACGACACTTGTTTACGACTGATACTACGATTGGAAGTATGCTGGCCCAAGAAAACGACGAAGGAAAAGAACAAGCTGTATATTACTTAAGTAGGCTGTTGAACGATGCGGAGAAAAGATACATCTCCATTGAAAAATTATGCCTCTCATTGTATCATGCTTGTACGAAATTGTGACATTATATGCTGTTGACTATGGTGCATGTAATCTCCAAAACAGATGTAATAAAGTACATGTTATACAGGCTAATTATAAGACATAATATCGTAAAATAGGGATTTACTTTGATAGAGATCATATATGCCGCTCAAAGTAGTAAAGGGGCAAACAGTGTCTGACTTCATCACCGAATACCCAATGGATTTGAAAATAGAAGATGATGTAAATTATCTTTGTGTTGCACCCTAGGTACTTTATTTCGATGGGTCAATGACATCAGGACCATCCGAGGCCAACGAATCATCTGTAATAAAAGCCAAGTTAGCATATACACTCAACCAGCGGACAAGGAGGATGTTTACCTTCATCAACTAGTTGTTTTGGGTTAATATTCGACGTAAATGGAGGAGCATGCTTTTTCAAAGGATGCAGTAAGCCCAACAGAGCTCAATGAACTCTTGAAAGTACATTGCTTACACTATTAGAAAACAAAGAAGAACGGTAGTCATGCCACCATCTATTAAAGAGTGAAGAGTTGCATGAATGACCAGGAAAGGCGATAAAGTTGAAGCGTCTAAAGACAGTATGTGCAATTTCGATATGCCAAACCATGTTTGTTGCCATCACCCAGTTGGTAGAAAAAGGAAAATTCATTTAATATACCATAGGCATTGGAACACCTTGAGTAAGTCTGAACTGACGAGCACAATAGTAGGGATTACAAACTTCGAAGCCTGAAGAAAATCTACGACCACTAGATAAGTTCAAAATCAGTCGGGACTAAGACACCCATCCAGAACAGGTGTGTTTCAGGACTTTTGCTTGATGAAATATAAAAGCCATCATCAGCAAGTAGCCTAAAGAAGTCAAAACTGGTGAGCGACAGCAGCCCAGCAAGGAAATCATTGAATGGAGTAATCCGTTAGGTGTATGGCGAAGTGTTCAGTTAAATACCATGGGCATAAAGTTGTCTTTGACAATTGACGACTCAACTGTCAAAAAGGATGTTTCTTCATGAGACAAATATGGAAAATAAACATGTAAGCACCAGTGTAGGATCCACAAAGGACCAGAAAATGGATCTACATGAGCCCTAACTAAATAGGCCTTGTGCATCCATCAAACTATGATATAATGTTGCCAGAACCATCCGATCCAATTAGAATCGACGCCATGCGAAAGTGCACCGCTATATCAAGAAACTCTAAAGACACTTGACGCGTGGGAAGACATAAGACGAATTTTCAAAGCCAACACAAGAGAAAAGCCACATGTTCTTCTGCTAAGATGGGTCCCGAAGATTTAGCATGGTGATAAGGTATGCTAAGCAAAGACTCAACGCTCGAGAGTTGAACATCACATTCGACAAAAGGAGAAAAACAATCAAAGACTAAATGTCAAATAAGGTAATGGTCATTGGGCCACTAGGGAAAAGAAATAGTTTGACATAGGCGACCAGAAGCACACAAGCTGTCGAGAAGTCCATATTCCGAATGGTCAATTGACACACCACATAAGGTCAATAAGAAGTCGATTTTAGCCTGTATTCAGACATGGGTTAGCTTTCCAGTCAGTCGCCTGTACCATCTATAAAATTGTCTGTTGAAAGTTGGACACGGAGAGAAGCAATAGTTATTCGATAGCCAGGCTAAGACGTAAATGGTCGATTGTTTGATGGGCAAAGTTTCGTCATAATTGCGAGGGAAACAGTTGATCAATGCCGAAGGGGTGGCAAACTTTTAAAGATGATGGTCCATGAAACGCAAGGATATCCGTTCCTTGCCTTCATAATAAGAGACAGCATCAAGACGCAACAAATGCAGAGCTGCGCTAGTACTTACATTATTGGAATAATAGCTCACCATGCAAAGTTAGTATGAAGTGGCATTCGGGGGTAAATGTTATATAGAAGAACTGGCCCAGACAGTTAGTCAGTTGTGAGAACATGGGGAATCACGTCATACAAATTGACGGCAAATTTTGGCGTGGCAAAGAAGAGAAAAGGAGAAATGACTTCATTAAAAGTTGTTTGGGAACAAGGCTTTCTTCGCTGCCCTAAGAAGACCGCAAACCATGATTTCAAATCTCCTATTACGGTCAAGACTAACACATTTGGCTTGACAACGTTCTACCTCTGCCCTCACCATCCAAGCATGGTCGATTTGCTTCTTCTTTTCTTCAAAAGAAGCAACATACACTTTGAGCTTGTCTTCAATAGCGGTGCGACAAGAGAATATGATTGTTCGTTGGCGTCATATCTCATTTATTTCCCTTTCTATTACCAATTTTTATTGTTCAAGTGCAATTTCTTTTTTTCTCAAAGTAGTAAGCTTGTTGGCAGTGGATTGGAGGGATTGCTGCTCTCGGTTCACAAGCTGTTCTGTCTCTTGAGTCTCAGTATTAGGGGTGAAAGATTGGTCAATAAATTTGGCTAAAGCAACCACATGATCTCGGTGCCGCCGAAAGTGTTCGAAACCTGCGGAGAAGTGTTCCAAGAAAATTTTGAATTTGAACCACGCTTGTAGGGAGCCTAGCCCTAACCTCTTCCTTGATTAGTTCCTTCATCACGAACTTGATTTCTTAAAGAACCGCTATATCATTGACGAAGGAAGCAATCCCTCAATAAGTAAGGTCCAAAAAATAGGCCAACATAAGTTCTAAGTTGCTAAAAGTCTCCACAGTAGGAGGAATATCGATTTGACGCATGCCAGGTAGGTTAGAAGAATGGGATAATTCAGCAAAGTAAGCTTGAACATCTTCCACGGATGCTGATATAGGAGCAACATGAGGATCTTGAACAATCCTTGCAGATAAAGGGTTGACGATTGATGGCGGCTGGACAAGGATTGGAGTTGAAGAAGAAGGCTCATCGTGGATAGCTAGAGTAATGGACGGCTCGCTAGGAGTTTCCAACAATAATGGAATTGGGGCTATAGTCGGAGCAACAGGAGCAGACAACGTTTCGACAATAGAAGTAATGTCGACCCTTTCGACGGTTTGACCCGTACCTTCCAAAAGATTCCCCAAAAGGATAGTCTCAGAGGTGTCGTTGAGGATGATGGAAAGCTTCGCTGAATATTTATGCTTTTTTACTACTGAAGGAGAGCGCTTCGTCCGCCCTTTGAGTGAAAAAAGTGTCACATTATCGATCTCATTGTTCGAATGCTCACCTGACAAAGGAACACAAGTAAGTCCGCTTGAGCCAACGATAACTTTAAAGGCCATAAGGAGTAGATAAATTCACCAGTAGCAAGGGTTGTTGGATGTTAGGGACTGTCAACTCAAGGAGTCCTTGTTATAATCCTATTTCCAACCTTCTTCAATAATGGATCATAAGGCTTTATCCTACCTCCTTTAAGGATTGATGAAACAACCTCTTCAAACTTACTGTCGAAAGCAAAAGACGTTCACTAGGTTTTATATCCGAATGCTACCCCAGGATTAGGTAGGAGGGCAACAAGAATATCTCTAGAGAACCGCCGATACATCGATACAATAACGCGGGCGCAACAGTCAAAATGATCGTCAGCCTTGATGTTGTATGTCCTCTTGCTCATCAGGGAAAATCCATGAGATAAGAGATAGGCATAGGCACTACCTGGTGCAGTATTGAGGACCTAGGATAAAATCTGCCATTAAGACAAAGGCGAATTGGAAGATCTCCGGGAAAAGAATGAAGGTCCAAAAATCGTGATGATTACCTGTTTTAGCGACCTGGAATCGAAGAGGGAATTAAACTCGCCAGAATAGTAAGGAAAGAAATTTACTCGATTTATCTCTCGAGACAAGATTTATTGAAGAAAGAAACGCATAGATGGAGTGTCGGCAGGAGCTTCCAGTGGGGTCGCCCAGAGTAATCGTGCACCAAGCTTAGTAGGTGCCCGTGCTACGTCATAGTCAGGAATGTTCTTGAACATGAAAGGGATAAAAGCGTTATCTAGGCTTGGAGAATCCAAAGTGGACCTGCCAACACACTATCCTCCTCAGACGTCCCCATTAATAAAGCATCATGAGTTATACCCCTATACAAGATGCCAAAACAAGAGAGCTGAGAGCAACACTTTTTCCTCGGGCTAAACTGGAAGCAAGCACGAGGTAATCTTTTGATACCTTAATAGTAGGACTAAAGAACATACACTTTGACAACCAAAAAAGAAGAAGGTTGTTCGTTCGCCCGGTGTGAAAACACCAGACGATTTACAATGAGCTTCTAAAAACTTCCCGTAAGCAATAGTGTTGTCAAGAATAGAGCCATCTTTCACCTTTTCAAAACCGGCAACTAAGGTCCCATAAGCAGAGAGACCAACAATGGTAAATGTGTCTAAAAAGGTCACAAACATAGGCCCCACGGGAAGAAAAAGAAATTGGTCGAAGAAGACCAGAAGTTTATAACAGAGCCTAACAAACCTCTATTCAGGCCATGAGACAGCAGGATGACCTTAAGTGTCGTCCTTATATTCGTGGTCGCCCAAGAAGAAGCAATTGATACATCATACTGGAGCCAAAGGAACCAAGCGTAGAATTTATCATCGTATATCAAAAA
This sequence comes from Rhodomyrtus tomentosa, assembly GCA_028455895.1. Classification (NCBI taxonomy): domain Eukaryota; kingdom Viridiplantae; phylum Streptophyta; class Magnoliopsida; order Myrtales; family Myrtaceae; genus Rhodomyrtus; species Rhodomyrtus tomentosa. The sequence goes on along the minus strand of JAPCWY010000009.1, from coordinate 35,345,210 downwards.
GCTCTTGAATCGTTGGGCTGGGGATGACCAAATATCCTTCAAAGGAACAGCTTGAATAGGAAGTTTCTCATGCCTTTGCATCGAGAAACAGGATTGAAGGCAAGCTGGGATATGACGGTGACTTTGAAGGTTAGGTCCGGGGATGAACCTGGCGTAATCCTATTGAGTATTTGGTAGCCTGAAAAAACAGTGATCAACATCTTCGTCGTTGGTCAGTTTGCTGAAGCGATCAATAAGCTGGCTTGGATTGAACTCAGAAGTTTTGATAGCCACGAGAAAACTCGAAAAAGCTTGAAAAAGGTTTAGGGTTTAGAGGAAAACTCATATACGAAGTGCGTAGAAGAGGCCACGATCGAAGCAGTTACTGAGATTGATGGCAATTCCCAAAAGTAAAGAGAGAAAAGGCGTGAAGAACTGAGAAACCGCCAAGAGCATTATCCATAAGGGCCATCAAAGGAAACATGCATGAAGTAGAGCACAAGGCAGTAACCGTTCGATGGTTACCAGAGCATGCTTATAAATACCTAAGGTCGTCCAACGTAGAAGCCCCCTACAACTCAACAAACAAGTCTTATCATTTTAATTAGCTTTTAACTTAGTTGTAGCTTTCAGATTCTCGTTGACGATTCAATTCCGGCGTGTTTCATATCCAAAGTTAGGTATCGTCGATTATATTCCGGCATTTGCTCACCCAGTTTAGTACCATTGATTAAATTTCGGTGCTGTATTGTTCATCCACCCTATTCAATACCGTCGATTCAATTTCAGTGCTGTATCTTACATTTCCACCCGTTCGGTATCGTCGATTAAATTTTGGTATCGTGTCTTATAGTGCGGTCCATATCTTCGATTCAATTCCGATGTCGCATTCTAGTTACGAGTACGTTGAACTATTCGACAAGTTTCATCAAAGAGTCATCGGGAAGGTTAGTCGAAAGTCTGTACGGAGCTGTCGAAAGACAAACGATTATCCTTATATGCATTTTACATTTGACAATTTCTGTTCAAAACCGACCTAGAGCCCCTTCGTACTTAACGAATTGATAACGACAAAAGAATCACGCATTAGTCATCTTATTGGACTTCGACCCTTTTGGGCCGACCCCAAAAATCTAGTTAAAGCCCGGTCGAGGGATTTTAACGTGCAACAGATCTGTTCAAACGTCTTGAGTCAAGTGTCTCGAGTACGAGCTCTCCGACTATTAGAGACAAAAGACCCCATAACACGAGAGAATGAAAAATGGCTACAAAATTGAAAACCTTCGAACAAGGTGGAAGGAATACTCTCTTAAAAGCAAGAGCAATTTTGAAAAAAAAAAGTCAATCCTAATTGCTTCTATTTTCTTCAATTTCAAATCCAATAAAATGTCGTTATGGTTAACATGAAATTCATAGCCAAAATTAATTTTGGAAAAAAAAAAACTAGTGGAATCAATAGAAAGGCCATAAGACTCAACTAAAATTTGGCAATTTTTTATGAGACGAAAAAATTCAAGATAAATCTGAGATTGGACCTATAGTTGATTGTTTTTTTATGAGAAAAAAATTAGGGTAGAAATGAAACTGGATAAAAAGTTTAGAGGTTTTTACATGATGAAAGAAACTTTTGGATAGGATTGAGACTAAAACTAAAATTGTGAATTTTTTTAGGATGTTAGTCCGTTCTGTTTTGTATATGATAAGTAAACTTCCAATTATGACAAGTAAGTTTCAACCAATCTATAGCAAGTGAAATCTACCAGGAAAAACATTTTCAATTGAACATCCCGATAACCATTAATTTCCTAAAATGATTAGCTAGTTCTAACATAGAAAAGTAACAAATATGACCCAATAAATTACAATTTATCCGAGCCGTAGTGACTCAAGTGCAGATTGCTGATTTCACCATTGACCAAGGAAGAGGAATAATGGCAGATCACAATCTGCGTGAGGTTTGAATAAGAGTTGGCCAACACGAAAACATTAAACAGATGTAGCAAGCGAAAAAAAGACATTGAATTATCGATCTAACGATTAGCGAATCCTCACTATAACCTTTTTAATTTCAACATTTCACATAAGAGGATGAATCCCCACAAGGTTTGCCCAGCGCCCCCATCTTTAGGAGCAAACAACGATGTCTCGAGCAATTAATCGGGACGTTTTCTCGTGTCACGACTAAATCTATTCATGTAAGCATGTCTTCTTAAATTATGGACAGAATTCTATCTTCCATGTCTTTGGTATAAGACTACACTTATGTTACAAAGAGATCTACCGACTTCCACTGATCCCCGCCTCCTTCGACACACTTATGATCGATGCTCTTCACAGGAATGCTAAGATGTCCATCAGCTTCGTGCCACTGAACCGATGTCATCCAGAGTATTAGCAGGTCCAGTCCAGGTACGAATGAGCTAATTGCTGAGGAGCAAGAATGAACTCCGAACATTGTTCGGTGTCTCCACTATATACATCCATGATCGGTCATAGCTTGGGCAAGCATAAAAAAGGCGGAGATTACAGCTCCATGTACCAATTGTTGGACAACAGTGTTAAAAATAATGATTCTATTTTATAATATTGGAGGATACTCAAAATTCGAATCACAACAATAAGTGTGGACAAACTGCCTTAAACATCTAATCTGTAAATATATTTAATTGGCAAAGGCATAAAAGTCAATTCGGCAGAAGCACAAAATCTGAGCAACATCACCATAGTATTGAAAGAAATGGAATTGATACAAATACCGAGGTCTGTGTTCGACACAGTTTCCTTAAAAAAAATTCATCCTTTCTTGTACATGCTTTAAGGTTTTATGAATGTTTATCTCCTAGGATACAACGATTAGTAGCGATATAGGAAAGCATAGCACTCCAAAGTTTTCGGTGAACTTGAACAAAACAAAACACTATTGACAACAATGCAAATGCAGAGAATTGAAAGAGAGGGAGAAGAGATTTTCTTTTGTTGTATTATCTTCTGTCTCTTGAAATAGAATGGGAAATCACCTATTTATAGGGTAAGTAGGGGCATTTCAAAAATAAAGAATAACAACTGAATAAATCAGTCGTTAGAGCTATTAGGCAAATTAATTCTGTAACCACAGAATCATAACAGCCTTTACTTAGTTAATGCCATTAACATGCCTGTAATTAACTCAAGAACTGTTACATTGTAACAGCTTGAGTTGGAAAAATTAAAACATAAAGCAAAATTAGGCTTGTCGCGAGGCTCACTTTTCGGTCTTGCATTCGCTTACGCAGGTCGTGCGCTTGTGCCTAAATTTCAACTTGTTGAGACTTCGTTGAGGTCTGGGATTTGCACTTCTCTACGCGGGCCCGCGAGGCGTAGCACGTGTATTATGAAAGTTACTACTCTAAAGGAGTGTAACTCTATTTAGGGTGCGTTTGGGAATGAATTTCCCAAGGGGCTTTGGACACCCAAAGCCCCTTGGGCCAAAGTCTAACCGTTTGGATTTTTTTCAAAACATCTTTGAGCAAAAATTGACCTTCTAAACACCTTTGAGGCTGCCTTGGCTTTCAACATTGTCTGCATGCATCGCAGAGTAAAGAGTAGCTTTTTTTAGTTTGCCTTTATTATCCTCATTTTTTTACTCTAATTCCAAGTTTAACCCTTGCTCTCTCTCTCTCGAATCTCAAACCAGTCGGCCTCAGATCCGAATCTCCCCCATGGCCCGGCATTGCGACCTCCATTTGCAACTTTTCTCGTCTCCGTCGTCCAACCCGAGCTAGGTGAGGGCCGCCTAAGGTCGCGTGACCCGCAAGGCCCGCGTGAAACCCAGGGAAGGCGGCCCTCATCGGTGGTCAGATCTAGGTGGTAGCCGCAAAACCCAAGTGGAGCAGGGGTTGCTTGAAGTCATTCGACCTTACAACGGAAGCTCCAGCCCGTCGATCGTGACCGGAAGCTCTAGCCCGTCGAGCTCATGGAGGACTATCTCGATCCAGCGGAGGAACTCGTAAACCCTAGCACGATTCTCGATCTGTTCCCTCCTTATCTCCGCCAAGATGGGGCGACTGTACAAGGACTAGCCGGAGACCCTATTCTACTGGCCCAGGCGAACCCTATTTGGCCTTGCTGCGGTCGAGTCGTCCGACCCGGAGGTCGAATTTCGCTCGAAGAAGGAGGTCTGAAACCATGAGATTTGCAAGATTCCGCGGTCGTAGCGTCGCTGCAGAGAAGTCGGACGGGGAGGTCTTGGTGGGAGAGCAAGAAGGTAGGGTTCGCGACGCCTGAATAGCTCTTGGAAAGCATGTCTAGATGGCTTTTTGAAATGGTGCAAGAATCAGCAGGGGGCCATGGAAATAGGTTCATGAAATCCTTCCGTTGGAGATTGAAGACAGAGAGACAAAGGATGACGATTCAAAGAAAAAAGAAATCGACTGTATTCAATCTGATCAATGTTCGCGTTCACCATGGCGAATTTTGCAAGTTTGAAATGGATCGAAAAGAGTTGCCAGTTTGATTCCATAGTACAATGGGAAAATAAACCTAGGTAAGGCGGTCGCCGATGCCAAATTTGGGTCGCCAACAATCGCCTGCCCTTTGCTGGCTCCGACGAAGGGTTTCAACTTTTCTTTAATAAAAAAATGAAAAAGGTGCCTTGCAGGTATAATTTTTCCAAACGCTATTTTACCCAAAGTTATTTTGCAATGGGTTTTTAAGTTACAACTTACCATACAATATTTGCATTTCACCAAATCCCTTTAGCCTAAAGTCATTTGTATTTTTCCAATGACTTTTCCCAAAAGCCTTTCCAAACGCACCCATAAAACATTCACAAGCCTTCTTTCTTTTTAATGTGGGATTAGCATACTTTCACTTCCCACTTCCAACTTTCACTTCCCACTTCCAACTTAAGGGTGGTCTTTGAGAAACAATTTATCATTCACTCACCCATCAAAATATCTCATATTTTACAACAAACCGCCACATGAATGAAAATTATTTTGATTTTGACTCTATGATAGTGTTCAACAAATGAAACCTGCATAGGATAGATAGGTGTCATCCTTTGAACCTTCCCTTGTGAAAGTATATTTAATGTACCAGCTGTCCAGTAGACATGATGTCCTTGAACTGTCCTGCTTTCTTAGTAAATGACCCGTATACTTCACACATAAATCATCTAAACGTTTGTTCAGTTCTCATGAGTATGTTCGTTTTGGCCATGAACATCATTCTGATTCTGCGAGAGTTTCTAAAGAATTCAACCCTCAATAATTCTCATTTGAAGCGGTCTCACTTCCCTCTCACATAGGTGATTATTTTATCTTGAGTAATTGGTTTACTCTACTCAAGAATCATTAAAGCACAATTACTATTCTTTTCCTGATAAACCCCCACAATAATTGGTTTAAGTGGGGAATATCAAATCAATGATATTTTGTAGGAATGGTTTGAGAGATAAACCCTCACAATGATATCACTAAGTTCATATAATTAGGTTGTCCTTTTGAACCTAGATCTTGAGATCTCTAGTTAGCTATGTTGGGTTTTCCTTTATATCAACTTTCATGTTATGGGCTTCAGTCCCATTCCTATTGTTGATTTTTTAACTAACCCTATGTTTATCCCTTTGGTTAACGGATCCGCAATATTATCTTTTGACTTTACTTAGTCAATAGAGATAATTCCAATTGAGAGTAATTGTCTAATGGTATTATGTCTACGACATATATGTCTAGACTTACCATTATACATGTTACTATGTGCTCTTCCAATAGCAGATTGACTATCACAATGTATACAGATTGGTGGCACAGGTTTTTGCCATTTTGGAATATCATTTCTAAGAAATGGAGTAGCCATTCAGCCTTTTCACCACATTTATCCAAAGCTATAAACTCAGATTCCATTGTGGATCTAGCTATAAAAATTTTGTTTACAGAATTTCAAGATACTACTGCACCTGCCGGTGTGAATACATATCCACTAGTATATTTTGAGTATTTTATATCATATATCTAGTTCGTATCACTATACTTCTAAAACAGATGGATACCTGGTATAGTGCAGGCCATGATTCCGAGTATACCGTAGGTACCTAAGTACTCTCACTATTGCTTTCCAATGGTCAGCACTCGGATTGCTCGCATATCTACTCAATCTACTAAGTGTATATGCAATATTTGGTCTAGTACAATTCATTAAGTACATTAGACTTTCAATAGTTCTAGAGTACTCTACTTGAGAGATACTCTCTTATTTATTCTTGGATAGATGAAGACTATTGTCTAATGGTGTTGTAGTAATACCAAAAGCATTTATGTTGATTTTTTCAAAAATCTTGTCCACATAGTGTGACTGGTTTAAAATAAGACCTTCTGATTTTCTTGTGATTTTAATTCCTAAAATCATATCAGCAAGTCTCATATCTTTCATGTCAAATCTTAAATTCAACATATTCTTGGTAAACTTGATAATTTTATCATCACCACCAATAATGAGTATGTCATTTACATACAGACATAGAATCACATATCCATTTTTTTGTTTCTTTAATGTAGACACATTTATCACATTCATTGATCTTAAATCCTTTAGCAATCATTGCATTATCAAACTTTTCATGCCACTGCTTTGGCGTTTTTTTGAACCATACAATGATTTCACCAATTTACAGACTTTCCTTTCTTGTCTTGGAACAATAAAACCTTTAGGTTGTTCAATATAGATTTCTTCATCCAAATCACCATTTAAGAAAGCTGTTTTTACATCTATTTGATGTACTTCTAGATTTCGCAATGCTGCGATTGCAAGTATCATCCTAATGGAGTTTATTCTCGTCACAGGAGAATACGTTTCAACGTAATCTAAGCCTTATCGTTGTTTGTATCCTTTGATTACAAGTCTAGCTTTATAGGGCGCGCATGGTAACACTTCAAAAGCAGAATTTCTGTTTCTGAATCTGAAATCCGTTTGGTAAAGACACTTCAGAAGTGTTTCTAAAACTAAAAGCCGTTTGGTAAAAATATTGAGAAATCACTTCCAAAAGTACTTATGGAATTGATTTCTACTTCTTGTTGGATTTTTGGTCAACTTTGAGAAGTTAAAAATTGTAGCTTCTAAAAAAGAAATCACTTTTTCAACTACACCGGTCTTCGCCGACCAACGTCTCCTGCCGGCGCTCCCCGACCGCCGGTCGTCCTCCTGCCACCCCCAAAACCCACCTTGTGACCTCAGCCGCCCGCCTACCGACGGTCGCCTGCCGCAGCCTGTCGCCCATAGCAGCTCGTCTCCCGCTTGTCGCCCGTCTTCGGCCGCCGACCTGCGCCATCCGCCGCTGGTCACAGGTCTCCCGCCGCTGGTCGCCATCCGCCCACCCCTCGGTCGCCAGTAGACGTTCACCATCCGCTGCCGCCGGTCTCTCACCCGCCCACACCTTGGTCGTCTGCCGGCGCCTGCCGCCGGTCCGCCGTCGATTGCCACCGGTCGCCGTCCGCCGTCTGCCGCTTGTCACCGTTCGCCGCTGGTCGCCGGTCGTCGCTGACCGACGCCATCCGCCGCCTGTTAGCGGCTGCCCACCGCCGGTCACCGGCCACTGCCTAGCGGCCGCCCACCGCCGGTCGCCTGCTGCCACCCTCCAATGACCACCACCGTCGGAGATTTTGTTAATAATGTTTAAAAATTAAAAATTTCAGAAGTTGAAATTTTATCAAACACCTTTCTTTGATCATAAATCAATTTTTAATGGAGAAATTGAAAAATAAACTTCTGCTTCAGAAATGATTTATTTTGCAGAAGTGTTGCCATGCGCGCCATACTTATCAATGGAGCCATTTGTTTTCATCTTCCTTTTGAAAATCCATTTAGACCCTAAAGGTTTGCAATCGGGAGGAAGATCCACGAGCTCCCAAGTATGATTATGCAAAATAGAATTAACTTCACTTTTTATTGGCTCATTCCATAAAGATCTCTCAAAAGAGTTCACAGCTTTTATATAACTTAGTGGTTCTTTTTCTAATAAATAAGTTAGAAAATCATTTTCAATTGATTTTTCCACTCTTGCTCTTTTGCCACGTCTCAGTTCATGATTTGAATTATGACTTTTATCATTCATAGTTTCATTCGTTCGTTTAGACGAACTTGATCCATAATTGGATTTGTAAGGAAATACATCTTCAAAGAATGAAGCATTCCTAGATTCCATGATCGTATTCTTATGTACATCAGGAATTTTAGATTCATGCATAAAAAATCGATATGCATTACTTTTATGTGCATAACCTATAAAGATACAATCCACCGTTTTAGGACATATCGTAGTTTTCTTCGGTATTAGAACAATCACTTTTGCAAACACCACTACACTCGTAAGCATTTGTAGGATGGTTTCCTACCTTTCCATAGCTCATAAGGGGTTTTATCCTCTTTCTTTCGAGATACCTTATTTAAAAGGTAGTTGCTCGACAAAATAGCTTCACCCCACATATTTTGAGGTAAACCTAAACTTAGTAACACCACGTTCATCATTTCTATCAATGTGCAATTTCTACGCTCAGCAACACCATTTGATTGAGATGAATAGGGCGCGGTTACTTCATGTATAATTCCGTATTGGGCACAGAGTTCAACAATTGGTACTCCATACTTATTGCCTCTATCACTTCTCAATCTTTTGATTTTCTTATCAAGTTAATTTTCAACTTCATTCTTATAGAGAACAAATTTCTCTAAGGCTTCATCTTTGCTTTTAAGCAAATACACATAGCAGTATTTAGCGCTTTATCATCGATAAAGGTAACAAAATATTTATTACCACCTTTTATTTGTATAAATTTCAAATCACAAACATCACTATGAATCAATTTGAGGGGTACGGTGCTTCTATCAATCGATTGAAACGATGATTTCGTTAATTTCGTCTTTGAATCAATTTGGAATGAGGGTATATGTTCCAAGTTAATTAATCTACGCAATGTAGCATAATTAACATGTCCGAGTCTACCATGCCATAAATTTGAAGACTCAAGCACATAAAAGGAAGACTTATTATCTTTATTGATAATTGTCATGATATTGAGCTTAAAAAGCCCATCGGATACATATCTCTTCCCCATATACATTCTATATTTAGACAAAATAACTTTATATGATTCGAACACAATGCGAAATCCATGCTTGTTTAAACGAGATCCGGAGACCAGGTTCTTTCGGATTTCTGGCACATATAGAGCATTGTTCAGAGTCAACTCTTTTTCATAAGTCATCTTCAGCAGTACCTTTCTGTGGCCTTCAACAGCTGAAGATGCAGAGTTTCCCATGAATACTTTCTTCCCATTAATTGGTTTGAAAGTTGTGAATAGGTCATTATTAGCGCATACGTGCCTAGTTTCCCTAGTGTTAATCCACCATTCCTTCGAATTAGACTCAATTAAGTTCACTTCATAGACCATTGCAGAAAGATTTATGTTTGGCACATCTTTAGCGACGTCATTCACCATATTTGTCTCAAAATTCTTCCTCTTTGAAAGTCTGTAATCCACAGATCTATGGCCTAACCTGCCACAATCAAAGCATTTTCCTTGAAATTTGTTCTTGAAAACTCCTCATTTTGGTTTTAACTTTGGTTTGACAACCTTTTGTTCTTGTGGCCATGTTGTGCTCCACAACATTTGCCTTAGCTGTAGTAGGATTTAGGGTTCAGAGACTCTGTTATTTTCTTCGATTCGAAGTCTAATAATCAGCTCTTCTAGGTTCATTTCCTTTCGCTTGCGCTTGAGGTAGTTCTTGAAATCCTTCCATCCAGGAGATAGCTTTTCTATAATCGTAGCCACTTGGAAGGTTTCACTCAACTTCATTCCTTCATCTTGAATCTCATGCAAGATCACTTGAATTTCTTGTACTTGACTGATTACAGCCTTAGAATCCACCATCTTATAATCAAGGAATCGACCGACAACAAATTTCATTGCTCCGGCATCCTCTATTTTATATTTCCAATCTAACGATTCCCATAACTCCTTTCCTGTATTTTTTGCACAATAAACATTGTACAATGAGTCATGTAATCCATTCATGATATAGCTCCTACATAGGAAGTCAGAATGTTTCCAAGCCTCAACAGTATTGAAGGCTCGCTTATCCGTTTCTCTATCGGATACCTTAGGAGGTTCTTCAGTCAAGAATCTTGCGAGATTCAAAGTTTTTAAATAAAACAACATCTTTTGTTGCCACCTTTTAAAGTTTGATCCGTCGAACTTTTCAGGTTTCTCACCATGGTGGAAAGAAATTGCAACAGAAACAGAGGATGATCTAAGCAGAGGCTGTTGGACAGCAGAAGCAGAAGATGATTCTCATTCCAAAAGATGATTCTCATTCCAAATTGCAACAGATTTTCAACTTGTTAAGATTTGCACCTTTGCGCATGCCTCACACGCATGCGCAAAGGTGCAATGTTGCAAAAGATGATTCTCATTCCAAATTGCAACAGATTTTCCAGGGAATCATGGAAACAAGGCAGAAATGGCACAACAGGGTTCTCCTTGAAGAGCACATACTCTGGGTTGTCCTTTTGATAACCGAAATCACTTGCTGCTCTTTGATATATCCGTTTCATTGCTTCCTGCCAACGAAGATGACAGAATGGTGAACTTCCCACATCCTTACAAGTTACAAGACTACTCATTTTACAGGGACGATCCCATGAAAATTTGCAGAAGTCATGATTTTTCAGTTTTTATCTATGAAAATAAGCAATTAAGAGAGGTTAAAAAAAAAAAAAACTATGTTTGAATAAGCACGTCATTTGAAAACACTTAAAAAATGATTCAAGAATGGATTGGTCAACGCTTATGCTCGAAAAATGAAATCACCATGCACCTACAAAGTTTTGATCAACCAGCATGCTATCAGTCTTCTTCCCTCGAGCAAGATACAGGATAGGCATATACGTATGGTTAACTTTATACTCGTCCTAATTCTGGATTAAAATCTGACCTCAGCGCCAGTTAGCATATGCTGTCTGACTGATTAGGACAAGTGTAAAAATTATTGAATTGCAGTAAATCATAGCCCTTCTGTCGTAAATCTATAAAACTACGATAAAATCAATCCATCCTTAGCATATACGTACTTTTAAAAATGTATAATCTATTTATCGGATATATGATAAGGACATGTACTTTTGTTTTGCGGGAAGAAAGGAAAACACATTTGGTGCATGTACTAAGCCGAAATTTTCGACATCTTAGAAAAGCCTGGCCCCTTTATGAAGCGGCGAAGTCTAACCTATAATTTCGATTCAAAGTCCTCAGGGGACCACTGCAGCAGATTACACTCATGATTCAGTTCAAGTTCTCCAGCAACGACCTGCTAGCAAGTTGATAAATTGATCACATAAAATGAATAGGGACAAGCATCAGAAACATTTATGAAGGCAAACGCAAATATGATCATAGTCCCAGCTTCATCCTCCTCTATCAGGATTGACAGAGACGCATAAGTTTACAGCAGCAGATTTACCAACAAAATAGCTGATTATATGAAAATCATACTGAGAATAGCTTGATAATGGTGAAAATATACGGTACATGATCTATGTGAAATCCAGGCATAACTGTTAAATTTAGCACCATGGAAGCAAGTCATGACCATCTATATTCATGATTACAACCATTCATTCATCTACGATTTCTCTAACCTCGTAAAAAAACTCTAGCATAGAGTGGACATACATTACAACAACGATCAATTCTTATCTCACTGTGGACTATTTAAGGCCATTGTTATGTAGTATTCTCCAAGATATAAGAACTTTATATGTTTCCTTCTGCCCTTGGACAACGGTTTTTTTTTCTGAAAAACGCATCACAACATATTCTGCTCAGTAAAATTGTTTCTAGAATAGATTTTACTCAGGACGATTGTTAATTAATTCTGGGCATTCTTCTGACACTTCAGTTCTTTACTTTTCTCTACATAAGATCATCGTCCAGCGCCATCCATCACTGAAACGACACAACAAAAAGTGCACAAAACATAAAGAATGACAAAGACAAACAAAGATTAAAATGTGTTGTTATACCATTGATTAAGCAGAACTCCCAGATACAACCTCTACACAAAATACAATCATTCCCTTTCATAAAATTAGCTCTACATTCTGTCAATTTGCCAGATATGAAAACCATATAGCATAAACATCTCACCAAGGTTTTCGGGGATAAAGGCCTCACTTTTCATCACATGAAATTGGGGCATCTCCGCTTCGATATTTGAAGATCACCCCTGTACTGCCTAGTCCTCCTTTTGGTTCTCTCCTTTAGTGCTAGATGCTTTTGGCCATTTTGTTCGGTTTTCTGGTTTTTTTTGGTTTCTTTGGGCACGCTTGGTCCTCTTTCTCGTGACCATTGTTTTGGTCTTTAGTTGACCCGGTCGGGTTTTGCGCTTGTCTTTGATGTATCTTGCAGGGCCGCTACACCTTTATACTCTCTAGGACTCGGTTTGGTGTTGTGATGGTTAGAAGGTTTTTGTGTTCGGTCTTTTCCTTGTACTTGGCGCTTTGGAAGTGTTGAGAACATGCCGCAGAAGTTTGATACTTTTCACTTGGATAGATCACCAAAAGGGAGGCCAAGTCCGAGCCCGTCAATATATCTAGTTGGACCCATCTGCTCAATATCACATTAATTTTTCAATGTAATACATCTCTAACACAACTCACATGTGCATCATAACAATCTTCCCCTCACGTGTGATGCATCCTAACAATCTCCCCTAACAATCTCCCTCCCGAAAATCGCGTTGGTCACCTGATTCATATCTCGACTTAAATCTCCATCGACGCCCATTGGGCCCACGTTGCTACACCACAACGTCCACTAGCCCGGAAACCATGTTGGTCACCAGATTAGTTCTTGAGATATACATCGGAATAGATTGGAGGGGAGATCGCCAAAAGGAAGCCCAAGTTCGAGCCCGTCAATATATCCAGTTGGATCCACTTCACTTAAAAGCTTAAGCCTATGAGTTATGGGCCAACTTGAATATATTAACTGCTCGACACCACATTAATTCTTCAATGTGGGACTTCTCTAACACAATTTACACTTGCATACTCATAGGAAGTTATATACATACTTACTTTTCCAAAAATCATGTAGCATAACATCAAAGCATAGAGCTAATTGAACTCCAATTCCACACATGAGTTGCATGCGTGCAGTAAAGTGTACAGATCACGCATCAGTCAGGGACAATAAAATCTAACCCCTCCAGCACCGGCAGCCATTGCAGGAGCGATGAGAACATTAGCTTTTCTCAACACACCAACAGCTTTGGGTGTACAAGCCATGTTAGAACCCAGCATCAGCAAAAGAAAGAAAATTGGTTGAGTCACAATAATTACCTTCCACTAAAATACGGCAACCTGAATTCACCAAATTAAAGGCATCAGACTGCTCGATTTCATTTTGAGAAGCACAAGGGAATGCAATATCACACCTTTCATTCCAAGGTTTTGCTTCATCAAAGTATTTGGATCTCGCGTACGTCTTCGAATAATCTCTGCAGATGACAGCTGCTGAGGAATGCTTTCGAGCATTCACACTCGGTGAAAAAAGAAAAAAATGCACACCTCTCAGACTTCTCTGTTGAGCTTTGATATCTCTTAAAAATGATATTTTCATATAGTCAAATCCATCCTCATCCACCAAATACCCCTTTGAATCTGTGTGAAGCCTTCTGTTAGTAATTGTTGTGACTCAAAAAAATTACTCCCACAATGCTTACCATTTCCACTAATTAAAGTCCAAAACAATAATAGATACATGAATAGTCAGGCTAGAAAATCACCAGATACAGTAAAAGGAACAGCGCCATAAGCTATAAGCTTCTCCAGAACATGCATTGCAATCTTTCCAGAACCACTTACTGCACATCTGGATAAGAATAATTTCATATAAGTGATGTTTAGAGAACAGAACATGAGATGGAGTCGAACAAAAAGTATCATCGCGGAACTGAATCCTGATCATCTAGCACAATCTCACTCTGCATGTATAAACCGTGAAGCAATTTCTAAGTGGAATGCACTAACGCTACTACCTGACCAAACTGATTTAATGGCGACAGACTATGCTCCCAAGAACTTAACTCATTTGATCTTGTCATTGTTGGAACTTTTATTTCAAAGTCTCATATTAAATTGAATGAGAAATGAAGCGTTGTTTCGGTTCGTAATAAAAATGAAGAGTTCTTTCGTTTCGTTGAATCTTTTCGGTGAAACTGTGCGACTTCGTGATATTTCATCGAATACTTTCAATGAAATCGTGCCTTTTCGACGAAACCATATGTCTTCGTGACTCTTCATTCTTTTGAAAGATGTCTACTCGGTTTTATGACTCTTCATCTGTTTGAAATAGAACTATTCAGATTCGTGACTCTTCGTTCTTAACCTCTATTTCGTGACTCTTAGTATCATTATCTATAAATAATAACATTGACCATCGCATTAGAAACGAGCATCAGATACAAGCATTAGATATAATCGTTATGGTCGTCATTCATTCCTCATCGTCATCATTTTGTGCAATTATTCCGCGACGTTGTGTTTGAAGTTTTCCTTTGAAATAAGTACAGGTTTCGAGGAAAGACGGTCCGTTTTATCCTGAGAGTTAATTGTCCAAGAACCTTGGGTATCGGTTGAGGGGACAAATTTGTCTTAAGTACACAACGTTATTTCGTTGGGCTCTAATCATTTATCTGCATTCAGATTACTTGTTTGCGATTGATTTCAGGTTTGTTTATCCACCTATTTTTCATATACGAACTACGAGTCATGTTTATATGCGACAACAATTTTAATATATGAAACACTATCCTCTTAGTGTACAGCAGTCATATAGGTATCCCCAAGTGAAAAAGTTCATGTAACAGTATGAGTAGACTAGGGCATATCATCAAAACCTCGTACAAACATGTGGAAGTGGATAAAAAGACGCATTTTTCTTCGAGGAAAGCATCGCAAAAAGTAGCTTGCTTGAATAACTTGTGCAGCTGTTGAAATATATCAAAGTCAGGTGTAAAACCTCAGTCCTTTCAGCTCTTTATTCATGTCAGACAGTATGAGTTGTGCAAAGAAAACCTGCAGAAACATGCAAACTGGACGTGGGCGGTTCATCCTGGTTACCGGTTTCGGTTATGAAATTTTAATTTTATTTTTTAAAATAATGAAATGAAATTAATAAATTATAAATTATAAATTATAATTAAATTGTACGTTGTAATAAAATTTGAAAAGAAGAAGAAGAGAGTATTTGGTTTTAAATTATTATTATAATGTAATTTTATAAGTTATTATAAATTATAATATAATAAAATCCGGTTCCCAAAAATATGGAACCGGAACTGGCCCAGTTCGGAACCGTGGGCCCAATCAACGGTCAGTTCCGGATCCGCGGTTCGGTTGGCCATGTCTAATGCAAATATCAACTCCACCATTTACATAACCAAACAGTGCATAATTGTAAATGCTCTATCAGCGGATGAAATAGCAGGCAAAAACAATATTTCAGAACAGCAGACACAGCGTCACTCTATCAATCCACGGTCAAGACAATGAACAATGGAGAGATAGTGAATGGCTTTTTACCAGGACATAGCCAGTAGCTTCAGTTCGGAGGCTAGAGCCCGACCAGAAAATCCTGGGCCCTGTAAAACTCCCTGCAAAAGTGAGATACATAAATAAAAAAACGAATGGGTAGCTCTATTAATCACCACTAACGACCAGAAAATCCTGGGCCCTGTGCGCACATACCATCATGATAGAATGGCATCTTTACCTCATTATCAATTTTTCCTTTTGGATCAAATTCACTTCCACCAGCTGCACCTGAATCAGCACAGCACGAGCTCGCGAAACCATACATTAACACGCTTGGTGGTCGCGAGCTAGTCCAGCGATGCCGCACTCTGGTGTGTCATCCAACTTAAGGGAGTTCTTCGCGGATGGCTGCAGCCTGCCACACCTGAGATGACTCTGGCTCTCGCTCCTTTTTCTCACCTGGTTCCGCGACTACCCATTGAGGTGGCAACAAGTTGTTGTGTTTGTTCGCTTGCTGATTCTGCTAAAAGAAGAAGACGAATAATCAAGCAGCGCAAAATCTACTAGTTAAAATTTTTTAAGCGTATGATCCCACAAAATCTCGCAATATACTTTAATTTAGCTGAAATTTAGATTGCATATTAGATTTTAGCGAAAAGTGAAAAGAACTAATCTCTGGCTTTTAAAAGCAAAAAATGAACATACGATGGGATCATCGGTCATGTTAACGAATTCTACAGTGCCTTTTATGGCGACAAAAAAAAAAAAATACATTGCAATTTATAGAAAGTCTAAGCTGCATCGAGCCAGATCAATTAAACACATGGCATGGACAGAAGTGGAAAAGAATAAATTTATTGCACAAAAACATATGAATATTATTCTATTTTATTTTTTCTTGAACAAGGAGTAAAAGATCGAAACAATTGAGATTCGTTGATGTTTAGTCGAGGATCGATCAATGCTTATTTGCGTCGTGTCCATTGGCTTTTAAGGCAGCCAATAGAGGCTAGGGCCAGCGAGTTTCTCCTGATGCCGGCAAGGTCAACCTCATCGGCCCTAGCCTTTGGCCAGTCAATGACGGGAGAAGAAAGAAAAAAACCAAGGGAAAGAGAAAGAAAATAAAAATAATAAATAATTTAAATTATTAGAATTCTATAACAAACTATCCACGTTATCTCCAATCTGCACCCATGCTAGTATTTGCCCGGTCAAAGTTGGCCAGATAGACCGAATTAACATAGATACAAAAAGTTTAAGATTGAATTGTCACAAAAAAAAAAGATTTAGGATTGAATTGACACAAATACAAAAGATTTATAACTGACTTGAAACAAAAAAAAATTTATGACTAAATTGATACAACTACAAAAGGTTTGGAACTGAATTGACAAAAGTGCAATATGTTTAGGACTTTTTTAATAATTTTCTCGAAAATAAATGAGTTAGGAAAAACCTTTTATGTCAACCGAAAAATAACTTGAAAAGTTGGAAAAATGATTTCCCCCTATTTTCTCCATGGATTATTTTACATTTCTTTCTTTGTTTTATTTTTTTTATTATTTATTCTTTTCTCTTTCTCCTCCTTCCTTCATCGATCGCGGGCCACGGTGATCGGCCATGATGCAGGTTGGGAAGCTCAAGCTCGACGAGGCTGGCAAGGCTCAAGCTCCCTTGCCGCCAAAGAAAAAGTGTAAAAAATAATTAAAATTTCATTTTTTATAAAAAATAAAATAAAAAAACAAAAATAAATTGTTGAAAAAGTGCAAAGTGGATAATCAAATCCGAATTTTCCATACCAAATAAGAAAAAAATGATTTTTCAAGTCTTTTTCAAATTTCAATCGAACATAATATAATATAATATAATATAATATAATATATAAGAGTAAGATATGTATCAAAGAAAAAGCATTGATTACAAAACAAACCTCCGTCGCACACCACCTAAGTGTTGCTAAAAGCACAAGGGCAGCTCGGATAGGAAAATTAGAAAAATACCAAGAGGCCACACTAAGTGTCTCTACACTTACGCAAAAACGAACATGTGCAACCTATAAAAGAAACTATACAAGAACCGTAATCCAAATAGGGCGGCCCCAAAAACAACAACAAGGGAGTTCGAATCTCCACCAAAATCAATCAAAGATAGCTAAAGAGATGCTCCAATTAACTTGCATCCTGCGATTTCTATGAATGTCGTCAATTCGGCTGAAGGTGAGAGCCTTGTCCTTGACTACCTTCTAAAGATCTTCCTTGAAGGCTGTCACATTGAATTGCTTGTTTCAATATAGGATATGACTCTGTTCCGTCCAAATCATATATATAACATAGGGTGTTCAAGGAGAATATAACAATGCATTAGTGAAAGAAGTGGCCTCCAAGGTGCCACATCGTCCACTCAAGATTATCTTGCCAAGTCAAGTTGCACTTATCCGACCAAAACAATGCAAGGTCATTTGTGATGTGTAGCAAATGGCCAAAACAATTGCTCAGAAAATGGTGTTATTTTCTTTAAAAATGAATTTCTCGAAAATATTTTTTTTTTTAAAAACGTTGCATTTTTCATGAAATGAACAAAGCAACCCATTGTTTTCTTACACGGTTGGTGGCACGAAACTCCCTCCACTCATACCTATGATTGGTGGTACAAATATGAACGTCATTCTTATTTGACCATGATTAATTTTGCATGATGGTAATCATATAAAAGACATCGTTAAAAGGGAGTTCAATTTAATCGGAGTCGGAGTAAAATGTTGCTCTCCGCTTTTATCTAAATGTCGCACTTAAAGTTTTGACATGCTTTTACAGGGAACAAACAATAGCCAGAATCCAGGCCAATTTACTTGAGATTGAGGTTAGGCTACTGAGAGACGTGGTTTGCTTGGCCAATGACTCGATCGGCCGTTGAAAACTGAGTCTGGCCATCCGAAGGGGAATTACAAAAAAAAAATTATTGCACTTATACTAATTCAGTTATTAGCTTTTCAATTGTGTCAATTTAATTTTAAACATTTCAAAATTTATCAATTTTAGTTAGAAATCGTTGATGCTACAATGTAGTTAGCGTCGGTTGTCTTACATGAGCTAATATGTTACAAAGTCTGTGCATCATATGAAATTCTAGCCAAATATCATATTTGGGGGTACTTCAAGTCAGGGGCATTAAGGTTGCATTTGGTGTCAGGATATAAGGCGGGACAATATATATTTTATCATATCCCGTGTTTGACAACTATCTAGGATATGATAAATGGGGAGTATAGAGGGATAAAAAATAGATCATGATAAGATTTCTCAAGAGAGCAGACACGATAATAATTGAATTTTTCCTATAACCACCACCTCTCTTCCGCATTAGGTTACCTCTCCGCCGCGCTGGGTCGACTCTCTAATGAGGTTTGCCTCTTTGGCGATAGCGACCGTCAAGTGTAGCAGCCTATCCGGCGACCTAAGTTGGGGTCTCCAACCGCAAAGTTAGGTATCTCCACAACCTTATTATTTAATCCATTGATTGGCATGATATGAGATTACGCTCCTCATTCTTTAACCACTTGAATATTTTCAACATTTGAAAGGAATCTCGACATGTTATGAAAAACTCGAGACTGATCATCGACATTAGAAAGGGCTCTATTGGACGATGTGCATGAGTGTATCATCAACTTGTAAAAAGACACCGAATAATTAGATTATTCAGCACTTATTTACTCATTCGACAAAAAAATGAGCAAAGCCAACTGATCATTCTCAAAGGATTCAACTCCAAATCAAGGACCCCGATTCTCTAGGGTCTGCTCTGTCAATGTTGTGCTCAAGTTCGGATGGATAATAACTTATTCATCAGAATTCATCATTGAATAATTTTCTGACACATCATAATATTTCGGCAAAGTAGAGTCAATCACAGTGTGCCTTGCCTCGGTTTATTCATTTTTAAATCCGTAGTTCACCAAGAATTAGATAAGATATGACAACATCCTTAGATTTCTTATTCTATATTATTTAGTCCTATCCTGATTAGAAATCCATGCGATAGGCTAAATATTTGAAAGGGGATATATAACAAACGTGTGATTTTCTCTTGCCAAAGAAAAAGCTGTAAATATTAAGTGAGAATACTAAGACTTGTATAGTGTATGATATTGGATTTTTGTACAACAATGCCGTAAATATTAAGATAATTTACTTTTTTTTGTTTATGTCGAAAAGAGACTATAATTAAAAGAGGTTTAATAACTTCATATTGGGTGCTAGGCACTTTTACAATGCATTTTTTATACTACACGACATATTGACCCATGATCATGGCTAGATAGCTTAGGTGTTGCATGATAATACTTTAGGATGGGAATTTCTCTGCTAAAAGTCAATCTGGTAGGAAAATTCATTTGGAAAAATCAGTTTCGAAGTAAAAATGTGTTTGATAAAAAAAAAATTGACTTGTGGTGGTATTTTATACTTCGGTTCGATTTTTGGACAACTTCAAGAAGTTAAAAATTTTTACTTCTTGACTCTAAAATCACTTTTTCGACCACATGGGCCTCGACCGACCATAGTTGCCACCCGTGGCCAGTCGCCAGCCGCCGCCGCTGCCGGTTACGACCCGCTCGCCGCCGCCACTGGCAAAGATTTTATTAATAATGTTTCAAAAATAAAAATTTTCAATCGTTACCAAATGAATTTATGTGATTAGAAGTTAATCTAAAGTAAAAGTAGAAAAATCAACTTTTGATTTTGAGGAGAAGTAGAGAAATGAAATTATGACAAGAATTTGATAAATTGGCGAGAATTGTTACACTGCGCAACCTTAAAAAATGTTTCACAGCATCTCGATGTGCAGTCGTAACTAGATAACTTAAACAATGCACTCATTGTACATGCAGGTTCCACCTTTTTTATTAAAAAAATATTATCCAGGTGTTTGGACTCTTTTAAATGCCCACTAAACCCCATCAAGTGTAAAAATCCCACTGTCCATTACGTACACCGGATAATTATTAGGGGCACGCTGCTATATTGCTCGTGGAGATGGCCAAGCTAGAGTAGCTCAAGGGTGGCGATTCGAACTCAAATGTTGAGCGATAGCGACGAACCCGATTACCACTGTTCTTGATAATCAACTTATTTATTGCACAAATTTTGGTAATAAACTTTTAGTATTCCTAATATCGCTCATTCCTATGGCTCCTCTTCCCATAGTGGGTGTATAGGACCACTAGTCTTAATAAATGAAACAATCTGGCCAAACAAAGATGGAAATGTAGTGGTTACTTATACTTGTTACGAGAAAATTACCAAAAAAAATCATAAACTTATTGTAATTGTGTCATTTCAGTTCAGCGTGTCTACAGGTTATGTTACACGGACAGGGGACACGATAAGTGATAAGATACGACACGATACGCCAATACGTGAATTCTAAAAAATATATATAAAATTTCGACATACTGAAACACGTTGTATATTTTATGTATATTTTTATATATACATGGTAAGCTATTATTATTATGATTTTACAAATAAATAAAGAATAAAAAGAGCCAAATAAAAAATAATGAAGTGTCGCCTGCGTGGGTTTCTTGCTCTACCAGAAGCACAACACGGCACTTGCCAGGACCCTTCAGGATCCCAGATCGGTCAAGCAGTAGCAAACGGAAGGAAAAAAATCATATAAATTGGCGG
Source organism: Rhodomyrtus tomentosa (assembly GCA_028455895.1). Lineage (NCBI taxonomy): Eukaryota > Viridiplantae > Streptophyta > Magnoliopsida > Myrtales > Myrtaceae > Rhodomyrtus > Rhodomyrtus tomentosa. The sequence goes on along the minus strand of JAPCWY010000009.1, from coordinate 35,323,973 downwards.
CTGAGTAAACGCAAAAAGTTACTGGGCTCGATGGGCCATTAGGAAGGCCCGTGGGCAGCTTATAATTTGAAAGTTTTAAGGTTTGCTAAATTAAATTTGGGATACGCGAGCCAAGCGTGTCCTAAGCGTTGATCGCGTCAGTGGCACGGAGGCGCGCCCAATCGTGTCCGTGTCCGATAAAATTCTTAAATTCTTAGGATGCGAGATAAAATTCCTAAATTCTTAGGATGCGTGTCCGGACGGCTTACCAACGACTAAATATATTTTATTATTATTTTTTTTTAATGATTTTTATATAATTTTTATGCTTTTTTCTTTTCTTTTTTCCCCTTCCCCCCTCCCCACCTCCAAGCCTCGCCCTCCCCTCCCCTAGCCGTCCCGACGATCAGCTCGACCTCGCCATCACTTCCTCAAGCCTCGCCCTCCTCTAGCCGTCTCAACGATCGACTTGACCTCGCCATCACTTCCTCAAGCCTCGCCCTCCCCTGGCCGTCCCGACGATCGACTAGAGGCACGGTCGAAAAGGTCAAGGCTCGCCCAACCATGGTGGGGCTTGACTTTTCAAACCCAGATCTGGGCCGGCAAGGCAAGGCCGAGCCTTGCCTGGCCATCGTTGACCTCGCCGCTGCTTCCTCAAGCCTTGTCCTCCCTTGGCGACAATGAGGTCGATGGCCCGTGCCTGGGGAGGGGGAAAGGGAGGGGAGGGTAGAAAAAAGGAGAAAAAAGAAAAAGGAAAAAACATTAAAATTATTTTAAAAAATCATAAAAATTAAAAATATATTTAATATTCGATCGTTGGACGATTAAAATTTGTCAGATGGAGTGAAATAACATAATTACAAAAGATTTATAGCTGAATCAGTAAAAAAAAAAAATTTATGACTAAATTGTCATAATTATAATAAGTTTAGGACTTTTCTAGTGATTTTCCCAACTTGCTCGATAGGCATCTTGAGATGTGAAAATATATACTCACAGTGCAATTTCTGTAGGCGGTGACGATGAGGTAATGTTTAGTAATGCAAAATCAAAAAATTCTTGGGAAATAAAGACACAATTCTGCAACTTGCTGATATCAAATTCATCAGTCAAAGACATCCATAGCAATCCTCTAACAACGTGAAGCAACCTGCTCTGAGGTCTAGTTACATCGGCTTCCAGCAAAAGACTCTGGAGGGCGACAGCGAAGTGTGCGAGGCTACTAAATGCGCAACAGACCGCCACGACAACGAGTAACAAGTCCCTCCTAGGCAGAATCACGCTTTCTAAGGCCGAGGGCAATCCACAACACGTAGAAAGCGCAGAGGAGAAGCAGGTTGGCTCCGTCGATTATGCTCCTCTGGGTGCAAGTACCCAAATCAAGCTCTCCATTACATATCCAAGAGAATGCCTCTGATTTTCAGCACATAAGAATAGGGAATCAAAAACTAAAAAACCGAAGTAAGACCCCGTCATTACCTACTAAGTAAAGCCAAAAAGCATACATTGAAAGGCGAAAAAGCATGGCGAAGTCTCAATGATACGGTACTATGAACAGAGAATATCAGTTTCATTCATACAAAAGAAACAATGTCACAGAGACAATGTTCATGGTGGTGTTCATGTACCAGGAAAGGTCCAGAGAAGAGTCATGGATGGAAGAACTTTGGTGGTTCTCTGGGCTCTGAGCTTCTGCTTCTCCTCAAGCACACCAACTGATGTGGCAGTTCAGCTATAAAAATGAAGAGCTGTTCAGTGAATGAGAATGAAGAGGCTAAAAATTGTTGAAGAATAATTATGCATATTGAAGATTTCCCTGTCAGAGAATATTTTCGGAGATAATTCTTGATATTATGTATATGATTGGATATGTGATTTCCTACGATTCTGTTAGATTAGCTATTTCATTTCATATGCATATTGTTTTGATTATAAATACAATTCTCCAGTGAAGTGTTATGTAAAGTCGATTGAGTAAAGATGTAGCCTTTTTTTGTTATCTCTTCCTCTCTCTTGAAGATTTTATGTCGTTTTTTATATTCTTACCAAAAAAAAAAACATTACTATCAGTTATTTCTGATCACACGATCTATTAATTAATGATCGCTCAAGCAAATTAATAATAGTGTCTGAATCTACAATTGAGATTGTATTCTCCATGACGGCACTGTCAATGAAGCATTTCTCATGTTGATGATGGCAAAGACAATGGCAAAGACGACCGGACGACAATCATCTTGCCCCGGATTTGACACTAAGCAAAGAAGAGAAGGCTGAGCTTTCTTCCTCAGAGTACATGTCTGGTTCATACAAAAATATTCCGGATGGATCCTCTTGGCTGGTTTTGGGGTTTTGTAGATTGGAAGTTTCTTAACGTTAGGAGATTGCTCGTCTTTATTCGATAAAAATTATATGCAGATGGTCTCTGTCTGAACCTCAAATTACCTCCGTCACATAATTTAGTTAAACATCTTCTGGCAGTTCTAACGTTAAATTTCTGAACGCCTGTTCACAGCTCTCGCAGCTCCACGCTTTCGTGCAACTGCTTTTCTTTTCTCTTTGTAAAGCTTAGTAAACATCGTGTAGTAATATTAATATATCCCAAAGTCTTCTAAGGTTGAACGCTCCGGTGTTCAAGACTTCCCATGAAAAGTTGGAGCCAGGCTCGAATTTACCTCGGTCGTCGTAAACATTCCTTCACAGTTTGTAAACGCCTCGACCGGTGGCCAGCGGACTTCTACCGGCCCCAACAAAGAAAATAACAATTTATTTTTTAAAATAATAATAATAATATATTTAATATTAAAAATTACCCACGTCGTGGTGTCCATGCCAACTCAGCAATTTCCAATCAAAATTGATCATAAGGACTGAATTAGCGCGAATACAAAAAAATTTAAGACTTTATTAACTAAAAAAAAAATTAAGACTGAATTGAAGCAGCCGCAGTAGGTTCGAGACTCCTTTAGTAATTATCCCGTAGATAATTGTGCTCATAAATTGTAACTCTGCATAGTTTGTAGCAACATGGGCAATTTATAGTCAACAATTGCTAAAACTTGCATAAATTACTGTCTTTTTAAAATTGGCCGACGGTTAAAAATTTCTCCTCTTGATGGAAGAGTCCGTATTACATACGTCACCGATCTCGTTATTTGCTGGACTGAACCATAAGATTTCCGTGCGGTTACTAGTTTTTCCTTTTGATCCAAGAGTCTAGATCACATAGGACACCAATCAAGGCCGACATAATCACTTGGAGGGGACAATAACATAAATATTGTTCATGAACATTGACCCAATGTGCAAAATAATCCCTCAATTTTTAATTTGTTTAATATGACCATTGAACTTTTAGTACATGTTTGATGTAACCCATGAACTATATGGAAATATTCATTGTTGTGCTCCCATAAATTCAAGTTCAAGAGCAACATAGGACATTTTCACATATTCCACAAACTAAATTGAATATGTATAAAAAGTTCAAGGACTATATTGAACAAATTAAAAGTTTAAGGACGAATTAACATATCGTATAGGCCCAATACAAAAAAAAACTCAAATTTTAGCATTTGTGACAATTATATCCAAAAAAAAATTATCTAATAAAAAAATCTTGAGCTTCTACTTTTGTCTCAATTCCACCCCAAACTTGTACTTTTATCCTAATTCTATCGGCGTGGTACTAAAAAAAAACCTCAACTTTAGCATATGTTTCAATTATATCCAAAAAAAAATTTACCTTGTAAAAAACCTTTTAACTTTTACTTTTGTCTTAATTCTACCGATGTTTACCTTTCGCCTATAATCACTATTAGTTAATCTTACAACGTATTTCTACGTCGCTAATGAACTACATCTCATCAAAGATGACATGAAAAAACCTGCGAAATTTTTTCTATTGCTTATTTCCCCTACATATTTTCGCGAGACGCAAACTCACTCAAGATGGCATGCGTCGTATTCTCTTCGACACTGAACAGCTTACAGAATGGCTTGGCATGGAGATATTTGGACGAACGATCTAAAATCTCGTCGTCCCTGAAATCTACTATTTCTAAATTTCAAAGATTCATTAGTAATTCGGTAAGAGCAAGCCATGTAAGATTATTAACGATGGTAAAATTAGGATAAAAGTAAAAGTTTGGAAATTTTTTATGAGAGAAAAAAAGGTTTTGGATATAAATGGGGCAAAAGCTAAAGTTAGGGATTTTTTTAAGTATTAGAATGGTAGAATTGAGACAAAAGTAAAAGTTGTGATTTTTTATGAGACATAAAAAAGTTTTAGATATAATTATCACAAATGCTAAAGTTAGATGTTTTTTTTTTGTATTAAGTCTATTGCATATTGTGCCAAAATTTATGAACCATTTATGTCAGTTTTCCTATTATAAATGTATCATTTTTCTCAGTTTAGACAATTACTTTACAGTGGGCTTATGATAATAATAAAGTTTCATTCCACCTTATACTTCACGAATTGAAATTTATATTTGGCAAAGCATTCAAGTTATTTCGTCGAACCATGATGGACGGTACTATGATTTTCCATTTTTACTTAAAACTGGATCCAGTATCCCGGCCTATTTTGTCTCATTTAGATGTTCTTATCTTTCTTTTGTCTCCTAATGATGATTGAATGCTTCTCGTTTAAAATGTAGGTGAACAACTAACGATCTACATGCTCAAAATAAATCGAAGTAAATATGAATAGAAAAATGCTTTCATGATAGTACTGATATGAGCTGTATAATCTCAACTGTAGATCCACAAATCATAACGGCATGTTAATGGCATTAAATTCTGCTGTTATAGTATTAAAGCATAACGGCTCTGCTGTTATGATTCTGCCGTTACAGAATTAAAAGTATAACAGCTCTGCTCTTATGGTTCTATCATTACGATTCTACTGTTACATAATTAAAGTTATAACGACAGATTTATTCAGCCGTTATTCCTTTATTTTCGAAATGCCTTCACTTGCCCTATAAATAGGTGGCTTCTCATTCTATTTCAAAAAGACAAAGGACACTAGAACGAAAAAGAGAAAATCTTCTCCATCTTTTTCAATTCTCTGCATTTGTGTTGTTTACGATAGTGTTCACATTTTGTTCAAGTTTGCCAAAAACTTTGAAGTACTGTGCTTGCCTCTTTAGCTGTCAACCATTGTATCTTGGGAGACAGACGTTCGTGAAATCTTAAAGCACATACGAGAGGAAACGAATCTGTGTCAAACACAAGTCTAGGTATTTGTATCAATTCCATTCTATTGTTGTTATGTTATTGTAATTTCATTTATTTTCAATACTGTTGTTGTTCAATTATTATTTCAATTTTAGTATCAGTTCGTATATTGTTCAAGTGTTTATGCCTTAGCCATTTCATCAAGTATGCCTTTGTCAATTTTGTATTTGTGCTTCTACCAATTGAATATATTTTTGGTCTACATTTTTAAAACAGACTTGATTTTGAGGCAGTTTGCCAACATTCACTAACGCCATTCAAATTTTGAATTTTCTCCAACGTTAGAAAACAGTGGTTATTTTAACATTGATTTTCCAATAGATAAATGTATATGTCACGCGAAACAAGTTCGGAATTTCAAGTATAACATAAAGCCATAGAAAGCATAGTTTGTGATTTTTTCCCCTAGATATATGTGTGTGGAATGCTATCAAAAGGATCAAGCAAGTATGCATGTGCAATTCAAGTTTTGGGCTTTACAATTTAATCTAGACGAACAATTATTGCCTTGTGTTCCTTCTTTTTTCGCAAATTATTTGTTTATTTCCATCTTTTGGCAAAGCAATAATAACTGCCTTTTTGGGGGTAGCAAAGCAACAATGACGTTGGTTTTGACCGACGGAAAGATGATATTAAATCCTCTCTCTCACACATTAAGTATCTAATCGACTTACGGTAAACTAATTAGCGGTGACTCCATAAGTTACTTTTTTGGCATATTAAACACCTAAATCTAAGTTTCGATTTGGTATCGTTTTGGGAGAGCCCAACCTAAGATTAAAAACTTAATAATATGTTAGCAAAATTCGAAAAATGAAAATTTTTAGGTTGCAATAAAGTCCACACCAGTTTCTCGTTTCCTAGAACCACCGATACAAGTGAACGCTTGCTGCAGAGCTGGAAATAAATCCGTTCCATTAAAAAGGTGCATTTGTTCATGGTTTGAAAAATATTTTTGAAAAATGATTGCTTGTATTACTTGTCGGGATAAAAAATATTTTCATTAGTCATAAATTGTTATCGTTAATGAAAATGTATTTTGTTGATTAATTTTTTTAAGTGATATAGCTAATATTTTCAAAAAATATGTTTTAAATTTTAAGTTTTTCTTGAAACAAACGCTGCTAGAAAAAATCATAATCACACTTTTTCTCCATTGTGATTCACATAATGCCGGTTTCTATAACGTAGCTGTTGACACCGAATCATGTGTCATGATCGTTTCCTTTGCTGTAGGACCTAAAACACCAACATCTTTTGGAAAAGGCGAATTAGATCATAGAAATATCAATGTCCACTCAAATTCCAAAAAGAAAAAAGTACGAAAGAAAACCATTAAGCTCTCAGTAAATAGGACAGCTCTGGGGACATGGTTAAAGTACCCTCCAACTCGGTACTCCAATTAGCGTAATTAATCAAATAAATTTTACCCGATGAGGTAATTCGTGTAGATGTCTATTTGTCACGTCGTCCACCTGAATCAGAGATAGTTATAGATGCTAGGGGCATTGGATTCTCATGAATGTTTGTGTCAATTCAGTCGCAAATATTTTTTTTGCCAATTCAATCCTGAGCATTTTCACATTTTGCCAGTTAAATATTTTCTGTTAATTTTGTTCGAAAAACGCTAACGTGAAAATCGAGTATCCTATGTGGCACAGTTGGCACTAACGTGAAATAAATTTTAATTTTTTTACTTTTTCCTATTTCCCTGGCTTAGCGAGGGCGCTGGCCCTAAGCATAGAGAACAAAAGAAAAAGTGATTAAACAAAAATTCAAAGAAACATTTGAATGTTATTAATATTTTTCCGCGTCAGTGTCACGTAAGGCAGTCGATATCCACGAATTAGCTAGATAGATGATAGCATCGGCGCGAATGATATATTTCTTAGTAAGAAGCGAATGTTTTTGTCATTCTCCTTGCATCGCTTCATTCCGCATGCACTCGTCATCTGAAAGTCGATATACAGTAATTTGCACGAGATTTTAGTAAGGTCTATGTCTAAAGTAATCGATTTGAGGAAAATCCAACCCTTCATCCGTTTTCATTAAACGGTGGCAAGTATTATTGATTATGACATTAAACTCTAATCGATTTTCAAGATAATTTAGTCACCAATGACTGAGATTCTCTCTTCGTTCCATTGCGCTCCATAGTCAAATGGGCCTCAAAATGATATTACATTGCTTAGAAATTTCTAAGCCAGAAATAAAGTACCCCCATTTAAAATTCTTTTTTTTTTTCATCCAACATGAAATAAGCAAAAGCAAAATATGACTTTCATGAAATTAGCCGGAAGGACTCCATTAGAATTTTTGGCCAAATTGAAAAGTTTATGATCAATTGGGTAATCATTCATTTTCTCACGCGTACTCTATGTTTGCTTCTGGGTTGGACATGCTAAGCACTTGCCTCGCAGGTTGTAAATCAGGTCGCTTGCTCGTGTGTTTTTAAGGATCAATGGGGAACGGATTGCGCTGCGCTCATACTGATTGGCCGCTCCCTCTTCATTATGTTACGTCGACATCTCTAGTTATATCAAGTGCAATTTTAAAATTGGATGATGAACTCATCGCGGGTCAAATTTCAGTCAAATATTCTAGTACTCAAATTAGGTCCCGGTGCTTAGAAAGGTCTCGGAATGGAACGGGAAGACTGACGGCGATGAACAAGACGTAGAAAGCGCAGAAAAAGGCGGGTTGGCAGCGTCGATTATGCTACTTCGGGTTGCAAGAAGAACCCAAATCAAGCTTTTCGTCACATATCCAGGAGAATGCCTCTGATATATGAACATAAAAGTAAAAAAAAGATTGAGAAGCTAAAACCGAAGTAACTCCCGGCTGATGCCGACTTAGTTATTAGCTAAAATGCATATATCAGAAGGCGAAAAACAAGCCGACATCTCGGTTATAAAGTCCTATGATGAACAAACAATATCTACTGCAATAGAAACATTATTAATTTCGTTGCAAAGACACTTAAATAGTTAAATGTTCTTCATATTCCCAATTTAAACTTCTTGTTTTCAATTCATAGAAAAAACATATTTGGTAAATCAATTAATTTTTCGTCATCTAAATATTGAAAAATCAAAAAATAATTTTCCGGAGACGGTTTTTCTGAGGACAGACATACCCTAAATTCTAAAAGCCCGTTCACACAGACCTTGCAGCCCAATTCATTTCCTCGATCCATGAGCGATGGTATTATGAAAGCCCGCTAACACGTGGCGTTAACTTCAAATTGGAGTCGTCGGCCTAGTTTTGCCGAAGTAGGATGTTCTTATGTGCATTTTTCTCCTACAAACTAATCAGCGAAATAACTCCAAATCGACTCTACGAAGTAGTAAAATAAATTTGTTTTGACCCAAAAAAAAAAAAAACCCAAACATCTTGCAACCTACCATTTTATGCAGAAAATCTATCGGCATAACTCAGGTGTCAATTTCTTCTCTAGCGAGTTTCTCAATTTCGAGCCGTATGAACTCATTAGCAATGATAGATCGCCGAAATACCAATGAACGATGCAGCCATATGAAATAAACATGGGATTAGTTTTGATCTGATGGATCTGGATGGAGATTCATAAAGACCAATTTTGCTAGCTAGAGGATTTTAACGTTCAGTGCTTGGATTCCACTCTATTTTGGATTGTCGAGCAAAGATGAAGATCAGGCCCGTCGGTTTTCGACACGATGCCTCGACTCAATACCTCCGTGGAAGCGTACTTTGACAAACATGAGACCGGAAAAAACCGACACGAATTAAAATTAGGAGGATGGAATAGTGACGGCTCGGTCAATTTTTTCCCGAGCAACGGAGCTTTCCCGATCACACAATATTAACATAAAGCAGAGTATTTACTTCGCCGATTTTTTCAAGAGAAAGATAGAATTTTCACCTGCCATATACTGTCCTAACGTGACAATAAAAAGAAATTGAGCTCTAGGTTAAAGAAAGTAACGATGCATACAGAGATTATTAATATTAAGGGTATGCTTTTTCAATGTAGAAAAAATAATTTTTCTTATCTTTCGAAATTTAATACTTTAAAAAGATTAAGGCTTCCAAAATAATTTAAAAGTGCTTGCCCATCTCCTTCTTGTGATTTCAACATTTCATAAAAAAAAAAAATGGACTTCTAACATCTTTTTCTTCGACATTTATTTCTTGGCCCTCCTATTTCAACAACCAACGTTTGAAGGATCATTTGTTCTAAACCCACATATCACAATGCAACTCGATTTTTTAGTTTTTGTGTCGTAATCAATGGGATGCTAAAGAATCTAGCGCTGTTAAAACTTGTCAAGTGATTATGATTAAGTATAACTCGTCCTATTTTTGGGACTCCCACTAGATACATTCTAATCATTGCCTGCATCATTTTTATGGTGTCATGACTCTTTCTTCCCTATTCTGGACCTCTGGTATTCACTCCTTCATCACTAGTACGTTCAATCAAACTGTTCATCTCTTCTTCACTAATCCTATTTTCATCGGGAAATTAGTTTCAATACGAACTCCATCCATCTGAAAAAGACTGAAAATAAAAATAAAAATAAACATTGGACATCTATAATATGTTAATACCGATAGATATTAACTAAAACTCGACGTGAATACGTACATTTTGCTTTCTTGCAACTAAAAGGAGCGAAAACTAATGAATCTTTCACCACAGTTCTACGTGTGGCTCTTACAAAATCCTAAAATACGAAGAAGATCAAAGTACACTAAATATTCACTTTCCCACTTTTTGAGTTCTTGATCTTTCATTTTATTTCATTTTTTTTAAACTCCTAGAAAAATATAAGAAAGAAAGACTTGCCTTTTAATGTCACGTATCGTTCTTAGGACGCAAGCCACGAGGCTTGTGACGCAAATCAAGCTGTTTAATCATGTGATGATAGGGAAACATTAGTGTTTATTAAAGCCAAACCACGGCCCAAACGACCACCAAACATTTCTGAAGTTTCCACAACTTTTGTTCTTCACTGGCAATGTGCAATCATGAGTCATTTGCTGTACGGCCCCCAAAAGGATGAATGTCTTCAACAAAGGCAGTTTGATTCTAGGAAGAACATCATTCTTCCCACTCGAAATAGGATGCCGACTCGCCTGCCGGACAAATTTCGTTTTCCCCTCGCGCATATATGAGTTCGGCACTTCAAGGACACATCTTCCTCCAGGTATTGCTAAATTCTGCACCCGCTTCTCAGTAGGACATGACTACCAAGACGATGTCAAGATGAAACGATCCCTCACCAATGCTCAACGTTGACAAGCATTTCACATGGTGAAATCTCGACCGTCAACATCGCACATCGGAGTCTCAGATTTCCCCCCTTCGTTCAGTTGAGCTCAACAAACCCGATCTAGCTGGGCCTATAGGGATTAAAATCATCTCCGTAGGTCTTACCTTAACAGAAATCATGTTGCGTGAAAAAGGAAAAAATGACTCAATGTGCAATGTGGTTCTTGAATTTTGGCCTAAAGTGTCATGTTGTCCGTGAACTTTTAATTTATCCAATGTGATCACTAAATTTCAAGTACATGTTCAATTTATTTCATGGATTACATGAAAATATTTAATATTGTCCACTTGAAATTGATGGAATGATAACATTGATAAATATTTTCAATACAGGTCATGGATTACATTGAATATGTACCAAAAGTTCATGAACCACATTGAACAAATTACATGTTTAGGAGCCACATTTCTCTTTGAGCTAAATTTTATGGACCACATTGAAAGGGCTCGGTCGGTTCTTTGTTGATTCCTCTTAGAATGGTGTTGACACCTAATTTTGGTTAAGGCAAATCGCGACAAGCCGGAACCTAACTGGATATTCAATGTTGAGAACCGAGTTGATTTGCTTTGGGACTAGCTTAGAACATAGTCGACTATGACGATTATATTCCATTCTCCGGTTACAAGCTAAAAGTGTACTTTTGCCGCTTGTAATGTAAGGGCCCGAGTTTTATCTACATCGTGAGTTTCTTTGTTCGGCTCAACAGTAAGTTGGTTGCATATGCATTGTCTTGTTATACTTTCCAGCATTTTACTAGGGCAGATTTCGTTTTTTTGCAACTTTGGGTTGGACTTAACACGGTGGATCCAGTACTGATATGATTTTTCATGGTATAGTTATCTCAAGAGCACACTGTTGACACCTAAATTTTGATTTTTAGAAAATCATGCATCTTATTTTATAAAATGAGAGTTGTCCCAATTCTCGCAAAAAATAATTTTTCATGCATTGCACATTTATTTTTTGCTAGTCGTGTCAATTGTATTTAGGTGAATCAATTGAGTTAGAATTGACAAGATTGGATCAAGATCCATTATGAATTTTCGACTAAGCCCAAGAAGGGGCGCTGAATGTTAGATATGGGTTTGAGCTCAATTCAAATTTAATTCAGCTCAGTTGAGCTCATTTAAAAATTAAAGGCTTTTAATTAGCTATTTATTTAATTAATTAAAGTCCAATTTGAGCATGAGATTGCGCAATCGAGCCCGCTAGAACATGAAATTAGAATGGCCCATGGAAATACCACTTATGGCCGAAATTTATGAGGAGTTTTAATGGATTTGGAAAACTTCAAATCGGACGATCAATACCGAATCATACCTGAACTAGGTTTAGGGTGGTTTATTACCTATTTATACAACTCTTTCTTTAGGGTCAAGGGAGAGTCCAATTGATTGTAATGCACGGCCACAAGACACAGTGACGAGCAAAAAGGGTCAGAGAAAGAAAGAAAGACGAAGGAAAGCAATATATGAGAGCTTGAAGCGGTGGAAGTTCTTCGGTGGATTTCGTGTGGCTCATGGAGGAGGCTTGCAAGCTACTTTCTTTTTTGTTCCTCTGCCACGTTATTGGTGATTTGGATTTTTGCTCTTCGTAGTTTTATTCTCTTGCTTAGTAGAAAGATAACATAAAGGACAAAAAGTTCACAGAGGAAGAAAGGGAATAGGAAAGAAGGAAGTCCTCTGTTCGGGCGCTTCTTTCCTTGTTATGCTCGTGATGTGTCCTTGCTCCCACCAGCACCGGTCTTGAAGTCTCACCCAAGCTATTGCCTTGGACTACTCGTCGTGATGACTCCCACAGATCAGTCCAGCGAAGCTCCCCGCTGACTACCCTGAGAAGACAGCCGATCACGAGCCTACGTCCACCGCTAGACCAACTGAGACGACTTGGAAATCATGTCGTTGCCCATAGATGTTCCATGAAGGTCTTTGCCGAAGCCCCAACACGACGCGACCAAACCAAACTATTCTGCTGTGTTCCTGATTGGTTTGCATCGAAACGAGCTTGTCTGTTTTGCAGGTTATTTGAGTCTCCTTGGACATCTTCGAGAAAGCCCCAGTCCCGTTGTCGATGGCCATGTCCAAGCAACCCCAATGAGCCATACCGAACCGCGTCTGCCGCCCTTGATGGTCTCCATCGTTGTCCGAAGTTCACGTTGATATTACCTGCAAGTTTTCGAGAAGCCAGCCAAACCTGTTGCCTCCAGTTCCATCGCATCGACCTACAAGCCGTTGCGCCGTTGGTCTCCATCGTCCTCTTACGACTTTGTGCATAGATCATAAATTTGTTTAATTTCAAGCAAGGTCTGCGATGCTTATTCTCTCTTGTTCAAAATTCGATGTTGCGCTAATAATATCAATTGTCTTTGAGTGAAAACCCTGCAAAATTGTCATAAATCAAGATTCAAGATCCGAGATGGGGTCTTCTCGATGACACTTGGATATTTATGCGAACCATGTTTGGCAAATTTCTTGCGGCGCCCCGAAAATATTGATGTGCCAAGGACCTTTAGTGATTCGGTTGTGTATTGCTATTTGGGATTCTACATTCATTTGCATTTGCAGGCTTTCATTGGTCAAAACTTGTGACCACTCTCCAAGTCTAGGAGATGACCCCAGTAAAGTTGACACGAACGCACAGTCATCCCCCATGAATTAATGCCGAGCCGGTCCACAGGTGCAAGCTTGATCCGCGAGATTTGGTACAAGTTGTCGATTAGGTAAAATCCTTATCTCGATATATTCTGAAATTTGTTTGCATTACTTGAATGGGAATGAATGGGAATGAATATAAAATTGATTTTCGGATAAGTCATCTTGCCCAATTTTAATTTCTGAACTTGAAGCATATCTTGAGGATATCGAACATATTTCCGAATTTTGAGCATATCTCATGAATATTATGTCTATCTTCAGAATTTTCTGCATCAGTTGTTGCTAAATTTGAATGTAAGGCATATCTAAAAGGTAATTGCGCGTATCTTGAACATTATTTTGTGGCATATCTTTGGATATTTGATTAAGTTGTTGCCTGAATCTCGATCTTAAGCCTAAAAGATTGTGTATAATCTCATGGTCAAACTTGGAATCGTCGTGGAAATCTTGAGCACATCGAGTAAGCTTTTTATCTTAAAGGAAATTAACTGAACATATCTTTAAAATTCTGGAAATTATCTGAAATATTCATTTCAAATCTTAAGAGATAATCTTCCTAATTTAAAATATGCTCAACCCTTTGTGGATAGGGGCTTATCCCCTTTAAAATTTCGGCACCTACCTTAGCTAGCCGACAATTCATTTTAATTCGAATAATCCTATAATCTACCTTGAGAATGATACACGTTCCCATACGCCTTATCCCTCGAAATTTTGTGCAATATGATGAATATCTGACTTTATGATGACTATTATGACATCATTTGCACATTAATTTGTCTAATCTATCCCATAACTTTGGAACCGAATCGACAAATTTTAAAATTTACTGTCTGACCCGACCCCTAGGGCACGATGTAAATAAATTACCTTCTGACCCGACCCCAGGATACGAAGTAAATTCATCGAAAATTTCAGAATTTAAGGTGTATTATGCTCAAGGTCTATTATACTTTTATTTGATTCATTTTTCATAAAAAAAACACACAAAAAATAAAAAATCATGAAAACAAAAAAATCATGTCGTGGCTTTTAAGTGAATTTTTCGGAAGTTTTATCCTAAATGAACTGTTAATATAAATTGAATTTTAACTAATCAATTTGTGTTAATAGTTGAGCCAATTCATTATAAACATTGAAAATTCATGAAGGGTAATGACATCTCAGGAGCATTTCATATAGTTTGGTTATGATTCATTCTCATATGCAATGCACACAACTTTCTTCAAATCATTTCATAATTCATGTGTATGTCTCATAATATTCATGCCATTATCATCCATTTTTGTGCCACTAGTATAAGTCATATTTTTGCTTGTCATTCATGCATTGATTTTGCCATGTCCACGTCATATCATCTAAACCATGTGCATTTGTATTAAATTTAATTTTTTTTCCCGAAGATCATTCATGCAATTTTTATATAAATCTTGCTCGTTATTTAGGGTAGTTATAATTTTCGCATTTCATGCATAATTTTCCATCATTCATGCATTACCATGTCATGTCATCTAAGCTCATGCATCACCATGTCGCATGTCATTTAAATTAAAATTTACATTCTTTCTTGCATTAAAATTTAATTTTTCAAAAGTCATCATGCATGATCATGTTTTTTTACGTCATGTAATTTCATATCACATTGCATGTCATTTTGATTGCATTTTGCATAGCATTCTTTTAAACTAGAAAACTCAAAAAAAGAAATTGCACCTGAATCTTTAATTGAGATCAAATGAAATTTCCCAATCAAAGAAATTTGTCACGGAATGATACCGAAAGGGTGTTGATTGAAAATTAACATAACTTAAATATCTGATTAGTAGAAAATAAAGTATTCTTCCGTATTTTATTTAGGTGTCTAATCTACCTACCAAAAAAATTAGTGGCGGCTCCGAAATTAAAAAT
This sequence comes from Rhodomyrtus tomentosa, assembly GCA_028455895.1. Classification (NCBI taxonomy): domain Eukaryota; kingdom Viridiplantae; phylum Streptophyta; class Magnoliopsida; order Myrtales; family Myrtaceae; genus Rhodomyrtus; species Rhodomyrtus tomentosa. Next base: position 35,308,870 of record JAPCWY010000009.1, on the reverse strand, counting down.
CTTTTGATTAAAATCAAGTGAACCTAAGTCACGAATTGGTAGAGCTTGAGAGAGCTCGCGCTAAGTTGGTTAATCTATTTAATTAATTTGGTAATCCATTAATCCGGAATTCATAACCTAATTTTAGGTCGCGACACACACATGTTGGTGCTATGTCTCACTAACTATAGTTATAGCCTGCGAGAATGCATGTATAGATTACATGTAGAGACTCTTTTATAGGAGGTAGAATTAGAGAAAAACTGCCGAGCAAAGAGGAAACCAAGCGAGTAGGGTCGATAATTGTAACTGCAGAAGGTGTTTTCCAGGTTTTCTCGAAAAATTCCTTTGTGATATTGGTCTCGCCATACATAGCAGGGTCGGGACCGCCTCTCGATCGGTCTACCGAAGTGAGGATTCTATTTTGCCGGGAGATCTGGAGATTGGATGGTCAGCATCGTAGTGAAGTAGTGTTCAGCCATATAACATTTTGGTCTGCAGAACTTCTTGAACTTAGGGTAGGAGGGCGAATCTTCTATTATGTTCATGGCGAGAATTCACTTTCAACCACTGAGAACCTTTCTGCCACTCGGTAAGGTTGATCTGTGGTGCCATCTTCTTGTTGTGGCGTCCTCCCCCAAAGGGGCCGTCATCATCGAAAGAATCGATGAAGCTGTACTTGGATGGCGATACGTAACTATAAGACAGTAGGTGTTCCTCCGGAATTAAATCTGTAAGGAAACAAACACCGAAAATGGATCTTCGGCTTTTAATTGAAGAAGATCGGATTCTATGATGATTTTGTGGTCGTGAGCTAGTTTAGACTATTTGTTAGTAAGTTTTATTGTATATATTTCTTCCTATTCTAGAATCATTCCTATTGTGTATCTTTTCATTAGATTACCTGTTCTCCTATATATATATGACAGGATTGAGTATTGTAAATGTACAGAAAAAATATTCATTGAATAAAAAATAAGAGTTTTCTTTTCTTCGTGGTATCAGAGCCCTAGGGTTTGATCCTTAAGGTACTATACGTCAATCATCGACTACGGCGGTCCCGCTGTTCTCGTCACGGTAATAACGATCACCATAGCTCTTTGTTCCAAAGAATGCCTGAAGATGCGGTAATAACGATCACCATAGCTGCTAACATCATCATGGGTGGTATGTAAATCGCCAGGTAAAAATGGGCAAGTCCTTGCATCTCGGGGATAAGCACCTGGAACAGGATCTTTCGACGTTGGATATGAAGTGTAAAAGCAATGCAGCGCGCCATGTATTGCTTCAACTCGATCGTGCTCTTATAAACAACACAAAAATCAGCCCAAGATTTGAATATTCCAGTAAGTCAAAACTACAGAGAGACTCCTTTTATTCCTATTTCATACAATGTAAACATACTTTTCTTCCTAGTTGGATTGCTCGACATGTATACGAGAATACGATCATACAGTTTAGCAAAGTATGACCAAAGAAAGCACATTCCTGACATCCAATCAATAACCTTTGATTCGTCTGGACTTATAGTGCGATTACCATCACGCTACATCACTGAGGTGTATCTTTGGTGTCATCACTTGAGGTAACGAAGAGTTTACTGCCCATATTAATATCAGAGAGTTTCTTGCGTATATTAATATCTGAGGATCGAAGAAACCTTTTCAAGGGAAGATAAACATTCTTTTGGAGCCGAGGGAATTCAGAGAAAACAGCAGGATGCCGATACTAGTTGATCGCAAAGCCATTCTAGGAAAGCTTCAGAGGATGAGCAGCGGCTTCTGTGAAGTACATCAACTAATCATAATTCACGCAACAGATTTTATCATCGGCCACTCCTTCCTATTGACATTATAGACTTGAAGATAATATTGGGGAAACCGGAAGAATCGGGGATGTAATTGAATTGAGCGTGAGCTATTATACGATGGAGAAGCAAGCCCTTGGAATGCAGGACTGACCTGAATTGGGCATCGGGGTTACGGGTCCCTGAAAGGGACATTGTGAAAAGCACCAATCTATGATTGCGTCTCTGTCTTTGTTCCTTCATTTCTCTGATCCGACTACAGCCAGAGCCTCGGTCCCGGATCAACTGAACATACGAAAGGTCTTATATTCAGTAGTGGGTCATAGACATGGTAAGAAAAACGATGGAGACTTCTGCCTTTCTTGCCTGGACAGTAAAACTGATTACCCTATTGAAGTGCGACGGAATTACAGGAAAGCAGCTTTCGTTCAGTGAGATGTGTCGAGGAAACAAAACTACACGAGGATGCCTGAAATTTTGTTTCCTTTCATGTCTGACTTTGCTCAATCTTACGGTAAAGTAAGCAGAGAATAATCCTCTTCTCTGGCGGCTAGCTTCGTTCACCAAGGACTTCCGGTTAATCCGACTTCTGTCCCAGAGCCTTGCTCTTTATCTCTTTGCAGAATGTAAGCATTCTGCTGAAGACGGCTCCTCCCGTCTGATGGTGTTGAAGCACCCTGCTGCTGACATCGCCAGAAGCTCGTTATTCACGTTAGACGAAGCGATTATTAACTTGGTTTTTAACATGAGGGTGCTTGTAACCTTCTCAAAAGAATCACCATATCAGCCTCATGGGACAGCCGTCTCGGCGCAGAATCGCATACACATGTAGATTGCAGCCGACACTTGCAACCTTACGTAAGCTGATAGAGCATGTCTAGAACTCCAAGACAGTATAGGAGAAAGCAGGACTCGGAAGCGCAAGAGCTTCAAAGTCTGCATCATGTCAAACACCTTGCTATTCCTTCGTTTGATTATTACCCTACTTATCCCACCAAGTTGGGTCGGCGATATCCTCCGCTGTCAGCTCCACATCTTTCTGGGGCTTCCCTCATCCTTTTTAAACGAATGTGTCCAATCTTTATTCACACATCGGCCCTCCAGGGCATCCGAAGGCTTTCGTTCGACATTAACCAGCCATCTCAGATGGCCATCCCTCATCCTCATAATGCCGAGGTGACACTTCCGTAATGGCAGTGGTGACATGGTTGAACCAACCCTATTACCTTAATCTGCGTATTATCCTACCACCGTCGCATAAAACATCTTCTTCACGTTCATGGCGTGGGAAGAAGTCATGATAGTCAATCGAAATGATCCATAAAAATGGAATTGGGGATAGTGCAATGGGAAAAATGAGGTTAGTTTAAAATTTAGTAACAATTATTATTGTTATCAAACTCTTTCCATGGGTAAAAGGATAATTAAGAGAGGAAAAAAACTATTGAAACTACCATCTCACAACGAGTGTTAAGCGTGCGTTTGGTTAGACATTTTGAGCCGCCTCTGGGACAAAATTAAGGTGTTCACTTCAGCATTCTCAATTAAATTAGCAATTCTAAACTCCTTTGAACTTAATGCAAGTCCCACCGCAGCATTGACATTCAACATTTTTCGAAACGCTACTTTCAAGGTTAATAAATTATTTTCTCTCTTTTGACTTTGCCCTGCCTAATGATTTTCGTATTCCAGTTTTGCCTCCACAATTAACGTTCATGGTCTCCCCCTTTGAAGTCCAGATCAAGGTTTGAGTCGCCCTGTCTGACGCTCCGCAGAGGGTTGCGTGAGGCTTGCCAGTGGTGGCCTCTAGGCTCGCGCGTCTGGGCCAACGATCATGGGTTTTGTTACCAAGGTCCAATTTCACCCGAGCGCTGGTTGCTTGTTGGGTGCTTTACTACCAAATGTCGCGCGAGCCGAGGCACGTCAATCATCAGCGGTGGCTGAGGCTCTTGGTTTTGCTTGTCACGGTTCACGAGGGGTGGTTTTGCCGGATCCGGATTGTCTAATATTTCTTCAGAAGTTTATGCACCTAACCCTGCAATCCGAGCCGTCCACCTTTGAACGGACGGCCCAGATCTGGAGCAATTTTTTTAAATTTTTTTAATATATTTTTGTTGGTTATAATCTGGATCATCCATTCATAATACGAACGGTCCGGATTACAAGGTTAGGGCCTAACCTTCTAAGGAAAGTTTAGACGATATTTTTCCTGAGTTTGCCTATATGATGCTTCGTTAAGGGTCGCCATGTGTTTGGATTGACAATCCCGTCTTGAATGACGATCCGGGTTGGTTGCCCAAGGTGGTGCGACCTTGAGGATCACCTTGCCGAGGCTGAACGAAGTCGCGCGACCTAAATGTTACTTGCTCGACCTCTTTGATGGTTTGATTGTCACTGCCTTTCGGATTTGCTTCCAAAATGGAATATCTCCATTTCCAAGTAGCCATACCCTTTAGATAAAAAATAAAACATAAAAATAAATAGGCACCATACCTTTTTTTCTTCTTATTAAGTCACTTAATCGAACGGTATTTTCTTATGAATTTTGTGACAACGATTTTTTATTAATGATTTTGTAATTTTTCAAGACTCCACCAAACGCGCCCTAAAAATTGCGTTGTTGTAACTTCATGGATCCAAAATACGCATGCATATCGAAACGAGGAACCGATCGCATTGTATCTTTTGATTGGTGGAAAATAAACTTCAGTTGCATTCGTGATTTGGGACCTGTGAGATTTAATTGACTGGGACAAAGTTTCATCTAATCAATAAGAGAGGAAATTAAGATCAATAGTAGATTCGTTTTATGGTCTTGTGGGGCGATTTCCTTTTTTTGGGGATCAAAATTATTGTGAGGACCATTTTTTTGGGGAAAAATTTCAAATAAGAGCCTGGAATACCTTCATTTTTTTCAAATAGGAGCTTGAAGTTAATATTATTTTAAATAAGGGCATGAAATAGCTATAAAATTTCAAAAGGATTTGACCTCAAGGGCATATTTGCCATTTTGCTTTATTTGATTTTTTTTCCTTTTTCTATTTTTTAAAACTAAAAAAACACATACACACACATAGGCAAGCTCTTTCGCTCCAGTAAAAAAAGAAGAAGAAGAAAAAACATACCCCTCCCACCCGTGGCTGTTGCCCCTACCATCAGTGGGCAATTTTCTAAATTAGCATTTAAAAAAAATATTTATCAAATTAATATTTTTAAAAAATATATACCAAATTGGGTGCCGCTCGGCAATTGGGCCGCCAAGGGGCACCCAATTAGCCAGGTGGCCCCCGCTCGGTGGCCCAATTGCCAATCGGGTGGTTGCCCCACCCTCTAATCGGCCATTGGGCCGTCGATTGGAGCCCAAAACAAGGATTTGGGCCCCGCTCTGCGGCCCAATTACCAAGCAGGGCTGAAATTTATATATTTATTTTCTTTTTTTGTCAATGAATTCGTCTCGAAATATTACGCCAAATAAAATAAAAATCATCCCAAACGGACATCCGAGCGAGAGATATGCTATTTCAAAATTTTAAAAATCTGAGTTGAATAATACTTTGAAAGGACATATCTCATCGCCTGTGTGTCCGTTTGGGACGTTTTTTTTTTTATTTCGCATAATTTTTTTAGACGAATCCATTGACAAAAAAAAATTAAAAAATTTAAATTTCAGCCCCACTCGGCAATTGAGCTGCCGAGCGGGGGCCAAATCCTTTTTCGGGCCCCAATCGAGGCCCAATTGCTGATTGTGGGGAGGGGAGCCACCCGCTCAACAATTAGGCTGTCGAGCGGGGCCCACTCGCAAATTGAGTGCCGCTCAGCTGCCCAATTGCCAAGCGGCACCTAATATGGTAAATATATATTTTTTAATACTAATTTGGCAAATATTTTTTTAAAAAAAATATTAATTTGGAAAAAAGCCCACCATCGATGGGGTTTGTCGGTGCCTCGGTTGAGTGCCGAAATCGGCAGAGGGTGTGGAAGACTTTGTCACCTATGCTGGAAATGGTGGTGCTCACTGATTACGACTTCGGCTCCTTCCTCGATGCTAATAACCTCATACAACATGAAACTCCTACTCATTCGCACCCGCTGATGAGGGTCACCTCATGGCCAACTCCTAGTCTCTAATGTTGATAACCGGCAGGGTCAAACCTCACCAGGCCCTTCATGTGGATCCTCCGATTCCGCTTCACCATCTTTTGGTGGAGCTTCATCGAGCCGCTTTCATATCCCTCCTCACCTTGAACTAGTTGATTGATTCGAGTTCGGGATGAAGAACGAAGATAAGATGGTGCTCTTCTTCATCTATTTGGTCGGGCAGTGGGAGGCTCCTCTCCTACCGTGTGTTTCTTTTTTCTCAACTTTTTTTTAAATAAAAAATTAAAAGATAATTTAAAAAGGAGCAACGAAAATATCCTTACCCGGACTTTTTTAAGATTCCATGACAACTTCATACCTTTATTTGAAAGTGGGCCTAATATCCAAAAAAACATTCAACTTTAACATTTGTGATAATCATATTCAAAATCTTTTTTTTTTGTCTCATAAAAAATCTCAAACTTTTACTTTTGTCCAAATTTTACCAAAATATTTTACTTTTGTCTCAATTTTACCGGCCTAGTACTAAAAAAATCCTCAATTTTTACTTTTATCCCAATTTTACCGGCCTAATACAAAAAAAACCCTTAACTTTTACTTTTATCTCAATTTTACCAACCCTCAACTTTTACTTTTGTCTCAATTCTAGTTTTACTTTTATCCCAATTTTACCGGTTTAACACCAAAAAAACCTGAATTTTTATTTTTGTTTCAATTTTACTACTATCTATAGTAAAAAAAATCTCAATTTTTACTTTTGTTTCAATTTTAAAAGTAAAAGTTGAAGGTTTTTTTTGTACTAGGCCAGTAAAATTGAAAAAAAAATAAAAATTTTGGGTAGAACTTATAAAAGTAAAAATTAGGGGTTTTTTATGAGAAAAAAATTATTTTTTATATAATTGACACAAATACTAAAGTGAAAGATTTTTTTTGGATATTAGGTCGTTGAAAGTGGGAAATAAATCGTCTAAAATTTTCTTAAAAAGTTAGGCCATAACCTTACAATTCAGGTCGTTCGGATCGAAAGAATTGACAGCTTCAAACTGTTATATCACTTTATCCTTTGTTTCAAACTGCTCAAATAAAGGCTTTCGGATTTTTATTTTTTATTTTTTGTGTGGTCGGAACGAATCGTGGACGTTGGTGTCCGGGTTGCTGAAAAGATCCGGACGAGGCCCGGTCGGGAGTTTCCAGATGGACCAACCGGATTCGCCATTCCACTCGAACGTTCGTCTGTCGAACGTTCGAGTGGAATGGCGAAGGCACGAGAATTCTCCTCTCTCTCCTATTTAACACCCAACCCCTTCTCCTTCCGAATCACATCGGCCAACGATTAGCAATTCTTGTCTAGTCCAAGCATTCCATCAAACGCTTTTTGTGCTCACGCTCACATTTCTACTTCTTTTCTGGTAATCCCCCAACCATGTCGCTCATCCCAAGCTGGTTCGGTGGCCGCCGCAGCAACGTCTTCGACCCTTTCTCTCTCGACCTCTGGGACCCCTTCAAGGATTTCCCTTTCCCTTCCTCGTCCCTCTCCACCTCTAATTTCCCGCAATCTCTCCAGGAAAACACCGCTTTCGTCAACACGAGGATCGACTGGAAGGAGACCCCAGAAGCCCACGTGTTCAAGGCGGATCTCCCCGGGCTCAAGAAGGAGGAGGTCAAGGTGGAGATCGAAGACGACCGGGTGCTCCAGATAAGCGGCGAGAGGAACGTGGAGAAGGAGGACAAGAACGACACGTGGCACCGGTTGGAGAGGAGCAGCGGGAAGTTCATGAGGAGGTTCAGGTTGCCCGAGAACGCGAGGATGGATCAGGTGAAGGCGGCGATGGAGAACGGAGTGCTCACCGTCACTGTCCCCAAGGTGGAGGAGAAGAAGCCTGAGGTCAAGGCAATCGACATCTCTGGTTGAGAGTTTGTGAATCTATGGTCCTCGTTGCGAATTGTGTGTGTATACATATTACATAAGGTGAGGGTCCGTGTATGCTGTGTTCTGATGTGCGTTTCGTGTTGTCCTGAGTTGTTGGGGAGTGTTGGTCCTATGGTGTCTGATATGGACATGTATTGTCCTGTGACTCTTTACTGGTAATGAGATTCGTGGTTGAAAGAACTCACAAGTGCGAGATTCCTTCTGCTGCTTTCTATAGAATTTGTCAGACGACTAGATGAAATTTCTCGAGTTTGATGATCGATCATCAGGTCAGAGAGAAAATGATCAAATTCACGGTTCCCTTCATTGCAGCATACGAAGAACCGCCTTTCCTGATGCTCAACTCGATTTGGTCGTTGAAATGTGCGGCTCGCCGTCTCATCTCTTCCCCTTCCCCATCCACCATCAGCCTCCTCACTGCTTGCTCTGTCTCTGTCCAGCCTAGATCGCCTTCCGGCTCCATATCCACCCTGCAAACATCGCAGAGGCATCTCGCGTTCACGTTCTGGTCCCCGAAGCAGGGTCGGTATATTATCGAGACTCCTTTGGAAACGATTTCCAAGGTATAATTTATGGTCGTGAGCTAATTTAGCCTATTTGTTAGGAATTTTTATTGTATATATATTTTTTTAGTATAAAATAATTTCTATTGTGTATCTCTCGTTAGGTTACATGTTGTCTTATATATATAACAGGATTGAGTATTGTAAATGTACATAAAAAATATTCATTGAATAAAAAAGAAGAGTTTTCTTTTCTTTATGGTATCAAAGCCTTAGGGTTTGATCTTTAAGGTACTGTACGTCAATCATCGACTACGGCGGTCCCGCTGTTTTATTCACGGCGCCGTCGTCTCACATCGATCAACTTCGTCCTATCCGAATGATTCATTCTGCGGATCTGATCTCATGATCGACGATCAGCCAATTGTTGCAACTGACCAAGCGAATGCTAGTGACTCTGCTACTGCGATTTTGGCAGACCTGACCGCTGCGATGAAGCAGTTCTTGACCCAGCAAGTCGCATTGCCGCGTGTTGAATCTCCTACTGCATCGATTGCTGTCAAGTTTGATGGCAAAAATTATGGTGTATGGTCCCAGGTTGTTGAGATGTATGTCTCGGACAAAGACAAACTGGGCTATTTGAACGGTGGTTCTCCTGAGCCCTTTCCGACTGATTCATTTTTTCGACAATGGAAGACCGATGATTCGACGGTGAAAAGTTGGCTTATCAATTCTATGGACCCAATCTTGATACCAAACTTTATTCGGGATGCTATGACGACGACTTTTTTTTTATGGATCTGACACCTCTCAAATCTATGATCTTAAGTGGCAGGTTTCTCGATTGAAGCAAGGCGGTGGACCCATCGAGAATTATTACAATGATCTTCAAGGGATCTGGCGTGAGATTGATTTCCGACGTCCTAATACTATGCAATTTCCAATTGATATTCAAAGATACAATGCTATTGTCCATGAAGATCGAGTTTATACTTTTTTGGACGGTCTCGATGACCGCCTGGACAATGTTCGTGCTGACGTTCTAAAGATGGATCCATTCTCCACTATTGAGCAAGCTTATGCCCGGGTAAGGCGAGAGGATATGAGCCAATTTGTCATGCTATCCACCCCCGTCGGGGTCGCATCTGGTTTCGTCATGATGTCACAGCGGAGCAAGGGTGATTTGCACCTCCAATTAGTGCCTTTTGCCTCGGGAGCTCGTCCTAGACCTGGTATGCAAATTCAATCTGAGGGGTGCTTTCACTGTGGAAATCCTAAACATACAGCAGCATCTTGTTTTAAACTACACAGTTATCCAGATTGGTGGGATGATTTTCAGACCAAGAAGAAGAAATCGGGCTCACAGAAGGGGTGGAATGGAGGGCAAGCCTCCTTGGTGACTAGCAGCTTGTCATTAATTCCTATGGAGCCTGAATTTGCTAATGACGAATCTTTTGAAGGTAATTGTGGGTTTGTCTTTGCTAATGGACACGGTGATGGTCATCATGGGTGGATAATCGATTCTGGCACTACTAATTAGATGACTCCAGAATCGGGTGACCTTCTTACATCGACTACACCACGTCGAGATCATATTTATAATGCCAACGGGCATTGCTTTTCTGTGACGGCTATGGGCCATGTGTCTATCACGCCTTCTCTCTCTCTATCTCATACTTTACTTGTTCCTACATTGTCTAGTCGTTTGTTATCAATTGGACAGCTTACCAGCGAGTTAAACTGTGTTGTACTTATGTACCCTGATTTTTACTTATTTCAAGACATTCTCACCAAGGAGATTATTAGGCGTGGTACTAAGAGGGATGGCTGTATTTTGTGGATGACATTACTTCTAGACAGACCTATCATTCTCGTGGACAGTTAGCTCAAGAGAAGGAACTTTGGTTATGGCACCGACGTTTAGGTCACCCATCTTTTGGGTATTTATGGCATTTGTTTTCCAAGTTATTTCATGGTCTATCGAACTCTAGTTTTCAGTGTGATACTTGTATTTTGGCAAAGAGCGATCGCACCTGTTTTCCTCCCAGTTTGACTATCAGTTCTACTCCATTTGCCTTAATTCATTCTGATGTATGGGGTGCGTCTCCTATTACTACTGTATCTAGGTTTCGATGGTTTATCGTCTTTGTTGACGATTGCACACGTATGACTTGGCTATATTTGATGAAACATAAGAATGAGGCTTAAGCTATCTTTCGGACTTTCCACCGTATGATTCAGACTCAGTTTGGGGCCAAACTGAAGGTTCTCCGGTCTGATAATGGTGGCGAATACTTAAGTAAACCTCTTGCAGCTTATTTTCAAGAACATGGTATGATACATGAAACTTCTTGCCCTCAGACTCCTCAGCAGAATGGTGTTACTGAGCGCAAAAATCGCCATCTACTTGAAACCACTCGAGCATTATTGGAAGGTAGCCATGTTCCTCATTGTTTTTGGGATTCTGCCGTAGTTATAGCTGCTTATTTATTGAATCGAATGCCTTCTCGCATTCTGCGCTATCGGACGCCAATGCAAGTACTTGCCGCCTATGTGTCTCTTCCTTCGGTTCTTACATTACCTCCTAAGGTGTTTGGGTGTGTCGGTTATGTCCATCTTTACAAAAATCAGGGGACCAAACTTGACCCTTGTGTAGTCAAGTGTGTGTTTCTTGGCTATGGCCCTTCTCAGAAAGGGTATTGGTGCTATGATCTTACCGGAAAGCACACGTATGTCACCATGGATGTAACATTTACAGAGACGGAGCCCTATTTTCCTTCCCCCTAGTGTCCTGTTTAAAGGGAGACTAAATGTAGAACCAGACATTGGTGGGAGGTTGGGATTGCAGGAGTGACGGATGGGTCTGCATGGGAGGTTGGGATTGCAGGAGTGACGGATGGGTCTGCATGGGAGGTTGAGACTACAGAAGCGACGGATGGGTGTGCACAGCCGCCCGATTCTAAGGCTGAAGATTTTGAGCTACTGCCTCACGGCTGTGAGATAAGCGCACAACCAAGCGGCATAGAAGCATTAGCAACCAAGCAGGTGTCAACAGATGCACAGCAGCAACAGCTTTCATTATCTTTGCCCTCTTCGCCCTCTTCAGTACCACTCCAAGCTCTTGAGAATGTACCTGAGGTAAGTACTTTTATTGTACTTGATTCGTTTGAAGATACTGATGTGCTTATTGGTTATAAGCTACCTGATGGGCATAACAGGGGTAAACCACCGAATCGACATTCTCCAGATGTAGAGGACCACCGGTCTCGATATCCTATTGCAGATTATGTGTCTGCCAAGAGGTTGTCTACACCACTACAAGCCTTCGTGTCCACGATTTCCTCAGTTCAAGTTCCAAACAAGGTTGAAGAAGCCATGAAGGATCCGAAATGGCTTCAAGCGATGGAGACAGAGATGGAGGCATTGGAGAAAAATCGAACTTGGAAACTTGTGGAACTACCAAAGGATAAGAAGCAGTTTGGATGTAGGTGGATGTTTACAGTCAAACATAAAGCAGACGGCACTATTGAGAGGTATAAGGCACAACTGGTAGCTAAAGGGTACACACAGATTTATGGGGTGAATTATCAGGAAACATTTTCTCTAGTTGCAAAGTTAGATACGATAAGAGTATTGTTATCTCTGGCTGCAAACTTGGACTGGCCTTTGCATCAATTTGATGTGAAGAATGTATTTCTTCATGGAGATTTAGAGGAGGAGATCTATATGGAGCTTCCATCTGGATACAGATGCGCAGATCAACCGAACATGGTTTGTAAGCTGGAAAGATCATTGTATCGGTTGAAACAGTTCCCTCGTGTATGGTTTGGCCGCTTTAGCTCGGCTATGAAAAGGTATGGATACTCCCAAAGTAATTCAGATCATACTTTGTTCTTAAAAGGTACTCAAGGAAGAATAACAGCTCTTATCATATAAGTAGACGATATGATTATTACAGACAATGATAGTGTCGAGATTATGAGACTGCAGGAATTATTATCTAGGGAGTTTGAGATGAAGAACTTGGGAGGTTTGAAATATTTCTTAGGAGTTGAGGTTGCTAAGTCGAAGGAAGAGATTTACTTGTCTCAGCGGAAGTATGTTCTTGATCTTTTGACCGAAGTTGGCATGCTAGATTGCAAGCCTGCAGACACTCCTATGGTACAAAACTGTAAGCTTGGATAGTACCCTAATCAGACGCCTACTAATAAAGAAAAATACCAAAGGTTAGTAGGCCGATTAATTTACTTATCACATACACGTCCTGATGTTGCTCATGCAGTAAGTGTGGTGAGTCAGTTCATGCATGCACCTAGTGAGGATCATATGAGTGTTGTGTTGCATATCATTCGATATTTGAAGTTAGCCCCAAGAAAGAGACTGCTATTTGCAAAAAATGGCCACCTTAGAGTAGAAGGTTACACAAATGCAGATTGGGCTGGAAGTGTGACAGACAGGAGGTCTACATCAGGGTATCTTACATTTGTGGGAGGCAACCTTGTTACATGGAGAAGTAAGAAACAAAACATTGTAGCTAGGTCTAGTGCAGAAGCTGAATTTAGAGGTGTAGCAAATGGGTTATAAGAACTTCTATGGCTTCAAAAGCTACTAACCGAGCTCGGGTATCCACTAGGTTTAGAAATCAAATTATTTTGTGATAATAAAGGAGCCATAAATATTGCTCATAATCCAGTTCAGCATGATAGAACTAAATATGTGGAGATTGACAAACATTTCATCAAAGAGAATTTGGATGCAAAAGTGATCCAGTTACCATTTGTGAAGTCTGAAGACCAGTTAGCTGATATATTGACAAAGACTGTGTCAAATAGAGAGTTTCATATCTCACTTATCAAGTTGGGTATCAAAGACATCTTTGCACCCACTTGAAAGGGAGTGTAGTCGTGAGCTAGTTTAGCCTATTTGTTAGGAAGTTTTATTGTATATATTTCTTCCTAGTATAGAATCCTTCATATTGTGTATCTTCTCATTAGGTTACTTGTTGTCCTATATATATGACAGGATTGAGTATTGTAAATGTACAGAAAAAATATTCATTGAATAAAAAAAGGAGAGTTTTTTTTTCCTTCAAATTTGACATGAAATATCCAAGCGATCATAAAAATCAACATGGAGTTGTACAAACATAAACCGAACTGGCGTTTGACTCGACAGAAAAGTTTAGTAAGTACGATGGAAACAAACTTCGTCGAAATTTGACTCGAGGACAAAGCTTGAAAGAGCAGCAAGACTACGCCGGGATTTGACTCGATGACGGAGCACCAAGGATAAGGATTCATACCAGAGGACGTGAATCTGAGAATTAGAACAACTCCTAAGGAAATGTAAAGTGCGATGCAAATAAAGATAAATAAATCGCAACTACATCTAAAGAAACATAAATGCAGTGAAAGTAAAGATAAATGAAAAAACAAACTGATAAAAAACGTAGAGTTCTTTTGTTGATTTGGGTGACTTTACAAAGAGAATACTTGGTATATTTATAATCCTTCAAAGCTGTTGCAACTTCAGAATTTAAATAAAAAGTAACTTCTGAACGATGGTTATTGTCTTCCTATTTTGTAGGCACTCTCCACATTCAGATAACCATTTATAGCCATAAGCAGTTTTGTTGTTTGTTTCTCCAACTACCGGTAAGTTTCCGATGCCTAAATTCTCGACGCCTATTCCTATGATTTTGCACTTTTTTGGTGTAAACAGATGCCCCTTAAAAGAATTGAATAATTTAGCAATCATTCTATTCTTTTAACTAATGATTTTTAGGTGCCCCCATGTATCGGTAATTCTTCTGCTACCTTTGATAGAAGCCAAATCTGCCCCCTAGCATCGGTAACTTTCCTGCTACTTTGATGGAAGCCAAATCTGCCTCCTAGCATCAGTATCTTTTCTTCCTCGCATCGGCAACTTTCTACCTTGCATCGGCAACTTTTCTGCATAACAGTATAGAAACCATTGTTGCGGTTTCATCTGCAATCCTCTGTCTTTGACAAATTGCATCTCGAGAGACTGATCCTCTTAAGGCACACGTGGTGACCGTCGGGTACATCAAAGGAGGCCATACCACAACGTGATTCCCAATTCTATCAAATTTGGAGGAACCTACAGGAGTTTGAGTTCCCGATGGTCTCTTATTCGTTTAGAAGCGGACAAAAGCACCATAGAGATGCAAGTGGCCGTTCACAAATGTAAAGCTGTGGTGGACTTTAGAGTGTGACAAAGTGCCTCTTCACCCTGTAATGATTAATGACAAAGCACTATACGACCACACAAAAGGATCGGAAAGATCTTGCTTGGTGACGGCAAAGTGCAACTACTGCTAGTGACGATAGGAGCCGATGACTTGACCGCTTCTTTTATTTTCATGATGGGCATACGGAGTGAGACTCTGAAGTGTCATCGCGTGCCGCACTTGCCCCCACTTCTTTGTCAACAAGGAGGCTTTCCAAATCGAAGCGGCTCTTCATTTGGCGTTAATTGATCATCTAGACTCGCCCGGGATCTTGATCAGGTATTACCTGAGCAAGTTGTCCACCAAAGAACTTATTGATCACCATATTTGACCACCTGAAGGGCATAAAAGTAATTGATCATCCTACCCCATGTTCCTCTCGCATAAATCACAGGCGCAAACTGTGTGGAACTTTATTCAAACATCATCCGTTGCTGCATTTTGCGGAGCTTCAATTGTTTGTTGGGTCAATTTTGCATCCTCCTTCTCATTTTCGTTCCCACCGTTGATTTTCAATACGTATCATTGTATTTCCTCATATCAACCACACTGGTCCCACTGGGTGTGCCAATTTGTTTCTCCGAAATTAAATCCGTAAGGAAACAAACACCGAAAATGGATCTTCAACTTTTTATTGAAGGAGAACGGGTTCTGTGGAGATTTGACAGGAAATATTCAAGCGATCATAAAAATCAACGTGTAGTTGTACAAATATAAACCGAACTGGCGTTTGACTCGACGGAAAATTTTAAAAAGTACGACGGAAACAAACTTCGAGGACAAAACTTGAAAGAGCAGCGGTACTACGTCGAGTGTACTACGTCCGGATTTGACTCGACGACGAAGCACCAATGATGAGGATTCATACCGGAGGACGTGAATCTAAGAATTAAAACTATTCCTAAGGAAATGTAAAGTGCGATGCGGATAAAGACAAAGAAATTGCAACTACATCTAGAGAAACGTAAATGCAGTGAAAGTAAAGATAAAGGAAAGACAAAATGATAAAAAACGTAGAGTTTTATTATTGATTTTGGGGCTTTCTATTATTGATTTGGGGGCTTTACAAAGAGAACAGTTGGGATATTTATAATCCCTTATAAGAGGTTACAACTTTAGAATTTAAATAAAAAATAACTTCCAAACGGTGATTATTGTCTTCCTATTTTCTAGGCACTCTTCATATTCAGAAAACCACTCTTATCTGTAAGCAATTTTGTTGTTTGTTTTCCAACTACCGATAAGTTTTCAATGCCTAAGTTCTCGATGCCTATTGCCATGATTTTGCACTTTTTGGGTGTAAACGGTGGGGATGTTTTGGATAGGGTTGCACGATTCAAAGATGAGGATGAACCGTTCATTGGACATGTCAAGTAGGGCCACCACCTGATCAACATGAAACAAAGAGAACACCAAAAGTGCTTTATTGCTTGACTGACACTACAGAAATTACTGTTAGATAAAGTAACTACTACTTGGACAACCAGAGATTACAACATTACTTGAAGATAGATTTTGACTAGAACCTAACTAAATATTCGAGATGCAGGCATGCAGGCGGGTTCCCGCAAGGATGCTGGTTGCACTAGTAGTGGGCACTAGGGTGCTGGTTTTGCTAGTTGACATGTGCATTGCCATTTTGTATTCAAAAGGGGAGATGAGGATTGACTAGAACTTAACTAAATATTCGAGATGCAGGGGCAGGCTGCTAGTTGACATGTGCATTGCCATTTTGTGCAATGTTCGTGCACGGTACGAAATTATAAAGGGTGGTTGAAATGTTGTTCCCATACAATTTTTTTTTTTTAATAATCAAGGTGTCCGAGCCAGTTTGCACGCACCTCGACTATTCCTCGGAATAAACTAACACAGCAAACCACCGCCGTGGCCTCTCACTTAAATCACAGGTGCTCATTTTGGGAATTGAACCTTGGACCAGTGCGTCTAACCACACAATCCCAAGTACGCCCTAACCAGCTGAGCTACACATGGATGGGTATAAATTTATTTACTACAACATTGCTTAAACAATACGTGCATCAATACAAGCTATCATCTTACAACATCAATCGGCTTTTGAGACCAGATCTTCAGACCAGTCGCTTACCCTAGATAAAGTATTATGTCAATCCTTTGAATCATTAATTTAAAGTTTAATTTTTGTTCTTGCATTCTTTGTAAATTGAATACGTCCCTTGCTGGTTAGTTTTTGCACGTAGGCTGTAACGATGAAGTGCTTCCTTAAATCACAATAACCGCTTAATTGAGCCACAACTAGACAGTGTCTAATTCGTGATCATGACAGGGCTTAGTCCGTAATCAAGATGTGCCCCAGTTCGTTGGTGGCATGTTTACGGATGAGTCTAACTTGATCCATGATCGGAACTTTCTTTACTCGCCATCTATCTACATTGATGGGTACAACACTTTTATGTTCCTCATATTCCGATTAATTTTTACGTATCACTTTATGTCATGATATGCTTGTTGAATAGACATAATGCGCTTAGGACTTGTTGTAAGTTTGTTCAAGGTGGCGGAAGGAGGCGTCATCACTTCTTCCCAATTCGAAGAAGTCCCAAGAATATTTCCTGAAGAGACCTTCTCCAAAGAACCCCCTCGCGGCCAACTCCTCCCCTCCTCTGAGCGGGGGTTGCCACCGAAGATGGCAGGGGCACCAGTGACTGGCATTATTACTATGACGTCCTGGAAATTCACCTCTGAAAAAATACCTGAAATTAATATAAAGGATTAATATCGAATTTCAATCGATGAAAAATTTTGGATCGCAAAGACTGAAGAGACAATAATTTGACAAATTTCGAAGTTTCAATCTGTTTACATTAGATTTCGAAATTCCTAGTCGTCGCGAATTAGGATTTCAATCATCGCGCTCGAGCCTAATCCCTACCGAGCCTAGCCTATGAAATTGCCAAAAATACCCCTCGCCCAGTGTACCAAATTTTCGTTCAGTCTCGATTTGTCAAATTACCATTTTACCCTCAATTATTTTCACAAAAAAACAAAAATGCCCCAAAAGTCTTTGTGGACCCCACCAGCCCACCTATTCCTTACGTCACCCCTCTCTCTCTCGTGGACGACCCCCCGACCGAACCTCCCTCCTCCCTTCCTCCTCCTTCTCTCGGCGATTTTCGTCGCCACCCCCACCGCCACAACCCTCAGCCCTTCATCGTCGTCACTCATGACCCCTCCGTCGCCACCGTCGACCATCGGAAGGCCGAGAAACCGCCGTGAAACCCAGTCCCTGTTTCGGCCTCCACTGACTCGAGAACGCAGGGACTTCCTCTGGCTGTCTCGGGCGCCACCGCTGGGGTCCACCACCTCAGCGTCGTCCCTCAGTCTCCCCTCGACACCCTCGACCAACCCCACCACCGATTGACAGCCAAAGCCACCGTAATCGACCCAGAGATTCCCGGTGCCCTGTTTTGGAGACCGGTTAGGATTTTCTTAGATTCGACCATTTTCGACGACAATGCCTCTAACCACCGCCACCAACGAACTCCCAAGGCCCCTCTCCGTCGTACCTGAGCTCGTGGAGGCCGGCTGCAGCACGTATGGCCCAAAAACGGCCTCCGACAGCCCCCTATCTCGGTCGCCCGAAACCCCTATTTCGCGCCGATTCTGCCCCTCATCGATCCGCCGCCTCCGGCCGCCCTCAGTCGCTGCCACCGGTCCCGATCGACTCCCCTAGACCCGAAGGTGAGTCCCCAAGCCTTGGCCGGCTTCGTCACGGCTGTTGAGGCCGAAAGTCGCCGAAAAACAATCTGGTTTCCCTGTTTTGCTCACTGACCGCCACTATTCATAGCCGCCGCTCGCCGGAGCTCCTGTCCCCAGCCACCTATCTCGGCAACCTTGCCGGACCATCACATGGTGTTCTCAAGGTTTTGGGTCAAGTCACCGCATGATAAACCCTAGGTTCGTCAAGAACCGCCGCCGCCGTCGTCGTCGCCGTTCGTCGTCGTCGCCTGTGCCGTTGTGACCGCCCGAGCTAGTCAACTTGTGAATTGATCCTAATCCTTAGTTAGGGCGCTAATTGCGCCTAGGATTAGTCGTTTAGGCGATTAGAGAATTTAGGTACGCGATCAGGGCCGATTTAGATAGAAATTGTGATTAAGTTAAATGGCCGATCGATTATGTTAGCAGGTTGATTAATTTGCTTGGGGCTAATTGTGATTAGTTGAAATTGATTGATTGTGTTCGATCGCGAGCGAGTAACAGGTAAGAGATGAGCGAGCGATCGCCATTATAAATTGAATTAATTAATAAAGGCATTGTACGAATCGAGCTTTTTATTGTCTAATCGGTTTTGACTGCTCGGGATTGATTGGTGACTTTATTGATTTGGATGTCTTGCTGAAATGTCCGATTGGCTGTCCTAATTGTTCACTGAATGTTCGGTGGTCTATTTAGGATTTAATCACCCTTTTGTGGTTGTAGTGTCTAATGTTAAACTGCATATGCATATGACCGTGTGTGAAGTCAAAAGACACTTTTAGAATGAAAATGGCATTCAGCCCGATCTTTTACATGTGTGAATGAGCATCCGGCTTTAACCGAAGATAATGAAATGGGTTGATTGTTGGATGTATTCTGTATGGTCATATGAGGGAACGGTGATGTTTTTCCTGGCAAGTTCGTACAGCACCAATCTGATGGAACCAGACGACTTGCCAAAAGCACGTCAATTCTGATCCGGTACTAATTAGAATAGAGGCAGAGTTGGTCGGATGCCGGTCGCAGCTTGTGATGGACCGACGCCCCGTTTAGGGATGCCTACTTGCTGGTGTCGTACCAAGCGCATCGAAGACACCTCTTGTAGCAGTCATTGCCAAGAGAAAATGGACGTAGCCCGGTCCTGTCGATAGAACGCTCGATTGCATTAAGGTGCTGGATCGCGTTATTTGTGAGAGTCGCATCATGCCTTCTTTCACGTAGATCCTCTCATGTGCCGTGGGCACAATCATCATTAATAAATGGACTTATGTGATGTCTTGTGTGTACTTATGGATGAGATGCTTGTTTGAATGACTGACTGAATGGCTGTGAGTTGAGTCAAACATTGCATTGTGTGTGGCTATAACTGGCAAGTATGCTTGTGTATGGTTATTATATCGTAGATGTACTTGGGTGCTACATGTGGTGATGTGTTATTGTGAGATTTCTGTTAGGTTGCCCGGGTGAATCAGTTTTCTAACCTAGCTCAGACTTGATTCAATGAGATTTATTCTCACCCCGTCGTGGGATAACATTTTCAGGTCCCAAGTGATTGAGCCTCGTGGATGCCGATGATTGGCTGTTGGACTAGTCATCTGAAGTAAGATAAGAAGTTAGTCTTACCTGACTGAGTAAATATGCTAAGGTCTTGTCTAGTCACCCCGAAGTATGGGGTTGTGTACGTACGAAAGTAGTATCGATAGGATCAAGATTTATATTTGGTGTTTGAATCCTGCTATTCTATTCCATGTTTGTTTTAATGTCAGGGAGTGTAAATATGTTTCCGCATGCGTGATTAAATGATAGGTCGATAGTGTGCCTAGGACGCTATCTCTATGACCTCGTGGCGATTTGGCAAGGGATGTCGCAGGCTCGAGAGTCCGGGCGTGTCATCCCCACCCAAGGTGGTATTATAGCAAGGTTAGCCTGATCCATCTAGTCGTTGGCCTGGAGTGATAAGGAGCGTTGGGATTTGGGATAGTTAGTAGGATCGTAAGCTTTTGCATGTACTTGTTACCTATATTTCTTTTGATTGATTGTTAGTGATCTCATTACGCATTGCTTGGGGTGGATAGAATTCTGTAAGTTACCTATATAAAGAGCAACCGTAATGAAGAGGTGTCTAGTGGAAGGATAGCTTAGAAAGATCCCAGAGTGGAAGAGATCCTGCAGACATTGAAAACTTTAGAAGCTGTAGTTGTACAACAGGTGAGTAGTCAAGTTAATGATATCGCTATCGTTGTTTCGCGTGAAGACTCATTGACTGAAAATGAGAAAGGTATGCAGTCGATACTCGAATTGATGGAGAGATTTCTGATCCCCGAGTCACCAAAGTTTAGGGAAGTAGAAGATCCAGAGGTTGCAATCATGTGGGTTAAGAAAATCGAGAAGGCGTTCGCCATGCTAGGATGTTCCAAAGAGGACAAGGTGACGCTAATGTGTGGTGGGAAGCCACACGAAGAAAGATATTTCCCGAAGGTATGGCCCCAGTATGGGATGCCTTCGTTGAAACTTTTTATGGCAAGTACTTTTTGGACTATAGGCGAGAAAAAAAGATGGCTGAATTGTTGCAGCTTCGCCTGGACCAAATGACAGTAGAACAATATGAGGCGAAATTTACTAAGCTGTCAAAGTTTGCACTCTAGGCGGTTGGAGATCCTATGAATAGGATGAAAAGATTTCGTGAGGGATTGAAGCCCGAGATCAAGGATCAACTGGTGCCGCTGAACCTTAAAAGTTATAGCGAATTGTATAAAAGGGCTCAATCTATGGAGAGGAGCATGACTGATAGAGCAATTGCATCTGGGTCGTGATTTACGCCTTCTTCCAGGGATAATCGTTGGATATAAAAGAGGCTGATGTATGCCAACAAGTATCACATTCCGTCTAACCGAAGAAGTTCAATCAGGAAATCGATGTTCCGCCAAAGTGAGAAATGTCGCATGTGTCGCCTAAGGCATGGGTCTGGTCCCTGTTCTTTTAGAGGAGAAGAATGCTTTAAATGTTACCAACCGGGACACCAAGTGAAGAATTGTCCGATGAGAAATAAGGCAGATCAAGCATCGCTGCCGCAATAAGGACAAACTTGAGGAGATGTTCAGCGGAATAACTAGGATTGACTCTACTGGGAGTATGGTGACTTTTAAGTTAAGATAGTTTGGTATAGATTAGCAATAGCTAGTTGAGCTTGAAAAGACATTTTTATGAATAAGGCTTATGGATTTTGTAATAAGACAATGAGTATTTTGTGAATTGCATAAGTTTGAAGTGTTGTTTTGCTTGGATGGTCTTAGCAGTTGTTTTCTTGGATCCTAATCACTGATTAGATGAATATCCGCAGAGGAGCGAGCTTGAATTGTGAAAGTTAATTTTATCTCCGAATCCTGATCGAAGAAGTACTTGCAGTATGTTAAAGGCAATCTTGGGATGACTTGAGGCCCGTATGGTGCAGTCAACTAGTAACCTAATAAGGTCACGATGAAGTATACACTGCCTGAAGATTATAGTTAATGAAGCCTTAGACAAGTGCATGGAACGAGGACAATGAAGACGAACAAGAAAAGTTCGTAATGGCAATCTAAGGATAGACGACAATGTAGGGTCGCCAATTGGATGCACAGACTATTGAGATTGGAGTTAACCCTGAATAATATTAAGATTGCAAGATGTGACAATTAAGGAAGACTAGTTATCAGAGTGGCGCAACAGAAGCATAATAGAGCCACATGATTTCTTGGAATGATGACTTCATCGGTCTTGCTTTTGATAAAGCAGAAAATTGATTGGGATGCACAACAGTAGTTTCAATGTTAGTCCAGATAGCTCGTGAAGACAACATGATTTGAGATAAGGCTACTAGAAGATTAATAAGCATGATCGAGCAAAGGACGAAGATTGTGGTGTATCAATAAGTCAAAGAGCAACATTGCAAGCCTAAGTAGACTGCTGCCGTCGTTGGAGATTCTAAGGTAAAGGTGGGAAATGATTACATGGAATTTGTGATGAGACTTTCAAGAAGTCAAGGGATAAATGACTCAGTTTGGAGTACATTAAATAGATTGACGATGCATGTTCAAGATATAACAGTGTGAAGAAATTTAACTTGATATGAGTGTGAGGTCCCAGGACCTAAGGCCGATTCAAGTTTAAGACTCGAACTACTCGCGAACAACGACCAAGGGTCGAGGAAGCCACCGAGAGTTAGAGGTCACCCTCGACGTGGATGATGGCCTGATTTGCTAGTCGATTGTGCTATTGATTAAGGGTCGACTGTGTGGCGATCTTAAATCAAACATGGATCGAATTGGGTTGATCTCGCTCAGCTGTAAGTCAACCATAAGATTACCCTAAAGTCGACCAGGGATTGATTCGTGGCATGATTTGCGAGCTGGCATTGATCGATATTCAGGATAGCCATGGACCCAGTGAGGAATGACTTGTACTAGAACCCCGTACCAGCCATACACTAGTCAAGGATTAGCTACCCTGGATGTTGTGATGTGTTGATGGAGGATTACGGGTCGAGTTGAACCAATCCTGCATCAATTTGAGTTGGTCATGAAAGGTGATCTTGACAGTGTTCGATTGTACCACCGATCTAGGAATGGGTGATTCCAACCCTACACCGTGATATTTGAGGTGGTCCTCGACTCGCCAGTCATTTGTGAGCTGATCATGTACGATAGAATGGACGGTCCGATCCTCAGTTTGATTTGGCACCTGAGTTCAGTAATTCTCCAGGTTTTCAAGGGAAGACAAGTGGTGATTCTAAATCTCAAAGCGTTAAAGAAGAGGCGAATTATTAGTAGATTTTCTCTATATAAACAGAATGCCCAAATTGCCATTAGCGTTAACCGTGATTGATCTTTATGGAACAGGAGGATAAGCAGCGTTAAACTCTGCTCGTTAGAAGTTAAGAAATGGCCAGTCTATTCGTGGAAATAGATAATTACTACGGTTACTAAGATAACCAACAGTTGATTGGGACATCAAGGTCGGATGGTCACAGTTGAGTTGAATCCCTAGAATCGGATGATTCACCCTGTTGAAACGAATTGTGGATATGGAATTGTGTAAGATTAATAGTCAAGAATTGTAAGTTAGAATCCGACTTGGATTTGATAGTCGCTTTATGATTCCGATGCACAGAGTGGAAATTAGGATTGATTTTGAGCGAACCTAGTATGAAGTCTGGAAAACGAATTCAGTACGGCTTATTAACCGTAGACGCAAGGTCAGTCTAAAAGGATAACTTAGAGTTTAGAGGACATGATAGAGGTATGCGTTTTAGATTTTATAGTGATTAGGATGAACAGTTACACCTGTTTGGAGTTTGCCAAAATAGCACTACGAGGATGCTTTTCGAGACGATGTATGGCAGAGCGTGCAAGCCACCCGAAAAAAAAAAAAAGGCGGGCCTGAGTTAGTGGAACAGTCGATGGACGCTATCAAGGTTATCAGAGACAAACTGAGGACAGTTCAGAGTCGTCAGAAAAGTTGCGCCGGTAAGAGATAGAAATCTTTGGAATTTAAGATGGGCAATTATGTCTTTTTGGAAGAGGGATATCTCGTTTTGACAATAAATGAAAGTTAAGCCAAGGTATGTCGAACCTTTTGAGATTTTTGGAAAGAATTGGGAAACTTGGCATATCGTCTTACGTTACCGCTGAGACTGGCTCAAGTGCACAACACCTTCTGTGTGTCAATATTGAGAAAGTGCGAGCCGAACCCCGCTCATGTGTTGTATTAAAGAGGAAATTAAACTGGATGAGAGAGCATCGTATGTGGGAAGTCCAGTTAGGATCGTGGGTAGAAAAGAGCGAGCGCTTCGGAATAAGGCGATTCCGCTAGTCAAGGTGGTTTGGTAACACCATGAACCTGAAGGAACTACTTGGTGGAAATTTAGAAAGTTGTGAGGACTAAATATCATTATTTGTTGGAAGGGTGTAGCAGTATTTCAATTTCGAGAACGAAATTTCCTAAGGGGGGAGAGTTGTGACGCCGTGAAAATTTACCTCTCGTAAAGTATCTGAAATCAATATAAATGATTAATATTGAATTTCAATCAATGGAAAACTTTGGATCGCAAGGACTGAAAAGACAATAATTGGATAAATTTCGAAGTTTCAGTCGGTTTAGATTAGGTTTCGAAATTCTTAGTCGTCGCGATTTAGGATTTTAATCCTCGCACTCGAGCCTAATCCCGACCGAGCCTAGCCTATGAAATTGCCAAAAATACCCCTCGTCCAGTGTACCAAATTTTCGTTCGGCCCCGATTTGTCAAATTATCATTTTGCCCTCAATTATTTGCACAAAAATACAAAAAGCCCCAAAAGTCTTTGTGGACCCCACCAGCCCACCTCTTCCTCACGTGACCCCTCTCTCTCTCTCTCGTGCGGACAACCCCCTCAACCGAACCTCCTTCCTCTCTTCCTCCCCCTTCCCCCGGCGATTTTTGCTGCCGCCACCACTGCCACGACCCTCAACCCTTCGTCATCGTCACTTCCGACCCCTCCATCACAGCCGTTGGCCACCGGACGGCCGAGAACCGCCACGGAACCCAGCCCCTGTTTCGGCCTCTACTAACCCAAGAACGCCGAGGCTTCCTCTGGCCATCTTCGGCGCCACCGCCGGCACCCACCACCTCAGCGTCGTCCCTCAATCTCCTCTCGACACCCTCGACCCAACCCCGCCGCCGATTGACCGCCTGAGCTACCGTAATCGGCCCCGAGATTCCCAGTGCCTTGTTTTGGAGACCGGTTGAGATTTTCTTCGATCCGGCCGTTTTCGGGGACACCGCCTCTCACCGCTACCACCAACAAACTCCTAAGGCCCCTCTCCGTCGTACCTGAGCTCGTGGAGGCCAGCCGCCCCGTGTAGGGCCCAGAAACGGCCTCCAACCGCCCCTTATCTCTGCCACACGAAACCCCTGTTTCTCGCCGATTCTGCTCCTCGCCGATCTGCCGCCTCCGGCAGCCCTCTGTCGCTGCCATCGGTCCTGATCGACTCCTCTCGACCCATAGATGAGTCCCCGAGCCTTGGCCAGCTTTGTCGCGGCCGTTGAGGCCGAAAGTCGTCAGAAAGCAATCTGGTTTCCTTATTTTACTCACTGACCGCCATTGTTCACAGCTGTCGCTCGCCAGAGTTCCTGTTGCCGGCGACCTGGCCGAACCTTCCCATGGTGTTCTCGAGGTTTTGGGTCGAGTCGCCACACATTAACTCTAGGTTCGTTGAGAACCGCTGCCATCGTTATCGCCCCTGTTCGTTGTCGCTGCCCGTGCCGTTTTGATCGCCCGAGCTAGTCAACTTGTGAGTTAACCATAATCCTTAGTTAGGGAAATTAGGAAATTTAGGTGCGCGATCAGGACCGGTTTAGATATAAATTGTGATTAAGTTAAATGGTCGATCGATTAGGTTCGCCGATTGATTACTTTGCCTGGGGCTAATTGTGATTAGTTGAAATTGATTGATTGTGTTCGATCGCGAGCGAGTGACAGGTTAGAGACGAGCGAGCGATCGACGTTATAAATTGAATTTATTAATAAAGGCATTGTACGAATCGAGCTTTTTATTGTCTAATCGGTTTTGACTGCTCGGGATTAACTGGTGACTTTATTGATTTGGATGTCTTGCTAAAATGTCTGATTGGCAGTCCTAATTGTTCATTGAGTGTTCGATGGTCTGTTTGGGGTTTAATCGTCCTTCTGTGGTTGTAGTGTCTAATATTAGACTGCATATGCATATAGCCGTGTGTGAAGTCAAAAGTAATTTTTAGCATGAAAATGACCTTCGGCCCGATCTTTTACATGTATGAGCGAGCATCCGGCTTTAACCAAAGATAATGAAATGGGTTGATTGCTGGATGTGTTCTGTATGGTCATATGAGGGAACGATGATGCATTTCCTGACAAGTTCGTACCGCACCAATCTGATGAAACCAAACGATTTGCCAGAAGCACGTCAATTCTGATCCGGTGCTAACTAGCACGGAGGCAAAGTTGATAGGATGCCGGTCGCAGTTTGTGATGGACCGACGCCCCGTTTAGGGATGCCTACTTGCTGGTGTCGTGCTAGGCGCACCAGAGACACCTCTTGTAGTAGCCGTTACCGAGATAAAAGGGACGTAACCCGGTCCTACCGGTAGAACGCTCGATTGCATAAAGGTGCTGGATCACGTTATTTGTGGGAGTCACATCAAAGCCTTCTTTCGCATAGATTCTCTCATGTGTCGTGGGCATGATCATCGTTAATAAATGGACTAGTGTGATGTCATGTGCGTACTTGTGGATGAGATGCTTGTTTGAATGACTGACTGGATGGCTGTAAGTTGAGTCAAGCATTGCATTATGTGTGGTTGTAGCTGGCAAGTGTGCTTGTGTATGGTTATTATATCATAGATGTACTTGGGTGCTATATGTGGTGATGTGTTATTGTGAGATTTCTGTTAGGATGTCCGGGTGAATCAGTTTTCTAACCGAGCTTAGGCTTGATTCACTGAAATTTATTCTCACCCCGTCGTAGGATAACATTTTCAGGTCCCAAGTGATGGAGCCTCGTGGATGCCGATGATTGGCTGTTGGATTAGTCATCTGAAGTAAGATGAGAAGTTAGTCTTACCTGACTGAGTATACCTGCTAAGGTCTTGTCTAGTCACCCCGAAGTATGAGGTTGTATACGTACGGAAGTAATATCGATAGGATCAAGATTTATTTTTGGTGTTTGACTCCTGTTATTCTATTCCATATTTATTTTGATGTCAGGGAGTGTATATACGTTTCCGCATATGTAATTAAATGATAGGTCGATAGTGTGCCTGGGACGCTATCTCTATGATCCCGTGCCAGTCGTACGATTTTAAGGAATTATTGGATGCCGGTCGCAGCTTGTGATGGACCGAAACTCCTTTTTAAGGAATGCCTACTTGCAGTGCCGTGCCGGGTGCACTGGATACACTGCTTGTAGTAGCCGTCGCTGAGAGGGTAAAGTGGCGTAGCCTAGTCCTGCCAGAAGAGTGCGGGATCGCACTATTGATGTATCTATCACGCCAGTCACGTGGGTCATTGTTTAATAATGGACTTGTGTATGCCTGAGTGGTTGTGCTTCTGTTGGTTGTAGATTTGACAGATTTATTTTGATTGATATATATATCTCTGTTGAAATCTTGTGACTTATTGTGGTGCTTAAGACGTTCTGGGCGAATCAATGTCCTAACCGAGATTAGGCTTGATTCACTGAGATTAATTTCTCACCCCGTCGTGGGACAATTTTTCAGGTCCGAAGTAATGAAGAGACCGGTGCAGTTCGATACCCCCACCCACTCATCACTTGATATCAGTCTCCATCCGGTACCAGGTACGGACCAGATGTGGGAACGTTACATCACGACGATATGGGTCGATGAGGGGATGCCACAATTGGTAGCACACCTCTTTAAGGCCTGGTATCTTCGTGATGGGATAGATCTCTTTGGTCCGCTTAGAGGATTTGAGGGGCCACCTCTTCAGGGAGTCCTTAATATCCCCGCTTGGGACCCGATGGATATTGATACTCCCGATGGGGAAGTGGTGGACCCCGCGCCCAGTATGCAGCCCGAGCTCGAACCTGAGCAATCAGTAGCCCCCTCTGTGCATTCTAACTAGAGTTCCTGTGATGACCCGAACGACCCGGCTCCCCCGATTGGTTATGACGACCCGAATGTCGAGTTTACCCAGTAGAGGGTTAGGTTCCTTTTGTGGTCAAAGAACTGATGATGTTTTTGTGGGGGTACTGTTTTGGAGTAGATGAGAGTTAACCTTACCTGACTCCTGTATCTTTTTGTGAGTCCTAGAGGGCCGCCCCAAAGCTTGGGGTTGTAATTATCAGGCTCTGTAAGGTTATAGATCATCTATTCTCATCAGCTTTTTGTGTTGTGATATCTGGCTTTACTTCATATCTATCTCTTATGGTTTTATTGGATGGAAAATTGTACGTTCCGCATGCGCAGTATAATCTTAGGTCGATAGCAGTTGCTTGGGACGCTATCTATTATGACCTGGTGGCGATTTGGCAAGGGATGTCACGGGTTCGAGAGTCGGGACGTGACACGCTATCTCTATGACCTCGTGGCGATTTGGCAAAGGATGTCGCAGGCTCCAGAGTCGGGGTGTGTCAATTGTGGTCAATGCAAATGGCGAGCAGCCAATTCTTCATAAGGGAATTGGCCATTTCATGCAATCTTCATGCGCGATAATAAAGTATAAAGAGCGATTGATTTAAAAAAAAATGTTGCCTTATGATTTTATTACATAATACATGCAACAAACTTTCAAACTGACATTTAATAATGTAGGCATCTTTGCAACTCGCTCTCCCGCCAGCAATAGCAAGCTTCGGTGGCGCTGGATGATGTCACCACTTGTTCCCCTTTCGAAGACATCCCTAGTGATCTTCCTGCGGAAGAATCCTCCCGCAACAACCCCTCTCCTCAGGTCGCTGGCGGCACTAATAACGGGCATCGTGGTCAAGGAAATTGGAGAGTGGCTATTTCGTGCAATCTTCGCGCATAACAATAAAGTATAAAGAGTGACTGATTTGATTAAAAAATTGCGGTCTTATGAATTTTTTTACTTCGGCATTGCTTAGATAATACATGTATCAAACTTTCAAAGTGATGTACAATAATGTAGGCATCCTTTTCAACTCGCTCTCCCACTAGAAATAGCAAGCAACATCGTTTGTCCACTCGCCAGCCTCCGACGTCATCGCTGCCGTCGGCTCCCACTCGGGCGGTGGCATTGGGCAGCGTTATCGCTTCTTCCCCTTCCGAAGAAGTCTCGAGAATATTTTCCAGAGGCTCCCGCAGCCAACTGCCCCTCTCCTCCAAACAGGAGTTGCCGCGGGGGACGCTGGCAGCATTGGTGACGGGCATTGTGGTCAATGCAAATGGGGAGTGGTCATTTCACTTCAGAAGGTTTTGGAAAGACCTTCAGAAGGGAAATGGCCATTTCGTGCAATCTTTGTGCACGATAATAAAGTATAAAGAGTGACTCATTTGATAATAATAAAAAAAATGTGGCCTTGTGAGTTGATTTACTACGGCATTGCTTAGACAGTATATGCATCAAACTGTCAAAGTGATGTCCAATAATGCATGCATCTTTTTCAACTTGCTCTCTCGCCGAAAATAGCAAGCAGCATCTAATCGCCGATCTCCGATGTCGTCATGGCCACCACCGTTGGCTCCCAAATGAGGGGCGGCCAATTCCCTTCTCAAGGTTTTGAAAAGGCCTTAAAAAAGGGAAATGGCCATTTGGTGCGATCTTCGTGCACGGTACCAAATTATAAACAACGACTGATTTTATAAAATTTTAGTTTGAAATCATGCCGCCTTACAATTCTATTTAGTACGGCATTGCTTATGCAATTACGTGCATCCATGCCGTTGGATTTCATTTTGACAAAATCGATGTCACAAGAAATGTTTATTTAACCTTGAAACAGTGGTTCTGGTATTCATATAGACTCCAAGAAATGACAACATAACATTAGGTACTATTTGACCGAACACATGAGACACCTTATATATGGCAGATCAATTCCATGCAACCTAAGCTATACCGTTATAGCTCAACATGTAAAAAAACAGCAAATACAACCATTACTCCGCTTCACCTCATTACCTGCATTCATCTCTAAAGTCAAATGCTTAAAGAACAACAGAAAGACACACCCTCTTCAAGCATTCTTCTTCAACCTTCTTTCTCCACGATTCCGATAGCAAACGCTCCAGAAGAGGAGAACAAATGGAGGTTCCGCAGTTCGTGTTCGATATCTTAGGCGCGCTCTTGCTCTCTTGGAAAGAAGGGTCACTCCCGTTATTTTCGCCGGCTAAGTTCTGAAAGTTACGACCATACTAATTCATGGGTTCATTAAAATTTTGGTAGGAGCTTCTCCTGCAACTTGACCAGTATTCAGCAACTAACTTGGAGAAGTAGGAGTTGGTCTCCATCAACTTCGAAGGCTCCTCGTACTCCACCAGATTTCCTTCAAATATGAAGCAAAAAGCACCAAAGAAATAGATCCATGTTAAAAAAAAAACACATAATAAGACAAAAATCGCGGTGTTGTCTATTATGAATCCATACAAGTTACATATTATAAAAATTTATTCAATCAAACCTTTATGAAATGAAAACTCACATTCATTAGTGTAATGAATACAATTACCCTAGTTTGAAACTATAGATGCGTTAGTGTCTGAACCCTCGTGCCACGATTTTTTCACACGTGCCAAATAAAAGACCTTTTATTATATCTAATTGTTAAGTAACTTCTTTGCCTAATTGGTCCGCGGATAACTAGAAAATCGTTGGCTTAACACGATATGATCTTTGAATAAGTTCACCGCGATCCCAATCCATCCCGGCTTTTAAGTTTTCCGTCACATCGACAAAGAGACAGATATGCTTTAACGCTCCAAGGTTAATAAAAAAGCTCGAATTAGAAAGAGAAAATGGGGATTATAATTGTATCATGAGAGAAGTTATGAGGATAGTTAGAATCTTACCATAGGAGAGGACCATGACCATGTCACTGTCTATGACAGTGGGAACTCTGTGAGCAACGGTGATCACAGTGCAATCTGAGAACTCCTGCCTGATGATCCTCTGAAGCACAGCATCAGTTGTTGAATCAATTGAAGCGGTGGCTTCATCAAGGACCAGGACTCTGTTCCTCCTCAATAGAACTCTTCCCAAGCAAAATAACTGCCTCTGCCCAGCACTCCAATTCTCTCCTTCATCACTCACTGTTTGAAATTTCACGTTCACGTTCACATTCCCATTAGCATAAAAAAGAGTCAAAAGTCATTTTGATCGAAGGTACGAAGATATTGGTACGCGCGTGGAGTGGAAGGTGCTGTTGCATAGCTACGAGCAATTATTCTCGGATCTTCGTAGGATTTTAGTGACTTTGAAGCTGTGACTAGATTTCAACATGTAATGTAACAAACGATGCTCACCGGAGGAATCGAGCTGGTTCGGAAGGCTGCTAATTGTGGCCTTGAGCTGACATTTTTCCAGAGCCTACAGATCAATAAATGAACAAGGGTTGTTTTGCCACATCCATGAAAAAGATGATCTAATTGGGAGGCATACTATGAAGACTGGAAATCCAAAATTGAGCACTTGTGTGCATATTACCATCCATATCTCCTGGTCAGCGTAAAGGCCAAGAGGGTCCATGTTAGTCCTAACACTGCCTCTGAACAAAGTGGGCTCCTGAGGGATGATGCTCAGCT
Source organism: Rhodomyrtus tomentosa (assembly GCA_028455895.1). Taxonomy (NCBI): domain Eukaryota; kingdom Viridiplantae; phylum Streptophyta; class Magnoliopsida; order Myrtales; family Myrtaceae; genus Rhodomyrtus; species Rhodomyrtus tomentosa. The sequence continues at coordinate 35,277,292 of JAPCWY010000009.1, read as the reverse complement.
TCATCCTCAAGTCCTTCAATCCAATGGAAGTAATGTCTAGCCCGTCGATGTAGATCTTCCCGCTTGCTGGCTCAACCAATCGAAACAATGCGCTGATCAGAGTAGTTTTTCCACTACCTGTTCTTCCAACAACGCCAACTCTGCTTCCTTCTTTGAACGTGCAAGTGATTCCCTTCAGCACGAGCGGTGCGTTGGGACGGTACCTTAGCTGAAACCAAGTGGGAAAAAAACCCTTCGTATTAGCAACCTGGAAAAAATTTCTGGTTTTGAGTTGCAAATTTTGTACCTTCAGTTCTTGCAGCTCGATTCGACCCGTTGATGGCCATGAAGATGGTGGCCTATGATTCTCCACGACCGCTGCAGGCTCGGATGGTATGTGCATAAACTGTTTGATCCGCTCAACCGAGATAATGTAGTTTGACAAGTAGCAATACCACCGGGTCATAAAAACATGCGTACCGGACAAGGAAAAAGCGTAAGAAAGGGAGAGCCCAACAAGCCCTGCAAGATCAGGATAAACAAATTAAACAAGTACTTTCGACAATTCGATAAGTTCCTGCTGATTTCATGTAAATTTTCGGTTACCTGGAGGCACATATCCTTGAGGAAGTAGAATCAGAAGAAGAGAAGCAGTGAGTAGGGTCAGGTTCTGAAGTGCTTCTATTCTCAGAACTAGCCACTCCATAAGTGCATTGGAGTGGAAAAAAAGTTTCGCATCGGCGTCCACGAGTTTCAGGAAATTGCAGAAGAATCTGTCTACTGCGTTAAAAGCTCTAATTGTGACCACGCCTAGGGATGTCTCGGCCGCATAATTCATGAGAGGAGCTTTTGTCGTTCCGTTAATTCTTATTAATTCGCGCGCCGACGCCAAGTAATATGCCTTTTTAGATGAGGGACTGAACACGGTTAGCCCTTCATGATCAACAGATATAGACAAATTCAAAAGGTCTAGACTTAAAAAATCACCTGAACATATTTTGCAGCAACCATTGCAAAAGTCGCAACGATGAGAACTTGCCACGTGACGGAGGCCATAATCCCAATTATAATCAGAAGCTCAATTCCAGCAGCTATCACAAAGATGATGGAAAAGGGGATGTCGAAGTCTAGTATACTCAAATCTGATGAAGCCTGCGAGATTTTAAACGTCAGCCTAATTCTTCATATGGTAAGTGCGTGATAGAAAATGATAGTGCTGAAGATATAGAAACTTGAATGTGAAAATGATCGTACTCGGGTCAGAATCCTTCCCACTGGAGTAGAATCGAAGAACAACATCGGAGCTTTGAATATCGAATCAGTGAAAGCAGAAAAGAAGGCCTTGGAGGCCTTTATACCCAGATGAGCTGCAAAGAAGGATCTCAAGTACACAAACACAGCACTAAGGGAGGAAATCCCCGTGAAGACACCGATTAACGTGGCGCTACTAATGTCGGGAAATTGAATAGCTAGTGCTAGCCAATAGGTGGATGCAACTTGAAGCAGCACAAATGCTAACTGCGTCAGGAAGCCGAAAAACAGAAGGGTCAATCCTTTCGACACCAGTATGTAATCCCAGAATGGCTTCCACCCAGCATCGCCAATCTCCTTCTCTTCTTCTTCTGTAAGTTGCACTCCCGGTCGGGCCTTCTCAGATATCTCGACTTGTTTATTCTCTTTAGATTCCTCATGCTTCACCACAATGGAATCTGCAGTTTCACCGGGAATTTCACTGTTTGAAGGTCCAAATGTGGTTAAAACTTCTTTGTGAGCATTCACAAGCTGTTCGAATGCTGTTCCCACTGTCAAGAGCTCCTGGTAGCTCCCCGACTGTGTAACACGACCATCCTCCATGAGCTTCATAGCACAGAAAGCAATTCATGTTTAGCATATCCGAAAAACGAAAGTACAACTGGCCTAAACATTTTTCAAATATGAAAACCTGTTCTTACCAAAATTCGATCCATATCCGAAAGAAATTCCACTTGGTGAGTCACAAGGACGACCATCTTATTTTCGAGCACGCCCATGACACAGTCCTGCAGTAAAAGACTCAATTTAAGCACAGCAGGCTTGTTAATAACTGGTGTTTCTCCGCATTATTTTACCCTAGGAAAATATGGCCTCGACTTCTTACATTGAAGAGTATTGCAGCGGTGTGCGCATCAACAGCGCTGAAAGGATCATCGAGAAGATAAATATCTGCATCGTTGTAGACAGCCCGAGCTAGTTGAATCCTCTGCTTCTGTCCGCCACTCATGTTGAGCCCTCTCTGGCCTATCTCTGTAAGATCTCCATGACTGAAGCTACTGATATCTTTGTCCAGTGCGCACGCTTTGATGGCCTTCTTATATCGAGCCTCATCCATCGGTTTCCCGAAGAGTATGTTCTCCCTAATCGTCCCGCTTTGGATCCAGGAAGTTTGAGAAACATAGGCAGTCGATCCACATATTTTAACCTAAATTAAGATACGTGAAAGAGTTAAAGTTAGGTGCATGACAGAGGTGCACATCTTACAGGCATAGATGTCCTGAAAACTCACAGTTCCCGTGGTCTTGGTTATTTCTCCCAGTATAGCACAAAGAAGCGATGATTTGCCCGCCCCGACTGGACCGCAGACAGAGATCTTCTGCCCGCATTTGGCTTCCAAGTTTATGTCTTTCAGAGTCAAGATTGCAGATTCCATGTCCCAAGCAAAATTTCCTGATGAAATCTGTATGCTTACAGAGCTAGGCGAATCCTCTTCCGGGACTTCTCTTATTCTATCGTTCTTTAGCTCATCATCCACCAAAAATGTGTCGATGCGATCGAAAGACACCATCATTTGGATCAATATAGAAAGTGCCTCGGGGATCATCCTAACAGGCTCGCTCATCGCCCGCAACGTTGCAAGAACTGTGAAGATGGTACTAGCGTTCAATGGGGCGCTCTGAAAGAGAGCGCAACCTAGGAATATCACCGAAGAAACTATAGTCGGAGACATCCAATAAAGCACTGTCCCGTAAGCCCTCTTGAACTGGGCTTCGGCCAGCCATTTCATCTCGGTGGCACGGCGCGACTGGATCAAGTTCCTGAATCTTTCTTCCCACGACTGCAACTTTATGATCTTCATGCTGTTCAGGATCTCCGAAGTGGACCGGAGCCGCTCGTCTTGGGCGATCATGAACTGGGACTGGCAGTTTTGGATGATCTTGGCGAAAGGTACATTCAGAAGTCCGCAAATGAGGAGCGGGACTAAGCCTGGAAGAGCGCCAATGCCAATCACCGCAAAGAGTACACCGATGGACAGGAAGAGTTGCAATGTGAGGCTCCAAGTGGAGTGGAACCACCAAGGGAATTCTCCCATTCGATACGCATCCACCGAGATGTAATTCACGATTTCTCCAGTTGAGTGTCGATTTCTTGCGGTGTTCGAAAGTTTCAACTGCTTCTTGTAGACCGCTACCATAAGAGCCGATCTCATTCTCATTCCAGACCTCCTGGAATCAAAAAAGTAGTGCCTCTGCGAAAAGGACTCGACTAGCTTGGCAAGCATCAAGCAACCAATAATGGTGAACCCTTCAGACAAATCTCCCCTGCCTCCATTCGAGTAATTCACAAACCAGTACAGTAACAAAGGGGAAACAACGACCGCTATTGTTCGGCAAAGCGCGTATAAGCCAATGAAAATGTTCTCCTTGAAATATACTTTCGCAATGGCCTTAATAACCAAGTAACCCTGCGAAACCTTTTGATCACTTACAACCGAATCCCACGCGAGCACAAAATTTTTATAGGCCAGATCGGCTTCGTCCTCGGAGACCAGAGATGGGATGTCCTGGAACTCTAGCAGTTTCGAGTACCCCAAGCGTAACAATGGATTAATCCAAGCAAATGTCAACTTGCCGAGACAGCTGGCGCAGCCGAGCTCTGACCGGGATTCATCAGGCTTCGCATCTAATAGAGGTTCGTGTAATTTCTCATCCGGGTTCGGTTCCGGAACCACAACATATTTCCTGAAGGCACAGAACAGGAGGAGAAAGTTTATAGGCCAAGTCACAATGTCTAGAACTCCGATTCCGAGCCCTTTCAACAAGAGCGTGATGTTCAGAGCAGTGACGAGCAAACAGAAGGCAACCCACCAAAGAGTGACCAAGGTTCTCATCCACTTGGATTTCGCAGCAAGCAACGAAGCCGTCAAAGACATCCATATCAATCCTCTAACAACGTAAAGCAACCAGCTCTGAGTTCTAGTTAAGTCGGCTTGAAGCAAAAGACTCTTGAAGGCAAGAGCGAAGTGTGCGAGGCTACTAAATGCGCAAAAGACCGCCACGACAATGAGTAACAAGTCCCTCCTAGTGCCATTACCGACGGAATTGCGCTTTCTAAGGCTGACAGCGATCCACAACACGTAGAAAGCGCAGAGGAAAAGCAGGTTGGCTCCGTCGATTATGCTCCTCTGGGTGCAAGTACCCAAATCAAGCTCTCCATCACATATCCAAGAGAATGCCTCTGATTTTCAGCACATAAGAATAGGGAATCAAAAACTAAAAAACCGAAGTAAGCCCCCGTTGTTACCGACTAAGTAAAGCTAAAAACCATACATTGAAAGGCGAAAAAGCATGGCGAAGTCTCAATGACACAGTACTATGAACAGAGAATATCAGTTTCATTCATACAAAAGAAACAATGTCACAGAGACAATGTTCATGTTAGTGTTCATGTACCAGGAAAGGTCCAGAGAAGAGCCATGGATTGAAGAACTTGGGTGGTTCTCTGGGCTATGAGCTTCTGCTTCTCCTCAAGCACACCAACTGATGTGGCAGTTCAACTATAAAAATGAAGATCTGCTGTTCAGTGAATGAGAATGAAGAGAGGCTAATAATAATAGTGTATGATACTGCTATCGGTTATTTTTTACCACACGTTCTTTTAATCAGTAAACGCTCAAGCAAATCGATAATGGTGTCTAAATCTGCAGTTGAAATTGTACCTTCCATGACAGTACTGTCAAGGAATCATTTCTCATGTTGATGATAATAATAATGATGGCGAAGACGACCAGACGACAATCGTCTTGCCCCGGATTTGACACTAAGCAAAGAAGAGAAGTCTGAGCTTTCTTCCTCAGAATACATGTCTGTTTCATACAAATATATTCCGGATTGATCCTCTTGGCTGGTTTTGGGGTTTTGTAGATTGGAAGCTTTTGAAAGTTAGGAGATTGCTTGTCTTCATCGTGTCACGAACACGTACCTCAATCTTGGCACTCCAACCTATATGATAAAAATTATATGTACATGGTCTTTTTCTGAACCTCAAATCACCTCCGTCACATAATTTAAGTTAACCATCTTCTGGCAGTTCTATCATTAAATTTCTAAACGCCTGTTCACAGATCTCGCAGCTTTTTGACATTTTGGATTTAGCCAAGCCAAGGCACGACATGCCGCAGTTTCAAATTGGTACCAGCTACGGGCTTTCCTGAAAATGCTTTTCTCTTCTTCTTCTTTTGTGAAGTTTAGCAAACATCGTGTAGTAATATATCCTAAAGTCTTCTAAGGTTGAACACTCAATCGTCCGGTACTTCCCACGAAAAGTTGGAGTCAGACCCCGAATTTGCCTCTATCGTTGTGACATTCCTTCACAGTTTGTAAAGACCTCGACTGGCGATCAGCGGACTTCTACCGGCCCCAACAAATAAAAAAATGAAAAATTATTCTTTTTTAGAATCGAAAAATATTAAAAATTATCCACATCATCGCTGCCCACACCAATTCAACAATTTCTAATCGAAGTTGATCAAATGAACTAAATTAGCACGAATACAAAAAGATTTTTTTGTTTTTGTAAAGGACGAATACAAAAAGGTTTAAAACTGAATTAGCTATAAAAAAAAATTAGAACTGAATTGGAATAGATACAATAGGTTCAAGAATCCTTTGGTGATCATAACGTAGACAATTATGCTCATATGTTGTAACTCCGCATAATTTATAGCAACGTGGGCAATTTACAGTCAACAATTCTCTTAAAATTTGCGTAAGTTACTGCCTTTTTAAAATTGGCCGACGGTTAAAAATTTCTCCTGTTGATGGAAGAGTACATATGTCCCGATGCTAAAGTTCTTCCGGTACATATTTTCGAGAGACACAAGCTCACTCAAAATGGTGTGTGTCATATTCTCTTCGGCATTCAACTGCAAGAAGCATGAAGATATTTGGACGAACAACCACAAATCTTGTCATCCTTAAAACTTATTGTTTTAAAATTTCGAAGATTTATCAGTAATTCAACAAGCCACGTAAGATTACTAACGATGGTAAAATTAGGATAAAATTAAAAGTTTGATATTTTTTATGAGACAAAAAAAGTTTTTGATATAATTAGGGCAGATATTAAAGTTGAGGTCTTTTTGTATTAGCTTGGTAGAATTTGTATGAAAGTAAAAGTTAGAGTTTGTTATGAGACATAAAAAAAAAGTAGATATAATTATCATAAACGCTAAAGTGCGAGGTTTTTTTTTTTTTTGCGTATTAAGTATATTGCATAATGAGCCAAAGTTTATGAATCCTTTATGTCAGTTTCCTATATATAAATGTATCATTTTTCTCAATTTAGACAATTACTTTACAGTGGGCTTGTGATAATAATAAAGTTTCATTCCGCCTTATACTTCACGAATTGAAATTTATATTTGGCAATGCCTCCAAGTTATTTCCTCGAACCATGATGGACGGTACTATGATTTTCCATTTTTACTTAAAACTGGATCTAGGATCCTGGCCTATTTTGTCTCATTAGGATGTTCTTATTGGCTTTATTTATTTATTTTTTTGTCTCCTAATGATGATTGAATGCTAGTCTCGTTTAAAAGGTAGGTGAACAACTAACGATCTACATGCTCAAAATAAATCGAAGAAAATATGAATAGAAAAATGCTTACATGAGAGTACCGTCACGAATTATATAATTTCATCCGTAAATCCGCAAACTATCACCACGTACTTTGCATAAATCGCTCATTGATTTGGAGATCGTGTGGTCAGATATAACTAACTGTATCGTCAGACTATAAAGGAGCAACTTTCGTGTAAAGGAGCAACTTTCGTATATATGTGTGTGCGCACACACATAGATATATGTACACACACAAAATCAACTTTACAAAGTAGTAATAAACCATTTTATGATTTTCCTATATCAGCCGTCGATTTTTGTTTCACATTTATTTGTTTTTTTATTCTAGTCCACTTTGGCATGTCAAGCGAGCCGTCAATTTTCAACATGTTGGCACGGCATAACGTCTTCGCGGAAGCATATTTTGGAAGGAAAAAAAAACATGGGAGCAAAGACAAACTGGCGCGAATCAAAAACACGACATTACTTTATCAAGCCTCAACAAGAACACGTTGTTTTCCCGATCACACGAACGTGAAATTCGAATTCGACGGGTGACTGCGAATCGCCGATCCTACCAAGTAAACGACATCGCGAACCCGTCAATATTTCTTGGGACCCTTTTGTAATTGTCGGCTGTCATTTGGAAGGAAAAAAAAAAAAAAAGGACGGAGGAGGACTTGCCCTTTCTATCGTTATCATCCTTGGGTACGAAAACCACAAGCTAAGCTATTTTAATCGTGCGATGATGGGGATTAAAATTAAGTGTTAGAAGGCTAAACGACGGCCCAAAAGACTGCCGTTTCAAGCTTCGATTTGGACACGGCTCTTCTTGGATCAAGGGCTTTGGGGACAACTTCTTTTGTCCTTAACGCTTTTGACCCCATTCCAAGATTCGTGCTTAGTGAATCCTAATTCGCTTTCCTCCTCAACTTTTCTTGAAAATTGCCACGAGTTGTCCATAAGTCTATTTCTATCATTAGCTAGCACCAATGAGAGGGAAAAAAATGTTATATGTCATTCTCTTTCCACCAGACGGGGCCTAGTACGTAGCAATTTTAGACTCACTCATGTTAGGCTGTCAATGAAATAAGAATTTAATATAATCATCTTTCGACCGGTGATAAAAGGACAAAAATCCAAATTATGCACAGCGTGGCACATTTATTTTGAACTTCTTTTTATGACGTTAAAAACTCTAAATTATATCTATCGTGACACATTTACGGGAACATTTTTGTTGTGATATAAAGCATTGCAACCTTGTACTTATGTGACCTATTTACCCTCAATCGAAATTATGTCATATGATTTTTCAGCCAAAAACATCGTTTTCGTTTCACTTAAGTTACGTGGGCACAATGTTAACACAATTTACTTTCTAGCATCCATGTAGACAAGATTCTATATGGTCCTCAATAGCATAACTTTAACGGAAGATAAATGCGTCACGCAGACACGAGTTTGGGATTTCAGGTTTAACATAAAGTTATAGAAAGCATAGTTCGTGATTTTTGGTGATTTTTTCCTCATGGTATGCCATCAAAAGGGTCGGGGAAGTATGCATATGCAATTCAAGTTATGGGATTGCAATTTAATCTAGACGAACATGTTGTTCTCTTTGGACCCTACACCCAAAAGAATAGATAGAATTAAATCCATGAGATCGAACAATTATTGCCTCTTGTTCCTTCTTTTTTTCCCAAATTATTGTTTATTTCCATCTTTTGGCCAAAGCAATAATCACTGCCTTTTGGGGGCAGCAACATCGACTGCGATTTGAACGTTGGTTTTGACTGACAGAAAGATGATATTGAATCCTCTCTCTCCCTCTCTTGTGCCTAGAGTAGCAATGTCAATGTGGCAATAATGTGTCATGATCGTTTCCTTTGCTGCAGGACCTAAAACACCAATATCTTTTGAAAGGAAAATTAAAAAAAAAAAAGTCAAATTAGATCCTAGAAATATCAATGTCCACTCAAATTCCAAAAAGGAAAAATCCACAAAGCTCTCATCAAATAAAACAACATTGGAGGTTCGGATCCCCTGCCCTACTGCAAACAGTGCGACGGGCGCTCAGATCCTTGAAATAGGAGGGAGATTTGAGGAAATTTTTTGGATTTTTTTTTAAAGAATGATCTGAATCGTCCAGATGTCATCAGGACACCCCCTGCCCTGATTGCGGCGGGGTAGGGGATCCGCTTCCCAACTTTGGGGACATGGCTCAAGGACCCTCCAACTTGTGCTCCTATTAGCGTAATTAATCAAATGACTTTTATGCCCAATAAGATGATTCATGTAGTTTGTAGATGTCTATTTGTCAGGCTGTCCATCTAAACCAGAGGCAGTTATAGTAAGATGTCATGGGCATTGGATTCTCATGAATGTTTGTGTTTAGTTCTAGTTTTTTTTTTCTAAAAAGATTATTTAAAGAAAAAACATGAGCCTATTATAGTTGTATCAATTCAGTCACAAATCTCTTTTTTTGCCAACTCAGTGTTAAACCTTTTCTCATTTTGCCAATCAAATATTTCCTACTCTAACATGGACATTGAGCGTCCTACGTGGTACGGCCGACGCTAACGTAAATATTCTTTTCCTTTTTCCTAGCTTAGAGTCCGCAAGGGCGCCGACCCTAAGTATAGAGAACAAAAGAAAAGGAGAAAAAGAAAAAGTTATAAAAAAAAATCGAAGAAACATTCAAATATTATTAATATTTTTCCGACTCAATCCCAAACCTTTTCTCATTTTTTCAATTGAATCTTTTCTGCTAATTTCGGTAGAAAAACGCTGACGTGGACATCGAGCATCTTACGTGGCACGGCCGACACTAACGAGGGACGCAATGCCTTTGCCGGCACCAAGTACAGAGAGCAAAAGAAAATTTTTAAAAAAAAAAACAAGTTATAAAAAAATCGAAAAAATATTTGAGCATTATTAATATTTTTTCACGTCAATGCCTGCAATGTCACACAGGACATCCACGTCAGCGATTTTCGGCAAAAATTAGCTAGATGGATAATAGCATCGGTGAGAATGCAAAAGATTTTAAACTGAATTGGCATAATCGCAACAGGTTCAAAACTTTTTTTTATATATATAATTTTCCCTTTTATTTTCCTCGATGGTCGGAATTTAGTCTTTTGCACCGAGGTAGCAAATATACGCACGTCAAAGGTTGAGATTTATTGCCTTAAGAAGCACAAACGCTGCACTCGTTGAAGACGATCATCGATGAGATATTTCCGACATTAGAATTTTAGATCCGTTTCCGACCCGCCAAACCTACCTTCCCATGTTATCCAAGAAACGCCGTGCCGTGCTTTTCGTTTGCTCCTCGACCGAATATTAAGTTCAAACACTTTTCTTTTCCTTAGTAGAAAGCGAATGTTTTTGTCTCTGCTCTGTCTCTCTCCTTCCATGGCTTCCTTCATTCCGCATGCAGCACTTGTCGTCTGAAAGTCGATATACAATAATTGCACGAGGTCTTAGTAAGGTGTCTATATCTAAAGCAAGCGAAAAATCCAGCCCTTCATCCTATCTCAACGAACGGTGGCAAGTACATTGATTATGACACAAAACTCCAATCGATTTTCAAGATAATTTACGCACCAATGGTCAACGTCGATGCCGTTTGTCCTAATGAAATATCAACCGTTAATGTAAAACATTGGAGTCTTGAGTTTCTTCTCCCTTCGTTCGATTGCGCTCCACAGTCAAATGGGCCTCAAACGATATTACATTTCTTAGAAATTTCTAAGCAAATGTTTGGTCAAATTGAAAATTTTATGACTAATTGAGTAATCATACCTTTTCTTGAGCATGCTCTAAGTTTCCTTCTAGGTCGGATAAGCTAAGCATTGGCCTCGCAGGTTGTAGTTCAGGTCGCTTGCAAGGATCAATGAGAAACGGATTGCGCTGCGCTCATACTGATTGGCTGCTCCCTTTTCACATTACGTTACACATCTCTAGTTATATGAAGTGCAATTGAAATCGGATAAGGAATTCATCGCGGGTCAAATTTCACTCAAACATTCTAGTACTCAAATTAGGTCCCGGTGCTCGAAATGGAACGGGAAAGACCGACGGCAATGCACAAGACGTAGACAGCTCAGAAGAAAAGCAGGTTGGCGGCGTCGATTATGCTACTTTGTGTTGCAAGAAGAACCCAAATCAAGCTCTTCATCACATATCCAGGAGAATGCCTCTGATACGAACATGAAAGGAAAAAAAGATTAAGAAGCTAGAACCTAAGTAACTCCCCGTTGATACCGACTAAGTTAGCTAAAACACACGCATCAGAAGGCGAAAAACACGCCGACATCTTGATTGTAAAGTGTTGGAGTAGTCCCACATCAGTTGTGGAAGGGGCTGGTGATCAGTTTATAAGTGTGAGGGAGTCTCATACTTTGAGCTAACTTTTGGAATGAGAGAGGCTTAAGACCACCCAACATAAAGTGCTACGATGAAGAAACAATATCTAGTCCATTCATGAAAAAAAACATGATCAGTTTCATTGGAGAGACACTTAAATGTTCTTCACGGTAGTAATGTACCAGGTAAGCTCCAGAGTAGTGCCATGGATGTAAGAACTTTTGATACTTCTCATGCACGCCAATTGTTGCAGGAGTTCAGATGTAGGAGGAAAGAAGAGCCGTTCTGTGAATGTATGGAGAGCCTAGGATTAATAATGATCTTGTCCCAGATTTGAGACTAAGCTGCAAGCGGGCTCCTCAAATTATTTCCTTGTTTATATATCTTAAAAACCGGGAAAGTAAATAGTTTGCTTTCCGTTAATAATGCAAAAAAAAAAAAGATTAAATTTCGTTTGTTTGGCGATTTAAGAAAAGTAACTATCCTTTTGCACAAAAGGAAGTTGTATTCCCCCAATTTAAACTTCATGTTTTCAGTTCAGAAAAAAATCTATTAATTTTTCGTCATCCAAATATAGAAAAATAAGACGATTTTTCTCAGAACAGACAAACCCTAAATTTTAAAAGCCCCTTCACACAGACCTTGCAGCTCTGCGCAATGATCCCAATTCATTTTCTCGATCCATGAGCGATGGTATCGTGAAAGCCCGGTATGCGTGGGGTTAGCTTCAAATTACAGTCTTCGGCCTATTTTTTGTCTAAGTAGGATGCTCTTTACGTGCATTTTTCTCCTACAACTAATCAGCGAAATAACTCAAAATCAACCCTCCGAAGTAGTAAAATAGACCATTTTGTTTCGGCAAAAAAAAAAAAACATTTTGCGACTTTCCATTTTCTGCAGAAAATCTATCGGCATAACTCAAGTGTCGATTTCTGCTCTAGCGAGATTCTCAATCTCGAGCAATATGAACTCATTAGCAATGATGGCTCTCCATTTCATCGGTCCATCGTCGAATGGCCAATGAACAAAGAGCAGACATATATAACGAACATGAGATTAATTTTGATCCGACGGATCTAGAGCGAGGTTCATAAAGGCCAATTTTGCTAGAGGATTTCACGTTCATTGCCTTGGAGTCCACTCTATTTTGGTTTGTCGAGCAAAGTTGAAGATCAGGCCGGTCAATTTTCGACACGATGCCTCAACTCAATATCTCCATGGAAGCGTATTTTGACAAACATGAGATCGAAAAAGGCCAACACGAATTAAAATTAGGAGAATGCGTGGTGGCGGCTCCGCCATTTTTTTTCCCGAGCAACGGAGATTTCCCGATCATGCAACATTAACGTAAAGCAGAGTATTTACTTCCGATTTTTTAAGAAAAAGATAGAATTTTCACCTGCCATATATTGTTCTAATGTGACAAAGAAAAGAAATTGAGCTCTAGGTAAAAGAAAGAAACGATGCATACAGAGATTATTATATTAAGGATATATTCTTTCAACGTAGAAAAAATAATTTTTCTTAGACTTATTTCTTTCGAAATTTAAGACTTTAAAAAGATTAAGGTTTCAAAAATAATTGAAAAGGTGTTTTGCCCATCTCCTTCTTGTGATTACAACCTTTCGTCGAAAAAAAAAAGTGACTTCTAACATTTTCTTCCTTCGAAATTTATTTCTTGGCCCCCCCTATTTCAACAGCCAACATTTGAAATATCATTTGTTCTAAACCTACATATCAGTTTCACAACATTTGAAATATCATTTTTTTTTTTTTACACTCCTGGGAAAATGAGAGAGAAAGACCTTGCCTTTTGATGTCACGTGTCGTTCTTAGGACGCAAACCACGAGGCTTGCGGCACCAACCAAGCTGTTTAATCATGTGATGATAGGGAAACATTGGTATTTATTAAAGCTAAACTACGGCCCAAATGATTGCCAAAACTTTCTGAAGCTTCGACAACTTTGTTCTTCAATGGCAATGTGCAATCATGAGTCATTTGCTGTCCGACCCCCAAAAAGATCAATGTCTTGAACAAAGGGGTTTTTTTTTTACCAATTTAACTCCAAAAAAAAATTATTTATGAAAAAAAAAATATTTATTTCAAATGGCGCGCAAGTTATAGTGTCGCACAAGTGCCGTAGCAAGCAACCTTGCTTGCTTTGTGCAACTGCTTGCTACCGCACAAATCATCAATTTGTGATGAATTTTATTGACGACGAATTCTACGATGAACGTGTCGTTGGAAATGTACGCTATATATTTTGCGGCGAAATTTGCAACAAATCTGATGTTTCGTTGTAAATTAGCAAGGGGTTTTTTTTTTCTTCTCTAATTTTCCGTAACTAAAATCCTTTTTTTATCTCTTTCAATTATTTTATATTTTTAGACAAAAAAATATTTTTTTTATTTGTCACCAATTTACGATGAATTTTTACGCTATATCTTTTGCTACACAAATTTCGCCTCGAAATATATAATTTGAGTCCCACAAAAAGAGCAAGTGCTTTGTGAGGCACTTTGCCGCGGGTCTTACGCGGCACTCAAAGTATATATTTTGCGATGAAATTTGCGACATATTTGTCTTAAAATATAAAGCGTATATTTCCAACGACACGTTCGTTATAGAATTCGTCGCTAATAAAATTCGTCACCGTGAAGCACTCAAAGTATATATTTTGTGACGAACGTATCGTTGAAAATGTACGCTTTATATTTTGCGACAAACATATGGCATGAGTTTGTCACAAAATATATACTTTGAGTGACGCGCAAGACACGCGCAGCACTCAAATAAAATATATATATTTTCAACGACACGTTTGTCGTAAAATTTATCGCTAATAAAATTCGTACCTAATAAAATTCATTGTAAATTGATGATAAATAATAATAATAAATTGAACTTGGTGAGTCCAGCATTTGCGTGACACTTATAGTGTCGCACAAGTTTATACTGTGCAGGTCTCGCCCGCCATTATAAGTGTCGCGCAATACCCAAATCAGTAAATATTTTTTTCCTTTACCTAATTTGGTAAAAAAATTTGCATTAAATCGGAAAAAAAAAAAAACAGAACAAAGGCAGATTGATTCTAGGGAAAAAAAAAAACATATCATTCTTACCACTCGAATTCGGATGCCGACTCGCCCGCCGGACGTTTTTCGTTTTTCCCTCGCGTATATATAAGCTCGGCACTTCCCTTTGATTTGTAGGGAAACAAAAGGGTATATCAGCCTCCCGGTATCGCTTAACTCTACACCCGCTCCTCACCCGAAAGTAATCGTAAAATAGTCACGTCGGCTTTGGAGAACGTCTGAGAGAAAATCTAATCCTTCATCCTATTTCACCAGTAGCACATGACTACCAAGACGATGTCAAGATGAAACGATCCCTCATCAACGCTCAACGTTGACAAATATTTGACGAATCAAGTGGTCAAATGGGCCTCAACAAACCCAATCTAGCTGGGCCTATAGGGATTAAAATCGTCTCGGTAGGACTTACCTTAACATAAATTATGTTGCGTGAAAAAAAAAAAAAACAAAGAATTAATACCATGAAAAACTTCAAATTAATACACATGTGATAAATTTATTTAAAATTATTTTTTTGACCATGAAAAACATCAAATTGGTACACTTGTGATAGTTTTAGCCGAAACTATTTTTTGACCTCCAGAAATCCTAAACATGTACGCCTATGAAAGATTTAGCCTAAATTTATTTTTTTGACAACGAAAAATCTCAAATTGATATTCATGTAACAAATTTACTCTCCGTTAAATTGTGTTAATATCACTAAAAATTTTAAATTGACAGACAAAGGGTAAAAATCCCAAGCCGGTATACCTGTCAATTGTCAAGTGTGATAAACTTAGCACTTTAATAGTTAGATTTAACGAAGACTAACGAATGATAAATTTATCACGAATATACCAGTTTGAGGTAAAATTATCACAAGTGTACTAGTTTAGAGTTTTTTATGATTAAAAAAATAGTTTATGGTAAATTTGTCACATGTATACCAGTTTGAGATTTTCTGTGGTATTAACCCAAAAGAAAATCACTTGATCGGTCCTAAACTTTGACTCAGTATATAATGTAGTCCCTAAATTTTAGCCTAACGTGTCATATCGACCGTCAAATTTTAATTTATTCAATATGATCCCTCAACTTTAGGTACATGTTCAATTTTTTTTTTAACCAGGGTATCCGGACCAGTTTACGCCCACATTAACTATTCATCGGAGTAGACTAGCACAGTAAACTACCGTCATAGCCCCCACTTAAATCACAGGTGCTCATTTGGTATCCTCGGGGGAGATTAGCACAGCTACCTACCGCCATGGCCCATCACTTAAATCACAGGTGCTCATTTGAAAAATCGAACATAGGACCAGTGCGCCTAACCACACAACCTCAAATACATCCTAGCCAACTGAGCTACCCATAAATGGATGCACATGTTCAATTTAGTCTATAGATTACATGAAAATATTTAATATTATCTTTGAACTTGAAATTGATGGAATGATAATATTGATAAATATTTTCAATAAAGGTCATGATTACATTGAATATGCTTCAAAATTTAATGTATCGTATTGAACAAATTAAAAATTTAAAATTCACGTTACATATCTAGCTAAAATTGATGTATCGCAAGATCACGTTATAGCTCATATATCCCTAAAAAGAAAAGTAAGCAGGGGATATTAAAACACGTGTGAGAGTCCAGGTCCAAGGGGCAAGAAACATTAATGGGGTTAGGTCCATGTAATTAAGAGGCGCCACCATCTATGGGACCAAGTCCATTGATTGTGTCAGTAGTAGTCGAGTTTTGCTTGCTTGCTCTAAGCCCAAAGCAAAAGATCGCGCCAATCGATCCTCGCATTCAATGCAAAAATCCAGCTGCCAGCACGAAATCCAGTTTTATTTTTCCTTTTTCTTTTGACTTGTTGCTTCTTTGGCCATAGTAAAGAACACGGCAAATAAACTTCTTTTCCCATTTAATGTTGCTGGCCCAATTCCCAGCTCCTGCAGAGAGCGATTACGTTTGGAAATATTATATCATAATGTTGTCTTTTTAGAACCAAAGGAAGAATTCCCATGATGGAGTAGTGATCACATGGATATGGAATTCGTGGTTCGGGTCTGGGTCAAACCCCGATTTTTCGGGTAAAGAAAAAACCGTTCAATGTTGAGACCCGAGTCGATTTTCCTTGGAGATAATGTAGAACGAATTCAAATGGAAATGGGCAGCTCCGAGCTAGGATCGACGCATCAAATCGATCCTGGACTGGTTTGGGGTTTTCGAAATCGGAAACCAAATCGGCTCTTCTGGCAACTACCCAATAACCAATCTGATCACGCCGGTCGTGATCGATTCTCAAGTTAAACCGGCCCGGCCTCACGCCCCTAACCATCCCTACCTTCGTCGTCGCTCGAGAAGTTGTTTGTTTGTGGAGCGATGCTCGATGCTTTTAGCTTGAAATTCCGACACTATTTTAATGCAGTGCGAAGTTATGAACTCGAGGGTTTTGTCTTGGTCCATGTTATCCAACTTCGTATTATTGTTTAATTAGGGTTTAAGACGATAATAAATTCCAAATTAGCCTCGCAACTTTCAACCCTAGCTCGGGTGTTGGGAACGTGACCTACCATACTCCTCGACATTGCATGCATGCGAGCTTTACGAAGAATAGTGTGAGTTTCTTATCATCTAATCGTGATTTATTATTCCCGACCAAAAAAAAAATCGTGATTTATTACAACGGATTATAATGTCTCTTTGATAGGATCGATTTCAGCTCTCGTCCCCATTTTAGCCAAAGCAAGGACGTGACATGGGGTTTAAGCCCTCTCTTGTTCTCAAAATACATAAATGAAAAACTTGAAAATAGTTTAAGGTCGCTGGGTCTTAGCTACTGACCACACGAGGTCGAGCCTCACCGCATGGCGAGCTTCAGCTCACCTGACGACTGGCGCAGGAAGAAAAAAAAGAAATTAAATTAAATATATGAAACACATATAATATGAACAAATTATTTAAAGATTCAATATTTTCTTGCCTTAGATAAAGTCATGATATTGGCATTGTCAAATATCACAAAACAAAACAAAAAACTTAAAAAAATTGATTTTCGAAAACTATTTTCCTTTTTTATGTAATTCCCCCCAAACAAATGCACCCGAAGATAAATTTGGTAGACGGAAAGGCAATATAAAAAAAAACACGCATAGTACGAACAAATTATCTAAAGAAAAAACATTTAATATGAAAAAACATATAATGGGGCAATTTATTTAAATTTTTGCCTCAAATATAATCATGAAATTGACATTGCGTTTCAAACGAGATCCAAACACTAGATAACGTTTTCCGTCACATATTACAAGACAAAAAAAATAAGTTAGAAAATAATTCTTCAAAAAAAATCTTCCCTTTTCATGTAATTCGCCTCTAAACGAATGCACCCGAAGGTAATTTTCATAGACGGGCACGAAATTTCTCGTTGTAGCACAACTTCGGTACGAGATTAAAATTAAGATTTTTTTTTTCCTCCATGTTGAGGACAAACTGATAGCGTGGCACTATTTCAATTTTAAAAATTTAGTACTAGAGACAAAAGCAAAAGACGATAAACATGGACAACGCCATCGCAAATCGCTTCTCAACCAAAAAACATCGCAAATCGCTTCGGTCTTCGGCAGAGGCGTGTGTTGTCTAGACGCACTTGACGAAGTCAGTTTGCGACACGCGCCGACACCACGCGACGGCGTTAAGGCGGCCGACATCTGCAGCTTGGGCGGCGCGTCCGAGGATCTTGTCTCTGACACGGACCCGCCGTACATTTGATTGCTCGCCACCAGAACAAAGAGATCTTTAATTTTCCTATTTATTGTACATAATGCAAGACAGACAAAAGAATAATTCGAAAATTTCATATTTCAATGTTGAACAATTACTAACGGAATACTAATTTGGAAACCAATTAAGTAAAGTTTACAATTTTCCAAGAATTACTTATGTACTCAACTATAGGAAAAGTTACTTACGAAATCATCGGGAGAATAGCCGTGATGATGACTGCGCTTCAGTGGCAATTAACATTTTCTTACCCCAAAAAAAAAAATCATCAGGAGAAATTAAATAACAACACCTATACCATCCACGATTAGGGGTGTGCAAACTGGACCAGACCGGGCTGAACCGGTCCAGGTCTGGCCGGATTGGTCCGATCCTTGAAGTTGGCAGTCCGGTCCTCGATTCCAATAAATAGGATCGATGACTGGGCGGTCCAATCCCTAGTTCCATGGTTTGGGATCGAACCGACCCGGCCCAGATCGAATTGCCAATATTTTTTTTAAAAAAATTAATCTGCATCTATAATTAACCTATTTTTAACATTTTGAGAAACCCATGAATATCATTTCATGCTTCTTGAGTTTAGTAGTGTTATTTACATGATTGTCTTATCGTCATAGGTTAATTATAAATTGTAAATTAATATTGTATTGTAATTTTGAAGGGCTAGGTTTTTATAAGTAATTAGAGTTATCGTTCCTAGTGGGCCCGGACCAAAATCGGCCCGGACCAATCCGTAATCTCAAAAATATGAGGACCGAAACTATTGATCCAGCCTCCGATTCCATGCCAGGACCATGCACACCCCTATCCACAAATGTTTTTCCCAGATGCAAAAGGCTGCATAAAGTAACTTTCTTACATTTGATACAAACTTGTCGTTTAAAAAAAAAGTCAAATTTTCGAAAATAAATTGTTTGTTTCTTTAAATTGATTTGACAAAAAAAAGTTTCGACAAGACAAATTTATTCGTCCAAATGATCAATGCATCGTGACCGTGGCCACGGATTAAAATTCACTTCCTTACACTCGCGATAGGGTGAAATCGGGCCTGCGTCTGTACATGGCAAAGTTATTGTCACATGCCCGCCGGGCTTGTCCTATACACACAAGGCCGAAGTGAGATTTGGACGGGTTCGGATCACGTTATCAAGTCATAATATCCGATTGCGGATCGATTTGGGTAGAGTCGACATTCTATCTTTGCCTTATATATTATGGGTGGTGCTTGTAACGTGCCGATTGAGGCAATATCAATAGTTCAGTCCGATCAGAATGCTCATTCAGTCCCGAACTCATCGAATGATCACCTCCTTGTGGCAGCTTGGGGACCCATCAAAGCCCTCTTTGATCACGAAAATTCGAGTTTTGAACCCATGGTCCCCTAAAGTTCCTTGACACCTTACTCCCACCTGTGATTCTTCGTTGTCTCCACCTTGCCCCGCCCGACTTTGCTAAACTCCAAATCCCAACTTTTTACTGTCGCAGAAAGATAATCTTTTCTTTTTTTTTTATAAACTATGCAAGGGAAGACTCTTCTTTATCCTCCATTCGAACTGCTAATCAAAATTAGAAACGATTACCTGATTAAATGACCCGATTGAGCCGTCTAATCCCGGCCGGCTCGGAACGAGCAAGCACGAGTGGGTCTCGACAAGCAATTCCATGCCACGAGCGGGTCTCGACATTACTTGATACAAGCTCGATGACCATGTTCTCCGGGCTGCCGTTGACGCGACTCTTGCTGCCCGCTAATTGCACCTGCTGGGGGAGCAACTTTGGCCGGAAAAAACGGTGGCGGCCGCTGGCCGGGTCGGTAATTCATTCACGGTGACCTGTTGGGTACAAATGAAGTTGCCGAGGTCCCCTACGACAGGCACGCTCGAGACAAAACTCGTCCCCGACTGATCATCTTGTCGAGATGGATCGCTCGCTGCAACTTGAAATGATGGACGACCAGACCATCATTGCATCTCTATTTTTGTTTTCCCTTACTTTTTTGAAATTGGGTCTTGCTTTATCTACGGCAGGTTGCACGAGTGGCGACCGTGGTCTGTCCAAATAGAAATATCCTATCGTCCATGAGAGATTTCGGGAGCCTTCAATTCCCGGAAATTTAAATTGCTGCCAAATGTTGCATTTGATTTTGTTTATCTTTTAAAAATAAATAATTTAAAAAATATATTTAAAAAAATAATAATCTATCATATCACTTGATATAACTAATATATAACATGTTCATTACTAACAACTATTATGTCAAAATATTTTCATTAACGGTGAAGATATTTTTTTTGGCTCGTGGCTAGCGATTAATAACTCGTTGGGACAGCTATCATATATATATTTTCTCGTGAGAAATAAGTAAGGCATAATTCAAAAACATTACGATTTTGTAGATCTCATCGCGAATTGAAGACACAAAAAATCGCATTAGTGATTATCAAATTTGAGGATTGAATTATCTCGAGAGTTATGCTCATGAATTTGAGCCGCCCATATTAACTTTTTTTTTCCACATAAATTAAAGAAAAAGTAATGAGAGAATCGTAACTACAATTGTTTTTTTTTTTTAAGTCATGGAACAGAAGTAAGCGATTTAGCTTAACAACTTCGCTCGAACTTTGGCGCTCTTCTATCACTCTCTCCAACCCATATCTTCTTCTGTGCTGTCTTCTTCATCCTCACCTGGCGTCTTCTCTCTTCTTACCACCACCACCCCCCCCTCTCTCTCTGCTTTTTTGGAAACAGGGTATGTAGGTTCGTGCCTCAACTTAGCTTCCACGCGCGCGATTCTTGCGGTCGTGTTGCAGTCTCGCAGTTGGTGATCTTCTTCTTCTTCCTCTTCTTCACGATTTTATTAGGAAGAGACTAGCTGGTGATGGGCATTGGCTACCGTGCGTTTTCTCGCTCAGTTTTTTTCCGCGCTGGAAGTTCCGCTCTGATTGGGTGAGAAGACCGAGGATCTGCGGAGAAGACGTAATATTGTATTGCTTCCTTGTTGACTGTGCAGTTCACTTGCTTGATTCCCATGATAAGCATTTCGATTTTCACGGATCGTGCCAGAGGATCTTGCTCATGCGCTCTTCTCGTTCTTCGTGCGAAACATGTATAATAATAGTCAGACTCGACCGCTGGGTGGGTTCGGTTCGGCTTTGTTCGAGACGGATAGAAAAGCTCGGCTCGCTTGTAAAACCAAGTGTTTGATCGGTTTTGCTGCCGTTTGACGTTATCTGTTATTTTTGGAGGTCGCGCTTGCCTTGAATTTCTATCCGAGGAGGAAACTCTTTTAGCTCTTCTTGTTTGAGTTTGGTGATCCAAGGCTTGAGAGAAATCGCCGGTGTTTTGTAGTTAGCGAAGTCTAATGATTTGGGCAATCTCTTAAGCCGTCGCAGCTTTTCTGTCGTCTCTCTGAAGGCGAAGGAGAAGGTGAAGTTTCGGTGCAATCCGAACCCAAGTCCGAGTGCCCAAGTTCTTCGCATTTCCTAATTTGAGCTGTTCCACCCGAATGTCCTTGAGATATTGTTTGCGGAGAAAAAGAGGAGATGCGGATGGAGGAGCTTTGACCAGTGTGTTTCCGATTGGGAAGTGCTCGAGAGAAACTTCGATTCCGACTAGGTTTCGTAGTTCTTGCTGCTCAAATCTTCGGGGACGGCAGGTGTTTCAGTTCCTTACGCAATGAGTCAACGCCAGAAGCAAGGCAAGCCGGAAAAGCAGACGACTGAGGTAGATGAAAGTGTGGTGGTTGCTGTTAAGGCATCTAGAGAAATTCCTAAGACTGCTCTTGTCTGGGCATTGTCCCACGTTGTTCAACCTGGGAACTGCATATTGTTGTTGGTTGTGGTTCCTCAGCAGAATTCAGGTACATTCCTAAAGCATACCCAGTCTAAATTTTGGTTCAGTGGGATTTTGGTTTCAGTCTTGAGATTATCCATTCTGTTACAATGATTAGTTTCAAGGTTTTGAAGGTAAGACAAAATTTCTTGGACATGATTTATCCTAGGCTTAGTTTCGGCCATGTTGCCTATCAACAATCGCGAGTAACTGCTTATAGTCCTTTTTCGCTGAGACCAGGTAGAAGATTATGGGGTTTCCCAAGATTTGCTGGGGATTGTGCTAATGGTAATTCGAAGTATTACTCAGGATCTAGAGCAGAGCAGAAAAGTGACATTACAGACTCCTGCTCCCAGATGATCCTTCAGCTCCACAATGTTTACGATCCGAATAAGGTGGTTGTCGTATGTATAGATCATAATAGCTTCAGTCATGTTGGTTGTCCTAGTCATGTGATTTTTTTCGCCGGTTTTCGCAGATAAATGTCAAGATAAAGGTTGTCTCTGGATCTCCTTGTGGTGCTGTGGCTGCGGAGGCCAAGAAAGCTCAAGCTAGTTGGGTGGTATTAGACAAGTAAGTTATTTATTTCATGCTCTTTCAGTCAAAGGATCATGGAACTTGTCATTTTTTACAGTGTCTAACCTAATGGAAGGTCAGGCTTCTGACCAAAAGTTCGACCATGGAAAACATCTATTAATAACTGAAGTTTGGTGGTCTTGCTGTTTTTCTTCAGACAGCTCAAGCATGAGGAAAAACAATGCCTTGAGGAGTTACAGTGCAATATTGTGGTTATGAAGCGGTCACAACCAAAGGTCCTCCGCTTGAATCTGGTGGGATCGCTCAAAAAGAAATCTGAACATGCAGGTGCATCGACTTCTGAGATGGATCGAGCACATCACAGTGGCAAAACCGATGCTTCAAATTCTATCCGAGGACCAGCAGTGACTCCAAGCAGTAGTCCTGAATCAGGGACGGTCTTCACGAATACTGAAGTGGGGACATCATCAGTGTCAAGCTCTGATCCTGGAGCTTCCCCATTTTTCACTTCAGAAGTGACGAGAGAAATAAGAAAACAAGAATTAATGTCCATAGAAGAATCAAAGAATCTCGATCAATGTACTTCAGACTCAGAAAGCGAAACTCAATCGCTGTCTTCAACGAGCTTGAGGTTTGATTCATGGATGTCAGAAGTTCTTACTTCTCACTGTCAAACCTCAAGATGCTCTCGAGAAGACTCTGTAGGAGTAAGAGCTCATATCAAGGCCCATACGCCAGTTGGGAAGACATCGCCAAATAAGTTCTCACAACAGGATGGAAAAGCTGATATTAGAGTGCCAATCTGCAGGAATGATTTGGAATACAGTGGAAATGTGAGAGAAGCAACCTCAGTATCCAGACATGCACCTCCTGGTCCCCCTCCATTGTGTTCCATATGCCAGCACAAGGCCCCCGTCTTTGGTAAACCTCCAAAATGGTTTAGCTATGCTGAGCTCGAGCTTGCTACCGGAGGATTTTCAAAGGCTAATTTCTTGGCAGAGGGAGGTTTTGGATCTGTGCATAGAGGGGTACTTCCAGATGGCCAGGCAATTGCTGTTAAGCAACACAAATTGGCTAGTTCTCAGGGTGATCAAGAGTTCTGTTCAGAAGTTGAGGTCCTGAGTTGCGCTCAGCACCGAAATGTTGTTATGCTGATTGGAATCTGTATAGAGGACCATAGAAGGCTGTTGGTTTATGAGTACATATGCAATGGTTCATTGGATTCCCACCTTTATGGTAATGTTCTTTTCTTCCTGCCCAAATTAGCTGCGGCATATCTAGAGTCTATATGAAGTTAAAGTTCATGATGGCAAATTTTCAGTGTAATTATAAAATCAAATAGAATGTTTCTCATTAAAAAAAACTGTCAATATAGGACGGACCATATCTCGAAGAAGTTGGTAAAATATCTCAAATTGTCAATACAGTACTTGTGTAGAATGCAGATGCAGTTCAGTTCATGTTGATCAAATATTTGACTACAAATACCGTGTGGTTAGGAGCCATGCCTCATGAGATAAAGGAAGTACTGTACACGACATGATTATGTAGTCTTAGGCATGACCGACATATAACTTCGGATTGTCTGAGCTGATAAAGGATTCTGCCATCAGGCTGTCATCAAGAGCCATTAGAATGGTCATCACGGCAAAAGATCGCAATTGGAGCTGCTCGAGGACTACGGTATCTTCATGAAGAATGTAGAGTGGGTTGCATCATCCACCGTGATATGCGGCCAAACAACATCCTTGTGACTCATGATTTCGAACCTTTGGTACTAAATCTTACCGATCTTCTCATAGTTATGCAAAGTTCAGATGAAATATGAAAGCTCAAGACACACTGGTTCATCACCCTAAATTGTTCGAGTTCTTCTACACCACATCTGCAAAAACATTTTGACTACTTAAGGCGTGCTGCTTATGCTAGGAACATTAAACATATCCAATATCATAGATTTGCATGTTTCTGCATTGTTAAATTCCTTATCTCAATGCCTCTCTTGCTAGGTCGGTGATTTTGGACTGGCAAGGTGGCAACCTGATGGAGATATCGGCGTAGAAACAAGAGTACTTGGAACTTTTGGGTTAGTCTTAACACTATCTACCGGCAATGCCACTGAGTTTTTGTATATATGTGAGATATTCAGTTGGTTAGTTTCCCTTTGATTAGGTATTTGGCTCCAGAGTATGCGCAAACAGGCCATATTACAGAAAAAGCTGATGTGTTTTCATTTGGGGTGGTCTTGGTGGAGCTGGTGACCGGAAGAAAAGCAGTGGATCTTAATCGGCCAAAGGGCCAGCAGTGTCTGGCAGAGTGGGTATGACGTGAATGAATTTGCAATCTATCCCCAACTTGTCTGAGTTTCGATTTTCGGGAGCATGACTTTCTATATTCTGCCGATCTCCTCCGTAGGCACGCCCCTTGTTGGAAGAGTACGCAATTCATGAACTGATCGACCCTCTCCTGGGAGATCAATTTTCCGAGCGGGAGGTTTATTGCATGCTCCATGCTGCATCACTGTGTATTCGACAGGATCCTGAGTCAAGACCTCGCATGTCACAGGTAAAGACTTTGATAAAGCAATGGAATGCTTCGTCACGTGTCAGTTAGGAAACATTTGTAGGTACACACTGAACAGGAGTGCCTATTGCTGGAGTCAGATGCTTGAATCAAATTGAAACTTTTAGTTGTTTTGGAGACTTTTTGAGAGACATTGAATCGATATTTCTTTCGCCTCTCTTTTTCATTTTCGAGAAGGTGCTTCGGATCCTGGAAGGGGACATGCACATCGACGTGAATTACATGTCGATCGCCGGGGTTGATGTTGGCAGCCATAGCGGAAGGATCCGCGACGAGCAGCAATACCACAGTGGTCCTCTGTTGGATGAAACCAGGCAAGCCCTCACTAGAATACACTCTCTTCAGACACTAAACACTTCTTTGCGGGAGAGAGATAAAGCAAGGAGAAGATCATATGGAGAAGCTCTGTGAATTAGCAATAGAAGCTCATATCATCAGACAACTATTATCACACGAATCCCTTTGGTAATTTTTGGACATCTTCCTCGTCCCGTCTCTCAGTTTTTTCTCTTCTGTACAGTAAAAGGGTAGTTCATATCAACCTAGTTAAGTATTGTTATTCCTCCAACATTTGACTATTTGAGAAGAATACTGATCATATAGCAAATATCAAGCCGCCGAAGCAACTTTCGATATTGCATCCCATTGTGTATGGGCATTTTTTTTCTTACGTGCTATGGATCAGCTTCTCTGTTAACCTGGTCGGATTGTCAAACTCGTCACATGATGGGGTGCGACCGAGTCAGAGGATTGCTCATAGGCTCATTTTGAGGTTTCCAAATTAGCAACTTCCTTAATTCAGAAACCGAAAAAAAGAAGAGAACCAACAAAATTTAACTGGGAAAATATATTTGGTGAGATTTATTTTTGAAACAAAGCTCCAAGATGAAGAAGGGTGTCTTGTAGTATATGAATTTGATACGTTTCCTCAATGGGAACCGAAGCCCATCCAAAATTTCTTAACTTGAATGAGCTTCCTAATTACATAATATTTTTATGTATACTCTCCCTCATACACGCAAGCCCCTGAGCTGAGCATGGGATTAACGGAATAATTACGGAATAATTTTTTCATGTAACCTTCAGAATTACGCGTCTTCCCTAGTGTACAATGCAATCTCCAGAAATCATGCTGATCTGGATTTTTTTTATTTTTTATGAACAAGTCTTAGGATGTTCCAAAAAACTGGTATGTCGATGCAGGATCTTGTCCTTTGTCCTGAAGCATATCCGTGCATCTTTGCTGGTCAAACAATTTCCTTGGTTGACCAGGTATGATCTAACTGGCCCACACCCCCCATCTTTGTGTATTGGAAGAAGGGTTTGCATTTGAATTGGGCTGAAGAAACTTCGACTTGAAGTGAAGACTTTGCCATCCGATAAGCTTTTGGTGTTGTGGGGATTGCCTCCAAGAAAACAGAAAGAAACATGACGATTTCGTTCACGTCTGTCTAGCGTCGAATCCATCACGTTCTTGGTTCCCCTTGCTTCTTAATCCACAACAGCAATCTCTCCACCTAATTTTATATATATATGTAACTCCCATTTCTGCAACATCCTCCTCGATCTCTCGCTCTCTCGAAGGGGTGAGGAATAATGGAGGGAAAGAACAGGCTTCTACATGGGACATTGGAAGCTACCATCTTCCGCGCAACGAATTATACGCCGCTTTTCCCAATCAGTGTGAGCACATCGCGTATCCAATCGCATTGCTCGCATGACCGATGATGATGCTCATATCACTCGAACCTTCTGTAATTGCCGACGGATAAACCATAGCCCCTCACGTTGACCCTGTAAAACCTGCGGCCACAGAGCAGCTGACAGGGTCCCTGGAGTGAAATTCATCGCATCTAACCGAGCGACTCGACTTGTGCAAGCCTCATTTTTCTTTTTCTTCTTTTTTTTTTCTTTGCCCACATTCTTGATGACTCCCCATATAGCCTCATAGCTTGTGCATAATGCTCTTCCTTCTCTTCAGTTGGAGTACTAAGGATTGCTGTTAATGTTCAAGACAAAGATGGTGGTCAAATTCTTTTGCCTAAATGTTCAGTGTTCGGAGCTACAACTTAGATTGAATTTGCATTATATCCGAAACAAACAGTTGGATTGGAAGCATTTTTTCCGTGACACCCACGAGAATTTCTAGTTTTGTTCGTGTGCTGTGATCTCGTGTTGTGTTTACTGGTTCAAGAGCTAAGCAATCCTTGTTCTCTTTTAATGCTCAAAGTTCAGATCTTGCAGTGTATACTAGCATATGGAAGGGCCCTCCATGTGACCATCAAGATAAACAACGAAACCGTTGCCAAGACTAGCGAAGAACGGGATCGCATATGGAATCAATCATTTCAGATCCTCTGCGCTCATCCATTCGATTCGACCATCACCATCACGATGAGAGCAAGCTGCATAATCCTGGGAAAGATCCATATACGGGCAGATGAGTTACTAAACGAAGCCAGTTTGGTTCATGGGTTTTTCCCTCTTCAGATGGGAAATGGTCAGCAGAATGAGCGATTGAAACTTCAGCTGCTCCTATGGTTCAAACCAGCAGATATAGAGCCGAGCTGGTCGAAGATACTCACCAACGGCAAATTTCGTGGCCTAAGGAATGCGACATTCCCTCAGAGATCGAACTGCCAAGTCACCCTTTATCAAGATGCTTATCATCTTACCGGGTTCCAACCTCCGTTCTGCTTTGGCAAGACTCCGAGGAGGCTCTGGGAGGACATGTTCGAGGCCATTGAAGGTGCAAAGCATCTGATTTACATTGCAGGCTGGTCGCTCAATCCAAACATGATTCTGGTAAGTGGAAACATAGAACACCACCTTGTGCCTTGCACTTTTTCAAGAAGTTTTGACATTTTTCTTCTGCAGGTCCGCAACTCGGATACTAGCGTTCCAGAAGCTTTTGGAGTTAGTCTGGGCGAATTGCTGAAGCGAAAGGCCAAGGAAGGCGTAGCAGTGAGAATTATGCTTTGGGACGACGCAACGTCACTGCACATAATCAAGAACACGGGCGTAATGAACACTCATGATGAGGACACCCTCGATTACTTTAGGCACACCGGAGTTGTGTGCAGACTATGCCCAAGATTGAACAACAACTTCCCGACTTTGTTTACTCACCACCAGAAGACTATCACAGTCGACTTGCCGATGCACAGTAACCCAAGCAACCGAGAGCTTGTGAGTTTTCTGGGGGGGGTAGACCTCTGTGCTGGCCGATTTGATACCGAAGAACATTCCTTGTTTCGCACACTCAATACGGATCTCCACAGCCAAGATTTTTACCAAACATCCATCTCAGGAGCTAACCTTGAAAAAGGCGGGCCAAGGGTGCCGTGGCACGACACTCATGCGCGTATCACGGGCATGGCTGCTTGGGATGTGCTAACCAATTTCGAGCAGCGATGGACCAAGCAATGCGACCCATCTCAATTAGTTCCCGCCAATTCCCTAGCAAATCTGTCTCCAGAAACTACTTGCAGCATTTCAGCCGAGCGGGATTGGAATGTGCAGATCCTCCGGTCGATTGACCATGTATCAGCTAGCCAAATGTTCAGAACTCTTACCGTGGAGAGAAGCATCCATGAAGCTTATGTCGAAGCAATTAGGCGAGCCAATAGGTTTATATACATTGAGAACCAGTACTTCATAGGCGGATGCCATCTGTGGGAGAGAGACACTCGCAGTGGGTGCACAAATCTAATCCCGATCGAAATCGCTCTAAAGGTGGCGAATAAGATAAAAGCCAAAGAGAGATTTGCAGTGTACATAGTGATACCAATGTGGCCAGAAGGAGTGCCCGAAAGCGAACCGGTGCAGGACATATTACACTGGACTAGGCAGACCATGGCGATGATGTATAAGTTGATCGGAGAAGCGATCCGGGAAAGCGGAAAACCATGTCACCCAAGAGATTATTTGAACTTCTTCTGCCTCGCAAACAGAGAAGGGGAATTTAAAGGCGAGTTGACTCCTCAGTCTTCTCCGCAACATTCGACACAGTATTGGTATGCTCAGAAGCATAGAAGGTTCATGGTTTATGTCCATTCCAAGCTCATGATAGGTATCACTAGACATTCATCGGATAATTCTTCTCATACATACTGTTTTTCAAGCCTTTTGGCAATTTTTAAATCAATGAACTCCTAGTAGAACCATAGTTACTTATATCATTATGATTTGTGATTTCAAAATATCACCTTTATAGAGAAAAGTAAGCTGAATATGCATCTTAAATTCTGGTGGTTCTGTTTCTTGCAGTGGATGATACATACCTCTTGATTGGATCCGCAAACGTAAACCAAAGATCGATGGCTGGCCAAAGAGACACTGAGATTGCCATTGGGTGTTACCAGACCAAAGATGGCGAAATCCAGATGGCTCGTGGAGACATACACGAGTACCGTATGTCGCTTTGGTACGAGCACACCAGGCAAGCCGAAGAGATATTTCGAGAACCTCAGACTTTGGAATGCATAGAGAGGATACGCTTCATCGGAGAGGAAATGTGGAGAATCTATAGCAGCGAAGAAGTGGTGGACATGGAAGGCATCCACCTAGTCAAGTACCCTATTGACGTAAAGCAAGACGGCCGTGTCGAGGATTTGGTCGGCAACGGCGGTCGCTTTCCTGACACCAAAACTCTGGTAAGAGGAAGACGATCGATGTTTCTTCCACCTATGCTCACGACATGAACAGGAAAATAGGGAGAAACGTAAACATTTCTACATTCATACTGTCCGATGAAGGATTCACATGTTCATTGTTTCTAAATAGGAAAATAAATGATACAGATGGTGGGGCTTCGCTGTTCGATTTTTAGAGCAATAGATAAGTAAATCGAATATTACCAGTGGTAAAATTAGGTGAAGATAAGGCAAAGCCTAACCTGATCTTATCATACATGCCACATAGTGCGACAAGGTCAATGCCAATCGCAATGCCCCGTAAGACATATTAGCATTCACATTAGCTATTTCTTAACAAAATTATTTAGACGAATTTAATTGGCAAAACTTAAAAAAATTTAGAACTCAAATGACACAATTAAAAAATTTAGAAACTTTTCCCTAAAGCTCGTCTAGCGAGACACTCTGTTATTTGAGAGCGACGATAGAAATAGCCAAGGACCGTACAATAATCTTGCCTGGTAATGACTTGTAAAGTGATTCGTGAGTAAAATCCTAACTTTAGAATGATCATCCTCAAGTATCATTTCAAAAGCCTGAAGCTCGTTAATCCTAATTTGTTGCAGTTGCAACAAATCCAAGCCATCTCCATTTTAGCTTTAGACCAAGTCCCGGACAATTTTCAATTCTAATCCAACTGGCGGATCACACACTCAATCGGCGCGAGGTTGGTCCATGATTCGTGCATTTTCTCGAAGCCGTAGCTTATACTTCGTCCAAAATCATGTAAAGTTCTTCATATTGTTAAACTTATCTTATATCATCCGTCACATTATATTATTGAACAACACGTGATCAACCTCAATGCCTCTTTATCACTCAACAGCAGCAACTCCCACAAAGAAAAACAATGGGGATGACAAGTGACAACATCTCTAGGACATGCCTACGCTTTTCTTTTGTTTTTATGGACAATGCATATCTAGACACTACAAATGTTGATTGCCCTAAAGTACCATGAGACTCCGTAGTTTACGTGATGAAGATTGGTACCTGACTGTTTGCAGAGCCGAATAACAGTACGAGCATTTCTCGCTCAATGCTCATCCAAGAGCAAAGGTCAGAGCATATAGTACTAGATGGTTCATTACTTATACTCATGTGGCCACCTTCATAAAGTATAAGTAATTCCTCAATTCCTCTTACAGTTTCACGTCCTGAATCTCTCCAATTTGAAAAAATGAGAACAAATAAGGAGAGAGCATCAGCCAAAAACAGTCACTGCAATCTCGCAACAAAGACCAACAATATATCACCTCATCAAACTGCCTCCCTAGAGGCACCTTATTGTGCCTCAATCCTAACAGTATTCATCTGGCGACTTCAGCGGCGAAGAATCTGAATATATGATGCCCTCTGCCGAACAACTTTTTAAGTGTGGATGCAGTCTACAAGCAGAGCACATAGTCGTTAAGGCGACAAGGCGAGCAGAAGCCTCTAAAATGCCTAGGCAATTAGGCGCTCGCCTAGTCGTCCGCAAGGCGATAAGGCGATAATGTAGCTAAATTTTCAAATATATATGTATAATTGTACATTTCACATTAGTACTTCAAAACTTACATTCATGATTCAACAAAGCAAATATACGCATGAAAGATTATTAAAAATAAACAACTATCAAATATATTTAAGACATATAATAATCATAAAATGGAGTAGGTAATCGAGATTAAGTAACTATAAATTCAATAATTTCAAAATAGTCCAACATGCTCTACTAAGAAGAAAGAAAAAGTCACGCCCTCCCGATATTTGTTCGAAGTTCTCGTGGACTGAAAATTTGACAGCGACCACAAAAGGAAAACTAATGGGTTTGGGTTTGGCCTTCTTTCCTTATTCTCGTGGGCCATGAATTGAGATAAAAGTCTGATGGGGTGGGTTGCAGCCAGTCATCCACACCAGATTAAGTCCAAATTCAGCCAAAATAAAAGTAGATTGACCCTTGTGATCGTGGCCTACGTTGGCTCGAAATATGAAAAAGACCGGGCTTCTCAAGGCGCCCGCCTTGAGAAGAACCAGCGAGGCGATAGGACGCCTTGGGCATCTGAGGTCGCCTTGATAACTATGGCAGGGCAACCATGCTACAACAAACTCTTCCCCTGTGCTGATCAAGAGGGAGGGGGGAGGGGGTGTGTGCTGGAACTGGACTTAGAAAAGATAGCAAACACAATGGACATCAGTATGCATTAAGATGACAAACCTTTGCAATTGCTACATATCAACTCTTACAAGGCGACAGATAGTGAGGAAGGCACCAAAAAGATATCAGCTATAGAATTTTGTCTTAGGTGAAGATTTCAAAAAAGAACAGAGTAATTAGTACATGGCAACTATAAGAGCACATCTGAGATGCTAAGGAAAGGCAACAGAATGATATCATACAGATTCGAGTTAAAGAATGCAAATCATCATATAGGAATGTCTTCATCACACATTCAAGCTAAACTCATCTATCTTCTATGTGCATATCAGGAGAGAGCAAGAGATGGCGGGAGGGTCGTAAAAAAAAACGTATCTAGTTTCACTGCTCCTATGAATAGAAAATATATTGAAAAACTGGCATGCCTTCAACCAACTTCTTTCTGTTTGTAGGTCAGATAGGATTTTCCTATTATTGTAAACGATGCACATATAGTCAAAAAGAATTATCACAAGTTCAGTTGGTTCAGGTCTAACCAATAGTTCTTGGATGGACACCCAACCCATTTGGCTCCCCAGCAGAAAAAAGTGACATCCTCCAGGTTGGGCATCGCAAGCAAATCTCTCCATCTGCAAATACGCGCAAGACAGTTTTAGGAGAAATGAGAAATAAGCAAATAGATCATTAACACATCCAGTATAACTGAAATATCTGACATAGATACCACCAAAAGAGAGAAGAAAGTATCAACAAAAAGAAATTGAATTGGAGGCCATGTACAAAATTGTAGCTACAAAGTGATCTAGCAACCCCAGCCTGAATTGGAACAATCAATTCAGGTGCTGCAGTAGCTTGGATCATGTTGCTTAAGTGAGGTGCTTGTGTGCTTACTACTATGTGATAGCAGCAGTAAACTACAATGCTTTTGTCAAACAAAGATAAAGCTACCCATGCTTCCAAGCTTATTATGTAGATAGTTGTCCACAGATCATAGGCCACTGAGCTAATGCTTCCTATTGCATTTAGGGAAAATTCACTTCTCATAATCAATAGGCTTTTCAGTACTACCCAGTAAAGTGTCTACCAAAACAAAATACTCGATGACCTTTCGTTTCTAAAGATACACCATCAATAGGTGTCAATAGGATGAGGGGACATCCAGACTATTCACATGAAAAATCTATTTGTCCAGACATTTAGCCATAACTACACAAGACTGCTGCAAAAGCCCGATAACTGCAGTCCTAGTACCCTCGATGAGACTGAAACAATGAAACCATGCAGCTTGATCTACCTGATCACATTCATTTTATACTGAAACTTGTAGCCGTAGCGAATAGGACAAATCTTCTGGTTAGAATGCAAAACTTACTACAAGCTGCTCACAAGCTCACCAAAAAGGTAACAATCTTGCTCACAGAGGGACGAGACAGTCATGAGTCATGGGAAGCTGTTCCCCCACAAGAAAAGTGAACCTTCGGGAAGGAACTTTATCAAACTAATTTTGCAGAAGATTACTTAGAATGTCTCATTCGCAAAATGCATACAGCTATACCAAAGTAACACAAAAGACTAAGCAGCACCCGTAGGCGTGCTCCTAAATGCAAGAAAGCTATTGTTCTCCAGAGGTTCCAAACGCAAATCAGGAATTACATGAGGCTCCATTGCACAAGTCTAGGGAAAAAGTAACACGATACCCATCATTACTAAAAATGCTGCCGCAAAGGGCCACTCCACCAGAAACATATTTACAAAAGATGGGCATATATAGACTAGAATTATTGGAGTTCTAGATATTTTGTCCTTGTAGCTGGAAACAATTTTCCATCCACTCCGCTCAATTAAAAAAGAAAGCCCGCATCAAGAACAAAAGGAGCATCGCCTATTTCAACCTAAAGCCATTCCCTACTGTGCAAAAGATTCTATTCATGGCCCACATCAAGAACCAAAGGAGCACCGCCTATTTCAACCTAAAGCCATACCCTACCATATAAAAAGATTCTATTCATCTTGCTTGTGGCTGCTGACCAAAAGAAAAGTCTTGCTTCTGCCAGATTATGAACAATTCCTTCCCAAAGATAATCATGAAAACCTATTTGAAAGTTCCACAAATATGCACCATCCACTTTAATATTAGTTAACCACTAAAGGGCCTCCATTATTGCAAAATATTAAGTGCTGAGGCAGAGGATATTTCAGCGTTCAGTGTCTAGTACAGTGATGACACTCGAGAATTTCCAACACGGTTCAAACAAGAAAACTATTGAGCCTATCTGCCGAGAGCCTATCTGCCGAAAGCCAAATTTAGAAACTCTATATGCCTAACAGACCAGCAACATCATCTTAGGACCATCCCGAAATGTATAACCCCCACTCTACTATCCGAGCACCGTCTGCAATATTGAAAGTTCCTATTTCTGCCATATGTCATTGAAACATTGGTACAATGACAACCGACCAGCAGGAGCATATCAAATAGGGCGCACAACCAAAAAGAGAATGGATTACACAGCTCATAGGATGACAAAGCAGCAGAAGATGGATAGCTAAAATAAATCATCTGAAAACATTAGGGTACGAAATCCATGTCTGTGGCATCCACGTTCGAAAGAGAATACTTGCCTATAGGAGGTGGAACCCAATCCAGTTCGTAGCATTTCGGGAGATAATGCAGGTTCACCTCAATCCACAGAGAAGCAACTTGTGATCCCGAAGTAGTGTCTTGGGAAAAAGAAAGAACAAGAATACGGTGAAATCAAATCAGATGGGATGCCACAACAAATGTGGCCCAAGCATCCTAAGGGGATGATAATGGCATTAGATACTCTTCTCCAGTGTCCAGAGTACCAAAATCTACTACGGAAGCTCCTCCTGTGCTCAGAATGCACAGAAGCGTACACAAGGTACCGGACCATCCTTGCCTGTTTCTCCCATTGGATCATAGCATGCTCCAGCTTCCCTTCTCAAGTAGAGCTCTCACAACTCCACCATAACCACTATTAACTAACTCCAGCAGAAATCCTAACTAGAAACCTAGACCATTGTCTCTTCAACATCTCCAGTGGAAAGTGTTATCCTATAAAAGTTGATATTATCTATTTCACCATCTCCAATGTATAAAATGAGGCAAGAAAAACTCAAAATGTGCCAGTTCCTGACAAGCATCCTAGCCAACTTCATGCAACTAACGATGAATTGACCAAAAGAGCAGCATTCCAATCTATTAACAATTCAGCACAACCCCAACAACTTAAGTACCAAAATGTTCACATGCTTAATGGGACACCACCACTTCCTGTACCAACTTCAATTGGAGCTTACTAAGCTTTTGGTGGATATTACAAATAAAACAAGTTAGCAACTTCTGCACTACAGTCAATCATAATACAGTCATCTCCAGTAGGCATGCTATGCACCAATGTGCACCAAGCATATTCCAATAGCTACCTAAAAAATGGTCAGAGAGAAAAACACTTCAAATCAAGGCAAGAGACCTTGACATATTCTTTCACTTTAACATGTTCTAACCATCCCATTCGGCCTTTCCATTTGTGTCTTACCAAATGGGAAAAGTTTACACTCTGACCTCATACTTGTAAACCGCTAGTGCAAACCTTGCATTAAAAGATGCAGAGATGCATCTCCTAACGATGATACCATTTGACAAAACACCGAACTACCAGAATTTTCAACTGCAAAGCCTCTCCACTGCTAGCACAAGAATTCCAAACAAACTCCCTTAAAAATTTTAATTTGAGTACAAGCACATCCCAAAAGCTTATGCTTATATCATACACAGCGCAGCGCTTGAAGCCATTCTTAACCTGCAATCTACAGAACCTATTAGCTAATTGACTGCAAGCACTTCATCGCAAGAAAAACATCACCACAGAGAGCTAAAGTCCTCCTCCTCAGACAGAAAGACTGTTAGCCAGTCAAGTATGCAATTAAATGGAGAAATCCCCAATGAGAACCACAAATGGGCCTCCAGGAAAATTTTGAATCTTCAGAGACCCTGATTGCAGCATCTTGGACAATAATGCCTTTGGTGAGAAAGCTCTGCCTCCTTCCTTATCAACTTAGTGGAATACTATTGGACGAAACAGTTTTCAGTTCCTGTGACACCGTCTCTTATGGATGTCCAAATCCAGCAACCTCAATACACACTCCACTCGACTGAGTTGTGAGACACAGGCTCCCAATAGAAACCAACCAACCAACCAATAGGACTTTTCAAGCTAACGAGTTTGCAAGTATGCAGCTTATCAGACCTTAGACCTCGACTACAAAAGTAGTAAATAAAGACCCAAGTTGCATATCAAATGTTTGAAAAAAAGCAACATTAAAACTGAATAATTGTTGAGGTTACATGGATTCTAGAGAATTCATATTTATCTCATAAACACACAGAGAACAATAACTGATGTCCCTCGAGACTATAAACAGAAACATGATATTCCTAGATAAGAAGTTAAAGATACTAACGATGCATTCAGATAATAGACTACTGATGTGGCGTGCCAATTGATAAATTTGTGCCTTTCCTCCCGTTAACTTCTTCAACTGCTCAGCAAACGACATGTGGTGCGTACTCAGTTACAACAATCACCGTCCAACTCTCAACGCCGATTAATGCGAGGCTTGTCATGTCCTCCCCGTGAAGCAGATCCAGGACCATAAAGAGGACCGTTACCAGAACCCTGTCAAAGAGGGACAGTATGTTAAATGATGCAAACATAATTATCAACCTTTAACCCTACAAAATGCAGAAATTTCTTGTCCATATCCACAAGGTAATCTTTACAAGTTCAATTATGCATGGGAGCAACGACAATTTATTGGGAACAAACCAGGTGAACACCATAGCCATCCCCATATGGTGCAGCGAAAGTCCCTTCCCCAGTGTTTAATTTTCTCCCATATGGTCCTCCACCTGAAGGTATCACAAACTGAGATAGTTGGATTATGTTGGATAAAAACCGAAACCAATGGTAAACTGTAAGCCCACAAGAAAATTTTCAGCATCACAGTCCTACTAGAACGTAACGGCAAAAGCAGTAGTGGCAATATACAACGGAGGAATGCACCAAATTGACTTGTTAGGAAACTTTTGAATTCATAGATAATTGCAATTATGCCAAGGAAAATCAAACAAGAAAAACGTTCTCATATCTAAGAAGACGCCCAAATGGGCGGGAAGGATGCATACCAGCACCCCATGATCTGACTTCACCAGCAGCAAGTTCAGCGCGCAACTTCTCGACCTCCCGCGCCATAGAAACCAAAGTGTTCTCCATTGCCTGTCTTTGTTCCACCAATTCAATGTTTGCTTTCCTCTCATACTCGATAGAAGATCTACAGAAATACATTCTTCTTTGAATACAAGCAACAATATCTATCTGATAAAGTTCGAACTAGCAAATGAACTTCGAGCCATATACTGAATATTAGAGTAGGCATCAGCCAGAACAACATAAGTGAAGGCCTACAAACCTAGCATGCGTGAGCTCCTGGTTGAGACCATCGATTTCCGCCCTCAAGAGAGAAATCTGCTTGTTTTCAGCCTTCAATCTAGCAACGTCCTGCGTCAGATTTTGAACTTGCCCAGCAAGATCCTGCTTCACGTTATTCAGCTTCTGAACTTCCGCACGAAGCTGCCCAGCTTCCTTCTTCAAAGGCTCCACCGCGCGAAGTTCGGCTTCGAGCTTCAAACCTTTCTCGATGAACTCCCTTGAGTGAATGTCGTGTTCTGCGCGGATATCTCCGATAACAAGGTTCATCCGATGGAGCTCCTCCTTGGCAGCACCGAGCTCCCGCTGCAGCGCAATCCGATCTTCCACTAACCTGCGGTTATCCGCCAACACCCTCCGAAGCTCGGCGTGCTGCATCTCGAGCTCCTCCTCCAGCAAAGCAGGGGGAGGAGGTGGCCGAGGCAGAGGCGGACCACGGACATAAGGGCCTTCAGGAGGGTAACCACGCCGGCTACTAAACGGCTCGCGCAACACCCGATTCCTCCCCGCCATTTTCGACCTGCAACAATTTTTTGTTGATGGGTCGGACAAAGCAAACAGCGAGGCAATCGGACAGCTCGAATCCAATGATCTCCTCGAAGATTTAAGACATCGCTATTGGAAGAAAGTACAGCTTTTGCTAAATGAAACGCAGGTCGGTTCCGTTCTGTACACCTACTTTCGCTCGGAGTTTACCACGATCGCTCGTCAGCCTGCGATTTGCGATCTCGAACGCACGTTCCACATGGAGGATCGAAAAA
Organism: Rhodomyrtus tomentosa; assembly: GCA_028455895.1. Lineage (NCBI taxonomy): Eukaryota > Viridiplantae > Streptophyta > Magnoliopsida > Myrtales > Myrtaceae > Rhodomyrtus > Rhodomyrtus tomentosa. Next base: position 35,239,129 of record JAPCWY010000009.1, on the reverse strand, counting down.
ACTGAGAGGAAACAGATGGAGAAGATGACGAAAAACAGGCGAAGGAAGAGATGGACGCAACCTATTCGAAACCCTAGCTCGAAGCAGAGGAGGACGACTTCGTTGTTAAAAAAGCTGCGTCTTTTTCTCCGAGGAACAAAAGCAATTCCTTTTGGAGAAATCGTCGAAAATTTTCAAATAAGTATTACTGACACAAAAAATCTTAAATCGGTATATTTACGATAATTTTACTTTAAATTATTTTTTAACTATGAACAACTTCAAATTGTTACATTTATGATAAATTTATCTCAAATTGGCACAACCGTGATAAATTTTCTCTCCGTTAGTTTTCGTTAAATTTTACCGACAAATTGTTAAGCCAGATGACAAATGGCCATTGTCGAGTGTACACGTCCATGTTTGCTGTAGATGTATTAATTTGAAAATTTTTGTGGTATTAATAAATAATAAATTTGTCATATGTGTACCAGTTTATGATTTTTTATGGAAAAAAAAAGTAATTTGAGGTAAATTTATCACAATTATATAAATTTAGGATTTTTAGTGTTTAAAAAATGATTTAGGATAAATTTGTCATAATTATATTAATTTGAAATTTTTTTGTGGTAAAAAAATTACTTAAGGTAAAATTGTCACGGATGTATTATTTACGGCATTAACCCATCAAATAATAATTCAAGTGATTTTATTTTCTTAAATTAGAGTCTAAAATAAATTTTATTTTAAATAAAAGCCCAAAACAATACTATTGTTAATAATTTTGACAAAACTAAAAGAAAATATTATAGAGACACGAGAGGAAGGGGCTAATTCCCGCCTGTATAAGCTTGTTTCATCATTTTTTTTAACTTTCAATTTTTTTATGTTTAATTTAATTTAACTAAAAATTAAATTAAAATTATATTTTAACCAAAAAACCCTTAATCAGTCGGACCAGTTGGTCAGCCGATCAGTTGGCGAGGATAGGTTATTATATGAAATAGTAATGACCACTTTAGGTCCTTATTTGAAACAACGAGAGCATTGCAGGTCTTTTGTTGAAACAAGATCAACCTCATGTCCTTATTTGAGAAATTATGAGCACTTAAGGCTCTTATTTGAAATTTTTCATTTTTATTTTAAAATTTTCAAATAAGGACATGAGTATGGGTATTTTAGTCATTTTTTAAAACTTTTTTCCTTTTCCCTTTTTTTTCTTTTTTTTTTCCTTTTTATTCCTGCCCTAGGTCACCAATACTCGCCCACTGGCGAGGGTGACAGTGGCTCCGTCGGCCCTTGCCTAAGCGAGCAGAGGGCGGCCCTCGCCAGCCTCGCCTGGGCAAGACGACTAGTGTCTTCACCAGATTTAGCGAACGAGCGTCAGCTCAAAGAAAGCCTTGATGTCAGAGCCCTCCTTGGCCAAGGTGATGAAGGCGGACACATACATCTTGCTGTCCTCCGGGTTCTTCCCGTTAGGGTAGAAGTAGAGGGCATAATCGTGGCCCCCGACCTTGAAGATGTTGCTGGAGATGAACTTTCCGCGCCCCATCCCCTTGGCCAGTGAGTGGACGCTCATTGTGAACCCATGCGAGTCGTTCACCATCCGACTCATTGACGTCGAGTCACAATCACCGTCCTTCCGTGGCACGAGATTGGGCTGGGGTTTTGGGATGACGAGTGATTTGGGGGGATAATCTGTCGGGGTGGAGAGAGTAACAAATATGTATGCGAGATGACTTTTTTTTTCCTTTTTTTTTATAATTTTTAAAAGTCAGAAAAAAAGATTAGAGGAAAAAATGAACAAAAAATTAAAATGTAAAATAACGAAAGTGCCCTTAAGGCCATACCCTTTTTTGAAACACCATGGCCACTTCAGACACTTAATTGAAATATATTATATTCCTTCGAGCCCTTATTTGAAACACGGTTCACTTGAAGCCCTTATTTGAGAAATTACGAGAAGTTCGGGCCCTTTTTTTGGATTTTTCCTATTTTCAATAAATGGCCTGAAATGACTACGATTATTTCAAAGAATGGTCTTACCTCACCAGTCGATTGAATATTCGTGTGGATGAAGTGCATTTTCGTTTAAACATATTTTAAAATTGTTTTTAGCTAAATCAATTTGAATATTAAAAGTTAAAGAAGTAAAACAAAATTTTGAACTTTGAGCTCTCTTGATTTATTAAAAAAAAGAAAAAGGAAAATAACGTACAAAAATAAATAACAAAAATGCCCTTGACCAAGCCGATAAAGTTATCCCCCTTCTTTAGACTCATATGATTACTTCGGACCCTTATTTGAAATAATTTTCACTTGATGTCCTTATTTGATAAAATGATATCACTTTTGACCTTTATTTGAAAAAAAAAATGACGACAATTCAAGCATTATTTGGAATTTTCCCTTCTTATTCGGAGGGATGAAAATTCTGTTTTGAATTCTTGGTTTTTTGGTGTAAATAATTATACGGCAAGATATAAGCTTTATTTCCGACGAAAACTTATGTTGTTTATTTGCATGTTCTCATGTTAATCATGTCTAATATTTTCTACTGAATACATAACTCGTGTTAGAAAAAGTTTTCTTTCTTCAGTGAAATGCGAAAGATGCTTTGCGTTTTGGATTGATCTCTTATTACCTTTCTTTCCCAAGAGTCAATTGACAATATATTCTTAAACACAATGATTTGAGAACAAATGCACGAATTAACAAATTCGAATAAGAATACTTTTTCATAACTATTTAATCCATTTATACCGTGGCTTCTACTTTCCTTTGCACGATTTCACTCTCTTTTTTTTGGGGGTCTTTTAACGTGTGATAATCTCATTATCCAATAACGTAACACGCTATTATTTCTTTGATTTGCATGTGTAAAATAGATGCGACTGTGAAACTTGGCGACGTAGAAACTTTGGGGTGGATTTGTCGGCGATCTAGTGATAAGCCCGGCCCAAGGGTAGAAGGGCTTGTGGAGGCCTGATTTGACTAGAGAATTTCTTACATTTGGGGTGTGCATGAAAACATTTCTTGCCTGAGAAGTCGATTTGGGATTTTTCAGCTTTTGCTTTGGAGCAAAAATTGAATTTCCAGCTTTTGCTTTAGAATTTGATTTCTGATATAGAAATACTTTTGATAACGATAAAAAAAGATAATGTTCGATGGCGGCGGCGGGCGACCGGCGACGACGGCGGCGGCAGGCGACTAGCGGAGACTACAGGCGGCAACGGCTGGGGACAGGCGAGGGGGCGGCGGCTGGGTGACGAGAATGACTTCTCAAGGCGGAGAATTAAATATTTTTTACTTCTCCAAATTGACAGAAAATCTTGCCAGAAGTAGAAAATTTTGTCAGAATTAGAAAATCCCACCATAAGTCAATTTTTTTACCAAACGCGTTTTTACTTCAGATTTGGTTTTACCAAACGTATTTTCTTGCCAGATCGACTTATGGCAGAGAAATGGAAAAAAAAAAAAGAAGAGTTTTCATGCACACCCTAAGCTTTTACCATGGGCAATCTTAGGCAACAAGTTAGACATAACATGATCGATCACTACTAATAAAATGAATGCATGCAATTCTTGAGCACCAGTATTTTACTCCACGACAAAAAGAAGTTTACACTGAGACCGTGCATGTATTTTTATAACAAGCTTTTCAACTTGGATTGCTTGCTTAATGTTATTAACATAGCTTGAGAAGTACCATTTATATATCAATCTTATGTTTATAGATCGATTTTATTAACGTATGCTTTTGATAATCTATAGCTACACAAGAAAGAATAAAAAATAATAATAACGAGACAAATGGTAGAATTTATGGTTATCAGCAAGTGGTTATCAATATATCCTATTGAATCACTAGGTAATTCCACCATTACATTTCCTTCGACGCCCGACCATCCGACCAAGCGCAATGCCCATATGCAACATAGGCTGGCTATGCATTAGTCTCAACCAATAGAAATGATTAATCATCTTCTTTAATTTACTTGAGCACAAATTAGCATGGCATTTCCGTTTGTCTCGGTTCCGTCCATGTCGTTTCTCTTCTTTTTTGTATGGGTTATGTCATCCGTCGTCAGTTTATCATCTCTGTAATTGCCATTTAAAATGCGACTCAGTGGTATTGACAAAATTTAAGATTCCCCATCAATTTCTCTAAGAAAGCGTTCTCTATGCAAGGATTCCGGAGTTTCGCATTGGTAAGATGTATCTCGAGCCAAAGTGAGTTATCCTCGATATTTATCGGAACACGTATTATTTCTCATATCCACCGAATATATTTTTTATTTTTATTTTTTTGTTATGAAAGACGTGGTGTAACATTATATGTAATTACTTATGACGAAAGTTGCGGTGCAATTAAAAAAGACGGAACTCTTTTTTTTTTTTTGTATACATGAAATTAGGGGTGAGCAAATCGGACCATTCAAACCGGACCGGTGGTCTGGTTATCGACTCTAGAGGTGTCCAATCCGGTTCCCGGTTCCTAAAATTGAAACTGGTGATCGGAAGGTCCGGTTCTCGGTTCTAGGATCATAGAACCGGACCGACTGGACCAGATTGGACGAATTTTCAAACACAAAAAAGATTTATCAAAGTGGACACCGTATAAAGTCCTGGCCCCTAATCTACAAAAAGGGAATTCAATGATTTTTCAAGGTAAAACAAGCAATTATAGATTAGATGGACATATAAGTCTAACCAAACTTTATTGTTTCACATATTTATCTATATTTAATTGTTTCAAAATGAGATGGAGCACTACCTTCTAAAGTTACGATAGAGTTAATGGGTGACGAAAAAAATAGACATCTCAAGCGGAATATGTTTATGTCATATTCTCAAAATATTTCTTAAATATTTTCTCACCAGTGGTTGTACCAAGAAAATTTTTACATCATATTCTTAAATGAAATTTGATTGCGTTTTTTGTTCTTTGAAACCAAACCGGAACCGGACAGGATCGATGGTTCGATTCGGTTCCCGATTCTCAGAATGGCCGGTTCGATTCACGATTTTGAAAAATGAGAACCGGGACTATTGGTCCGGTTCCTGGTTCTTGAAGGAAACCGGACCGGACAGAGAATTGCTCACCCCTGCATGAAATATCGAGTAAATTTGTGCAATTAAAAGTATTCAAATCTTGAATACTATAATAGTTTTTGAAGGATTCTTGTTTTCATGGAAAATAAAGTTTGTAAGGTAATAGCGGAAAATGGGTTGCTTGTCATAAACCCAAGAAAAAATAAATAAGAACACAAAAATAGATTAAGCATAAGTGCAAGTGTTGATAGAAGCTTTTAATGAGGAATTGAATCGAATAATTACAAATTCGAATTTTCCGTTCAAGGAACTTCTAATGAATTGATTTTTCGATTCTCATATTTCATTTTATCAAAATCTTATAGTTCACACACTTTGGGGGTTTTTTTTTATATAAAAAAAAATTGACCTCAAATATCGAATTTTGCATATAATAATTAATTTTTCAATATAAGCAGTAATTTAAATTTTTTGGTGGGTAAATGATAAAGAAATTATTAATTTTATTTTATGAGATAGGAAGCACTGACATTCTTCGGGAGTCTCTGTATCGTGTCATGTTATGTCCAATATTTTTCGACATTTCAATACTCTTCAACATGCGATCTACATGTGATCAATGACATGTGAATCTAGCATCTCGACACGTCATATCGACATGTACATAGTCAATTTTAAATATTTTCAATAAATTAAGAATCAAAAGATAAGTTTGTCAAATACATATACTTCGATCATATATTTAGCCACCCAAAATGAATATATGTAGCCAGCAAAAAAGAGAGCCTATTCGTGAATTCAAAACGGAAAAAGAAGAAACTTACCGCTCGCGTTTTTCTAGAAATAATGTGTCGATGTTGTATCATGTCTCATGTGCCGACGTTGGTGCTAACTTATAATGGACGCAATTTTTTTAAAGTTTTTTTTGTCAGAATAATTTTTTTTTTCCAAGGTTCAAATGATAAAATTTTTGACATCAGGTTGCTTCGAGTCCCAACTATCGGACATCGGAGGTGGCGGCATAGGAACCACCGACTTGCGGCCGCAGCCACTCGACGCTTGCTAACCACGGCTTAACGATTCGGGTTAGAGAGCGACAGAGAGAGAAGAGGAGGGCGAATTCATCATCTTCTTCTTCTTCTCGCTCGCTCTGATTCCTTCCATTTCGCTTTTCTCTCCGGAAAGTCTCATCCTCCGACCCTCGCCCTCTTCGGAAACCCTAATTCCGCAGCCTCTCCCTGCTGGCGCCTCCTCGGATTGCGACGCAGCATGAGCCGCTACGACAGTCGGTCCGGCGACCCCACGTCCTACCGCGACCGGAAAAGGTAACGATAAGTCACTTCCCCCCCTTCGCTTCGAAGCATTTCTATTCGTTCTACATTGGGTTCACCTTTCATATGCTCGCTCGCCGGCGGGTGTACCTCGATTATTTGAGTCTCGACCGGTTTTTGACTTGATAAGGAGTTGCCGCCGAGCTCTGCCTGTGCGTAGTTGTTAGTTTGACTTTATCCTATGGCTTTGGCGACTCTCGGTCCCCCGTGGAGTTGAACTCGCTTGGCAGAGTTTGGAACTTCGCTCCCGTGACGTCGCGCTACGATTGAACTGTTCTGGCTAACATTCTATTAGAGTGTACTTTTGCGGGTAGTGAATTGCACTACTATGTTCTATACATAACCTTTACTGAAATTTTGTCGGCGGTATGATTTTCGAGCCTTTTTGAAGACCACGTCGATGAGCAGTTTTGCTTTAGATAACGTTTATTGTAGTAGGACTTTAGCAGACCATAACAGCAAGTTAATTAATCAGATGTTGTGACAGACATTTGTGTACTGTGGTTGTCTGTGTTTTTGTAGTGATTCTGGGTTTGGTGGAGCTTCCAGCTATGGTACCCCGGTCCAGTCTTCAGCAGGTAGAAAGGATTACGAAGGTGTTGAGTTGCCAAGGAGGACGGATTTGGATGGTTTAACTCCTTTCGAGAAGAACTTCTATGTCGAGTCTCCATCAGTGGCTGCTATGTCAGATAGAGATGTTGAGGATTACAGGAAAAGAAGGGAAATTACTGTGGAAGGCCGAGATGTCCCAAAACCTGTTAAATTTTTTGAAGATGTTGGCTTTCCAGGTAAGTTTTCTTAGTTCTCTGAAATCTGGATTTCGATGGCAGTTGATCACATGAATTCAATGAGTTGATTCATTGGAGGGTTATTTTAATGTTAGCTTGGGGCTTTTACAATTCTTTTGTTTGCTTGTGTGTGTGGAAGAAAGAAGGGGGGAACATGGGGCAAAAGCATTCATATTATTGGAGAACCTTCAAATTCAGTGCATTGTTTGAATAACTTTTGTTTTATGTTCCATGGAGAATTTCAGATTTGGTTTGAAGGAGAGACAGTGAAATGTTTTTATTTCTCATCTATTGATGAGTACTTTCAAAATGAACACTGGATTGGTCAAATTGTTGAATTTGAGATCTCTCTTTTTTTTTTTGGTAAGGAAATTTGAGATCTCTTTCATACCAAATTATTCAAAAAAAAAGTTCACGAACTTTGGTTGAGAAATAATCTGTGGACACTATCCCGGTGCTGTCCCTGTTCTCAATTTTCTGTTTGCAGAACTTTTGGATATGCAGAAATTTTCTCATATTCATTGATGACTCTAAAGGAGAGAATACAGGGCTTCCGCAGGCTCTTCCACTCCGCATCTTTCAAGTCCCATAGAAGCACTTAATTTGTCTATTAAACAATTTCCTACTTTGAAAGACTCAGTACAGCTTTTTATTTGCTGCTTTCTCTACATATACTCCAGATTATGTCATGCAAGAAATTGCAAAAGCTGGCTTTGTCGAACCTACACCAATTCAATCTCAAGGATGGCCAATGGCTCTTAAGGGCCGTGACTTAATCGGGATTGCCGAAACAGGGTCGGGAAAGACACTTGCCTACCTATTGCCTGCAATTGTCCATGTTAACGCACAACCAATTTTGGGTGAGTATTTTACTGAAGACTTCCGTTTCGTTAACGCTCTTTGATCATCAACCTGGCTCACATAACTTCTCTTTCTTGTCAGCCCCAGGAGATGGCCCCATTGTGTTAGTGTTGGCCCCAACTCGTGAACTGGCTGTTCAAATACAGCAGGAAGCTACAAAATTCGGTGCATCATCAAGGATAAAAAATACATGCATATATGGTGGGGTTCCAAAGGGACCTCAAGTGCGTGATCTCCAGAAAGGTAGGTGGTGATTAGATTAAAGTTATGCTGATCTGAAGAGGCGCGGCTTTCATAAACTGTACATCATTTGGTAATTGAATTTAAATTTGTTCTCTTTTTCCCCATTTTCAAGTGCGGGAGTCTCCTGCATCCTAAAGTAATTCTACTTGTCATTGTCATCTGTGCCACAGGCGTCGAAATAGTGATTGCTACACCAGGAAGGTTGATTGATATGCTGGAGTCGCATCACACAAACCTGAGAAGAGTAACCTACCTCGTGTTGGATGAAGCTGATCGGATGCTAGACATGGGATTCGAGCCTCAAATAAGGAAACTTATTTCTCAGGTTTATCTTCTGTCATTATTTTTGGCAGTGTTGTGTTTTGCATAATCTTGCTCTTCTCCTTCTTCGGGCACAATGGCACATACAAACATCTGCACAGAGACTAACCTATGATGGTTTATTGGTTTTGCCATTCATGCAGATTCGCCCAGATCGTCAGACTTTGTATTGGAGTGCTACCTGGCCAAAGGAAGTCGAACAATTAGCAAGGCAGTTCCTCTATAATCCATACAAGGTCAGATTTATCAGCATGACCTAATGTAGCATATCTGAATTAATTTTCCAATTGGAATGGAGGTGAAATAGTTGGTCACTTGATAACAGAAGGTTATGACGATCTTACCCTGACCTCTTTTTTTTTGGGTTGTTGAGTTTAGTTGGATTAAACGTCCCATTATTTTTCCCCTTCGCAGGTGATAATAGGTTCCGAAGATTTGAAGGCCAACCACGCAATACGCCAGATTGTTGATATTGTGCCTGAAAATAAAAAATATAACAAGTAGGGAACGCAATTTACCAGTTAACGATTACATCACCTGAGATATGTTGATGCAAAAGTTATTTGTCTCATACACAGATTGGTAAATTTGCTGGAGGATATTATGGATGGAAGCCGAATACTTATATTCATGGATACGAAGAAAGGGTGTGATCAGATAACTCGGCAACTGCGTATGGATGGTTGGCCAGCTCTCTCAATCCATGGGGATAAAAGTCAAGCAGAAAGGGACTGGGTCCTCTCTGAGTTCAAAGCGGGCAAAAGCCCTATAATGACTGCAACTGATGTTGCTGCACGTGGTCTAGGTTTGTATGCTTGTTCAATACTTAATGCTAGAGTTACCATGATATCTGAATCTGCAGTAGCTGTTTTTTCCTGACACTTTGTTGGTTGTTACTGATTTGCATGTATTTGGTTGTGGCATGGACATTATTTTGCTATGTGTGGATATTTTCATGTTAGCTTTACATAGTCTGGTGCTTTTCACCTAGTTGATGAGGTGAAGACACTTTGACATTAAATGATTTCCACTTTAGTAAGCATCTTGGTGTTATGTATTTAACTTTAATCTCCTCTCTTCATCTTGAATGTTAGTTTTCACTAGTTATTTTCTCAAATGCTCTCCTTTGTTTATTTCAGACACAGGGATGCCATCTTTCTTCATTATTTATATGTACAACTGTCTGTTTAGCACTATTTGCATATTTGCTCGTCTTTTTCCTTTTTTTCTTTCATGGGAGATAATGGCACATAGTCACTGATCACGACCCTTCGATAGTTAAGTCTTCCGATAGGATGTGCATGTTGCTGTGCTTTTCTTCGCGATCTTGTATGGGTAGGTAGGTTGCCTGTAGATAAGCGGTAGCTTACTGTTATCTCCTACCTTGCAGATGTAAAGGATGTGAAGTATGTGATCAATTATGATTTTCCTGGCTCACTTGAGGATTATGTCCACCGCATTGGTCGTACTGGAAGGGCGGGGGCAAAAGGGACAGCATATACTTTCTTCACAGCTGCAAATGCGAGGTTTGCAAAAGAATTAATTTCCATCCTTGAGGAAGCTGGACAGAAGGTCAGTCCAGATTTGGCAGCCATGGGGCGTGCTGCGCCTCCCCCTCCAGGTTTGTTACTGTGGAATCCCTGTTTCCCTTTGTTTTCTATATGCGCATGTTTGTCTGTGAGGGCGAGTGAGGGCAATAGAGATTGTTCTTAGTAGGCTTTTTTAGAGGTGGTTCTCTTGAATGGGCTGCAATCTTGGTGAGAGAGCAGAGCAACTCAATGCTGTTAGAAGATTGGCATTTGCAATTTGCAACTCCAAGCCGGATGGTCTCTATTAAGGGAAGGTGGATGGGGGAAAAGCATGGTTGGTAACCTTTCAGGTTGTTTCTAGATGGTCAGTTAGTCTAAGCCTGAAGTCATTGAGAATTACGTCTCTGGGGTAGTCTTTCCCCGGTTCTGCATGTGGTACATGATGTCACTGTTGAGGCATTAGGGCAAACTGCTGTGTAGTGGTTCCTCCATAGAGAGTCGATGGCTTCTTTCATAAAATGATACGTCTCTTTCTGAGCTTCTTCTTGTGTTTTTGATGGTTATGTTGGAAAAGCCAGCCAGAAGGTCGCAACTAGATGTACAAATGCACATGCAAATTAAACCATCCCCCTCGAAAACACCTCTGGTTTTCCAAATGATAAAAACGAAGAAAAGAAAAACTCATGCAAGTTATACTATGGTTTCGTTGCTGAGTGCGGCTTCTCTTGCAACCCCCGCTGTATAGGTCATGGAGGATTCAGAGATCGTGGTAGAGGTTACGGTGCGGGACGGTCCTGGAGCTGAAAAACAGGAGTCAAGGCTTCCAGCACAGATGTATGTTACAAAAAAGTGCCTTCGGTGATAATTTGTACCGTGTGCTGCTTTACCTTACCAGCAGTGTTGGGAAAACTATTAATAGCAGTAGAGTAAAATTCACCTCTCCTCTCCTCTCCTCTCCTATAGTCCCCAACCTGTTTTCAAATTTTGCTGAACTTCGTTCTTTGTGGGAATCATGACAGGACTTTAACTCAATTCCTTGAAGATAGATCTGCTTTGTCTATTGCAAGCATTGTACTTTGATCCTCGAGGATTCATGACACTTATTTACAAACCGGTAACCAAAACAATAAGACGAGGTAAAGGCCTTGCTCCGTACCTTTAATGGGAGAGAGCTCTAGCTGAATTTCCAGGACGCAGGACATCGGAAAACACTGACTGATTCTTCGTCACAATGATAGTTCTGTTCATACATCGAATTGGGTGATTGAATCGTGTATGATATATTGTGTGACCTAACTTGACACCTGAGTGCAAAACAGGCTCCTTAAATCAATACTTCTTCTTGAACACCCCCCCCCCCCTCTTCCTAAAAAAAATAAAATAAAATTCAACACTTCTTAATTTTTTTTTTCAGCTTTTGGTCAGTGTTCATCACTTTGATTTTGCTCGGTGGACAATGTAATTATGTAATGTAAGGCTCATCACGTGAAGGATAGGGTTCTTTTTCGGCCTATCAGAACGAGAGCCTCTGCCTCTCTCTTACGATGAATACGATTCTACGATTTAGATAGGCTTCAGCACTGGCGGGTGCTTAAGCAATGTATAGGTGACTAAGTGGGACTCAAACCGTTTCGCTAGCTAAACCATCGTGAATGTTCTGTCCTAACACGAAGCACACGGACAGAGGCCGTGTATCGTGAAGAACTGCACTGAAACGTCTGGTCGTTCACCTCAAAAGGGAAAATAAAAATAAATAGTGTCATGTATACATCTCCCTGCTTCATAAGTATCTAGCATCTACTGAATAACTGTATTTTGTGGGTTATATTCCAGAAAAGGCTCATGAACTTTCAACCTGGGATAAAAAAATACCTCCAATTTTCGGACGATTCAAAAAATTCCACGAGATTTGACCCGTGAACAAAAACCCAACCTTAGGTTTCCATTGATGCAAACCAATGTGGCATGTGACGCAAACGGGAAAAGTATAAAAAATGTCATGAATTCATTACATTTGTATCGATTTAATCACAAGTTTTTAACATTTGTGTCAATTGAGTACGTTCAACCAATTTAGCCAGAAATCGCTGATGTGGACAACTATCCTACGTGGCGAGTATGAAAAATATGAATTTTTCATATTTTGAGTTCGAACGCCGAGTCAAGCAATCTCATGGCAGGTATGTTTGCCAACGGGGCAAAAGCTCGTGGAGGTGTTTTGAATCATTTAAAAAGTCAAACGTCAAATTTCATCCTACAAGTAAAACGTGCCTTTTGAGGAACTGTGGCCGTATGTGGTTTACTTCCGTTCTTGTTCTTACCAGTTCCGTCATAAGCTGAACTTGCATCGATGGAGCTAGATTCAGATGGGCCATTTTAGGACCAACTCTATCCACAGTCGATGATATGTCCAAGATGTGGTAGTATCCTCAAAAGATGGATGTGTCATTTTCGTACTTTTTTTTTTTTCCTACAAAGTCCTCCTAGGTCAGAAAATCCGGCTTATAAAAGATGCTTAAATAATGAATTCGTGCATTATCAACATATCCCATGTCACTTTTATATTCGTGTAGTCTCCGTCCTTCCAATCCACACTCACACGGATCATACCGAGGAGAGGTTGATAAGTACAGAAATGGAAACAATATCTGAACGTATTATATGCAAAAAGTGCAGGCTATGCATATTCTAAAGGACCAACCATAGGACCAGGCTTGATACCACATTTTGGATATAGCGCGCTCTCTCTCTCTCTCTCTTCAATTTGTGGCAATGTGCTTCCCATTTTATGATAGTAGATAACATTTTTCCCACGGCCGCGTTTTTCTTTTTGGAGAAAATTTTCCTGGCCATCAAGATTTTGTTTTCTGTCTTTCAATGCCAAATCGAGAACTTATCCACGAGCCCCATTTTGTTTTCCTCTTTAATGGGCTGAAAATTTGTGCTTCGTTGACTTCATTTTGGTTGTTCAGAAAATGTTTGAATCGGTTCGATAACGAAAACCGGGTGAAAAGGGAAGAAAAAAATGTTGGTCTCTATTAGCGAGATCCCAAAATCATGCTGATTTTTTTTTTTTTGTGTCGAACGTGCTAATCGAATCATTTTCGCCGGAAGTCGAAATATTTTTGGATACGAATTTTATTTTTATTTTTGGTCGGAGACACACGAAAAGGTTGGACGTTGGCGTTTGTTAGTGTTATAGGATGCTGACAGGTTCAATGCCGAGGAATGTCCTCCCGCCCGACTGGGATGATAAGGCTTATCCAAATTCGGCCCACCGTTTGAGCCTGATTTTTTTAAGGAACTTCGAAGTGAAGGTGCCGACGGCGTGTCGTTTTAGGAAGAGGGCACTGTACCGGCGGCCACGGAGGCGAGCGTCACATCGCTTCATTTAAATGGGCCATGCCGGCACCGGATTTAGGTCTTGATCGCACCTTTTTTTTTTTTCTCTATTTTTCTTGAGTAACGAATACTAAAACGACCAAAATAAAGTGCTCAAAAAACCCAATTCGATGGGCCACCTCTTTGCTCGATCGGTGGCCCAGTAGGAGCCCACCGACCAAGAATTCAACCAGCAATTCTGTCTGTCAACATGGCCCCGACGACACAGATTGTCCGATGGCCGCAACAGATCACTCGTTCCAGCTGTGTTGTGTTTAGCTACCTTATCATGCTTTTGATTCGGACCAATTCGGTTCACGATCTTCTTTTAGCATTCATTTGATCCAACCTTACTTATCCTGAAATCAGTGATTAAAATCCCAATTTTTCCTCGGTGGCCTCGTTGCCGAATTAACGGCAATCCGCGGTAAATCAATCGATTTGTTGTTTTAAATTTTGTCCACCGTCGAAGGGCAAAAAAGTTCAGTTAAGTCCCTAACCGACAGACTAGATAAATGATAATTATGCATTTCACCGACGAGTAGCTTTTCTCCTCCAAGAGACAAATTCAACATAAAAGAGAGAAATGAATGAACATAGAAACGTCTAATTGCCATGCCTGACTAGGATCACATAAAAGCTTATCTGCCTTTTTTCGGGCCTATGGCAGCGTCTGAATAAAATATCCGTTAAATGATACGTGATAATAAATTATTATAAAAACAAAAAAAGAAAAGAAACAAAAGAACAGAAGAGGACTGTGTATTGTCCAGCGTGGAAATGGTGACGTGGAGGTGGCACATGCGTCATCCTTACCCTCCGGTTGCATGGATGTCACAACATTTTAGCTACTGACAAAGCGTTTTATGAAAATAAAAATAAAAATAAAAATAAAAATTCTTGTCTAGATAGTTTGTGTGCTCTTCATGCTCACGGAAACTCTCTTCGCCTATCGACATTTTTCGGGAACCAGGCTTTTGCTCGGTCGATCAATTCGTCGAGTTCCACGCGTCGATTCTAATCCGATTTGCAGGATGGTGTAAATGCGCGCTCTCTCTCTCTCTCTCTCTCTCTCTCTCTCTATATATATATATATATGGATTTCCTGTACCAATTAGTTTAAAACTTCCAGGTTGGATTCACTCTTCTATGTTCTATACACATCCATTGTCTCCGGCGCCAAAAGAAAGATTATTTTAGGGCGTGCATGATATAAGTAGAATTTATGTTTCAGAATTACTTCTAAAACTTAAATTCGTTTGGTAAAAATATTGAGATTTTTCAATTCTGAAAGAGATTTCTACTTCTAGTTAAATTTTTGATCAATTTTGAGAAGTTAAAAATTGTAACTTCTTAGGATGCGCATGTTAACACTTCAGAATCAGAATTTCTGCTTCAGAATTGATTCTAAATCTAAAATCTGTTTGGTAAAAATATTGAGATTTTTCAATTCTGGAAGATATTTCTATTTCTGGTTGGATTTTTGGCCAACTTTAAGAAGCTAAAAATTGTAGCTTCTCAGCTTCAGAAATCAATTCTTCAACTATATCGGTCTTCGTCGATTAATGCCCGCCTATCGACGCCCGCCGCCCGTTGCCCGTTGCCGCCTCGCGGCCGCCAATCACCGGCTATCGTCGATTGCCTTTGGCCGATCGCCGCTGCAGCCGGTCGCCCGCAGCTGGCACCGTCGCCTGTCCCGATCGCTCGCCGATCCCTGTTGCCACCGCCAATCACCGGCTATTTCTGATCGCCGGTTGCCGACCGTCGCCCCCGATTGCCAATCACCGGTTGCTGTTCACCGATGCTGCTGACGTCAGTCTCTACCGATCACCACCGTCGGAGATTTTGTTAATAATGTTTCAGAAGTAGAAATTTCAGAAGTAGAAATTTTATCAAGCACCTTTCTTTGATCAGAAATCAATTTTTGAGCTTCTGATGATATTTCAGAAGCAGAAGTGTCGCTATGCACACCTTACGCGGAAAAGGGAACAACAAAAATAAAGAATGATTGGCTCCCTCCTAAATAAACAGAAGTCAAAAAATAAAATCGCAGAAAAAAACAGAGTAATGAAAAGGACAAGAAAAAAAAAAGGACGAAGGAGAAATGGACGTGACGTGCACGAGCCAATGTGATACATGTGTGACAATGAAAGTCATGGTCACCACCCCCTTTCTTGTGCAGTAAAGTTCACAAAATGACCAAAAAAAAAAAAAACGGTTACAAAATGCAAACGATCCACATGGGGGGACCGCCGATTCTCGTTTTTGCTCGATTCGGTCTAGGCCGATAATATCAGACAGGATCAATGCACGTAACCCATAATAATAACACCAAAATACAAGAAAAAATCCGAACAGGACGAGGCACGGCAACAAAGCAACATAACATGCCGCATGCCGGTCATTTAATTCGTTAGATAACGTTACGGTGTTTTGAAATTAACGCGATCCAAAATCACGATAGCGATAACCTCTCGATAAAACGGCTCGAATTTCTTAACCCATTCAAGTCCCTTTCTCATGATTAATGTTTGCTTCTAAAGAAAAGGGTTTTGGGGGCATACGATTAAGAGATAAGTTGGCTATTGAACTTGTTAATATATCCTGCTATTAGCTCAAAGGTTTTGACGGCGGAGAGCTAGAGAGTATATCTGGACGGTAAGAACTAGATAACTGGATTTTTTCCCCTTTTTTTCAAAGGTCACTTTTTTGTTTTGCTTGTTCTTTTTATTCATTTATTATTTAATTTAGTTCAGTTTTATTTTATGTTTGTGAAATTTCAAAAATACCCTAACTTGAAACTGCTGAGGTGAGGAAGGTACACCTATAAACAAAAGGGGTCCTTTTAAGTGTTCCAATCAGTCTGATGCGTAATGTCCGGTCTCGAAAGTATTTTAGTAATCCATAGATTAGGAATCGAGTGGTGAAATAAGCTCTACTCGAAACTCGAAAGGATGCTCTGCCACTTAGGGGATAGCATACCTTTTCCTTTTCGTCCGATTCGAGAGCTGGATCTTTTCGAAGGGGGAGGAAAATTTCATTTTTCTTGGGGGATTTTTCCAATAAAGATTGAGCCGAACGTATGCTGATTCAGCAGCTGGTCCTGAGTAAGCAGATGAAGACATTTACCAAATGTGCGAGCACCGTTTGGAACAGATCACGGAGGTCGGCCCTGCTTTGAGCCCACAGAAGATGCTGTTGGGAGAGGAAGGGGAATGCATTTAAGGTCAAGTGAGTAGAAGGTGGTGGTTCAGCTAATGTTGTCTAAAGGTCAACTGGAATTATCCCCCCAGCCTTATTAACGCATCATAGCCAGACTAATGATTCATAAGCAAAGTCCAAAGTATGATTAGTCGGTACTTGTCCGTAATCGAAAAAGTCATAATCGTGATTGTTCTCGAGCCATAATTGGAAGGAAAAAAAATGACCGAAAAATCAGGATGTATCGTTACTTAGTTTTCGTTGGTAAACATTATAGTTGGATATTGGCTGTGTTGAATCGATGAATCGAGCTCAAGCCAATAACCCACAAAAAAGATCAATTGAATCTAAGCTGACAGATTCACTAGATTGATACATCGATTATCCAATCCATCTCCTCGTGGAAATGCGAAGAAAGCGCGTGTTTCTTTAGAGCTTATGTCTTTTGGTATTTCTTATTCTTTCTCCTTTTCTTTTGAATTTATCGTTCATTTACGAGAATGGTTCTTGGAAAGTGATTTCTCCTATGCCGTTTCCTCGCGGGAAGAATGTTGAGGATGCTTTGGAGCTTTGTGAACGCAGGCAAGCAGCTCCGTCGACATGGATCAGGCAAAGCTCGCTCACGGAGCGGCAGGCAAAGCGTCATGCCGTGGATTGAACTCGAGGCGGTCGCATTCGAATTAGCTTACTCGTGCAGCCAATCCTTGTATGGAACTTGGGTTAGTGTGTGGAGAGACCTCTTTGATCTTCTTTCCTGAACTTCGTCTTGTGCATCTAGCCCTAGTGAGTGCATCCACATACCTTTCATGGCACCAAAGACTTCTTGATTCTCTTCCTCCACAATCTTGACTCAAAAATTGCATGGCTTCATGCATAACTAAAGAAAATTTGAAAATAGAATACTTAAGACACTTCAGCCACCATTCCTTAATTAAACATGAAAAAAGAAGAAGAAGAAGAATTGATGCAAGAAAACAAAAAGTTCTAAGATTGTCCCCAGTTAAAGACAAACGTTGACGTCTGAACAGCCGTAATCATCTTTTGATTACATTAATCACCCCCAAAATCATCTTTTTAATTAGAGATCGCAAGTTAAAGACAGAGAGAAATAGATTGGAGGTGGCAAGCATAATGATGCGTACGGCCTTCCACGGTCGTGTGCAATTCATCTGCCTCTATGATTGGGGTTAGCTTGTAAAGATCAACTTGGCAGGGGATTAAGTACCTTTTTTTTTTTATTTAATAGAATCATCTTAGGTGGCATAAAGATTAATCATCTTCCCCGTTACGTTTGGACATTTTAGTCTATTCACATTCCATTAAAGTTGAACATTCGAATTCAAAAACGGGCAGTCCGTTAAAAATTTAAAAACACATCAAAGTGGACGATACCAAATCATCCCAAAGGGTCGAAGCGATACATTACTATTCTCTGCGGACATAATGCATGATGTATTAGCTGTCAAGACGAGCTAATACGGTTCCACGAAGCATATTGCAAGCTCACAGTTAGAGATACGGGCTCCAAATTTTTCGAATGTACGTCTACATTCATAACATTGATGAGGAATGAAATGTGGCCACAATGAGATCTCCAATCAGATGATAATCACAATTGCCGAGTGGATCCAACAGAACCCCCACAGACACATACATACACTAAACTTTTGCCCCCCCCCCCCCCCCCCCCCCCCCCCCCCCGAATTTGAAGAACTTGCACTTTCCCATCATCTCCCAACCCAAAAGTGCAAAAAGAGCAGCAGGGTTAGCCTTGAGCCAAATCACCGCTGTTCATATATGATAAGAAATTGTGGCCCCTCTATATCCATCCCCTGAAATGATGAAAAAGATGTGGACTTCATTGGCCAGGGAGAAGACAGAAGAAAAGGCGTGCAATGCGGCAATCTCATCCACTACAGGAACGATAGTTTTCACTCGGCCCCTTTAGTCCAGTGGGGCCCGCCTGCCTGACGTGTCGCCCCGTCTCGCCACCTCAGCACAGGCCCACTCCTCCGCCGACGTGTCGTCCTAATCCTCCCCTGCGCCACGTGTCCTCACGCACCACCCTATAGAGAAGCTGTGAGAATTGATCTACCGATCTTATGCTAAACGCCACATTTGTACATTTCCTTAGTTCTTGTAGGTGGGACTACAGCTCCCATGAATTAACCAAAATTATGCCCCTTTTCCAACTTTTGTGTCATCATTGCTTTCCCAAGACCAACGTGCCTCTCTCAAGAAGGGTCAACGGGTCAAAAGGGTCCGTGCACTTTGAAGAGCTCATTCAATTGAACAACCTCATTACAGTACAAAATTCAATAACATGTCATGTGGCTGCAGTGTCCCTTAGTTAGCATCCTAGTTTGAAGAGCATTAGATGAGATTTAGCATAGAGAGGACAATGTCAAGATCTTTCTTCACTCAAGAGAGTGCGATTTATATTGAATGTCGCATCAAATTTCTTCATATGAGACGAGTAGGACCTTAAAAATAAGCCGGAACGAAATTCGCTATCACCCCAATGATCTACAAGTTAAGGGGGTTCGACGCAGCATGAGGCACCCTTTGTTTTTTTCTAGTAACTTTACGGTATGCTTTTTGTTCGTTAATTTTAAAGAATGAAACGCGAGGTGAAGTGGTGTTTGTTCGGGGTAAAGATTTCCTACCATAATGATAGTCGTGTCATTAAATCTGGACTGTCCAGTTCAAAATGGACAGCGCATATCAATCCATAATTTTTTAGTAAAAAATAATATAAATTAATTTAAATTATATATTTTAAATTAAACGGTCCATATCAATCATTACACAATAAACTTCTTGGGAGCAAATTCGGATCCGTTCGTTTGATCATTTTGATTGATTGATGGAGTTAGCAAGTTGGCCCCCCAAACTCCATGAGCTCTACGATTGAGAGGAGAGGGGTCAGAGGGGTGTCGGGTCCACATGTGGTTGAAAGATTCAATCAACGTGAGCTGTATGCTACTCTACGAGGCAGCGGATCGTGACCCTTACACCTAATTTCTTAGCCCTCCTAGTCCTAATCCCAAATTCATTATTACATCAGCATTAAATAAAAATAAAAATTTTAGTTCAACCAAAGACACTTGATATTGAGCCCTTCAATATGAGGACCCCACCGTTCTCTCCCCTCCCCCCCCCCCCCCCTCCCGCCCGCTCCTTCAAAATTAATCTAAAAAAATACTTTTTAATTTTTTCGACGTCTGATTCATGAAAAATAAATTAATCTAAAAAAATATTTTTGATTTCACACGTGAAAAAATTTCTTCAGGAGTGAGGAAAATATTTTCCTCATTTCAAGAAGAGAAAAACATGTTACTCACATTTTTTTTTCCATTGCCATGACCCTCCATTTAAATCATATGTGCTTATCTGGGAAATCGAACCTGAGATCATTGCGCCTAACCACACAATTCTAAGTGATCCATAACCAACTGAGCTACTCATGAGTGGATTCCTCTCTTTCATGCTTCCTTTTTTTTATAAATTTTTTAAGGGAAAAGTGTCTAAAATAGTCATAAATATTTTACATTTGTGCCAATTCAGTTTTACTCTAATCAACTGAATTAGCACAAATGCAAAAAATTTAAGACTGAATTTGCACTAAGACAAAAAGTTTAAAACTGAATTGACGCTAATAAAATATTTAAGACTTAATTGATATCAATTCAAAATGCACAAAAAAGATTTAGGACTAAATTGACAAAAATGCAAAAGTTTTAGGACTTTTTTTTTACACTTATCCCATTTTTTTTACTTCCTTCCACTTTTTTTAAATTTTTTAAAGTTTAATTTTTTTTTAATTTTTTTATCTTTTTATTTATTTTCTCGTTCTTCTTCCTTCCTTTGCCAACCATGGACCTCGACGACGGCTGATTGTCGGCCGACCATGCCGTGGATCAGTGAGTTGAAGCCTGATCGATCTCGGCGATATTGAGGTCACCTAAGGGGCCATCGATTCTAAGGGCCAATTCCAGTTCTACGACTTGCTCATTGCATCATTTTGGGTGTGCATGACAACACTTATGCTTCAGAAATATCACCAGAAGCAGAAGTTAATTTTTCAACTTCTCCATTAAAAGCAGAAGTTGATTTGTTCTCTATCAAAAGTTGATTTCTAATCAAAAAAAGGTGTTTGATAAAATTTCTACTTCTGAAATTTTTATTTTTGAAATATTATTAACAAAATCTCTGGCGGTGGTGATTGGTAGAAACCGGCGTCAGCGGCACCGGTGAATTGCAACCGGAGGCGACGACGGGTGATTGGCGGTGACGACGGCCAGCGATCAATGACCGATCACCAGAGGTCGGTGATCGGCGATCGGTGATAGCCGGTGACTGGTGGCGATTGGAACGGCCACCGGAGATAGCAGGCGGGCAGCGGCGGCCGCCGACAACCAGCGGTACCGGTATAGTTGAAAAAGTGATTTCTGAAACTGAGAAGCTACAATTTTTAACTTCTCGAAGTTGGCCAAAAATTCAACCAGAAATGGAAATCTATTCAGAAGTGAAAAATCTCAATATTTTTACCAAACGAATTTCAGCTTTAGAATCACTTCTGAATCACAAATTCTGGTTCTGAAATGTTATCATGCGCGCCCTTGATGGCATTTGTAATGAAATGGAAAGAGATTAAGGAAAGAGGGGTTGCTCTATCGCGACACCAGAACCAGAACACATGTACAGATTCTTCACCAGAATGTTGCCTTCGCTCACGGGATTTCGATAGAACATGTATAGTCGCTGATCTCGTGAGCCCCAAACTTGTCGGCCATGGGCGACCTTTTTTTTTTTTTTGGGTCGAAACCGTGGGCGAGCTTTAGCTTGCTTGGATCGGGCGAGCCAATCACGGGCAAGCCTGAGATCACTCGGACCGGCCAAGCCTTGAGCTTGTTTGCGGCCAATTGCAAGTGCTGAGATCAGTCGAAATCAAAAGGAAAAAAAATTAATTATTTATGACCGTAAATTCACACAATAGCTCTGCGTGTTTTGTATAAATCACTTATTAATTAAACAATTCTAAGGCATTGCCAGATTGTAGGGTAGCATTTTTCCCAAAAAAGAGAAAAAAATAAAATATAAATATAAATAATTAAAAATTCAAATTCTCAAAAAAAAAAATTATAAAGAAAAAATAGAAAAGCAAAAAGTTAACAAATAAAAGGAGTCATGAAGGAAAATCAAATCCTATTTTCTATACCAAACTATGGAAACTAATTTCTTAATCTTATTCAAATATTCGCCAAATATAAGAAATTTTTCGCACAACAAACGGAGCCTCAATCTAAAGTACTAGTTCTTAGTTTACGAAACATTTAGTTAATTTCTAAATAATGGACTGTAATCTAAACTCGTACTCCATGTCCGACATGTCCGCAAATTAGACCGTAATCAGAAAAAAAATAAAAAAAAATTATGTGTGCAACCCACGTGATGATGCTAGGTATTTCTCGAATTATATATTTCCAAAACATCACTCGTCTGGCCGTATATTTTGAAAAGAAGGATGTGATTTTCTCCCGAGGTTTGCAACTAACGAAAGGGGGGGCCTGATGCGGAGGGGGAACTACCTAACGAGCTTTCGCAAATAATGGACTGTAATCCTGGCAAACTTGCATTGGAAGGTGGAGGGAATTTGGTGGTTTCCAATTATGCATCGGGGGGTTGGCAAGTGAAATGCATTCTTTCTTTGCCATTGCTCGGTTTATGAGACCCCTAACAAGACACATTAAGACGTCTCTTGATCCCCCCGCCAAGCAATACCTTTGTTCCCATTTCTCAAAGTTGAAGCTTCTAATGCTCATTCACGGCACAAAGAGAGAGAAGATAGAGTCCACAAATTGTACGCTTAAGTGCCAAAACTTGGATACGACACACACTTTAGTGCCAAAATTTTCAAAACAATCATTTATGTGCCAATCTTTTTTTTTTGAAAAACAATCACTTCGGTGTCAATTCTGGCGATGCACATCAGCTTAAATCTTAATAAAAAGTAGGCCACTTGAAAATTTCTGGCGAGGCACTTCAGCTCAAATCAGAGTTGGCACTGAAATGAACATTTTTTTTTTCATGAAACTTGAGACTTAAGTAATTGTTTTGAATGTTTTGACATTAAAGTAAGCGTCGTACACAATTCTAGGCACTTGTTGTGTACTTTAGCCAGAAGAAGTTGTAATTAATCGCTTGAGGGAGATCGATCCCCTAGTTGTAAACTGTTAATTTTTTCGGTGTCGTAATACACAAAATCTTTTTTTAAAAAAATTACCAATCAAATGGTGAGATTTACTTTTATTTGATCCAATGACTGCCACTCCTTTCGATTTACCAATCAAACAGGGAGACTTATTCTTATTTGATCCGATGACTGCTGACCCTTTCGAGAAATGAGTATTCATTGAATCATGGAAGCTCCCTAATTATATTTCCGACCCCCCCACATTGCTCGGACCTAGGTTGTCGTCCCGGTAGATACGTTTATTGCAACCTTAAATTAGCAAGAGGCGTTTTAAAATCGTGCGGGCCCGAGTGATCTAAGACTAGAACGGGATAATCTCATACCAGCGACAGGCCCAAGTGGAATGCCTGTGGCGGTGTTAGATCTGAGGGAGGATGCCGGGTGCCCAAATATGTACACGATCCCGCAGCTCGCACTGGTAAATAAGGAGTTACGCGCAAGCTGAAACCAGCGGGACATGTTCTAAATCCATGCAAGTGCCGATAAGGTACGGCGAAATTGGATAATTTTGAGCTATGACACCCCTACGAGGTCAAACTGCCTGCACTCACATATGTCGAACCGTGCAACGTGGGCATCGATCAATGTACGGGTCGAGTTGGACATCGCCCGTGTTAGGACGACGCGTCTAGTCTATTAAGTGAACTTAAACGAGTGCATTTAGAACAGATTAAACGAGTGCATTTAGAACAGATTCACCTTCCCCCCCATTCTTTGTTTAATGCGTTAATCAACTCCAACCGCATATCCTTTACCCTCTTCCAACCAAAAACTGTCTTGCTCTAATTTGCGACAAGTGTCATTAATTCATTGTAGGAGAGAAAGGTTGCAAAGAAAGCAATTACCTCGACCAACTGAACTTCCATTGTCATCCTTCCTTTTCGGTTAAAGGAATGATAAAACGGATTCAATCCTTTGCCCATAATTGATCGGTAAGTAGCTGCATTTGGTCCCATCTGTACCAACCTATGGCCCTTGATAATCCCCTAGCACTTCTGGTTTTATGGGCTATGTACTTAGAAAATGTAGAAAACAATCATGTGAAGCTAGAGAAAGGCTAGCGACATTGGTTTGGATCTATCCATTAATTAAAATTAATTTCATTGCGCATTTGACGCATGCTTACAAAGTTTACATCAATGTTATCCAGTCGTTCGCTTGCTTTATAAATGATATTTCACAACAAAATTACCGCACAAAATATAAATTGCCCAATGGGTTCGTGATTAGAACTAACTATATCCTAAATCGGAATAGCTTCGAAAAACGACATTACCGTGATTGGAGTTTAGTACTTCGAAATCTTTCCGAAGGAAGATAATGTCTTCTACCGAAACACGATCAGTTTATCGTATACCAGTTCTTAGCAACAGCGGCGTCGTTTTAGGAAGGCCTGACTTTGACCCCGTGAAGGCGTGACAGACATTAGTAAAATCACGAGATCCAACCACAGACGCGCTTTTGGTCTCACGTGTGTGCAACTGGCGAAAGCGAGGATCGGCCGTTGGGGATCGTCGTGCGGGCACGCTCTTTGTTGCGCGTGGTAGTGGCGGCTAATAAAGGCCAACATCAGAAAGCGGACAAAAGAGTGGAGCCGTACAATTCTATGTTGGGATAAAATAGAGAATCTCTGTAAGAAGAAATAATATCACTTGCGGACTTTGAAAAAAAAAAAAGGGCAATTATTCTTGGGTCTATGATTAATTAAACTATCACCTCGAAACTCAAAACCATGTCGTTTTAGCTGACAAGCCCGTGAAAGTGTTGCTCCAAATTTACCCAAATTTTACAGTTTATTTGTTTACGGAAGGAAGAAATGAGTTTGGCGGAAAATTAACACTTGAATAAAAAAAATTCCATTTCGAGTACTCTCCACTTGAACCAAAATAATACAGCATGCAGCTTAGTTTTCGGTTATTACCTCCATCTATCTAAATGATGAGCCGTAGTTCGAGAATTTTGGCGAGTCTTTAAAGAGAGATTGAAATGTGAAGGTATGAGAATGGAGAAAGTAAATTGAAAGAGTTCAATTTGCTTACGCTTGTTTTCCTCGTCTATTGAAACGGACAAAAGAAACTTCACCTCTTTTCATTAAAAAAAATGGAAATGAGGAAATGTTTCTAATAGATGATTTTTGGATTATTATTGTGTTCATTTCTCGAGTTTCTTTAATAGAAAAGGAAGAGTAAACAGCCTCCTCGAAGAATAATTAAGGTGCACGCAAGCTGGGCTTGATAATTTTGTTATTAAAAAAAGAAGAAGAGTAAACATCTTGTGTGTTTGGGGGACATTCGTGACTTTTTGATTTTTTTTGTCACTTCCAAAATACTAAAGCTGATCAAATTGTAGAATTTTACTGAATATCTGAGGTAAAATAAAGCTTAGGACTTCATTTTTTTTTAATATTCTTAAAAATGTAATTTTTTTGAATACCTACTTTTGACTTCCAAGATGTTTCCGGCATGCAGATAGTACACATTCATTTAAACCTCTTTACAGCCATTATGGCCGCCTTAACCACCTTCTGCAGTTTCCGTTCTTGGTGATGCAAAATCGATTCAGGCTTTTGAATTTCTCTAATTTATTGGAGGAAAGAATTTTTTTTTTTGTTGGATGTAGCTCCAAGTCAGTAAGTGTGAGCCAGAGCATCGAGGGTGGGACCCAAAGTCATCTTGGTTGGACCCGCCTTCCCTTTCAAACCCTCCATGCTTCAGTGTTTATAAGCAGCAACGAGCTCCATTTCAGCTGCAGCAACACAAACGAATCCACACTCGGTGGTCTCTGCAAGCTCTGTGTAGTGTGAGACTCATTCCTTTTCCATCTTACATGCCCATTCTCACATTTTAAATATTTTTTTTGTTCTGCCTTCTCGACAAGAAAACAAATGAGAGAGCGGCTCCAGCAACAAAGAAATCCACGAGCACCTCTGTTTCTTGTCCTTGCCCATCACTGCTTGTGCTTCCTCCTCTGATCAAGAACAGAATATAGTGGGCGCAAGCAAGAATAAGAAGAAACGCACTTTTTTGAGACAAGGGTCTTCTTCCTTTTAATCCATTGGACATGGGGTTGAAGACGGTGAATGTAGTGTGGAATGTGGCTGTGGTGGTACTGGCTTTGTGGGTTTTTTGTGCTTCTGTGAGAGCCTCTGTGTCTTATGATGCTAAGGCCATTACAGTTAATGGGCAGAGAAGGATCCTCATTTCTGGGTCCATTCACTACCCCAGAAGCACTCCTGAGGTAGCTTGTTTTTTGTCCTTTTTCCCCCCCTTATTTTTGGTTAAATGTATCTCCATTATCTTCTGATTGATCTTACCCCCCCCCCCCCTCCCCCCCCCTTTCACTATCATGCTGTTCATGGGCTTTTTGTCAGTATAGCATCTTTTCTCTCATCTTAGCAAAAGCTCCTTTAATTTGAAAAAATAGGTTCCTTTTTTTGCTGGTCAGCTTTAAACTTTTGTCTCTGGTAAATTTATGGCTTTCAATTTTAATTGGTTGCAGATGTGGCCAGATCTCATTCAGAAGGCAAAAGAAGGAGGTTTGGATGTCATTCAGACTTATGTTTTCTGGAATGGCCATGAGCCTTCGCCTGGCAAAGTAAGAGAACTAGTCGATTATTTTTCTTTTCATATCTAGGTTGGTTACAAAAGGAAAAAAAAAGGTCTAAATTTGATTAAATTTGCTTTATTAGTACAACTTTGAGGGAAACTATGATCTCGTGAAATTTGTCAAGCTCGTGCAACAAGCAGGCCTCTTCGTTCATCTCAGAGTTGGACCTTATGTCTGTGCTGAGTGGAATTTCGGGTAACATACATGATTTATCCTTGTCCCAGAAATAGAAGAGAATTTCTATTTTCACGAGAGAAATTTGTGAAGTCTTTTTTAAACTTGTTTCTGCTTCCAGTGGATTCCCTGTTTGGCTGAAATACGTCCATGGTATTAACTTCAGAACAGATAATGGACCATTCAAGGTTAGCCATTTCTTATCATCTTCATCTTGCTCTTAAACACGAATTTGTTATATTTACTGATTATTTTTTTTGGCCATCTTGAAGTATTACATGCAAAAGTTCACAACAAAGATTGTCAACATGATGAAAGCAGAACGGCTGTTTGAGTCACAAGGCGGACCGATAATCTTGTCCCAGGTTCATAATTCACTGTTCCAATGACATTGCTTTGTTAATCATTGGATGAAACGATTTACCGAAAGATCTTTTTTGGGCGATGTCTGAGTGTTATTGTCTGTGATTCAGATTGAGAATGAATACGGACCCATTGAGTATGAAATTGGTGCATCGGGTCGGGCCTACGCCAAATGGGCAGCCGAAATGGCAGTGGGTCTAGGCACTGGTGTCCCATGGGTCATGTGCAAGCAAGATGATGCCCCTGATCCTATTGTGAGCACCCTCTTGAAGTTCTCGGTTCTAGAAGCATTAATGTTTCTGATCTTATTGTCAAGATGGATGTTTCTCATGACCCAATCCTTCATCCTTTGGTGGGGTTGCAACAGCACAGAATGCTGTCTCCAGACAAGTCATGGCTACTTTGAATCATTAGTTCACATTGCACATGGCTTACTCTTGCACTTTCTAAAATCAGATTTTTGCGCAACAGTCTTAACTTCCTCTATCCTAGTATCTTCTCATAATGTTAGCGGGACCCATGTCGCTATCAAGCATTAGTAATAGTTCAAATTTCAGTTTCAGTAATGTCAGTAGGTAGTAAATATTTATTTTATCTGTTTAGAATCATAAAAGAAATCATCTCGCTAGTATTCAATTGGCTTAAAGCACAATCTAACTCGTGCTTTCTAGATATGGTCAATCGGAGGATGGATTTCTGTTGTTTCAGTTACTGTCGTATCTGTTTGGGTAATGCTTGCGTCTTATTGTTTGCAATAGATCAATACTTGCAATGGCTTCTACTGTGACTATTTCTCTCCCAACAAGGCTTATAAGCCCAAGATGTGGACAGAAGCATGGACAGGCTGGTAAATTGTTATATCCTTTCTTGAAGTTCAATGCTGTGCAAGTCTTACCAGTCATGGTGTTCGCTTTTTGTGATTCCTCTGTTTTCCTTTGATGCAGGTACACTGAGTTTGGAGGTCCAGTTCCCAATCGTCCAGTTGAAGATCTGGCCTTCTCAGTTGCAAGATTTATACAGAAGGGTGGAGCGTTCATCAACTACTATATGGTAATATGACAGCTTCTTCAAATCCATATATGGAGTTAGTTTTTATCAAGCTGAACTGAGGCTCTCTTTGCAATATCAGTACCATGGAGGAACAAATTTTGGTCGAACTGCTGGTGGTCCATTCATTGCTACTAGCTATGACTATGATGCTCCTCTTGATGAATACGGTACGTGGTTTCTGTGATATGAGAGTGTTTATCAACCACTAAATATTAGGTTCACTCTTGGTATTTTTAGAAGGAAGCTTCCTGCCTCAAGTTCACGTCTTTTCGCCAGGGGTTTAAATAGATGGCATATTCGAAATGGCACATCATTGAGTAATAAGTATTGTTGTTGTGTGTTAAGACTGATAAAAACTAGATGGGGACTCTTTGATGGAATTGTCGTGATAACCTGGTCAACATACTAGGTTCACGTCGTCACTCGATTGCTGACACTTCATGTGTGAAAGTTTTGTTCCGGAAATTGATTGTCACTTCCTTTGGCTTTTTGCTCTTGAACTTCTGTGATATTTTACGCTACTTTGTCGTATTAACATCGCTGTCCTCTGCGTAAAATCTTGTCCTTACTTGGAATAAACCTCTTTCTTACTGTATAGACCCTGAATAATAACATTCATTTTAAAGATAGAGACGAATAAAATTACCTTTGGCAATTAACCTATCAATCCATCTCAACTGTGCCATCTTCATTTCATTTTTAAGTTTTTGTGAATGAGAGGATCTCTTCCCTCTTCTCTTTTCAGGATTATTGAGGCAACCCAAATGGGGCCACCTAAAAGATTTGCACAGAGCGATAAAGCTTTGTGAACCAGCTTTGGTATCTGGCAATCCTACTGTGACAAAACTTGGGAACTATGAAGAGGTTATCAGTTTTGACCATTATTCTTTTTCCGATTGGATTGAATTTGAGCTAGTGAGTTCATGATCCCCTCTACTTAAATGCAGGCTCATGTATTCAGATCAAAGTCCGGGGCATGTGCTGCATTCCTTACAAATTACCATTCAAATGCTTTTGCAAAAGTTGCTTGGGGGAATATGCACTATAACCTTCCTCCTTGGTCCATCAGCGTATTACCTGACTGCAAAAACACTGCATATAACACCGCTAGGGTGAGTTAGAGGACCACTTTGATTTATTATTGACTCTGTAGATTTCAGTGTGATTATCATATCATATTTACATCCTCAAGACATGGTAAGCCATGTCCAGGAAAAGTTAAAGGGACAGAATGAAAGTAAGGCATGTGGACAATGTATCCATATTCTAAATTACTTGCTTTGATCCAATCTTTTATATTTCTCTCACATAATTGCGTAATTAGCATGCCGTGGAGTTGCACTTTATCTTATGTTTTTGTCTTCAGCTATAGTCATTGGTATGAGAACCAGAATTCTCCTAAAAATAAAATCTTGCAATGGAAAAACTGAATACATGTTGAAATTGCTATGCAGGTTGGTGCTCAGAGTGCAAGGATGAAGATGACTCCTGTTCCTATTCATGGAGGCTTCTCTTGGCAGGCATACAATGAAGAGCCTGCTGGATATGAAGACAAATCATTTACAATGGACGGTTTGTTAGAGCAGATAAATACCACAAGGGATGTCTCTGATTATCTGTGGTACATTACAGAGTAAGTGAGGAATAACCAACACTACATAACCTACTAGTGGAGGAGCAACAAATTGTGCTCATTGAAGTTCACTTCACATTGAAGTAATGCTCTATCCTAAATATTTCCATCTATTTTTCATCTCTTTCCAGTGTAAACATCGATTCCAAGGAAGGGTTCTTAAGAAGCGGTAAATATCTGACTCTTACTGTCCAATCAGCTGGTCATGCCTTGCATGTTTTTGTCAATGGCCAACCTTCAGGTGTGGAGCACTTCTTATCTTTACTGTATTTCTGCCCTATGTATCATTTAGTTGTATCACTCCCATGCCTTGTTCAGTAGCATTCAGTGGAAAGGAAATCTAAAAAGGCTCCTCGTGAACAGCCATGCAATTTCAACTTGAAAAGTTCCAAACTTTGACAGTAGCACGCGTTGAGCAGGGCAGGATTATCATCCTTATGTTTGTAATGTCGAATAAATTGGGAAAAGAAGGTCTCATTGGGAAGTAGAATGCAAAAATAATGGCTAATTTCCCTTTATAAATGCATCCAGTCTTTTCCTTATATGTGCGCATAGGTGGCGTAGTCAGATGATAGCTTCTGTCTTATAAATTTAGACATCATTTTCATGCAGGAACTGCATACGGAAGTCTGGAATTCCCGAAACTTTCTTTTAACCAAGGCGTCAAGCTGACAGCTGGTGCTAATAGAATTGCGTTGTTAAGTATCGCCGTTGGGCTACCGGTGGGCATTCTTCCTGCCTTTCTTGCGTCAACATCAACCTGAATATATTTTTAACTTGTGAACTTAATTTATTACACTTGTCTTTTTTTCACTTTCACCAGAATGTTGGTCCTCATTTTGAGAGATGGAATGCGGGTGTCCTTGGTCCTGTAACATTGTACGGACTCAACGAAGGGAAGAGAGACTTGTCATGGCAGAAATGGTCTTATAAGGTTTGTCTCTAACGTTCCACTATGTCTTCTTTTGTCGTTTTGAAATGCTCAAAGTTGTCTAAAGGAGCCGTTTTTTTCTGGCATAGATTGGTCTTAAAGGAGAAGCCTTGAGCCTTCATTCGCTCTCTGGGACTACCTCTGTTGAGTGGGCTGAGGGATCTTTAGTGGCACGGAAGCAGCCACTGACATGGTACAAAGTAAGTATCTTGACATAAGGCCAGTGCAAAACCATCGATACTTTTTGTATCGGAGCTCTGAATTCTGCAGAAGCTTTGACTGTTCTTCATTCTGATAGAAAAGCTATGAACTTAAACGTCAATTAACATCCTCACTCTGACCAAAAAAAAAAAAAAGAGAATTAACATCCTCATATTGTGTTCCAGACTATTTTCAGCGCTCCCGCTGGTAGTGCTCCACTGGCTCTGGATATGAATAGCATGGGCAAAGGTCAAATTTGGATTAATGGACAGAGCATCGGGCGGTACTGGCCTGCGTACAAAGCAGCTGGTGCTTGTGGCGGTTGTAACTACGCTGGGACATACAGTGAGAAAAAATGTCTAAGCAATTGCGGTGAAGCTTCACAGAGATGGTGATAGGACTGCTATAATTCATTTCAATCTCCCTATATAAGCAGCCTCCGCAGAAAATTTTCGACTGACTTGTGACTGAAAATTTCAGGTATCACGTTCCTCGTTCGTGGCTGAATCCGACGGGTAACTTGTTAGTTGTTTTTGAAGAATGGGGTGGGAACCCAAATGGGATTTCCTTGGTTAGGAGAGACATTGATAGCGTGTGTGCTGATATTTACGAGTGGCAGCCAACTCTCATGAACTATCAAATGCAAGCATCTGGTAAAGTCAACAAGCCGCTAAGGCCTAAGGCCCATTTATCTTGCTCACCGGGACAGAAAATCTCATCGATCAAGTTTGCCAGCTTTGGAACTCCAGAAGGGATTTGCGGAAGCTTCCGCGAGGGAAGTTGCCATGCCTTCCACTCGTATGATGTATTCCAAAAGGTATGCTACAATTGCACATTCTTGAGTTCCTTTTTTCCCGGTTTTGCTACATTTTCATACATACTTTTGGGCTTTATTGACCATGAGTACCGCTTCTTTCTCAGACTTGTGTCGGACAAAACTCTTGCACAGTTCCTGTCACTCCTGAGATATTTGGCGGTGATCCGTGCCCTAGCGTCATGAAGAAACTGTCTGTTGAGGCGATTTGTTCCTGATTGCCTACAAAGAAGTCTGAATCCTGTGGAGCGAAGGTTCCGCAGTTTGGTAAATTAACTTTGACGTGTCCATATTCCCTAGAACGATCTGTCTTGGCTTTTCCAAGGTGAAGTTGTACAAATACACGACAACACACTCCATGCCTAGATTCCTGGAGATGATTGCTATAAGCTTTATCCCTGTGTACATACCCAGCTTCTCTTAGCTTTGTTTCCCCTGCAAGTTATAGAGAAGTGAGAGATGGCACATCGAGACAATTGAGTCCATGTGCTTTCTGGTTTCTTTTTCCAGAAGCTGGAAGCCTCTGGCTTCCATTTTTTTTTTTTAATGTACTCGTCATTGGATTTGACTTCCTGCAAGCAAAATGTGTAGCAAATGCTTCAAATGTTCAATCATGTGATGCACATTACATTGTCCGAAACCAGTGTTGCGATCTCATTTCTGGGGGCTTATCTTAATGAATTCATTCTCAAGTTGGATGCTTGAATCATCGTTTGAGTGATGGCTCGTCTGTTTATTTTTACCTGGCTCCCACATGCCATGTTTGTTCATGTATATAAGCCAGTAAACCGGCAAATACTGGCGAGAGACCATTTGTTTCGGGCTCAGGAAGCTCTCACTCTAAGAAAAAGGGAAACAGATCAGCTCGATGACCCTTTGAGTCTCGCCGGCATTGACGACGAACATCGAAGAGAAAAATTGAAGAAAGTGTCCTGCGATGATGCTCAAAGTTGAAACTACCTGCAGCACAAGAAGCAAAGATTCTGGGGAAGGAGAAGAGCATGGAAATGGTTCATTGACCTTCATGATGAACCAGGCCTGGAAGAAATCTTGTCAAGCCCATTCAAACATGGGCTCATTCTCTCTAACTGATAGGTAAATACTACCCCTAAGGGTCATTTTCTTCTATGACCAGTTCAGACACCTCTCTCTCTCTCTCTCTCTCTCTCTCTCTCTAGAAGACTATAACATCACACTTGTTAGTAGTTTCTCAGCCAATGTTATTTTTGTCCCTTGGGTGTCTCTGAGCCAAGCCACGCAAGGACTCTTGGGTCGTGGATGTCCTTATCAGTTGACAGATGTAAAATATCTTTGTCTACTCGGGGGAGTAAATGAATTGCATTGGGTGGTCTATTTCTGGCAGGCTTTCACACCATGATATTATCTTCCTTTTCCCTGAAAGGTGGGTCAAGAAGATGCGAAAGATGCACTAAAATGAGAAATGAATAGGTCAAGATAAATCCCTCATGAATTTCTTTCTGATTTCAATTCATATTGTCAGAGCATGACATCAAAAAAAAAAAAATGGAGTTTCTTTATATTAAAAAAAAAGAGCGAAGAAATCAAACTCCATCCTCGATTGATTCATTCTCTTGAGACAAGATCACGAGCAAGTAATTCATGATGAATGTTATGATCAATTGAGAAGTTTCCTAAAATAAAAATTTGGCCCCAAAACAAATGTTTTCGGGGAAGTCATGAGCCATCTTCATTTCAGTTGATCACGTTCCTTCACTTGGGATCATCAAGAGCAAGCATGGTCATATGTCTAGTCTAGTACAAAATTCATTGTCACACTATCTTGGTCTAAATAATCTCATAAAAATCATGACATTGTCGGTGCAAATAATGAAATTCGAATTCACGCTCGTGAAATTGTAGACGCATTAACTATGTCAAAAAAATTGTTACTTAAAATGCTTTGCAAAATTTTTGTCACACAACAAAGATTTGCATAATGGGCTTGTTGCTAAATGTTTCAATTACTAATTAGTGAAAAAAAAACATTCAATTTGTAGGAAGAATATATATATCAAAATTTGAAGGGTTTTTGATAAGTTTGTTTATAAGGAAAAATTCAACTTCCGCCATTAAAATACGTGGCAAACAAGATGAAGTTATTAGCGTGCGCATTTATATAAAAACGCTATTATACATTGAAGATTTTTCATTACTATGTATGTTAATATAAATAACTTTTCTGGACAGTAAACACGCGCATTTGCATACATATTTATGTTGTAGTACATAACATGTTATGATCACAATTCGCCACCCCCATCTACAAAAGGAATTCCTTTTTGTTGATGTCACGAGAAAATATTAAGAGTTGTTAAGACATGTTTGATTAGAGACTGATGAAGTTTCAACATGTCAATCATATACGACATAGGAACAATTGTATAAAAATACCACATTTTCCATCTTCCTTAGACGCGCCGCGCCACCGGTACTAGGAAAAAATCCTCAGTAGCATCCGAAGATTTCAGAAGCAACAAAGCAGCCATCATACCCTCCCTCTCTCTCTCTCTACGCATCGCCACTTCACTTTACCTTTACCTCACCAGAAAGCGAGCCCAGGAACTAAGGTTTCTCTCTCTCTCTTTCTTTCCATGAATGACGCGTTTTAATGGAGGCTCTGGCTTTTCACCTCGCGTTTGATCCTCCATTCTCACGGCCGTCGCAGTCTTCTAGTTCTGGCGACCCCCCTCACGACAGATTCATGTTCTCCCTCCCCTACTCCGCCTTCTTCACTCTCTCCCTCCTCTCCTTCTTCTTCGTCTCCTTCTCCTTGTTCAAGAAGCTCTACGGAACCCGCGCCGAGAGCCCCAAGCAAGACGACCCATCGACACCCATCAGCGAGAAAGATGAGGCCCGAGAGCCAGAGCCCGACCCCGACCCCGACCCGACCAACTTGACCCATTCCCTGCTCCTCGAGATCTTGCCCTCCGATTCCGCGAGCCTGTACAGCGACGCGGACGAGTCGGTCTCCGGCTCGGAGCCCTGTCCCGGGCCGACCCAGGTTGGGAAGAGGAAGAAGAAGAGGGCCAAGAAGAAGAGCAAGACGTCGGATGCGAAGGTCGCTGAGGAAGAAAGGGAGGAGAAGTCGGATTCGGGTCGGCCCGTATCGGAGAAGCCCGAACTGATTTGCCTGTACCCGTTTACTTCTTCTGGCAGTGCCACGCAGAGGAGGATCAAGCAGCACTATGATGAGCTCGTCAAGTGCCACGAGTCCAAAGGATTGACCCTTGCTCAGGTTTATTCTTTAACATTTCTTTGCATTTTGAAATTTCGCTTTTCATGTTTGTGCGTTTGATGTAGATGGGTTTTAGGTTGAATTTTTATGTTGATAAGTAGTTCAATGCTTTTGGGTGATGATGTCCGTCTTAATTTAATTTGATATTCATGATGCTTTTGAATGTCATGAAATTGGAATGCGGAATTTGGATGATGATGAAGCTCTTATCCGTGTCATTTTTCTGCGAGTCAGGATGCATTTGTGATGCATATTGCCACATTTTTGGAAGACTCTTTCGGTGTGACTTTCAACAGGTTTCCATGGTTAAATCAGTTTATGGGATGGAGAAATGTCTTAATCTTTTTCAAATCAATTGAATTGGCAGTCTCCTGAGCTTATGCAAGTAAAATTATAAAGTGACGTGGGCATTCATATGACATTTGGCCATTACCATCGGGGTTATCAATAATTGGGAATTCTGTTGAGGGAAAGTATTTGATAAATGCAAGGCACGACAGATTCCCTTTTCCCTTTGCTTTTGCATGTAGGCGCGATATAGATGCTGCATCACGATATCAATGTGGACTTCTGCTTTAAGTTATATGAATGTCTTGTTTCAAAACCTTTTGTAATCCCTGAAAAAGCAATTGCAGATTATTCTTTTAGAATAAGCATACCAAGGGAAGGTATTTGATAAACGCAAGGCACCAACGATTCCCTTTTCCCTTTGTTTTTGCATTTAGGCACGATAGAGATGCTGTATCATGATATCGATGTTGAATTTCTTCTGCTTTAAGTTATATGACTGTCTTGTTTCAAAACCTTTTGTAGTTCCCTATATAAGCAATTGCAAGTTAGTCTTTTGGAATAGGACAACCATAGGGGTCATCAATAATTAGGAATTCTGTTGAGGGAAAGTATTTGATAAACGCAAGGCACCAACGATTCCCTTTTCCCATGTGGGCACGGTAGAGATGCTGCGTCACAATTTTGATGTTGAATTTCTTCTGCTTTGAATTATATGAATGTCTTGTTTCAAAACCTTTTGTAGTTCCATGAAAAAGCAATTGCAAATTTGTCTTTTGGAATAGGCAAATGGCCTTTGTTTGTGCTACACGTATTTTTTATATTTCAATGGCAATTGGCTGGTATTAGAGATTTGCTAGTGTTGGAAATGACTTTTTGGTTTCTTCTAATTATTTATCTCAATACTGTAGTTCTTATCTTTTATGTTAAGCAGACTGCAGGTTGGCCATTCTTCTTCCCTGGTCACACACACACACACATATATATATATATTCCACTTCAGTTAAAAAGTTCGTATTCTTACTGTTTGGTAAAGCTTTACACATGCCAAATTGCTCATTTTTATGTTTAGGAATCTCTGGTTATTTGGGCTTGCTTACATTTGCTGCAGAGCTTTATGTTTTGCACGTTCGACCATTTCGCAGGTCAGTCAGTTTGCTAATTGCTTGGTTGAGGCTAGAAGTGAGCTACAACACAAGTAAGTGTAATTTCATCTATTAAATGCTAGCATCCTAACATTTTATTATTCACACCTTTGGAGGTCTAGAGCTTCTCTGTAAGTGAGCGCTTTGTTCATTCTTGAGCTCTTTTTGTATGCCCTGGTTACTCCTCAATCAAATTTTGAACTTACTACTGATCCCCAAATAAGAACAGTGTTTGCCAGCTTATTGTGGTGTTAGGGAGTTCTGAATATCCCAGAAATTAGGGTGTAATTCGGCATTTTATGTTTGGCTCATGGTTACTGTGTCCGGAAGCCCTGTTGTCTCCCTATTTTGAGTCCTCAAAATGTTTGGAGTAGCCTCAATCATCCTTGCCTATGAGCTGAGCTTTGAAAATTTTTGCTGTCTCATAGAATTTCAATTTCCTGGATCTACCTTTTTCATTATCTCAAGATCTGTGTACAGTAACAGATTCTTAACAGTCGAACTTCATAAGCAGGTCGGAGGTTATACAGCGCAAGTTTACAATAGCAAAAGCCCTGCTTTTAAAGGCGGATAGATCATCCTTTGAGCGACTTCGTCAGCAGGTTTGTAATCAAATCCAGTATGATTCTTTTAGTAGGAAGTAGATTGTATAATCTTCGTGTTCATAAATTGTTTAAACCCAGATATACAAGTTAGAATTGGAACAGAAGAGACTTGAAGAAGACGCATTTGTTTATAACTGGCTCCAACGGCAGCTCAAACTCTCACCAGCCTACAAAAAGGTGACATTTCTGCTAGCAATTGTGCTATTGGTAGTAGAAGTGCGAGATACACATATATAATTCTGGTTGAGGTCTGTTATTTTAGAGCTGCATTTACTACACATATTTTTCGAGACGATCTGCTTTTGAAGTATATTGCAATAATCGGATTATAATTTACCTAAGCTTGATATCCTTCCCCCCTCTCTATCCCTGTTTCAATCAGTTGCTTGTGTTTATTTATAGGCGCTATATTTTGATATCTCTCTCTCTCTCTCTCTAGATGCTTGAAGTTGGTGCCTGCATGGAGCTGAAGGCTAAATCCGGTGAGCTGATGGAAGCTGATGATTCGGAAGTCCCAGACATTTCATTTGAAGAGCTACTAGCACAAGAAAAGAAAGATTCTTTTTGGTTGGTTCCCTGTCAAGTACCTAGGCCAGCTTTCCTTTCTTTTGGGGATTTTTGCTAACATTTTCTCCCTTCTTGACCCCTTGCAGGCAGAAAACGAAGAAATCAAAATCAGGCTCAAACTAATAAAAATGCTTCCTTTGCTAACCGAGTACAGAGAGTAGCGCCTTTTCTGTGTATATTCCTTGACTTCACAGTTCGTCAAGGCCACACATGGCTTTTGATGGCCATACTTCTGGGCGTGAGACGTGAGCACTTTGTTTTATCTGACCACCTTCAACGTTGCATGGAGATATGGATGCGAGTCCAAGTGATTTTGGGAAAGGAGAAACGCCCGGTGATCTTCTGACGTTTTCGAAGCCTTTTGCTGACTTGGGGGTACATTTGAATCTGAAGCCTGTCCGATTAAAGAGTGATAGGTCGATCGTCGGTAGGCGATCTCAGTTTTGGTCATCGCCCCTCTCTGTGAATGTTTTTTGGTTAGAGTTGATCTTGCAATGTTATGTGTGTGCAGCAATGGAACAGGATTTGGTTTGGAGTTCTGAACTCGTGGGAAAACAAATCTTTCCTGTCTCTCGTTGGCACGAGCGATACTTTGCTCAATGGCCTAAAGAAAATAGAAAAAGCACAAGTTTGTTTTGGGGTATAACTAGACGAAAGTACGCATTTTTCCCCATTTCGAGCGGCTTTTGTGTTTCCTAGTATAATGTCACATTGGAGGTTCAAAGCTCTTTTATCGATTGTTGTGACCATTCGGAAAGATGGTGCACGCCGACAATGCCTTGAGAGCCAGATACAAGTGTCTTTGTGGTATTAATCTGAAGCCCTTTTGGCCGTTCACGGACGTCATGTGATTGTCATGGGTAAGTGTAATGGCTGCCGGTTCCGTGATTGACGGATATAGTCCGGATAGTGAGTTGAAATGTCTTGGGCTAGGATTATCTTGAATCTTCTATAACATTTTTTTTGGGACGGCCAAATTCGGCAAATTTATCATGTTTTAGAACAGTAGATGAGGAGATGCGATCCTGATTAGTATACCTAAAGCCGATCAACGGTAGCCATTGAGAGGCCTCGCGTAAATGGGGGAGCTCTCTCTTTTATTTGTGTCATTCAACGCTTCTTCAAGAGAAGAGCCACAAGTGAAATTGCAGTAGAATGTTATTGTTCCTTTTAATTTGATATGTAAAGAGTCTTTCATTTGCTGACAGCACTTGTACGCTATTTAAGTAGAGATTCCTTCCAGTCACAAACCCTCATCAGTCATCACACATGTGCAATCATCCCACCTGTTACGTCCACAGTGATTTATACAAGGTGTGATCAGCGTTTGTGATGGAGGAATCTGCGATTAAACGATGAGTAAGTGTTGCAGCTCTTATAGTTATATATCGAGTTAAAAGGACCACTAATATTATTCTATGCAATTTCACGTGCCACAACACAACTAAGGGTGATTTTGGATGATGTTTAGTAGTGCAAACGTCACTAATGTTATCGAAATTACATGTCCATCCTCCTTCATCCCCAACATACACATTAAAACTATAATAATAATAATAATAAGATATAAAAAAAAAGGAAGGAAGGCTCCATTGAATTCAATGCCCTAGACTAGATTTTTCTATTAGGATGGATTATCAAAGATCAATTCTAAGCACCTCGAATCCAATAAATTTGGAAGGATTACCACGTGGCACCTCTTTAGCTGTCATTCTCTTTTATTCAATGTTACAAACTACTTAGATTTTCAAAATCTTCGTCCGTATTTTTAAGCAATTCCGCAATGTTTTAACTTTCTAGGCTGTTTTGCACTATTTAACGGCATCATCTTTCTAAAGTTTAGTTTGTGAAAGTTGAAAAGTCTCGCTTTTGCTTAAGATAGCATGGTTAACAAAAATTATTTATTCCCAAATAGTCCACAACAGATATTGCTAACCCTTGTAACATTAATTAGGACCACGGTCCCAGAGCTCGGTGGTGTAGAGACAACGAAAACACCTTAAATTTCACAGAATCTAAACCACCCTTTTTATATAAATGCCATTACATCTTAAGCAGTGGATATCTTTCAAACATTTGCTTTACGTGCTAAAAGAGAATTAAACGCAATTAACGGGTATTAAAATGACACGTTGTTTGAAAAATCACCCGTCTTTGTCCCCCCACCCCCCCTTCTCGGCTTGGCTCCCATTACCGCCATGCAATTTCCGACTTTTCAAAGCCTTCGTCGGGGGCGGCTAGGAATGGGGGGGCCCATTGACAGTTGGTGATCTTCTCAGGAACTCCCATCGAAACTTCCTCCTCGGACGCGTCGGTGGAGGGCGACTCTCCATCGATTACGACTCGAGAAAAGAAATTTTGATGGTTGACGCAGTTAGGCAGACACGAATTGTTGTAGCTAATTTATATATTTTTACTTATTAAAATTATTTCTTGCGATAGCCAATCATTTTCTAGAAAATATTTCCCAAATCACTCGTCTCGCGACACAAACGGAACCTAAAAATAAAAAGGAGAACAGATCGGCACACAAAAAGATCACAGAAGCTGAGGTCAAGCGAACAAAAAATATATTTGCGCTCAAAGGTATGTAGAGAACCGACTCCGACGCCTTTGCCTTCGCCATTCATCAAGGCTTCGTACCGTGAGACGTACTCGGAGGGTGAGGGAGGGAATTGCTTGATCTTTCGCTGCCATGGCAATGGATTTAGGGTTTCGAGGTTCAAAGAGAGCTTCAACAGCGGTCTAGTCAAAAGCGTGAATTGCCTTTCGTGGCATTTTCCTTTCAAGCTTCGTATCCTTGATATGAATTCCCAGGTCACATGGTCTGCATTCGCGCGCGCGCGCGAGGGGGTGGTGGAGCTGCTTAGTCATCTACGGAGGGAGAAAGACAGCATACATAAAATTTCACCTTTTTCAGTTTGGGTGGAAAGGGAGTTTGTTGCTTGCTGCCACAAATATTCCAAAAATGAGTGCCTGTACTGGTAGATTATTCAATTGATGTCGGCAACGAGGTGTCTGGTTCGTTACTTGAGCCCTAAGGAGTCACTATCTAGGTATAA
Source organism: Rhodomyrtus tomentosa (assembly GCA_028455895.1). Taxonomy (NCBI): domain Eukaryota; kingdom Viridiplantae; phylum Streptophyta; class Magnoliopsida; order Myrtales; family Myrtaceae; genus Rhodomyrtus; species Rhodomyrtus tomentosa. The sequence goes on along the minus strand of JAPCWY010000009.1, from coordinate 35,198,489 downwards.
CCTCGGAAAAATCAACCAAAAATTCCAATTCATGCTGCTAATGGAATCTATGCAAAACCTGATCTACAAGACAACACCATCCAAAATCATCCTTAACTGCGGCACTTGTTGCACATTCTCAGTATTAAAGGCCCAAATGAGCATTACCTAAGCATCCGACACCTTGGTTCCTAACTGTGTATTTAAGAGAGAGAGAGAGAGAGAGAGAGCGTGACAGGGTGCGTTACGGGCTGAATCTAATCATCTGGTTGGCCGAATGAAGTAACCAGGCCCATTTCAACCACAGAACGTTTCACCTATGGTAGTTAGCAAGCTTATCAACTAGCTGATCTAGTTTTTACGGTCCAAAATATTAGCAAACATAACAGATGCACTGATCAACTCCGCCTATGTCGTCTACATAACCTGTCCCAAGCCAGGTAAAGGGGGAGGTTTACGTCAGGCGTAGCGACCCAGTTATAAAAAAAAGAGTTACTTTTATGAGATAAACCCTATTGATATTTCGTTGGAGCATACACTTCTTAGCGATGCGTTGCATCGACATCTGGGTGTAGCGAAAAATGAGCAAATGTCTTTGCACCAAGATAAGTGGGTGCAGGGGGTAAGGAAACTATCCTTGGGCCATCATTCTCAGAGTGATACCCCACATCGGTACCCGGATGTGGTGATAAATGAACAAGGGTCCTCACACTTTTTGTGAACGAGTGTGGGGGGCAAGAAAATCCCAGAGGGTAGGGATTAGATCGGGAAGTTGAAATATAGGAACTTTAACGGGTAAATTGAGGGAATTGACAGATACTTTTGCTAGAAGGAAAGTGAATATTGTTTGCCTGCAATAAACTAAATGGAAAGGAGAGAAGGTTAAGGAAGTGGATGGCACCGAATTCAAGCTATGGTGTACAGGCACAAAAAAGAGTATAAGTGAAGTTTGGATTCTGATTGATAAAAATTTCAAGGATAAAGTTGTTGATGTTAAAAGAACAGAAGATAAGATTATTTTAGTTAAGCTAGCAGTGGGGGATTTGATTCTGAATATACTTAGTGTGTATGCCCCTCAAGTTAGACTGCAAGCGTCCGAGAAGAGCAGATTTTGGGAAGATCTGAAAGAGATTTTAAGGCAGATACCACACGAGGAGAATGTATTCATAGGAAAAGATCTAAATGGACATATCGGTCAGAGTAATGGAGGTTTTGACAGAGTTCATGGAGGTTTTTGATATAATATTAGAAATGAGGCTGGCGAAGATATCTTGGGTGTGGCATTAGCTTATAATTTGATGTTGGCAAACACATTTTTAGGAAAAGAGAGTCACATCTGATCATTTTTCGTAACGGTCAAAATTGTAGTCAGATTGATTGATTTCTTGCCAGAAGAGAGGATAGAGCCTCGTATGTAGATTGTAAGGTATACTCTGGTGAATGTGTAACTGCACAATATAAGTTGGTGGTCTTAGAAGTTCGGCATAACAAAATACAGAAGATGAAGAGAAGTGCGCAGCACCCCAGAGTAAGATGATGTAAGTTACATGAAGAGAAACAAACAGAATTCAAGGAAAAAATGCTACAGGAAGTACCGTGGCGATTGGAGGACGAAGTAAATATGATGTGGAAGGAGATGTTTAACTGCATTCAAACAGTGACAAAAGGGGTGTTAGGGGAAAGTAGAGTGAATGAACATCAAACAAAGGAAACCTGGTGGAATGAAGAGGTGCAGAAGGCAATTAAGCAGAATAATGAGTGTTTCAGATCCCTACATAAATGTCCTAATGAAGAGAATTTGTAAAAGTTTAGATTGGCGAGAAAAAGTGCCAAGAAAGCTGTGCGAGAGGCCAGAGGCAAGGTTTTCACCGATATGTACAACAAACTTTGGAGCAAAGAAGGAGAAAAAAACATTTATAGACTTGCAAAGTCAAGGGACAAGAAAATTAAAGACTTGACACAGGTTAAATGTATTAAGGATGAAAATCCAACACTCCTGATAAGAGATGAAAACGTTAAGGGCAGGTGGATGAATTATTTTAACAAACTTTTTAATGGGGAGAGCGATAGAAGTGAGGTGGATTTGGAAGATACTTTTGATGATTTAAACAGAAGGTTTATGCGTAGAATTAAAGCACGGGAAGTTAGGGAGTCATTAAAAAAAAATGAAGACTAGTAAAACCTTGGGACCTGATGGTATTCCTATTGAAGTGTGGAGATGCTTAGGTGATGTAGCAATAAGTTGGTTGACTAGTCTTTTTAACAAGATTCTCCATACTAATAAGATGTCTGATGAATGGAGAAAGAATATATTTGTGCCTATATACAAGAATAAGGGGATATCCAGAATTGTTCTAACTATAGAGGCATCAAGCTTATGAACCATACAATGAAAATGTGGGAGAGAGTCATTGAACATCATTTGAGAATAGAGATTAAGGTTTCTGTCAATCAATTTGGATTTATGCTAGGAAGATCTACCATGGAGGCTATTTTCTTGATACGATAATTGATGGAGAGATATGGAGAAAGAAAGAATGAACTCCATATGATGTTTATTAATCTCGAGAAGGCGTATGATAGGGTTCAAAGAAAGGTCTTGTGGTGGATTCTTGAAAATAAAAAGTACCTGCAAAGTATGTAGAGGCAATCAATGACATGTACGACGGTGCTACTATATGTTTGAAGGTTTGTAATGGCACATCAAGTTATTTTTCAATCACAGTAGACTTACACCAAGATTCTGCTTTGAGCCCTTACCTTTTTGCCCTGGTTATGGATGAGCTAACAAAAGATATTCAAGATGAGGTGTCGTGGTATATGCTATTTGCAGACGATATTGTGCTTATTGATGACACCAAGGTTGAGGTTAACGCTAATTTAGAAGTATGGAGAAATACGTTAGAATCTAAAGGATTTACGCTAAGTCGAAGTAAGACGAAATAGTTGAAGAATGAGTTTGACACGGCAGTAAGAGGGGATCAAGAAGTCGTAAATATGCTCAGACAGGAGGAATCCAAAAAAGATACATTTAGATATATGGGATCAATATTGCAAAAGGAGAGAGAGATTGATGAGGATGTAAACCATAGAATCAGATCAGGTTGGATGAAATGGCGCGGTGCATCGAAATTTTTGTGTGATCACAAAATTCTTTTTAGATTAAAAGGAAAATTTTATAGAACAGCAGTCAGACCTGCTATGTTATACAGAGCTGAATATTGACCAGCACAAAGAAAACATGAGCATAAAATGAGAGTAGCGAAAATGAGAATGCTAAAGTGAATGTATGGTCATACAAGGATGGATAAGACAAGGAATGAAGAAATTCGATAAAAAGTTGAAGTAGAACCGATGGCGGAAAAAAATAAGAAAACATCTTTCAAAATGATTTTGGCATATACTTCAAAGGTCTTTAGATGCACCGGTACGAATAGAAGTTTGATATCAAGAGCATAACATAAACAAAGCAAGAGGTCGATTGAAACTTAATTTAGGAAAAGCAGTAAAGCAAAATTTAATGGAGTAAAAAATAAATTAGCATACGATTTGTGTTAAGATGGAATAAAGTAAGACTATTAATGTTGTGGAGGGATAGTGTCTGTGTATATATATATATATTTATTTATTTACACATTTATCTATTTTTCCTCGCTTAATTCTGATTTTATTTTTATGATTATTTAGAGTTCATCGACCGCCGACCCCAAATAATTTGAAATAAAATGGTTAGATGTTGATGATGTAGAACAGATGCACTGATCAAGTAACACGCAATCTCTTGACAATCTAATGATGCAACCAAACGTGCCTGTCAGCCATGGCCTGAAGCAAATCCTGGAGAACGTGTTTGTCAGTCTCCATCTCCACTCCACACGGAGACAAAAGCTCAAACTACAAGCAAATGCACTAAATAATCCCTAGCAATCATAAAAAGGACGAAAGTTGAGGATGAGGAGCTCCTTTTTACACAAAACAATCGAGCGCGGTTAACTTGCTACCCACTTCGAGTTAGTCATCAACCGTGCAGATCTTTCTTCTTTATCTGAGTTCTTCAAGAGGTGCAAGAGAGAATGTGAGACTTGAATTTATCCAGCTCCGACAGAACTTCTTCCTCGGGTCTGTAGATCAAATCGATCATCCGCCATATCTGCAGTAAGTTATTTGGACACAATCAAACATATGATAGTTAATGATAACATAGTAAATACAGATCTATTCAAATCAAAACGCTAAAGCGATGCTATCTGTCATGTCCTTATTTCAGAACCTTATTTACAACTACTGCAAGAGTATTATGAACTCGTGACAGTGAAATATGAATAAAGCCGCCAATAAGCATTTAAGGGAAAAACCGATGGTTCACACAAATGTGAAAAATGTGAAAGGGAAACTACCTGCAATGTACCACCTCCGCCCGTACTTTCACCATCATCAGAAACACTAACAATTGTCCAGGGATCGGATGTATTCCAATGGAAGTCAACAACCTTGTCCCTATAAGCAATGAGAGCATCAATTATAGGTCAACGTTGGAAGAACCATTGATCAAAGTAAGAGAAGCAATCAAATTTGGTACCTGTGCCCAGCATGACGGAAGAATAACCCTGGAGAAGAATTGGGCACTTTTGGACCCATGGTCTCTACCTTCTTACCAATCTGGAAAACGACGAAAGATTTATTGACAAATAACACGAAATATGTAGGAAATATTGCAAACAACATCAATTCATGGAAACATCAGATAACTTCAGCATTTAGATTGCGCTGTATGATGAAACACTAGATCTCTTTTGTACAATTTCATCCTATCCAACACCATATCTGCCCCGTAAACTATCTTAGTTCAATCAAAGTACTTACAGCAGCACACTCATTTCCTGGATAAACTTCCCTTTCTGTTTTTTCTTTATCCTTTGGATAAGTATATAAAGAGCACAAGGTGCATCCCATTTACAATCTAGAAGTCAGAAAAGATATAAAATAAACTGCAGATAGAGCCAACTGTAGAGAGCTACCGCATAATGCCAGAAAAGGAAAGCAGAAGTATCATTCCGCCTTTCTGTTACCATAATACTCCTATAAAACAAAAATAGTACAGGGAGACAAGAGAGAAGCACTATCATTCAGGATACTCAGAGAACTCCACACCTTTTCATGATCCCAGATATTTAAAATGCCATCCTCAGCAGAACTTCCAAAGACAGATGACTTGTCTGGAGACCACTGGAAACAAATCAATAGTCCAAGTTATGATGATTTTTCACAATACTTGAAAAGAAAAGCGAGGAGATCCTGTTCCAAAATTAACAAACCAATCATATTTGAAGCGACTTTTTTATGTTAGTGATTATGGAAGCCAGCAGCAGACCTGAACACAGAGCACAGCAGCATTGTGGCCCTCAAAAGTATGGACAGGTGATCCAACTCCTCCGGAAGTCAGGTTTCGGCGGTCAAACATACGAACAGTATTATCAGCTGACCTGAACGGGGGGAATTCCTTAAAAATTAGACTCAAGGTCACACGGCTAGCAAGATATGAGCTTATCCAGAAGCCAATTAGTAAATAAATAAATGCAAAATTCTGCATAACTCCAGTACCCGGTTAGAATCAGATTTACATCATGAGGATTCCAATCAACACAATGAAGATCGGCATGATGAGCTTTCTCAACCTGAAAAATAGACAACCACAAGTCAACTGAGTAAATTAAGGCAAACCACGATCAAAACCAAAGACTTCAAAGGAATCAATTTAGGGATCAACAAAATAATTAGGAAGAAAGCCGGACACGAGTAATCTGCTAGTCAAGCTCGAGTAGCTACAGGTAGTTTTATTTGCTTACAGCCCTAACCTTGATAGCTGGAGAAGAGCCAGTTCTTGCATCCCATAGTATGAGACAAGAATCATCCCCCACGCTACAGAACTCCTGCGTGCTGCAACAAATGCAGAAAATATAATAAAGAGTTGTGCGTGAACTGCCAGATATAAATGACCAAATTGCAATTGTTTTCATCTTTGCCTTTGTGAGATGTAAATAGCAATAATTAGATTCACACTAAGCGATATTGACAGGAAAGCACTTATATTACTGACAGAAGTGTTCATGAATCATATTCCATTCTATAAATGATGTCTGAATTTATAGTGAGCTACCTCGATGGGCAGAACGTCACATCCTCAACAGTGTCCCCATGCCCCAGGTAGACTCCACGAGGTTCAATTGAAGGGCTGTCCATAGGCTTATCATTGCCACCAGCAGCCTTAGAAGACTGCTTATTGTTGGCGCCAGCAGACCCAGGAGACTTTGCAGCCCCAGGATCCGCAGCCAAAGTGGAGATATGATCTTGAATGCTCCATAAAACTACATATCCGTCTTTGCCTGCCAAAAACCCAACGAGAGCCCTTATAAGAACTTCGAAACCTCTAAGGAGAACAACCATCAGCGACACCAGAGCAACACAGCACAATTAACTATGGTGGAATATGCATCATGGTTCAATTTATCGTTGAAAGAGGCACCCCAAATGAATCAACTCAAACTAACAGTGAATAATGGTCAAATAGAAGAATCAATTTTTTGACAACCTTTCATCCACTAATAACTGATGGGCCACCTTCAGTACAGTAAAATGCCCAGTGAAATTCAGCTCTTTTATTCACTGACGACGCAAATTAGTCACATTCGAGTGAATCACTTCCAATCTAGTATTGGCATATATCTTACTAAAACGCGAAAGCCCCATCTCCAATGTCCAAGAAGCTACTAAACTTGGCTACATATGGATGAATCTGTCAGTACAACTTAGTAATAAGCAAATGAGCCCCGCAATTTGCGCATGTGGCCACTTTTCAGCTAAAGCAAATCAAACAACATTGAAGCTCATAGCTCTAGCTAGTTCTAACATCATTGTCTAACATCACCAGTCTAACTATCTGATTATCATTCTTCATTCCATGAGGAACAAACAAATTTAGTCTGTTTGACCCTCACATGGTACCGTTATACCAAGACATATCATATCATCATATTCAAAACAATTGAACCTGTTGCAAGGAATACACGGCCAGAGAAATAATCGAGGGTTCATCAAGACACATAGCTAGAGCTAGACAAAGAATGATTGGTTCATTTGGAGACAGATTGAGCCATCATAAAGCCGAAAGGAAAAAGGAATTCGTCGATCGCAACTACTAACCACCAGAAAGAACGAAGGGTTCAGTTGGGGACATTGCAAGAGCAAACTCAGCATTATCTTTATGCCCGGTAAGTATCTGCAGAACAAATCGTCACTGGTTAGGAAACTAACAATTTCCAGTGACAATCTGAAGATCGATTGACAAGACCATAATTCTACATGATTATGATCAACACTGTTATTCACTGGTCATGTTCCACAAGTTTGTTTCCATTTAACACACCAGATCTGGATGTGAAGTTGAAGCACCTAAAACAGCATGGCGATTAGGTTGAGCCTCGACATCCCATATGAGAACCTGCATTGACAGAGAAACGTTCATGTCTTTGACTAGCCTGATATCAAAACATGGGATAGGAGCAAAAACTACTAGTCAAACGATGACACACAAAAAGTACTGCTTACATCAGGGCTGTCAGTGTGAGTTGCTACTATCTTACTGTTTTGGGGCAGCTCCCTGATCCTGTTCACCTGCATTTCAATAGCCCACAAGATTTGGTTCACTCAGAAGCAGCGAAGCAACAAAATTCACTGAGTGAATATCGATTTGTCGAGGCAAGTCTAGTGCACACTAGACAAACCAGGTTAAGAAACAATGATTTCTCAAGAGGAACGTTTGATTTCTCTTGCTTGGCCAGATTTCTTAAGAAACATTGATAATTTTTTAGACAAGTAGCACACCAACTTTCTATAGTTTAACACTGCACCAAGCATCCTGTCCAGAGTAAGAAGAAATAGCAAAAAGACCACTTTCAGACTAATTCTCAACAGGATAATAAAAATGGAGCCCATATTCAACAGCAAGTCTTCACTATAAAAGATATAAAAAAATACCACACGAAGTCATATTTATAGTGAAACAGAAAATGCCCAAATGTGGCTGTTCTTTTGAAATGAAGGGACTGCAAAGCTGAAAAAACATTCCCTTTCCAGACTAGAGGGGACCAAAAGTTTTGGGCAATTGCATGCCAAACTCAATAAACCACTCAGGTAGCATGCATCTCTTAGCCACTATTTTAGTAGGATAACCTGTAAGCTAGCAGTTACAATTTACAACAATAAAAGGACAGATGATAGTTACCTCGCCAGGATGTATAATAGTTTTGAACTTCTTGACAAAGGGAGAGCGAGCTTCTTCATTAAACTGCCAAACTAAACCATCAGTGCTACAAGTCCAGTAATAATATGACTTCATGAAAGAGAATGACCATACGATTTAATGTAGACAGGTAAGTTTTGTAAGTGCTAAAGGTAAGAGACACTAAAACCCAATTAACAAGTACCTGAGAGATATGCTCTGCGGCTGCAACTCTTGGTTTGACAACCTCGACATTTGCAATAACAAGTGTATTTGGAACACTGCCATCTGTCTGTGAAGAATAAGATCAGGCATCATTGCTCAAAGCAATGTATAATCTGTATCATGTGTATTGGACTATCTAGACTTCAAAGGCCAACCAAAAGGAAAAAACACCGAATATGAAAAGTAAAAATCAAATAAAGCGCATGTGACTGAGGAAGAGATGGATAGTGTTGTACAATTATCAAATATCAATCAGTGAAAATCGGCCCAAAATTTAGATTGTAGTATAAAAAGTCACGAATCAAATTTCTTGAAACTAAAGTTTCATGCAGTTATGCCACGAGACAATAAGAAAACCACTTCTTTCCGCATATAAATCAAGTTAAAAACATTGACACTATCAGAAATCGTTCGTTTCCTTCAATCTGAAGAAGAATCTTGCCTGCTCAGATAGGTAAAGACGCTGTCGATTTTTGTAAGTAGCTTGCTCAAGCTGTGGACCCCATCTGTTGGAATTAAAAGTCAAAACAGCCCAAACAGGCAAACAAACAAATAAGGTCTACCACAAAACACATCGCAAACCCTAGAAAAGCAACAGTGTCGCACATCAGCTCAAACTTAATCGTGACAATCATTAGATGCAAAGACAGAACGAATAGATATGGTGACAAAGCATTGTTATCAATACAAGCAGCCATAGAGAAATGAGCACAACCACTTTTATCAAGAAAAATGTTCCAAGGGAAAAAATTAAAAAAAGAAAAACACATTTGACAACCATGGAAGCACCTGAGGACAGATTCTAGAGATGAGATTTGAACAGTTAGCAGCCAAGGCAGTAAACTTTACAGCTGATATTTGCAGCATTGAAAAGACTAATAGACAATAAGAAAAATTACAAGCTCCAATGACCAACCAGAAATCCTGAGGTCCATAATAGCTAGTATTAAGCAGTCATCACTATTGAAAAGGTTGCCATAGGTGAAAACTAGTATGATTTCAAAATTATGACCCAGCAATCGCACTTCCCAAAGTCCTGCTTTGCATTTTTCTCTCAGTTCCCATGAATCCTTCTCACGTAGTGACTAAAATTCATGTGCTGATGGATTATATATGGGGCTCAATTCAGTGCCGTGATGATTCACATTTGAGATATCTCCCAGCTTTCAAACGCCATACAAATATGCATCTCATGGTAAAGAAAATATCTGTTTGGAAGGGATGAGCCCAAGAAGATATGGGGAGGATACAATGGGAAAACACAAGAATGAAACGCTCGGATCTTAAACAAGACTAAATGCATAACCCAGCACAAATGTTTAGACTTTAGTTGGGACAGTAGCTGTCAGTCGCCGCCATGGGACCAATGTGCACGTGTCCACACTTATAGGTCGTGAACTGAAAGTGAGGAAAACCCGGAAACAAAGTGAATTGGGAAAAGGAGACCGTCTCAGCTGGGGCCAACCTATGCTCATCAGCCCAAACGAGCGAGCAGCAATTCTCAAGCGGCTCCTGGTCGACACACAGTACCCATTTACACTTCCTGAACAAGCGAAGCAGACGACAATGCCAAACGACAGGAGCTTAAAAAGAAACACAAGAAGCGGCCGAAAAACCCTAGGAGAGAAAGAGAGAGTGAGAGAGCAACCTGCAGGAGAGAGAAGGCCAGACGAGGTTGTGGTTGGCGAGCCAGTCGTAGAGGACGGGGACAAGCGATTTCCACTGCGTGTACCTCTCGTCCACCGATCTCCCCGTCCCTTTCCCCCTCTCCTTCATCTCCTTCTCTCTGTTTCTCTTTTCCCGCCTCTCTTCAACGGGACCGAGCGCGTGCGAAAGTGGCCAAATGGATGACGGAGACCTGAACCCCACCTTTGTTCCGGCCATATTCCTTCGTCCGCACCCGGATCTAGGTGGGCTCGATCAGTGGGCCCACATATAGACGGCCGTGATTTCTGTTCGAATCCCATGCCTGGGTCCAGACAAAAAGGCTTTTGCCTGGTTCTGGCCCAAGTCCCATGAATGGGTCGTGATTTACAGATTAGGGTCCAATCAAAGAAACCCCCCGCCGAGAAAGTTTCGCCCGACACTTTTGACCAAAATTTGGCGGTTCTCCTTTTTGGTGAACTAGCGAGGGGGGGGAAGAAAAGACAAGTTGACGGACGAGCGATCCATCGACACGGGCAAACCGCAAGAGAGACAAAGTATACGACGTTGCCGAGGATGTCCCGACGACTTTGTGGATCGCACTTCGCAATGTCCATCGTGGAGTTCCGCCCTCCTCGTTCGGCCAATCGGCTTCGGTCAAGGCGATCGTTGATAATTAAATCGCGAAGGCGAGCTGTTTGTTAATAATAGCTGATCACGAGCTTCACAGTCGCGGGCTCGCCAGGCCTATCATCAGGATGGATTAGGACTTGGTCGATAAAATAGGCCCGGTTAGCGGGTGGCTTTTTATTTTATGCGGGCCCAATTTATTCTTTTTCACAGCCTGCGCAAGAGATTTCAAGCCCAGATGGGGCCCAAATATCAATTTCAATAACTTCTTCTTCTTTTCTTTTTTTTTTTTGGGGGGGGGGGGAAGGGAAGGGGATGGCGTCGGAAATTTCATCTTTTTTTGGTCGAAAGAAATGAAATTTTAATAAGGCAAGTTTATTAGGTTTTATTTTTTACTCTGATAAATTCTTCAACATCTCTAAGATAAAATCATGCCTAAGCAAAACTTAAGCTCAACTCTGTATAACTCGTCTCTGGCCTATCTGGCTTCTTTTTTCTCCTTTCACTGTCAATATTGGGAATACGTAGTAAGAGCTCAATATTTTTCGCTTCGTGGGATCGCTAGTGAAAAATTCAAGTCCGAACATTTCAACATATGTAATTGGACCCACGTTAACTCGAGACTAGGATGCGTGACTTGCTCCATACCACATGGATTTTCCGACACAAATCTTCTTTTAAACACAACTGGCAAGCGCATCTCAAATATGGATACCCTTTCCCTCTTGTTTCGAGATTACAATTCCTCTCCCTCTCTGTTTCTACTCCCATGTCCTCCATGTCTCATATTCGTCTCGCTCTCGCTCTGGCTTTCATTCGACTGTTTTTTGTCCTCGCCTCTTTGACCCTGGAAATCTAACATTCTCGAGACCTGCCTCGCTCAACCCCGAACAATATTCAGTATCCACCCATCACACCTCTCTCTCTCTCTCTCTCATTGAGTTCGCATCTTGATATTGGAAAATTTGCATGGACCGCCTTATTGAGTAGTTTAGATCAGTTTCTTTGTTGCCATAATGATCGAGGGTAGGCCAGTCAATAAGGTTGGGATGACCAGGTTAAATCTACAGGGAAAAGAAAAGTTTGGTGAGAAAAAACTTGGCAGGCCTGGGTGACTGGGCCCCACAAAATAGAGCCTTAAAGTCGAAATTCTGGATTTAGGTAGAAGCGTTCAGTAATTACTACCCTATGCCTTTATTGGCCGAACATATTTAAAAAAAGAAGTTTGAATATACAATTTTATTCATCGTTAAATTCAAATTTAACAAGTGATGGAAGGTTAGATTAAGACAAACAACTAAGCTAGTGCTAATTGATTGAACGATAGCCGCGTGGCACAATCACCTCACATGTCAATTTTAGTGGTAAATTAAGAGTTATGTACTGAGGGCTAGAGCGAGCGTGCTCTCGACTCATATACGCACTATATACGGCCATTTTTTTGCCATTTAAGATCATGTAGAATGGAATGGGTGGGGCGCATATGTTGCGCCTAAAAAGCCTTCCAAACTTGTTCGTCGCTTACAAGTTGTCAAATCTGAAGTCTCAAGTTATTGTCCTAATCCATCCAAGTGATTGTTAGACCTATAAATCTGTCACACCCGCGATTTCACCATCTATAGTACCGTCCCCTCAAACATTTTCTCTATCTAGCTCTTCAACTTCTTCTTCATTTGACCGCAACGGCGACTCAATTTGTGAAAATGTAATGTACGACAAATAACACGGTCCAATGATGGCCCAATCCCGAATACCAATTATATACATGGCAATAGCATGTCTATGGAAAGACCTTTGGTAGTAGCAACTAGCAATCTCTTAATTAATAAATAAATGCGAAATAAGTAATTATTCATTCAAACACATAGCGTCATCTTTTCAATCCCCTCTTTTTGTCGTTTACGGGACTCAGATGTTGCTAATGGTATTATTATTATTTTTTTAACGAAATGCAAACGGTGTTTACACTTTACATTAACGGTAGACAAAATTGCAACATTTGACAGGTAAAGCCGAACGCTCCAGCGACAATTGTCGCCGACCCGGGCGACCTACGCGTGGAGTCCCAGGTCTGGAAAGTCCTTGACGTCAGTGTCCTGGGAATTCAGTTACTTCCTCTGCAATCTTGTCGAGCCTAATTTGGATCGGAGGCGAGAGTAGTTCACCCTAGGCGACGGGCCGCCCGAGATTAGGCGCCAAAGTTTGGTATATCGGTGAGCTGGATCTCGAGACATTGGCGAGCTTAGGCGTGACCCTCGGCTCTCTAGATTTCACCTCGACCTCTAGATGTCGCCTGACTGACCCGCGACTGTCGACCTTTAGACAACATTGGACCCGGTCTGCGGTCATTGATTTCTCCGAGCAGAATGGGGATTTTGTGTTAAAAAAAAAGCATAAAATTAGAATTGTGATTATTGAATGGGACTAAGACGATTAATAGTGAAAAGGCATTTACTTACATTTCAACGTGCCCTGAAAGCCAGAATGCCAATGCTTGACTGAAGTCTGAAGGTACCCTGGGGGAAGCCGCAGGTCACAGATGGACTTTCAAAACCTTTTAACAAACACATGCATTTTTAGCAACCAAAAAAAAGGGATCTTTGTCGGCTGAAAATTTGACAAAATTATGTCAAACGCATCCTAATTACTTTTAACCCCTTGTTCCGTAAAATTGTTAGGCTCTACCTCAACTTAAAGCGTAACGAGTAAAAAATGTGGTCCCAATCTGTCTTTGTCTATGCGATAATTGGACTACTTTACCTTATATAGTGCCGTACGCTAACCCATGCTCTTCTTACTTTATGTCTTTACTTAAGCTCTCAATTCTTCACTTTTTTTTCGCTAAGGGTCGAATCCAATTCTTCATTTATTTGCCGACTTTTGAACGAGGAATTAAATCACCGACAGAGATGGGCATTTGGAATGTCTCGACTTCTTTTTGGTATTAAATGGGCAATGAAGACTTAAATTTAAAAGGAAAAAAAAAAGGCAGGGAAAATTGAAAAAAATAAACGAGAGCACACGTGTGGGATCCACTTTGATATCAAAAGAGAGCACCTGATGGGGGGTAAGATGCGTCGTGGACGGCGAGGATCGAGTCGTTAGGTCCACGCGCTGAAAAGTCAAAACGCGGTGAGATCTCTCACTCTGTGCCCGGGGGGATCGCATCGCACCGTCTCTTTTTTTTTCTTTTTTGCATCGTTTCAAAGAAAATAAAGTAGATGGGCGGCTGAGATGGGCCCACTGGATGAAGTCGGCGGCGAGCGGCTTGATAAAAAAGGTCGGGCGGGGCAGGTGCAATGACGACTGTGCGCATCGATCGAGTCGGGTCCATCGGTGAATTAAAATCCTAAATAATTTTCGTTTTCAGTTGATTCACGAATTTAATATGGCAAGTCAAGTGCTAAATCACGCTTGAAAATAAAACCAGAACTTAATTGAAAACATATGTGACTAAATAGTCGAAACTTAATCGATCGTTCGATAATTGTTTAAAGTTATAATCATGCCGATCAGAATTTCAGATTTCCTCGAATATGTCCGAATAGGAATTATAGAATGGGAAATTGCTTTATAAGAGAATGATGATTTGTGCTTATTATTAATCATGGTGATTTTTTTTTTTCAGCGAGGAGTTTTGGGGACGTGCGCATGCTTGGCAGCTTGAGTCGTCACCCACGCGATGAAAATCATTCAAGCCATCCAACTTGACTTGCTTTCTCCTTTCACTCTCGCTGGTGAAGACTCTGGTGAAGCTGAGTTGACTCGGGGGTGGGCGTATGTGACTAGGGGCTTGTTTCCTTACGCTTAATTAGAAAGGATAATAGCACAAATCTTCACTAAAATTTGGTTCAATATTTAATATCGCTCCTAAATTTTTAATTAGTGCAATTGTTTCCTTGGACTTGAACCGGCGTGCAATTACATCCCTAATTTTCACTTTGTTCGATATGATTTATGAACTACCGATAAATATTCAATGCAATCATTAAACCGTAAAAAAAATTTAAGAGTTTAGGAATCACATTTAAAATTCGACTAAAGTTCAAAAAAGACATTTCACATTGGATCAAAATTCACTATCCACATTGAACAAATTAAAAAAATCAAGGGCATTCGTGTCATTCTTCTCTAACGTAGGTTCGTTTAGTTACGCCCGATCAATATTTGATTTTTTTTTAAGTGTCGTAAATAGAAAAAAAAATGGAAAAAGTTACGCAAAAACAAAAAAGTGATTGGCAGGGTATGATTTGCTAATGCAGTTGCGGGATTAAAGCCCTAGCTTATGAATTGGTAAGAAAACTTACGCGGTCTTATCTACGGAAAGATAAAAAAGACAGGTGTCACATGCGCATGTTGCCAGAGTGCTCACGTGCAAGCCACCCCATCGAGATTTGGGACGATGCCCATGCTCCATGCAGAGCTTTCCTCTAATCTGCTATTTATTCATTTTTCTCGACTTTCTTGTTCTTGTCCTGAGAAAAATTATCAGGCGTAATTGGTTTCGGGATGGAAAGCGGAACGGACATGACTAGTTACCGGATCTATGAAACCGAAAATCAACTAAGTTCATTTCGGATTCGGTGGTTTTATTTGTTTTAAATATCCTAACATAGGATGAAATTACCATTTGCGATGAATTGCTAGCAAAATAAGAGATGATTTCCGCAGATAATGTGTACTTTTTGCCTTTATTGAATAAAACAAATATACTACAAGGTCGGTTGCCAGTTTGGTCCGGTTAATCTCGCCGGTTCGATTAAGTTCAGCCAGCCCGATTCCTCACTAAAAATTGAGAATTGTATCGATTATTCCATATTTTATATATTTGGAATCGAGAGGCATAAAAAATTATTTGGTACAATCTCATTTTCGATTTTTTATCGAAAGCAATGCACGCCCTTATAAATTTCGATATATCGTTGTATCCTCATCATTTTTGCGAGCCGTGCTCAATAGAAACTCGAATTATTATTATTATTTTTTGGATCGAATAGAAACACGAATTTCACTTTATGAAAATTTTCATGGGCTACCATGTAATTTTGTTTCCCAACCATTCTTTCTTGCTGAAAAGCATAACAAGCAATTTTTCTCGCTAAGTTGTAAAGGGGAGAGATCGACACGTTCTAAAACTTTTCAAAATACTCTACTCTCACAATTTATTTTTATTTAAAAAACAGAGAATTAATTTCAATTTCAGTAAAATTATGGAAAAGTTTTGAAGGACCATGAACCTTAATGGTCTATCTACGTGATATTGAGATGATTTAAGGTATTCAACGCTGAGAAAAAAAATCCAACATATATTAGTACAAAAAAAGTTAAAATAACAAAATTACTCTCAAATACATGCTATAAACTCACCTTCGATTTCGAGTCAATCAATTTTTTTTTTGTTAAAACAAATCACTTCATCCCAAAATCAAGTTCGATATTTCACATAAATTAATTACGAGCTAAAATTTCGACGGCAATTTTTTTTTTACTTCACCCCTTTTGATAAAAATAAAAATAAAAACGAAAGCCCCCTTTTTTTACCTACAAAATAAATAAATAATTTTGTTACATTATTACTGGAATATTCTAATTTCTTTTACGTGCTGTTATTCTCCCATCAAAAGGATCAGTCGAGTCTACTTTCCTGGAGAGCAGAGGCGGTTGAAATACGACGCACCTCTCAGATCCTTTCGCTGTTTCTCCGACGTTCTTCGCTCTCTCCATCTCGATAGATCAATCGATCGATCTCCATCTTCGCCGACCGAATCTCGCGAGGGCTCCCTCGTTCAATCGCCGGATCAACCCGTGCTCGATCCGTCGCCAATGGGTATTTTGCTCGAATCCGACGCCTCCGATCATTTGCTCGTGTGTTAAACTCGCTCTTCGCACGCTTTCTTCTCGCGATCGACGTATCTGATTGCAATAGCATCTTTTGTTGCTTTTGGAATCTCTGAATTGCATTTGGTTTTATGTTTAACTAGGTATTCTTGTAACTGTTGTTTGGTCTTAAATTTCTTCGCTTGTAATGTCGAATTAATGCATCTGCTGTTTTTTTTTTTTTCACCGAATGGCCAATATAGAGCAGCTCGGGTTTGCCTTCGATTATGATCTGGATGCTATCACGTGGCATTACTGTTTCCTCTCTATATCGGATCTTGATCGTTGCTGAGCTGAAAAGTTTAAGGCTTCAATTTCCCCAACGATTGTTTCAGTAACGAAAACCAGTAGTTAGAGGGCTTTAGTTATTTGAGGTTATAGGAGTAACTGTGAAGATTAAGAAGTTTATTTGCTAGAACCCTTTTGTTCATGTTGCAAAGGGAGATGATGACATGAATTATCTCCCTCAGAAGGTGTTCGTGTAACAGGATATCAATATAATCATGTCCCAAGCGCTACAAAGATGGATTCTGGATTATTGTTGACAGCCATGTTTTTGAAATGTTGACAAGGATTTATTCACTTCTTTGAGAAATGCATTCTTAATAAAACTGTTGAAAGAATGAAATCAACCTCTCGAGTACTTCTTGCCAATTAGATACTTTTGCAATATGTAGGATCTGAGGTTTTCGTTTTCGATCACAAGTTGTAAGTTTCATCTTGTCTACTCTAGGCACAGTGTATACGTTTATCATGTCATTCTCTTTTTGACCTGCAAATTTGGACATCTGTTTCCTCAGATAATTCTGGTCAATGTTGTTCTACTCAACTTATTGATGGAGATGGAACATTCATTGCCGACGGACTTGAAAATTTCATCAAGGAGGTCAAGTTGAGGGAATGTGGCCTTTCATACGCTGTTGTCTCCATCATGGGTCCTCAGAGTAGTGGTGTGTATTTACTCCCAATAACTTGCTTTGGACTTTGTGTCTTTTGCTAAATGTAGATTATACCAAAAGTTTGGTAAGGGCTGTCAAATGTTCGTGAAAGGAACAATTTTCCCGGGAACCGTTGCCTCTCTTTTATGTATTATGTGATATGTCAAGTTGCTCAAATTCATTCTAACTCATTGGTTTACGGTTCTTCTACTTAATTTGTACTTTCAGCAAAACCATCACCTTCAGGGCACCATGTGGAGAATTACGCTTTTGTTTTCATCTTCACGTGTCTTTTCTTTTGCCTTCACAATAGTTTCAAACTTACTCTAATGTTGTTCATGATATCTGACAGGGAAGAGTACACTGTTAAATCATCTATTTGGCACCAACTTTAGGGAGATGGATGCATTTAAAGGAAGGCATGTCTACGAACAAACTGATAGCGCACTATAATGAAGGATTTGAATTAAGAAAGTCTAAAACCAGTTTTGCATTTTCCCAGGTCCCAAACCACCAAGGGTATATGGCTCGCAAAAGGTGCTGGCATTGAACCGTGTACTCTGGTTATGGACTTGGAGGGAACTGATGGAAGAGAAAGAGGAGAGGTATACTTACTAAATGACTTTACATGGAGATATAATAGCTTTATTTTGTCCACGTTCAACCACTCATTTTTATCCATAAGTAATCGCAAACGACGAAACATTAATTTGTGCATGGGGCAGCTGCCGTATTATCTTATCTTTCTATTCCTCTTTGGTATGTCTTTACCCATCTTATTAACCCAGAATATTGATTTATGTGTAGCTTATGCTCATTAAACTCACCTGATTTACACTTGGTTTGAGTAAGCAGCAATTAGAATTCTCGCAGCTTATTAACTGGTGTCATTTTTATTCAGGATGATACTGCCTTTGAAAAGCAGAGTGCTCTTTTCGCTTTGGCTGTCTCCGATATAGTGCTTATAAACATGTGAGGCTTTTGCTTTGCTCTAGTGAGATACTGTGTCGGCAATGTTATCTACGAAATTGTTGTTTTAGTATTTTCCTAGTGCCCTTTTAAGTATCTTTTTCATAGGTGGTGTCATGATATTGGTCGTGAACAAGCTGCCAACAAGCCTCTTCTGAAAACTGTATTCCAGGTATATCTTATATTCTTGGGTTAAGACAAGCTAAATTTTATGTTCTAAGAGTTAATGATAAATTGTGACTCTTCTTGAAGGTCATGATGCGATTGTTTAGTCCTCGGAAAACAACTTTGTTGTTTGTCATACGGGATAAAACAAGGGTTGGTACCTACACTTAATCACGTTTTCATTTTGGATTGTGATGGTTTTTATCTGCTTGTTTTGGCTGCATCTGGTAAGTTTTACCTATCTGAGTTGATTTTTTTGATATGCTCTCTGGTTTTCCTTTTTATACAGACTCCTCTGGAAAATCTAGAACCTGTCTTGAGAGAAGATGTGCAGAAGGTGAATGTTATTGCATTTCCTGTTGAAAATTGACTTTGTAAGGTGGTTACTGGTTTCATTTAGTATTTTCCTGCAGATATGGGACAGCGTTCCTAAGCCACAAGCACACAAGGAAACTCCTCTCAGTGAATTTTTTAATGTAGGTGGTTCCATGCTTGTATCAGTTCCTCTCTATAATTTTCTTTGCCTCTAATTGTTGCAATGAAGTTCATCCTAATGACTCTCTCTGTTGGCTGTCCAGGTTGAGGTTGTTGCTCTTTCTAGTTATGAAGAGAAGGAAGAGCAATTTAAAGAGCAGGTATTCCTACCTTGCATCACATGGAAGCATATTTGGATCTTCAGTACAATTGCCAATTTTTTTGTGGCTTTGTTTTTGTGTTTGGACAATATTTTTGAATCATGCAGTGGGCGCCCTTTTCTTCGCCTAAATCCTGTACTTGAGTACTGTTTAACAAAACTTTGGTCCTCATATGCATAAGTTTTGGATTATCTTTGGAAATGCCACTCATCATTGACAGCTATTTCTTATATTTTTGGGGCTTATCATCGCTCAATCATCCTTTTTGAGTTGGGTGATTTTCACTACTCTTCTGTTCCCATTCTTAATCAATTATAGTTAGAGACGTGATATGTTTCCATTTTTTCTTCTTTTGCTCTTTTGAGGAATTTGGAGTATTTGTTGCCAAATAGATTATGCTTTTTATCTTTACTAATTTTATTCTATATGGTTGAATTTCATTGGACGAAAAGGTGGCCAGCCTTAGACAGCGGTTCTTCCATTCTATTGCACCTGGTGGACTCGCAGGAGATCGAAGGGGAGTAGTTCCTGCTTCAGGATTTTCTTTTAGTGCTCAGCAGATGTGGAAGGTCATTAAGGAGAATAAGGACCTTGACTTGCCTGCACACAAGGTGAGAGTTAATTAATTGAAAGGCAATTGGATATATTGTTGATAACATGCTAATGTACGCATCATGCTATCCGTGTTAAGGTCATGGTTGCTACCGTACGGTGTGAAGAAATTGCCCATGAAAAATATTCCAGTTTTACAGAAAATGAGGTATCGATCTGGTTCTTGCTGGACATTGAACTTGCTTGGCTGTTTTGCTATTTTGAAACACAAGCAGAAGCATTTTATCTTACACATATTAAAATTGGGTGAACTCTTCTGAACATGTTAGGATTGGCGTTTGATTGAAGAGGCTGTGCAGTCGGGACCAGTTCCTGGTTTTGGAAAGAAACTCAGTTCAATTCTTGAGGCTTCTTTATCAGGGTAAGATAAGTAATTTTATCTGATGAATTCCAGTTGGTGGTGCAGCAACTGGATTTGATGTTTATTATTGTTTAATTTTAGGTTGTACAAGTTTACCTTTGTAATATATGATATATCTACTATCTGGTTGTTGAGATCTAGCCTGAGTAGATGAGAGAGAGCTGCTGAGGTCTAGCCTTTGTAGATGAGATATGGCTAGTCTGTTCAAGTGATCATTTCAGTTTGGAAATGGCCTCCTTCGCTCACAATCCGAGCATTTTTTCAACTGGTCATTTGATGGTTGCTTTCAAGCAATCATCTTCTCGTTTGAATGAACTGTTTTCCTGATAGTAGGAGAGTAATGGTCACACTGTAGCAGTTGCCTAGCTGAAGGCTTAGCTTAATTTGGCCATAGCTATAGACCTGTTCTGATATTATTGGGTGAATATTATGTTTTGTCATCGCTAGAAATTTGTCTATCACTATTAAGTAGATTTTATTTATGAGAAGTTTCTTGTGCTCATTGTTAGGTATGATACAGAGGCCGTATATTTCGACGAGAGTGTTAGATCTTCGAAGCGGAAGCAACTTGAAGAAAGATTACTTCAAGTAAGAAGTTATTGGACATTTTCCTTGTTTAAAGCGCATCATTTTTTGGGTCGTTTGACTACTACTTCAAGCTGCTTGGAATGTGGAAATATTTTTCCTTTTTGATGATGTTTTCATTTGAAGTTAGCTTACGCAGAGAGATTGTCTGTTGAGGATATTTTATGATATGTTGCTTATCGCGTTTTTCGTGAGTTGTCAGCTTGTACAACCAGCTTTCCAATCTATTCTTGGACATATTCGGGGTGAAACTCTAAGTAAGTTCAAGGAAGCATTTGACAAGGCTTTGAGTGGAGGAGAAGGGTTTTTTGTGGCTGCTCATGACTGCACTCAGTTTTACATGGCTCTATTTGATAAAGGATGTGCAGGTACGGCAAATTGTAATGCCTTTTTTTGGCCCTTTGTTGTAAAGTCAATGCTTTGGAAAATTATGCCGAGAATTAAGGTTTGTAGTTGTGCTTTGTCTTGTAACTAAGCTCTTTTTTGGTTCTTTGACTTTTTGTACATGCACTTTTATTGCCTTGGTGGCCTGTTAGTAACTTATATCTATCAGAAATGAAGGTTTTGTGTCTGGGACTGGAGGCTGATGTGAAAATATTGTCTTGTTGGTAAATAACACTGCACATTTAGGAAACTTTTTTTAGGTTCATGCCATGCTTTACTTTTGACTTGATATTAGAGGAATTTACCACCGACTGTATAGATAAGTTTCGTACCATACTTTGAACAGATGCTATCATTGAACAAGCCAAATGGGATACATCTAGAGTACGGGAGAAGCTGCTGCGTGACATTGATGCCCATGTTGCTTCTGTCCGTGATGCCAAGCTCTCTGAGCTTACAAAAGCATATGAGGTAGTATAATGGACAGAGATATTTCATCTGTTCTCGAGCTTCTCTTTCTACAGATAGAGGGTTTCCTTGGCCTTTCATTTGATGGTGTTTGATGGGATCTGCACGAACTATATTATGTTTTTACAGGCAAAACTGAATGAAGCATTGTCTGGACCAGTGGAAGCTCTTTTGGATGGAGCTAGTAATGAAACCTGGTCATCTATCAGGAAAATTCTATTGCGTGAGACTGAATCGGCAGTAACTGGGTTCTCTGGTGCCCTTTCTGGTTTCTCCCTGGATGAACAGAGCAAGGAAAAAATGCTAGCAGCTATAAAAGATCATGCAAGGGGCTTGGTTGAGGCGAAAGCAAGGGAAATGGCTGGAAGAGTCCTCACACACATGAAGGACCGGTAGACACTATTTAAGTTTGTGATTTACTTGTCAGTTAGATTCAGTACCTGATGATATCTATATGTGCTTCATTTTCTGTCCAGGTTTACAACATTGTTCAGCTATGATGCTGAATCTATGCCAAGAGTTTGGACAGGGAAGGAAGATATTGGAGCAATCACAAAAGTTGCTCGTTACGCAGTATGCAAAATTTATATGCAGCAAATTTTTACACGTTTCCCGCTTTGCTTGCTTGTGGATCTTCTAGTGAAATGATTCAATGACCACTTGCAGTCATTAAAGTTGCTGTCTGTAATGGCGGCAGTGCGTTTGGATGATGAGAAAGACAACATTGAGAAAACTTTGACCGTTGCTTTGCTGGATGCCAAGCCTAATGCCACTGACAGGAGCATTACAACAGTAGATCCCTTGGCTTCCAGCAAATGGGAAGAGGTGAGTTTTGCTTTTATCATGCCGATTCAATTACTGCAGATTTTCATTTTACTTTGTCTCTTATGAAAAATGGATGGAAGATTTTAGGCCCCATTGCCATGCTAGTTTGCAAATTTTCAATTTCTTTTGTCTCTTATGAAAATGGATAGAAGAGTTTAGGCCTCATCGTCCATAGTAGTTTTAATGTTATCATCTGCACTTGTGAAAATTGGATTATCTGTGCCAAGAAAAAAAAGATGTCAGATCATTGAATGATGCTGCAACTGTCTGATGGTAATGCAGAAATTAGCCAATGTACGGCCCACAAAATGCATTGTACATATTATTGCTCCTTTTAACTTGATATATGATAGCCTGTTATTTGCTGAGAGCACTTATTCACTGTTTAATCGCAGATTCCTTCATCAAAAACACTGATCACACCTGTTCAGTGCAAATCGTTGTGGAGGCAATTTAGGACGGAGACTGAGCACACCGTCACTCAAGCAATTTCTTCTCAGGCATGATACCTATGTCTTAAAAGATGTTTAGTAGTGCAAAAATGCCATTATTGTTCTTAAAATGCCATGTCATCATCCCCACCCCCAACACGCACCTAACAACACAGCAAAAAGGGTAAGAACAGGAAGAGAAAGAAGACTATTGAATCCTAGTTTGAGACTATCAATATAAGAAATGTTATAGCGCTGAGAAATACTTTCAATTTCACGAAAGAAGTACTTGCTTATGTTGAATAACTAGTGTATTTGGAGGATTTCACTCAAATGCCATGTGGTCAACTTACCATTGTATACGAACATCTACGAAGTTCTCTCGCTGAGCTATTTGATTATTTTCTCTCCTTTTGGAATTATCAGGAAGCGAACAGGCGTAACAACAACTGGTTGCCACCTCCGTGGGCAATTGTTGCGTTAGTTGTTTTGGGGTTCAATGAATTTATGACACTTCTTAGGTATTTTACTTCTGCAATTCTGCTTTGGTGCAATATGGGTATCTTTCTTGCTTTTGCTTGACAAAAGTCTATATTTTTCGGCTGCAGAAATCCTTTCTATTTGGCCGTCATTTTTGTTGGCTTTTTACTCGTTAAAGCACTATGGGTGCAGCTTGACATATCAGGCGAATTCCGTCATGGCGCTGTAAGTATTAACAGTTCGGTTTGATTATTTTTCTGCCATGTGATTTTGGATTATTGCGAGTTAAAACTTCGGTAGTCATGAGATTGCAATCAGTGGGTTGTAATGTAAATTAGGTGCTTAGGATCTTGCAAGTTGAAAAGGTTTGGGAAAGGGATGATATCCTACCATCAATTTTTGGCATGCACTAATTATGGCGACTCTCATTGACGTCTTCGATTGACTAATGTCATTCTGATGATAAAGAGATTGGCATACTTCTTCCTTTTGTTGATTCCCAAGGTTGTCTTAGGCTCTGATGTCCTAGTGGGTTTCTCTGTCGCAGCTTCCTGGGCTTATATCCTTGTCAAGCAAGTTCGTTCCCACTATTATGAACCTTCTGAAAAGACTAGCAGAAGAAGGGCAAGTGCCTGCATCAAATAATCCTCACGGGAATCCTGCTATCGCATCGAAGGGCTTCCGTAATGGAGTTGGATCATCAAGTGGTTTTTCTTCCACTGCTTCTTCCGACGTAACGTTGGAGCAAGAAGCTGAGTATTCAAGTCCTTCTAAAGAAGATTAGGTGGGAAGTCGTCCTGCTGGAGTAACTAGCATTAGATTGAAGATTCTTGTAATCTACTCCCAGAAAGGTAGGCATCGCGAGGAATGCTCGAAGAATATTTACTGCGATCACTTAATGGCATTGATTTTTGTCGAGAGTGCCGCTTGGAGGAGGTTGTGCGTCTCGCAACAAGCCCCATTCACTAGTTAAATCTTGTGATATTAATCTATGGATAAGTTGCAGTGATGCATTTCTTGTTTTCCATTTTTCTTTGCTTCCATTTCTCGTTTGGGGCTTGGAAAGGGTCGTGCTGGTTTGATTACTTCCGAGTGCAGTTTTGTATCACAGAGACGCTTCTCATTAGAATGGACCAGAAAGAAGAACATGTAATAGCTTCTCATTTTCATCTTTATTCATTTCATCACGTTCCATTGTGAGTATCGTCGGCATCATTTCTGTGAACTTGCAGAGCAGTTGAATTTCGTTTTCAAAAGGGGCGTAAAATGCGAACGTCCGTGTGGAGATAATCTCATCTGTGATTGATTGTCGAGAAGGAAAAATAATGCAGGGGAGCTTTTGTTTCATGGAAGCTTAGGACAACGTGCGCGCAAGCTCTCCTCATATATGGACTCCTTGCGGGCTGTGCACGCTTCATATATGTGATTGGGAGGCGACACTTAATACAGTCATATGTGAAATGTAAAGATTTTGTCTCTTGTTAAGCTTAAACTTGAAAAAAGGGATGTTTTGGAGAGTATTTTCAATCATACCCTGTTATCTCTCAATTTGTGCATCTTATTGACGTTGTGTTTTAAGTATTTAAAAACTAATAAAGAAAGAGTATGTCGATATTTGACACGTTATTGAGCTTGAACATGAAAAAGAAAAAAAAAGGATAAATTAGAGCAGGTACTTTAGACTACATTATTCGCTAACGTGACTTATTTTTTATGCAGTTTGTCAGATGTACACATTTGAAATTCTGGACCAATTAGGCCAATTACAAATTTCTGCAATTCTTCTCTTTGGGTGCAATTCTCCAATCAAATCAGGATATGTACTCATTGTAGGACAATTAAACTTGGATGAAGATATCCATTAATTGAATGAGCTAAATTGAATTGGCATTCACCCATATTAAATTTGAAATTGATTTGATTTTTTATTAATATCAAAGTATGTTGGTCGAAAAGGAGCAATCGCGACGATCAAAGCTCCTCCCGTCCTCTTTATATGTACGAGTTACTCTATTTATTTTGGGACGCTATGTTCAGTTGCAATAGATATAGAAGCTCTTGAAAATTCAAAAATACCAGAACTATAGGATTTAAAGTCGTTCGGACCTCAATGATATGAGTTCTTAATAATTTCAAAACTTGCAAGATTCAGGACCCAAACTTGGCATGTATATTTCGGATGGATTCTAGGCTGGTGACTTTTAATACACTGGTTACGATCTTGAATGTCCTGGGTTCGTGCGAGTGAGATTAACTGAGGCCTAATATTTGTTAAGATAATTTCAAATGCGAGACTAAGTGCATTCGTTTTATGGAGAACTCAAGATTTGGAAAATATTTTTTGAAAAAATAATCGCTTATAAAAGTCAAATGAATAAAAAATATTTTCATCATTCAAGAAAATAATAAAGTGTCAATTGTTGTCGATTTTGTTCGTTGACTAATTTTTCTTACCAATAGGATTAATCAATTTTATGCAAGTATTTTCCAAGTCTTGAATTTTCTCTTCAACAAATGCACCATGGATTCGAACACGCCGAATTTTGGGCATCTTCGGACATGGCTATTCACTTACGCAGCCCAATCTGACTCAATTGGGCCCAAGCCAACCCAATTGGATCCTACCCAATTGGGTCGGACCTTGACAAGTGATGTGGTATCACCTTCTTCTCTTCTTGTTCCCGTTGTTTACTTAAAACAACAAAATTCATTTCTCTCTCACGCGCTCTCACGCGCTCTCCCGCCAGAAATAGCAACCAACGGTTTCATTCTCCTCTAGGTTCTCGTATTCCACCCCTTTCCCTTTGTGAGGTAATGTTTGCGGTTGGATTGTCTTATTTCTCTCACATTTTGCTGCCTCAGCTTTTGTCGAGCGGATAGTGCCGCTATCTCCAACGAAGCAAAGGCTGAGGAGATAGTGAAGCTGAATGGGGCGGTGATTTAGAAAGGGAGTGAGGCCGAGGCAGAGACCAAGATCGAGGGGTAGGACCACGCTGACTACAGCTTTGGGTTTTTGAAGTTCATCAGGAGCAAGTGCAAGATTTTATATACTTTCTATTGAAGATCGTGGTTTCAATCTACTTATATCAATACAAAGTGACACATTTCATTTGTTGTTGAAGCTTTTTTTTTTTTTGGATGGAGTTTTGTGAAAAAATTATCAATTTCGAACACTTGAAATCTTTTATAATTAATAAGTTCCAGGTAAAGTTGTATTTTAAATTTTCGCAACATTGTTTTTTCGCACATGTTTTGCGCATCAATTGCACAATAGAAAAACAAAGTGATCCATTTCCTTCGCCTACTATTTTTTCTCTTTTAGACAATACTTTTCCCGGTAGCATATTTTTCTTCTGGCCAATATTTAGATTGCACTCCCACATATTCAAAAATTCAGCTACTATCAGATTTTCCACGTCACATATACGGTGGAAGATTTTTTTTTTTTTGGAAGAACTCCTTAGAAATGTCATTTGAAGACCGTGAATTTTTACTCTCTCTCTCCAGATTTTATGAAATTTTTGTAATTTTTTTAATCATTTTCTCAAAAAATGGAATGGTCTTTTCTCCAGATTTTTTAATCCTCCTCTCAGACTTTGACTATGTATATAAGGGATCGATTTTGACTGGGAGAGCTAAAAGGCGGAATTCCACAAGCGGAAGAGGGAGTTTCAAGCGGAAGTCGAGATCATCAGGCGCATCCATCACCGAGACCTTGTCAATTGGTCGGACACTGCATTTTTGGCCCTCGGAGGATTCTAGTATACGAGTTTGTACCAACTAATACCTTGGAATTTCATTTGCATGGGGACTATCAATCCCATAATAATCAACTAACTTGATCTTCGCTGAGAAACGCATACATTGGCAACATAGTATGCATAATTATGCCATAGTTCATTTTCTGATTGGGAACATTACAATACGTGACACAAAATTTTCACTATTACCAAGTTGTTCATATCACACATACATGTGACTGAAATAAAAAAGTTTCAACTATTAGGTTTCGATTTGTTTTTTAAATTTTCGCAATATTATTTTTCGCACATCAATTGCACAATAAAGAAAAAGTTGTCCATTTCCTTCCCCTACCAAATTTTCTCTTTCATACAATATTTTCTTCTGTAGCAGCACGTCAATTGCACATTTTTCTTGTGGCCGATATTTCGATGGTGCTCCCATGTGTGATCGAAAATTTTCAGCTATTGTTAAATTTTCACCGTCACAGGTACATGGAACAACTTCTCGTTTTCGTCATTTATTGCGTATAAAATGTCATATCAAAATCGTGAATTTTAACTCTCTCTCTCCCCAGATTTTATGGGATTTTATTATAATTTTCTATCTTTTTCTCAAAATATGGAATGCTCCTTTCACATTGAATAGGGAACGCACATTCCTCCTTTCAATGTGCGATGAGTTTTGGGCCGCGAAGAAAGTCCATGTCCCATGAGTTCTATTACCAAAGATTGTCAGCTGGATCAATTGGGGGTGTCTTCCTGGCCCATTGTCCTTGATCGTCAAACCAGGCTGCCAACTGTGTTGCGAAGTATCTCCGCACCAATTCTCTCAATCCTAATTGGCTCCTAAAACCACCTTCTTATCTTTGCACGTTGTTAAGTTTACGTTGTGAGACCTCTAATTGTCGTATTACCTGTTTATGAATGCAAGAAGTAAGTTTTCGTCCAAAAAAAGAAAATAAAAAATTAATTGGCCAAGGTGATTTTGGCTACTTACATAAGGTACTTTTGTCAACTGGGAGAGTATCTACAGTCAAACAGCTAAAACCCAAAAGTTGGGAAGGGAAGAAGAAGTTTCAAGAGGAAGTCGAGATCATCAGCTGCATCCATCACCGACACCTTGTGTCACTGATTGGATACTACATTTTCTAGTGTTCGGCGGATTCTAGTATATGAGTTAGTCCCAATTAACACCTTGGGATATCATTTGCATGGTGAGTATCAATCCTCAATCCCATAATAATAAAGGTAACTTGATACGCACGCATAGGAAACATAGAATGCATAGTTATGTTGGAGCTCAAAATCTGATTGAGAATATATCACAGTTGTAAACTATCATTAGGACAAAATTTCTTGGATTTGGATCGCCTAACATTGGAGTTTCCGTGACACGCGTGACATTACTGAAATCAGGCCGTCCAAATAAAAATGGACGGCTTGATTTGAGCCACATCATGCGTTGAGAGGGAGGAAAAAAATTTGGACTTAATTTTTTTGGGGTTTGAAAAATTTTGAAGCCCAACCCTCTCTCAAATAAGGCTGTCTATTTTCATTCGGACGACCTGATTTGAGTAATGTCACGCACTTCACGAAAACTCCAATATTAGGCGATCCGAATCCAAATCGCAGATTTTACCAAGTTGTCCACATCATATATACGTGTAAAAAAATTGTCAATATCGAATACTTGAAATCTTGTATAATGAATAAATTTTACGTAATGTTGTATTTTAAATTTTCGCAGCATTGTTTTTTCGCACATCTTTTGCACAATGAAAAAAACAAAAAGTGATTCATATCCTTCCCCTACCACTTTTTCTCTATCAAAAAATACTTTCCTCCGTAGCACGTTAATTGCACATTTTTCTTCTGACCGATATTTCAATTACACTCCCATGTGTCATCCAAAATTTTCGATTATTACCAGATTTTCCATTTGCGCGTAGAAGAACTTCAACTTAATTGTCCATGGTGGTTTTGGCTACATGTATGAGGGGCAGCTGTCGACAGGGAGGGTAGCTACAATCAAGCAGCAAAAAGTCGGAAGTCGACAAAGGGGACAGGTAGTTTTAAGCGGAGGTCGAGGTCATCATCAGCTGCATCCATCATCAACACCGCCAAGGATTATGGTATACGAGTTTGTCCCAAATGACACCTTGTGTATCATTCATAGCGAGTATCAATCCATAATAATAAGCTAACTTTATCTCTCCTGAGATACGCATGCATAGGCAACATAGGATGCGTATTTATTTTGGAGCTCAAAATCTAATTGAGAAAATTATAGTTATTATAAGTGGCAAATATCATTGCAAGGCAGGATGGCCCAACTATGGCTTGGCCTACGATAATGAAGGTTGCTTTAGGTTCTACACATATCTCCCACTGTAAAAAAAATTATCAATATCGAAATCTTGATAATCTCCTTCAATGAATAATACGTAAAGTTGTCTTTTAAATTTCGCAACATTTAAAAATTAAGAAAATATTGTTTTTTTGGCAGATCAATTGCAAGGTGGTCCATTTCCTTTCCTTATCACTTTTTTTTTTTTTTTTTTATAAAAAAAATCCTTTCAGACAACATTTTCCTCCGTAGCGCGTCATGCACATGTTCTCAAGAGTTCACCAAGCTTTCACATCATCAAGTCCACGACCATCTCCAATTTAAGATCAAGCCTTCAAGGCCCCTACATCCGGTCCTTCATTAAAAGGAACCAAATAGATTCGAGATCAAGCCACCGAGACACTCGAATTGTGCTCGTGGGGAGAACCAAATAGATTCAGAACTGGAGAGAGAGAGAGATCAATTGCTTGGGGGTTGGCTCGGTTGGCCGGCAATTCTTGTTCGGCCGCAAGCAAGAGCCTGCTTGCCACCTCTGCGAAAGGGTAGACAGGCGCTTCCATGTAAGCTAGTCTTCCTTTGGAGCAAGATGAATGGGGTTCCTAGCAACAAAATGCCGCTTGGCTTAGTTCATTTACGTCTGTGCATGGTTTCAAAGAGGGTTTAGGGGCAAAGGGCCTGGTGGCCGAGAGGAGATTCCATTCGGGGTTCCATACTTCTAATCAAAATCAATATCTGGAAAGTGGGTAATCTAGGTTACTCTAGCAACAACATAACCCCTGATCAGGTTCATTACACAACAAGAACATCAGAGTTTGCAAATGTGAGCTTAAGCCATCTTAAATCAAAATGTATCCGGCCATAACTTCAAGGCAAATTCGTGCTCACTCAAGCTACCTCTAGCTCCTGAGTCTCTGCCAAATTGCCTTCTCTTTCCCACTCTCAATGGGCCGGAGCTACAATGCCTCGCGGAGTACATGGTCTCTTCATCCTCGATCCCGGTTGATGCTTGGAAGCATCCCATTTGCTCTAGGCGGTTAGAATCTTTGGCTGGTGTACCGTCACCTGTCAAAAATGCTTCAACAAATTCATGCGGAACTTTACTAACTTTGCTATCAACACGACTAGAGGATTCTTGGCCAATGCAACTTCCCAGACCTAGCTCCTTCGTCTCATCAAACTCTTTAATAACTAGCTTCAAGGCTTGTACCACTTCGCCCATGAATGGACGGTGCGATGGCTCCGGTTGCACGCACATTGAAGCTATTGCTGCCACCTTGGCCACGCTATCAAACGACATGCTCGATCTCACAGACGGGTCAATGATTGTTTGCAAGCCCTCCCTGTCAGTGAAGAGCGGCCGGGCCCAGGAAACGAGATTCTCTTGGCCAGGGGGTTGAGATAGATCTACTGGCTTCCTCCCGGTTAAAAGTTCAAAGAGGACTACCCCGTAGCTATAAACATCACTTTTGACTAGAAGATGACCAGTCATTGCATATTCTGGTGCCAAGTAGCTGGAAAGATGACACCGTAAAGATTAACTTTACAAAGGTGAGATATGACAAACTACACAATCATCTACTTCTATGTGAGAAATTTTTGAAGACATTTTTGTCATATTCTTTTAATAGCTGTGTTTTGTTAGGGAGCGATAGAGGTAAGTTAATACGGTCAGTTATTTTAAAGTCATCTTCTTTCCACTAGCAATTATTTTATATTGTGTTAAACATGAACTTAAGCAGAAACTTTCATACCCAAAAGTCCCCATGACATGCGTAGAAACTTGTCTGTTGATCCCCTCATCCATTGCAGCTCTAGCCAGTCCGAAGTCGGACACTCTTGGTGTGAAGTCAGGCTCTAACAAGATGTTGCTGGACTTGAAATCTCGATGTATAACACGAGGGCTCGAGTCTTCATGCAGGTAGGCCAAACCTCGAGCTGCGCCGAGTGCGATCTTCATTCTAGCGCCCCAGTCAAGTGGATCATTTTCCTTGTCACAGCCTAAGCACAACATAATACCAATGAGAAAAGTTCCCCAAAACCAAGTAGTTCAACCTGTCAACTTTCGTATTTGAAGCATATAAAGATTTGTCCTATGTACCATGTAAATGGGAATCAACACTTCCATTCGGTATGAGTTCATAGACAACGCAGCGGATGTGTTCTTCCATGCATATGCCGATTAACTTAACTAGGTTTCTGTGGTGGAGACGGCTCAGCATTTCCACTTCTGACAAGAACTCACGGCTTCCATGATGATCATCCCTCTTTAGAACCTTCACTGCCACCTCCTCTCCATCATCTAATAAGCCTCTGTAGACTATCCCGAAACCGCCTTCTCCGAGTACTCTCGAAGAATCGAAGTTGTGGGTGAATCTCTTGATGTCGTTTGAGCTGAATGTTCTGGCGCATCCGGCACATAAGATTCCGTTAGAGCGGAACGATGTTGATTCTGAGTTGGACACACTTCTCTGCATCACAGGCTTAGTAGAACCTGCTGAGGACGTGGAAAGTTTATGACGGGAATAAATTATGAGATGCCACAAATCTCAGAAGAAGATGCATGGTAAGTCAACCGAAGAATGAGGGAAGACAATGGTAAGACGAAATTTTTTGCTAGCAACTGCCAAGCAACACAATATGCAGTATTAGTCCTAAATCTCATTGAAGTATATTATCCATGTGTTCGTTTTAAAGTTTTGAATTTCACCGCATTGAAGAGGATTTTTTTTTTTTTTAAAGAATGAGAATACAGGTCAACCCTTGGCACTGAGAATCTGCAGAATGTAGAACCTGAAGGTTTAGCTGGGGAGAGAGGCTGTGGGGACTTTTTAGATTGATGACGACGAGCTTCACACTTTCTCAGTAGTATCCACGTGATTGCTGCGCACCCGATTAATACCATGAAAGATGATAGACAAAGTACAGCAATTGTGCTTCTACTAGGGCCATCTCTTTTCCTCTTAGGGACATTAACTCCTAACGGTTTTGTCATCGGGCCTTTCTCCTCATTGTCCGTGTACGGTGAACTGTTGGTGGTACTGATGCTGGAAGGTGGCGAAGGTGGAAGACCTGTGGAGACATGGTTGAAAAAAGCCACAATAAGTGTCCGAAGAAGATCAACTTTCTATTATCATATTTTAACAATGTGTACTACTGCTACCTATACTCTGACATACAATAACGACTTCCTAAAATGCTGTATTCTTCAAAGAAGTTATACTCGAGCCCGTACAGTATACCAAGCTAAAAGTACATGAAAATTCTAAAGAAGAGTAAAATGTGAAGGAAGGAATATGCATTAACATGTCTTCCTGATATGGCCTCATGAAATTCTGACGTCACAATGACAGTACCTGGATAGCGAACATATAGAACTTCATAATCACCGAACAGTGATGCCTCCATCTGAACCTGCTTGTGGATGAATTTTCGATAGATTGCAAATGCAGAATCATTACTGAATTTTGCCCCTCGGGGCACCAAATTAATCAGAACTGTAGTTTTTTCTAGTTGTGGACTGGCTGAATTTGCTCCCATTATGCGCACTTGGCTATGATCTACGAACAGACTGACAGCGATTTCCTTGGCTAGTTCTGTAACCAAGGGGAAGAATGTGTATAGCGAGACCGCTAGCCAAAGTTTCACCTGAATTGGCCACACACAGCCACAAGGAGTTCCAGGAGGCGTGTACGTTAACGGGTCTGTGCATGTTGCTGATGCGCAATCTACGCAGCATCAGATGCAGAATATCATCAGCTTCACAGTTCTTTCTCGACAACAAAGAAGCTAATTATGCCACAAGTTTAATTAACGCTGCATGAAGTCTAATGTAAGAAGTGATATTATGTACCTTCGTTAGGAGGTGGAGGAGGTAATGTCAGAAGTGGCCTTGGTGGTGGAGTCTTTATTTTCTCTGCTGATCCGAAAGGGGAGAGTTTTGGTGGAAGCGTAGGCTCTTCAAGAAATCAAACAGGGTCATATCACGGTGGTCATTAGCATAATTGACATATATCAGACGAATCCAACACAAGAACTGGGCAAAAAGTTGTCTTCACATACTATCAGACTGACTAGACAGAATTGTGGGTGATGGTGCAGGCGCTGGCGAATGTGATCTTCTAGGAGTAGGGAATGGAGATTGAACTGGGGAAATAGAAGGGCCTACACGACAAAAGATTTGCCAAAAGAATAAATAAAACCCAAGGGGACTAAAGTATACACGATCCGTTGAAAAGCCAACCTTACAAAGTCGGAATCAACCTGTTCGGTGGTATATGTGCCATGGAAACGGAATACTCTGTGGAGCAGAGCCTTTGAAGTGGTTTCTGACATGGTGATGATGCTTATGAGATGATACTGAAGGAGCACGTGCATAGTCATGTATCCATTTATTCACGGGCCATTGGAAAGATGATGCAGAAGGTGCGACTGCAATACTTGAAGGCTTCATGGGCTTCGGCAAAATAGGCGCTACAGTAGGATGCAAGTCTTAGTTATTGACGGTCAGCGGCACATGAAGGTCAATTCATCACGATAAAATGTCGCGCATTCTGGCTTATAAATTTTTTTCTGAAGTTACCTTCAGTGGGTGATTCGTGCATAAATGCTGGAACGTTCCATGGCCTGTTTGAATGTGAATCAAGTGGCTTCCTGTGGCTTTGCGTGCTACTGGTAAGAGGACTAGCCACCAGAAAGAAGGCATTGTCTGTGAGAATGGCAGAGCGGTTCCAACCGAAAGATCATTAACATAAGTGTGAATATTTTGTGCATGGTCAACAGTTTATGGGAGAAAAACAAGGAACAGTAATAAGATGATGAAAGCGTATTTCGTGAAGGATGGCTGCAAATAATGGAACAAATGTCATACACGATTTCTTAGATAAGTATAGAAAGATCGGATCACCTCAGAATTTCATAAGACAGCAACTGAAAAACTATGGTTGAGGATGCATTTTCCTATGATCATACTATAGATCTTCATTAACTTGTTTCTCTTGATGCAGTTCTAACTTCTAATCACATTCTTGTTTGAAATGATAATGGCGTTGTGGGGCAGTGGAAGCAAACTGCAAACTCAACCATACAGCAACAGCGTGGAACTCTCTGAAGTGGAACATCAAGTCACCATATTAAGCCGATCTTTTAATTTTCGCCATATCAAGCCAATGCTGTCAATTTATCAATTTGCTTAGCTACATTTAGCTTCCTACACAAGCGAAGTGATTCTAACCATCGGGAGATACAATGTGAGCTTCAGGCATAGACAATTCAGGTAATGCTCAATTTCGGCTCACACTCAGAATTTTACCGGGATCTGCATCTGATCCAATTGATAACACGAATGTGATCATGCAAAGTTCAATCTCAACGCACACTGAGCCAAAGATCACAATCAACAAAGCCATTACCTGCAGATCCGTGAACCGACAGCAAATTGCAGAGCACAAGTACTCCCATCAGCATGAAAATCAACTGCATTTGCATACCCATTCTTCTATCCCTCAGCTCAGCTCAGGAAGAGCCCAGCTTCAAGTGAGGAAAAAGAAGTGAAGAGGAAATGTTGAAAAATGGAACATTTCAAAGAACCAGATCATGGGTATTGCTCAGAGTAACAGGATTCACACCTGAGTGTTGGCAAATGCAGAAGAAGACCCACATTTAGTACCACAGAAGCAATGGGGAAGGAGATTCTTTTAGTAGAAAAGAAGAGGTGGTTAGGTGGCTAAAAGAAAAGCGCCAACTGCTTCTTTCTCTTCAGACTGAGAAGCTCTGTTAAATATGCAGGGGTTTGGAAGCTAGACACCGACGAAGATAATGGTCGAACTTAGGAAAGAACCAAGAAAGAAAAGAAGGTCCTTGATGCCGGGTGGTGCGGTTTCTTTTCACATGCGTGGCTAAAGTGAAGCGTGATGAACCAGCTGATCAAGCAGAAAGAAGACAGTACAAGCTTCAAAAGGGCTCACAAGAACATTCTCGGTGGGGACAGTTGCTTTTCACATGATTCCTACTATTTTGGCTGCTTGATTTTGGAAATCTTATGTAACTCTTAAGCAGTCGGGTCTTCGTGTTTAGGCCCGGGAGTTATCAAAAGCCGAGTGAGTATTCGATTCTTCCCCTTTGGGATTGGCAAATCTCGAGCCACAGAATATTCCATTCGTCTCACAATTCAAATAAGATGCGAATTATGGTACATTCTTCGAACTCCTAAAGAGGTCGACAGTGCTAGGTCTGATTTGCTTGACCTCCTCTCAGTCGATTCAGGCATGATTCTCTGGAAATTTATTATGAGCTGCACTTATTCGATTACTTAATTGATGATTAAACTATTCTTATGCTGGGATCTAAGATTGCCTTTTCAACTTTTGGACATGATTGGTCAGCTAACTTAGCTCCTCAACGTGATGTCCTCCTTTCATTTGTGCTTTTGCTTTACTTCTTTTGTCTTCTTTTTCCCGCTTGCTCATCCAGGCAAAAATTCACCAAGTCATCTTTTTTTTTGGACATTCCAGTTATGAACCCATCCAATCCAGCACCATTAAATGCAATATCCAACACAAAATCAATCTTTTACTTGTACACAATCATCGCCTTCTATAACGAAGTATGGACCAGATGACCCACATGGACATTAATTCAATGAAGCTACGGATGTTGGGTACATCTTGTAGACCCTTTCCCGCACATTAGTCACATCAAGATCTGGAAATTTTTAGGGGGCAAAGATCTTTCCGTAGTCTAGGAAAGTGTGACATTATTGAGTTAGGTTAGGAAGGCCAAAAAAAGAAAAAATAAAAAAGAAGAAGAACAAAATAAAGAAATGGGTGTTTTTTTAATGATTGTACAGAATTATTTCCCTTCACAAAAGGAGATTCACGTGGCAATTATGACGTCATAAAGGCAAGTGAATGATCCTTGTCACGAGTAAAGTCGGGGAAAACCATCGGGAATAAAGGCGGTTTTATTCGGAGTAAATCCAGTCAATTGAAAAAAGTAGCTTCCTTTTATGCCTAATTGATTTTTAAGAAATGATATAATCATTTCCGACGT
This sequence comes from Rhodomyrtus tomentosa, assembly GCA_028455895.1. Classification (NCBI taxonomy): domain Eukaryota; kingdom Viridiplantae; phylum Streptophyta; class Magnoliopsida; order Myrtales; family Myrtaceae; genus Rhodomyrtus; species Rhodomyrtus tomentosa. Next base: position 35,161,866 of record JAPCWY010000009.1, on the reverse strand, counting down.
GTCACGTCATGTGTCGTTTCAAAGCCGGACCAATTCTCATGGACGACATAAAGACAATAAGGGATGCGTTAATGTCATTTTAATTCTCAATTTTTTTTTATTTTTGTGTTCTAGAGAATAGGTTTGTAAAATAAATGCGTTTGACAACGTAATATATATTTTTTAAAATTTTTGGGTAAGATTTTTAGCTAATAAATAAGTTTGGATGAGATTTGAAAAAAAATATATATTTTTTTATTTCTGAAACAGATTTGGGAAATAAAAAAAAGTCACCGCCGAACGCTACCTCCACTGGCCACGAAAAAGCTCATCAGGAAATACAACTTTTATACTATTATTAAAAGAATTTTTATTTTGAAAATAAAAAAATTATATCGTTGTCAAAAGCGATTTTTGATTGAAAAACTCGTCTAGGAAATAGAAATCGAAAAATTTATTTTTTATCATAAATATAGTCCTAAAATAGAATGTCATTCATGCACCCCTAATCAACCAACTCATTTATGGTAAAATAAAACCAAAAAAAGAATTTTCAAAATAATTAAACGTTTTTATGTGATCCTAAATGAGTAGTAAATGGTGTCCCCACCATTTGACCCGTTCAAGGTAGGTTAGGTAAGTTCCGGTTCCATAACATGCAAAAATCGTTTGACAAATTAGAATTATTACCTTTTGTTCGGTAGTCAGCATAAAAATCAGGATAAAATATATTATATCATATTCGATGTTTGGTGACCGTGTAAAATATAATAGAGTCGGATATAGAAAGTATATAGTCCGTATAAAAAAATCATAAGGAGGGAGATGGGATAAAACCAAATAGGATATCTAACATAAAAAAATTGAGGAAAAAATTAAAATAAGGAAAAATTATGTGGATTCGTTTCCCGTTCACTGTTGTTGTCGTCCCTCTCGGGTTTGCATCTCTCTTCTCGCTGTCGGCTCACTACCTTTATTCTCGACCTCTACTCCCATCGCCTTACACGGCCGCGTGGGAGGCTTCGCTGACGACGCTGATGACGTTAAAGATGGCGGTTTTTCATTCGCGGCCATACTTGGCGAATAAATACAAGAAAAGGGAGAACATCCAAACGTCGGTTCGGACATCATCCAATCGAATCTCTTTTCATGGAATTGATCCTCTTCTTTGGTGTCGGTTCCTCAAATTAGGGTTTCTTTTTGGCTGCTTGCAGAGGAAATTAACTCAGGTTCGCTGGTGCTTAGACCAAAGTCTTGATCTTTACAATTGTTGGGGTTGGGTTTTTGCTCCATGGATCTGCAAGAGCAGGTTGGTTCAGGGTTCGATCTTCTTCAAGACTGGTCAGGGAGAGAGAGAGAGAGTGACTATGGCCGAACCTTATCCTATCTGGACATCACCAAACGATGTATAGGATATTTCCAATACTATCATATCCTTATCCTATCCGACCTTATTTTATCCGGTAAAAAAATCTGGATGGGCAAACGCGACCTTAAAATATTAACTCATATTTATGAAAGTGAGTTATAAACTACATAGCCTCCACACTCTTCAAACACTCTAATGTCCTCGACATATGATCGACACGTGATTAACGCTCTTGCACGAGAGTCTAGCATCTTGAGATGCCATTTCGACAAGCACATGATCAATTTTAAGCGTTTTCAATAAATTAGGGGTTAATACGTATATTTATTGAAAGCTAAATATTTAAGTCATATACCTAGCCAGTCCAAAAAAAAATCTAATCGTGAATCCTTAACAGAAGAAACGTATCGGTAACATCATATATGCACACACATGATAATTTATCATGTTATGTAATAATATATATTATATATACAACGTGTCTTAATGTGTAAGATTTTTTTATTATAAAAATCACGTATCGACATGTCCCATCGTGTTACGTATTTGCGTGTCCTATCGGTGCTGGGTGGGTTATAAATGTGTAATCTTAGGGTTGTTTATTGGTGGCTTGCCATGTGTCATGAGCAAAGGGGCCAACGACGAAATTGTCATTGTCACAGGGGAACCACCAAGATAAAGCCCGTTAGAATTGATGATGGAGTAGGCCCAATAGCTCTGATGGTCCCTGCTGCTAAACTCACGGACTAACAAAGATTGTGCTTAAAATAAAGTAGATACGAAATAAATGCCCAACATGAAACAAAATTCAAAGTAGCCTCCAGAATTGAGGTTGATTTCGTAAATTACCTCATCAATTTCCTTAATTACAAGTGTGCATCTCGCCCCTCTCTTTCTTCCCAATAGCTTTTCAAATTTTAATTTCGAGAACCCTTTTTTTAAAAAAAAAAATAAAAATCGTCGGACACAAATACCCCTCAAAACTGGGGGCAAGATGTGCAGACCACCTTTAATTGATGTTCATGTTCTCATTAGTTATAGGGACGAGCTTGTCTGATTGCTATTTGACAATTTATGCAAACCATTGGTTTTGCCCTCAAAACTAAAAGCATGTTGGCAGCTTAATTCATATTTCTTCAGAAAGTTTTGACTTTTTTGTGGGAAGCAGCATCGATTTAACCTTTTTTATTTGGACAAATTTTTCGACATTATTATTAAGTTACCTCGAACTGTTGTATGCTTCAGTCCAAACAGCCAACTACAGATATGGCGGACGATCAATTTTGTCTACGGACCCCCAAGAAAGAAGTAGTCCTGGCTGAGCTGGATAAGTTCCAAGTCTCACATTCTCTCTTGCACCTCTTCAAAGGTTGATGACCGACTAACTCAAACTGGGAAGCAAGTTATCCGAGGGATAAGCGCAAAAAAAAAAAAAGTACTAAATTTATTATATTAGTATCAATTCAGTCATAAACATTTTATATTTGTGCCAATTCAATCATAAATTTTTTTATTGGTGCTAATTTAGTCCTAGAACTATTGCTTGGTGTCAATTCAGGCCTAAACTAGCCAATTAAATCAGCACAAATGCAAAAGAAGTTTATGATTGAATTGACACTAATGCAAAAGATGTAAAATTAAATTGGGTTTATGACTGAATTTGCATCAATGCAATAAGTTTAAGACTTTTTTTTTTTTTTTACACTTCTCCACAAGTTATCCGTGTTCGTTTGTTCGGTGTGAAAAGGAGCTCATCGTCCTCCAGTTCCATCCTGATTCAAGAGGCTAGAGATTATTTTAGGGCCATTATTTGCTTGAGGTTTAGTGTTTGTCTCGGTGCGGAGTAGACATGGGAGTCGTGACAAGCATGTTCTTCAGCAGTGGCTTCAGGCCATGAAGCCACGTTCTGGTTGCTCCTATTAAAGAGGTTTGCTGGAAACTTAATCGGTGCATCTGTTTTGTTTGCTGACATTTTGGACCGTGAAAACTGGAGGGCAACCTTCTGTGGATGATTAGATTCAACCCATGACTCTCTCTCTCTCTCACTGTCAATTGAATAAATAGTGGTGGGAAGCAAGGTGTCGATTCGAATGCATGGATAATGATCATTTTGGCCTTTGCTACTCCTGACAACTATATGCAGCATATGCCTTTCAGTTAAAGGATGATTTTGGATGGTGTCCTCTCTCATAAAAGCTCAATGATTAAGCGACCCCGAATTAAATGCATGTGAGATGCACGATTGGAAGAGACCTCTCTCTTGCTACATGTTCTTGCATTTAAAAAGAAGCAAGTTTTTTCGTACTTGGCAACTTACATGGAGGATACAAAGAATGACATTTCCTTTGCTTTGTTCTCCGATTTAATCGCAAACAGAATTGTGTAACAAGAAAGATTTAACTTCCCATATTAGAAAGATACTATAACAATTTGGAAAGTGTATATATATATATATATATATATATATATAACCTTAAGAAAAAGTAATTTGAATCGTGGAAATCTACCAGCACAATTCGCCATGGGTTTCATAACTGCATGCTGTGCAATTCCTTTTTAAGTTTTCCGATGTATGTATGTAACTATACAAGAGCTTGGAAAAAATGATGTAACTATATTCAAGCGACTTGTTGAATATTTGCGAGCTCAATCAACCGAGTTCGACTCGACAGAACATTCGAGCAGCTCGAGCTCAGCTAGCCCCAAATAGAGTAACTCACGTTTGGTTTGACTTTTATGCAGGACGATACGTCGTGGTTGATTGGAATAAATAAAAAAAAATGCCTTAAATTGATTTGATGATAAATGGCCATGAATTAATGTATTCATCGTCGCAATTGCCGATTGGATGATACCGGAGCGGCGGATAAGTGTTTGTCTAAAGAGTTAATAAAAATTCACTAGGTGTGCTCATAACTGTTACACGGATACGCGACACGACACTTCGACGCGTTAATTCTCAAAAAATAGATAATTTTGACACGCTAAGATACGTTATATATTAGATGTATATTTTTATATATACACGATAAATTATTATTTTTATGATTTCATAAATAAATAAAGAATATAAAGAGCCAAATAAAATATAATGACGTGCTACTCTCCATGCCATCGCAGCTCTAATTGTTAGAAAAGAAACTATAAGTGTACTCAAAGAACGGCAAAGAACAATACGCTAGTGATTTGTGAACAAAATGAAACCTACGTCCTCAACATTTCTTATGAAGAAAGTTCAGAAACAGGTGAAAATTCAAGAATCAAAGCCACATAGCTTGAAGGCAGTCTTGTTCTCCCTTATCCTCATAGCTCATACAGTGAACAGCCACATAGGTGGCATGTCTTGCCTCATCCACTTCCTCTCAGAATCCCCACCAAAGTCCTGGTCTTATGCGCTGGCAGCTCCTTGCACAGCCAAGCCAGCTTCGCCCGCCACCACTACTCCGGCATCTCCTTCAATCCCCTAACCTCCACCACGGACGACACCACTTGCCTCATTTCACTCCCCCAAAGACCCCATATCGAAGCTGAACCCATCGGATTCACTACCTCTGCTCGCAAAATCACAGTTCTCGTCCGAATCGGGTTTGTCCACCACCTGTTCGACGGAACTACTCAGCGAAGCGGGAGAGGCGCGGGGCGAGACCAGAAGTGGGACTCAAGAGAAGGGAACGCGGAGGGTGGCGAAAGAAAGTGACCCCGAGTGGCTGAGGAGCCACTGAGTGTTGCGGCGGCGGCAGTGGAGATAGTGGTGGTGGAGGGAGAGAGACAGTGAGCGGAGGAGAGAGAGAACCACGCATGGGCGAATTGGAGGTTCCGGGGAGAGTGGTGGCAGTGGTGGGGAGCGAAGAGAGAGAAAGCTCAGAGATCGTGGTGTTCAGAAGCATGTCGTTTCGAGTTTCCGCGCCGCAGCGGTCTAACGAGAAGGCATGGCCATGGCCAGTCGGAAAGATGAGGAAGCAGCAGCAGACAAATATGCCCGCTATCGCAGCTCTTGACGGCTCTCTTGTGCACAGACCCCGCGTGTCCCACATCGAGAGTAGTGAAAGAGATGGATAACGTTCTATAAATTAGTGGCTCGAGTTTGGCAAACGCGTTGGGCTAGATGGCGTGATGGGCCATTGGATAGGCCTGAGGCCAGTTAGTTCAAAGTTTAAAATGCGTTGAATTAACTTTGGGACGCGTGTCCGTTGCTCGTCAGTCCGCGGTCAAGAGGAGCGTGTCCGTGGTCAAGGCGGCCGTCGTACGGTCAGGACGCGCCGGGACTTGGTAGGACGTGTAACCGGGTCGGATTCGGAAAAAATATCCCCAGAGGGCGTGTCCGAGTACGGCATCAGTTTAGTGCTGTTAGTCGCTTAGTTTGGTGTCCGTGTACATCATTGGTGCTCTTAGTGGCCTTTGCTAAATTGGGTCTTGATTCGAATGTTTCTGAGGATAGTGAGTTCTCTAGGAGATTTTCGAGGGCGGTAATCGTCTGCTATTCTAGATAATTTCTTGTAATGTGATCGGTTGGTAGGGAGGTGCACTCTGGATAAAGTTGTGTGATCACCACCATTAAATCAAGGATAGATCAATGCTTGCAATTAAAGGAATCTTTGTATATATAGGGCTCCCTTTCTCTTATTTGACAAATGGATAAAAAATCAAAGCGTCTGTTCTACTTCTCTCCTCTTCTTCTTGCTATTCAGTCATAAATTTGTGTGATCCCCACCGTCGATCACCGTCGACCTCCACTAACCATCGTGCCGGCCGCTGAAGTAAAAAATAAAAAATAATTTTTTTTATTTTTAAAAAGTAAATAATATTTTAATAACAAAAATTATTTTTAAAAGAAATTTAAATAGTTTAGAATAACCGTTAATAATAATTTTCATAAAAAATTTTGTTTTAATAGTATTTTAAAAATAGAAATTTTTAAATGTCACCAAACGAATTTCTCTACTTGGAAGTAATCTATGCTTACGATGAAAATTAGAAAAATTAACTTTTAAAGAATTGTTATCACGTGTGTCCATAAACAGCGAACAACTCTCAACCCGAGATCTGGAAACCACCGAGGAGCGATTGGCCGAAGATCAACGTGGATGGGTCTCTAATAACGGACAGACCCTGAGAAATGTCGCCGGGATATGTAGAGCCGAAGTTATCCGTGCTTTGCTTGAACTAATGAAAGAAGAATTTTTCTGACAATGATTTTTTTTGTTTTTTTTGCATTTTCTTCAATTTAAAAAGATAATTCAAATCCTAGTTGAAACGTGGTGTTCTGTTTGTTGACTTGTGCCTAGATGTATTAACGATTATTTTGACGAGAGGGACACTTTTCCTTTATGAAGTTTATTATTTGGAAAGTGCATTCAGTATAGGTTTTACAAAGGAATGTATTTTTAACCCCTTATTATAAATTCTATGTTCGAAATGTACTCGCGTTATAATCATGTCATAAATGAACTGGAGATTGAGCTTATTAAGTTCCAACTCTCCCCTTGCATTTATAATCGGAAACGACCATGCTTTTTCTATAATTTTGTATACCCATAATATACTTTGGAAAAATAAAAACCATTACATTAGGGCATTTTTAAACCCCTCCTTTTTGGAAATGCATTCGATATAGGTTTTACAAATGAAGGAATTTTTACATATAAGCGAAATAATAAACAAATGGTGGATACAAATTACAATATATACCCCTCATTGGACGCTTGCTACATAACTATTATTCATCAACAGAAGAAGAATAGGTGTCGCATATGTAAATACTTGTTGATTGCTTATTTTAGCATGGTTAGATGTATTTTGGCACAATGCTACCAAGCTTTTGTTTAAAAAGCCCAATTGGATGAGAAAGCAAAACACAAGAATTGGAAAAATGCTTACAAGAAAGGGCAAATTGAATAACTCTTGTATATGTTTGACTTTGTAGGACGAGCGCAAACAAACGGAAGAAAGGGCTTATTTCAATTGTGGACACTATTACCATTCGAGTTGCTTTCTGCCAATCAGGAAGACAAAGCGCGACTGCCTCGTCTGTGGACAGGAATTGCATTGCGTTCAAGTATTTCGTGGCTGTAGAGAAGTCATGGAATCCAGTATGATATACTACCAAAGCAGATTTTCAACAAAAGTAGCACATTCACATTTTCAAACACAAGATTCTACTCGGGAAAAAAGAAAAGAAAAGAAAAGAAAAAACACGAGACGATGCTCGAACATGGGACATAGGAGAAGGTACCTGATCGTTGATGCTCGAAAAAGAGAGGGAAAAAAATGCAACACGACTGCCTCGTCTGTGGACATGAATTGCATTGTTATCTTCCTCGTGGCAGAAGGAGAATCTATAGGCTGGTGATGAGACAACTAGCGATGTTTTATTAACTATTATGTTTTCTTACACTTTCAGAATTAATTCAGAATTTCTTTCTGTTTTCAAAATTAGATATAACAAAGTTTCTATTGTAGCATCCTATACAGAATGGTTCGGTTCAGTAGTGTATTTCACTCTATTCTATCAAAGTTTTGTTCATAAAACCAATTGGAAGAGAAAGGGGGAAAAAGAAATTAACATTGGAAACGTGCTCTCTCAAGACATATATGTAAGACACCTAAAGCAGTAAATATCAGATTAAAGAAGATTCAGAGACGAAACCGTCAAGAACAGAACAGAAATCATGAGCAACCTTGTCGATGCACGAGAAAATAGAGAGAAAAAAGACAGCTCTCAAGCGCATAGAGAAAATCGAAGCTCTAAACAAAGTATCAAAAAGAGCGGGCGAGGTTACCTCGTAGGAAGGCGAACACCGTGCGGAGTCGCCACCGGCGCTGCACTGCGATGGAAATGCAGAAGTAGAAGTTAAGCAAACAGCTAGAAGAAGAAGACAAAGAAGAGAAGAGGGAGATTGAAGACGATCGTACCTCGCGGAAGAGGAAGGGGAAGCGGAATCATCATCAAGTGATTTCAGGATCACTGAGAAGTTGGGATAGCAATCACTCATGTTTGTTTGTGTAATGGAAAATGAAGGGAGAAAGACAGGAGAAAGGATGTGAGGAGTGAAGGAGAGTATAAATACTCCCGACGAGGGGAGGACGGGAAGGGGTCTCCCCTTCCCCCTTACCTCTCATCAGCGGCGGAGAGACGGGAAAACGTGTGAAACATCTGGATCTCCGTTTCTTATTCCGACCGGTGGTGTTTCTACTTTTTGGGTTTGCTGGTGGTGTGGAGAGAACGAGATAGGGGAAGAGATTTGGCGTTGGCATGGCGAGCAAGGGAAAGGAAAAATGGTGTCTCTATTTTTATTTTATGTTTTCTATGTTCACGAGAATGATGATCAACAAACAAACGAACGTTGGGAAAACGTGTATTCAAATACTTATCTATGATATAATATCTTATTTAGTGCTAATTCGCTTATATTAAAATGGAAGATATCTTAAACGGACAATGATAAGGCCGTATCATTTTAGCTCTTTTTAAATTGATACTATGAAAAAAACTTAAATCGATACATTTATAATAAATTTATCTTAATTTTTTTTTCTGTAAAAAACAATTCAAAATAATACAGGTGTGTCAAGTTTATCCTTCATTGATTTGTAAAAAATTAGATTAACATCATGAAAAAATTCATACTAGTATACCATAACATATGGAGGAAGAAGAGAAGTTAAGCAAACAGCTAGAAGAATAAGACGAAGAAGAGAAGAGAGAGATTGAAGACGATCGTACCTCGCGGAAGAGGAAGGGGAAGCAGAATCATCATCAAGGGATTTTAGGATCTCTGAGCAGTTGGGATCGTAATCACTCATTTTGTTTGTGTGATGGAAAATGAAGGGAGGAAGACAGGAGGAAGGACGTGAGGAGTGGAGGAGGGTATGAATACTCTCGACGATGGGAGGGCGGGAAGGGCTCTTTCCTGCCCCCTTGCCTCTCATCAGCAACGGAGAGACGGGAAAACGTGTGAAATATCTGGATCTCCGTTTCTTCTTCCGACTGGTGGTGTTTCTACTTTCTGGGTTTGCTGGTGGTGTGGAGAGAACGAGATAGGGGAAGAGATTTGGTGTTGGCGTGGTGACCAAGGGAAAGGAAGAAGGGTGTCTCTGTTTTTATCAAAAAGAGCGAGCGAGGTTACCTTGTCAAAAGACGAACACCATGCGGAGCCACCACCGATGCTACACTGCGATGGAAATGCAGAAGTAGAAGTTAAGCAAATAGCTAGTAGAATAAGACGAAGAAGATAAGAGGTAGATTGAAGACGATCGTACCTCACGGAAGAGGAAGGGGAAGAGGAATCATCATCAAGGGATTTCAGGATCTTTGAGCAGTTGGGATCGCAATCACTCATGTTTGTTTGTGTGATGGAAAATGAAGGGAGGAAGACAGGAGGAAGTACGTGAGGAGTAGAGGAGGATATAAATACTCCCGAACGATGGGAGGGCGGGAAGGGCTCTCCCCCTCCCCCTCGCCTCTCATACGGGAAAACGCGTAAAACATGTGGATCTCTGTTTCTTCTTCCGACTAGTGTTGTTTTTACTTTCTGGATTTGCTGGTGGTGTGGAGAGAACGAGATAGGGGAAGAGATTTGGCGTTGGCGTGGCGAGTAAGAGAAAGGAAGAAGGGTGTCTTTGTTTTTATCAAAAAGAGCGATCGAGGTTACCTCGTCGGAAGGCGAACACCGTGCGGAGCCACCACCGGCGCTGCACTGTGATAAAAATGCAGAAGTAGAAGGTAAGCAAACAGCTAGTAGAAGAAGACGAAGAAGAGAAGAGGTAGATTGAAGACGATCGTACCTCGCGGAAGAGGAAGGTGAAGCGGAATCATCATCAAGGGATTTCAAGATGTCTGAGCAGTTGGAATCGCAATCACTCATATTTGTTTGTGTGATGAAAAATGAAGGAAGGAAGACAGGAGGAAGGATGTGAGGAGTGGAGGAGGGTATAAATACTCCCGGCGAAGGGAGGCGAGAAGGGATCTCCCCCTCGCCTCTCATCAGCAGCGGAGAGTCGAGAAAACGCGTAAAACATGTGGATCTTTGTTTCTTCTTCTGACTAGTGGTGTTTCTACTTTATGGTTTTGCTAGTTGTGAGGAGAGAATGAGATAGGGGAAGAGATTTGGCGTTGGCATGGCGAGCAAGGGAAAGGAAGAAGGGTGTCTTTGTTTTTATCAAAAAGAGCGGGCGAGGTTACCTCGTCGGAAGGCGAACACCGTGCGGAGCCACCACCTGCGCTGCACTACGTTGGAAATGCATAAGTAGAAGTTAAGCAAAAAGCTAGAAGAAGAAGACGAAGAAGAGATGAGGGAGATTGAAGACGATTGTATCAAGGGGAAGCGGAATCATCATCAAGAGATTTCAAGATGTCTGAGCAGTTGGGATCGCAATCACTCATGTTTGTTTGTGTGATGGAAAATGAAGAGAGGAAGACAGGAGGAAGTACGTGAGGAGTGGAGGAGGGTATAAATACTTCCGTCGAGGGGAGGGCTGGAAGGGCCCTCCCCCTCCCCCTTGCCTCTCATCAGCAGTGGAGAGACGGGAAAGCGCGTGAAACATCTGGATCTCCGTTTCTTCTTCTGACTGGTGGTATTTCTACTTTCTGGGTTTGCTGGTGGTGTGGAGAGAACGAGATAGGGGAAGAGATTTGGCGTTAGCTTGGCGAGCAAGGGAAAGGAAGTAGGGTGTCTCTGTTTTTATCAAAAAGAGCGAGTGAGGTTACCTCGTCGGAAGGCAAACACCGTAGGAGCCGCCACCGGCCCTGCACTGCGATGGAAATGCAGAAGTAGAAGTTAAACAAACATCTAGAAGAAGAAGACGAAGAAGAGAATAGGGAGATTGAAGATGATCATACCTTGCGGAAGAGGAAGGGGAAGCGGAATCCTCATCAAGGGATTTTAGGATCTCTAAGCTGTTGGGATTGCAATCACTCATGTTTGTTTGTGTGATGGAAAATGAAGAGAGGAAGACAAGAGGAAGGACGTGAGGAGTGGAGGAGGGTATAAATACTCCCGACAAGGGGAGGTCGGGAAGGGCTCTCCCCCTCCCCCTCGCCTCTCATCAGCAGCAGAGAGACGGGAAAAAGCGTAAAACATCTGGATCTCCGTTTCTTCTTTCGACTTGTGGTGTTTCTACTTTATGGGTTTGCTGCTGGTGTGGAGAGAACGAGATAGGGGAAGAGATTTGGCGTTGACCTGGCAAGCAAGGGAAAGGAAGAAGGGTGTCTCTGTTTTTATCAAAAAGTGCGAGCGAGGTTACCTCGTCGAAAGGCGAACATCGTGCAGAGCCGCTACTGGCGCTATACTGCGATGGAAATACAGAAGTAGAAGTTAAGCAAACAGCTAGAAGAAGAAGACGAAGAAGAGAAGAGGGAGATTGAAGACGATCGTACCTCGCGGAAGAGAAAGGGAAAGCAGAATCATCATCAAGGGATTTCAGGATGTCTGAGCAGTTGGGATTGCAATCACTCATGTTTGTTTGTGTGATGGAAAATAAAGAGAGGAAGACAGGAGGAAGGACGTGAGGAGTGGAGGAGGGAATAAATATTCCCGGCGAGGGGAGAGCGAGAAGGGCTCTCCCTCTCCCCCTCGTCTCTTATCAGCAGCGAAGAGACGATAAAATGTGTGAAACATCTGGATCTCCGTTTTTTCTTCCGACTGGTGGTGTTTCTACTTTCTGGGTTTGCTGGTGGTGTGGAGAGAACGAGATAGTGGAAGAGATTTGGCGTTGGCGTTGGCGTGGCGAGCAAGGGAAAGGAATAAGACTGTCTCTGTTTTTATCAAAAAGAGCGAGTGAGGTTGCCTCGTCGGAAGGCGAACACCGTGCGGAGCTTCCACCGGCGCTTCACTGTGATGGAAATGCAGAAGTAAAATTTAAGCAAACAACTAAAATAAGAAGACGAAGAAGAGAAGAGGGAGATTGAAGATGATTGTACCTCACGGAAGAGGAATCATCATCAAGGGATTTCAGGATCTCTGAGTAGTTGGGATCGTAATCACTTATGTTTGTTTGTATGATGGAAAATGAAGGGAGGAATACAGGAGGAAGGACGTGAGTAGTGGAAGTGGGTATAAATACTCCCGGCGAGAAGAGGACATGAAGGGCTCTCCCCCTCCCCCTCGCCTCTCATCAGCAGTGGAGAGACGGGAAAACACGTGAAACATCTGGATTTCCATTTCATCTTCCGATTGGTGTTGTTTCTACTTTCTGGGTTTGCTGGTGATGTGCAGGGCACGAGAGAGGGGAAGATATTTGGCGTTGGAGTTGGCGTGGCGAGCAAAAGAAAGGAAGAAGCGCGTCTCTATTTTTATTTTATGTTTATATATTCACGAGAATGATGATCAACAAACAAACGTTGGGAAAACGTGTATTCAAATACTTATTCATGAGATAAGACCTTATTTAGCGCTAATTCACTCATATTAAAATGGAAGATACCTTGTTTAGACCTTATTTACATCATATTTGTTGCAAATTTCGTCGCAAAATATATAAGGTACATTTCCGGAGAATCAGAACGCAAAGCGCGACTGCCTTGTCTGTGGACAGGAATTGCATCGTTATCTTCCTCATGACAGAAGGAGAATCTATAGGCTGGTGATGAGACAACTAGCTATGTTTTGTTAACTATTATTTTTTCTTACACTTCCGGACAAACGCATTAGATTAGTTCAGAATTTCTTGTTGTTTTCAAAATCAGATATAATGAAGTTTCTATTGTAGCACCCTATACAGAATGGTTCAGTTCAGTTGTTTGTTTCACGCTATTCTACCAAAGTTTTGTTCATAGAACCAATTGGCAGAGAAAGGGGGAAAAAAGAAATTAACATTGGAAATCTACTCTCTCGAGACATAATGTTAGACGCCTAGCGGAGGTGAAGCAATAAATATCAGATCAAGAAATCTCCGCGTCCTCATTTAATTCCAACGGCCGTTGCGCTGCTTCGCAAGCACACGCTCTGCACGTGGGCGCGTGAGCCCCACGCTCACCACGCCCCGTCGGCGTGTGCAATGCGTGCCGCATTCTCCGGCGGCGATCTATATCTCAAAATGCTCGTTTCGACATCACGATTCTATTGGTATATACCTTTGCCATTTTCACTGAACGAAATTGCACGAAATCGCGACGATCCGTCGTTGCCTCGAGAACCCTATCCCGTGGCGATGCGTGTCGCACATCCAGTGTCATCCGGGGTCGCCTTGTGACGTGCGACCACTCTAAATGATCGTCTCTCCGAGTTCGTTCCGATGATGTGTTCAAAATGCGTTTTCATCGCACAGAGCAGAACGAATTCCCGATGAACAGTACGGCCAAAAAACGATTTTTCTCGCTAAAAACTTGTCGATTAAAACACGAATGATCAGAAAACAATAACTTTCAGCCCTAGGATTCATTTCGAGTCACTGATCGAAAAGGTATATCACAGAACGTACATACCTCGTGCTTTCACAGATTAAGAGTCACCAATACAGTCGAGAGAATCTTTGGCCATCTAACCTCTGTAGCAAAAATCCGTAATGTCATGAATAATTTCCCTATATAGTAGTTAGTTAGTAATCTACACAAGACAAAACCCACACATTGCATTGTATTTGTATGCTCAGTAGACGAAGTATGAAAAAAAAAATTGACAAATCATAAGAATTATAATGGGAAAACTTCAACAACTTTTATGATTTGTTCTCTTTAAAAAATCATGATGCTTACATGATATATGTACTTTTACTTTAACAAAGTTACATGTAGAGACAAAATGCACGACTTTCTTACGAATAGCCTTCATTGGACCTCTAAGATGGGTAGCCTATTAGAAGTCTAAGAACACTAAAGTTGGATGCATGTTACCACTGTTTAAGCATCTATCCTATGTTCCATCGATTTTCTTCGAGATCCTAGTACATGAATTGGCTTCTTAGGTGTTGGGAACAATTTTAATATAAAGTTCGTAGAATGATTGACGACCCTGAATGAATTCATGTACAAATATATGATTGGAAGAGAAAGCCATCCTCTTTTTTTTTTTTTTTTCCTCATATTTATCCTTTTTTTTTTCATTATCTTTTCTCTTGTACGTGTTCTGCGTATTGTTAAAGAAGGAGCTCTTGCGACGCTTTAAGAAACTTGGAAGTGAAGCGGTAAATGCTGGATCAAGAAATTAATTTTGCAGAAACCTACTAACCCAATTTAATGGCTACTTTTTTTTTGGGTCTGAATTTAATCATGCAGGTTACAAATCATGATTACAAACAGCGAAATTACTCTAGATTAATAGCCTTAGAATTTGTATTGAGTTGTTGATTGGAAATGTATATCACAGAAGAAGGGAGAATCGATCGGCGTGGTCATCGTCTCTGTTCTTTATATTTTCTATAGAGCGTAAGAGGAACGTTGTTCCTATCTTAAACAACGGCGAAATGACGTGATCCTATATCACGTTTAAAATAGATAACGGGATACCCTACATGGGCGGGGACCATGTTATTTCCCATACACCCTCAAAATACAACAAATCATTTGGGCTATTCCTATCATACTCTTTTATATCCAAATCGTTAGTACTTCCTAACACTTTCCTTAAATTATGTACTTATCATTTTTAGTTTCTCCACCAAAAGTACTATGTTTAGTTTTATTTTCTTCTTTTGAAATTCACCTATTCTATTTGCGATTGATTCTTTCTGAGTCCTTGCCTAATCCACTATCTATTATATAGTGTCCTCCTAATGGTAAAGGAGAAATAATATGATAATCTTCTTGCTACGGGGGTGAAAACAGTCTCTGTGGACATCATTTTTTTTTAATCTTAAATAACCATTTAAACTCTCAAATTACTGCAACTTCTTGTCATAACCCGCATTTAATCAATTTTATTTCTGTGGCTTTTCAAATTTTCTAAATGGTATGTGCAAACACTCAGCCTCCGAGTATTTTGATATAGATAATCAGGGTCATACCAAATCAACCAAATATGACGGGACTATAATAATTAACGTCAGCGGGCGCGGGCTGCTCAATGACAAAAGTAGGTTCCACTTTTTTAATTCCCTTTCTTTTTCTTTTCACTTTTTCAGACTCCGTTCTAAATCACACATGAGGGCCAATTAATGAATCAGAAAATCTTGTGCAGCAAGAAAGATATTACTTCCGAAGAGGAGAAAGATCCTAAGGCAAAATTGGAAATTATCAGAAATTTAAGGAATCGTGACTTGAAGATTGAGTTTATTTTTGGATTACGATTTTATTTCACACTATAATAATCTACCACCGTAATTCACCCTTTTATTTGCCACTTCCCTTACGAGAATAGAAATTAAATTGGCAACCCACCTATAAAATCAATTCACCATAACTAGAAAAGGAGGAGGAGGAGGAGGAGGAATCAGAGGCCAACTATCATCATTAGTTTAACGTTGAAATTTCAATAATAACTTTGAAATTTTGAAATATAGTTTAACAATATTACATTTGAGTATATATTATACAAGTCACTATTTGTCACGGAGACATATTATTTTACCAATGGAGTTATCGAGCTAATCGTTTTAATCACGGACTACAAAATACGGATAGGTTGAAACAAAATGCAGAGTCAACCCAAATAATTAGAAGTCAACCTATATGACTGGAAACTAATGTAGAAGCAAGACTTAAAACGTTTTAAATGTTGGTCAATTGAGAATTTAAGATATTTTGGTCCATTAAAAAAAAAAATCGATGTTAAGATTCTGCCAATGGCGAGCTCGAAGCCTGATTGTGCTTTATAAAAAAAATTGCATCCCAAAGTTTTTTATTTGTTTTTTCCGAAAGAAAATTATATTTTTTGAACTCAAAGAATACATGAGAAATACATACAGTTCATTGTATCCCTTGGTTAACCAAAGCGAGAACTTTAGTCCCTCATTCTCCAACGGCCAAAACCTTAAAAGTCCTATTTGGACACTTATCCCCAATCTCCATCATGTTGAGTACCAATTTTGTGGTTTGAACGTGCCCGTAAGAGGATTTGATTTTTGTCGCAAAAATAATTGATATGGTGAAAATTTTCACCAAAATATTGTATTTTCACCTATAAAATAATCTTAACAGGGAGATCCACACGTTTCATTGATAAATAAATAAATCGACATTGTTTGAGAAAAAAAAATTGCCAAATTATTGTCTAAAATTCAGGGAGCTTTTGCACGATATGTAACATGTGCGTTAGGAAAGTTACATATACTGATAGAATGCATGTCTTAATAGTAACTTTCTTGCGAATAGCCTTCGTTGGACCTGGAAGATCGTTAGGAATTAAGAATACTAGACATAATCTAAGAATTGGAAAAATGCTTACAAGACATAATCTAAGAGATTCGGACGTGAAGCAGTGAATGTCGGATCAAGAAGTTAATTTTGCATAAACCGACTGTAATGGCTAATTTATTTCCGTTTTTCCTATCAAATCTTAATACCCAAATCATTAATACTTCCCGACACCGTCCTCAGCTTATTTATTATTTATTTTTAGTTTTTCCACCAAAATTACTATTTTTGTTTTTAATTTTATTTTCATCTTTTGAAACTCACCTATTTTAATTTGCCATGGACACACTTTGAGTCCTCCTAATGGTGAAGCAGAATAAAATTACAGTCTTGGTTGCTCCGAAACAATTTCGGTGGATGTAGTTTCTCATTTTATTTTTAATAACCACTTAAAGTCTACCCGCGTTTAATCAACTTTGCTTGAGTCGGTTCGTTTTTTGAATTCTCTTTATTCTTCTTTTATTTTTTATTTTTTTCACTTTCGGGGAGATAGATCATAAAATTTCGAAACAAGATAGATTTTTATTTTTATTATTATTTTCCTTTGTCGAATGAAACGAGGATGATTGAACCAGTCAAAGAATAGAGAGATTCTACTCCAGATTCTGGAAAGCCTTTGAAATTTAAGGAATTGTAATTTGAGGGGTAAGAGAGATACTTTACTTTTGGATTGCGATTTTATTTCTCACTATGATAATCTGTCATCATGATTCAAATTAATATTCTCTATATAGAGAGTGATAAGAGTAGGTAGTATTTTTGGTCGAATAAGATATTCGTAAGTTCACCTTCTTTCCTAAATTGAGAGACTTTACGGCCTGCACCGACTCCATCAACAGTTAAAACAAGAAAGATAACCTATTCCACCAATTGGAAAGATATTTGCCACTTTCTTCACAAATAGCGGAATCACATTGGCAGACAACCTATAAATTCAATTCACCATCACTTATAAAAGAAGAAGAAGAGGAAGAGGGATCAGAAGCCAAATTTCATCGTTAGCCTTGAAAGTGTTGGAGAATCAATGGCGGTAATTGATGAGGGGGAGAATGTTACACTACCAAACACTACCGCTTCAATTTGGAAAGGTCTTTCCTATCATAAGCTTCTTCTTTTTCATTAATATTGACGAATATATCATCCTTGTATCACGTCGAGCGTATGATGCCGGGACACTCCATGCACAAGAAACTGAGATTGTGTTTGCTTTTTCCTCGTCAATTTTGGCAAACTAGGGTTGGCGTGAGGTTGCACTAAAGATATTCATGGATTACTCATAGATTATCACTCGGTCTTGTTGTTGCAGCCGAAGCTATTACCAATGGAATTCTGGGCATCTAATTTCACACTCGACGAGCTAGTCGAAGTTTGTCATCTTTTTGTTCCAGCACTTAAAAAAGTCCCTTACCACGTAATATGTTTCTCTGCTCCTTGTCGTTATGTCTTTCTTCTGAAAGTTACTCTTATGTTTCATTAATTACGTATTATTTAATGCATTTGTTTTCTATATCCCGTTACTCTTGTCTATAATATACTGATTTGAGTTCTTAGCCAAAGGAATTCCGAGCTGTGGACAACTGATGCAATTGCAGATTCTACAAGGAGGATTATTGGAGTGAATGCATAACAAAGTTAAAGAGTGAATGGAAAAAGGGACAACTGATGAGGACGGTTCAGCAAATTACATTGAAGAACCGATCATATGTGATGTCTGTTCGGTTGGTGCCGCTCATTCAAATACACAACTTTGGTAGAATAGCGTGAAAGACACAACTGAGCTGAACCATTCTGTATAGGATGCTACAATAGAAACTTCATTATATATGATTTTGAAAACATAAAACATAGCTACTTTCATAGCTACTTTCTCTCATCACCAGCCTACAAGTTCTTTCCTTCTGCCACGGGAAGATAACAATGCAATTCCTGTCCACAGACGAGGCAGTGGCGCTTTGTCTTCCAGATTGGCAGAAAGCAACTCGAATGGTAATAGTGTCCACAATTGAAATAAGCCCTTTCTTCCGTTTGTTTGCACTCGTCCTACAAAGTCAAACATATACAAGAGTAACCAATAGCTAGTCAATTGAACTTATTCGACATGTTGAAGCAAAACAAGTGACCATGAATGAAGAAAAATTTTGAAGTTGAAGCAGTAAATATCAGATCAAGAAAAATTTTGCATAAGTCTATTAACCTATGCAAAATTTTACTTTGCATAGGTTAGTAGATATCTCTACTATAAACAGAGAAGGTTTTATTTTTATTTTTTTTCAAATAGTTAACGTGTATTCATGCGAGAAACATTCTCTCTCTTTTTTTCACTAGAGGAAGACATGCGCTGACAAATTCAATGAATAGATCGAATCACAAATGTGTTGTTTTAGTGGGAATAACACACTAGTGAAATACTTGAATTTCCCATTTTGAAGTTGTCGCCAAAAGATACTTCACATTGGACATGCGACCAACACGTTTAACATATGGGCATTGGAGAAGCTTGTCATAATGACTTCCTTATGCACAACACAAGCAAATGAATTTGTAGCATTTTTATGCTCTTATTCAACATGACTGAGCATCCTTCCTTCACAGAAGGTGATGCCAATAAAAAATGGAGAGGCTGTAAAATTGAGATTTTAGTTATCTAATGCTCCTTCCACTAGGAAATTTCTTGATAGAAGATCGCAGTGATTGTTGACTCGTTATAATTACCCATGAATCTCGGAACAAATTAGACCCCATCAATCAACTATTGGCTCTAGTACCATTTGTTGAGAGCGTACATAAAAGCCTAAGTTCGAGCCTACATTCACTCAAAAACTTAAGCCAATGAGCTATGTATCGATATAATATTTTATTGATTGATTCACACAACATAAATTTTTTAATGTAAGACTTTTTAAATACAACTCACACATATATATTAACAATAATGACACAAAATATTAAAAAAAAGATGAATCACAAATATTTCGGCTGAATTCCATAAAAAAAATCCTCAACTTTAGGTCCGGATCTAAATTTATCCCAAATTTTTCTTTTGTCCTATAAAAAATCCCGAAATTTTAATAAATTCCCAAATCTACCCGTCCGTTAAATTTCCATCCTATTCACGCCGTTAAAGTCTAACATTGTCAGACTTTCTTTTTTTATTTGACTTTTTCTCTTTCCTCATTGTCTCCCACCTTGGACTTTGTCAGAACTCTCCCTTAGTCCCTCTTATCTTGTCACTCTCTCTCTCTCTCCCATTAATTTCCCCGCTCGACAAGATTAGACACTTTTTAGGTTACGTTTGGTTTAATATTTGACTAATGTAATTTGAGAAAATATAAATATTTTTGAGCTAAAATACTTTAACAAAATACAAATAATATTGAATAAAGCATATTTTAAAAATACTTTACATTAATACTATTTGGTGAAAATGAACTTTGTAAAGTATTTTTACTTTTATTTTTTTAGAGCGGTGGTGGCGATGGTTCGGCCGCCACCGGCACTCTCCATCGATTGGCAATTGATGACCGACGGTGGTGGCGATGGCGATCGACGGTTCCGGAGATCGGCGGCGACTTGCGATCAGAGACCAACTATGGCGACCGATGGTGGCGATCAGTGGCGCCAACAGACGTCGGCGACCAGTAGCGACGACCTAGGACTACGTTAGCGATCGGTGGCGCGGTTACCGGCAGCGACAACAGGCGACGGCAACCAGCGATCGATGCTGATTGGCAAGGTGTGGAAGATGGCAATGGGCAACGGCGGCGAAGGTGACAAAGTTAAAATTAAAAAAAAAAATGAGCTGTATTTCGCAAAAGTCTCTTAGCCTAAACTAAGGGACTTTAGAAAGCATTTGAGATGCAATTGCGTTTGGTCAAAGTGAGCAAAAAATTAAACCAAACAGTATTTGCATTTGGCCAATGTACTTTAGAGCTCAAATGCTCATCTGCAATGCTGAAGGAATTAGTCATGGAGGAGGGAAACCATCACCCGAATATCATCATCGACAGCAACTGGTCCTCCAGGAAGTTAATCGTCCTCGAGTCCTTCGCCGACATCAATTTACCGTGGGAGAGGCCATTCACTCGCGAACCCCTATCATCATGCTCTCATCACGCAACTCCAAGACAACCCATATGCCGATCACCTGGAGCTCTACCTCAAGATCAAGGACAAAGTTGTCCCCACCAACGAGGACCACATTTCCGAGGCTATTACTGCCACCACTAACGAGTTGCAGTCCGGCGAGAACCTAATAGAGCATGGACTTTCGGAGCCAGCTAAATTCGCTGCTTTCCCATAGCGATTGACAATAATGCATCAGGCGATCTCCGCATCAGGCGATCTCTGCTCACGATCCTCCAGGTGTTGAAGAAGAAAAATGGAGTTTTTGTGCTAACCTTGCTTTGGATTCAATAGAGAGATAGGATAGACAGTTCTAACTTGGTCGAGGGTGAGGGAAGAGAAAAAGTCGAAAGAAAAAAGAAAATGAAAGAAAGTTAAAGTGAAATTACATGTGAATTTTAACGGTGTAAATTGGATAGAATCCTTTCGACCAAAAAAATTTGGATGGAATCCTAACTTAGGATAGATCTGGGACTCCATTGAAAGTTTGAGATTTTTAATGTGATAAAAAAAATTGGGATAAATTTGGGTGTAGACATATAGTTGAGGGTTATTTTATGGAATTCAGCCCAAATATTTCTAAGGTAATAATGAATATTTAGATTAGAAAAAGAAGGTAATAGCAAAATACCGAAAGACTTTCATAATGAAAGTATAAACTCAGGAGCATATCTAAAGAAACATATTATTTTTATTAAATATGTTGAATTGAGGAAAAATTTCAAATAAAGACTTAAAATGCTCTCATTTTCACAAATAAAGACTTGAAATTGACCTTAAAGAAAGACTTGAAATGCGCTCTTTATTTCAAAGAATAGCATGACCAAGGAAATTTTCATCATTTTTTTTCTTATTTCTTTTCTTTTTTCCCATTTCTTTTTTTTTTCTCCCTTTGTTTCACATGGCAAAGGTTCGCTAGCCGCAGCAAGACGGACTTTGCCCAAATATGGCCAGGGCCGACCTCGGTCAAGAATCACTTGTCTCAGCATGTGGATTGTCCAATCTTGGGTCAGAGAAACAATTCAGATCGCACATACGAGTGATCGACGAATTCACAATGGACATCATCAAATCGAAAGAGGAGCAAATCAAATCAGCGACCGTACGAGAGAACGACGACAAGTTAGAGCCACGATCCAAATCGCTGTCGAGGCTCATGCCATCGTGTGCGGATTTGGAGTCCTCGAGGAGAAGAGGAAGTTCCTGCGAGACATCGTCATAAGCTTCGTTCTCGCAGGCAAAGACTAGATATCAATGGCGTTGACCTGGTTCCTCTGGCTGGTCGCCAAGCACCCGTTGTGCAAGCGCAGAATCCTCAAAGAACTGTCTCAGCGGCGTCCACAATGTCTGAGGTGAAGGTCTTCAGCTACGGCCCTTCACCTCTGACAAGCTAAAGAGCTTCCACTACCGGCATGCGGCGGTGACTAAGTCCATGCGGCTGTCTCCAAAGTCCAAACCAAACAACAACACCACCCCCAACACCCTGCGATACCAGACAAAGAAGTCGTCCTATTTCCGCGGGAATGTATGGGGCCAAGATCGCAGTAACGGTGCAATGAGGCCAGCTTTTCCGTTTTATTTATTTGTTGCTTCTTGTTCTTATAGTGCTCGTTTCTATCTTAAAAAAAAAAAATTAATTCCACGAAAAATCCTACATTGATACATAAATGATAAGTTTACTTTAAATTATTTTTTTACCATAAAAAAATTATAAACTGGTACACTTATGATAAATCACCTTAAATTGATGTAGTTGTAACAAACTTACCCCCCTGTTAGCTTTCTTTAAATCTAACCATCAAATTGCTGAGTTGAATGATACGTGACATTTAATGGATGAATCAGTTTGGGGTTTTTATCTCATTTTTGTCATAGATGTATCAATTTAGATTTTTCGTTTTATTAACCAAATATGACGGAGGATAAATTTATGACAGGTATACCAATTTCAGATTTTTGGTGGTCAAAATAATTAATTTAGGATAAAATTATCACATATGTACAAGTTTAGGATTTTTGATGGTCAAAAAAATAATTTATGGTAAACTTGTTATAGTCGTATCAATTTGAGGTTTTTCGTGATATCAAACCCTTAAAAAAGGGACTTTCTTATAAAAATTGGATTTTTGTTCTACAAATCAACTGTCCATAGAGGCCTTCACGTTCTCATTTCCCAATAGTGGATTTTTCGTACTCTCTCAAACTTTAGGCCTTTAATTTGTAGATTAGTTTTTCCACAAATATATTAACCCATGACAACTTATTTTCATAATCAATTCAAGGCACCTTTTTGACTTATTCCGATCAACTGCAGTTTATCGCATTGCATAAAAATCAAATCGGATGCAAGTTACTCGTCTGCCCATAGTGGATTGGGGCTCGTAGCCTGATTTCTAGTTATGCTTGAGCTGCCCAAATTTTTTTGTCAAGTCAAACTCGCTGATACTTTGCGCGCCTAATTCAAATCTACAATTATTTTTCCAAAAGAAAAATCGTATAGTCATATAAATAGCAAATCTCAACTCATATTTACCAAAGTGGGTCATAACTAAGTCAAAAAAATGGGGTTCCAAAACCGAGAAAACTGAAAATTTTTATACATGCTCTCCCTCTCGCTCTCTCTGTAGACGACGCAGCAGCAGCAGCAGCACCAGCCCACGCTCCTCCCCACCTCTCTCTCCCCCTTGAGTCTCGCAGCCGCCTTTCCGCCGGAACGCCAAAACAAAACAAACGCTTGTCAAACAAAAGCAGCAAGGGTGAACTTATTGGACGCTGAAGCAGAATTGCAGAAATAAGATACCTATGTGTCATTCCGCAGAACCCCAAAGCAACTAACGCAACAGTTGCCCACCAAGATTCCAACCAGTCGTTATCGTTGCGCCTTGCTTTCTGATAATTCCAAAAGAAGAGAGCAAATAACCAAATAACTCCAGTAGCAAAAGAGTTAGATGCTCATGATATGGAAGTGAGATCCTTCAAATATTGGTACTTTCACAACAACAAAAGCAAAAGTATTTCTCAGCAGGCTAGTATTTTCCTAGTGCCCCCCCCTTAAGCACCTTTTTCATAGGTGGTGTCATGAAGTTGGCCTTTACCGAGCTGCCAGATGGCCTCTTCTGGAAACTGTGTTCCAGGTATATCTTGTCTTCTTGCGTTTAGGATAAGCCAAATGTTAAAGTTCTAATAGTTAAAGATGAATTGTGACTCTTCCTGAAGGCCATGGTGCGGTTGTTTAGTCCTCGGAAAACAACTCTGGTGTTTGTAATACGGGATCAAGATGGGGTTGGTACCTCTACTTAATCATGTTTTCGCTTTGGATTGTGATGGTTTTTATCTGCTTGTTTTGGCTGCATCTGGTAAGTTTTACCGATCTGAGTCGATTTTCTTTGCATGCTCCCTGGTTTTACTTTTTATCCAGATTCCTCTGGAGACGATTGGAACCTACATTGAGAGAGCATGCGCATGAGGTGAGGATTATTGCATTTCCTTTTGAAAAATTAGACTTTGTAAGGTTTTTTTTTAACCCTGGTTTCATTTAGTATTCGCCTGCAGATATGGGGCAGACTTGCTAAGCCACAAGCGCACGAGGACACTCCTCTCGGTGAATTTTTCAACGTAGGTGGTTCCATGCTTGTTTGTGTTCCTCTCTATAATTTGTTTTTGCCTCTAATCGTCATAATGAAGTTCATCCTGATGACTCTCTTCTTCTTTCCAGGTTGAGGTTGTTGCTCTTCCTAATTATGAAATGGAGGAAGAGCAATTTAAAGAGCAGGTATTCCTACCTTGCACCGCATGGAATAATATTTGGATCTTGAGTACGATTCCCAAGTTTTTATGTTGGCTTTGTTGTTGTGTTTTGACAAGATTTTCAAATGCTGCAGGGCCCCCCCTTTTCTTCACGTATTGTCTGTACTAATTTTTTGCCATATGGTCGAACGCCCTTGGACGAACAAGTGGCCGGCCTTAGACAGCGAATCTTCCATTCTACTGCACTTGGTGGGTTCGCAGGAGATCGAAGGCGAGAAGTTCCTGCTTCAGGATTTTCTTCGAGTGCTCAACAGATGTGGAAGGTCATTAAGGAGGACAAGGACATCGACTTGCCTCCACACCAGGTGAGAGTTAATTAAATGAAAGGCCGCTGGATATATTGTTGATAATGAGAATGCTAATGTAGTGATCCTGCTATTAGTGTTAAGGAAATGGTTGCTACGGTACGATGTGAAGAAATTGCCCAGAAAAAATATTCCAGTTTTACTGAAATGAGGTATCGATCTGGCTCTTGCTGGCTATTGAACTTGCTTGTCTGTTTCGCTACTTTGAAATGCAAGCAGATGCATTTTTCATCTTTCGCGTATTAAGATTGGGCGAACTCTTCTGAACATGTTAGGATTGGCGTTTGATTGAAGAGGCTGCGCAGTCGGGACCAGTTCCTGGTTTTGGAAAGAAACTCAGTTCGATACTTGAGGCTTGTTTATCAGGGTAAGATAGGTAATTTTGTCTGACGAACAACAGATGGTGGTGCAGCAAGTGGGTTTTATGTTTAGTAAATAACCCAAGTACACTAAGGTTATCCAGCGCCATCGGCTTCATGTTCTTAATTCTAAGAATGTTGTTTCTTTAAGTTTTTCCTGGCTAACGTGAAGAGGGGGCAGTAGGAGCGTTTTTCTTTTCTTGGAACACGTGCATTTTTCAAAGAGCAAGCACCAAGGAAACCTGGGCTATATTGTTTAATTTTAGGTTGTACAAGTTTGCCTCTGATGATATATCTCCTATCTGGTTGTTGAGGTCTAGCCTGAGTAGATGAGATAAAACTGTGAGAGGTCTAGATTGCGTAGATGAGATATAGCTAATCCTGTTCAATTTTGATCATTCCCAGTTTGGAGATGGCCCCCTTCATTCACAATCCGAGTGCCATCTCAGCTGGTTGTTCAATGGTTGCTTTCGAGCAATCATTTTCTCGTTTGTTTAGTCAGTTTTCCGGATAGTAGGAGAGTGATGACTAGTCACAGTGTAGAAGTTGCCATAGCTATGGACCCTGTTCTGTTTGCGATGTTTTTCCTTGTTTTATTTTGGGTGAAGTTTTATGTTCTGTCAGCGTTAGAAATTTGTCTGTCACTATAGGTACGTTTTATTTGTAAGGTCTCTTGTGCTCCTTTTCAGGTATGATTCAGAGGCCGAATATTTTGACGAGAATGTTGGATCTTCGAAGCGGGAAGCGGCTTCAGGAAAAATTACTTCAAGTAAGAAGTTATGGGACATTTTTCCTTGCTTAAGGTTCATGGGTTCTATCGTATGACTACTGCTTCAAACTGCTTGGAACTTGGAAATATTTTTCCTTTTCGACCACTTTTTATTTCAGTCATGAAGTTTTCATCTGAAGTTAGCTTACATAGAGAGCCTGTCTGTTGAGGATATCTTATCATATGTTCCCTATCGTGTTTTGTCTGTATCGTCAGCTTGTACAACCAGCTTTCCAATCTGTTCTCGGACATATTCGGTGTGGAACTCTAGATAAGTTCAAGGATGCGTTTGATAAAGCTTTGAATGGAGGGGAAGGGTTTTTTGTGGCTGCTCATGACTGCACTCAGTTTTGTGTGGCTCTATTCGACAAAGGATGTGCAGGCACGTCAACTTGTAATGCCTTCGTTTGGCCTGACGCTGTATAGTTAATGCTCTGAAAAATTAGGCCAAGAATGAAGGTTTGTCTTTATGCTTTGTCTTGTAACTAAGCTCGTTTTTTGGTTCTCGGACTCCTTGTACATGCATTTGCACTCCCTTGGTGGCCTATTAGTTTTTAACTTGTATCAATCAGAAATGAAGGTTTGTGTTTGAGACTGGAGGCCGATGTGAAAATATTGTCTTGTTGGTGAATAACACTATCGGTAGGTTCATTCCATGCTTTACTTTTGACTTGTTATTAGAGGAATTTTACCACCGATTGTGAGGAAAAGTTTCGTATCATACTGTTGAACAGATGCCATAATTGAACAAGCCAAATGGGATACATCTAGATTACGGGAGAAGCTGCGGGGCGACATTGATGCCCATGTTGCTTCAGTCTGTGCTGCCAAGCTCTCTGAGCTTACAAAAGAATATGAGGTAGCATGATGAACGGAAATATATCTTCTCCTCTCGAGCTTCTCTCTTTACAGATGGAGAATTTTCCCCCTTCTTCACTTAATGGTTGTTGATGGGAGCTGCACAAATTATATTATGATTTTACAGGCAAAACTGAAAGAAGCATTGTCTGGACAAGTGGAAGCCCTCTTGGATGCTGCTAACGGTGAAACCTGGTGGGCTATCAGGATAATTCTTTCGCGTGAGACCGAATCGGCTGTAATTGGATTCTCTGGCGCCCTTTCTGGTTTCGACATGGATGAACAAAGCAAGGAAAAATTGCTCGCGCGTGTGAAGGATCATGCAAGGAGGGTGGTTCAAGTGAAGCTGGAAGAGTCCTCACACGCATGATGGACCGGTAGTTGTGATTTACTCGTCGGTGAGATTCAATACCTCTTCGATATCCTTATGTATCTCATTTTGCATCCAGGTTTGCAACATTGTTCAGCCATGACGCTGACTCTATTCCAAGAATTTGGACGAGGAAGGAATATATATCCAAGCAATCACAAAACTTGCTCGTTCGGCAGTATGCAAAATTTATATGCGGCAAATATTTTACATGTTTCTCCTGTTGCTTGCTTTGTGGATTTTGTACTTAAATGACTCAAATGACAGTTGCAGTCATTAAAGTTGCTGTCTGTAATTGCGGCAGTGCGGTTGTACGACGAGAGAGATAACATCGAGAGAACTTTGTCCGTTGCGTTGCTGGACACCGAGCCTAATGCCCACTGATGTAGATCCCTTGGCTTCCAGCACATTGGAGGAGGTGAGTTTTGCTGGACACAGATGATTTAACAGAGTACTTTCCCCTGCCAGATTACAATGAACGACAATTAGAAACTTTTCTGAACGCAAAAAGAAAAGACGAAGACGACAAAGCAAAATACACACCCGTACACACGGGGACCAATGATGGAGACCACGGCATATGAAAGGCCACATTCACTCAATTCGGCCTCCCGGATGAAATTTTCTAGACCCTGGACGTTGAAAATCCCATCTCCACCAATAAATTTGGGTGGAACAACGTCTGCCAGAGTTATTATCTGAGGAAACGGACGTGCTAATTATTAGCAAACACGAGCTGTTGTGTATCGGCCCGGTCACTAGGAAATTTAAAAACGAAAAAAAGAAGAAAGAGATACAGCAGGTGCATTAACCCGGAAATGCTTAAAGACCAGACAACAGTTACAAGAATAATTCAATCATATTGTGAAGAGCAAGGTTCGAGCAGCTATCCATCAGGCTGATCCGACGATACCAACCATCGATGGAGAGACAGCTAAGAAGGAGAATAGGATGTTACATTAAGCTTAAGCAGGTATTTATATTCCTAAGAATACGTTCCGGAAGATCTACTCAGTATACAAATTGTAAAGTTCAAAACTTCTAAAGATAACGTTCCAAAACTTCCAAAATCGATAGCTCTATAATCGGTTGATAATAGTTGGTTGATATGCCCCCTCAATATTCAATTATTATATGACGTGGAATACCTTATAATTTAAACATAGATAGAATATCAACGCGCACAGTCCTTCAAGACTTTGTCAAGATTCACTGGAATTGAGATTTTGTATGTTGTTTTTCGAAATTTTGTGAGAATAAATTACTTTAAAAAGCTTTTAAAAAATTAGTCATTGTGCTTTCTAGTAAGAAAGAATGATTGGGAAGAGGAATTACATAGTAGCCCCTTGCAAATTTTCATGAAGTGAAAATCAAGTTTCCACCGAGCACACCTCAAAAAGATGAGATACAATGATATATAAATAATTTCTTGGGATGCGCGTCGACCCAACTCGGAAAACGAATTGAGCCGTGTGGTTTCATTTGTGTCCTCCTCGCCATCTTAAAAAACTATCATAAATCGCTCCTAGTTTTAACCATTTGGCCGTGACGATCACTCTCCCCTTGTCGAATCTAAGCTATTGTGAGGTGTTTATTTTAGATACTCCTACAGTGTCTTACATGTTGTATGTAGAAGTGTCTCGCCAAGGGACTTGACGTGCTGTTTACACTAATGGATTTAATTAAAAAATCACCATGAAAAAGAGAACAAAGAAGAGAAAAACTTAAAAAAAAACTAATTTTTTTTTTAAAAATAGCGTCAATAGGGCATGGGCATCGGTATCCTGGGCCCGAATTAAATGGACCCATGCAAAGCCTAGATGGACTTGGGTCTGGGTGTTGAGGCCGAGTTCCGTTGAGCCTGAAAATAAGCATTGGAATTCTTGTGCCCAAGCCCTAATATATAGCCATGTTTTTGGAAATCATTTTCCTAAATTTAAGTTTAAATATATTTTCTTTGGTGGAAAAATTTGTTGGAAAATATTTTTCATTTTTCTAAGCGATTCAAATGCCAAAAAAATGATTTTTGCAAAACAAAAGGAGCCTTAGCACAACCTCAACTTAAGTATCATCTTATGCGGGAAAAAGAGAAGATTGCAAATTAGCGTGACATCCATGAAAGGGGGAGCTCTTGACTGGGCCGAATTCAAGGGAGAGATCGCAGGTTGCATGTGAAGTGTAATACCCCTCATCGTTTGGCTATCGGTGAAAGATTCACGCCCCCTCACAAACATAACATCGTTGCTTCATCCATTATTGAAGGTATAATAATTTATGGAGCTGTCCCACGCGTCTGATCGTAGAAAAAGCTGGTGGTCAACAAACCTCGCCCTTTAGATGAGCATTGACAGTAAAAATGATTACGTAGAAGTCTCGACCCAACAGTTATCGAATGAAGGGAATGTTGCTACTTTTATCAATGGTCACTTTATAAGTTTAAGACCATTAGTCAAGCGTTCTAAATTGTGTTTTATGTGCAAGAAATTCTCCAAAGCGATATTATAGAAAGTATCGAGTGATTTTCTCGATTGAGTTTCCAATTCTAGGGGGCCACATTGGCTAATAAATAGTATATGAATGAAATCGAGCAAATTGAGAAGGTACAGGGATTACCGTTGCTTGTTTCTATATCCCGGAAAAACAATAAAAGAAGAAGAAGAAAAATGGGCCGCAATAGTTCGTACTTGAATATAGAAAGAACAGGCAGAATATCAGCCTTTTCAGGGCCAAGCTCCTTCAAACAAGCTTGTGATCATTTGAGGCAAACTTGTACAACCTAAGAATCGAACAAACGTATGCTTTAAAAAAGCCGAGGTTTCCTTCGTGCTTGCTCTTTAAAAAAAAAAATGCACTTGTTCCAAGGAAAAAGAGTGCTCCTTCTGCCCCCATTTCGCTTAAGCCAGGAAAAACTTCAAAGAAACGACGTCATTTTTAGAAGTGAGGACATGAAGCCGATTGCGCTGGACAACCTTGAGGATCTTGCATAATTCAATAAACATAAAATCCAGTTGCTGCAGCACCACCTGTAACTCATCAGATACAAATTTCTCATCTTACCCTGATAAACAAACCTCAAGGGTTGAACTTTGTTTCTTTCCAATGCCAGGAACTGGTCCCAACTGCGCAGCCTCTTCAATCACTCGCCAATCCTAACAATGATCAGAAGAGTTCGCCCGATCTTAATATGTGTGCTAAACAGACAAGCAAGTTTAATGTCCAGCAATAACCAGATCGATACCTCATTTGTCAGTAGAACTGGAGTATTTTCGCGGGCAATTTCTTCACATAGTACGGTAGCAAACATGACCTTAACACGGATGGCATGATGCATCCTCCAGCATTCTTGTTATCAACAATATATCCAGTGGCCTTTCTTTTAATTAACTCTCACTTTGTGTGCAGGCAAGTCAAGGCCCTTATCCTCCTTAATGACCTTCCACATCTGCTGAGCACTGAAAGAAAATCCTGAAGCAGGAACTACTCAACTTCGATCTCCTGCGAGCCCCGCCAGGTGCAGTGGAATGGAAAGACCCGCTGTCTGAGGCTGGCCACCAGTTCGTCCAAGGAAATGCAACCATATGGCAAATAATTAGAGCAGATAAAAGGTGTAATCGATTTGGCAACCAATGCTCCAAGCCTCCAAATTCCGCAACAGAGCACAAGAAGATTGAGATGGAAACATAACAATACTCGAACTGTAATTGATAATGAACGATTGAGCAAACTCGATGATTGAGCAATGATAAGACCCAAAAATATAAGAAATAGCTGTCAATGATGATTGGCATTTACACAGACATTCCAAAACTTATGCATACGAGGACCAAACTTTTGTCTTAAACAATACTCGAGTACAGGATTTATGTGAAGGAAAGGGGGGACCCTGCAGCATTTGAAAAGTCTTGTCCAAACACAACAACAAAACAGACATAAAATTTTGGCAATGGTACTCAAGATCCAAACTTTAAATTCCTCTTCCTTGTCTTCATAACTAGAAAGAGCAACGACCTCAATCTGGACAGCAGAAATAGAGTCATCCGGATGAACTTCATTTCGACAATTAGAGGCAAAAAGCAAATCATTGAGAGGCACTCATACAAGCATCGAAGGAAATCACTGAGAGGAGTTTCCTTTTGTGGTCTGCTCTGCTCTGCTCGTGGCTAGGGAACATTGTCCCTCATCAGCAGAGGGAAAAATACTAAAATGAAAATAGGAACAACTTTATACAAAGTGGATTTTCCAAAGGAAATGCAAAACAACCCTCTCCTTCTTGCCCATCTTCTCTCAAGAAAGGTCCTAGATTTTCCAGAGGAGACCGGATAAAAAGAAAACGAGAAGCACATTAAAAAAAAAAAAAGAATCAAATCAACTCAACTCAGATCGGTAAAACTCACCAGATGCAACCAAAACGAGCAGACAAATAACCATCATTACCCAAAAAGAAATCATGATTGAGCAGAGGTACCAACCCTTGTTTCGTCCCGTATGACAAATGACTAGAGTTGTTTTCCGTGGACTAAACAACAGCATCGTGAACAACTCTGACGTTTGTTAAACAGGGTAAAACTATTCGGCTTATATTAATGCTCAGAACTGAACAATTTGATTCATGGACGCACGTTGATCCGACGATCGAATGAGGAAGCCTAGCGAGGTTATGTCGGCCAAGATTGGAGATCGACAGGGAGAGAGAGAGCACGAAGAAGGAGAAGGAAGAGATGTCTGAGAGGTAAGTCACATTTCAACCTCCTCTGCTTTCTAGAACTCTCCAGAACTCTCCAGAGCTCTCCAGAATAAGATCACCTAGAAAAATTAGTATATTTCTTTAATCAAGAAACACATTATTATTATTTTTTCCCGTCAACCAAACAATAATAGACTGATTTGTCTCTTTCGAATTATCACGGCTATTTTTAGTATTGTACTTTCTTGATTATAATCATGAATATCTCGTAATTGATTCTTGGGAAAAGCTCAATCTTGAATTTGAAACGGCGTAGTTTGTTTAAATAAATATCATTGAGCAAATAATTTCTTATGAGCATTTTTTCAATCGATGTCTGAACCTAAGCCTATATTTGAGAGTAGTCTCGTCATTTTGATTTTTCTTGTCCAATTTATTATTCAATTATTATTTAGTACCGAATACCTTAAACAACCTCAAAATCATGTAGATACAATATTGAGGTGCAAAATCCTTCAAAGAGCTTTCCTGATTTACTGAAATAAGTATTTTATTTTTCGAAATTTCGCAAGGATAAAGTATTTTAAATGTGTTTACCCTCAAAACTCAGTGTGGAAAATTACTTATTTTACTTTTAGTTAAAAAGAATGATTGAGGAAGCGGAATTACATGGTAGCCCTTGTAAATTTTGATAAAGTGAAAATCCAGTTTCAAATCGAGCACACCTCAAAATGATCGTCATTTAGAGAGCGAAAAATAAATAGACAATAAAAAATATTTTTTGATTAAAAAAAAACCCTTCAAACTCAAGAAAATGATCTCCCTTTTTCAAAAGCGGAAATCATTTTCTCCATCTGTACTTCCTCAGTCGGGTTGCTGCTTCTCCCTGTCTTCTCAGCCTCATTTCCCGTTCTTTTTCTCTCCTCGCTGCCTGTCTCCTCCTTCACCGATAGTCTCTCTCTCAAGACAATCACCTTTGCTGCCGAACTCACCCCTGCTCCGCTGCCGGACCAGATGCGACGATCGAGAGGTGCGAGTCAATAGGTGAAGCGCTCGAATTCGACTGGACAGAAAGCCCGTTTTGCCGTGTCGGAGTCGAAGA
This sequence comes from Rhodomyrtus tomentosa, assembly GCA_028455895.1. Classification (NCBI taxonomy): domain Eukaryota; kingdom Viridiplantae; phylum Streptophyta; class Magnoliopsida; order Myrtales; family Myrtaceae; genus Rhodomyrtus; species Rhodomyrtus tomentosa. The sequence goes on along the minus strand of JAPCWY010000009.1, from coordinate 35,128,856 downwards.
AACTGGCGGAGAGAGAGGGGACTGTGCCACCGCAGCAGAGACACCGTGTGCAGACGACGGTGCCAACGAATAGGTCGCCAAGCTCGCGTTGAAGCTAGAGCCCGAGCGGATGGTGCAACCACGCGACGGTTACAGGGATTTCCGAGTTGTGATTCCTTGTGCCATCGTGCAGCTGACTCTCACTTGAAGGAAGATAGAGACCAGGGCGAGGATCGAGGCGGCAAAGATGGACGAGGGCGAGGACACGATGGGGATGAGGCTTGGGTATGGCCGTATGGGTGAAAGCACAGTTAGCGTTGGAGAAAAAAAAAAGACAAAGATAAATAATTAAAAATATAATAAGCAAAGAAATTTATTAAAAAGAGTGAATGGAGAAAAATCAAATCTTATTTTTTATGTCAAACGACGGAAAATATGTTTCAAAACATTTTCATATATTAAACGAACACTGAAAAATATTGTCATTTTCCTGAAAAATGAATTTTCAAAAAACACTTTCCAAAAATGCCGTATTTTCCTTGAAACGTGACGATATTTTTCTTTGTTTGGCTGATTTATGAAAAAGAACTAATTTTTTGCAAAAGTTTAGTAAGGAAAATCAATTTCCACCATACATGTCCTTTAATTTTTTTATTTTTAAAAGAACTCGATTTTTTAATTATTTTCTCTTTAAAATTTTAATTTACCTTTTCCTTTCTCTTCGGTTGGCAACTGGCGACGATAATCGGCTATCGAGCCACGCCATCGCCCATCGAGGCTTAACCTCAATATATTTCGAATTTCGAGCCACGTCAACCATTTTTCCACCTCACGACCTTATGATTTAAGAACCAAAAGTTACAGAGTTCGACCTGGGCTCAATTTATTAAGAAGCCAAACTAACTAACATAAATAATTGATAGTTTGAGTTTAAACCCATGAATAACTAATGACATATATATTCATATTCCCTTGTTATTGAGTGATGCAACGAGAAGTGTAAAGTGTTAATTATAGTAAAATTCTCTGCAGAACATAGCTCTAGTTTAAGGGTAAATCAAAATAAAATTCTGTATCTTAATTTCTTTTTCTCGCTTTTATTGTTTACTTCGTTGCAATTGTATGCCGAATCCTAAAGCTATGCATGTATTGGCAACAAAGTAGAGAAGGAAAAAAAATCAACATGAAGACTTCACAAAATCGGCCTAATACTAAAAAAACTCTAACTTTAACATTTTTTTTGGGTAAGGACTCTAACTTTAACATTTGTGTCAATTATATCCAATTTTTTTTGTCTCATAAAAAATCATCAACTTTTACTTTTATCTCAATTTTACCCAAATTTTTACTTTTGTCCGAATTTTACCGACCTAGTACCAAACAAAATTCTCAACTTTTAATTTTATCCAAATTCTATCCAAAATTTTTAATTTTGTCTCAATTTTACCACCCTAGTATTAGAAAAAACTTCAACTTTTACTTTTATCTCAATTTTACCGCATTCAACCTTTTGTTCATAATTACTATTAGTTAATCCTACGTGACTCAAATTTTTTTGTCGATTTTACCAATGAATTTTCGAAATCTATAAACATTAAGCTTAAGATATTATGAGATTTTAAAAAGTTCGTCAGAATATCTACATATCTAGCCATTCTTTTGGCTGTTGAGTGTCAAAAAGAATACGAAATGTACCGTCTTTAATGACTATATATCTCTCAGCAATATATAGAGATGGCAAAAAACAAAAGATAATTTCGAAATTTTTTCATGTCAGCTTTGTCGAGGTATAATTCATTAATGATGTGACAATGTTACGTAAGATTAACTAACGGTGATTATAGACGGAAGGTTAATGGTGATAAAATTAGCATAAAAGTAAAAGCTAAGGATTTTTTTGATACTAAGCTAGTAAAATTAGGACAAAAGTAAAATTTTTGAATGAAATTGAGACAAAAATAAAAGTTAAAGGTGATAAAATTGGGACAAAAATAAAAATTTATGATTTTTTATGAGACAAAAAAAATAGATATAATTATCACAAATACTAAAGTTTGATGTTTTTTTTTTTTGGTATGGGGCCTCACAAAAGGAGAACTATACACAGCGGAAAAACAATTAATCGAAACATAATCACCGAAATCAGACGTCAATCAAAAGAGAAGACACGAACTCTCTCGCGGCCTCCACAAAGCTTCAACCTTTCGGCATCTCTGACCTCTTCGCGTACTCGCCGGGGAAATTGCGCATGTGCTTGCTCATATCCACTTCCCCTCTCCTCCGCCACGGCCTCTTCCCGAAGCTAGTGCAGGCAAAATAAGCCTCGCTCTCCACCTTTACAGCACATGCTGAAGAATGCAACAGAAAAGAAAATAAAATGAGAAAAATAAAAATTTTTAAAAACTCAATATTTAAACAATAAAGAAAAAATGAAAAATAAAGAAAAAATAATTAAAAAGAAAGGAAACATGAAGGCAAGGAGAAAGAAAAAGATGAGAAAAATATTTTTGCTTTTTTCAAAAAGAGGAAAACACTTTTCCCATTTTTTGAAGGAGTTTTTTCCCAATATATTTTTACTTGATTAGCTTATTTTTCGCGAATTAAATGCAGGAAATTCGAAAAATTATTTTCTTAAAAGTTATTTTTCATGAAATAAACGGAGCCTAAATCAAGTTAATTTATCTTACCTACAAAAAAAAAAAGAGGTCAATCCCTCTAACTAAAAAAAAGATTCAGTCCGCCTCACCTAATTAAGAAAAGTAAATCAAGTCAATCCCCCGTTGATTTCGGCGTTGCGTATCATTATTTGTTTGGTTTTTTCTCATCATAATGCACCAAATGAAAGTCTCCCCATTAATCAGACTCGCCCTTCAGCCTACCAACCCGACACATTCCGTCTTAAAACCACCAAGATGTTGATTTAGTGGCAAAGTGAATTGCCCGTCTTTCACGAGTTCAATTTGCGTTGCATGGAATCCGAGTGGCTCGGGCTTCATTGTTTAACCAATACACATGGCGCATGCCATATGTATGAAGAGGTAATTCCCCGACTTGCTGATCACCTTGGTCAGGATGCAGTGGTGGGTTCGCCCACCACGGACCAATGAATTCATTTAGAACATCCATGTTCTCTTTCTATCTCCCACAAAATTCTCTTTTGTAATAGGGAAAATTACGCGAATAATCCTTTTAAACTTTGGTCCAATGTGCAATATCGTTTGTAGACTTTTGATTTGTTCAATGTGATTTTTGAACTTTTGGTAAATGTTCGATCCAGTTTACGAACTTTATGAGAATATCTGACGAATAATCCTTCCATTAATTTAAGATAACGGGATTTGATGATTTGACTTTCAATCGGGTACTTTTGAACGTTAGAAAAAACTATTGCGCTACGTAGGGATGATCGGTTCTTGGTCCGGTCCGATTCCTCTCAATGACTGAGAACCGGACCGATAGTCTCGGTTTTCATTTTTCGAAACCGTGGACAGGACCGGACCGTCGGTCTGATCTGGTTCTAATGAACCAATGTCTTAAAATGGACAAGACTAATATGAAACCGCAAATGTAATCTACGTCTGTTTCGGCATATAACTGTTGCTATGGTATTAACTATGATGGGTCGCGCTCGTGACGCGGCTCGTGCCTTTTGTAACTCGTATTTTAAAATTGCAGCGGTTCATTGCAACTTCAAGGAATTTGCCATATACATTATAAAAGCAGCCTGTAGAACTTATCACCAAAAAAAAAAAAAAAGACAATTATCACAATTATAACGGTTGCAAGTAGCCAGGTGAAACAACCTCTTAGTACTAAAGCCATTAAAACTATTAGGGGCATGCTAGTAGAGAACATGGGCCAATTCTGAGGTCTGATTGACCCGTTTGTAAGTTTTAAGGTTTTCCTAGCACACCATAGAGCCAAACCCAACATTGAAAACGAATCCCACCCACCATCATAGATAACAATAGAGATGAACCCTATTAAAAATTCGACCGGTCCGGTTCTATGGCCTTATAATTGAAAACTGAATCGCCTGATCACCGATTTCAAGTTTAGGAACCCTGAACTGGACCAGACACCTCTAGAATAGAAAATCGGATCACCGATCAAGTCTGGTCCTGTTTGGGCGGTCCGATTTGCGCTCTAGAAATGGAATAAATTATAAGGATTATTATATTCCAGTTTGAGTTGAATATCTTACGTGATAATCTACATATAACTTCCTTTTGTCCGCTGCTCAAATATACCAGATTAGAAGCCAAGCCAATTAATGGGAGGACGACATTAGATATTATTCAGGAACTAAATTGAATATGCACCAAAATTTGTGCACCAAATTGATTAGATTACAATTTCAAAGTCGACATTATATATTAGACTAAAATTCAAAGATTATTTGTGTCATTATCCCTCAGAAAGTACGTACATACTTTCAAGAGTCGCACGTGTCCATATGCCAGTTGGATGTGAAATATACATGAAGCAAAAAGAAGGGTGGACTAAATATATAATGGCACGCATGGAAACACTTCTCCACTATAAATTAAACTCTCCTCAAACTCTCCTCAAAAGAAGAATTTGATTTTTCTACCTCTACTTCAGATTGACTTTTGATCAGAAAAATTCATTTGGTAACGATTAAAAATTTATATTTTTGAACCATTATTAACAAAATCTTCGTTAACGGTGGTCGGCGGGCGAATGGCGATAGTTATGGCGGCGATGGTTGGTGGTCGTTTGTGCCGGGTATCGATGGGCGACGGTCGGCCGGGCGCAAGGGGGCGGTAGTCGGAGGCCGCGGCGGCGGGTGGGAGGTCGTCGGCGGAGGCGGTGTGGTTCAAGAAGTGATTCTGGAACCAAGAACTTAAAATTTTTTACTTCTGAAAATTGACAAAAACAATCTGCCAAAAGCGAAAAATCTTATAATAAGTCAATTGTTTTACCAAATGTATTTCTACTTCAGAAGTGTTTTTATCAAAAGGATTCCTCTGCTAGATTTACTTCTGACATAGAAATTGAAAAGTAAAAGTGTTATCATGCAGGCCCTAAGTTACCTCGATCAACCATACATGCTACGAGGGTTCTAAACACATCGACTTCATTCTTTTATTAAGGGTCAAAAGTGAAATAACAGGAGTCATGGGACAATTTTATACATAGAAAGTATCTTTTGAAGTATAGATATGATTTCAACCAAGAAAAAAAAAAGTCTATAGATATGATGAAATAACCTATCTGATCAACGATGCTTCGTTTATGTTGTGTTATGCCGATCTTATGTTAAAGTTTCAAAGCATTGGCAATGTCTGAGAATATTATTAGAGCTCTTATTAGATATCAGAGGTACTGTTTGATCTTTCTGCTTTTTACTAAGTAAGATTTGGATAGTTAGTTATGTGCTGAAATATGGATTCTAGACCCATTTTGCCACTTTTATTAATTCTCATATTAGATTAGATTACTTGATTTTTCTAAACAAATTAACTGGGCATGTTATAATTCTCTTAGAATGAAGATGAAATGAGATAATATATTCACCAGTGCCGCTTCACTCGCAACCCTTATGTGCACGAGCGCACTAAAGACATTGACTACTATTTTCATATAGGGAGCCGCTATCCTAAGTCTATGGCTAACAATATTGTCATTATTTCTGACTTTCACGATTGATGACTATTTTATGCGACACTCGGTGATGGTTTGTGGATGTACAGTCAGAAATGAATGATAGTATTGTCAGACTGTCAGGAAATCATTTTACTTCCGCATGTGCAGTTGTATTTTCTTTCAGTGGGCCTGTTTGCTATATCGATGGCTGAACCATGGTTAGATTGCACTATGCCATGAAATGATGCATCCCTTATTTACAGTGTTTTCGCCAAAAGAGAATAACTGAAAAAGTACCTTGAAATCAACATCACACCGATTCGGCTGAGTACAAAGTTTGGTGTTAAGTTCGATTCGGTTATCGATAAGTTGTTGATAGCGGAAACACTTATCGATGGCCATGAAATACAGCTATCGGGTGCACAATGATTAAATGGTTGACGAACACACCGGTCGGGTGATCAAATCAATACATGCATGGCTAATGCTGCAGGGGAATAAAAGAGGGAGATGAAGTGAAAATGCCGACCGAAGACAAAGATGCCGGTCGACGGTTGAGTCCAGTGGCACTTATGGAGCTGCAACCGCCTTGATGAGGTTAACGGTTCGATCATGGTATCTAAAGTAATGGGTGTGCGGTTGTGCTGTCTGTCATCCGATTATTAACTGCTTGTGAGCGGTTATGTTTTGCAGTTTATAAAAAGGCGATACGATGTAATTGTTGTAAAAGCATCTACGGTCATCCAAAGATATTCCACATGTGTATTTCGATTTATCAATATATATTTCCATTTTCTAGTACTTGCGTTCTTTTCCCTTTACACTTTCCTGTCCTTTCTCCTTGCGACGCAAATTCGAATTCCGTTCGAACGGCTACTAAATCCATTTAATAAAATACCAAAGATCAACTTCTTTTTATTAGGAATAATAACTGGAGCTATCTTTTGAACTTTGATTCAATATGTAACGTGATTCTTGAACTATTAATTTTGTTCAGTTTGGCCCTCGAACTTTTCACCCAACATGCAATTTTGCTTTTGAACTTTTAAGTTGTTCACTATTTTTTTTTCATGACTGAGGTGTTCGGGCCAGCTTGTGCACACCTCGACTATTCATCGGGGGACTAGCACGACAACCACCAGCCGCGACCCTCACTTAAGTCACAGAGCGCGTGTTAGGAGATTTGAACCAGGTACTTGACAAGATATTTGAACCAGAGAACTGACATTGTGGTCTTCTCGACTTTTGATAAATGTTCAATTTAGTCTTTGAATCATATGAAAATGTTTAATATTATCCAAAAACTGTAAAGATTATATTGAATAAATTAAAAATTTAGGGTCACATTATATAGATTATTTGTAATGCCATTTTCAAACCAATCCTAATTTACAATGAAACATGCGCGAATACTTTTTGTAATGCCGCAAGAGGAAAATTTACCAAAAAAGTCATAAATCTATTGCAATTGTGCCAATTTAGTCCTAAACCCTTTTTTTCGCCGATTCAATCCTCAACCTTTTCAGTCTGTCAGGCAAATTTTGGCTAGCCAGCACTTGGACGCGAGTCGATGATTGAATATTTTAAAATATATATTTTTTCAATTTTTATATAATTTTTTATGCTCTTTTTCTTTTTCTTTTCTATTTTTTTCCCCCTTCCCCCTCCCCCTCCAACCGATTGCCATAGTGCACGCGACCAGCAACAGGGGCCTCCGGAGAGGCATCGCCCTGCCATGGCGGTGGTTAACCTCACCATCCCAAATCTAAGCTTGCAAGGCCGAGCCTCACCTAACATGGAGGGGCTTGACCTCGCCGTCGCCCGGCTAAAGGTGGAGCCAAAGAGGTCGACTCGCCCTGCCATGACAATGGTCGACCTTGCCGACCTTGATCTGGGCTTGAGAGGCTGAACCTCGCCCGACCATGGCGGGGCTTGACCTCGCCGTTGCTGCATCGTCGGGCGACAACGAGGTCGGCTTCTGCCATGGTTGGGTGAGTTGGGCCCTCCGCCCGCCTCTCTGGCCTGTTATCGTACTATGACAATCGACTGGAGATAGGGGCGGGAAGAGAGGAGGAAGGAAAAAAAAAAGAGAAAAGAAAAAGAAAAAAATATTAAAAAATTCAAAATTAAAATATTTGGTCATGAGGCGGCATCCACATCAACACCGACTAGTCAAAATTTTCCAGATTGACTGAAATGACACAATTGTAAAAATTTTAGGACTAAATTGACAAAAAAAAATATAGGACTAAATTGACACAATTGCAATAGATTTGTGATTTTTTTGATAATTTCTCCGTCGCAACATTCTAAACTAGATGATCGGCTTTGAGAATTGAAAATGGCCTAATTACCTAAACAATCCCCAACTTTAGGTCGAGTTTCAAAGCCAATAAAAAATTGTCTCAAAAAAAATCTCCAGCACTAGGTACAATCTTAAATTTGCTCCAATTTCTCTCTCTCGAAAACCCCCAAAACTTTAGATAGTCCCAAATCTATCGTGAATTTTGTTTTGTCTTAAAAAAATCACAAATTTTCAATGTATTTTCAAATTCATCATGTGGTTCAATCCCAACTTGACGTGACATTTTTTTCGAGCAAAAAAAAAAAAAAGGGCTTGACGTGGCATTTTCATGTTAATGAAAAAAACCCCTGTTAGCAAAATAACGAGCCGATGCATATGGAACTACGTGGCATTTTCATGTGGATATGAAATTCATCCTAGTAAAGAAATTATCCAAAATAAAATGGATGTAGAATATGAAAATTAAGGACAATTAACAAAGATTTTTGGATGGAGGGATAGCGAATTATAGTGAAAGTTGGTGATTTTTCTTTAGACAAAAAAAGTTCGGATTGGATTTGAGACTGAATCTAAAGTTTAAGTTTTTTTTTTAAGAAAAAAGTTGAGAATAAATTTAAGACTTGATCTAAAGATAAGAGGTTTTCTAGGGAATTTGAGCATGGGAAAAGTGTTGGAAACTTGGAGTTCAATTTTGAAACCGCCAATGCAAAAACCAGTCCGTAGAGTACGTTCGGCGCGAATCCCTATTATCTGACAAGGGGAGCCGTCGCCGTCGTCGTTTTTGGCCGCTACAAAGTTCCGAGCACCGTCATTGAGGTTGGATTTGATTCAACTTTACAAATGAGTTTTGAGAGAATGCAAATAATTTTAGCCTAAGGGGTTTTGAAGAAATGCAAATAACGTTTGGTAAATAATACTTTGAAAAGTAGCTTTTGCATAATTAGCGTTTGGCAAAAAAAAAAATTTGTAAATGAGCTTTCTTATCATATTTCCTTTTAAATAAAATACAATTAAAGATAAATAAAACTCTAGACAAAGGCCGGGAGCAGCGAGTGAGCCAGATCTAGAGTCGGCGGTAGTCGACAAAGGATGCTAGGGATTGAGCCACCTCAGGCAACCGTCGCCAGGGCCATACAATCCCAGGTGACTAACGTCGAGGTCGCGTGACCCTAGCCACAAGGCCTGAGGTTGCGTGCCCCAACCGTCTGGGTCAGGAGACCCCGAGAGGCCTTTGTCGGGGTCGCACGACCCAAGCAACGATCCCTTGGGGTGGCTTGGGTTGAGCGACCCTATTTGCCTTCGCTGGGTTTCGCACTACCCAGACCAACCGTTGGGGTTGCGTGACCCCCAACGACAGTTGCCCAGAGTCACCTGACCCTCGTTAGCTCGGCATGACCCCCAATGGCCCTTGGTGGGGGTCGGACAACCTCTGGCAACCTGGGTCGCGTTTGTCGGCGAACCGTTTAGCTCGCCAGTGGCTAGTGTTACATTGTTTTTTAATTTTAATTGTTAATAAAAATAAGGGAAAATATCGAAATTTAAGAAAAAAAGTGAGTACATTTTTGAAATAAAAAATCTTAGATGAGCATTTAGCCAAATTAAAAGCTCAATACTAATTCCTAATAGCATTGAACTTTCAGTATTTCTAATGCCAACTTTCATCTCAAACCTATTTAAAAATAGTTAGCGAAACGTTATGGAGGGATTTTGGGGCTTCAATGGATTTTGGGAAACCTAAACGCACTCTGAATCATTGATCATTACTTGTGTTTTGGCCGCTGAACCGACACGAATTTTGACACGTGCGATCTGGGCGGCGGATGACGTGGTGGACAGGTGTATGGCGGCGAGCGAGAGGGATCCCTACCACAGGGCCATGCAAAAGGCAGAAACGTGGGCCTTCTCCCCACTTCAATGAGGATGGACGGACGGTCGGTCGTCGCTTTCACACGTCTTTTATGGTCACCAGCTGTTGTCTCGAGAGAGAGAGCGAGAGAGAGATCGAGAGAGTTGGGGGTCCCACCAGGAATTAGGTACACCGGGTGACATCTGCATTTCCCCAATTGCACCACCTTCGTTGCGTTACCATCCCCCACCTCGTAAATCGTCTTCCGTGTTCTATGAGCGGAAAAAAGTCCAAATGAAGTAAGTGATCTTTGAAATTTGAGTAGCATATAATGCGATCCCTTAAACTCTATTTATTTAACTTGATGCTTAAACTTTAATCTAATACGCCATACTGTCATTAAATCTTTAATTTATTTAATGCGATTATTAGATTTTTTTGTTCATGTTCAATTTAGTTTATGCACTAAAAAGACAATATTAAATATCTCCATATAGTTGAGAAATTAAATTGAACATATGCAACAATTCCAGCGACCGTATTTGTTAAATTAAAAATTCATGGACGATATCGCATACAAGGTTAAAATTTAAGAATTATATTGAACAAATTTAAAGTTTCTTGACCACATTGCACGATAAGCCAAATTTTTATATAAAATTTGTGTTATTAATGAAAAAGAGACGGCGAAATAATACATCAATTCATTTTAGATATTGTGTCAGAGTTATACATCCACTACGGATCAGTCGGTCGCTGTTCATTGCCCGCAATTTGAAAGTGCCCGATATTGGCTTGCGCGGCACCGACTAGAAGATCTCTGCGCACGAACAGCTAACAGCGCAGCCCGACCCGTTTTGGAGGTTTTCATGAATGGAATCATGCGATCTTAGGAAAGGCAGATTGACCCTTTTACCGCCAGACCAACTCATCTTGGTGGTTAGCCATTACACTTTGCAATACGCCAAGTCTCTACTATCTACTATCTACGAGGCCTCTTGTCCATTAGGCACGGAAGTGGGAAATGACGAATTCCGAGTGAGATTCTGACTTTGCAGGCCATTACAGATCAAACCTTCCCACGGCACTGCCACATTCTTAATGCTTGTAAAGTACTAGTCTTCGGACACTTAGGCACGTTTGGTCCGAAAATGCACGCTCGTTGGCCGTAAATCGAACTTAGGGGCGGGTCTTAGCCCTTAGGTAATTGCTCAGTTGCCGGAAACGGGTTGGTTATCAATAGCTCCAGGTAGGACTTGGGACGTTGAATCGAATACCTTTGACTTTGACCGCAATCAAAGCTGATTTTTTTTTTTTTAAAAAGTTGGGGGTCTTCTTCAAATCTTGAAGACCAAACTAAATTCGTTCTTGATCCACTCAATCAAGTGCCTTTTTTCCTTATATAATGGTGCCCACAGCCTTCGAATTAATGAGCATCCGAGTTGGAACCAATTGGGAATTAGAGTCGTTAGAGTGGTAAGGAAAAAGCCAGAGACTTCTCTTCTAATTTTGTATTTTACTTGCAATAATTCCTTAATTATTACTGTTCGGATTCTTCGCAAATTACCTTAATTTTTCTTTCTGTCCTTTTTTTTTTCTTCTTGATCTCACGGGTCGTGCTTTACTTCATCTGTCCATGTGTCTAAATGGCGAGTTATGTTATTCTCTTTAAAATTTAGCTAAATTAGGCATGATTAAAGGAATATTCAGGCCGTCTATGAAAGAAAAATGCTGGCTTCACGCTATGCGTCCATATGATTATGGAGACAATTTCTACGGGTACAATTACATATTTGGCGGTAGAAACAGAAGTAAAATGAGCGGTGCCTTTAATTTTACCATATTCATTATTCATTCCGTCCCTGAATATAAAAAAAAAAATTCCGAAATTGCAGGAATCCACCAAACGAAAACGTCAACGCGTCGACACGCGCTCTCTTGCTCGAGTGGACTATAATCCTTCTCACTGGTTACAGCTATTTCTCTCTCTCTCTTTCTCTACCGCCCCCTTGTCTCCTTCACAATCTCATTGTTTTGAGATCATCATCCCTTCTACCCCCCTCTCTCTCTCTCACACGAGCACCATGACCGACAAAGTCTTCTCCTCCACCAAACCCGCCATGGCCAACGGCGCGGGCGCCATGGCCAACGGCTCGTTCCCCGCCACCAAAGGCCAGCTCTACGGCGGCGCCGCCCGCTCTGCCTACCGCCCCGAGCCCAAGAAGAGCCGCCATAGCCGCGGCTGCTGCTGCCGGTGCTGCCTCTGGACCACCGTCGCCTTCCTCGTCCTCCTCCTCCTCATCGCGGTCGCCGCCGCCGTCTTCTACGTCCTCTACCGCCCTCACCGCCCGACTTTCACGGTCACCTCCTTCAAGGTCACCTACATAAACGTCACCTCCTCGTCCTCCACTGTCAGCTCCAAGTTCGACGTCACAGTCTCCGCTCGAAACCCCAACAGCAAGCTCGTGTACATCTACAGCCCGATTTCGGTCTCGGTCCTCGGCGCCGACGGCGAAGGCGACGTTCCCTTGGGCGACGCGACCATCCCGTCCTTCGTGCACGGGAAGAAGAACACGACGGTGTTGAAGACGTCGATCGCGAGCATCGGCAAGGAAGTGGACAGCAGTTCCGCGAGCTCGCTGAAGTCGGGTCTGAAGAGCAAGAACGGGGTGGCTTTGAAGATCAGGCTGGACACGAAGGTGAAGGTGAAGATCGGAGGCCTGAAGTCGCCGAGAGTCGGAATCCGAGTAACTTGCAGCGGAATCAGGGCGACGGCTCCGGCCGTCGGGAAGCCGGCGGCGACGGGGAACGCGAAGTGCAAGGCGGATACGAGGGTCAGGATCTGGCACTGGACGCTTTAGGAGAGCGAGTTTTATTATTATTATTATTATTTTTTACCGTGATCGTATTTTTCTCAGAATATAAAAATTGTGCAAAAAATGCTGTTCATTTTTATTTATTTTGTGTGTGTGTATTTTTTGGGTGGTGACGTGGCGATTGATGGGTATTTAGGAGAAAGAAAATGGGCACTGAAATAAGTAAATAGAAGTTTTGTCTTTTATATTTTGCCTTTTGGGTTCCTTGTGTGGGGAGGAAGACAGCCGTATGATTGGAAAGATTGATTGTTCTCGATGGCATTTGTTCCTAATCTTGCTCGAGTGTCGTTCACTTGCCAAAATATGCAATTTTTTAAAGAAAGTTGGTAAAATTATTGAACCCGATTTTATTTCAGGATACTTTTTATTTTATTTATATCGCCTGTTCTGGATTATTATTTTTTAAATAACTCGAATGATGGTTTTTGGAAGTCGTCCAATGTTTGGCGTACACGTGGCGTGAGAACGCGACAAGCGCTGGATGTCCGAGTGGATCGTCACTTTCGAGCGTGCGGCTTTTTGGAGCTTTTGGGAGATGCATTGCATTCCCAAACTCGTTTCAATGTCCTTGGCATAATGCAAGTTCTTGGATTTTTTTAGCGTTGCTACTTTACCATGGCTAGATTTTCGAGATTCTAATTTACCCTCGCACGCCCCCCACGGTGAGTCGGTGACCCTCACCTAGGATGAGGTCGTGTGACCTCGGGCAGGCCTCATTGGGGTTGTATGAGGTGGTGCGACCAACCTCTGGTGGTTACGAGTAATTTTTTTTTTTGTTTAAAATGATATACATAAAATCTTTTACATGTCTAATTTTTTCCAAGCAACATTTAGACTAAAGTTGATTACCTAGGCCCTTTTTAATTATACTCTGCCAAACAATATTTCCCTTTCAAAAAAATCGATTAACATAATTTTAGCATTTCCTCGAAGAATTTCTCGAAATACCGAATAAAATTTAGCCTTAATGCGGAATGATGGCTTTGAATTAGGGAAAATTCCGGCTAAGGATAGTTAACCTTATCTCATAGTCTCAAATAAGGTCCCATGCTTACTTACTAGTTAAATCTTTTTTTTTTGGGGGTGTTTTCCAAAGTTAAATCTCAATATGATCTGGGGCATTTTTGTCCAAAACCCTTTTTTGTTTCTTTTTTTCTTTGTCTTCTTCTTATGTTTACTTTTTTTTTCCCTCTTTTCTTCATTCTTCCTCCCACTCCGCCTTAGAGGACACGCTCCACCCCCCTCCTGCCTCAATCGCGGCAAGAGCACCTTTGATGAGCTCATCACCAGTGTTTACCGTGGCCGCCTCGACAAAACCCTGTGCAATATCTCCCTACTTGACGGCTTCAGCCTCAATGCCGTGATGACGGAATTCTACTGGCGCGACGGCCGCCTTTGAGCCTCATTTCGACAGGGTCCGCCTCGACGAGTGCCAGAACGGTAGCCTAGATGAGGAAAGGACAATGGACCCCCACGCAATCTTAATTAACGAATCCTAATTACATTTTCGGTATTTGAATGCACGTTCAGGAACAACGGATGTCAGAATGGGCCGGCGGCTTGGTTTCAAGCCCAAGTTCGTGGCCCGTCGACCATTGTGAATTTTGCATGCCATCTCAGATCAGGATGCACTTCCTTCCGGGCTCATGAGGACTGTGTCTGGCAAGATGAACATCGGCGGCTCCCTGAACCGGGAGGGCGACAAACATATCCGCGAGTGGCCGTCAATCGACAATGGACCTTCAGGCAATCTTCTTTTCATTCAACAACTGCTACGGCATTAAAGAGAACCGGGACCGAGAGTACAACGACTTAATTACACCACCAAATTCCACAAAGCGAACTGTTTCGAGTCTACAAACCTCCTATAAAAAAAAGTAGAACGCTGAATCTGCATTAGATGATTCGTTCGTCATGGGATACGTCGCAAACGGGAAACATCAGTTGCTGAGTTGAAGGAATGTCTGTGCCATGGGATGCTTGGCTTCGGAGAGTCGATCAGGAGTCAAAACTTCGACCAGTTCACCGCTCACTAGGAGGCAAACTATGTCAGCAATCCTCTGAATCTGCTTGATGCTGTGCGAAACTATGATGGTTGTCAATCCTCGAGTCTTCTTCAGCTTCACTATCACGTCCTCGATGTTTTGGGTCGAAATTGGGTCCAATGCGCTCGTTGGCTCGTCCAGCAGAAGAACCTTTTTTTTAGAAGAAAGCACCCTTCAGGTATTGACTGTGAAGCATGTATGATCTTTGGATGGACAAGATGGGAAATGCTGGCTCACCTCTGGTTCGTTAGCCAGTGTCCTCGCGAGTGCCACTCTCTGGGCCTGGCCAACGGAGAGTTCCGAGCCGCTTCTGCTGAATAGAGAGGAATCGAGGTCGGCAAGGTTCAGCAACTTGTACACTTCACTGTCGCTCAGCTTCTTCCCTCTCAGTTGTGGTCCATATCTGACATTATCCGCAACAGTGCCTGAAAGATTGCGGCTTGATGTAAGCTTTCGACAAACAGCGGCATAGCATGAAAATGCGATTCCAAAAGAATCGTATCAATGACATTGTTCGTCTACAATGGGTCTTCACGCAACTCACTAGACCTATCCATACGGCATTTCTCCGTTGTCTAGCTTTTTTCTTCCTAAAAATGAGAACCCCTTCAACACCAAAAGAATAAAGAACAATCAAGCTGGAAAAGTTTAGGTGCATAGAAGCTGTCATGTCGATTCTTATTCACATTGCTAACTTGGGACACAGTAGATGATAAGACTTGGTGAAACATGGCAAAAAATTGGCCACCAAAGACATATAGCTTCCACTCCAGAGATATTGAATTCACAATAATTAGATGAAACCGGTAATTTAATCACTCTTTGCAGTTGAAAAAATACCACCTATGGTGTTGGATTGGCAGCACTCGACGGCGTTTGCATGAAATTAAGAGTACTAGATAGAATCAATATGCCTCTGAATCAAATAGAGGACTTCGGGTTCTTTTCCGCACTTCGTTTAAAACCAGAAAAAAAAAATGGCAAGTTGAACCAGAAACAGCATATCCGACCAAAAAAAAAAAAAAAACCAGAAACAGCATAGATTAGTTAAGCCTCAGTTGGATTCATCTCTTACCTCCTAATTTTACCCTCATTTGAGAGCCGCGAATCCTAGAAGTCATATGAAGGTAAAGACCATGAACACAAGCACCATATTTCTTGCACATATCACATAATATGGGAGTCGATCAACTCAGACCTGATCTGGCAGGACCAAGTTCAGTGGCGAAATAATATTTCCAATGGTTGCGCAAGGAGGATTCAATGCATGACCAAATAACCCAGAAGGCTAGTTCGTGATAATTCGGCACCACATGAGATCATGAATTTGCAGTGTTTAAGCTTATCGAAGAGTGCAAAAAAGAAAGGACAGGGAGAACACTTTTGATATTAATCTCCCGTCACCATGACACCCAAACTTGTCTATTTGGTTTTGACTGTGAATTCTTATAGGAAGAGATTACTATTCAATGCAGAAAGTTGCATCAAAAGTAAACTCTATTCAGCCTGGTAAGATCGTAGTTCTCAGTAACAAGTCTGAATTATACTGATGTAAAAACTAGTTGATTTTCTTCAGATAACATCAGCAAGAACACCTGAGATAAACAGCAACAGTCACCTGGGTAATACAAGTGTGGCCTTTTTTAATCCCTTGATTCACAAATGATCACTTTGAATGCAGGCCAGGTAACTCTTGATGATTTTCGGAAGGAAGTCGATTCAACATGTCACTTTGTATACCAATTTTATCAATCAATCTCAACATGTCGAACGAATGATAATCAAAATCCTGAATGACATGAGTGAATTGACTTTCAGCTTTCCGAATCCATCGCAACACCGCGAAGGCAGAGGAAACAAAAAACTTCACCTTTCTCACTCTTTCCTTAACTAACATTCGATGCCATCACTATCACAAGTACAACACACCAGCAATGGAATTCCAGAAAACCTTACCTTCAAACATCACAGGAAGCTGAAACAGCATCCCGACCTTCCGCCGAAGGCTGAGCACGTCGAGATTCTTAATGTCCTCGCCATCCAAGAACACGGTGCCTGACGGCGGCTCCCACAGGCGGTTCAGGGCCCTCAGGAGCGTGGACTTGCCACTCCCGCTCGGCCCGATGATGCCCACGACCTTCCCTTGCGGGATTTCCAGGTTGATCCCGCTCAGTATGGGGACCCCAGCATCGGAAACCTTGGTCAGGCCTCGGATCTCGAACTTGGCCCGGTCTTCCTTGACGCCGTCGTTCACGTCCACGACGAGCAAATGCTCGTGAGCCTCCGCATCTGTCAAAGGGGTTCGCCACAAAACAGAGAATCACCCACAGGAAAAAAAAAAATTCAAGATTCCGGCCCATCAAACCATTGAAGAAGCACAAGAAAAAACGGAAGCTGAAGGCGAATTCCGCGTACCCGGAGATGGATCGGGTTGAGGGATTGAAGCTGCAGGCATTGTCGCTTCGCCGTCGCCCAGATGGAGAAGTCAGAGGAAGCTGGTGGGGTTCTTGTGGTTCTGCGTGTGGAGTAAATGTTTGGTTTTTTTTTTTTTATGAATTCTCAGAGGAGAATCATAAAAACTAGTACGGATGAAGCCCGACCCAGTACTTCCATCGGGGTCGATTTCTTGTGGGGGTGGGATTGATCAGTGGAAGAGATACTTGTTCCCCGGATGAACCTCCCCCATGTGAGATGGGATTCGAGGTTGCAAACGTGGGCACTGTCGTTCGTGGAAGTTTATTGCAGTCCTGGGCCTAACGTCGGTGCTTTATTAAAGTGTGCCAAAAAACACGTCGAAGTCGCTGTCTTGGGAAACGGAACGCACTATCCGTGGCACCGTACCAAGTAAGAGACGGGATGGGTATATTCTTTGCCTAATCCCGCCTACTCATTTAAAGCATCTACTCTTTCTTTCTTAAGTGTGTTTAGATAAGGTTCTAATCCACTTGCTCATTTTTAATGTATTTTGCTCTTTTTGAAGCGTGGGCATGACTTGCGCATGTGAACTTTTGACGGATAGTTTGGGAGGACAGTTGAGCGTTGCTAGGCTAGTCATGGTTGAATTTAATTAATGAATTCCTCGGGGCGATTTAAAATGTTGTGAGTTTAATCGAATCCCATGAGTAGATCGCATTTCTAGAATCGACCTTTCATTTGATTGAATGAATTTCGCTAAGTATTTCATTGGCCGAATCTACCTGTTTGATTGGCCTTTATGCCAATAGAACTAACGTCAAAATCAATGCTCAAGGAGGCGGCGACCTAAAATGTCCATCCCGATATCCGTGTTGATCTTTAATTTAGTCTTTTTTTTAAATGAGAATATATTTGTAATAACTTTAACCCTATTCAGTAATTTGGGGAGTGCATATCACATTGCTTTTCAATAAATTGTGCGCTAATTTCTATTCTAAATTAAGTTAGGACTAGCTTAGATTTTAATAAAAATGAGCTCATAAAAATGGGTGCATGGTTATCTAACATTGGTAATGCCTTCAGTATCAATTGGTGATCAAGATTGCATAGCCACTTACGAAAACAACAAACGAATTATGTATCGAAAAGGCGTTTTGTAGACTGTTAAGGTAAATAAGTTTCTGACCCTTGAATCCCCAGTTACATAAAAATTGAGACGGCACTTTCGCATCTCAATTAGTTTCTAACCAATTCTGACGGGCTAATGGTGACCCTAGTTAAGAGCTCGCGCCAAATGTGATAGGCGGCTCGGCCCATCTTGCATTTTAACAGATTTTTTTTTTTTTTTTGGATAGAGTACCATTAAGCATTTCTCCATACCCATCTTAGCTAAAGACATCTGCCTAACTGAGATATCTGCTCATGCTCATGAAGCTCTTTGCAATCGTATGCATCATCTTCTCGAGCAGTAATTGTAGAGATCAGAGTTTCGAAGGACGTTTCTCAGCTTCTGATAGAAATTAGCGCATATGATGTTCCAGATGGCCATCTCCAGGTTTACCGACCGAATCCTCTTCTCCTCTCAACGACGCCAGAGCGTCGTTATTCCTCGCCAGAGACTCTGCAGCTCGAGGGTTAGGTTCTTCGCAGGTAAATTGTCTCTCTGACACGACACAAGCGTTTCTGTGGGTCGTTTACTCAGGAGCAGCCAATGCTTCGATTGATCCTCTGCTCTGGCTAATGGAGCTCGTTTCGAGCGCGTTCCAATTGCTGCAGCATAGGACAATGGTGATTTCACTTCTCCAGAGGCTGCAAAGAACTGAGGAGAGAATCTACAACTGTTATCATCTCCTTGGACAAAGTTTCCCTTTCATGCCTCGGATAGTTGTTAAGGCGACCTAGAGACCTCTAAAACACTTGGGCAATAAGGCAACAAGACAGCTAAATTTTTAAATATATATGTAAATTGTATATTTTACATTTGTACTTCAAAACTTATATTCATGATTCAACAGAGTAAATATATGTCGTCTTTGAAGTATTTTTATATGTGAATTTAATTTGTTCGAGAGATATAAGAAATGGGTTTTATTATTATGGAGTGAAATCATCGAAATACAAATACTACAATCAATAAAATGGGAAAAAAAATCATCACTTGCCAGAAATATCCAAACAAGAAATGTCCAAAGCGGCGTCCACAAGGCAATAGCTAAACAACCAAGGCACTTGCCAGAACCAACGAGGCGACAGAATGCCTTGGGCATCCGAGGTCGCCTTACCGCCTAGGCATAGCCTAGATAACTATGATGCTTGGTGGAATTGATTATTTACTTAGCATAAATGAGTTAGCATCCAAGCACGTGTTTATTATCTGGGAAATTTTCATGATAGTGAACAGATCAGGGAGCTGCCCCAAAACGGCAACCGATGTGGAAAGTAGTTTCACTAATGAGGAGTTTTTTTTATCTTTCCCTCTCTAGAGTTTTTGCTTGTTATGCAGGCGCACTACCACCTCTCCCTCTCAACCCTACATAAAAACGCGAGTAAAGCAACAAAGACAGACACAACAGCAGAAGAATCGTAAAAAGTGATCTACCTAATAAGTTTCCGCATTTCGTGAAACTCCAAAAGAGGGTCAGGAAAATTACACGATTACTGACTTAAATTTCGTACGGCGTACACTTAAGTGATTTAAATTTTAAAACGTTTACTTACGTGCCTTAACTTTTAAAAATTATTTACTTGAGTGCCTATGCTGACGTGGCCGCTGATAAAGGTGAGGTGGATGTCGGAAATGCTAACGTGGCATCGACGAACATTATTTTTATTAATATTTAATGTACATGTGGATTTTCTTTGCATTTTTTAATAGTTTCTGAAATTTTTGTTATTTTTTATTTAAATCAAAAAAACAAAAAGCAAAAAATTAATGAAAAATTTTAAAAGAGAGAGAGACCTGGGTTTCTCTGTAGTGGTCGGCGAGGGTTGCCGCCGGCCACCACTGGCAGACCCAGGGGCCAGGGTCGGCTTGCCTTGGGCCAGGCTGCGTGGCCACCTAGGGCCGTCGCGGCCTCTGGTGGCGCAAACCAGGGCTCGAGGCCCTCACCTAGTTTTTGGGCGAAGAGAAAATCGCCGATTCCGGACAAATTCCGGCGAATCAAGGGTTGGCTTCGTGATAGTAGAATCGACTCTCAACGAGTAACAAAAGCCCTAAGATGTCTCAACATTTGGATATCATTCAAAGACAAATTTGGTGGTCAAAATTCCGGATTAGGGTTTGCGTCCGAGAAGTGATTTTGCTTGATTCCAATCAAAATACCGCTGTTGAGGTCGTGACATCTGTCGACCAATGCCATCACGGCCTCGCCAGCCTAGGGCGAGCCAATCCTGGACCCTATGTTGGTTGATGGTGGCCGGCGGCGACCCTCGCCAGCCACCATAGAGAAACTTGCCGTTTTTTTTTCCATTAATTTTTTTGCTTTTTGTTTTTCTAAAATTTGACTAAAAATAAAAAAATTCAGAAACTATTAAAAAAATAAAGAAATCTCACGTGACACTCAAAAATGCATAAAATAATAAAGAAAAGTCCATGTTATCTTTTTCCGACGAAATAGCACTTAGTCGAACAATTTTGGCCGCAATTGAAACTCATCTAAACGTTTTTTCTCCAATTAAACACTCAAGTCTACACTTTGAAAGTTAAGGCACTTAAGTACACGCCACATGAAAAGTTAAGGCACTTTAAGTATACTTTTCTCAAAGAGGGTCCAACAAGTTGGATGGTCTGTCTTATTGATAATTTTAATAGATAGCAAATAATCAAATATTGACATTCTCAACCCGGCAAGCAAAGGTTCTTTTCATTTCCTTTTCGTTGCGTCAGCGAGCGCATGTTCGGGGCGGAGGGACGGTGACATGCCATTTTAATAACAATAATGTCGTTTGCGAGCAGAAATTGCGAGGTTGACCATTTACTTTGGTCAGTCTTAACTTTTGCCTCCTCAATAATTTGCACCTGTTCAGCGTCGGTATTTCTGATGAAGGAATCCGGATTTAAACAGTGAATAAGTGAATAAGGGACCCACCGTCGTAATGCTCCGGTCAGTGGCATTAGGCTGGGTCCAGGTTTGCGACGGTTGAAAACGTTGTCAATATGCCAAGAGTTTGGAGAGTCATACGGGCAATTCCAGCATCCACAAAACTTTTGCCAAATATAAATTTTTGATGCTGCCAAATGAGCAAGTTGCTGTGGATGCTCGAATTACCTCTATCCCTATTCAAACTCTTGGCATCTCGTCAATGCCATGATTGAAAACTGTTTTGCAAACCTAAAATAAATAGAAAATGAAACAAATAAGGACAAAAGAGAGTGCCTACCGGTCCCTCAACACTTCCAGTTTTTTTCCTTTGATTTTCGATTCAATCATGTTTCTCCTCCTGTTTGCCTCCGATTTTTCATGCGTCTAATTGGCAAGTCATAAATGCGGCCGTCACCCGATTCTAATTAAATTCAGTTGAGCTCGCACGTGGATTACGTGTATTGCAAACCCACTAATCGTAAGCATGATTGAAGGAAATTCTTTTAGAATGGATCGTCGTTTGACCCTTGGTTTCGCCCTGCATTCGACAGCGCCTTGATGAATATTTTCTGGTGACGGCTTTCAAACCAATGTCGGCGGGGAGGCGGTTCCGTTTAGTTCGTGCTTACTCTCGCCTTGCCGTTTAATGCTGTAAAAGAAATGAAACTGAACGGCTTTGGAATTTTTCTTCATCTTTGGAAGAGCTTTTCAGAGATGTATTGTATTTTCGTACTCCCCCAAATGCTCTTTAGCCTAATGCAAATCCTTAGATTTTGAGCGATTTTGAAATGCTATTTTACCCTCGCTGAACTTTCAAAATTTTAGTTTACCCTCTCTTGCTGCTGTCGTGAGCATCGCCCATGCCGAATCTGACTTTTCGACGTCCGGTGGTTACAAGTAAATTTTCTTATTTGTTTATCCAAAATCTTTTTCAAGATTTTTTTTCAAAAATTATTTAGAATAAAATTTATCACGCCCCGATTCTCGAGACCGTAAAATCTATTGCCAAATTGCCACGAGGTCACGAAGTATAACGTTCCAGGTGCGTTATCGACCTATTAACTAATACGTATGCAGAAGCGATTTACTCCCAGACAACATACAAATAAATAGTGACAGGTTAGCAGGGAATACACACCAAAGCAATTCATCAAAATAATAATATATCCATAAACAAAACAACATATGAGTCTTAACCCTACTAAGTTAGTAGCATACAGACATAACCCCATACTTCGGAGCGGCTCACTAAGACCTCGAAAGGTTACATGGTTAGATAATGTTAACTTCTCATCCACTTCAAAAGGGCACCCTCATGCCCTTGCATCGGTATCCACGTAGTTTCATCACTTGGGGCCTGAAAATGGTTCTTACGGGATGAGATAAACATATCAGTGAATCAAGCCTAAGCTCGGTTAGGACGTCGATTCGTGCAGGGCATCATAACAGAAGGCTCACAAGGTCACATAGACATGTATAACAACCAATCACAGTCACAACATCATAAACATCCACATGCACACTTACCAGTCTTCAGCCACACATAATGCAATGCTTGACTTGACTCATCAATCATATCAATCAATCACTCAAACAAGCATCGCATCCACAAATATGCATTGGACACCACACAAATTCATTTATTAACGAGAATTCGCGCATTGGCGCGATCAACTCATATTAGCGTAGAGGATCCACGCGATTGGCGTGATCGACTCTCACGATTAATGCAATCCCACACTTTTCCGACATGATCGGGCTACGTCGCTTTTCCCTTTGGCAACGGCTATTACAAGAGGTGTCTCCAGTGCACGAAGCACGTCACCAACAAGTAGGCATCCCTGTACGAGGCGTCAGTCTATCACAAGCTGCGATCGGCATCTGACAATCCATCAAAAGAATAACATCTCCATAAACAAAACAACATATGAGTCTTAACCCTACTAAGTTAGCAGCATACAGACATAACCCCATACTTCGGAGCGGCTCACTAAGACCTCGAAAGGTTACATGGTTAGGTAACGTTAACTTCTCATCCACTTCAAAAGGGTACCCTCATGCCATTGCATCGGTATCCATGTAGTTTCAACACTTGGGACCTGAAAATGGTTCTTACGGGATGAGATAAACATCTCAGTGAATCAAGCCTAAGCTCGGTTACGACATTGATTCGTGCAGGGCATCATAACAGAAGGCTCACAAGGTCACATAGACATGTATAACAACCAATCACAGTCACAACATCATAAACATCCACATGCACACTTACCAGTCTTCAGCCACACATAATGCAATGCTTGACTTGACTCATCAATCATATCAATCAATCACTCAAACAAGCATCGCATCCACAAATATGCATTGGACACCACACAAATTCATTTATTAACGAGAATTCGCGCATTGGCGCGATCAACTCATATTAGCGTAGAGGATCCATGCGATTGGCGTGATCGACTCTCACGATTAATGCAATCCCACACTTTTCCGACATGATCGGGCTACGTCGCTTTTCCCTTTGGCAACGGCTATTACAAGAGGTGTCTCCAGTGCACGAAGCACGTCACCAACAAGTAGGCATCCCTGTACGAGGCGTCAGTCTATCACAAGCTGCGATCGGCATCTGACAATCCATCAAAAGAATAACATCTCCATAAACAAAACAACATATGAGTCTTAACCCTACTAAGTTAGCAGCATACAGACATAACCCCATACTTCGGAGCGGCTCACTAAGACCTCGAAAGGTTACATGGTTAGGTAACGTTAACTTCTCATCCACTTCAAAAGGGTACCCTCATGCCATTGCATCGGTATCCATGTAGTTTCAACACTTGGGACCTGAAAATGGTTCTTACGGGATGAGATAAACATCTCAGTGAATCAAGCCTAAGCTCGGTTACGACATTGATTCGTGCAGGGCATCATAACAGAAGGCTCACAAGGTCACATAGACTTGTATAACAACCAACCACAGTCACAACATCATAAACATACACATGCACACTTACCAGTCTTCAGCGACACATAATGCAATGCTTGACTTGACTCATCAATCATATCAATCAATTACTCAAACAAACATCGCATCCATAAATATGCATTGGACACCACACAAATTCATTTATTAACGAGGATTCGCGCATTGGCGCGATCAACTCATATTAGTGTAGAGGATCCACGCGATTGGCGTGATCGACTCTCACGATTAATGCAATCCCACACTTTTCCGACATGATCGGGCTACATCGCTTTTCCCTTCGGCAACGGCTATTACAAGAGTTGTCTCCAGTGCACGAAGCACGTCACCAACAAGTAGGCATCCCTGTACGAGGCGTCATTCTATCACAAGCTGCGATCGGCATCTAACAATCCCTTAAAACCGCACTTCTTGGCACGGGGCATGAATTATCGTGCTACTGACAAATCGTGTGGTTCCATACAATTAGAACGGGTGTACGATTAGTACAATACGAACTTGCCAGGCCCTTATCCATCATATGACCATACAGCACACTCGGCAATCAATCAGTATTATTCTCTTTGATTTAGGTCGGATGCTCACACAACGTGCTCAAAGACTCGGCCCACGACCATTTCCATGCTAAAATATGTTTCTTTAATTTCGCACACGGTAATATGCATATGCAAATTACCAATTAGATGCATGAATCACACACGGGGCAATTAACCCCCAAACGAATACCAATTCACTCAATGAACATTTCACGCATCCAAACACACATGTCAACGAGGCGATCAATCCAATGAATGCCATAAATTCAGTTAAGCAATGTAACGGCCGATTCATACAATAATCATTTATTAGCGAATTTAATTTATAAACGTCGATTGATAGCTCGTCTCTAACTTATCACTTGTTCGCGATCAATTCACAACATACAGTCAATCAATTAGCCACAGATGACCTAAGCTAATTTGACTAATTTAATCGATTGTGGACATTTACCCTAACCCGATTTCTATCTAAACTGATCACGATCGCGCTACTTAAATATCTTAATAGACTAAACAACTAATTCTAGCCGCAATTAGCGCCCTAACCAAGGATTATGGCCAACTCACAAAATGAGTTAGTTCGGTCGGTCTCAACTGTGACGGTCCGGGCGATACACGGCCAAGCTTCGGTTCTAGGGTTTCTCGAGGAGCGTCACGACCCGAACTAGCTAGTACACGTGGTGGAGGTCCAATGAGGTGGCGGCAGCGACAGTGGAGCTCCAAAGACCGACGGCCGGTTGAAACAGAATAAAACAGTAGCTCATTCGAGGTGGTCCTCGGCCTCAAGAGCTGAGACAAGGCCGGGAAAGGTTTGAAGGCTCACCAAGGGACCAGGGACGACTTACGAGACCAGCTAAGGGTGGTAGATGGCGAACGGAGATGGCCCAACAGCCGCGACCAGCAGCCGAGTAGAAACAGGGCACGCCGAGAACTAGGGGAGGCAGGTCAGAGGTGTTTCGTGGCTCAACCAGCGACGAACAGCCAACGCCAGCTCCGAGGGACGAGAAGGACTCCAAGTTGGTCGTCGGAGGTGGTGGTGAGCGGAGGAAGTGGCGGTTTCTCGCCGAAGCAGAGGCGAACCGCATTTAACCGCAAAACAGGGGACAACGGCTTCCGTGGTGGTTCACGGCGGCTCCGGCGCTCAACGGGCGGTGCGGCTGAGTCAAGGTGGAGGTGAGGAGGTCGGAGGACGACGACAAGGTGGCTGGAGGCGGTGGTGGCGACGCAAACGGCCGGAGGAGGGGCTGGGGGCTCTCGGGTCAAGGGAGCTGAAAAACAGAGCAGGGATTCTCGCGGCTGTTCGAGGGCTCCATGGCGTCTTCCGACGATTGAACAACGGCCTGAGGGACAGAGGGAGAACTTAGGGTCGGCGGGTGGTGGTCGGACGCTGCCGAGAGCGGCTATGGAAGCTCGAGCAGCCTTGAACACCGAAACAGAACAGGCCGACGTTGGGCTGTTTCAAGGAGGTTTGGCATCTTCTGGCAATCGGGCCAGCGGTGATGGGGTGAGGGAGGAGCGGCGAGGTGGTGGCCGAAAGCGACGGCGCGCAAAATCAACTGGAGGAGGGGGTGGAGTCTCGACCGGGGGAGGGTGTCCACAAAAAGAGAGAGGGAGAGAAAACAGAGAGACTGAAGAGAGAGATGGAAAGAGAGCGAGCTGGAAAGAGAGAGAGTAATGAGAATTGATGGGTTGGTGAGTGATTTGGGGAATTTAAAGACCAACAGGGCCAATAAGGATTTGAATTATTTTATCTATAGTGAATGAATTATTGAGGGATAATATGGTAAATCGGGACTGAAATGAGATTTGGTACACTGGACGGTAGCGTAATTTTGGTATTTTTCTGGCTAGGCTCGGTCAAGATTAGATTTAGGCGCGAGGATTGAAATTCTAATCGCGGCGATTAAGAATTTCAAAACTTAATCTATATTGATCGAAGCTTCAGAATTCGTTCAATTATTGTATCTTTAGTCCTTATGATCCAAAATTTTTTGTACGAACTGAAATTCAATTTAATTCATTTTATTGAATTCAAACAATTTACAAAAAAAAAAACTTTGAGCGCAAGCTCGCCGGCCGCGCGGACACCTCGGTTATCAAAAAAAAAAAAAAACAATTTACAAAAAATGAATTTCCAGAACGTCACAAAATTGATTATCAATGCACTTTTCAATTACACTATTCCGAACTCTGACCCCCCAAAAAAATTACATTATACTAAATACCATTATTTCGAAAAAAATCATTTAGCCTAAAGTCCTTACATTTCCTCCGGGACTTTCCCAAAATGTAGCGTTAATGCCGAATTATGCAAGTTATGATGACGCTAGACTTTGAATTAGAGAATATTCTAAACAATGATGATAGACATTGTCTTAAATAAGGCATGAAATGATAAAATTAGTCTATAATAAGGCCCTAAGCTTTGTTAAATCTTAAATATGGTCACGGGCATTTTCGTCCAAAATACTTTTTGCGTCCCTTTCTTTCTTCCTCTCTCTCTCTCTCTCGGTATGTTTCCTATATTTTCTGTGTCATTTCTTTCTTCAACCTTCCGTCGAGACCTCCCCCTCCGCCTTGGACAACCTCGTCAATTGCTCCCGCAAGAGCAGCTTTGATGCGCTCATCACTAGCGTTTGCCATGGCCGCCTTGACGACGCGCTGCTTACTATCTCGGTAGTTGACGGCTTCGGATTGAAGCTGCACGCATTCTTGTTTCGCCGTCGCCCTAATGGAGAAGTCAGAGGAAGCTGGTGGGTTCCTTAGGTTGGGCTGCTCAGTAAAGAAGAGTATAAACTAGGACAGAAGAAGCCCGACCCAGTATTTCCATCGTGTCGATTTCTTCTGGGTGTGGGATTGATCAGTGGAGTGGTATTTGTTCACCAGATGAACCTCCCCCGTTAGTGGTAAGAATGATGGGGGTTGTGAGTACAACTCCATCGTTCTGGAAGAGTAAGAGTAAGAACGCAAATGCTGATATGGAAACGCAATGCATTCTGCCGGGGCCACCCATCTTGTCCCTCGCGGAGGTCGGTGTGAAGAGCAGAGCTGGGGGGAAGAAAGTGCTCCTCTTTCTTACGTGGAGTAAGGACCGCACCATCATCGTGCTTACTCAATGCTACTCAGTTGAACGAGGACCCCGTGCACGCACGCATCATCTGGCTGGCGCTTCCGACTTCGCAAAGGGTTTGATAAAGCGCCCGCCCAGCGTAAGTCAAATTTTCCTTTGTGGAACTCGATCTCGAGAGTTTATGTCTCTAATGGGTATCAGGAAGAAGCTTTGGAAGCTAAACGTTGAGCCGAGAAAATTCGGGGTTTTGGGCGATGGGTTCAATTTCCCTTTGGTGATGAAAAGTTGGTTCGAAATGGGTAGCTCAATCTGATGCAGGAGCGTTCATGGTCACGCTTTGCTAATGGGCTTGCACCATAATTTGCATGTGCTGAATGGATTGATGGGTATGTAATATGTATCGCGAAGATTGGGCGAATAGGCATTGCACTTCAGCTGTTCGATAGAGTGGGTGCAAGTAGCTGTATTTCATGGAGCATGATGACGTCTTGTTATAAAAGTTGGTTTTTACCTCATTTGATTGTGAAGAATTCATTAGTATCTGTATATGGGAAGCAAAGGCAAATGAAAGATGCTAGTCAATTGTCCTTAGAAATGGAATCCAACCGTTTTTCAATAAACTGTGTGTTTATTTCCATTCTAAATTAGGTTAAGACTAGTATAGATTTTAAATGTAAATGAGCTCATAAAATTGGTAATACCTTCGGTAGCAATTGGTAATCAAGATTGCATAATCACTTACAAAAACAACAAACAAATTATGTATCGAAAGGGCGTTATTTAGAGTGTTAGTGTAAATAAATTCCCGACCCTTGAAACTCTCGCAAGAATCGAGATGACATTTTCGTGTCCCAACTAATTTTAATAGGCTAATGGCGGCCCCAGTCAAGAGCCCGTGCCAAATTTGCCCGTCTTGTATTTTAACAGATTTTTTTACAGAGCATCATTAAGCATTTCTCCATGCCCATCTTAGCTAAAGACATTTATGTTTTGCTCAAAGCCCGTTTCCAAAAGACGATCGAATCGCGCCCTCGCCTATTCTTCGTCTTACCCGAGACATCTGGTCACGCTCATGAAGCTCTTTGCAATTGCATATATCATCTTCTCGAGCCGTAATTGTAGAGCTCAGAGTTTCGAAGACTGTTTCTCAACTTCTGATAGACGGCATATGATGCTCATGGCCATCTCCGGGCCGTCATTTCTCTCCTCTCGCTCTGCTTACTGGCTGAATCCTCTTCTCCTCTCGTCACGACGCCGGTGCGTCGGAATTTCTCGCCGGAGAGACCGCAGCTTGAGAGTTCGGCTCTTCGCAGGTAAATTTTCTCTCTAACATGGCACAGTCGTTTCTGTGAGTAGTTTACTGAGGAGTAGCCGATGCTTTGCTTGATTCTCTGCTCTTGAGTAATGGAGATCGTTTTGAGCGCAGGCGTTTCAGTTGCTGCGGCATCGGACAATGGTGATTTCACTACTCCAGAGATTGCAAAGCACTGAGGAGATAATCTACAACTGTTGTCATCTTCTTGGACGAAGTTGTCCTTTTATGCTTGGTGGAATGGATTAGTCACTGCATAACTGGGTCAGTGTCCGAGCGTGTGTTTATTAATTGGGAAATGTTCATGAGCGCCGTTAGGCAATTGCAGGGCCACATCTAATGCGGTCAAGTAGATAATTCTCAAGCATTACTTGTGCTAGCGAAATTTTGGGAGCTCCACTGAAGGCTTCTTTTTTCTTCTTGAGGGCACACGTCTTGTGTATGATTGTCTCGATGGTTATTGCTTTCTAATACTGATTGCTAAACCCTTGCATCATAACATTTTTGATCAACTTCTCAACTTCTGATGGATTGATTTCTCTACTTTTGCTCAAAAGCAGAAGTTAATTTTTCTACTTCTACTCTAGATTTACTTCTGATCAAATAAATTCGTTTGGCAACGGTTGAAAATTTCCATTTTTGAAATGCCGGTGGCGAGCGGTCGGAGGTGGCGATAGCGGCCTGCAGCGGTGGCCAACGACTAGTGGCGGCGAGCGGCGGTGATTGGCCAAGGCTCGTGTGATCGAAGAATTGATTCTGGAGCAGAGAAGTAAAAATTTTTAACTTCTGAAAATTAGCCGAAATCCAACGAGAAGTAGAAAATTCGACAAGAAGTCAATTTTTTTACCAAACGCATTTCTACTTCGGAATTGATTTTACCAAATAAATTTCTTCATTAGATTGAATTTTGGCAGGAACATGAAAAAAATGAAGTGTTTTCATGCGCTGACCATTTTGCTTTCTAATATTCCTCTTCATTTTTAGCCGGGCTATTAAAATGCTATTGAAAAAAAAAAAAACATACGCAGGTGAATGGATCAAGTAGCTGCTCCCAAATCAGCAACCCATATAAAAAAAATTTCTCTATTGAGGAGTTTTTTTTTTAATTTAAATCTCTCTTATTTATCATGTTTTTGTTTGTTATGGAGGTTCTCATACTTTATAAGTAGCACCAACCCCTACATAAAAACACATGTCAATCACATTCGATAGCAGAGTAATTGTGAAAGTAAACTACCTAAAAAGTTTCCGCATTTCGTGAGGCCCCAAAAGAAATAACAGAACAGTTGCCCACTGTGATCCAACAAATTGTTAGATCTAATCTTTCTGAAGTCTTGTTGCTTTCCAGCTTCGAAACATTCTCTAATCTTTCTCGGTTGTGGATAATCATTTTGTTTTTCTTTAATTCTATCTATAAGCATGGGATATACTCTTATATTAACTAACAGGACACCAAGATAATGTATAAATACCTCTAAGGCCAACTTTCGCATGTCTTCGAGAATAGGCTTATGAGAAGTAAGTAATACTGCCATATTTTCAGAATATTTACTACTCAAGGCATCAACTACTATATTCACCTTACCTGGGTGATAATTGATGGACAAATCATAATCTTTCAGGAATTCTAGCCATCTACGCTGTCTCATATTGAGTTTTTTTTTTTTTGAAAATATATACTTCAATCTCTTGTGATTGGTAAAAACTTCACATCTCTCACCATATAGATAGTGACGCCATATTTTCAAGGCAAACACGACATTGCTAACTCCAGATCATGAGTCGGATAATTATTTTCATATGGCTTCAACTATTTAGAGGCATAGGCTATAACTCTCACATCCTGCATAAAAACACAGCCTAGACCTTCTTTAGAAGCATCACAATACATCATATAACCACCGGCACATACTATAGTCGACACCAATCGTCTCTTTAGTTCTTGAAAATTACGTTTACATTGACCCGACCAAACAAATTTAACTCCCTTCTAAGTTAAGCGAGTAAGTGAACTGGCAATCTTGGAAAATTCCTCCACAAATCACCTATAGTAGCCTACTAAGCCAAGAAAATTTCTGACTTCAATGACATTGATGGGGCGTCTCCACTGAACAACAGCTTCGACTTTATTCGGGTCAATTGAAATACCATCCTTCGAAATTATATGACCCAAAAAGTCGATGTGATCAATCCAGAATTCACACTTATTGAGTTTCACATAAAGCTTGTTTCTGTGCAACGTCTACAAAACAACCCTTAAATGTTGCTCTTGTTCTCCTGGACTCCTCGAATACACCAAAATATCATCAAAGAATACCACAATAAATATGTCGAGATATTGCCTGAACACCCTGTTCATCAAGTCCATGAAAGCAGTAGGTGCATTCGTTAATCTAAAAGGCATGACAAGAAATTCATAGTGGCCATACCTCGTCCTGAAAGCGGTTTTAGGCACATTTTCGGCTTTAATCTTCAGCTAGTGATATCAAGAGCGAATGTCGATCTTAAAAAATATTTGAGCTCCCTGAACATGATCAAATAAATCGTCAATTCGGGGCAACAAATATTTCTTTTTAATCGTTACCTTATTAAGCTCTCGGTAGTCTATGCATAACCTCATACTACTGTCTTTCTTTTTATAGAACAATACAGTAGCTTCCCAAGGTGAAACATTGGGCATGATAAATTCCTTATCCAGAAGTTCTTGTAACTGTGTTTTTAACTCTCTTAATTCAGCCGGTGCCATTCGATACGGTGCCTTAGAAATGGGTGATGTGTCAAGCATAAGATTGATGGGAAATTCGATCTCTCTATCATAAGGCAAATCAGGTAAGTCTTCAGGAAATATATCCGGAAAATCTCGAACAACATTGACATTTTCTAGCTTTACTACCTCCTTGTTTGTGTCTGTCACATAAGCCAAATAACCACTACAACCATTCTTCAAAAGTTTTCTCGCTTGCAAAACTAAAATCAATCATGGAAAGATAACCTTACAACTCCCCAAGAAAGAGAATTCAGCTTGATTTGGAGGTCGAAAAATAACTCTTTTTGCATAATAATCAACCGTAGCATGATAAGTTGATAAACAATCCATTCTCAAAATGACATCGAAATCCCATTTATTTAATTGCACAAGATCTATATGCATCTCGACATCATCAATCTGGAGCATACATCTCTTATACACACGATCAGCAATCAAGAAATCATCAGCGGGAGTATTCACACGCAAATCAACGTCAAGAGACTTAGGCAGCACATCAAGTTTCTTGGCGAATTTTATAGAAACAAACGACTGTGTAGCACCAAAATCGAATAAGGCATAAGCATATCGTGGGGTAATATAAACATCTCCTACAACAACTGCATTAGACGCCGCTACATCCTCTTTTGTATCGCAAAGACCCTCCCAGCTGTCTTTTCCCTTCACTGATTCTGGTGTGGCCTATCAACTAGAATTGTATTCTTCCGTATAGGGCAAGTGCATGCTAGATGTTCAAATAGCCCACATACAAAACAAGATATATTATTTGCTGGAGCATTCCTCTGCATAGGGCAATTTTGTCGTATATGTCATGGCTTTCCACATAAAAAGCAAACTCCAGTCTTCCAATAACACTGACCACTATGGTGTTTTTCACAAATGCTACAAGGGCCTTAATCAGTAAGATTTTACCTTTTCCAGTTTGGTGGATGTATATTCTCTTTACGCTTCCACTTGCGTAACTTTCTTGAAAATAAGTGAATTTGGGCTTTTTAGGTTAAGAGCCATCTTGTATCTTGCATTCTAAAGCATCTTGTTCAACCATCATCGAAGTTTCCAGCACGTCTTTGTAAGTTGTTAGTGCAAGAGGCATTCAAAAGCTCCTTGAGCAAGGCCTGCTCAACACTTTGAGTGCCGAGCAGGATGTTGCTCGGTGCATTTTGTGCGCTGAGCAACATCCATACTTTTTATTTATTTATTTATTTTTAAATTTTATTTTCTTGTTGATTACATTAGTTTTATTTCCATACGATGTAGTTCTTTAAAAGTTCTTTTTTTAACTTATTTTTTTGTTGTTGAACACATTAGTTTTCTTTTAATCACTACGTCGGTTTTGCCTTGCACCTTCGGCCAACATTTGACGTCGCTTCAATGGCCTTATCGCCTCGCTCATTCGTTTGCTCGCTCGTGCACCACGATGATGCGTCCACACGTTCTTTTTTTTTCATTGTTTTCTTTTAATACTAAATTGGAGTCGAGGCACTCATTCATTTTTTCATTGTTTTCTTTTAATACTAAATCGGAGTTGAGGCACATCATCGTGGTGCACAAGCGAGCGAACGAACGAGCAAAGCGATGGGCCGCGGAGTCGAGGCGCGTCATCATAGTGCACGAGCGAGCAAACGAACGAGTGAGACGACATGGCTGCGGAGTCGATGCGCATCATAGTGGTGCATGAGTGAGCAAACAAATGAGGGATGCGATGGGGCCGCAGAACGACAAGGCAGCGTCAAATGTTGGCTAAAGGTGCAAGGCAAAGCCAACGTAATGATTAAAAAATGTTTAAAAGAAAACTAATGTGTTCAACAAAACATAGTCATATGGAAAAAACTAATGTGATCAACAAGAAAAGAAAATTAAAAAATATTTTAAAAAAAAGTATGGATGTTGCTCGACACACAAAGTGCACCAAGCAACATCCTCCTCGGCACTAAAATTTGTTGATCGGCACCCAAAACGGGAAATATTTTTTTCACCTAATTTGGTAAATTTTTTTGTTTTCATCTTATTTTGGAAAAAAGCCCTCGAATAGCCACGTTTCACAATCCAGTATTTTCCAAAATTAATAAAAAGTTTTTTGAGATATTACAGTTGACTTTTGGAAATTAAAAAATAATTCTATCCAATGGCCACCATCATACCACGTGGCCCTATGAGAGCTGTCGGATCGATCCTTTTAAATCATATTGTTAAATATAGGATTGAATGCACTAGGAGAGGCCACATGGCACATCCTGGAGCATCGGATTGGGAGAATTTTTGGATATTTGGAAAATTTATTTAAAAAAATCATAAAAAAATACAGTGTCATTCTAGTGCCGTTCCGACCATTAAGGTCCTAGCCAAGCACCCGAGAGGGGCGGACCGGATTGACCCAGTCCAAAAAATTATTTTTAATAATAAAAATTTGAGGTAATTAAATAAAAATAAAAAATCAGAAAATTTAGAAAATTCACAAAAAATAGAAAAATCATAGAAACATCCAAAAAAAATTTAGAAAAATTCCAAAAAATCTCACAAAATAGAAAATAGTCACAATCAACTGGCCAATATATATTTTGGGTGTTTTGACACCTGAACCTTCTAAAAATGCTAAATTTGCCCTTTTGACAAATCGTCCCCAATTTTTCCCAAACTACTCCTAAGTCTTAATCGCTCATTCTCTAAGCCCTTAGGGCTATTTTAGGAGAGCCTTGATTTACAATTACGTGGTTTATTAGTGCACTCGATTGCGCTTATATTATATTGATTGTGATTGATAGGATTAGTCTTCCGATCTACATGGAAACCACAATCCGAAATTACATCATCTAAAATTGTGTCTGCATGAAATATTAGTTAGAAAAATCACTTGCATTAGGTACTGAAAGGGCGTTGGTAATGACACCAACTGAACCAAGTTCCTGAACTCAAAATATTTGGTTATGCAGAACTGAGCAATCTCTCACAATCGTTCAGTAATGTTTCCAATCTACCTTCCAAGAAATATCAGTGGCGACTCCAAATACATAAGCATATTGCACATTCCACCACAACCATACCAAGGTCGAACCCGATCGACTCCTATCAATGAAACGCCAAAAAAAATCTACTCCCGTCGCGATTTGATATGGGCTTGGGAGGCCCAGTGCCAAGGAGGCCCATGATCATATTTCAGAGTAGGGACGCGATCGACAATCTATTAGCCCAAATCCCATCGAGGTGGAGGTCTCTACGAGGGTCGCGACAATTAGGAATAATTTTTGCAATTACCAGACATGTTTCTTTTCTTCTTCTTTTTTTGTTCCGAGAACAAAAACTTTATGTAGTTACCAAAAGCGTTTTTTTTTTGTTCTGGGAATATAATTTTTTTCAGTTACCAAACATGTTTCAGTTCCCAAAAATAATTGCTGAGAACAGAAACAGGAAAAAATTATTTCTAACCCAAAAGTTATTTCGAGAACAAAAACATTATCATAAGCAGCGTTAATGTCTCGCTCTGACTTCATATTTTAAATGATTCAATTCAATTAACTGAATCGAGTAAAAAAAATTGAACTAAGAAAAAAATTGCAGTTCTTTACTTCTTTTTGTTTGAACTTAAAACTGAACTGAATTGAACATCAACATCAACATCAACATCAATATTAACAATAACATCAACAACACTTTTATCCCAAACTATTTGGGGTCGACGGTCGATGAATCCTAAAGATTCATAAAAATAAAAACAAAATCAATCGAGAGAAAAGATATAAATATGTATAAATAAATAAATAATATTTATATATATTTCCTGTCACAACTAATAGCTTTACTCCAGTCCGTCCTAAGACAAACCGTACATCAATCTATTCCTCACTCCATTAAATCTTGTTTTACTATTTTTTCCCAAATAAGTTTCGACCGACCTATTCCTTTCTTCGTGTTATGCTCTCGATAGCATTTCGTACCGGAACACTGAACTGAATTGAAAATGTATGAAATTTCAGTTCAATTTGATTTAATTCAGTTTTTGGTTCAGTTCTAACATTCCTAATATTGGATTCTATGGGCTTGATTTTCGGCTTATTAAATATAATGAGTTATATTTAATTTAGCTTCAAGGCCTTTCTTCGATTTCAGCTCTCATGGGCCACGCTAGTTCAATTAATGCTCAATAGAACAACCCCCTTTCTTCCCCTTTTTCCATTGAGAAGTTTCGGGCGGTTCATGCTCGTGGGTTTGGCCACATGGACTCAATCCAATCAAAATTAAGTTCAGAACCCTCCGTTGCCGGTCTTATTAAAATTCAAATGAATTTAAATAACATATATGCAACGCATTAATAAAACTTTACGCATGTTATATGAAAATTATTTTTGTTGTGGCTACGATAGTTCCTAATTTACCATACGATGGACAACTAATAAAGTCGCCAAAATTTAAGTATTAACATCACCATCCCATTGCTTAAAGAGAGTGACTACCGGTCCAAGCGACAAGTAAATCACAAACTTAAGAGAGTGCTTACTAGTCCCTCATGCACATGAGGAATCTTCTAGCTTTTACTTTGCTTTCGCTTCAATGACGCCCTTGGCATAATTTTGTATACTCACAAGCAATGTTTTCTTGCTTTGTTAATCCATTTTGATGTTAGAAAGGGGGCAAAAAAAATCCCAATTACTTCCCATTCAATCGCATCCGAAAGAATTTTCCTGATAGATGACCTGGTTTCCCTATTAGCTTCATTCAAATAATCTTCCGCTTGTCTCCAGGAAAGCAAGTGGTAGTGACCCACACACATGCTAATCACATCGAAGGGTAGAACGGGGACTTTGGTGGGCTTGTACGCGTCGTCGATGACGGCGGTGCTCTCCATTGCTCGGCCTCGACCTCTTGGTCGTATCCTCGTTCCCCTCTCACTCAAAGCTCAACTTTTCTCCTTGGTGGCTGCGCAACGGAAGAAAGTAAAAAAGGGAATTGTTGTTTGCATGAAACTTAAGTACACCCATTAGTTTTATCCGTTTGAAACTTAAATATACCTGTTAGTTTTGTCGAGAGTTTGAGGTTTCGGATTGCGTAGAAAGGGAGTTAAAAAGGTTCGAGAGTTCGAGGTTCATTGCGTAGAAGGAGAGTTAAAAAGGTTCATCTGGATTGTGTAGAAAGAGAATTAAAAGAGAGTTCCAGGTTCATCCAGATTGCGTAGAAAGAGAGTTAGAAAGGTTCGAGAGTTTGAGGTTCGTCCGGATTGCATAGAAATAGAATTAAAAGAGAGTTAGTTCAACAGTTCTTGAGAGATACTTTGATAGAAATACTCTTTGTATTTGGTTTTTTGGATGATCGAATGAGAAGGACACCTCTTTTTATATAGTAGAGTGCCTCGGATTATAGCCATTGTT
Source organism: Rhodomyrtus tomentosa (assembly GCA_028455895.1). Lineage (NCBI taxonomy): Eukaryota > Viridiplantae > Streptophyta > Magnoliopsida > Myrtales > Myrtaceae > Rhodomyrtus > Rhodomyrtus tomentosa. Next base: position 35,091,670 of record JAPCWY010000009.1, on the reverse strand, counting down.
TTGTATTTGATCCGATGGCTAATATTGCATCTTCCATCTACCTAGCCACCAACAATAAATAAGAAGCTTCTAGAAAGAGGACAATTACAGTATTGCCTGCCTTTGAGAATATTCCAGAGTATCCTAGAAAATCTTAGGAAACCTGGTTTGCCAAGACACATCAAGTCTTAGGATTATTGTCGGCTATATGGTCGATCCGCGGCGCCTTGAAAACCTCGGCTCGTCACGTTGTGCTTGAAATAAACTTCTTGTTGCCAATTGCTAGGCTACCTGTCTATGCAACTTAGCGTGCTTGTCGTTTGGTATGACGAGCTGTCTACTATCGACACATCCTCATATCCATCCACTAATGCATCCGCTAATGTTCAAGCTGATGAATGGACAGCAGTAAAGCGATTGTTTTAGATGTAAGGCGACATCGTCTGTTTCTCGTTAGATAGGGAGCTCAGGCCACACTGTGATCAAAGCTACTACTGACCCTTTTTGCCGTTTCAATCGGACATTCGACTTTTACAACTAGTTGTTGATGGAGTACTCGGTTGGTTAGGCTAATTTGGCGAGACTTGCTCTTAACATACATTGATTTGACTGAAGCAAAATCATTGCAATTTCAATTTTGTCTTATTTGCGTATAATATGTTTCGCCCCTGGGTTTTGTGCATTGCTGCTCAAACTCGTACGGGAAGCCAAAAATTTTAGCCTTTTGTCTTATAGTTCATATCACTTTGAATTTGTTGATTTAACATGAGAAAACAGAAAATTTGAAACTCCGTCTATGTAGTCTATGTAGCCTGTCCCAAGTCAGGTAAAAGAGGAGGGTTACGTCAGACGTAGCGAGCCGGTTATAAAAAAAAGAACTAGCTTTATAAGATAAACCCTATTGATATTTCGTTAAAGTGTACACTTCTTACCGACGCGTTGCATCGGCGCCCGGGTATAACGAAAAATGAGCAAATGTCTTTGCACCAAGATAAGTGGGTGCAGGGGGTAAGGAAGCTAGTCTTGAGCCATCATTCCCAAAGTGATGCGTCACATCGGTGCTCGGATATGGTGATAAATGAGCAATGATCCTCGCACTTCCGTGAGCGAGTGTGGAGAGCAAGAAAAACCCAAGGTTAGGGATTAGATTGAGGAGTTGGAATGTAGTAACCTTAAAGGAAAAATTGAGGGAATTGACAGATACTTTTGCTAGAATAAGATTGAATATTGTTTGCATACATCAAGTTATTTTTCAATCACAGTAGGCTTACACCAAGGTTCTGCTTTGAGCTATTACCTTTTTGCCCTGGTTATGGATGAGCTACCAAAAGATATTCAAGATGAGGTGCCGTGGTGTATACTATTTGCAGAAAATATCGTGATTATTGATGAGACCAGGGCTGAGGTTAACGCTAAGTTAAAAGTATGAAGAAACACGTTAGAATATAAAGGATTTACACTAAGTCGAAGTAATACGGAATACTTGAAGTGTGAGTTTGACACGGTAGGAAGAGGGGATCAAGAAACCGTACATATGCTCGGACGGGAGGTAACCAAGAAAGATACATTTAGATATCTAGGATCAATACTGCAAAAGGAGTGAGAAATTGATGAGGATATAAGCCATAAAATCAGAGTAGATTGGATAAAATGGCACAGTGCATCGGGACTTTTGTGTAATCGCAAAATTCCTCTTAGGTTAAAATTAAAATTTTATAGAACAGCAGTCATACTTGCCATGATATACAGAACTGAATGTTGGCCAGCACAAAGGAAATATGAGCATAAAATGAAAGTATTGGAAATGAGGATGTGTGGTCATACAAGGATGGATAAGATAAGGAATGAAGAGATTCGACTAAAAGTTGGAGTAGAACCGATGGCGGAAAAGATGAGAGAATATAGATTGAGATAGTTTGGGCATATACTCCGAAGGCTCTTAGATGCACCGGTACGAACAGAAGTTTGCTATCGAGAGCACAACACGAAGAAAGCAAGAGGTCGGCCAAAATTTATTTGGGGGAAATCAATAAAACAAGATTTAATGAAGTGGGAAATAGATTGGCGTTGGTGTACGGTTTGTATTAGGACGGAGTGGAGGAAGGCTATTAGTATTGTGGAGGGGTAGTGGATAGATAGATAGATATAGATATTTATTTATTTATTTTTACATATTTAAATCTTTTTTCTTATTTGATTATGCTTGTATTTTTATGATTTTTCGGGATTCATCGACCGATGACCCAAAGAAAACAGAAACTATGATATAGTGGCTAAATTGCTTTCATGATTTACTTGTTTAGGATATCATGATTAGACACCACCAGATGAAGGGCAGACCAACACTTTGGGTTCTTGGAACTGATCATGCTGAATCGCTATCCAGGCATGTCCCCAAGAATCTCCACGTCGTCAATAGGATATTGCTGATGACATCTATGATCTCTTTTCTGTCAATACGCCATATTAACCATATCATCCTTGGATTTTAGTTGACTTTCGAGACAGATTCAAGGTCATGCGGATTCTCAAGCTCATTTGCCTTTTGGCTTTGGTACTACTGCAGTTGATAGTTGATCAAGAATGCTCGCATGGAAGGAATAAAGAGGGCCTACTTGAACAGAGATAAGTTCACCAAACGTGCATGGAAATGGAAAGTGAAGTATTTATGCCTTTCTTGCTTAAAGGTTGCTTCTGCTAAGAATTGCTATAAATTTGCCTTTTCTTCGATTAATTCATTTCTCAGCAATAAATTACAATGATGTTATTTATGGGTTTGACAGAAGAATGTAAGCGATGACATTTACTAGCTCAAGAAGAAGATAACAGGATTAGCAATCCTGGCAGTTAACGGTGAGTTTCTGTCCTTGGTCTTCGTGGATCTTGGTCAAGCTAATGCGTGAAACACTCCAAGTAGAACGACAGCTGTAGCTGAAGAACGAGGACAATGACGCTAAATTGATTTCAAACGGTGTTTTTGAGGACTGCAATTAAACAGTGAATAAGTGCTCTCAGAGCAATAACATGTTCTTCTATGCAGTTTGTGGTCTGTACATTGGCTTATTTCTGCACAGCTGCAGCATCAATCAGTAATCTCACATTTTTCACGTAATTTTTCACAAGTGCAGAAGATAACATTAATACTAGTATGGACAATGGGGCCTAAACTCTTCCATCAATTTTCATGAGACAAAAGATAGTGCAGATCTATATTAACTGAATGCGCAATCAAAGCAAAACTCATCCCTTCCCATGTGGTGAAAGTCAAGGGATCTACCATTGTAATGCTCCGATCAGTGGCATTAGGCTAGGTATTCAGCAACGCAGACTAAGTTTTCTCGATATTATCTGTCGCATCATCGAAACGCAGTGCCGCCATTACCGACGGCAACTCTATTGGCTGCAAGTGTCATTGAACCATTTCAGCAAAAAATCCACAAGCAAGCAAGAAGATAAACAAGGAAATATTTGCCGCGTATAAATTTTCCATACTGCTAAACGAGCAAGTTTTGCGATTGCTGAAATTTCTTTTATCCCTGTTAAAACTTCGCTTGCAGGTATAGAACAATTATGCGAGGGGCGAATGAGGGCTCTTCAAGCTTTTTCCCTTTCTTTCACTTCAACCACGCCCCTTGCATAGTTTTCTATACCTGCTCTGTTCATCCATTTCGATATCAGCAAAAGTGCCAGAAAAAACCGAGTTATTTCCGATTCGATTGCATCCCAAAGAATTTTCTGATAGACAGATCATGTTTCCCCTTAGCTTCATTCAAAAAAGCTCCCATTGGTCCAGACAATTTTTCATTCACGTTTGCCTGCAAAAATTTAATATAGTTTGTGGAGATCCCAGCAACCAACAGTAAGTGAAAGGGGAAGAAACCTCTATCTGTAAAAAGAGAAGCTCAAGAGGAAAAGAAATATCTCTATTCATTATGGTACCTCATATGCTTTTGTAAGCTTAGAGAGCTTGGCAGCAAGAACTGAAGCAAGATGGGCATAAATGTCACGCCGAATCTTCTCTCATACCCCGGAGGTAACCCAATTTGTTTGTTCATTTAAGGCATCTGTTTAAAGTATGACCCGAAAATTATCCACGCGGTCAGTGGTAAAATTCCTCTAATAACAAGTCAAAAATAAGCAAGGCATAAACCTACAAATAGTTTCCTAAATGGCCAGAGCGTTATTTACCAACAAGATCATATTTCGACATCAGCCTCCTGTCTCAGACACAAACTTTCATTTCCGACAGATACAAGTAAAACAACTAATAGGCCACCAAGGAAGTGCAAAAGTACTAGAAGAGTCAAAGAACCATAAAAGAGCTTAGTTATAAGACAGCACAACAACAGACCTTCATTCTTGGCCTACTTTTACAGAGCATTAAGTTATTAGGCCAGACAAAGGCATTACAAGTTGCTGTACCTGCCATCAAATGCTTCGTTGAACTTGTCTAGAGTTTCACACAGAATGTGTCCAAGCATAGACTGGAAAGCTGGTTGTACAAAGCTGACGATTCACACAAAACACGATAAGCAACATATGATAAGTTATCCTCAACAGAGATTCTCTCTGTGTAAGCTAACCTCAAATGAAAGCATCATGACTGAAATAACAATGTGTCAAAAGGGAAAAATATTTCCACGTTCCAAGCAGCTTGAAGTAGTAGTCATACGGTAGAACCCGAAAAATGATGCGCTTTCAACGAGGTAAAATATCCGACAAATCCTTACTTGGAAGTAAATTTTCTTCAAGCGGCTCCCGCATCGAAGATCTAACATTATCATAATATGCGACCTCTCGGTCATACCTAATAAGCAGCACAAGAACCTGGATAAATAAAACGTGCTTAAAGTGATAGACAAATTACTAACCCCGACAGAACATAATCTTCGCCCACAAATAAACATGGAAACATCATGAACATGGCAGGGTCCATAGCTATGACCAAATTAAACTAAGCCGTCAGCTAGGCAACTGCTACAATGTAACTAGCCATTACTCTCCTACTATCAGGAAAACTGATCAGTTAAACACAAAGATGATTGCTCGAAAGCAACCATTGAACAACCAGCTGAAATAATACTCAGATTGTGAATGAAGGGGGCCATTTCCAAACTGGAATAATCACTTGAACAGAATAGCAAATCTCATTACAGGCTAGACCTCAACAGCTTTATCTCACCTACTCAGGCTAGACTTCAAAAACCAGATTATTATATCACAGAGGCAAACTTGTACAACCTAAAATTCAACAATATGTACTTCAAAAAAGCCGAGGAATCCTTTGTGTCAGCTCTTTAAAAAATGAAAATGCTCCTACAGCCCCTACTTCACATGAGCCAGGAAAACTTAAAAGAAGCGACATTTAAAGAAGTAAGAACATGAAGGCCTGTGCTGGATAACCTTAATGTACTTGCATTATTTAATAAACATAAAATCCAGTTGCTGCACCACCAATTGGAGTTCATCAGACAAAATTACCTATCTTACCCTGTTAAACAAGTCTCAAGAATTGAACTAAGTTTCTTTCCAAAACCAGGAACTGGTACCGACTGCACAGCTTCTTCAATCAAACGCCAACCCTAACATGTTCGGAGGAGTTCGCCCAATCATAATGTGTGTAAAGATAAAATGCATCCGCTTGCATTTCAAAATAGCAAAACAGACGAGCAAGTTCAATGTCCAGCAAGAACCAGATCGATACCTCATTTTCAGTAAAACTGGAACATTTTTCGTGGGCAGGTTCTTCACATCTTACGGTAGCAACAATGACCTTAACACGGATAGCATGATGTGTACATTAGCATTCTCATTATCAACAATATATCCAGTTGCCTCGCAATTAATTAACTCTCACATTAAGTGCAGGCAAGTCAAGGTCCTTATTTTCCGTAATGAACTTCCACAACTGCTGAGCACTCAAAGAAAATTCGGAACCAGGAACTACTCCCTTTCGATCTCCCACGAGCCCACCAGTTGCGCTAGGATGGAAGAACCGCTGTCTAAGGCAGGCCACCTTTTCGTCCAAGGAAATTCAACCACATGCAATAAAATAAGTACAGATAAAAGGTATAATCCATGCGGAAACCAATGCTCCAAATTCCACAAAAGAGCAAAAGAAGACGAAATGGAAGCATAACAAGTCTCCAAATATAGTTGCTCAAGAACGGGGACAGAAGAATAGTGAAAATCACCAAACTCAGTAACGACAATTGAACCCAGAAATATAAGAAAAAGCTGTCAATAGTGAGTGGCATTTCCACACTCTGTTGTCTTCAAGAACTTGATTGCTTTCGTTGCTCCCGTGACTCCCCATATCCCACATTGTCTCGATCTCTATAGTCTGTCTTCTCGGTATCTAGCTCTCGCTCTCTTGCTCATTGATCGATCTCCATAGTTCGTCTCCAAGATATTCCGCTCTCGCTCGTTGATCGTCAAGGAATCTCTAGCCTGTCTCCTCGGTATCTCGCTCTTGCTCAATCGATCGATCCTCAAGGGTAATTTAATTGATTTTACGTCTTTTCAAGTATCTACATAACTCTCTCGTTTAAGTTATTCTCGTATTCCCCTCAGATGATTCTCTTTCTGTACAATTAATTCATGCCTCCCTTCGGAAGCATTCATCTCCCTAAACTTTGTTCCAAAGAGATGATTCTGCAGCGTGCTCTTTCCTGTCAAAGCTCATATCTATATTTAGAAGAACTTAGGATGTAATCCATATCTATATTTAGAAAGATAATCTATTTTAGTACACACTGCTGCTCTGGGACCCATAATGCACACAATGCGGTAACAAAATCCACATTCGCTCAACTTTAAATCGTCAATTAGATTTTCTAGGCGAAGGACGTCGAAGGTGCCGTCTCCGTGAATAAATTGTACAGAAAGAGAATCATCTTAGGGGAATACAAGAATAACTTAAACGAGAGAGTCATGTAGATACTTGAAAAGGCCTAAAATCAAGTAAATTACCCATGAGGATCGATCGACTGAGCAAGAGCGAAATACCAAGGAGACAGACTGGAGATCCCTTGACGATCAGAGCGAGAGCGAAATATCTTGGAGACGGACTATGGAGATCCCTTGACAATCAACGAGAGGGAGAGTGAGAACCAGATACCGAGGTGACAGACTATAGAGATCGAGACAATGTGGGATATGGAGAGTCACGGGAGCAATGAAAGCAATCAAGTTCTTGAAGACTAGAGAGTGTGGAATTCGAACCTAAATGTTCATCGCACATTTCGATTAGGGCGCCTTTTTTTAATCATTCAAAAAGCAAGGGTAGTTTCGTTTTTTTCAAAGGAATGTTGACTCGTCGGTCAACATTATTAGTATGAAAATGATCCATGAAATGAATCGGGTACACAATTTGGGTAACAAAGCTGATGCTTTTGATTAATTGTTCAAACTACGAATCTCGGTTGTAATGAATATGCACATTGTCGCCAACTGCTTTAATTGTCAATTTATAGGGAACGTTTATGAAGGCAAACTTTTGTTGAATGAAGTATGACCACATTTCAACTCTCAATTTGCACAGTCAAACTTGAGTAGAGATGAGCACCAAATGTGTGGAAATGAAAAGTGAAATATTTATAGACCCAAAAAAAACATCAACAACAACTTTATCCTAAACTAATTGGGATCGGCGGTGACCCAAAAAAAAGAAAAAAAAAATCCAATACCTTCTTGTTTAAAGGATTGCTTCTACCAAGAATTGCTATCAATTTCTATTTTCTTCAATTAATTCATTGCTCAACAATCAATTACAGTGATCCTATTTATGCGTTTGATATAAAGAATGTAAACGGTGACATTTACTAGCTCAAGAAGATAACACGAATAAGCAATCCTGACAGCTAACGGTGAGTATCTGTCATTTAGTCTTTGTAGATCTTGGTCAAGCTAATGTTGGACACACCCCAAGTCGAAGTGTGGTCAAAAGACTTAATACTCCAAGGAGTTAATAGGAACTTGCAAAATTAGTGGATGGAGAATGACACCGTCTAGTTAATGGGCACCCGCACAAGAAATCCAGCCAAGTACTCGCTGGCTATTGAAATGCCAATATATATATATGTACACACACATAGGCTCAGGTAGCTGTCCAAAACAGCAACTGATGTAAAAAGTATTTTCTCTAGTTTTTGATGTAGGTGTTCATTCTTAAGAAGCAGCACCGCTGCAGCTGCACCTCTCTCCCCAACGCATAAAAACACGTGTCAATAAATGAAGACGAACACATTCCAAGTTTCCGCATTTCGCAAAGTCCCAAAAGAAATAATAGAACAGCCCCCAACCATGGGTCCAACAAGTTGTTAAGTCTGTTCATTGCTTATAATTTTAATCAACATCGACAACACTTTTATTATAAACCAATTGAGGTTGACATCGATAAATCCCAAAGATTCATAAAATTACTTATAATTTTGATAGACAGCAAAAATTGCTCAGCTGACGATGTACTCGATCTCCATCTCAAATTACCTCCACAATAACTTGCATCTGTTCAGTGATCAAACGGTGTTTTTGAGGATTGCAATTAAACAGTGAATAATTGCTCTAAGAGCAATAACATATTCTATGCAGTTTGTGGTCTGTACATTGGCTTATTACTGCACAGTCGCGGCATCAACCAGTAATCTGACCTCTCTTTTTTTTATAGCAATTTTCACAATTGCAGAAGATAACATTAATATTAGTATGGACAATGGGGCCTAAACTCTTCCATCAATTTTCATAAGAGACAAAAGAAAGGGCAGATCTATATTAACTGAATCAGCGCAATCAAAGCAAAACTCGCCCCTTCCCATATGGTGAAAGCCAAGGGATCTAACGTTGTAATGCTCCGGTCAGTGGCATTAGGCTCGGCGTTCCCTCGATGTTATTTGTCGCATCATCCAAATGCACTACCGCCATTGCCGACAGCACTTTAATGGCTGCAAAGTGTCATTGCACCATTTCAGGAAAAGATCCACAAGCAAGCAAGAGAAACACGAAAATATTTGCCGCATATAAAATTTCCATACTGCCAAATGAGCAAGTTTTGTGAGTGCTCGAAACATTGCTTAAAAATTATGCAAGGGGCAAATGAGGACTCTTTCCAGCTTTTTCCCTTGCTTTCGCTTAAGACCACGTCCCCTTGCATAGTTTTGTATACCTGTCCAAACATCGCTTGTGGGCATACAAAAATTATGCAATGGGCAAATGAGGACTCTTTCAGCTTTTTCCCTTGCTTTCACTTCAACCACACCTCTTGCATAGTTTTGTATATCCGCAAGCAATGTTTTTCTTGCTCTGTTCATCCATTTCGATATCAGAAAGGGGACCAGAAAAAACCCAGTGACTTCCGATTCCATCACATCCGAAAGGATTTTCTGGTAGACGACCAGGTTTCCAAGCTTCCACTGGTCCACACAATTTTTCATTCAGGTTTGCCTGCATAAATTTAATATAGTTTGTGCAGATCCCACCAAACAACATTAAGTGAAAGGGGAAGAAACCCTCTATTTGTGAAAGGAGAAGCCCGAGAAGAAAAGAAATATCTCCGTTCATTATGCTACCTCATATGCTTTTGTAAGATCAGAGAGCTTGGCAGCAAGTACTGAAGCACCATGGGCATCAATGTCACGCCGAAGCTTCTCTCCTACCCCAGATGTACCCCATTCAGTTTGTTCAATTAAGGCATCTGTTAAAAGTATGATACGAAACTTATCCATGCAGTCGGTAGTAAAATTCCTCTAATAACAAATCAAAAGTAAAGCATGGCATCAACCGACAATAGTTTCCTAAATGGCCAGTGTTATATACAGACAAGATCATACTTTCACATCAGCCTCCAGTCTCAGACACAAACCTTCATTTCCGACAGATACAAGTGAAAAAACTAATTGGCCACCAAGGAAGTACAAATGTCCGAGAAGAGTCAAAGAACCAAAAAAGAGCTTATTTATAAGACACAGCACAACAACAAACTTCATTCTTGGCCTAGTTTTACAGAGCATTAAGTTTACAACATTAGGCCAGACAAAGGCATTATAAGTTGCCGTACATGCACATCCTTTGTCAAATAAAGTCATATAAGACTGAGTGCAGTCATGAGCAGCCACAAAAAAACTCTTTCCCCTTCATTCAAAGCCTTATCTAGAGTTTCACACCAAATGTGTGCAAGCATAGACTGGAAAGCTAGTTGTACAAGCAGCCGATTCGCACAAAACACAATAAGCAACATATGATAAATTACCCTCAACAGACAGACTCTCTGTGTAAGCTAACCTCGAATTGAAGAATCATAACTGAAATAAAAATGTGTCAAGAGGGAAAAATATTTCCTCAACAAGCTTGAAGTGGTAGTCATACGATAGAATCCGAAAAATGGTGCACTTTTACCATGGAAAAACATCCGATAGATTCTTACTTGAAGTAATTTTTCTTCGAGTGGCTCCCGCTTCGAAGATCTAACATAACCTCTCCGTCATACCTAATGTGGAGCACAAGAAACTTGATAAGTAAAACGTGCTTATAGTGACAGACAAATTTCTAACCCTGAGAGAACATAATCTTCACTCAAAAGTAAAACAGCGAGACGTCACAAACAGAGCAGTGTCCATAGCTATGGCAAAATCAAACCAAGCCATCAGCTAGACAACTGCTACACTGTAACTAGCCATTACTCTCCATCGGGAAAACTAATCAATTAAACAAATAAGATGATTGCTCGAAAGCAACCATTAAAGAACCAGCTGAAATGATACTCAGATTGTGAATGAAGGGGGCCATTTCCAAACTGGAATAATCACTTGAACAGAATAGCTCTCTCTCATCTACACAGGCTAGACTCAACAGCTATATCTCACCTACTCAGGCTAGACTATATCACAAAGGCAAAATTGTACAACCTAAAATTAAACAATATAAAAGCCGAGGAAAACTTTGTGTTCGCTCTTTAAAAATGCACTTGTTCCAAGAAAAGAAAATGCTCCTACTGCCCCCACTTCACGTCAGCCAGGAAAAACTTAAAGAAACGACATACATAGAAGTAAGAACATGAAGCCAATTGCGCTGGATAACCTTAATGTACACTTGCATTGCCTAATAAATATAAAATCCAGTTGCAGCACCACCAATTGGAATTCATCAGATAAAATTACTTATCTTACCCTGATAAACAAGCCTCAAGAATGGAAATAAGTTTCTTTCCAAAACTATGAACTGGATCCGACTGCACAGCTCGAATTTCAAAATAGCAAAACAGACAAGCAAGTTCAATGTCCAGCAAGAACCAGATCGATACCTCATTTTCAGCAAAACAGGAATATTTTTCGTGGGCATTTTCTTCACATCGTAGCAACCATGACACCACGTATGAAGAAGATGCTTGAAGGGGCACTAGGAAAATACTAAAGCAACAACCTCATAGAGAACATTCCAGAAACTGTATGTCACTAGAGCAGAGCAAAAGCCTCACGTATTTGAGCACTATATCGGAGACAGCCAAAGGGACAAGAGCACTCTGCTTTTCAAAAGCAGTATCATCCTGGATAAAAATGAGACGGGTTAATTAATTTCAATGAGCGTAAGCTACACAGAAATCAATCTTATGGGTTAGTAAGGGGGGCAAAGTCATACAAATGTGGAACAGAAAGAAAGATAAGATAATACGGGAGCTACCAAATAGAACTTAATGGACGAAGTTAAGTCGTTGAACATGAACAAAATAAGCTATTACATCCCATGCAAAATCATCTAGTAAGTATAACACTCACTCCTCTTTTTCTTCCATCGGTCCCATAACCACCACAGGCGCATGGCTCGCCAAACTGCGGGCCTTTAAATCACATCTAGTAAATATAACATTCACTCTTCCTTTTCTTCCATCACTTCCCTCCAAGTCAATGCGCCTGCAGCTTTCGCTAGCCATACACCGTGGTGGTTTGGGACCTGGAAAACGCTAACCTATGCTGCACGGAAACGCTCCCAAAGGCATTTTTTTTGCATTTTTTGCGAGTCCGACGTGTTGGCGCCAGACACGCCCGGACACGGCCGGATACACTCGGACACGCGGACAACGCGTGTCCATACATCGACACGCTGCCAACGATCGGGACACACAAGACTCGCGTGTCCCAAAATTAATTTGGTCATATCTCACTCACGAGAATGGCTCCCACTCCGTCAAATGTTTTGTAATTTTCTCTCTCACCGATAGTTTCTCTCTCCTATTTTCTTCTCTCCTTAGTTCCAGAGGAAAAAGAGGACGGAGGAAGCACATGTAACCACAACTTCTTCGCCTACGTTTCTCTCCGGCCATAACGTCAAACGTCGGCGACACCTTCAACTTCCCGAACTGCCTTCCCGTCGCCCTCGCCCTCATCCCCTCGCCTAGGCGGATAGGATCAAGCTCTCGTCAGATCCGGCGAGGTCGGCTCTCGTCCAGCCCTCGAGGGTCGACACTTCACCAGATCCGACGAGTGAGCCCTCGTCCAAATACGGCGTCGGCGGACCTCGCCATATCCGACGATAACGACACTCGCCTGTGACCAGCCGTCGGCAATGGCGGTGGCTTGTATCAGGCAAGGTCCGCCCTTGTCCAGGCGGCGAGGGTCGACGCCTCGCCAGATCCGACAAGGTAAGCCCTCGTCCAGATACAGCGTGGGCGTTCCTCGTCAAATCCGGCGATCGTGACCCTCGCGTGGCCAGCCGTCAGCCATGGTTGCGGTGCCGTGCGTGGACAAGGAGAAGAAGAAGAAGACAACAGTGAAAAATGGAGCGAGTGAAAAGCGGAGAGAGAGAGAGCGGTATCGGGAACGTAACTGCGAGGACAGGTTTCGCAGAGTGGAAAAAATTGAGATTAAACGTGGGAACTATTTGACACGTGTCTCCCCCTCTTTCTCTATTTCTTGGGAGATGTGGGACATGGAATTAACGAATAGGGAGAAAGGGAAAGAAGAGCAATAAGGAGAAGACGATGGAGAAGCCGAAGGTGGACGTGGAAAGAACCTGGGTCTTCCCTGAGCTGTCCAATAAGGAAAATGTCAATTTCTATTTTTGACCAAAAAAATGTCAATTCCTATTGGCTATTAGGCCTGTGTGCTGAAGAATGTTGATAACACGACAGCTTCTTGAAATTTAACATATCATGCAGCAACGAAGCCATGCAAGCTTAGCATAAACAGAACTCAATTTCTAAATGAATTATTATGTAAATTCATTCTAGGTCTCTTTTATTTATTTATTTGTGAAATTATAAAATAATAATTTATTATGTATGTATAAAAATTTATGTTTAATACATAACGTGTCTCCGTGCGTATCGAAATTCTCTATTTTTTTTTTCCAAATCACGTGTTGACATGTCGTGTATATTTCATATCTTGTGTCGCGTCGGTGCAACATATGCGCTAACACCCTTTAGATGCATACATCGTTGGTGCCGAGTTAAATGTGTTCTTCCCTGCCTACACAAAATAGAATAAGTTTGGCGATGTAATCAATATTATAGGGACACCACAATGTTAAAAAACCCCCACATTCACTATTCAGTTTGACATCGTTGATGAGATTTTGCAGTCCCAAGATTTGGGATCGGATGTGCCATCGCCATGTACGAGTTGTGAGTAAAACAGAACACGAGAATACCTAATAAATGAGGGAGTTTAACACACAAGCGATCTACAACCAACGCAACTTGTTGATTTCGCTTTCAGTCTGGTCCGTCTGAATGGTGAACAAAACAAGTAATATTATATGTAAATTATCTTCTAATTTTTGTATTTGACTTGCAATATATCCTTAATTATTACTGTTCTAGTTGTTCACGGTTTTCCTTGATTTTCAGTTCATTTTTTTTTTTTATCGATCCTCTCTCTTTTCATAGATCAATGTGTATCTTTTGTGGAGGCAACAGCCTCACATTTTCAGTCAGAATTCGGAAACTAAGGCAAGCTATATGCTTCTCTCTCTCACTCACGCTGCAAAAGGCCGGTGGGATGATCCTGCAAGAGTGCGAGAATTTCTGCCGAGGAGAAGGGTTTGAAGAAAGTCCCAGGCCAGAGTTGGATCGAGCTGAATAAGAAGATCTCTGTGTTTTGTCTAGGAGCGTCTTGCAGTTGGGTATGGAGGATGTTTATGGCATTCTTGAAAAATTGACTCTTCAAATGGGAACTGAAGACGTTATGCCTGCATATTGTTAAAGACAAACAGTGGTACAAAGTTGATGATGCTAAATTAGCCTCTGTTCATCGAATTGCTAATTTCTTCACCCATGTGGCCAAAAGATTATTGAAATTCTCTAAAGTCTTGATAGATTTAGCTGAAAGATGACAAGAAAGGTTTCAATAACTAAACTCAGAATTCTACTCATTCTTTAGATGCTTCTCATGACTAGCAGTGATTCATTTGTGGAAAAGGTTTCTCTGTACCGAGCTATCTGTACATATTGTTTTAATCAGGTGGGATGTCACCATTATTGACCCTTTCAAATCCAAATGATTTCTGCCTCACATTTTGGCAAGTCATGCTTGTCTGGACCTTCTTGTTTTCTCGTGTTTATCTTCTTCATACTCTGCAATTTGTTCCAATTTGTTGCTGTTCTCCCTTTGAAACTCTCTTTGTGGATCATGCATGCTGCATAGTACATCTGAATAGCATGTGGGATCGTCATCTTGGTTTTGTTGATACATGGATGGTAGCAATCATAAATTACATGCCGTTGCCGTATGTCCTGTGAATCTGTTCAGCCGTTGCATGAGAGTTAAATGCCAAAGGCCGAGCAATTGCTCACGCATCTTTCATAATTCCATTTTTGTCCAACGTTTCGACTGTAAGACACTAACAAAGATACTTCCTTTTCGCCCTTTGACAGTAGAAGATGGAAATGAAAGATGTGCTTCTTTGTTTCACTTAACTGAAACTAAAACAACGGGAAGGCTGGATCGCCGATACATGTTGCTTTGGATGAGCAAGGGTCGGTCGTGTTCGTAGTAAAAGTCTAGCTTGTACAATTTGTGAGGGTGAATAAGTTAGCTGCGCCTTTCAGATCATGATCGAGGACCTGTTGGCCGGTATCATCTTCTTCTTCTGTTATCTCCGTTTTGTGATCTTCCAAGATGACTTGATGATCACTGCACAATATTTCATGCAGAATATACTTTTAGGATCAAACCAAAGCTAGTAAGTTCAAGTCAACTGTTAAGATCTATCAATCGAAATCTAGGCAGCGTTAATACTAATGTAAGTCACCGCCGTAACTTAGTTACGTTCTTTCTTTGGTTGTCTTTCTTGATGAACAACCATGCATGCTCCTTTCCTCCTCCGGGCGTATGGAAATATCAACGGATAGCAACATACTTTACATGACTAAATAAAGACATTCACCGTCATTTTCATCATAAGACTATGGTTTTCGTAATTATCTCGCGACCTGTTTGTTCATAAATTTTAGTTTATTTAGATAAATGGTCATTTTATGTTCATCCTACTAACACAGATCATTTGCAGAAGATATGTGACTACTTCTATCATATCATCAAATGGTTTAATATGGATATAATTTGATCTGATGTGTGATGTATTGGAATTCATCGAGGCAATATTGCCTGCGAAGTTCGCAATTCCATCGAATTGGTAGATCGTATGTCTATCCGCATAATGAAAGTATATCTTGTCAAGACACAATGAAGAATTTAAATGATACTATTACTTACCTTCTTTCGTCGATAATTTCACTTTCCAAATTCAGCCCGTCATTCCTATCGTCTGCAATGTCCAGAATGGGCCTCATATCGTCACATCCACCCTCAAACCCTTGCTTGATCTGAAAGTCCGACGGGAACGCGGAGTCCCGCATGGCCCATGCACCAAAATCATGCAAAGACGCCTGATCGTGCCCCTCCTGGCCATTACCCATATAACCTTCCACGTCCTGGCCCGGATGGCCGCCGGTCGGCTGATCATAGCCATACCCCGGACCCAGCAGATCCCCCCGGCTCACGATGTCGCAGCCTACCTCTGCCGCCGCTGTAGGATCGATGATCTGCTGCATGGCGGCCTCCTGCTGGGCCTGGGCCTGGGCGCGGCAGATCTCGAGCTGGCGGAGGACAAACTCGAGCTCGGCCTGGCAGAACTCGATCTGGCGGTGGAGGTCGCGGATGATACGATAGCAGCCGAGGACGGGGTCGTGGGCGCGAGCGTCGGACTGGTAGATGATGGTGCGCATGGCCTCGTCCTTCTCGTGGGGGGCGAGGTTCTTGATGACCTTGGTGATGTTGCTGACGCCGAAGAGCTTGTGGGCGTTGAGGAACTGATGCTGGCGGTCATAGGGGAAGTAAGGGGCGAGGAGGCAGTTGGGCTCGCACTTGCGGCGCTGGTACTTGCAGGCGGCGCATGCAGGGGTGGTGGAGCTGGTCTTGGAGGAGGAGGAGGAGGAGGAGGTGGTGGGGTTGTGGGTTGGCGTGGTGGTGGTGGTGCTTATGGTGGAAGTGGATGCTGCTGTTGTTAATGCTGAGCTGGGTCGTGGGGAGGAGAAGTTCATGGTTATTGTAGGGTTAGAGAGAGATCGGGCGCGTCTCCGGCGGGAATGCATGTGCAGTTATCCTTGCTTTCTGTTTACGAACGTTGCGTTGGGCTCTCCTCTTGATTGCCGAGGATTCTGCGCGCCCGGCGTGTGTGGATGGAACGGGAGATGGAGAGAAATATATGGGAGGAGAGACAAAGACAAAAACACTTTTAACACAGAAGAGAGAGAAAGCTGCGTTAGTTAAGAGAGAGAGAGAGAGAGACCCTATTTTTGGGGAGTTTAAGGAAGACGAATCTGTCAAGGTGGTGGGGGGAATTGAAAAGGTTGGCCCACGACATTCTTGGATAATCAATTTGGACTTGAATACGTAAAAATTCCTAAATTTGGGTGTGTTGGTGTTGGTCGCTGTCTTTTATAACCACTTTTCCGTTTTTTTTTTTTTTTGGATCTTTCCTTTCCTCTTTTTATACTTAGGTAAGTAGAAAGTGTAACCGACAATCGAACACCAATTTCTTGGAATTATGGTAATCGTAGAGCGACGGATCGTATGCCAAGCATTTTGCAATATGCAGTTTACGCTCGTGACGTAGTTTTTTTTTTTTTTGGTAGGATAAATCTAGTGAAACTTCTTTGCATATTAAGTATGTTAATGTTTGACCAAAAAAAAAAAAAGTAGGTTAATGAAAATACTTCGTGTGCGCCCCCGTCACAGGCCCACATAGGCCCGGCTCACCCAAGCTTAATACCCCGGTACCCTTGCTCGAGTCCACAGAGGTTGGCCTCGCTAGGGGTAGATGAGGGCGTAGGAAGAAGTAAGAGGAAAAATGAAAGAGAAAATAGGAAGAAAATAAAATAAAATATATTAAAAAATATTAAAAAAAGTCCTCGATAAAATATTATTAAAAATTATCTACGTTAGTGCCGATCATGCTACATGGGATGGCCAATGTCTAATTAGCGATTTTCAGTTAAAATCAATCGGATGTATTAAATTGGCATAAATATAAAAAATTTATGGTCCAATTGAAAAAAAAAATTATGGCTAAATTAACGCAATTGCAATAAATTTAGTATATTTCGGACAATTATCCATATGATTATATATTGAGAAAGTATTGGTTTTAAAGTTTCTATAGCTTGAGCAGCAAAAGCACATTTATCCGGCTCCCTCACCCTCCACATGGCTTTATTCTATACGTGACCACCTTTTGCTTATGTCATGTCTTGATGTCGAAAACTCTTATTTATTTCGTATTTCTAAGCAATGAAATATTATTTTCAGGCCAAAAAAGAAAAAAAAAATTATACGGCTTTGAGATCGTGACGCGTAGCATGTCAACGGAACAATTTATTCTGTCGAAAGTAATTTGAGTGCCGCTCAAATGGGAGCACCATTCCTCATTTTGTTGAGGTCTTAAATATTGTTGGATGCTAGACAATGGAAAGAAACTAACCATACGAACTTTTAATCCTAATCCGTTTTTGTGACCAGAGCCACTTGGGATTACAGATGAAATTGATCCAATCCTCCTCCTTGCTTTTTAAGAGCATTTGATTTTACTGTCTGGATTTGCCAAAGGCTGCATCAGAAAGAAGACTGAGCATTAAGCCAGTCGCGTTTGAGAAGAGCAATAGCCATGAAATACCCAAAGTCGAAGAGGACGACAAACCCAAACAGTGCCCCCGACATCCTCCTTTCTCATCCTCTGGCAAGTTGCCGAGGACCAGCGACCATGGATTCGAGCACGACACCAGCATCTTGAGCCTGGAATCGGTGGACCCGAGCCCAGGGGCTGGGATCCAGGCACATGCATTGGTGTCTGGAGCCTGGCATCCATGCACCGGGGCCCAAGAGCCTAGAACTCGCGCACAGGCGCTAGGGGGCCAGGCACATCGCTAGGTTCTTGGGCCCGGCTTCTGTGGGCTTGGGGACTGGTGCCCAGTATCTGGTCCATTGAGGCGGTGTCAGGGTTCAAAGAGGCCGGGTTTGGGACCGTGCCTCTGCCCAGCTCCCGTTACAGGATCTATTAAAGTTGTTGTCCTACATCATTTGATAATATGTTGTATATGCTATTTACATTCATGTATTCTCCTTTCATTTAATAAATTTAAGTTTTGGGTTAGATTTTTTAATCAAATTCCACTAAATCCGAGATCGGGACCCCGTTTCCCGCAACCATTTCCTTGTTGTCCGTGCCAAAAATCATAAGCACCCGAATCTTGCATGTCTATTTAGGAAAAAGTGAAAAAACACACACACACACACACATATATATATATATATATATATTCTTTTCAAATGGCACAAATTTATTTCAAATTCATTTTCCAGTCTTAAGTTGAAACATTTTGCGTTCATCCCGTGCACGCTTCTTACCTTACTTTTCTTGTCTGTTTATGAACTTGTTGTGGGCTTGGGCCAATTGGGTTTGACTTTGGCCCGGGCCATACGGGGGGTGGGTTGGGGTTCAAGCCACGCTTTGCACGTGCGCAATTAATTTCTCTTTCCATGGTGGCCGGACAAAATTGCAAATCCTCCACCCTCGCCTTGATTTTCTCCTTTTAATCAGTGGAATTGCCTAACCTGAGGATCAATTAGACACATCACACACACGTTTAAGGTATAACATGTAGTCTAAATTTTGTGTGCTTTAAAGTTATTATTCTTTTGTTATTAAACAGGATCATTTTTCTTTTCCTTTTTTTTTTCACAACCGAACAGGGTCACTCTTGTACTAAAAATGCCATTGTAATTTCTCTTTTGCTATTAAACAAGGTTATTCTTTTTTTTTTTTTTTTGGTCGAACATGAAATGGTCGTTCTTCAAAAGGTACTAAAAATGCGATTAAAGGCATTTTTTTTTGTACTTTATATTCTAACAATAATTCAGTCAGATTGCTTTTGGAGAGAGTTTCCGACAATGTAACCCTTTTTTGTTTGGTCGAATATGCGAAGTTTTGAGAGTAGCATATGCCAAGACGCAAAAATATTGAAAAACAAATTAAAAATAAACAACAACAAAAAATGCTAACAAAGTTATAAAAAAAAAAAAAAGAGGCAAAAATTGGGGAAGAATGCAAGAGCGAAAACCACAAGCAGGCCTCCTGTCCTGTCGCTCTGCATCGAGTTCCTTCGTGTGTCGACTTAGATTTTTTCTTCTTCTTCTTCTCGAGACTTCAGGTTTGAAATTTTTTATCTCGCTCGCTTCGCTTTTTTTCCCATCGTTTCCTTCTTCGGATTGTTCTGCGTAATACGTTGGTCAGCTGAAGAATCTTCGATTCGACGATGATAATCACTTCGCGGGGATTGATGACTTTGGCATTTGTCGTTCTTTCGTGTTTCCGTTGATTAGAGGTGAAATGGTTCAGTGTGCAGATCAGAATCTTGATTATTTTTTTTTTTTTGCATCCATAAGACAGTGCGCATGGATTTGTTTTTGCTTTAGTTGGGTTATTGTTGTTGCATATGTTTGGGCTGTGGATTAGGGTAGGAGATAAGGAAAAGAAGCGAGCCTTTTTATTTTTTTTGCTCCTTTTCTTCTCCGACATTTGTTGGGGAAAGGGGCGATTGGCACTGCATTTGAAGATGGAATTAGTTGATGTCATGAATGAAATCATGTTGAGGGAATCCAAAAACGAAGGAACCGGTACTTTCCGTTTCTGTCTGGTAAATGGGGCGAGCCTACTTTGGAAAAAAATATGAAAAAGACAACGCTTGTTAGTTTGATAGTTTTCGGGGATGGGCTTTATGAAGGTGCAGGAGAGGTTAATCTTAATAGGCGTTATCTCAGGTTGCCTTCGATGATGCTAGTTATTAGAAATCGGGAAGTTTCGTGGTTGAGCTCTTCTTTTCGCGTCCATTGGATGGAGAAATTTTTCGTGTGGCTGTTCCTTCACTTCCACCTTCAAAGTAGCGGTTGGAGAGACTTCCTACAAAATGTTGGGTAGCTCTGTGTTGGTGACTTGAGTTGCCTCAATTTCAAAATGCTGAGTTACTGCAGCTTTTCATTGTACTGCTCTCATAGTTCTAAAGGTTGGGATACACGTAAAAAGTAGTGCCCTTGCTGGCATGATCGATTCTTATTTAACCTTCGTATTGCAATTTCATGAGCAAAGTTTCTGGAGGCATCTGCATTTCTAGTGCATCATGAGTTTCCTTGTCTCAAGCCTTTTAAGATCCATGAACCACTCTGTTTCGAATACTGTCTGACCACATCTTCCATCTGCTTTCCGGCGAACCATCTAGATCCTTGTAAAAACCTCTTTATGTGTCCTGTTATAGCGGTAGCAATTACACTATTACAACTGATTCACTATAAATCCTCTTCTAGTTCAACTGCTTCAATTTCAGTACATGCTACTGGAAACTAGGAATGAAATAATACTTGCCCTAAATCCATCCTCTTGAGATCATAAGCTATGCCTAGTGCTTTGCACCTCAAGCCGACGCCCGAACTTACTACCGCAGCCCCTTCTTCTTTCACGTGATCTCTAGTACATTACATTGTTGGCATTTTATACTGCACTATCTGTTCTGTATTGCATAGAACTTAACTGAATCTCCTCTATACCTGTCTATGCAAAAGAAATGGAGAGCGACCCTGAGATTAGCATGGTAGGAGGTGCTGATGGTCAGGTTGCATGGTCTAGAAAGAAATAAATGACAAGATCAAAGTTTTTTTTTTTTGGCCTACTTACAAGCAGTCATAAAGCAGTTGGTTAGCCAAAATTGAGATATACTCTTCTGTGCATTGTGGCCATAGTATTTTAAGGTGTCTTATATTACATAGGGCAGTGATTTGCATTTTAACAGACTCATCATGATTGATCTGTTTTGCAGTGACACGAGAACCGAGGCATTGACTCATAGAAGTAAATTGGTTAAAATAATGGACTGAGATTCGTAGGGAGTGCTGCTGAGAGTTTAGGCGGTCTAGGATTGAGGAACATGAAAAATTGCTCTTAAGGATCTTAAGTTATGAGTATTTCAGGCCCCGAAACCTCTAAGCTTTGACTGTAGGAGTGATTACCACTGTTATCAGAGACTTGCTCTCTTCTCAGTTTTGGAAATGCACTATTTACTATTGATATCATAGACTCATTATCTTTTGAAATTGCAGTTCTTTTGTTAGTGTTATCGTCCACATCGTTCTTTTTCGAAAATGAAATTGTCCTTTAATTTGTACTTGTACTTCTTGTTTGTATGCAACAACGTCGGAAATGATAGGTGCACCAAGACATGGCAGTTAAGCCGACAGTTGCATTGAGGGCTATCCTTGTTGGAAGTATAGCTGCATTTGCAAAAATAGGCGGCGCTATGAAGGCAGCAGGTGGTGTCAAGTTGGGGGCGGCCGCAGCTGCAGTGACGGCTGCCGCAACTGCTGCTGTGAGCTCTAAGTCGGATCAGAAAGATGCTCCCCATCAATCCTGAAGCCTTCTTTTGCTTCTGCAGCCAGGAGGAGACGTTTGTAGCATAGTTGTCCTCGGCATAGAGGTTTTTCCTTTTCTTCTATTTTTGAGGTTACTCCTGTGAGCTGTTAGAAAAGCTGGTCTTGTCCAGGATCAAGCCAAATTTGTCCCAAGATGGTAGGAAAGGTCTTGAAACAAGCTTTGTTCGGACTTGTACTCCAGATATGTTATTGAAATAGAAAGCAATTATTTTTCTTCTTTGATGTTGGAGGAACGTTCATGGCATCAAGCAAATGTGAATTCAATGTCAGAGGGGGTGGCCGATCTAGCATTTTCCGGTTCTTTTGGGTCAAATGCCATTTGGATTATCTATCGGTTAAACGTGCCTATGCAAAGGCTTGTTCGCCAAAGGTGGATCGGTCTTCATTTTTGAGGTAAAAGTAGGTCCAGTTCTGCAGGAAGATCTCGTTCGACATATGCTCTTTATATCGTATTTCGACAATCCTGTTGCGTGTTTTTAAAAATAACTGAAGCTCCTAATCAAGTCGTTGAAGCCTGTGCCACTGTCACCATCCCAAGTATAAATATCTGCGAACAGGGAGTATATTGTTCACCAGACCATGCCAAAATGCCAAAATGCCTCGTCGAGCATTTGCAAGTACAACAGAAATGACCTAAAAGAAGAGCGAATGCTCTTCATGAATGAGTCAAAGGCAAACTTTATATTCTTTTAAGGTGAAACTCCAACCTCAAGACTCTCACAAGAGCTGGGCACTATACATTCAGATGGTTTACAGCCCATAAAAACATATGAATGCTCTTTATTTAAGGGACTATAGGAACTGGATGGCAAAGTCTCCATCCTCTGCTTCTGCTTTAAGGAAACTGCTGAATGTGTTGCCGAATTTCGTTCAGACGTGGATAGAGCAGTTGTGAACCTTGCAGATGCAACCTGTTAGAGCAATCGAACTTCTCTGCCTTCAGTCTAAGTTACAAGTCAATTAGCTGCAGCCACTTTTCCCGCCTCTGGAAAGTGCTTCCATTCTATTCCAAGCCCAAGACCAATCATAAACATCACTTGCAGGGTTTATGTGGTGAACAGACTTCAGTGGTGAATTGTTAATGGTTGACAATAGGAGCATTTTGCCAATTTTGGCGCACCGTGATACGTTTCAACTATGAGGCTCTAAGCTTTCTGATATTGCCATGTCTCCAGAAAGGTCAACTCCATTCAATGCAGTTGCAGATCAAAGCTGATGCACACTCGATTTGGATTTACCACAAGAGAAATCTGGCTCATCAACCGAGTGCAATACAAGATCAAGCTTTGGGGATTCTAATTCGAGAACCACCTAAGAGAGAGAGAGCATTAACTGCTAACAATAATCATAGCATTCAACAGAAAAGAAGATTCGATTTTTGTGAACTCCCAAGCCTGTATGTATCAAAGGCCTAAAGCAGATGATGTTTTTCATCTCATTCAATTTTAGGCTCCGTTTGTTTAGCAGAAAATTAATGATTTGGAAAATATTTTTCTAATAATGATCTTTTGTATCGCTTATAATTATTAGCTGATGAAAAATGTTTTTTATTGTAGAAGACAATTCATAATTTGAAAAATATTTTCGAAAAATAAATTTGGACATTCACTTTTCAAAATCTTCATCGAAGCTTCAAGGGAAGTGATTAAGAAAAGGAAACAGAAAGGACCTACGGAAGTTCAGTTGATAGGGTTTCCCATAAGAGAAGTATCTTGTTATGTGTGTTTCAGCAGTAATGACTTTGTAATTTCCCTGAAACATTAAAATTAACGAGAAATGGCACTAACCAAGGTGCCATGAAATCAAGAAGTATGTCATACCAGTGAATTTACCCCAACTCGAAGGACTGGTGCAGGAACATAAAGGTTACATTGCGGACCAAAAGACTGCAGGAAGAATCCATGCAAATATCAGTACAATAGTAGAGAGGGGTGAACACGTTTGACAAGGTTCAATCGAACTGAGAACAAGTATAAAATATCTATTTACCGGCCAAAATCTTCCTATATTGAAGTCATTAACATATGCAACTCCTTTACCCCATCCACGGAAAGAAATGAATGTGTCCTTAATTTGGGCGACTTTATTGACATGGAAACTGCCAGCATAAAAGGCAGGTTCTCTTGTTGCACCATCTACAGAAAAGAAACAGAACCAAAGATGTTCGTTTATATTACTTCAGTAGGTGATGTACAATGCAGGGAAACATGGTCTAAAACCACAAATAACAGATGAAAAAACCATGAAATCGATAGAACAGGCATGCCATTACTTTGAAGATTTTACAAGAACATACCAGATTTATTGATACTTTTGTTAGATAGAACTTTCATGACTCCTGAATGTCCGACCTGAACAATAGGATTGATTTTTGTTGCCTCATTCAGGTTGTGCAAAGGAATTGAGAACATTTTCCACCCAAGCAGAACTCTTCCATTTAAGTAAACAGAACTGAGAATACCCTGTCAAGGTAAAGGCGGACAGAAAGATAAACCTTTTCATAAAAGCATGGAGGCGAGGACAAGAAAGTCATCCATGGTGAATGAAGTAACACATCCTATGAAATCAAGTACTTTCCATTAAAAGCAACTGTGCAGTTAGCTGTCACAAGGAAGCTTTGATGAGGATCTCTGGAGATAATCGTGTGAGCCTCACGGCAAATGTTAGGTCATAATTATCATCCTTGTTAAGAATCTCATAACCACAAACACCAGAAGAAGAGACCAGGAAGGTAAGATTCAGGGGCTGTCAAGAGCTTGATGAGGTTTTGCAAAAGTGTAGATTTTGAGAATTTACCATCAAAGTATCTCCAACAATTATTGCAATTGTCGGCACACTCCACAGATGCCCTATATAGAATGTAGTAGAAAAATGCATGATTTTTAGGAAATGGAGGAATTTTACTGAAATTGCAAAAGCCTGCAAAGAAGGTGGTCCCTATCTCAAAAAGTTAAGCAATAACTACTAACAGTATACTTGAATTTTACTGAACAATGTTCCTCCGATTACCAAGTTGGATATTCAATTTGAGTACTACAGCTTTTCAAAGTTTCATACATAATTGTGGGATTATCGCAAAGATCGAATTAATCAGCAACAATTTAATCACTTTGAAATTCAAGTATACTCTAAGGTAAATATATATATATATATATATATATAT
This sequence comes from Rhodomyrtus tomentosa, assembly GCA_028455895.1. Taxonomy (NCBI): domain Eukaryota; kingdom Viridiplantae; phylum Streptophyta; class Magnoliopsida; order Myrtales; family Myrtaceae; genus Rhodomyrtus; species Rhodomyrtus tomentosa. Next base: position 35,066,560 of record JAPCWY010000009.1, on the reverse strand, counting down.
TGGTAAGGAAAGGTAAATATTTTTGTAGCTTGACTAATTCTAGATTTACACTTGAGCATTAAAACACGCTGACTTTGTTTCAAATCATGTTCGACTGTGCCAAAAAAGGGAAACATAACAAACAACCATCTCAATCTTCATAAATATACCCTACCTTCATGTCAAACAAGTAGGATCCATAATTTACTCGACCCATGTTCTCAACCTATAGGTAGAACAACTGCATTAGTTTTGCCATGGAGGTGAACAAGAATATTTCCAACATATCGCACCTACTCATTGAAAAGTGAAACAAACGAAATACTTGAGAACTTCACGTCACAATCATCTTGTTTCAAAAAGTTAGGTTTCCATGTTCATTGAAACCATCAATCTCAACTACCACTCTAAACAAGGGGATACCCAGCAGATGTTAATTGCAGGGATGAAGTAGAAACTTCAAAGTGAAGCAAGTATAATCAAATACAAATGTTACGTGCAGCTAAAATGGCATCTCTAAACAACTAAGTGACGTTCCTCTGGATACATGTATGAGGTAATATGCCTAAAATAAACATATTTGCATATGTATACAATGTTGGACGACCTATTTACTCAAAAGGGTCAAGCTATGGTTAACTTTGTGTACATTTAAAATGCATTTCAACAATTTAGCCTCAGATTAATTCTATCTCTACAGTCAATTAAGACTGTTGGATTTATTACTTTAGAGTATTAGCAAGTTGGGGGTATAGGTGTAATTATCTAGGCTTGACTCTAAGCCTATAAGTACTCTTTCTTACTTCAAAAATAAATAGATTGTTTTTTTATCAATAACATAGTATCAGAGCCAACATTGAAACCTAAACCCTAAAATCAACTATTCCCACCAGCAAAACCTAGCCACCACGGCCGACCACCTACCGTAGATCTCGCCGGCAACCTCTGTCCGGCATCGCCCATGGCCGACGAACCCAGATCCGGCGTGACCCAGGCCCGTCGACCCCAACCCAGCGTCGCCTAGCTCCAACGACCTCAAACCAGCGTCGCCGAGGCTCCGGCGACTTCAACCCAAGGTACCGAAGCCTAAGTCGCCGGAGCCTCGGCGACGTTGGGTTGAGGTCGCTGGAGCTAGGCGACGCTGGGTTGGGGTCAACGGGTCTTTGTTGTCAAAAACCATCCAGATGGTTCAGTTGAGCGCTTAAAAGCGCGTCTTATGGCAAAGGGCTATACACAAACCTACGGTATTGACTATGAAGATACTTTCTCTCCGGTGGACAAAATTCCTTCTGTTCGCATCATTATTTCCTTGGCTGCTCAATCTCAGTGGATTCTTCATCAACTTGATGTTAAGAAGGCATTCCTCCATGGTGATCTTCACGAGGAAGTCTATATGGAGCAACCACCTGGGTTTGTTGCTCAGGAGGAGAAGGTATGTCGATTGCGAAAAGCGCTTTATGGCCTTAAGCAATCTCCCCGTGTTTGGTTTGGTTGTTCAGTAATGCGGTTATTACTTTTGGTATGCATCGGTGTAGTGTGGATCACTCAGTATTTAGTATGTCATCTTCAAAAGGGTGTGTTATTCTTGTTGTCTATGTTGATGACATTATTGTCACGGGAAGCGATGGTAAAGGTATACAACGACTCAAGCAGTTTCTACAGAAGGAGTTTAACACTAAAGACTTAAGCCACCTTCGATATTTTCTTGGCATTGAGGTTGCCTATGCCAATGGTAGTATTGCTCTCTCCTAGAGAAAGTATGCTCTTGACATTCTTAAGGAGGTTGGTTTGCATGATGCTAAGTCGGGTGACACACCTATGGACCCTGGAGTAAAACTTGATAATGAACATGGAGAACTTATTCATGACCTAGAGAAATATCGTCGGTTAGTAGGCAAGTTGAATTATCTTACCATTACTCGTCCAGATATTTCATTTGCTGTCAATGTGGTGAGTCAATTTATGAGCTCTCCTCGTACTACTCATTGGCAAGCCGCTCTACAAATTGTTCGGTATTTGAAGGGAGCTCCGGGTCAAGGGCTTGTGTTCCATAATCAGGGTCATCTTCATATAGCCGGTTATTTTACTCCTGAGTCTTTGGAGGTGATAGGATATTCTGATGCAGATTGGGCTGCTTGTCCTATGGATCGTCAATCTATTACGAGATACTGTGTCTTCCTTGGTGATATCTTGTGTCATGGAAAAGTAAGAAGCAGTCTGTTTTCTCGATCTAGTGCAGAGGCCGAGTATCGTGCTATGGCAAATGTTACAGGTAGACTTCAATGGGTTAATATGTTGTTAGCTGAGATTGGACTACCTATGACTGGATCACCTACCCTCTGTTGTGATAATCAGTATGCTATTCATATTGCTAGCAATCCGATGTTTCACGAGCGAACGAAGCATATAGAGGTGGATTGTCATTTTATTCGGGAAAAGGTGAATTGTGGAGACATACAGTTGGTGCACAAGTGTTCTGAAGAGTAATTAGCAGACATTTTCACAAAGCCTCTTCGACGTGGACGAGTTTCATATATTTGTAATAAGTTAGGACTTTTTGATATGTACGCTCCAACTTGAGGGGGAGTGTTGGATTTATTATTTTAGAGTATTAGCAAGTTAGGGGTATATGTGTAATTATCTAGGCTTGACTCTAAGCCTATAAGTACTCTTTCTTACTTCAAAAATAAATAGATTGCTCTTTTATCAATAACAAAGACAAAAGTAATAAGAGAATAAACCACGAGGGGACTTGGAATAATCAGAAACCAGTGCAGTGCCATGTAAAATTTCAAGTACACTGCCAACCACTGCAAAAGATTTTAGCACTCAAATCAACGATCACTTTGATAACCAAAGCACACAACTTACAAGCCACTGCGACAATTTCGCCTCAAAGAAGACAAAGCACTATTCAACAAAATTATGTTGTATTTGCATGACGAATTTGATGAGCTATCCCAGAAGTTATGGCATACCAAAGAGAAGAGCTAAGATCACATACCAAGACATATAAGGTGATTCTTGACGCACATTTGGTAACTGGAAGACGAAGTGCTTTATTTGACCATCTTTCAATAGCACCAGCATATAGTGGTCTGTCCTCCAGCAAAGTGCATGACACAAACACCTGACCTCTATCGTGCACCTGCAATCAGAACTTATGTGCTTGTTTTATCTCAATGAATCTATATCACTTAGCACAACATTTATTTGGACTCTTTCTTAAACCTCATGATGAAGGGGAGCCTACAAAATTGGAATGGGGGTGACATTGCAATATTGCACATTAAAGCCGGGGTAGTGAGAGAACATCAGATATTAAGGGGAGCCTACAAAATTGGAACGGGGTTGACATGGCAATATTGCACATTAAAGCTGTTGTAGTGAGAGAACATCAGACATTGCCAATGGACATCTAGCAAACATCTTCTCTTCTATTGGTGAACCATTAGATATAAATATAAGATAAAGAGAAGGGCCAATCATATATACAGAAGCTCAGAGCCCAAAGAGACATTATTCATAAGATAAATGTTATTCAATGCCTAATAATGCAGTAGAACCAATGAAATAGTTTTCCCCATGCTTTCAACGTATAATGTAAAAGGTTACCTTGGGTATGGTAAGCATACCCCCATTGTCCATTGCAGCAAATTCAGATGCATATAATAAGAATCCAAACATCTGAACAGAAAAGACATATTTAGCTACTTTTAGTATTAAGCAAACTTCCGCATTACAAGTGCTCACATTAACCTCCAAGACTACGCAATTTATACAAACCTGGCCAACTAACTCCATTGACAAGGGGTTTTCAGATTCGACGACATCATGAGGACCTAGAACATTTAGCAAATCAAAAAGAAAAGAGGTTCTTTGTAGCTGAATCCTTCCATAGCCTGTCTTTGCATTGTTGTAAGGTACCGAAGGAAGAGGCGCTGTAGAATACTGCTCGATAATTTTCCTAATAGCTGAAACAAATCCAGAATGAAATTTTGCACATGATGTTTTACAATCTCAAGCACAGAACCACACGTTTTTTAAACATTTTAGAGGCAAAAAGTACTTTTTTCAGCTAATAAAAGTTGAGTGTGAGCCACAAGATATAAAAAAAGTAAAAAGTAGAAGCCATCCCAAATGTCCCACTCGCAGTTTGACAGTTCATTGCTAAAAAAAGGAAAGAAATGATTGAAGGGCTCTAGACCGAAAAGGCCAGAGACACCCAGTTAATCTCTTCGCATAATTCTTAAAACCATCAGCATGCACCACTTATTCCAAAATCGTAGTAGCTGAATCAAGGTGCCAAAGATCATGACAAATGCCACAACTATAGCAGACCTATTTCTCAATGCAAATTCCACTACTGTTTTCCGGCCGAACATCGTGACTTCAAATTAGCAGGATAACACTACATGAGCAGCATCTCAAAATTCAAACCTTCTACAGTCACTTTAGCAGCATTGAAACACACTGGCTCAAAAACAGGAAGCAGTTCCTAGGATAAGATGATAGGGAAAAGCTTCAAGAGAGGTAACCCAAGTATGTTACCTTTATATTTTGGATTCTCCACATCACCAGATTCTTTAATAGGGGCATCCTGGAAGAAGAAAATCACTTTTATAGCTACAACATTAACCATCGGCTGTGACAAATTGCAAAAAGGGGAAAAAAAAAAGGATCAATTCTTCCTCACATAGTCATAAGAAGTAAGGTCAGGCTTATACTCGGACTCACTCCCGCCAGTATTTGCTCCATTGTAGAACCCAAAATTTGATCCACCATGTGCCATCTAGAAGCTCAAAGCGATGGAATGAAGACAGTTATTTACGATCTTCAAATATGAAGGACGACAAAAAATAATATTGGCATACATAGAGCACAGCAGACCCATTTCTTGATAAAATCTTTTCCAGTGCAGCTGCAGTAAATTCAGCACCTGTCTGAGCAATATTCTCACCCCAATGTGTGAGCCAACCAGTGTAAAACTCCCTGAGACAACAAATTTTCAACAACTGAACCAGTGATCCAGAACAATCGCGTAGCGTAAATTGAAGATTTGTACTTAAATATGGTTAGAGACCCACGCAGCAAGTGGTGGCGATTTTCCTAGGGCATTGAACTGCTTCTGCAATTTGAATATAGGCCAAGGCTCGGCACCAGTTTCAAAATCCACAGCTAATATCAGAAAATTGAGGTGAGAAGATTGTATGGGACTTAGATCTAAAAAGTTGCTCGAAAAGATACGTGGCATGGAAACTGAATAATAGCTTAATTCTAGGGGGCATCAATAGGGACAACTAATGATAAGCGTATCCTAGAATATGAGGAAACAATCCAAAACTGAGAAATACAATGACTCTCTAGATCCATAAAACACACATGAACAAAGAGTTAACCTGAGAAAACATCTTCCTCTCCAACTGTTCCTTTCTGAAGAGTTTCCTTAGAACCTCCATCTGTAGTGTATCTGCAGCATGAGAATTGCAATTTCAGAAGATAAGAGAATAAATGGATGTCATGCCTAGCGTCATTCTTAAATGCTTCCATGTTCCACAAATGCAAGACATGAGTTGCAGGCAATATGGAAAAAAAATAATAGTCTCCTCAACAGATACATCCGCAATTCGTATCATTTTGCCAAAATAATGAGATCGAGCATGCATCTAATCCCACGGTGAAATTGAATTTTCCAAGCGGAGTACTTCTTACAAGATTACTTCTTCGCCTAGGTATCCTCGAGCCAATTTCGCAAGGTGATGAAGATAAGTTTTGTCGTCTCCATATGAGCCATATTCATTTTCAATCTGTCAAAACAATCATTTACTACCAAGTCAGTACGCCACCCACCTTCAGTCCAAGAAAAAAAAAAAATTGCCCCACCTAAAAGAACAGGTGTGATTATATCCGACAAGCCAAAATGCTTCAAAAGTAAGTATATTCCTGAGACTATGTGAGTCTAAAATCTCAGACCAGATATTCTTGACAACAAATACGTCACAAATTTTTCTCATTAACCATATAATGCTCCAAAGCGTCAAAAGTACATTGGAAAATTGGAGAAATACTATTCTTGCAAGATCCAGCACAATATTCATACTCAAATAAACTGAACAATGAAAACATGTAGTACAGCCTTTCGAGTTCAAAGGAATTTTGAAATGCATCAGAACTGCTGTTGCCATTTGCATGTGCACTTACAGTCATGCAGACAGGCATATGCAAGGAAAAAAAGAAGAAGCGATTTTAGAGATCTTAATGAATCCACTGATGGTGGAAGGACAATGTGACCCCAAGACAGTCATTACGAGTAATCTTTAAACAAATAGAAAAATTTCTCCTCCGTTAAAAGTAAAGAATAAGACCCCTTCTACTTCTTTTTAGAATAAGTAACAAGGAGCAATGCCAGTCTCTCTCCTACATTGGCAATCTCATATTTCCTAAGAAGAAATATAACATAGTAGTTAGCAAAAATAAACAAGAACAATATTAAAAGAAACATAAAATAGCAGTTAGCAAAGATAAACAAGAACAATATTTGATTTTATACCTGAACCATTATTATAGGGCCACCATTTGCATAAAGAAGAGAAGAAACCTTCGGAAGTAGGATGCTCCACCACCTTTCAACCTGTTAGAGTTCGAAATTTAACATCAATTGAGCATGGGTATGCTGTTAAACATGTGGTCTGCAGTCATTTTGAACAAGATAAGGTAAAATATTCAAGAAAACCAATGACAATATGTTTACACCAAAAACTCCTTACCATTAGGAGTTCATATAGCAAAACCAAACAAATAATTAATATCACCCTCTAATTTCTATAGGACCTAGGAAACTATTAGAACTTAAATTCATCAAATTCCACATGCCCACCTTGTTCCCCAGCTCCCTCCAATGCTACCACCAACTCTACATTAATGGGTAACCACGTTATTATATCAGTCAATTCATTCTGTAGCTCTCCACTCTCTCTTCTTCTTTTTTCCTCTTAAAAAACATGGGATATCCGAACCTTGCAGCGCAACTAACCCTTAAGGAGGCACGCAAACCGCCGTTTATTCAGATAAGACCACCCAAAGCGCAGCAGCATGACCCCCAGTTACTCTAAGTGGAAAAATCGTGAGTTGAACGCAAATGAAATCTATCACATCCAAACCAGTCAACCAACCACTCAGCCAACCCCTGGGTCAGCAGCTCTCCTCTGAGCTCATTCAAAATGACCATTTTTGGAGAAACATTGCCATGGCTAAGTAATCCACTTATAGGTTGCCAGGCACCACTTATTACCCGTCTCGGCCTACTCCAGTTTCCTCCCGCCACTTTGATGCCGTATATAGCACCCTTGCTTCACCCATAATTGAGTCCACAACAAAATTTCTACTTAGAATACTGACAGGTACAAATTTTCCCTCACTGATACAAAAAGCATTCAAATTCCTACAATCCAGTCCGAAATTGATGCAGCATCAGCTGAAATTTACTCGATTTTCATGAGGCTTCCATTTGATTACTATCCTTCAATTGACATTCTTAGTGCATGCAGCGCCATTCCATACCTATAATAGTAGTGATTTAGCACCTTGGAGGCTTTGGCTTGACCTTGGTCCTTATTTTTTGTGGCTACAAATGCTTGCAAGAGGGTCTCACTAACTTGCTTTTTCATGATTAAGACCTCCCTAATCCATCTCGTTACAATTTGAGAATTACCCCCAAACTTTGAATTTTTTAGTATAACTAAATATTTCAATCTGCAGAAACAAATGAGAACATTCCAAAACACCAATCATCAGCACAGATTAATAACTCCTTTTTGAGAGAGCCTTGATTTACATAGGCTGACCACTAAGATGAGACAACTTGTCCATATTTAAAGCGAGCACCCGTATAGATGAGAAAAATTCAGGACTTCGCTGGACTAAGATGGATGTCCTGAAAAGGACCGGTAACATCAAAATACAAAGATAACCAAAATTTCAAGAGAGATAGAAAGAAAAAAGTGAGAGCATTAACATACATAAAGAGGTAAGCAAAGCAATCCACCTTTCTTGTGTCTATAAAAGTGGAAGTTAAGCTAGCCACCTTTCTTACAGTTGAAGTTGTTGTTGTCCCATATCGCTTGTGAATGAGTGTTGTATGCTCTTTATATTCATGTGGTCTCCCTCCACCTAATAACTTAATTTTTTGGGTTGGACTTTCTAATATGGTACCAGAGCAAGAGATCCTGAGTTCAAATCTTTCCAGGCCCCTATTTGCCTCCCCAATTAATATGTCCACGCTTAGTACTAGGCAAAAGACCAGACTAAGTGTGAGAGGGAGTGTTGAAATATATAAATATTAAATCACGCCTTATTCTAATAGCTTAAGCTTTTAGAACAGTTGGCTGTGGCACCAAATCTTTCACTTACATTTCTGAAGATGGCAAAACAGGAAAGTTGAATGCAGATATATGTCTATCGGTCAAATGGATGGAGCCTGAAAATGACCCTAATCTCTTTATGAATCCAAAACACATCAAAGAGTTTTTCTAGAACAATTATGCAATCCCACAATGTTCCAGTATCACGAAGCGCAGCAATTCATGACTATTGACAGATAGAGTATGAACACGTACCAAGTTGACAAATGCAGGGTCGGATGATCTTAACGTAAGTGCTGGTTTTATGGCAAGCAGCCAGTAAGGGAAGCCCCCAAAATCCCACTCTGCATCGAATATGTGCCCATCAGGAACATTTTCAACATATAAATGGGGAAACAAGGAAAATTGGAATGCCATCATCTCACAGATATTGCTAACTAATGCGCCGAATGAAACACTAGCGTCCCCATTACAAACTTATAGAATATAAACAGCGAGCAGTGCGAACATATCATATTTATTTCGAAGAATTGTATGTCTCCGCTCCAATGGTAAGTGCAACACCGAATGAATGTAATCATAACCTATTGCCAATAAAAAGAGGATCATACTTGTTTGTTCTTGCATAAATAAAAACTTCAAAGATGACAACATATCTGAAGATGAGCCATTTATTGAATTACAGAGGACTAACTTATCATGCAAAGAACCTTACCCCCCAAAAAAAAAAAAAGAAACTTATCATGCAAAGAAGCTTTGGTAAGGAAGTTAGAAAACAAGAGCATTTGGAGTCTAGTGTATGTCCTTACTGGTGATCACCCTTTCTAACTACACACCCATTAAAATTAAATGAATGAGTCAGAAACAAACTTTGCTCTATTGAACCAACTATGCTCTCTAGAATTGGCTCTTCACAAAGAATAGGAAATTAAAGCACAAATGCTACCTGAATTTATTGTGTCAAGCTAACAGAATGTATGAAGTCATGGTCTTAAAGCATTTCCAACACTTAAAAAGTGAAATTGCACAGGACTAGCTGTTCGCCTACAAGGCATGCTTAATTAAGTGCTAGAAGTCAAGTAATACTTCTTTGTGAGTATGAGAACAGCAACTAAGAATATTGCTCTAATTAAGTGGAAAGACATGAGAAACAAACTATTCAATGACTGCAGATAACACAGAAATAAAGGAATAGCACGGACCTAAAAGAATAACTAGATCTGCTATTCGCATAGATGTCCTATCAAAGAGAACAGAAAATAGAAGTGAAGAGGATAAAAGAAAAAAGACATGGAAAAGAGGCTGATGTTATTACCTAATGGATAGTAAACTTCACAGACTCAATCATGCAAATGATATTTAATCCTTATGAGTCCTAAACAGTGGAACATATTAGAAATTATTCAAGGAAATATGCACCACATATATTTGGCTGCAACAAAATAGAAAACACAGATGCAAGTCAGTCCCACGTGGAGGCATAAACTTCATCTCATCTGTAAAAGGAAACAACTGAGAATGCACATGACAGTCCGAAATGATGTATTTGGAAAATCAAATGAACAATGAAGGTCTTCAAGTTCACCACGAATTAGCGATTTCACATTTTATATCTCACTAGACTTACAAAACACAAAATTCAGTTATCTCCTAATATACTGTCTAAGGTGAGCAATTCAAACTCTCCACAGCTCCACCAAAAGAAGAAAAGGAAATGAGACAATGTGTCCCACTTTCACCATTTTGCGCCAAAATGGTACCGCCACTTATTGTGCACGAAATCAAAGAGGTGTGATTGACAACCTACTCTTGTAATGGAAGAGACACCAATAACCTAGGTCCACAACAGAACAGTTTAAATATGCCGAAGTGGCTTAATGAGGCCATGTCAATCCAATGTCCACTCCAGCGTCAAGATAAGCGCAGCAAACACTTCCATGTGGATTAACAGGTTTTAAAGCACCTATAAGAAGAGTCTGGCCGTTACCTGCACATATATAAGGGCCCACTCGAAGCATAACCAGGAGATCAAGCTTTTTGCACAAGTTGAGAAAAGATATAATATCTGCAATTCCCTCAAAGACTGTTTCGCCTGGTTTGGGCTCATGCAGATTCCATGGAACATATGTCTGGATAGTGTTCAAACCCAAGGCTTTTGCTCTCAACAATCTGTCTTCCCAATACTGAACGTACCATAAATGCCCAAGTGTAATCAATTACTAAAGGAAAATGGGCACTGTAACTTCAAGCAAAGAGTGGTTCTAGTCAACATTAAAGAAGATGCTGAGTTATATTAAGAAGTAACAAGTCTTTCTGTGAGGAGCTCTGTGAATTTGTCAGGTCATGGAGCTCTAGAGTCTATTTTTTCCCGATGGAGCAGAAAGTGATCTTCTAAAACAATCTCAAGTTCAAAGTTCCCTTTCTAACTCAAATAAGACAAATTATCAAATCCAGATACTGCTTCAAATATGATCAATATAACACAATTTCTCTTCTAAAATAATGCATCTCCAAATAGAAAGAAACAGCTATTTGTCAGTAGAATTTGGGAAGAATTATATATAACACAAAAGACCATTGCAATGTAATAACATCAGTAAGAAGAAGAGCAAGTGGAAAGAAGAAAAATTACCTCCGGAACCACACGGAAATAGTGAACATCACCACCAATTATCTGAAAGGAAATGCCATCTTTCCAGAACTTGTCACTGGTGATCTCAAACTTCCGACCATTGGGCTGACGGACAAAAGTAAATAGCAATCAGACTCTGGTATAGAAGTAACACGAGAAACAACTGAACTTCAAAACCACAACTATGCAGATTCACAATCAAAGGTAACTAATCTCCAAAAAGTGTGATGAACACTTTGTAGGAGCAGAATAAATCAAAACTTAAACTACAATAACATTGAAAAATCGCTTTTCAATCGCTGAACATAATCTGGAAAAGTAGACACAAAGAAGAAGGAACCTTGCAGCTTAAGGCAGCTCCTCCCGTTAGGGAAAGTCCTCTTAAAACGAAGTTAACACTTGAAAGGAGCTCAGGTCAATCTCGGATTGAACTTTGAACGCATGACGCAGAAACTAACAACTTATGCTAGCATTGATGAAAAACAGCACTGTGACAACTAAATTACTACAACCGACATAGTGATCAGCTGCATTTACAGTCAGTATTGCCTTGAAGGACGAACAGACAAAACAGAAGCATAGAGGCTAGACACAAAGAAGCGATGAGAACCGACGGTTAAATCATTCCAGACAGTCGATCTTTCGCCGATCGTTGCGACACTCAAAACGTGACCAATTCAAGGCAGTTCAAACCAATCAAAATCCATAGAAGGTAGCTCAAACCGATCAATTCCATCGAAGGCAGCTCGAACAGATCAAAATAGACGACTAAGTCGCGAACGCATGCGGAAAAACTATGCAGTTTCGAAGCGCAGCGAAATCGCACCGTCCTGGGGAGAGAAGAGCGGGGAGAGGAGAGGGAAGGGAGAGGAGCGAAGGCGGGGACGAACGCTCCGAAGGCGGCGAGGGAGAGGAGAGTGACGAAGACAGTGGTGCGGGGGAGGCTTCGCTTCCTCGCCATTGCGGTGGCTCTGGATGCTGACTCTGCGGTGTGAAGAGGAAGAGTGTCGGAAGTAGGAGTACGAGCTGTCGTACTCATGGTGGCTCCGATAGATTGTGGTCCGATCGTAATTATAGGTGGCGTGGCTCCGCACTGGTTGGTTTTCCTTCGGTCAACGTCGTTACTTTCAGCCGATTTGCACCGTTAAAGCTCGAGAGATTGGCCCGCCGTTTTCAACGGTGTAGATGAACAGCGAATATTTTGTTCGCTTATTTGTTTTATTAAAAACTTGCCTATCGACCACACCACTTTAATTTGAAATAAAACGGTGGGAAAATTTCAAGAGCATTTATTTGAGATTAATTTCAAATAAAAGCTTAAAATGGCATAATATTTTCAAATAAGGGTATGAAGTAATCATAAAGTTTCAAAAAAAGTCTAGCCTAAAGGGTATTTTCATCATTTATCCTTTTTTATTTTTTTTGTTTTTCCTTTTTTCTATTTTTAAAATTAAAAATAAATTAAAATAATAATAAAGAAACAAACACAGTCGGGAGTGCTGGCCGCTGCTCTACCATCGATGGGGGAGTCGGTGACTCGATGAAGGCCGGCAGGGTCGCAAGTGCCTCAGCGAGGGCGGGTAGGCCCTCTTCAAAATCATGAGAGGGTCGGTCTTGGGTGTTAGACAATCGAAACATGATCAACGCTCCAAACACCTCAATGACATGCTAACCCAAATCTTCCCCTATTTAAGACTGACCTAGCTCTGGCTAAACCATGTCTTTCCATATTGCATGGTTTGTTTTTAATAGTGATTGATGAGAATCAAAGGTCTCAATTACCTAGGTCTAACTAAACCATATCTTTCCTTGTTTAATGATGTGTCACCTTAGTCACACATTTCATGAATTTCACTGGCCCGTCGAGGCACACGTCGACATACCACTGTCAGAGTGGTTTAGTATTTAATTTAGCATAAACTAATTATGGATCACTAAAAATCTTCAAGTACGCACATGGCACATTTCTTCCGGATGATTTTAGTGAAGTTAGCTGGGCTCGATTGATACGGTTTTCTAGGAAGCACGGTCACTCTTTAGGGGCCTCGTGTCATTATCAATATATTCTGACACATGACTGAAACGTAGTCAATGCTCCGGACACTTGCTAAACCATATCTTCCCCTATTTAGGATCAACCTAGCTTTAGCTAAATCATATATTTCTCTATCGCATGGTTTGTCTTGAATGGTGAACCTGAAATCAGTGCTCAACGATCAACATATGCTTGTACTGACATATCCTATGCTAATGTATAAACTCCACCTTTATAGGTCAAGCAAGTTGCAATACTTAAACATGCATCTAGTGGGAAGCATAACATTATAGTAGATGATTAATTCATAGGGCAACAATGAACTGACAAATAAAGGAGTATATTCGGTGTAGGGTCAACACTAGAGAGATTACTATACTTGGGCTACTTACGGGCATCTCCAACTTTCCCGTTTTTATAATATTAGAAACTGCTTGCAACGGAGGATTTGTTCACCGTAGAGTTGCCACAGCACCAGATAACCTTTCTACTTTGAAAGGATGTGAAGAAGCTCCGGTTGAAAATGCCCTACAAAGATAACTTGTGATGATGGATGCATCTAGACAGTGTTAGATGTCTTTAATACTATGGTCTCCATAAAAATCTCTCTAGATATCCCTCCTCATGCACCTGCATCATCGGACATTCAAAACTGATCTGCTTATGCTATAAATGTCCACAGAAGCGATCATTACAAGTAATTTCATTGCATGGTCAGCATCTCAAAACTCGAAACAAACTAAAAAATTGTCTGCTTGAAGTATTACACCAAGAGACGTCAAGTTTGGAATGCTCAACAGTGTTGCCTCCAACGTAGGAAACCCTAAAATTATATGCAACCTACTGGGCTCCAGCCCATATGGATCCAAATAACCATACTTTCGCCTATTGGACTTGTATGTGAACATATTATATGGATTATATTCATAATATATCCAACAATCTCCTATTATATTTACCATACAGCACAATCCAATACGATGGTCAGCGTGATGTTCAAGCAAATATGAATAATCCACATTCAGTTCAAGACAATCAACTCAGATTGGTCAAAGAGTTTTAGTAGTAAAATATTAAACTCAATCATCATATGTAATCCAAGCAAGTTAATCATCCTAATCATGAATCTGTTCACAATCAACAAATGCATAACTATCAAGTATAAGTAGGCCAGTCAAAATAGTCCAAGACCTTACAAATATAAGAAACTAGCATAATAGTGTTTATAAAATAGAGATATCAAAATGTAAGTCTCAAGTAAATGAATGGACTCCATCAAAATGGGCAATAGCAAGTGAACTGTCAAGTCTCCACATGTTTTAAATAATAAATATATCCATTCATCAAGTAATTCATCCTGATCGAGATCCTGCTTAATAAACTGTCCTTCATCTTTGTCATCCCATGTAGAATGTTAAATATGAATTTCATATTATTATGAATTTAATCATTTGAATAGTATACTAAAAGTGTCTAGTTATACTAAAAGAACTTAGCAACATTAACATTAGGCAGAGAAGAACATATATTAATATCATAAAGCATCATAATATCATGTTCATAAGCATCAAGTCAGTTTCATAAATTATGAACAGAGCTTAAATAGTTTGATTTACAAAGAGCCATAAACTTAAGTTTATTCGTAAGAGAATGACCATTGTCTAGTTTCAAATAACAGGACCAATAATCAAATCATTTACAATCACCTAGTCATGTAGTGTCAAGTTTCAATTAAGAACAAGACCAACAGGCTTCTAATACAACTAACTATTTCTATGTTCCAATTTGGAGTGTCACAATTACTAATTTCTTAAAGTCAAATAATCTCGTATCAAGTTTGAAATGAGGTCATTTAACCAAAAGAATAGTCCAACCTAGTTGAATTGTATCATCAAGTTTTTAATGACGCAAATTTTCCAAATAGAACATTTGAATTAGGTTAAAGTTATCTTCATCAAGTTTGGAATGAAACAGCTCACCTTTTTCAAATTCATCAACAACCATGAACATCGATGAAACACATAAACTGTGCTTATCATTTTGGTCAACAAAAGAAGATTTGATAATTCAAAACACATAACAAGAAAGTAAGTAAATGGCAATTGAGACTTGTCTACACAGTCTTTAACCCCATTTCCCCCACTATTTTGAATAATTGAATTTTAGGCAAATATTTTGTGAGAGCATCGGCCATGTTATCATTCGATCTCACATCGATCAAGGTGATAACTCCTCGTTCTCTCAAGTAATTCAACAACGTATGTCTCAGTCTGATATGCATTCTCTTTGAATTAAAGAGAACATTCTTGACGACCTAGACAGCTGCTTGATTATCACAGAATATGCTTAAAGAATTAATCTTTAACCAAGTCAAAGGAATATCCATAATCAGATTCTGTATTTACTCTGCCTCTTCGCCGGCTAAGGCTAAAGCAAAAAGTTCTGATTCCATGACAACAATGCAGTACAAGTCTGTCTTTGGGATTTTCATGTAATAGCAACCCCACCCAAAGTGAATACATATCCACTTGTGAACTTACTGTTTCCAATCTCTAAACATCATGATGCATCAAAATATTCATCCATAGTTGGAGGAAAACCAGAGTAATATAGAGCATAATCTTTAGTACCTTTAAGGTATCTCATCAGCCTACTGAGGGCATCCCAATGCTCTTTACTAGGATTACTAGTGAAACAACTCAGCATGCCAACTGTAAAGGCTATGTCGGGTCTAGTGCAACTCATAACATACATGAGACTACCAATCAGTTTCAAGTACTTTAACTTATCCATGCCCGTCCCTTCATTGGGACTCGGTCTTTTATTATAATCACATGGTTTCTCACTCAATTTTCACTCATTGTATCCCTAAGTAAAAAGTAGTTGCTCAATATAATGAGTCTGGTTAAAGGAGATGACTTGTCTTTCAAAACTTACTTTCATACCAATAATGGTATTAGCAATACCAAGATCTTTCATGTCAAATTCTTTAGCTAAAGTAGCTTTTACGTCACTCACTACAAAATGATCAGAGCCAAGAATTAACATGTAATCAACATACAAGCAAATGATGACTATCTTATTTGACATAGAACGATGGTAAAGGCATTTATCTAAGTAACTGGACTGAAAGCCATAACTCTTTACCACTTTGTCAAACTTAAGATGCCACATCTTAGGTGCTTGTTTAAGACCATACAAAGATTTGTTCAATTTACAGATTTTGTCCTCAAGGCCTTTCATGACATACCCTTCCGGTTGTTCCATATAGATTTCCTCATTTAACTCTCCATTGAGGAAAGCTGTCTTTACATCCATTTGATACACCACAAAGTGTTCAATAGATATTAAAGTAAGAAAAATTATTATAGTTGATAGATGACGCACAAGTGAATAAACATCAAAATAGTCTATTCCACTTTGTTGTTTATAGCCTTTAGCTACTAAATGTGCTTTGTATCTGGCTATTGATCCATTACTATTCAATTTATTCTTCAATACTCACTTACAGCCTATAGTCTTAGCCCCTTTTGGTAAATTGACTAGTTATCAAGTGTGATTCTGCAACAAAGAACTCATTTCATAATATATGGCTTCTGCCCACAGTAGAGATTCCATATATCTCATTGTTTCTTGATAGGAGAAGAGATCATCCTCTAGATGGTAAGTAACAAAGTTTTCACCATAACTTTTGGGAACTCTATCTCTTGTAGATACTCTAACCAAAACTGGTTCAATAGCCAGCTATATGGAATTAGTATCAGAAGGACCTGCTTCAAATTCTACAGGAGACTCTGAAATCGTATCTGTAGATCTAGAAACATTCAAGCCATGATTTTTGAGAAACTTATTTTTGAAAAATTCTGCATCTCTAGATTTTATCACTGTGTTAGCAAATAGATCTAAAAATCTAATTGCAGCATTATCTTCTACACTACCTAAATATACATAAGTAATTGTTCTAGGCCCCACCTTAGGTCTCTTAGGATCTTGTATTCTAACATAAGCAACACAGCATCAAATCTTAAGAGTATCATATCTACAATGACGCTTATGACATATATTATAAGATGTCAAAGACAACTTAGAATGCGGCAACCTATTTAAGATGTGATTAGCAGTTAGAACTGCTTCTCCCTAGTAAAAGGAAGGCATGTCAGCTGTAAGTAACATGGAATTTAATATTTCAGTTAGCGTTCTATTCTTACGCTCGGCAACACCATTTGATTGGGGTGAGTAAGGAGCAGTGGTTTCAAATATTATTCCCTCTAAAGTACACAATTCCTTGAACCCTGTCATTGTATATTCACATCCTCTATCACTCATAAACCTCTTAATTTTCAAGTTGAGTTGATTTTCTACTCTAGACTTGAAAATTTTAAACTTTTCAAAAGCCTCATTTTTCGATTTTAACAAATAAACATGACAATATCTAGAAAAATCGTCTATGAATGTTATTAAATACTTCCAACCACCTCTAGTAACGTAATTTCTAAAGTCACAAAGGTCATAATGTATTAGCTCAAAAAGTTACATGCTTTTAGAAACCAACTTAAAAGGTTTTCTTGTAATTATAGCATGTGTGCACACTTCACATTTGTCAAATCGAATAGAAGTATGTAATGGAATTATTGTGAGTTTTAGCAAGATGTTACATTTTCCTGTAGTTCACATGTCCAAGTCTATTGTGTAACAACTTTGGATCAATTAAAGTAGAGCTCACATGGTTTATGCTATCAGTATCTAAACTCAACCTATACATACCATTAATCATGAATATACAATCGAAATAACATGAGTTAACAGATAAAGTTACTCTAGCATTCATAGTTGAAAATGACATACCAACTTTATCAAGTAAACTCATAGTTAAGGCACTACTCTAACATGTTTCAAAGTTAGTAATTTACCTGAGCATCAAATTTGCAGTTCCAGCATAAGTTACCTCTGCCTTACCACCATCGCAGTTTTCCACGGTGTCTTTCACTTCTGTGACCTCAATGAGTAAGTTCTTGTCATTTGTAGCATGACAAGTAGCGCCACTATCCAACCACCACTCAGAAGAGACACTGACCTTTCCATTCTTCATCATTCCAATGAAGGCTTGAGGCTCAGACTCATTGACTAGCATATTAGCCTCATTTTGTGGTGTGTCATTCTTTGGCTTCTTTGGTAGCTTATACTCTGCTGCCTAGTGACCCCACTTTCTACAGTTATGGCACTTACCATTTTTCTTTCTTTTGGAGATAGTTTTTTTGGCCTTTAACTGTGAAGAGGATTCACCTTTTGGTGACTTGGACTTTTTCTGAGGTTTATTGGAGATTGAAACAAAGTTGGCAACGGACTTTTGTTGACCTACTTGTTCCAAGCTTTTCCTAGTAATATTTTGATCCTCAATGTGAATATACATCTTTAATTCATCCAGTCCCATCTGTTCTTTCTGTCTGTGTATTTCAATCTAAAAAGAACCTCATTCAGCAGGTAGCTTACTCAACACAAGACCAAAAAAGAGATTATCAGACATATCAGAACTATCCTCTTTCAGCTTGTTCCTCATGTTATCAAATTCAATTAATTGAGAGGTGATACTCGAATTCATATTGAATTTAAAGTCAAAGAACTGCTCCGCTAGAAGAGTTTTAGAGAGCCCATCTTGTTTTTGAAACTGGGCGTTCAATTGATTCCATATCTCTTTCGCCGTCTTATACTCACTATAAGTCATAGCTAGATGGTGATTTAGAAAGGTCAACAAGTAACCTCTGCAGAAATCTTCATCCTTGTTCCATTGATATTCATCTACATCTTTAGTGGTAGATGCAAAATCACTCAAAACAGTATAGAATATTTCACGCTCTTTAATGCCAAATTGAACGTGTAACTTTCAACCATAAAATTCAGTAACATCAAATGATTGCAGCTTTATAATATCATAAGAACTATGTTTTGCCATTTCAATTAGAGCAAAAAGTTAGAAATAGTGCACCTTGGAGTCTTCGGAGCTCACAAAGTCGAAGAACGCCTCTAACTTTGGTCAAACTATTCCGTAGAGATGGAATTTACCAAAATAGACCCCAAAAATGAGTCCAGAGCACCCAAAAACTTTCAAATGGATTGCTTTTGTTGCTGAAAATTAGCCAAAATACGTCGAAAACACGCGGTGCTATAGTACCCACGCGCTGCTACAGTAACCCGCACTACAGTAATAGTGAATTTCCGGCGGCCGTATCTACTTCGTCCGATCTCCGTTCGACGCGAGTGACCACTCAAAACATTTGTATCGACGATTAGAACGAAAACCAAGTGGTCTCGGCCTCTGAAATTGGCTATATTTTCTAGGTTCTTGATTCAAAGATTTCGGTCACCCGAATTTCAAACTCAGATCTCGGACAAACCAACCGTCGAAATTGAAAGTAATTTGTACCTGTGAGTTCGTCTCGACGATATCTTCAAGTAGACACCTTACTCACTCAAATCCGACACACGAAGATAATACTTTAAGATTGTTGGAGGTTAGGGTTTGAAAGAATAGAAAGGGTTTTGTCTGCTTGAAGTATTACACCAAGAGACTTCAAGTTTGGAACGCTCAACAGTGTTATCTCCAGCGTAGGAAACCTTAAAATTATATAAAAGCTACTGGACTCCAGCCCATATGGACCCAAATAATAATGCTTTCACCTATTAGGCTTGCATGTAAACATATTATATGGACTATATTAATAATACATCCAACAAGAAGCACAAACAAATCGAAAAAACGGTTGTCTGTCTCCCAGCCGCGCATGCATTATTCGATAATAGATTGTTGATTATGTTTGAGGCTGCATCCTTCTAGTGGAAGGACGGCCGCGTCGTCCCCTTATTCTTGTTGCATTCAGGATGTGACACATTGCACATACAGCACATGGGAGATTCTCGCCTCCGCCATTTGGTCAAAATATGTCTCTGGCAGCAAGCCGATCACGCATTGGTAGCAAAGAGATTAAAAGAATGGTGCTTTAGTATACTAGGGCTGCACCAAATCCATCATCTGCACCAAGGATCACAACCTCTTAGGCCTCCATGCGGTCCATCATGCACTAATCACAGATGACCTCCTTTCAATAGAGTAAAACATGTCCCTTATATTTAATATGAAAATGTTTTAGAAATAAGGATCGAGTGTTACTAGATTATTTACAATAAATAAGTCATGCGAGATAGGTCTATTTAGATATAATCATTTATGGCTAGATTCACCCGACACCGAGGCTCACATCCCCCTTAGGCCTCCATGCAGTCCTCCACGCACGACGCCTCCAAGTAAAAATCTATCGGCACCAGAGGGATTAGGGTTAATGACACCAAAAAGGGCCAGCTTGGATCTCCACCACGAGCATCAGACGGTACAGTTCATGCAGAGGCAGGATTCTTACCAAGAGGTCATTTTTCGTGTTCCGCGCTTTCTGCAAAAACCATGTGTCCGAAAATCCTTTGGAAGTTGATGGTGGCGGGTGGGGGTGGAAATCTCAAGAAAAAAAGAGGCCACTGATATTCCTGCACCTCTTGCAAAGACTGCAGCAACTTTCCCGACTAAGAAAGTCCCATCACCATCCGTCCTTTTCTCCCCGCCTGCCTGCCCCCACTCTCTCTCTCTCTCGTCGTGGAACTTATCAGTGTCCTTGTTGGACAATAATAATGCATGACAGCACTTGCTAATTATGCTTTGGGAAAAAAAAATGGATTGGAAAACACCCATTTGGAAGAAAAGCAAAATGGTTCAGCGATCCAGGATCGCTACATATCTACGTTGAAGACAACGACGGCGACGACGGCGATAGCGACAAAATATCAAAAAGAAGACGAGAAACAGGAAACGCGCGACCCGTGCTCTCACGAAATCGATTCGTTTAACCATGTAGTGAGCTTTACATTGCCTCTATTTGGGTCACAGGAAAAAGAAGAAACGGGGTGACTTTGGTTTGACTTGACATTGACTTGAAGGTCGATCAGTAGTGGAGTCATGGAAAATGGAAAGAGAGAGAGAGAAGTCGAGAAAAACAGTGAAAAATGGCGATGGATGGGCCAATCTCTCTCTGCGTCTTCCCTCGGGATTGAATCCCACTGTCTTTTTTGCACCCACGTCAGGTGTCAAACAGCATCTCATCTTTTCTCGTCCTCCTTTTTTTTTGAATAAATTTTTTTATTTGTCATCTTTTTCGAAAGAAATAAAAAAAAATTAAATAAATTATAAACAGCATCTCCATCAACTTTGTAAATTGCATCTTTTCCCCTCTCAGAGAATCCAATGCTATTTTTTTTCACTACTTTTTGGGCGATAAAGTCGAATAATTCCGTATATTCAAAGCCTAGATCCATACAGATTAATCACTTGTTTTAAAGGGGATATGCATGCTTACCTATTACGTATAATTCCCCATTGTGCTTGGCATTACTCCTTGGCACGAAGAACTTTTGCGCTTCCTCCATGGACACTCCACTCAATAATATTTTTTTTTTCACGCACTCGGGCTGGCGCATATGTAGAAGCGCTGTACCGAAGGTGTCGTATGGCGAGATGCGCACGAACATGTCTGAATGTGGATCGACCGATCACCGGATCTGTCGAATTAAGCTGGCAGCGCAATAGAAAGGCCACCAATAAGAAGCTACTGAGCTCGACAACTCGTTATCAACATCATTTGACCTTGCCATAGTGTTAAAATCGTCGCATAATTCACATATCACAGCATCGTCCCATCACAGGAAAAATGTATTTTATTATTATTATTATTATAACAAAGTGTGAACTAAAGCTGGCCATGGTTGAGTGCGGTCGGCCCACTTTGGTGTGGACCACCCCAAGACATCAAGTGGAGATAAGATTGAAATCCCAGGGCGGGGAGTGGCTGCATCGGATTTTGATTTTGCCTATAAATGGAAACTCCATCTTTCACTTGGAACAAAGGCCAAGTGAAGAACTTGTTGGAGTAATTATCAACATCCCGAAACGAGTTTGCTCCCTTTTTAACCTAATCATTCCTCACTCAAGAATTTGAAAAGGCCGTCATGATGGTTCTTGCAATGATGGGATGCCAAAGGCCGCCCTCTTTCAACGACAAATTAAATAATTTATTTTGAAATGATCAGCGTCGCGAAATCCAAATGCCTTTAGCCTAAACCGCTTTGGAGCAAAATGCCTTTAGCCTAAATGGATTTGGAGGGGAAATGCTCTATTGGTTCCGTAGACGGGTTTTAGTATAATTAGCCTTACTTGTTAACAAAAGAGTTTTTTTTTAAAGGAAATACCAAGAAAATGAAGCATACTTGTTGGGACAAAATCACTGTCTAGAATGAAAAGTCAACAGCCAGTCTCCGTTCTGGTCCCACAAAAAAGGAGGAAGCAATCAATCTTCGACGTTTGAAGCCTTGGATATAAGAAAGGACCAAACCCTAAATATATCTTTGATCATGTGCCATGCATAAAATTTGGCAGAAGCATGAAAACTTTACTACACGAAATAATAGCGCTGAAAAAAAAGGAGGGGAGACAGAGAGAGAGAGAGAGAGAGGAAAGCACCAAACTTCCGAATTCTGGCATAAGTCATTATCTTGTAGCGTCACTTTCTGTTAAGACAAAGAACCTCGGGTTTCCCGTCCATGCTGTGTTGTTGCATAAAAAGATTGTAAAAACGAGAATTACAAACAACCATAGACTTAAAAATTAATGACTTTTTATATGATATGATGACCATTTATAAGAGAAGTATGTATGTGTGCGTGTGTGTGTGTGTATATATTAAAGGGTCTTGAGTTTTTGGTCCTTCCCTTTGGGAAGAAGATTTGGTAGCAAGAGACTGAAGATGATGGTGGTGATGAACAGGAAATTTTAAAAATATACTATGAAAGAACATTGAAAAAAAGGAAAAAGAAGACAAAAAAGAAAAAGAAACTGATGTTTTTGGAGAATCTTCCTCTTTGTATAGAGCCTAAGCTTGCCATGGTTTTTGAGGCACTTGAGTTTGAGAAGTGGTGCTCATGCAATTTCCAAGACCGGCGATACTCAAAATGTCGCTGTGAGAGAGTGGCCTCAGACCCAAGAAATCTCTCGTCAACCCTTCGTTGTTGCCGCGGCCGCCGCCGCCGACGTCTTGCCGCCGGGCAAGGAGGCTGCCTTGGGTGGCGGTTTTCAAGCCCTCGTGCTGGTTATTACTACAGTCGGTATCGATGTCGTTATTGCCTTTCTTGGAAGAGCTGCTGAGAATCCCATCAAAAGCATCCTCAAAGGAAGAAGCTCCCTCAAACCCACCACCACTACCAGGAGTTATCAGAATGCGTTGTATGGCTCTGTTGCTCCCAAATGGAGCCACCAAGCCCTGCACATGGTGGTGATGGTGAAACCCAGCATTTGCCATCTCTTCATGTGAGGACAAACTCAGCCCAAAGCCACTACTCCCGCTGCTGCTGCCATTGATACTATTGTTCCTACGAGGATGTTGTTGATCAGGAGGAGTAGAGGGTGTAGGGTACGCGTGAGCTGCTTCTTCTTGCTGCTGCTGCTGCTTCTGCTGGTGAGCCCCAGAAAGTGGGAATGAGAAGCTAGCGTTGCTCTTGCTTATGGTTGCACCCATCTGGGCTGCTTTTTGGAGAAGTGCAGTTGCGGACATGTTTGGAGAAGGTGAGGGTGTTGCTTGGGGGTAGGTTGGGACAAGGCTGGGATTGTTAGGGCTAGGGTTTGGGTTCTGCTGAGTTGAGTTGTGGGGTTCATAGCTTTGGCTGAATTCTTGGTCTAGCCTTGTGGAGAAGATCGATTGGGACGAGGAGGAGAGGTCGATGGGCGGCGGCGGCGGAGGTGGTGGACAAGCCGGCCATGGTGGGATTTGGTCTTGCCTCAGCCCAAAACTACTAATTTGTTGGTGGTGTTTGTGGTGGTGGTGTTGTGGGTTGTGCTGTGGCTCTTCTTTCTTGAGAATGAATGGGATGTTTTGTGTGTTGATGAATTGGGGTGGCAAGCTCAAGTTTTGTGAAGCTGAGGAGAGGAGGAGTGTGTTGGGTATGGCTCTTGCGCTCTCCTCTGCCAATGCATCACAGAAGGCTCTGTGGGTTATGAAGCTGTCCCTCCTGCAAGAAAAGAAAAAAAAAACACCCAAGACAAATTTGAACAAGAAAAGAAACAATTTTTACAAGAAAAACAAAAGCAGAACGATCCAAAAAGTGCTCGTGCTGAGGAGGAGGTGGGCAATGAACAACTATCGGACGCATCTGACTCTCTCTCTCTCTCTCTCTTTCTCTCTCTCTCTCCCCCTTGCTCCTTCCTTTGTTCCTCCTTTTGCTTTCTGTGTAAACCATTCTCTTTTTTCCTTCACACTTTCCCGCTTCTATTCTAGGAGCTAACAAACAGAAAGTCCAGAGTCCACCCTCAAGCTGGTGCATTAAAGATTTCCCCACACCACACAGATCACCAATCCCCTCTCTCTGCCTGTGTTAGTCCAAGGGAATGTACCAAATCTGTTCAATTTAATGCATCAGACACGAAAATGAGACGGGTTTCAGCAGGCAGAATTTTGGGGCTATTCAGTTCCTTTCCTTTCTTAATAACATAAGCGAAGGATGCACATAGCACTGGCCACTGTGCATTAACGGAAGTCCCAAAGGAACTACGTTAAAAAAAAAAAATTATCATTCCAAAAAAGATAATGATTTTGGTTTTGGGTTTGATGGATTTACCTTGAGAAAAGAGTGCCACAGTCACATCTGTACTCTCTAGTGCCACAGATCTTGGAGTGAGCCTTCCAATCTGATTGAACCGCATACCTCTTTGAGCATTTCTCACACTTCCACTTCTTCTCACCATGTTTTCTGCAAAAGTGCTTCTTGATCCCAGTCAAGTCCCCAAGAGCCCTTGATGGGTCATGGTGGACGCAGCTCGGTTCAGGGCACACGTACACCTTCTTCCTTATGACCTCCTTGTTTGCTCTCTGCTTAAGCTTCCATGGGAGGTTGTGCCCTCTCCTGTGGAGCTGTAGGTTCTGATCTCTCTGAAAACCTTTGTTACAGATCTCACAGACAAACCTATTTGTTGCCATCAGAGTCTTGGGTGATAGAGCTATAACTTCTGCATCTGGGTCTGATCCAAACACCAAGAAAATAGCATCAGTACAAGTGTACGGCCCCAAGCTACATTAATTCAGTAATTCCATGCACACACCGGCCCAAAATAATGAAAAAAATTGAAGAAGAGCAATAATTGGTAAAATATTACGAAAGGAAATTAGAATTTTGATCCAAGTTTTACCTGGGTTGCCTGGCAGGTTTCTCTTTTTCTTGAGAGAAGGCTGGTCGGTCATCTGAGTCGTTGGAAGTTGTGTTGGAGCAAAGTTATATTGCTGAGGAGGATAATTACCTATAGGAGCAGATAATTCAGTAGGTCTGTTGCCTGAAGAAGCACTGGTCGCATCGCCAGAAGCAGCTGAAGTCAAATTGGACATGTTGTCTTCAACACCTGATTGCTGTCGCTGTTGATGAAATATCAAGCCCTTCATCATCTTCTTCCCTCAGGCATGCAGCGATTCTTGAAACCCTGAGGTTTCCCTACTCTTGACCATGAATGGTGCTGATGATTTTGGTGTCGCTTCTTTTCCCAGAATGAAAGTAAAAGTGAAAAATGAGGTATACATAAGATCCTTGAATAAAAGAACAGATCAAATCCAGCTCTTTCCAGTCTCTACATGCATTAAAAGCTAGCTCGTACTGAATAATGAAGATGGAGTTAGCGAAAATGAAGAGAACAAATAAGGACACGACGTTCTTTTTTTCGATTTAAGCGCAAGCAAGGCTGGCTATGGTGTTCTCTCTTGATTCTCAGACGATAATACACACACACACACACATCTGTGATGGGCTTTTTCCATCTTTGTTTGTTTGGCATCAAACATGAGACAATCTTTTGTTAATCAGCACAAAAACAAGGAAGAAACAAAAGGAGCAGATGGAGAGAGAGAGAACTGGAACCGAACAAGAACAAAAGAGCTAACCTCTAGCTCATTAGGTACTTTTTCTTTCCTCCCTGTCTCAATAAACACATGCTCTTGCTAATACCAAGAAAATCCAACCATAGCCATACACAGATGTGAACAAAAAAGTATACTATAAGACCCAAGTTTCTTCTTGAGCTCACAGAAGAGAGAGAGAGAGATGGGGATGATAGAGAGAGAGGGGATGCCTCTCAATGAAAATGCCACGGAACCCAAAGGAACCCTACGGCTTCAAGAACTGACGTTGCACTTTCTGTCTTTTCCTTTGTCCTCTTTCTCTCCACCCTCCCCAGAGAGATAGAGATAGAGAGAGAAAATATTTTGCCTTGTTTAATATTATTGAACATACTTTGCCTTTCTTCTTTTCTCAATAGGTGTTAAAAAGAATTTCTGCTGAGAACTTTTTCGTGCATCCATCTAGTGCACCTTTTCCTCACTCACAAAGTAAATATTAAAAAGGCAGCCCCATATGATGGAGGAAACTCTAAACTCCATGCAATTATTATGCCCAGAGGGTAAGATCGATTTGCATAATTTGATCTATAAAGCGATGGCTAGAAATTCATCAAAAGTTGAATTTTATTGATTTCATTATTTATCCATCACGTAATTTATTTTATCTTAATAAGAGTAAAATAAAGGTCCGATTTTTTTTTTTTGCCTAATACGAAGTGTTAAGGGTAAGCATGGTTCGAATTGATCCGGCTCCCTCAAAAACCTGGACCGGTGGTACCAGTTCTTAATCCAAGCAACCATGGACCGAACCGAATGTCTGTGGAATCGTAGATTGATAGGATAATCGGTCCGATTCGGTACTCGTGCAGTCCAATGAAACCGTTAAAAATGAAAATAAAAAGTAAAGTAAAAATAGAAATAAGAAACTCGAGTTTGAAAAGGCGGTCTGAACCTTCGAGGATGACCTCCTTGACTTCCCCAGTGAGGACTCCGTGACGACCGACAGTTTCTTCGACAATGCCGACGCCAACTTGGCCTATTCCTCCACCATCACCGTGGTGGACAGCTGCAATACCACCATCTCTTGCAGCAACAACTTCTCCGACAGGTTCGAGTCTTGGACTAGGGAGCAATGCGTCGTCGACGACCTCCTTGACTTCTCCGACGAGTACCCCGTGACAACCGACGGCTTCTTCGACAATGTTGGCGCCAACTTGGCCGACTCCTCCACTGTTATTGTGGTGGACAACTGCAATGTGAGCGCCACACTGAGGGAGCTCGCCCAAGGCCATCAAGATCGAGCCTCGCTCGAGGCCGACAAGGCTTGCCCCTCCCCTGTCAGATCCGATACTACCATGTTGTGATGCTCTCGATTTAACTCCCTAAGATATTGTCCGCTATGGTCTGTTCCATACCAAGCCTCACGATTTTGTACTTTGACGTACAGTTGGTCATCTTCCCAAGAGGTAACCCATCCTAGGAGTGCTCCCAGCTGAAAACATCAACGTTGAACAAACAATTTATTTGTTTTGTAGAAAATGAATGATTTGAACAATATTCTCCAAAAATTGATCACTTGCATCATTTTGAAATAATTACTTAATGGAAATCATTTTCATTATCGACACCAATTTGTGTTTAAAAATTTTCGTGGACAATAAAAATATTTTTCGGTTGTTTATTAAGTAATATAATTTAAGAAAATATTTCTTGAATCATTCATATTTCACGAAATAAACTGAAAGTAAAATGCTTTTGAAAAAGAAAAAAAAAACACGAGTAAGATGCTGATCGATCCTCCATAAGCTTGCTTTCAATTCGTTATCAAGATACTACGTACCGGAAAGACACGGGCTTTGACCTCATCATGGTATCCCTGGGTTTAAAAGTACACACTGGTCTACGCACGCAGTGCTAGTACAGTTGCATTGACTTTTAGGGTTTTAAAATATGGCTGGCGATTGACTCTTCAGTTGTGAATAATCACCAATTTTTTCATATCTTGGTGATTTTAAAAATTAAATCGGTGACTCAATCTGATAGTTAGCTGAAGCTCTAAAACAAGATACACACATAAAATTACTTGTCATTTGTTTTTATTTTTTGGTCACCTCAGAGCAAATTGTCAATCTCACAGTGGATTAAAGACAATCATATGATCATTTCTATGATATTTTCGTGATTTTTTTTTCTGGTCTAGAAAACCAAAAGAATTCGAAGCTTCAAAGGGTCCTCAAAACGACATGAGATTTGGGGTTTTGGACCCTTTTTGGCTAATCACATCTTAGCACTAATTAAATAATTTTGGTACCCACACATACTTGTCTCCGGTGAGAGGTCTCATATGCTGCATATAATAAAGAATCGCAATCAGTTGGTGTGGAGCCTGCACTGTCTCTCTGTTCGTTCATGTTTCCGATGAGCTTGTGCTCCCCTCGCAAGATTAAGGGTTGGTATAAAACAGTGATTAAATAAACAAGCACTATAATTTTTGTCATCTTCTTGTTTTATTCTTCAATGATTTATTACTTTATGGAAATGGGATCTGGGCAGACCCGAGTTTCCATATGCACTCTCTCCCAACAGCTCATCCTTGGCATTAAAAAATTTGGAAGCCAAGGAGAATAATCTCAAAAAGAAAAAAGGGATTAAGACTAATGATAACTTAATTAAGGTGAGAGGAACCCATGATTCTACAGTGTCCACAATCCTTTATACGCAAGGCACTACAAATTGTTTTTGGCGCTAAAGACAAAGTGGGTGAAAGTTGTTTGTAACCTGTGTGGCGCTACCTTCGGACAATCGTTCGTGCGGAGCAATCGCACCAAATGACCCTCTTTGTGCTTGCTAGTGGTCTTATAAACAAGAGAAGTAATTTTGAATCTATTGGGATTATCCCCACAAATTTATTATGTTTGAATGGCGGGCGGGGAGAATGTACGTCTCGCTTGATCAAATGCTTGCTTAAGAAATCGATCTTACTCTAACTAGCCCCGCTCTGTAAGTAAATCTCAAGACAATTTGAAGATTGAATGGCGATATTTGGCGCTATAAAGTGCGCAACACGGGGTCCAGTTCTCTATGTTCTCAAATTCCAAAAAAAGAAAAAAGAAATCCACGCAATTAGATTATACAACCGCATTATGTAATAGTTTGAAGGACAGTCAATGTTACAAGTATTATGAGTGAAAATGGTCTGTACACAGACATTATTTTGAGGAATAATTTTCCAAAAAAACAAAAAAGTCAAATAACTTATTGCACTTGTACTGATTCGGATCTAAACCTTTTAATTATATCGATTTTATCCTAAACTCTTCTTCAATTTGATCAATTTGGGACGGCAAGGAGAGAAATGCATTAGGAATTAGGTTGTCTAAAAAATCATCCAACCACCCACGTGTTGCAAAGGAGAGAAATATTTGGTTCTAAATCCCCATAGACGTCCCTCGTGATTCCAAAAGAAAGTGGCTTGGACTCATCCTACATAGGTATTGAAGCTACCCACGTGTGAGATTCCCCAACATTTTTTTTTCTTTCTTTTTTGGTTCATCGGCACTTTAGGTTTTTCGATCGAGTGAAATGGGGATGACACATGCATGTGATGCTTCTCCGGTTTCAAGGATTGCACATTTTCCATAGGTAAGCAAACGAGCTGATGTCTATAGATACATAGTTGACAATTCAATGTCGCGATCTTACGAAGAATCGCTTTGGCGAGAGAAGAAAATAAAGCAAAGACACACCCCCCCCGATACAACAATGCCACTAGGAAACTCCCTCTCTCTAGAAACTGTACAAAACATCTTAAAGTGAGAAGTAGATTCATGACAGTTAAGATATAACCGATGTGGCCGTTGATAAGTCGCGCTTTTTCACTATCATACGATTATCAAAGGCGCCATCGAGACGATTGTTCGCAAATCGCATGATTTTTTCACTGTCGGCGAGCCGTACTCTTTCTGTACACACGAATTGTCATTAATCACCGACCAAAAAGCTATCACCTTGACAACCCGAACAATTTTTCGCGGATCGAGATATTACGACCTAATTCCAACACGTTGCTTACGGTAATCTTTTCCGAGTTTTTATGAGACGAATCTTGGTGCATCTAAGCATATAGAAAGTGGTGAGCGTTGCGTGAAGTCCCTATGCATCTAAGCCTCAACAAAAACTTACGCGTACTGACGCAATCGCCCATTTAAAAAAAAAAATTTAATGCTACTGTTCGGAACCAAAGAACAAAATTCTTCAACGTTAGTCCCACTCGACAATTCGCTTCCCTTTAATGTCCCCCAAAGAATTATTACTAGTCCCTTTTTTTTCCGTCTCAACAAAATCTATCTCAACATGCGATGACAAAATAATTTTCATCGGATAGAATTTAATAATAATACGCTAGAACAAAATGCGTACGACAAAAATAACTATACGAACTCAGCACAGGAAATCAAAATTTGTCTTAAGATTCTTATTGTCTAAATTCGTGTAATAAGAATTGTAATTGAAAGACTAACCTGCAGCCAATGCTATATTTAAAGAGAGTGAACCGAAAAGTTACAAAGACATGTCATTTCGTCGAAAGGATTCGATGAAACGTTACGAAGTCACACTGTTTCATCGAAAAGATTCGACGAAACGGAACAAATCTTCATTTCTATTATGAACCAAAACAAATCTTCATTTCTCATTCAACTTCATATAGGACTTTGAAATCAAACTTTCAACAATTACAACCTAACACCAACACGTTGCTTATGGTAATCTTTTTCCGAGTACTTAGTACCCTTGTTTTATGAGACGAATCTGGGTGCATCTAAGCATATAGAAAGTGATGAGCGTTGCGTGAAGTCCGCATGCGAGGTGGTGCTGGGGCGAGGGTTTCATCGCCTGCTGAAGACATGCGATGACCGACCATACTTCTGTATTTAAATTGATTTCTTTTTTTATGACCTTGTGCAAAAGTTGGTCGTGCGCGTGACTGGGTAGGCCTGTGTCTTCGACCAACCATGCAAAGATAAAGGCAGTCCAAATAACTGAAAACCTCGCTCTCGCCACTTTACTTACTGTATTGTTATAAACGGTTCGACCCAAATAATCTCATTTAATCCATTTTTAACTCATTTATTGCAATGCAAATTTAATAGCTCATACCTGACGCAACTCATTCCTAAAACGCTTCCGTAATTAATTCAATCCAGGAAAACTCATACTTAAACTTAGGTGAAAGAGTAGAGTGAACAACATGAGAGAGAATGAAGACAGAATGCTGGTTGGGTTCTAAATGAATTGCAAATCCATTTATGACCTATTTATGACCATTTAACACCCATGTTACGTTTAAACCTATTCATGAACCATTTATTGAATATAACTAAGTCCAACATATATTGATTAATCTTACCCAAAAAAAAAACATATATTGATTAAGAAATGGATTTATGACTTGTTTTAACATATCTATTTGTAGACATGGCTATCAACGGTTCGATTCAGTTCGGATTTCTGTGATACCCAAATATCAACTAGCTTTGCTCTTTCTTTAGCTCTTTTTCCTGTTCCAATCATCGAAAGGGCATTTTCCGGTCAGCTCATATGACCGGAATTCTCTTTGACTCGGCCAAACACTAGAATTCACATCAGAATTCCACGATTTGGATGGAAATCACAAACTAATCAGTCCATAAAAAAAAAAAGGGGGGGGGGGGGGGGGGGGGGGGGGGGGGGTTTGGATGACCTAAATTTTGCACGACTCCGGTGGATTTAAACTATGAAACAAAATCTCTACACGTGCTCCCGGCGTAGAGATTTGCAAAGACTAGGCTATATTCTTCACGAGCCTGGATACGTAGTGCCGCGAGATTAGTGTTGCATAAAAAGAAATGGGTATTATACGAAAAATTTTTATAATAAAAAAAATAAGAAACTTGGAGCTTTAATCGCGAGTTTAATTATTAGAGAATGATCTCGTCGCAACCAAGAGCCCTAATTTTCTCAAATTAATTCTCTTTCGTTAGGGGGATGTGTCACGAGTTTTCATGACCACGAACTTTGCATACTATTTCAACCTTTTCGCGCGTCGAGTAAAAGAAGAAAATGAAAAAGAAAACGAGACGCAGACCTTTTTTTTTTTTTTTTTTTGGACGAGAGACGCAGTCCTCGATTTCGCTAAAATCACTTGTGACTTCAATAGTTGAAGAATGTGACTTGTGCGTGTCCGGATTGATCCCGCGACACAAGAACGAGAAACGATCGAGTGCGATTAATTGGGCAACGTGGACTCGAGTCGTCGAGCAAATAGGAATAGGAGCGCAAACACAAGGAAATAAAGAGTAAATAAGGGGGGAGGGGGGAAAAAAGGATACACAATTAAGATTTATCCTAGTTCATGCTTAAATTAAGGTGATATCTAGCAGGAAATTCCACTACAATTAGCACATTTCAATTCTGTGCTACAACTCTCAATCACAATAGAAAGAAACTATACATAACATGGGCTATTCATAGGCTCAAACCTAAATTACCAATAAAATACAGATTTGACTTATGAAAGCCCTCGGCGTCCACATCCCGATAGAGATATGAAGTCGGCCCTCTAACCGATCAAGACATCCGTGCATTCCTATCGACAAAGAGCATGAATCACTCCCTCCCACACCCCCCCCCCTCCCCCTTCCCTCTTCCCAAAGCAGAGCTGCGTGGTCAAACATAGAGCGATACGGCGGACGGTACCTACTATCGAAGCCGAGTATTGAACCATCCATTCTAATTTCATCGAATTGGTTCGATATAAAGTACCCGAGTTCGATGCCACGTTTTGAAGGCGGGTTAACCAATTTCCCCCCAATGAATGAGAGGAGGAGAAAGGTGAGCGAGTTGAAAAGAGCCCCGGGGGGGGGGGGGGGAGGAGGGACCGATCTGCACTCGCCAATTAGGAAAAGCTCGAGAGAGAGAGAGAGAGAGCAAAAGGAATGATTTTTTTTTTTTTAACATTTCTTTAACGACGGGTGAGAGAGTGTGGTTCTTTTTGTTCGTGCCCTATTTGTATTTGAAAGGGCGCGAGAGAGAGAGAGAGAGATCGATCACGGGTCGTGCAACGTGAAAAAGGAAGGGAGGGTGGGGCCTCCACGATTGGAAAATGATATGAAGAGGTACGACAGAATCACATGATGAGGGCGGGCTGATTCGTACTCCGTGCCAGCCCTTCGCCTTCTCGCATGGCCACTAAGGCCCACTACCGAGGCGACGACTTTTTCATGTTAACGAGCGATGAGCAGTAGGAATCGAGAATCAGAAACTCGAATCGGTATGAACGGAGGGGACGCGGATCCCCTGCGCTATCTTTTTTATTTTATTTTTATTTTTAATGTGCAAAAGTGATCCCATCATCCTTCATTGAGGTGAGCCCCTCTGCCCATAAAAAATATGAGCAGTATATAAATTGTGATCAGCGTAGCAATAAATGATTGTCATTGGAAATGATAGTTCACCATGGTCGCTCAATTAAGAATACACGCAAAAATTAAGTAGACCCTAAAACCGATCTATAACCCTCTAGGTTTTAGGGTATGTAAGTCCGGCTTACAGGGTCCATAAGGAGAGATCCGTTTCCGGCAGTAAGTTCGGGAAACTTGGGAGGAATCACTATTAATGT
Organism: Rhodomyrtus tomentosa; assembly: GCA_028455895.1. Classification (NCBI taxonomy): domain Eukaryota; kingdom Viridiplantae; phylum Streptophyta; class Magnoliopsida; order Myrtales; family Myrtaceae; genus Rhodomyrtus; species Rhodomyrtus tomentosa. The sequence continues at coordinate 35,032,932 of JAPCWY010000009.1, read as the reverse complement.
TAACGAGTGTACCAAGCACCAGTTAAACATGTTTTATTTTGTAATAATTGGCTCTTCGAAATAAATTAAAGATCGCGTAATAAAAGAGCAATCTGTACATTGAAAACCTCGAAATTCCATTGATTGGTCGGTCGGTCGGCCGGTCGCTAAACGAAATTCTTTTTAATTTTTCTTAAGATAACTCCTCTCTTTTTTCTTATTCTTCTTTTTTTTTTTCCCCCTCTTCTTTGGGGGGTGGACCCACTAACTTCCTTCGTCATCCACCAACGGCACGGATCGCTTACCATAATTCCGTCGCCGTATGACGACGGCCTTTCACCCGAAGCGGGCAGCGCTTCCCCAACCCACGTGAAAGCGACTCGTGGGACGAAGGACTCGTACTTGACCTAACATTGCCCACGTGGCCCTCTTTTTTATGACGTAATAAATCTCATTGTGGCCGTGCTTTTTTCGCCTCTTTGGTTTCGTGGTCGACACACCATTTTTTTCCCTCCTCGATCGAATGATTGCATGCATCTCCCATGCATATGCGCCTCGAGTCGTCCGAATGATTCGAAGTTTTTGGGGGCGGACTCCTACCGTTGCTTTCCGTACGATTTTCTTTCTTTGAACTTAGGCTTTTGCCCGGAGTCTTGATTGGGGAAGGAAAGAGGACGCGTTCTTCCTATTCACCGTCGAGATTTAATCCTTTTTATCCGACTGTTTTCCATACAATTAAGGAAACGATGGCAATGCTAGTGATACGGTACGTGCGACGCAGGCGGCGCGGGGATCACCGACTGAGTCCCAACCCGTCGTCTCAAAGCATTTTTTCAAAACCCACCACCAACTCGAGACGGGAAATCAATTCGTAAGTTTGTGGGAACTGAGCGAGGTGAACTCCGGTCCGCTGAGGCGGGCTTCCCGCATTGTTTGGAGTGCATTGGCATGGTTTCCCTCAGGAGAAGGGAAGACGAGGGAATTTTCTAATCTTGCCGAGACAAGGATTTCGTTGTCATGCGAGGCGGCAAAATTCCGTTTTCTGTTTTCAGCGCCATGTTCTTCTTCAACTTTTTAAGCAAATTCATAGGAGTGCGACTGCGAGTGTTGTGTGGACACCCACTGGAAAATCAAGCTTTTCATCCCATGGATCAAAACTCATCAGGGGTGGGAATTACGCATGAAGCAAGGCATTTCTCTCTCTCTCTCTCTCTCTCTCTCTTTTTCAATGAATTAAGTTATTTATTAAGGAATTTTTTGTTTAATATTCTTGCCCTTGTCATGGGACCACGGTGTTTCTTGTAATCTTCCTTTTGCTTCTCCACCTTGGACAAGTCTCCATCCTTTCGCTGCCTTGGGCCTCATAATAATAAAACTCCTAACCAAAGAAATTAGCGGATTGCCTTATGATGCCTCTCTCTTGTGACACGAAGCTAGGCTATCTCAAGGTTATGTCGAAATTAGCATTAGCAGCGCGGCAAATGGTTTAATAAGCTTTTTCGCAGAGAGTCCTAATTGTTGATTAAAATAGGGCGGGTGCCCTGCTAATTGAGGCGGCATCCGACTGTCGTGCCCAGCTAAAACTCGCGAAAACGGACTCCGGGAGATGGACTTTTTCTTCTTCTTCTTCTTCTTTTCCTGCCATAAAAAGAAATTCATTAATTTCCTTTTCCGTGGTGTAGATTGCTTGATTCCTTTCGTGGGTGATTGGGCAAAACCATGCATGGTTGAAAATCAAGGCAGGAAAGAATTATAACGACGGGACATGTGAACCACAAGAGGATAGCGATGTGGATTGGACTGTGGACCCCAAAATCTTCCCATTGGTAATATGGGATCTATGGATTCTACAAAGGAGCGTACAATACTCAAGTGGCCAAACGGATAAATCACGCTCAGACTTGAATAATTGCCAAGTTCTCTGCCTCAATCAGTGAGAACCCCGCTCTTCTTCTCAGAAGCAATGACTTTTCTAACCAATCGATTGTTCACATCAGGCTATGAACATAACCACCTTTTACTTGATGGAAAAATGTAAAAAGGAAAAGTCGAGGGTGCCTTTTGCAGAACAAACATGTGACTAATAACAGAGATTGAGAGAGTATTGTCAAAGGCAAAACCATGCACAAAAGGAAGAGACAGTATCTAGAGCTCCATGCTCAGCTTTGGAAGAATCGACTCGACCACAGCAGGACAAAAGGAACAAATTCTACTGCTGCTTGCACTCAGGAGGGCGCTCGCCTTGCTCTGTCCTCCCACCCTGTGCTCGGCCACTCTTCTGCAGTTCAGATAAGGATGGGAGGTTCAAGTTAGCCAAAGCTAATAATCCGACACAGAATCTTCTCAACATTTCGCTCAAGAAAAGATTGGCAATGCGTTCATCTCACCTTGGATCCAGCTGATGACTGCTTCCACAAAATCACCAATGACAAATGAATTAGCATCTCCACCAAGAAAAATCCACCAATCACAAGTGTAGAAATTCAAGTAAAAACGGTCATCACCTTCTTCTTGCTCTTGCTCTTGCTTTGCTCCTCTTCTTCATCATCTTCCTCATCATCCTCGTCATCTTCCTCATTGTCCTCATCATCTTCATCTTCTTCGTCTTCCTCACCCTCGTCATCTTCATCGCCTACCATGTCACCAATATCATCATCTTGAACAGCCTCGCCCGTAAACCATGACACAGCATGAGGAATAATCTTATCACGGATGGCGGAGCTGCATCATAAATAATGGCTTGAGTCGCGCAAAAGAACGACAGTCAAGACTTTAAGTCAAGCTGTCCCAGTGGTGGTAACATATGCTTTCCTCACGAAGCAAGCAACTCCTCACATATAACTACAGCATTGCAATGTTTATTACACAGAAAATTACCTTCCTATATTCCATAATCAAGATGGCTACTCTCCCACTAATCAAATTTCATTTATTGATTTATGTAGAAGAAACTACCATATTAAAAGAAGAGAGGGGGCCTTTGCGTAAACAAGAGGGTAAACACAGTCAGCTCAAGATTAACTCGTTCCTTTGTGGTATCAAAGAAGAGCGTCACATCCAGGTTTTGAAAAAAAACAATCACTCCGATGAGAAAAGACGATAACTATCCTGTTCTCTGCCGAAACATAGCCTTACTCATCTCATAAAATCCAAAAGATCTTAATTCCACTCCATCGCTTAGAGCAAACAAAATATATCAAGATTACGCACATGGAAACTGCTACATCTGTGATAGATTGCTTCAATCTCATGAGCCCAAAACTATATTTCCCTGCCAAACTGTAAGCCTACAGCTCGGTGGGCACCCAAAACAAGCACCAACAAATACACCACCTTTTGACTATAGCACTATTCTCGGGGAAAGTAATAAGTCGCTTACAGGACAAATGAGATTTCACTGGGTTACTGATGATACGAAACACACCTTTCGGAAAAAACTCAAACCAAGACACTAAAACGTGCTAAATTAGTTCCCTCCCATAATCCCAGAAATTACATCCTGCTTTAGAACTCAACCTCACGTAAAGTTCTCTTTGCTCGACAAGTCAGGGTAAAAAAAAATCCTATTGCAAATAAATAATGAAGGGTCAACCTTAGTCAAGAAAGAAGCAATCATTGACTTACCCCATGTCATAATCCTGTTCCATTAGATTCTGCAATTCCTCCGCCTGTTTGAAAACAATATAAAGAGATTTATACTCCACTAGAAAAAAAAAAAATTGCAACACTACTAGCGTATCATACCGTGTCTTCATCTAAATCATCATCATCATCATCATCTGGAATCTCTGGAGGATTGAAAAAATTGAAGAAGCTTTCGCATTTTTCAATTTTTGTAATGGGTTTGGCATTTTTTGATCCCTTTCTTGGCTTCTTCTTCAGCAGCTTCTCGGTCAAGCATTTCCCTGGATACCACTCAATCTCTGTCCTGAGAGTTGCATCACAGAGCATGAGCTATGGGAACCAAAACTGCCTAAACAAAATATACGAGTAAAGTGACTTACCCAATAGCTTTTTCAAGAATAGGTTCGTCATTGTCATCGATCATGTGATATGTTTTCGTAAGCACCGAGTTCTTGAAGTATGGATTAGCATCAAAGAAGAACTCGAGCTTAAAGCCTTTGGGTTTATCGATCCTAGACCACTTAATATCTTTTAAATACTTCAGAGCCCCTTCATCCCGTTCAGAGATCTAAGCAAAGAAACGGAAAATGATAAGCCAAAATTAGTTTCTACTACTTTACCAAAAAAAAAAAAAAAAGTTTCTACTGGAGGAAAAAAAGATGGTTCTGCATTCACTACCTCTTCTGCCAGAATTTCATTGGTCTTCATTGCAGTGAGCCAGAAGTTTGGCACACCTTTCTCTGCATTAAAATTTCAATAAGGAAAAAGAACACTCAGAAAAAAGTTCAGGAGAACAACAGATACCCTCATAAAGACCACCTTCAGGGGATTTGTCCTCTTCTACCGCTGCAGAAGCTTCCTTTACTACTCCATCAACTTCAACAATTCCATTGACAATTTCATATCTCTAAGTGCCAAAGAGCAAAAGTGCATTAACAGACAGCACAGCAATCTAAACATCTAGTAGAATGGTTTGCAATATCACCAGTCAGATTACATTTTCATCACTATGTGCCACAAGCTTCATCTTTGTCAAAGAATATCACAAAGTGAGAACAAATAATTCGGACCTTTGTATATAGGGGTTCGTACAACTTCTGATATTTAGCTTCCAATGCTGCCCTCTCCTCGAAAAATTTAGCCTCCAGCCCATCATGATGGCTCTGAAAATCACCAGTCTCCGGAGTTAAAAACTTTTATCTTTATCGGAAACTATAAATTTCTGGACATGAATACAAATTCTTGGGATAGGGGTATGGTCGGCTTGACCACTGTCGACCTGGTTAAGGGTATCCCCAGAGGCTAGAATAAGAGAGTGTGTGTGTGTGTGTGTGTGTGTGTGTCCTTGTCAGAAATAAGAATACTCACATATCCTCAGGAAATTACACACTTCCTAGTTCTAGCAGTTCCTGAAATAACTTCAATGCAAATCACCATATCCATTGAACGAAAAATTAACTGGGGACACGCAAGTAAAGAGTTCCCCATATATATCAACCAAATAAGACAGAAAACAAAACAACACATACAATTGTTCAACTGGAATTAGCTGAAAATCAACTCGCATGCATGTGTATACGACTAGGCATGTGTTGCCTTGAAACATACAAAACTATATAAACCATGAATTATTTGGTCATAAAAGCACATCCAAGTACAAGAAACCTGAATTTCTTTTAGAGCCTCCACACGCTTCCTAACGTTAGGGGAAAGACTCTCTAGCACATCCGAATGCTGCCCCGCCAAGCTCTGCAACTTGTTCTGTTAACATTGTAAAAACATGAAAACTGTAACTCAAAGAAACAGCTGAGACAGAATGAAGTAATTGCAACTCTTTGTGTGCATAGAGAAAAAATACAACAAAACTCATATTCTTATGCTGCATCCACAGGTCACAAATCTGTTCCATCAGGAAGCTATGTAGCGATTTCATTTTCTAAGCAAGTACACGAGGTTGCATGAGGTCCATCAACTAACTCATCACATATTATATCGTCTCCTTTTCAAAAGGAGTCGTCTTTTTACATGCTTCCCAGAGATCCCAACTTGCAACCAGGAAATTACCAAAGGCAAAAGTTTTACACAATAACTTGCCTTGAGAGCATTGACAAGACCCTTGCGATCTTCTGGACTGAGAGCTACAAACACCAAAAAAGAGGGAGGAGTAGATAGGATTTTAAGCGGTTGCTTATTAAATGTATATGCAAAAAAGAAGTTAGACCACATTCAACTAAAGCACATGCTTACAAGTCACTTTCTCCAATATATTGACAAAGCAATCACCAAAAAAAATCGTTCAAACGTAAAAATCCAATTCAGAAATGCATAACCCAAAAAGAACTTATTTTGGATAGGAAAAGAACAAACAACTCGGTCACCGATCATTCTAGCCTTCAATGTCTCACCAGAGCTAAACTCGATAACACCTACAACTTTGTAATATAACTTATCTGATAACATAACAGGACAAAGCTGGATTAAAACGTGCAACAGAAAAATAATACACCCAGAAGGACACAGTCAGCCCGCGCTTAAACACGCACTCAAATGGGCTCAACCTGCCAGGACACATGAAGGACAAACCAGCGAAAGACCGGACCTAAGGGCAAACAGACAATCAAAAACCAGATAACTATAGCAAGCCATTTTGACACGGCGGAGCGGTCCCGATTCGCGCAACACCATGGAATTCAACGACTGAGGAGGCAATCATCAATCACGAAGCCAAACGAAAGACGACCATCCCGGTCGGGCGCATGCGTTTCTCCGTTCAATCAGCTCGTGAACACACGTAGGGGAGGAAATAGAAAAAAGAGGAAGGCCGAGGAATAGTCACCGGCAGCGGCGGCGGGGAGATCGGAACGGAGTTCGGACAAGCCGAAGCCTTCGGCGTCGTTATCCTTGCTCATGATAAGTCGATTTTTCGGTCGGTGAATGAAGTGGGAAGATGGAGAGAGGTCGAGCGAGAAAATGAGGGGAAAACTAGAGAAACCCTAGGAAAAGGAGGGAAAGTTTTTTGGGGGTCATAGGAGGGAAAAAAACAATCGATGAGGAGAGAGAAAATGACGGAGCTTCCTATAATTGTGTTAATTATAAAACAATTAACTAAGAAAACTTACATTCTTCAAAGCACTAATTATCTCGTATTATACCAGTATTATACCTGCATTTATTATATTTAAAATCTATTTAAAATATTTTTTTTGCAAAAAAAGGGTTTATCCCTATTAAAAAGGATGGAAATTGAGAATTGTTAATGGTGAGTTACGGTTTTAATATGAATTGGGATAAAAGAAGCGTGTTTTGACCTGACAAGACAACATCGAGAAAATTTGAGAAAGCCATTTTGTAAACTCGGTGCAAGCATTTAAAGAACACTATTACATTTATTTTTTGCCAAATTTTGAATAAAGTGTACGGATGACTTATACGTTATGCCCCACCAATCAAGTGAATAAATATAAACTTAAAATGTAACTAAATTATTAAAATATGACGAGTCGTATTTGTAAATATGATGAACCTTGCTCAATATGACGAGTAAAATGATTTTTTAAAACTCATATCGTTCATGGGTAATACTTTCTCAACACGGCGTACATTAAAAATTTGACGTGGCGGCCTGTGCAAACACCATGAGGCAATGGAGCCGATTAGAATATGGCGTAGCTTTAGTCATAGTCCGAAGCAACGCCGCTTTGTGATCTATGTCAGCTTCTGAAACTATAAAAGTTGTCGTGGAGTTCTAGTTTTTTTTTTTTTTTAGTTTTTGAACAAATTCCAACCCAGAACAAAAAAAAAAGAAAAAACAAATTGCTATCCAGAAAAATCATTGCCCTTTTCTACCAAAAAAAACAATTATTATCCTGAAATATGAGTTCCAGTGATTTCTTATGCATACAAATCCCACGAACTACTAATAAATAAATAGTGAATTAGACTAAAGCCGTATCGAATTCAACGTCAACTATACATAAAATTAATGTTGTTTACATAAGCTACTACATCAAATCCTTAAAGATTGTATCGGATGGAATCATGATAGAATTCTGGGTCACTCGTATAAGTTTTGGATGTTGGTGGCCCGCAAAAAAAAAAAAAAAAAAAAAAACCGATATTGGTATCATATGCTTGTCAAAGTTTAGGCTTTTTTTTATGGAATTTTTCCAAGCCGCCCCTACGTTAACTTCGTTTGCCTACTGTTGTCCATACATTTCGCCACGTAGGATTTTTACGGGGACAAAAACTGTGTCGGAAGGTAATTTTGGCCATCGGTATAGGTCGGGACATTTCTGTGATACGAGTTTCATTTTTTTTTCTTTTTTCCTTTTTTGTTTTTTGGGTCAAAGGGAATTAGCTTCAGCGTGGCCAAAATTTAAGCCTTTTGGTGCTATTTTCCCAATATACTTCGATCCTAATGATTTAAACACCCGGCGCGCCGCGCACGATGAGAGCGTGACCCTCACGGCCATGGCTGAAAGGGGAAAAAGACAGCTGTCCGCAGGTCTGGGGGGAAGAATATCTTCCTAATATCCTAGTTTAGTGGAAGAAAAAAGGAAAAAAATGTCATATCTTTACTAGTATTAGAGAAAATTAAGATTTCTTTAGATTAATTTTCTATATTAGAGTTATCTTGATAATCATATTGATTCTCCACATCTCTTAAAATTGTGAATATATCTTGATTGATATAATTACCTTATATAGTCATCCGAATACTCTTTTCAATGCATATCGAAATATACGGAAGTTATCTTTTCCGTATTATTCTCAACTACTAACATAATATGTAGATATAACACATAGAAGTATTTATCTTGTTAGCTTTGATGACATATGATAAAAAATAAAAAAAGAATTGAAAGAGATAAAAGCTATCTTCTCACCTTACTTTATCCAAAAAAAAAAACTACCTTCTCGCGGTTAACTCGAGATGATATGGACATATGCTATCGGTGTGCCTAGAGGAGAGTCATTTCTTTTTTTTAGCAGTAAGGAAAAAGTACCTTAAATTCACCAATATCCTCCTCGAAATTAAAAAAAGATCATTCATCTTTTATCAAGATTGATTACCATCAGCAAAGATTCTTGCGAGAAATTCCTAAAGTACGTTAGCGCGCATTACTAGCAAGTTTTGGGAGAAGTGTCAAAAACGTCATAAATACATTGCACCAGTGCCAATTTAGTTATAAACCTTTTTTTGATGTTAATTCAGTCATAAACATTTTGCATTAGTGTCAATTCAATTATAAACTTTTTGTATTTGTGCTAATTGAGTTAATCCGACTAATTTTAACCGAAAATAGCTAACTTGGACATTGGTTGTCCAACGCTGCACGACAAATGATGACTTTGATATGTTTTTAAATATCATTATATAATTTTTAAATAGTTATTAACCATTTTTTTCAAAAATATTGTTGGAATTTATTTAAAATATTAAAAAATATACACGTTGGCTCAAACCGTGCTACGTAAAATAATTGATGTTCACGCCAATAATTTTCGAATAAAATTAATCGAATTGACTAAATTGACATAAATACACAATATTTAAGACTAAATTGGCACTAATGTAAAATGTTTATGACTGAATTGACACTAATGTAAAAGGTTTATGACTGAATTGACATTAATACAATAAATTTAGTACTTTTTTTTTTACACTTTTCCTCGCAAGTTTCTTCAAATTGTCTTGGACAATTGTCGTAATAGCGTAGATAAAATTTACAAACTTTTTAACCATCTATGGGTAGCTCAGTTGATTAGGGCGCACTTGCGATTGTGTGGTTAGACGCACTGGTTCCAGGTTCGATTGAGCATCTGTGATTTAAGTAGGGGTCATGGCGGTGGGCTACTATGCTAGTCTACCCCGAGGAATAGTCCAGATGCGCACATCCTAATTCGGACACTTTGATTATAAAAAAAAATACAAATTGATTATAAAAAAAAATTACAAACTTTTTGTTCGTACAGTACATCTGAAGTACCATGGAAGTGCAAATTTTTCTGACACGTATACCTGCGGTTATTTATAGCCTCGTTACTCCATACAGTACAACTAGTGAATTTTGTATCCAGCAAATATAATTTTTTTGAAACCTCCAAGGCTCCAGCTCCAACGCCCGCCCGCCCGCCGCCCCCCCTCACAAAAAACAAAAACGATAATTATCATTTTGACATTACCTTGGTTCTTAAGGATTCTTATTTTCAGTTTTTGAAGACGGCGTGGTCTCAACAGATTTCGAGCTGTCCATCGAAAAAATTTGGTACAATCACTCTTCACACAGAATCTGTCTAGAGATAATGAATTTTTACAACTCTATTTGAAAAATGGATAATTACATAAATAATTACATAAATGATTCTTGAATTTTGACAAAATGTGAAATCTCGTCCCTTAACTTTTAATTTGTTCAATTTAATTCATGAACTTTAACGTGCAATTTGATTCCTAAACTTTTGATTTGTTCAACTTAGTACATAAACTTCTAGTGCATGTTCAATCTAGTCCCTGAATTATAGTGAAATGTTTAATATAATCATTTTATTAATTTAAAATAAAAGATAACGTTAAACATTTTCATATCATTTAGGGATTAAATTAAACATTTACTAAAAGTTCAGAAACTGAATTGAACAAGTCAAAAATTTGAAGATCAAATTGCATATTCTACCAAAATTTAAAAACTAAATTGAACAAATTAAAAGTTCAAAGATCAGATCGCACATTCTGCCAAAGTTTAGTAACTATTTGTGTCATTTTGCCGTTGAAAAATGACATACCCGTCAGAGATCATACAAAAATTTGTTTCAAGGACCAAAATCTGTTTTTTTCTATTGATAAACCCAAAAAATTTTCCTTTTCCATAATCACCCTCTAAAAGAACAAAGGAAGATCACCTGTGTAATAATTCTCTACCCAAATGATTCAGATTAAGCCACTGATACAGCAGAAAGTAAAGAATGTCCAAATAAACAGGCTCATATTCATCCAGAATCATAATTTCAGCAACACATCTCAATCTGTCTGATAATTACAAGGTGCCCTGTTGGTTGACTATGCTATTATGCACAGCAGAGGTGTTAATTAAGCAACAAGCCCTAACAGCGAGGGACAAATGTCCCTCCATCCCGCCTGCATTGCATCCATCTCCAAGTGACACTTCTCAAGCCAATAAAAATCTCATCTCCCGTAAGGATGGTACCTTTCGGCCATTGCAGCCCCATTTGCTGCGGAATTATAGCCATATCCCTTACCACTGCCATGGATGCCGCCGCCGCCGCCACCGCTACCGCTACCACTGCCGCCACCACTGCCTCTTCCATAGCCTCTATTACCAGCATAAAAACCACTCATGCCATAACCACTAGGGGCACCATAGCTGCTGCTGCTGCCTCCATAAGCGCCGCCACCATACATTGGGCCCCCAAAACCATAGCCATAACCATATCCACCATAAAATGCAGCAGAGCTTGCACCATAGCTTCCAATATAACTTCCATAGCCTCCATAACCGTCAAAACCTCCATAACCCCCACTGAAATTTCTGCCTACTTTCCCACCCAACCCATCTCCTGGATAATATTCTTTAGTGTAACCACCCGCACTACTGTTGAAACTGCCTCTGAATTTGGATTGGCTTCCACCGTAGTCACTACCTGCCCTTTTTGGTTCAGCCTTCTTAATTTCCACCTAAGCATTATGGTTTGTAGCTGGATTAGAAGCTGCTCATCTCTGATGAACAGGAGGAGGAAGTTTCCTAACATTAGGAATTACAACTCACCTGTTTCCCTCCAAGTTCATGCACTTTCCCTTCTGAAATTATCCTTTCAACCGCTTCTTCTTCAGCAAATGTGACAAAACCAAAGCCTCTAGACCGTCCAGTTGTGTGGTCTAGCATTATCTGATACTCAGCAACGCTACCATAGAAAGAGAAGTACTCCTTCAACTCATCTGCAATATAAAGCAGAGTCTCAACTAATAAATTCTCGTGTCTCAAAGAGACAAAATCAAATGGGGGATATGCCACCTTCACTCAGGAATGCCGGGAGTCCACCGACAAATATTTTTTTTGTCCTCAACGCCGATTTTCCATCCATATCCTCCCGGGGGATCGTCCTCTTCACTTCTACCTGACAAGATACAACATCCAAGAAAGCTCTAACATGACGAGGAAGTTCTTTTGTGCAGTAAAAAAATTGAGTGGGATACGGAATACTACCTCTCTACCGTCTATGACGTGGCATTCCTCCAAAACCTTATCAGCAACTGATGAATCAGCAAATGTGACAAATCCAAAACCTCGAGGCCTTCCAGAATACTTGTCCGTCATAATCACAGAGTCAGCAATTTCTCCATACTTGCTAAAATAACTAGTGAATCTGTCTGAAAAAAAAAATACACAAAATGCTACAAGGTTGAACAGTGTATTCGTATTTATCTATATTTGAACAAATGGCACGGTCAACATTACAAATTGACAATTGCAAAAATATGATTATGTTTTTCATGATTAGATATTCTGTTCTATACTGCATACACTCCAAATGCAGCTATATCCTCATTTCAATCCTAAAACACGTTTAGGTGCACAAGTACTAGCGCTTCCAATTATGGGCCATTACTGATGCTTGCATGCCATGTTTGAGGAATGACACCGTTGCTGAAGAACAGAAGACAGGAAACTATCCAATTTAGATGAGCAGAAGATCTATTTAGCATCAAAATCAACTTGAAAAATGACAGTAATTCCTGTAATTACTCGTCGAATTTAATTCTAGCATAAGAGTACATAGAAGGGCCCATAGGAACTGGACGATCCTATTTGGTCAAATACCTAGTAACAAAGTCCTATGTTCCTTTCATTACAGTATTAGTGATACTTGACCATTCATGATCCAAAACTAACGGATTGAAAGAACACACGAATCCTAAAGACCCTTAAGATTAATTGTGGATTGCCCAATTACCAAAACTATATACATCACGACTTGTGTGTTGAGAAATTGGTGAGACACATTTGAAGACAAGGATCACTCAGAGCAGCCAAGAAAATTAAGATTCACTACTTTGAAAGGACGCGTGCAAGCACAAATTGAAATCTACGATTAGGACCAAAGATGATTTGGATACTTCCTATTATACTTCAAGGGACTTCTAGATCATTCCCCCAAGACAGAAATAAATCAAACTACTTAAAACATGTTGATTGCCACCAGCAAATAATGACATAGAGTAGCAAGCAACATTTAGTACTTGCGAATCATGATCCGTATGCACTAGCCGGATTCGCGGCACTTAGCATTAAACAGTTTAAACCCCCATTTACTCTAATCAACAAGAGAATTTCCAAGAATACGCTTCATGTCCAAATTAATCCATGCGAAAATTCAGTATCAAAACGCTTGACATACCTTCAGTAGTCTCCCATGAAATGCCTCCAACGAAGAGTTTCCTATTACAAGGGGGCAAAAACGGAAAAGCCAGAGTTACTCTTCACTCGGCAATCGCGTCATCTTCTAATAGCTCAAAATTCGCGCGCACCAATCTAAGGAAACGAGAAATAAAAACCCAAGTGCACGCAGCTTCGAAATTCCCCAATTAGTTTTAAAACTCTGCAAAATCTGAATCACACAAGTCCTGAAACCTGAACAAGCTAACCTCGACGAAGAGTCGCGGTGTTCCGCCGGACGCCTCCTGTCAGTTTCTTCGCCATCGCCGCCGCTGAACGAGTCCACCTCGCGTCCTAAATATCGCCGCTCCGTCTGCTGCTGCTGTTGCCGTTGATGTTGATATTGTTGATGAAGTTGCTGATCTTCGTAAATTTCCCCTTCGCCGTCGAAGGAGAACGCGTTGTCTTCTTCGTAATAGCTTTGGTCTCCATAACCCTCCATTTTACGCAGCTCGTCCGCCGATGATTCTCGCCAATCTTCCTCGGTATATACAGAGCGAAAAGCCCGCGACTTGAGCAGAGACTCTGCAGATGCCGAGAGCGCTCAACTGATTCTGACTGCTCAAAACCCTAGTCAACGACAGCGGGTCACGTCGCTGTAATGCAAGCTCGAGCTGTTAATTGCTTGCTTTGCTATATTCTTGAGTTTTGGTTGGGGAAAATAGAAAAGGGAGAAGTACCTAGATAAATATTTGGGAAAATTAAAAAAAAAAAACCCCGAACTGACTTCGTTTTTTTAAATAAAAGCTTGAAATTAACTTTATTTTAAATAATAACATGTATTGTCTTTATTATTTCAAATAAGAATCTCAAGTGAATATTATTTCAAATAAAATCATGAAATATTCATATAATCTCAAAAAAAGTCTCGAATGACTTGTCAATAATGGCATTCTTATAATTTTTTTTATTTCTAATAATTAAAAAAGTAAAAGTAAAAAAATTAGAGACCCAATCGAGAGGGGCTACCTCTTGCCTATGGTCGCCGCTCCAATGCCGGTGGGGCGACGGCGATGGCCGAGGCCCCACCGACCACTGGAGGGCCGTGGCCCTTGCCAAAGGAGGGAGAGGGGGGGGGGAGAGGGCCGCAACCCTCTCGTAGATCTGGGCGAGGCCACAAGCAGGAGGCAACCCCTACTACCTGTATAAGCTTGTTTCCATTTTTTTTCCAATTTTTAAAAATTTTCTAATTTAATTTAATTAAAATTAAATTTATATTTTGACCAAAAATACATTGATCGACCGTAATAGTTGGTCGGCCGGTCGGCCTGCAAGGTTAGGTCCTTACCCGAAACCGTCATGACTACTCTAGGCACCTATTTAAAATAATAAGAGCACTTTATGCCCCTTTTTAAACAATAATAACTTCAAGCCCTTATTTGAATTATTATGAGCACTTAGAGCCCTTATTTGAAATTTTTTTACTTTTTTATTTTACATATTACTCGACAAAAAATAAAAACACAGCTTATATAATCGGGAATTATCGGAGAAAAAGAAAAAGAAGCGAAGAAGCGAAAAAACATGAAATTGAAAGATTCTTATCCAAGTCAGTTGGCTGGACGTTTCCAAAAGTGTCAAACTAAGTGAAGAGGAAAAAATATATTTGGAAAATGAGGCATTATGGTTCGACCATAATTTTGCGTATTTATTATTTCAAAGAAAAATAAGGAAATGGAATTGCAAAGAAGAAAAAAAGAGTTGTTTTTATTTATCCCATAACGTAACAATTACAATTGGAAACTTTAAGCTAATATATAACGTCGTCCTTGAAATTTTAATTTGTTCGATGTAATCCCTAAAATTTAACCCGATGTGCAATTTTATCCCTAAATTTTTAGTTTGTTCAGTATGATTCTTATAATTTTGATAAGTATTTAAGTTAATCTTTGAACCATATAAAAGTGTGCAATATTATCTCAAAAGTTGAATTAATAATTTGATAAAATTTCATATTTTCGTAGGGTTAGGAACTAGATGGAACGTTTACCATGAGTTTAAGAACAATATTAAATGGCTAAAAAAGAGGTAATAATGGCATTGGGCGGGTTAAAATTTAGAGAGCACTTTGATTAAATTAAAATTTTAGTGACGAAATTGCACACTAAATTAAAGTTGAAACACTATTGACGTAATTCCCCCTGAAAAATCCAATGAAATCAGCCTTTATAAGTGATACCCACATCATAATTGTCACAAATATGGAGGTTGGGCTGGGCTTGAGCTGATCCTTCCCAATAGGATACGACACTCGAGATCTAGCTGAACCGAAACTCATACTTTCTGACATGAGCGTGCAATAGGACCAAATTTATCCGAAAACCCGGATCGGCCCATCCAAAAAAACAGGATCAGGAATTGGTTCCTGCTCAAATAAGTCCGAGTATCGGTTGCAATTTTTAGGGACCGATTGAAACCGATCCAATTCCTGATTTTAGGTGGAGAACCACCCAGGTTAGTTTTAGAACCGATTTCTAATTACTTCAAAAAGTTCGTTATTTATGTGTTAAGCTTTAATCGATTTTATAAAATCGATTTTAGATTGTTGCTTTTAAAAGTCCACATTTACATTTTGGATTGTTACTTTTGGTGGATTGCTATCTTATTGTTCATTTCATCAATACTCGTATTATTTTGATGAAAAAAAAAATAGGTTCTTGAGTGGATCCTAAAATCGGCTCGAAAAAATAGGGTCGTTTTCAAAACAGTATTGGTTCTCGATTTCGAAATTGAGAATCTGTTATAACAAAGTTAATTTCAGGGTCTAAATCTGGACCCAGCTCACCCGGCCATACTCACCCTAGCTTTATAGCCCAAAAGAACCTAGCATAATGTTTGGATTAGTTTTCGTTTTTTTTATTGCGAGCGAAAAATACATCTAATTATGGAGAAAACATTTGAATTTGTTATTACCCATGCGTTTATAAAAAAAAAATGTCGTGTTGACTACTGACTTAACAAACGATCACTACTTATGCTAGTATAAAAGCGATTATTGTATTTTTTTCCCCTTTTTGCCTTTCTTTTGCTTCCTTCATTTTGTCGCTGGCCAAGGGAAAGGCAGGGCCACGAAGGCACTAGGCGAGGCTTTCGCACCGTCATGGCCTCATTGCCAAAACGAAAGAAAAAATGAACTAAAAAAATTAAATAATCCAAAAAATTGTTAAAAAATATCAACGTCAGCATTAACTGTGTCACATGGGATGATCATCGCCTGCCTCGGTAATATCTGTCCAAAATTGATTGAATAGACACAGATGACAAATTGTGAAAAATACTCAAGACTAAATTAGTCATATTGAAAGGCTTATGACCGAATTGATATCAATACAATAAGATTGTGATTTTGTTGATTTAGAATCAACCAATAGGATTAGACATGCAGGTTCAATAACCCGAGATCATCGACGATGTTATTTTTTTCGGGTCATCGGCATTTAGGTTCGGATATTTTAAGTTTTTCAGGGGAATCAAGTCCGAGCAAGAGTCCTCTTGAATTTCCATAATTAAACCAATCGACACTCGTGGAGTCCACGCTATGGGAGGCGAGGACTAAAAAATGCATGCAATCCTATTCCGACCCGTAAGAGAGAACGCGAAGGATGAGCTCCTGGTCTGACGAATTGGGCCGGCCACCACCATAATTGGGTAGCAATATCCTAACCAATCTCACTAAAGCCGGACCCACATCTCACCTGTATCCAGCCATCTTGTTCATGATTACGCCTCGCATGCCTTGAAAATATGACAATAAATAAAATGGAAAAAATCCGAACGAAATTACGTCTCGAGTGGATTTTGGTATTATTGGATGCATTTATTTTGTGAAAAAATAACAATTTAGAAATTATTTTAAACACGATCGCTTGTATCATTTAAAAAAAATGAATGAACAAAAAATATTTTCATCGTTCATGAAAACAATTGGACGTAAATTGTCGCAGGTAGTGAAAATATAATTAATTAACTAGTTATTTCAAATGGTTATTTTCGAAAAAATATTTTTAAAATTATTTATTTTTGCAAAACAAACGGAATCTGAAATTCAAAAAAAAATCCAAATGGCAAATAATTCTACCAGCATAAGAACCTTTTTATGTGAATCTCTAATGATTCTTATGTTAACTAAAAATGATGGGAAATTAAGCTTTCAAAAAATATTTTTTCAAATGAAGGTATAAAATGGATCATATTTTAAATAAGGGCTTAAATTATTCTCATTGTTTCAAAAAATGACCCGACCAAGAATATTTTGGTCATTTATATTTTCTTAAATTTTTTCACTTCATTTTTCGTCGATGGCTACCGACCCTAATTAGTTTGTGATAAAAGTGTTGATGATATTGATGTTTTCGCCGATGGCTAACCACCACCAAGGGTCGGGTGGCCTCGCAGGCCTATTGGCGAGGGCAATCTTGCCTAGACAGGCGGCCTCGCCTAGCAAGATAAACTAATAAAGCGATTCTCGATAGTAGGAGGTGAAACCAACCACTCACAAAAAGAAACCGAAACAAAAGAAAAAGAAAGGAAAAAAACTTATACAATATAAATAACGAAAAAATCCTTAATTAGGTCATTCTTTGAAATAATAAAGATACTTCAAGCTATTATTTAAAATAAAATTTACTCCAAATAATAACAATTTAGTCTCATATTTGAAATTTCCCTTAAAGCATTTAACTAAATTCGTACAGGCGTAAATGTGCCCCAAAGTGGTCGGGCCCATCCATTTGACGTTGAAAGCCAATCCAATCCAATCCGACGGCCGGGAAGTAAAACTAGTGGGCCGCGACAACAGTTAAGAAATTGCGTCCGCGAGGACAGAAATCACCGGGGGACATGGACAACCCACCCGGTGACCAGTAATATCCCACCACGTGTCCGTGACCTCGTCGGATTAGCAATGTGATTAGACCAAAAAAAAAAAAACAAAAGAGATTAGCGAAGTGACGAGGACGACGCGGCCTTAATTAGTAATTTACGCAGGATAACAGGAGGAGCTGTCAGACAATATCCGAGCAAGAGACCGATCACGTGCTCGGACTGATGATCACGTGGGCCTGGAGTCGTACGGTCCACGCGCTAGAGGACATGCGTCCTCTTTAAACTGAATCCTCGGGTAAACGAACGACTTTTCCTTTTATTACTTGGAAACCAGCATATTCCTAAGTTCGACGACTTATGTTTTTTATTTCTGTAACAGGACATCCTCCTTTTATGACATCATCGAGCGACAGCTTAGCCTATTTTATTCATGGATACATTTTTCTAAAAGAGGAATTGCTATTTATAAATTAAATTTGATAATAGTGTTTTTTATGTCGCGAGTGATTATCATTTGTCGAGCGTGGATTGCTCGAAATTCATGCCCTTTATGTTTTTCAAGATATGACCTCTTGTTAGTCTAGATTTTCAAAGCATTTCATTCCGATCCTTGAATCCATATTTGCGATTGATCCCCCTTCTCCTTTTGTTTTGGTGCTATTAATGATTCTCCAAATGAGCCATTGATTTATGACATTTTACGGTAAATTTTTTAGTAATTGATGGCTCTTCGCATAATGCCAATGTATGCATTGTTGTTTATTTGGAGAGACATAAATATCGAGCTACGAAAGTATATAATCTCTGTGTGACGAGGAACTAAATTTATGTAGGAGAGCAATTTAAGAGTTCGGACTGACAACTTTTTTCTGTTATTGTCCATCCATAAAACTATGGTTTGAGGAAAAAAATTTAAAAGCGATGTAAAAAATAAAAAAGTAGTCACTGTGATCTTAACTACTTTTTCATCGAATTCTTAACTGATCCAATTTAATTTTTTGCTCTCAGTGAACGGAAAGAGTATAATTTTTTTCCGTTCACTGAGAGCAAAAAAATTTAAATTGGATTACCAAAAAAAAAAAATTTAAATTGGATTACCAAAAAAAAAAAATTTAAATTGGATTACCAAAAAAATTTCATCGAATTCTTAAATTTAATTTTTTTTTGCCTTACAAAAAAAAAAATAATTTTTTCAATTGGTTTGGTTTGGTCGACATTTGCCATGCCAATCCAAATCGGGTATGGGGCCCACAGTTGTTAACACGATCATCGATCGTCACTCCACAACATATGTTTTCAAAACGAAAAAAGAAAGAATAAAAGAAAAAGATGTGTACACAACACGCATACTAAAAAAATATATAAATCTCAACGTTAAGTGAGACCGGCACATTCGGGGAATGGCTAAATCGATGCGATTGAAAGAGAGTGTAAGGATCAAATCGAAGGAAAAAAAATGAGATTCGACGATGAAATTAAAGGTCATCTAAAGAGTGTGGACACTATTTTTGGACATCACTAATAAAAGTCCAATTGACTAATTACTTTGAATCGGAAGAGGCTCAATTACATTTTTGTACAGGAGTGGAGGATTTTTGAGCAAAAAAAAAAAAAAAAGGAGTTGTCTCCCTGCCCCACCCCCACATCTCTCTCTGAACCCGAGCCACTAGACTTTTTCTCTCTCAACCGTCGTAGGCTTTCCCCTTCTCTCTCCGTATAACGCTGTTAGAATCGGTCCATCATCAATCATCTTCTCTCTTCCATCAAGCTCTCTCCTTTTCCCTTCTCTTTCTCTCTCTCTGCTGCTGCTGAGAATCCGAATCTGTCCCTCATTGCCATGGCATCTGTGAAGGATAACCTGCTGCCTCCAGGCCTGGTCTCCAATCTCCAGCAAGTCCTCTCGCGCCGCAAGGAGGAGGATGGTTCTGGCGACTCCGCAGAGCCGATCGAGCCTTCCACCTCGGACTCCGCCCCCGGCGGCGCGGACGCCGAGGATTGCTCGAAGCCGATCGCCCTGGTTACCAACAGCGACGGAATCGAGTCCCCCGGCCTCGCTTGCCTCGTCGAAGCTCTCGTCCGCGAAGGCCTCTGCAATGTCCACGTCTGCGTTCCTCAATCGTAAGTCTCGTTCTCGCTCGCTCGCCGTTTGGAATTTCTCTCGGCTTTGTGCTCGTCCTCCTCTTGTTGGCGTTGCTCTTTTATTTGGATAGGCGTGTCATGCTGCTTTATTACGGCTTCCGCTTAATGCTTGCTGTGGTTTCTATTATTGCCTGAATTCTTCAGCTGGATCGTCTCTGTTTGTAATATATTTGTCTTCTGCAATCGAGTATTGAGATTCTGGTAGTTTGACCGTTCTGTTATGTCGTTCCTTACCAGTATGCTTGCGATACTGATTTCAATCAGCTCAGTGGTTGTTAAAAATGACGTCTTTTCCCTCCTCATCTGAATTTTCTCAGTCTTCTTCGCACTTGCCCCCCTTCTTCAATTGAGCCGGCGACATTTGCTTCTTCCTTTCCGCACAGTTCTCTTTTATTAATTTTCACTGTGGGTGGATTCTTTGATGTGTTATATACAGTTTGTATTAGCGATTGTTAAATGTTTCTTTCGGCATTGTTTAGGGACAAATCGGCCTCAGGTCATTCTGTGACTCTTAGAGAAACCGTTGCTGTGACATCTGCGGAAATAAATGGTGCCGTGGCTTATGAAGTTTCTGGTAGGGCTACTATTTGTGCCTTTTCCTTTCGATGATTTATGCTGCTTTTACTTTAGGGAATCTGAACGCATAAAGTGCTAAAAATCTAGTATGGCTGCATCCACATGCGAGTATTTTCTTTCAATTGGCTAGCCTCTGAGCTGCGGTTAGATCGTTACTTTCGAACCAATTTTGTGTTCTCGTATTCCGTCCTTCCATATGGATAGGAAGCAACAAAAGCGTTATCACCATTTATTGAAAGTGGATTCGTAAATTTTGCTCGCATCTCATGCGAGTGACGTGGTGAAGTGGAAACTACTTGCTTATAACCGTATACCTTTGGCATTGTGCTTTTGGTCAGGGACTCCTGTGGATTGTGTCTCATTAGCATTATCTGGAGCGCTTTTTTCATGGTCGAAGCCTTTATTGGTTAGTGTCTGATGCTGCTAATATGATTCTGTCCTTCGGTTTTAATATTAGACATATTTAAGTCTTACCATTTTCTTTCTTATTCAGGTTATTAGCGGAATCAATAGAGGTTCAAGCTGTGGCAATCAAATGTAAGCATAATTTGCTGGTATTTTCTGAATTGACAAAGCATAACTATGCTGTGGACTTTCAGAAAACAATGAGTCATTTCGTTGTGAGAAGTCTGAATTGAGACTCTGTCAGGTTTTACTCTGGCGTCATTGCTGGAGCTAGAGAAGCATTAATTTGCGGTATACCTTCTTTATCCATATCGCTGAACTGGTAAGCCACCGCTCTTTGTACGGTTGAACATATGGTCTTCTTCTTAGTTTTCTTCTTTTTCATTATAAGCCTTTTCCTAAAAATGCAATGTTTACAGGAAAAAAGATGAGAGTCAAGAAAGTGATTTTAAGGACGCAGTCAATGTCTGCTTACCGTTAATAAATGCAACTATCAGAGATATTGAAAAGGGAACTTTTCCTAAAAGTTGCTCGTTGAATATAGAAGTTCCGACATCTCCTTTGACCAACAAGGTTTGTGTTCTGAAGCTCCTTGAAATGCGCCTGGAATTAGTATTAGCATGGTTTGTGTTACCCATCTTGTATGTATAGAGTATGAGATGACATTTGTTGGCTATGGCTTATACATTTAAAAATGCCATCTTTTGCTACTTTTAAAAATCCGCAAATTCCAGAAATAGCTGCATTGATACATGGTGTTTAGGCCTTGTTTAGTAGAAGAATTTTGTGCTCTTCATGCCTCCGTAGGTTAGGTAGCATTCTTGGGCCTGAAACGTTTAGATAGTTAAAGTCCTCTAATGAACGTTGCAACTATGTGGGGCCTCTTCTTAACTTTTGCTGGCATGAGTTGATTTCTTCATCTTTTTCGTGCATTTAATGACCTCATAAAATGCATAGATGGCAGAAGCAGAACATCACTTTCTTTTCTTCTTCTAATTATACCTTTGCATCCACCCAAATTTCCTTGACATGTGGCAACCCCCGAATGCTCATATGTATACATGGAAACCTTACTGCATAGGATTTATAGAGCTGAAATGTCTTGTCTTCAGTTCAGTAGAAACATATATCTGTTGATAATTATTCATTCAAAACTACCTGTAAAAATATTTTGTTAGCTGAAAATTTCAATGTTCATGTGAAAGAACTTACACTCAACTTTAGTTATGTCGAGGGCAATCGTGTTACTATATTTTATTCTGCAATTCTCTCTTGGACATCTATCTCACTTGCTTTGCAATTCTGAGTACTCCTGGATGGGACACCTTGACGTTATTGATAATCAATTACTCTTGTGGCTTCCAGTTTCCGGGAGCTCAATTAGTATTTAATCTTCAACACTTGTTCCTTAGAATGATCCAATTCAGATATTTATGCTTTGGAGCTTGTGGTTTTGTCTTTGGCTTTCCTTTTTAATGAAACAAAAAGAATTCCCTGTATACTTGCATAACTCTTTAACCTCTGCTTTTCATAATACACACATCAACATCAACAATACATTTATTCCAAATTAGTTGGGGTCGGCGGTCGATGAACCCCAAAGAATCATAAAAATAAAAACAGAATCAAGGGAGGGAAAAGAGATAAATGTGTAAAAATAAATAAGTAAATATATGTCTATCTACCTATACACTACCCCTCCACGACACTAATAGCCTTCATCCACTCCGTCCTAAGACAAACCGTACGCCAATCTATTTCCCACTCCATTAAATCTTTTTTTACCGCTTTCCCCCAAGTAAGTTTCGGCCGAAGTCTTACTTTCTTCATGTTATGCTCTAGATAGCAAACTTCTATTCGTACCAGTGCATCTAAGGGACTTTTGGAGTATATGCCCAAACCATCTCAATCTATGCTCTCATCTTTTTCGCCATCGGTTCTATTCCAACTTTTCGTCGAATCTCTTCATTCCTTATCTTATCCATCCTTGTATGACCACACATCCAACTTAACATACTCATTTCCGCTACTCCCATTTTATGCTCATGTTTCCTTTGGGCTGGCCAACATTCAGTTCAGTATAACATGACAGGTCTGATTGCCGTTCTATGAAATTTTTCTTTTAACCTAAGGAATTTTGCGATCTCACAAAAATCCCGATGCGCTGCGCCATTTCATCCAACCTTTTCTGATTCTATGGCTTACATCCTCATCAATTTCTCTCTCCTTTTGCAATGTTGATCCTAGATATCTAAATGTATCTTTTTTGGGTACTTCCTGTCTGAGCATATTTACGGCTTCTTGATCCCCTTTTCCTGCCGTGTCAAACTCACACTTCAAGTATTCCGTCTTACTTCGACTTAGCGTGAATCCTTTAGACTCTAACGTGTTTCTCCATACTTCTAACTTAGCGTTAACCCCAGCCCTGATCTCATCAATAAGCAAGATATCGTCTGCAAATAGCATACACCACGGCACCTCATCTTGAATATCTTTTGTTAGCTCATCCATAACCAGGGCAAAAAGGTAAGGGCTCAAAGCAGAACCTTGGTGTAAGCCTACCGTGATTGGAAAATAACTTGATGTGCCATTACAAGCCTTTACACATGTAGTAGCACCGTTATACATGTCCTTGATTGACTCGACATACTTTGAAGTCACTTTTTTCTTCTCAAGAATCCACCACAAAATCTTTTTTGGAACCCTATCATACGCCTTCTCGAGATCAATAAACACCATATGGAGGTCCTTCTTTCTTTCTCGATATCTCTCAATCAATTATCATATTAAGAAAATAGCCTCCGTGGTAGATCTTCCTGGCATAAATCCAAATTGATTTACAGAAACCTTGGCCTCTATTCTCAAACGATGCTCAATAACTCTCTCCCACAGCTTCATTGTATAGCTCATAAGCTTGATGCCTCTATAGTTAGAATAATTTTGGATATCCCCCTTGTTCTTGTATATAGGCACAAGTATACTCTTCCTCCATTCATCAAGCATCTTATTAGTATGGAGGATATTGTTAAAAAGACTAGTCGACCAACTTATTACTACATCCCCTAAGCATCTCCATGCTTCAATAGGAATACCATTGGGTCCCAAGACTTTACTAGTCTTCATCTTTTTTAATGCCTCCCTAACTTTCCGTGCTTTAACTCTACACACAAACTTTTTATTTGAATCATCAGAAGCATCTTCCAAATCCACCTCAACGCCTGTTTGAACAAAAGTAAATGTGTTTTAGCACCTTTCTTTGGCCTTCAACGCCTGTTTGAACATGAAAAACAACAATGTGACTCTTTCTCAATTACTTTTTGCATTGATAGTCTGGGTATATGCTATTATACTTGATTGACAGGGTTTCAAAGTCACGAAGCAAAGTTTATGGAGATCGACTCTGAACTGGCAAGCCGTTTCAGCTAATAGGCATTCATCTTCTGGGCATTTTATGTCCAATCAACAGAGCCTTGGCATCCAACTTGCACAGCTCAGTCGAGATGCATCCGCTGCTGTGAGTGCCTTAAATTATACTTTTGTTATGTGGTCAATTAGCCTGTGTCCTTTTGATTCACCTCTTGTGACATCCATTGTCCTCCCAGGGTGCAGCTCGGCGTTTAACCACACAAAAGAAAAGTCTTCTCGAGATAGAATCTGTTGGTGCTGCTGGGAAACCTGACACAAACCGAGTGAAGAAGTTCTTCAGATTAGAGGTAAGGAAAGTTCAGATTAGAGGTGTTGTTGATGTCGATGTCGATGTTGTCTTGCTACAACGTAAATCAACAACATCAACATCAACATCAACAACACTTTTATCCCAAACTAGTTGGGGTCAGCGGTTGCTACAACGTAAATAGTCAGTGTTTTAATGCCTGTACCGAAAACTTTCCTAATCAGATCCTTTTAATCTGGGTGGTTTGGCCATGCCACGCCGTTGAACTGATTTGTTTCCTGTTAAGGACTCTATGGATGACATGTTATGTTGAGTATTGATAAATGTGGAATACACAGTTCATGCACAGCGAGCAGGATGATGCAGATGAAGAATTGGATATCAGAGCTCTGGAGAATGGATATGTAAGTTCACCTATTGTGCCTCCTCCTTTGAGATCTTCAAAATGTGCAAGTGAAATATTTAGCCTAAGTCCCAGCAGGGCTATGCACGATTCTTTCACACCTAATCAATTGGAAAGAAACATGTCCTTGGATTTAGTACTTCATTTATTCAGAGTAATTGTGGCTTATATCAATCCGTTAATCACATCTTGGTTAATGGATGGAGTTGAGAAGGTAGGAGTTCTAGAACTGACCATTAAGAATCGCTGTGGTAAATGTCTGGTGGAAAGAAAATAAAAATTGAGGGGATCATGTAGCTACAACAAATCAGGTGTTCTATTTAAAACTTGAAAAATGTGACCGCTTTCAGCATGTAAGGAATTAGGTGGGCAAGCTTATCTTGGTGCCTACCCGGAAAAGACATGGATTAATAGTTGCGGGCCTTTACACTCTAGTGTGCCTCTATTTGGGAACTCTGCATCTATCGAGAAATTGTGATTGATTTTGTTCTCCGTCGGGTTATCTTCTTTTCTGACGGAATTTGGGTGGTTGGAACTCTGCTGGTCCTCCTTGAGCTTGCTTGGACGCTATAGTTTTTTGTTGTCATGATCAAATTTGCAGTGGGACGTTCATGTCATACATCTATATTCATAGTTGATCCATAATAGGATGCTCATTCATGAGCGGACACCCCTGCTGCAAAAATGTCAGAAATATGACTATTAGACTATTAGAAGCTCTTGCGATTATATACAATCGGATGCTGTGGAAAGACAAAAGGCCTTCTTAAGTCAGAGAAGTTAATATGCTTGTAATTAGACCACTGACAATGAAAAGATGAAGTACTTTCTTGTCGCACCTCAAAGATCCTCCTCCTCGTCATTCAATTTCTCTCCAATATAACAGGTTGCAGTCACACCTCTATCGCTTTCGTTAAAGGACCAGGAAGATGCCACGGCTGCTACATCGGACTGGATTTCCTCTTTGCTTCCAAGAGAGCAATAAGGATTTGCCAAATTCAGCGAACACGCAATTCTGTATACATCCGAGATTGTAATGCTAGACTAGTTCTCATTGATTTAAGATATGCTTAATTTTTCAACATATGTTTCTAAGTTATTGTTTGCTAGCTAAATTATTGGTAGGGTTTGGGTGGGGTTTGCAGTTTCTTTTTGACATGACTGAACTTGAGCACAGGGGTTCAAAATACAGACCCTCTGTTTTGCCGAGATTGTTTTGTTGTCGCTTTCTCTGTTGCTTTATTTTTTTCACTTAAAGCGAGAAGGAAGATCGGTCTTTTTGACAATCTGGTTCTTGACACTTGCATGATTGTTCTGTCGACTTTTGAGTATTGAGTGATATCCAGTGCATGTCTGGTTTAACCCTTCTTTCATGGCTGGAGCGGAACTTTTCCAATCCAAGTCAGCTCATGATGTCATTCCCTTGTTTCAAAGCCATGATGAAGATAAGTCCTTTCTTATAGAGACAATCGCATCGCCTTGTGGGACAAGCCGATGCTCTCTGCGTAATGATCGGCATCACTAATCAAAATCTGGAGGAAGGAAGAAATAGAATGCGTCCACAAGAGACAATGCTTCATTGGATCCTGTGGGAGTAGGGACTGGACCCTTAAGATTACGAGTGGAGCGCAGGACCCGGCACGCTTCACATGGACCGTCTTGTTTGCTTTGCGTGGAAAGCGATAACTAATATGATTGGAGCAGAGGGTCAAATTGGTGTGTTGGGTCGGATTTGCATAAGATCGAATAAGTATGATTCGATTTATATTGACCCACTTAACCTTTTTTTGGATTTATTTTCATGCGGTACAAATGTAGTGTTCCATAGCTGATCAATCCATATCCTATCTTAGTGGAGTAAGATTGTTCAAAGTTAGCTTTTCATGAATATGGAACCACATTCATTATATTTTATTGCACTGAATAATTCTCCCCGACATACCCTATTTGTATAATTTAGGCACGTTTATATTCAACCAAACAATTGAATACTTCTTTTTTTTTTGATAAAAAAATGATATTGTTAAAACGCTTTCATGAAATACAATTTTCATTTTTTAAGAGGTTTTCTATTTTTATTTTTTGTTTTCTTTTTCATTTTTTTTCCTCTGGCAACCGGCGAAGTGTGGCGATGGAATGCAACTTTTACATTTTTTTAATTTTATTTATTTATTTATTTATTTTTAAAAAATAATAATTGAAAAAATTATAAACTAATATACTTGAGGCCTATTGATCCTAGCCTAGTCCAACCTACTTAATTTGTTAAATGGGTTGAAAATGGGTTCAATTGTGTCACCCATTTGACTTTTTGATTCCATTTTCACTTTGCCCTTCAAAAATCTACAGCCTATATACAACTCATTTGTCCATAAAATGAGTCAGAAAATGAATAGTAGACCCGTATTGAGGATCCAGACTGGAGTGAGGAAGTTTTGAATTTTCCGAAGAGAGAGCTTCGATTCTATATTTTAGGTGGCGGACCAAAAACACTAAACTGAACTTTTAACAGTTTTTGTATATGTGCACGCGAGTTTGTGCATGTAGCGGTGTTCATACCTTGTCAATCAAACTTATCAAAATGGATCATAAACACATTTTTTAACTTATACATGATGAATTGAGTTGTTATACATATTAATTATAGATCCGTCAAATGGGTGGGTTAGGTCATAAATGGTCCAACCCAAACGGACTTAGTTATCATGTTTATAACCCATTTTATTGTAATACAAATCTAGTGACTCATATTCAACCTGACCCATACACGACGCATATTTCTAAATCACATCCATATTTAATGCAATTTATGAGTATTCATACCCAACTTGGGGTGGGAGTGCGGAGTAAGAGCCAAGATTGAGTGAGGATAAAAGAAAATTATAGAGGTGTGTTGGGTTTAAACAAGTTGTAAAATTCATTTATGATCCATTAAACACATATATTAAGTTAAGTCCATTTATGACTCATTTATTGAATATACCTGACTCATATAATCACTTAGTTTGGATACTAGTTTTCTTAGATTGAATGAAACACGAAAGTGATTTAGGAATATGTTTCGGGTATTGGTCATTATATTTGTATGGCTAAATGGGTTGAATGAGTCTATTTGAGCCAGACAATTTATGACCCCGCCCTGACCAGAGACACTTATTTGACGGGGTCCAATCGACAAATCGGATGCATTGCTTGTTTGCAGCGAAGGAAATGCCGTATATATTTCATTGAATATCTCTCCCTTCATACTCAAATTTGAATGTTTGCATTTTCAATTTGCTTCTTCCCTTAATTTCAGTACAGGGTAGATCGAGGATGCTTGGGACGAAAGATGCCACGGCATGGGCCGTCAACATTGGCGTGCTTCCAGTTCCAACAATGAATTATGACCAAGAAAGGAGCAACAACAAACAACAACCGATCGAGCGTCAGAGGAACTCCCTTCAGTGAGTCTTCATCGGGAAGACGATGAAAATTATAAAATTGAGACAAGGAGGTCGACAGAATTTGATTGGTGGGGGGTTGTTTCGTGCATGCAAATTTGATTTAGTCCGAACGCTTCGTCCTCGACGACACGTCGTCTTTGAATTTTTCCATTCCGCGGGTTTGTTTTCGTCGTAGGAAAGACTTCGCGCGAAGCAGTTAGGGAAACAGAAAAATTTGATTGCGTCCGTTCCAGTTAGATCAGGGGAAAAAAAAATCCATACAAAGTTCCCTAGACGACGGGGAACACCTGTGCATTGAAATCTTAGTAAAAGAAGGATTAAAAATGAACAAATAAAGAACCGTGTTGCCTCTCTACAGCATGCTATTCTGTACCATTTGGGACCTAAGTCAGGCCTTAATCTGTCACTCCGCAATGAATTTCCGCGGACCGGATCTCGTTCAAAATGGCCGATCCTTCGAGCCGAGAGTGTCTAGTGAGTCGTGTAGGCTACGGGTCCGTCGACCCATGTGGGAGATCCGAGGCGAGAGGTGGATTCTAGGACTGGGCCGTGGCGACGGAATAGGGCCGTTACAGGTTAAGGTGCTGTTAGCGCCCAGGCTCCGCGGGGATAGCTTCACGTGCTCGAGCGCCTGGAATTGCAGGCTCGACGGGTACTCTCTCACGCACCTGATTCGCGGGCCCGCTCCCGTGCTCCATTTCTGCCTCAGCGGCTTCCCCAGCTTGCAGGCCGGTTTATCTTCCTTGGCCTCGGTTGTGTTGAGACCGTCGTGGTATGCGCTCGAGATTGCAAAACTTGCGGTCGATTTGTCTTTGCAGTCTTCAGGAGGTTCGGACAGTTCCTCGAGAGCGAGTTTCGGCGGGATTTCATCGTCTGCTGCGCATCGCTGTGGCATACAAGAACGGATGTCAGCTTTAAACTAGTGAAGAAATAGTTTTAGCTCAATAAGAAGCTGCTTAATTCCTGCTTAAGACGTCAGGAATTTACCTTGACATTGGTCAAGTCAACATTGTGTTCTCGGAGAAAGCTGATGAACTCCATGAAATTCTCTTCTGTTGGGTGGTAGTGACCACTGTAAGGCCATATTGCCTGCAATATTAGGGAAAATGAGAGATTATTAGGAACATCAACGGCCTCGAAGCTGCCGGTTCGGGCATACATATTTGTCTGACGGTTTTTTGAGGGTACCTTGAGGATGCCGCCGTGCGCGACCAATCTCCCAGCTGCGGTGGCAGCTCCTCCCGCCAAGAAACTGGAGTGCTGAAATTGACCTTTTATCTTCCGTCCGACGTACAGGTTCCTCGACGTGCTGAGGACAAAGATCCATTTCGATCCCTCCACTGTGTTAAGAGGCGCGCCGTCTTTCCTATAAACAAGCTTCCCGTTCTCTATGATCACTTCGTAAGCTTTCCTCTCTTTCTGTGAGAAAGATGAAACACAAACGCATTTCAGACGACGTAGCGTCGAAAAACGAGCATCGGCTTAGCCATAATATCGTGTCTAGGCTATGAGCAACTTGAACCCTTACTCTGCTGTACTTACAGGTCCGAGATAGTTGACGCGCTGATGCTTAAGAGCGTTCCTCGAGCACTTTTCGAGATTCACCTCTCTTCCATCGCCTATGTCCAACCTTCAATTTTGCAGATGAGAGGTTAAAACAAGATCCCGGCATGCCATACCGTAGCTTTGTTTTTTTGTCAAGTATTTACCAGTAAAAGAAAGGTTGTGAGCTCTCACTTGCAAACCAGACATCATAGTAGAACTGTAGATTGTGTCCGTAACGATGGCACGGGTCAATCTGCGAACGATGAGAAAGGGTCAATGGTTGAGTAATCCACCTTCTTTTTGGATTGATGTCAGATCCGCCTATGTGAAAGACATTCAAGACCGTTGAAATCATATTCAGAGGGTATAAGGAAGTTTTCGTTGGCTACGGTTGATGACATCAGTGGTTGACAATGGTATATGAGGCAGGGAAATTAGTCAAAAAGTGTTAATTAACGTAGTTCTCATCTTGGAAAAGTTGTTCTCTCAAAAGAACTAGTTCCATTGAAGTGTCATCTGATCATCTTGTGTTCTCATGCTAGTCGCAGAAACAAAGAAGAACATCCTGCGACGGAAATTGTTCGATTCGGTGGTACTTTTGTTAATACGTGCAGTAATTTAGTGTAAGTTTCATTCTCGAGACCGCAGGAGAAGCCCACAAAATAGGGAAAAGAACATGGTTGTCTATATGGCATTAAGAACAGGTGCTTACAGCTTCAAGCCAGTGTCTCAAGGCTAGTTTCTGAGCTTTCTCGTCCTTGGAAAGACCCTTCCCTACCTGCAAATCCCAACCTGAATCATACAACCAACAACCGCGAATAACCAAAAGAAGAAAAAAGTGCATTTTTTTTTCCTGCATTTGTTGTTGGGAAGATTGAACCTAGTAAAAAAACAAAGAGAGAGAAAAAAAAAAAGGTTTCTGTAACGTGGTGGAGAGGATGGGAATGAGACATTGGGATTTCAGCTAATAAGGTCAAGAAGGACAGCATCTATATAGTTTGGAACAAGTCAATAGTCAAGATTGATTATTCAATGACAAGAATGAATTCAAAATGGTGTGCAAAAAGGCAAGAATACAGAAAAAAAACTACCTTTGCAGCTCTTGTCCTTGCCCTTGCCCACCTTGAAACAGCAGTTTCTGGCTTTTCAGTGTCATAGTAAGAGACGGAACTCTGTTGAAGCTCTGTATAGTCCCACCATCTCCACCTACAACACATCAGTAGAGACATTTGCATGATGACAAAATCATTACAACCCAGAAAAGAAAAGAAAAAAAAGTTTAGACCCTCCCTGGACATAACTGCAAGTAGGGATCTAACAGACTTTACCAGAGCTCCTCAATGACAATAGCGCAATCTGCAAGGTTCCGTCTTGTTCGGTAGCTCTTGTAAACTTTCTGCAGCACAACGGCAGCTGCATTGAGCTCATTGGCCGGCGTTGGAGAAATCGAATCCTCAGACTCACATATTGTCCCGTTGGCATAATACATGTCGACAGAGTTGCACTCATCACGGGAGTATTTCACTTCTAAACATATGCACTTCAACAGAACTTGAGTCTTGGGCTCTAATTCCTCTGACTTATGCCTCTTGAGGTGCTTCTCCTTGGAATCATCCGACCTGTTCGCTCCATCCAAGACCCTTTTGCTGAAGCTAATGGCTCTCAGCGTCATCTTTCCGCCTTTCGCGTCGTAAGTGGCAGGAGGTTGCTTCTACTACCACAGTTCTGTCTGCATTTCAAAACGTCAAATTCTGTGATCAGCGCTTCAAGATTTTGTCAGGGATGAAATATGCGTAGTGCATTACTGCCATCTGATGAAAACATTCAGTCTCACGGCCTCGACACGATTGAAGAGAAACATTTTGATCTGGAATTCAATCTGAATCAATGACAATAATCTCAGTTCTTATTAATCTGGAACGAGTGCAGGCACCCCCCTTTTGTCATCTCGCTCTTCATTTGAACAAGATTCTATCTTGTAACTTCCCACCATTTTCATCAAACATAAGAGCAACAAGACAAAAACTTTCGCATTTTTGCACAAGCAGACTAGACATGGATGAATTTTTGTAGTTCCTGGAATCTCAGAATCACTTGAATGAGATGATTAAAAGCACAACATCCCTTTTATGAGCAGAATCTGAAAAGCCAAGAAGATGAGTTCTGCATAACTCAGCAGACCGAGAAGCAACAATCTTGCAAAAACCACCGACAGACACAACGACCACAATCTGAAAACCCAGAAAGTGAGCGAACGGGGCCTGTTACAGAGAAAGAGAGAGAGAGAGAGAGGGAGAGTCTTACCTCAAAAAGGCTCAAAGAGCAAAAAGCCAAAGTGCTATTCAACCAAACACAACATCAGTGTCCATATGTCTGTACGAATTCTTCTTCTGAACCGACCAGGTTCCCCTTTTTATACAAGCAGCCAACCACTGGAACGTGGAGCCCACGTTGTACGTGCAAAGACACAGCATTTAGATTGGGGCTTACTACAGCGAGATAACCTCGTACCGCATGGGTAAAGGACATTGGCTTCATTGCAGTGAATTCTACTCATTAAAAGTAAAATATATTTCATTTTCTGTAAATAATTATTTTTTTTGCAAAAGGAGAATGAAATTTTTCGTGTAGCTATTGCTAGTAACATCCTATTTCTCGTGCTATATCGCATTTATCTCGATCACTCTTAATATTTTTCAATTGGTAAGAGATTTGACCTTATAAGTCACTTTGCCCCTCGTTTAAATTAGAGGGTTCAAGTAAAGGAAGTTTCGATTGGTCTACGGAGAATAGTTCGATCCATCTATATGCATCCGGCATTTGTCGGGCGTGTGATTTGGTAGGACTTGTGTTTTCTCATTGACAAAAGAAGTTGGAGCTTCGCTACCATCTACGCTTTGTTGGAGAAAATGAAACACGACGGGGAAAAAAACATTGCATGAAGCTGTGACGAAATTGGCGTAACAATCTACTTGTCAAATCTGCTTTTTTCCATAGAAACTTTGTACCAAGTAACACCCAAGCCGCTTGTCAAACTCACCATGTTCTGGAAAGTGGGAAATTTAGGCGGAATTTGATAACGTTTTTGTTTTCGATTACGTTTTTTAGGAACAGAAACGAGTTTAATAAGTTAAAAAAAATAATTTTTTTGCCAAAAGGAAGAATCGGCGGCGATCAGTGATCGGTGGGCGGTGGCCGCAGGGCCTTGCGCGAGCTCGCCCTCGAGTTGTTTCTAAGAAGTATTCCAAAACCCAAAAATAATTTTTTTTTTGTGGTTTATTTTTTTTTTGGCTTCAAAAGTGTTTCTTTTTTCAAAAGCGTTCTGCGGAACACTTTTATAACTTTTTTTTTACCATACGTGTTTCTGTTTCGAAAGTATTCCGGAGACGCTATTGGAACAGAAACACTTCTCAGATAGTCTTACCAACCGCATTCTTAGTAATATCAATCTATCATGAATTCCCCCGCTCGAAAGGGCAAAGGAACAATTCAAATTGTTTGAAAATACGTTCAATCGTGATAAAAACTCAATTGAAGGTGGAGTCTTGCGTGGGTGTTGCACCACGACCGCTCGTGGCTTTGAACATGAACATTTCAAAATCTCCCAAGTAATTTGAGCACTTTCCATAGTTCCCTGCGCAGGAATCGGTCAAGCAACCAAAAGTTGTGTTCTTCACTTCCCGCACCTTACGGGGGAGTTCGAGTCCGCGCTGCCCCGGATGCATAATCGGTCGTTTCTCTTGAACATGCTAGGACCTGACTATAGAACCGCGAGAGCCGACTCTCGTTAGTTATTAGTAGGAGCAAATTTAGGAATGTGTCCTAAAGTGCGACCTCCTAGTGATATAAATGTTGGGAATTCTAGAAGTGGAACGTCTACTATGGAAGAGAAGACGGGTAAAAAGGTTGACCAATCGGATTAACAAAAAATTAGGGCATATATTAGCAGCGTAAAAAGTATTTTTCCACCGACGGCATATGATAGAATTACTCATAAATTAATAGGAGAGAATGTCTTTAAATAAAAAAATTACAAAAAAAACTGCCAAATTCGTGCTTTGCATTCTCTAATTTCAAAACCGATACTTTGCGGATTTGAAAATTCTGAAATCTAAAATTGAATTTACTTAATTTCTAGGCACGACACATATTTTTTTTTTTCAAAACTGCAAATTTACAGTGTACATTTCAAAAGTAGACGATGGAAAACATAAAATAAGAGGCAATTAGAGATTCTTTACGTAATTTTACTTCACAATCAATATCAATAATACCTTTATTTTAAATTAATTGAGGTTGGTTTACGTCATTTTTTTAAATTAAAAAGATTTCTTACAAAAATTGCTTTTGAAGAAGCCTTCGACGTGGGAAAACTTTTTCCAGAGGAGTCTTTCTCGTAAAACATGATCTCCGCAATCTGTCGGGTCAAATCGTGTGGTGAGATTTTGTCAAAGGGACCAGTCAACATTCAGAAATTTCTCCTCTCTATTTTTAGTCTTCACTTCTCATCCCTTTCTTTTTTTCAAAGTTTATTTCTTTTTGTGGGGCCATATTCCACGTGCGCAAGCTGCCTTTTTCTTATTTATTAAAATAAAAGTCATATAATTTTACGTGGCATAATGAAAAACGAGCGATCATACAAAAAATTCTAGGCGCCCGTTATTTTTTTGAAATAAGAATCCATCTGTTACGTTACGGGCACAATTCAATAGGATACTTGAACAAGTCATTCATCTTTTGCACGGATCTCATTTACCTTATCGTTTAGCAGCGGTATCATATTATAATCTTAATAAATGAAAATTATGGAGACACCATCCCATGCAACTTGTAGACCACGCGTAACGACTTGAATTACGGTCTGAATATTGAATGCATACGTCATTGTATACAACGATTCAATAAAATAATGTAATTAGGATTTTTAGGGCTAGTGCCTGAGAGAAAGGGAAAGGGTGTCTAGAACACGACTATAAGCTTTGTCATTGCATTCGAGAAGGATCAATCTCGCGGCATGGAATACAAACCCATGCTTTTTTAAAAAAAAAAATTCCAAGGAAATACAAGTTAACAGAAGCAATTAATGTAAATTTGCCTCGGTTTAGGTACGTGTGAAGCTTCGATTGGGGTGGTGGGATGCCTTTAGGACATAAGTTTGATCGAGTAATGGTTGTAAAAAAATTCGAAATAACCTAAGCCACCAAATTATAAATTGCGAGTTATTTTCATTAGTTCTTTATTTTAATTTTGCAAAATATAATGAAAAAAATAAAGGGGTTGTTTTTTAACCATGGACACTAATAGAGGGTTTCTCCGTACGAATGCCAATCACAACTTTTTTTTGTCGAAAAAAAAAAGATTTGATTCATTGATTAGGATAATATTTGAGAGATACATAGAATGTTTTCAAGCTTCCAAATAACTAAATGAAAAAAAAAACAAATAACAAAGCAAATTATGCTGCTGGAAGCATACTCTCATTCTTCGAGAATAGATCTGTCACTATTAAATTTCGGCAGCGGATCACCAAATTCGGTGACGAGCACAATCAAGAACTCCCACAATAATGCCCAATAGGAGTGTGCAACCGGATCGAATTGACCCGAAGTTCGAATTTGCCCATCCGAAAAATAAGATCGGGAACCGGTTTCAATTTTTGGGAATCGATTGAAAGAGGTCCGGGTACCGGTTCTAGGCGAAACTCCACCGAACCGATTTTAGAACTGATTTTTTTTATACTGATGTGTCCGATTTTTAGTTACTTTAAAAAAAAACTATTGAATGAGTATATTATCCAAGTTTTTCTTGGTTTTTAGATATGGATTTTCTTACTGAAGATGTTATCATTGGTAAATAGACTTCATTTTATGAAAATTACGATTTTGTGATAATTAAATAAACTTCATCGATCGGCACTTTTGCAAGAAAAACAGGATTGGGTCCAAAACAGGGTCGGGATCGAAAAATAAGGTCGATTCCAAAACAGGTTTCAAGAAAAAAAGGGTCGGATCTCGATTCCAAAAACTGGGAACCAGTTATAACAAGGTCGGTTTCAAGATCTAGGCCTGGACTCGATCTACTCGGCCCATGCTCACCCCTAATGCCCAACCCAACTCGATCAGCCAATTCGTGGCAAATGTTAAAATCAACTGAACTTTTGCCCGTTGGACAAAAATACCAAAATTTTTCAGATGACCCCCCGTATAAACTCACAAACCTTTATTCGACGGATTGAAATAGCTGCTGTTATTTTTTTTTTTTATCCAATCAAATTCCTATGACACATGACGTGATTAACTGTGACGTTTTGAGAAAAAAACATGATTCTCAGAGAAAAGAGCATTTCTCTTTTGCATGTCCGTGGAGTCTTGGACATAACTGTCGATGGGGGCAACTTTAGGACTTACAAAGGTCTCTTAAAATGTTGTTAAAGTATATTAATCCCAAATAAAAAAAAAATTAAAATGACGATGTTTTAGAAAAAAAGCTATACTGAATGCTTTTGTTAGCGAGTGTCTGGCGTCTTTTGGTTCTTGCATATGTGTCTCTTCCTCACGTCAATGTGCGACATCAATTTGCATGGACGAAGAACTTAACAATGGGCATTTTGTTTCTAGGTTGTTTGAAAAGCGAGGGTGGCGAAAGCTTGTGTATTCTTTTTATTTAGCCGCCAATTTGCCCACTCGATGATTAGATTTTCAATCGATTTGATTATATTTGAACAAGTGCGAAACTATTAACGTCACCGGGATAAAGTTCCACAACCAAATTGGAATAGAGTGAATTTTAAATTTTTTTTAAGACACCAAACTCCTTAGTTTGGCATGATTGTTTACGGCATCAAGGCGCTTCCAGCTCGGGATTTGAATCTAACCTGTTCAAATCTCATCAACCGCATGACAATTACTAAAAGTGATCGATCAAAGGCTCGAAGTTAATAGGCTTGCAGGGTGTTCCATAAGCCTCCAAGATAGTTAGGCCTCTACGCTAGTACCCCGCATTGTCAACAAGTAAGAACAAAGAAAGAGAGAAGAAACTCG
The DNA here is from genome assembly GCA_028455895.1 of Rhodomyrtus tomentosa. Lineage (NCBI taxonomy): Eukaryota > Viridiplantae > Streptophyta > Magnoliopsida > Myrtales > Myrtaceae > Rhodomyrtus > Rhodomyrtus tomentosa. Next base: position 34,995,823 of record JAPCWY010000009.1, on the reverse strand, counting down.
AGACGGGTCCATCTGGGGCCACAAAATAAAACACTTGATTTGGATTTGAGGTCACTAACACACGCCTCAATCGCTAAGTTATCCAATCGACCATGTATCAACTATCTCCAAACAAAAAGTTTCAGACAAAAGAATTGCTGGGATCGCGACAGCTTCATCGATGCTGTCCGAAGCTTAACAAACCCCCCACCAAAAACTTTGGAGCTATCGTCGCTTCCCATTCGGATGCGAACATCGACAGCAATGAGTCAACCACGCAACATAATGGCGACGCAGATGAAGAGAGGAGAAGCATTTCCCCAAGAGATTCCCCTTATCCATTCGTGATTTTTTACCCTCCATCTTTGATCTCTCCCCACGTCCAGATGGGCGCGGATGATGTCCATAAACGACGATGATAATTGTGCAATTCGTGTGCGTATTGGAACTAAACTCAAGGGAGCGTCGCTGTCGGTCTCGACATTTCTATCCGACTTCCGACGGACCGGCTGAGGTCAGCTCAGCTCGCGCAGGAGAAGGGGGAGAGACAAGACAAACATGGCAGAAGCTTCTTGGTTGCTGCATGACAATATATATTTTTTTTTCATTTCCTTGCCAGAAATCAATATGGTTGGGGAACGCATATGATAAAATCTTATATGGAGTAGAAATTCGTTAGGTAAAAAAATTGACTTATGATAGAATTTTCTACCTTATGGCAAGATTTTTTGTGAACTCAGAGAAATAAAAAATTTTCACTTCTCCGGTCCAGAAGTGATTCTGGCGGTGGAAATGTTTCCGATCAAGTTGAATCAAATTTGGTTGCGGGAGTAGGCGTTGGAAATGTTTCCGATCTTGTCGAGTCGGATCAAAGCCGGGCCGCGTAAGAGATGCATAGCGCCTGCAGCTTCTTTTCTTTCTTTTTTTGCCCTTTCTCGATACCGCAATAGCCTGCTGCGCAATACTACTGTTCCGTTTTATGTCCCTGTATTATCATCAAGGACATACATCGGCCTCAGGTAATTTTTTCCATCAATCGAAGCTGCTGGACCATGCGGGTCTTCCAAGCAATGCCAATCCTTCGCCTCACGATTTCAGATATTGGGCCGATAAGTGGGCCGATGATAGGCCCAAAGCCCAGTAAGATCCATCCACCTCCTGAAGATATGGGTGGCGAGGTTTGGATTCAGCTTGTGTTTTTTTTGTCCTCGCAGAGCTCCAATGGCAGAATCAGCAAAACCGGATCCCAGTGACTCATCATCAGGTTTTTACTCCATCTGGGTCATCTCGCATCTATTTCAATCTTGATTTTGTTGAATACTCTTCGTCGATGCGTCGATTATGAGCTACAGTTTCCTATTCTCTATTGTTTGTTCCTTCTAATTTACTGTGATCGTTGCGTTTTGCAATTACGATTCTTGCTTCCATGAGACTCTTCAAATTTGCAATTTTCAGCTGAAAAGGAAAGAAAAATCGTTTTTTTCGTGGTTTTTGTTCATTTCTTTGCAGTAGAAATACTCTTGTTGGAAATGAATAGAAAAAAAAAGTTAATATACTCGTGTGAGAATTCATCCTTCCAGTGGATTTTGAGAAATTTAATTTCAGGATAATAGCATTGCCTCCCTACAAATGTGAGAAATTTGTGTCTGGTACATTGGTTTTTCACAATTTCCATTGTTTTTCCCTCTTTAATATGACAGGGAAAGATGTCAAGGCTCCAAACATATTTGAAAGAGCTAAAGAAGAAGTCGAGGCAGTGTTCCACGCCAACAGATCGCCCCACCACCACAAGGAAACTCATGGGATGAGCAACGACATTGACGAGAACACGCCGGTCAACGAAGTCAAGGGGCCGAGTGTTTTTGAGCGTGCGAAAGAAGAGATAGAGGCCCTTGTCGGGGCGATCCATCCAAAGAAGGATTCGGATGGTCACAAATAATGTGACTTGGCAAGAGTACTCTTCAAGCATCTGTCATGTGTAGGTCGAGTACCCTCAAGGTATCTGCTAGTCGCAGTATGTTGAGAGAAGGAGAGCATTCGAACATTCATGTGTATCAGTGTTTGCTTTTAGTTGTGAAGAAATTAACCTTATAGATCAACTAGAAATTTGTATTTTGATCCTTTCATTTACATGAAATCCTCTGTGGCTTGGGTATGTTGAATTTGAATTTGATAGTTCATGGAAGGTGATAGCAATATCCATGGCTCCTTGCAAATACTATCTTTCTATGTTTATATCTGAAAATTCATCTATTTAAACCCATGTCCCTCTTTCTCTTTACCACACTCCATATTACTCTTTGTAACCATACTTTTGGTTGGCTTGCTCGTTGCACAAGTTGGTTTGCAGTGGTCGTTGTATGCATCTGTGACACGGCTACTTAAGTACTTATTTATGTATCGACCTTTCAACCTGATGCTGCTGCAGCAACAATTGAGGATATAGTCATGACGATTGAGTGTTTTTGACTGGCTGCTCCCAGGTTATATTTGCATTAGTGGGCAAGTCCTGGAACAGGGAAAATGGTCGTGTTAAAAGTCTGTTTGGAGGATGATGAATTGCAGAGTTTGGTCGCTCTAATGCTCTGGACAACTTACTTCAGCTTCTTTTGTAATTGGTTGAAGATTCGAATGGTTAATGTAGATCGCATTTATGTTTTGGCTCACATGTAGACTGAATCGAGTCAATCACGTAGCTTAATTATATAGTACTCCCTGTGTACACAAATCTTCTTGATGGAAACAGAGGGGGCTTGATTAAAATATGGTTTGGGTGAGGATGGCGATGCCGTGATTCGGCTTCGCACTGCTTCATTGCCCTCTGGAATGCTGTGAAAAGAGTAGCACTGGAGTGCGTGATATGATTCAGCATTCTGCAATCCTTGCGCCTACCTTACGTGTGCTTCATGGAATTCCTTTTGTTTTGTTTTTAATGGAAAGTCTCTGCTAATCTTCTTTGAACGGGAAAGTACATATTTCGCTTTGTGAGAACTAGGTTGGCCTCCTTATCCACACCTATAAAATACATAATCATACCTGAATTCTCATTTACGTGAGAAACTGCTCAGCACTCAGCAGTGGACTCAAGTCGTCAAATCTTTTCAGGGTTGTCAATGCATATGAATAGTTTAGCTTATCCATACTTTGATTTGCGATTTCTTCTTGTCACATGGTGCTTTCTATTCAATTCTGGATGGGCCAAATCCGGTCTGTGTTGACCGGCTAATGCAGCTTCTAAGTTCATTATTTTTTGTGTTCACTTGTAAATTCCTGAGCTGTTTCCCGAAGGAATAGTCTTTCTTGTTGTTTATACCGTGGCATCATTTGGAGGAATTTTAATATATTGCTGTCGGCTGGTAGGATGGCAAGAGTTGAGTACGATTTCGAAATGAGAGAGAGCAGTCGAGTCAAATACTTCTGGTCTAGTCAAGTACAAAGCCGAAGTGATGGGGTTCCACTTGAATATTTCTGCTAAAGCGAGAGAGATGTGGACCATATGACGTCTCTCACTTGAAGATATTCAAGTGATGGAGACATAATTCTCGCACAGTTTCCAACTTCACAGTGGCCCAATCCGAAAACTTGTCAGAAAAAATAAGAAGAAATGTTTCATTTGTCAGATGGCAAGTCTCATTTGCCATTCCTGTCACTGTCCTGTTATGCGATTGTGCTTTCTTTGAAGTCTTAAAAAGGACAACATGTAAAGCAGCTACATGTCTGAAAATCTTAGGGAAATAACCCTAGGGGAGCGCAAAGGCAACAAAGTAAAAAGGACAACATGTAAAGCAGCTACATGTCTGAAAATCTTAGGGAAATAACCCTAGGGGAGCGCAAAGGCAACAAAGGAGATTCATGCATAGAACAAATTCACATAGGATAAGGTCCTTGGAGTAGACAAGTTCTGGCATGATCCCCAGCTCGAGTGCACCGGGATCGTACGGTGATGGCTCGTTGGAGTAGGCAATCGAATGTTTTCTTTTAAACTCATTTGCTGTGTGAGTTGGTGTTACATAATAGGTGATGAATGCAAAACAAGTGACTTATGTCAGATTGAACTGTTATATGTGTTGTCAAATGGACATTACTTCTGTTGATTTTCTTTTCAGTCCTAGAAGTGGATCCATTCAGAATCCTATAATATAAGCGTGATTAACAGTAACAAGAGTACTAAAGCCTTGGAAGAAGTGGAAAAGATATGTAACTTGTCTAGAATGCTAAAAAGATCAGCAAAAGAACACTTTTGAGAACTGATATTTAGATAAGGAGAGAAAAGGAAAAGGAAGATGAATTAGCCAGTAGATTTATGTGAGATTGGCTGAATTAAGTGAATGTTATTTAGTACTAGGCAAATATTTGATATCTTCTCCCTAGCTAGGGTGGTCCAGGTGGAGGTTCTCACCTCAAATCAACTACGAATTTCTTCGTTAGAAGTGTTTAATAAATGTTTGTGATCGAACGAGCTACCAGAAATATCTATGAGCGAATAAAGTATGCAATCCTCTATTAGAAGGCTTCGAGAAATGTTTGTGGTCGCATAAATATCTTTATGAATTCATGGATTGGATCGAATTGCAAGATGGAAAGATTTTTACAAGTTAGACCTTTCGTCATCAGTTTGGGAAAATCATTCGGTGCGAATATAGTTGATACCGTGACTTGATGGGTGAAATAGCCAAATGTATATATAATTTGATTTCTCATGCACCATTTTTTTAAATGAGATCGTGCACCGTTTAGCATAGGATCGATTGACTTTATTTTTTTTTTCTCAACTAATCAATTACAATCTCGCAATAAATAAACCTTACTTGAAAAGAAAAAAAACACTTCAATGCATCAATTGATAACGTAATTTTCGTCTACAAAAGATTCAATTAACGGTTCACATGGGTTTTTCTCCATTCAATAACAAGCAAGTTTATATACATGATCAAAAGATGATACGACCTTTTGAGTCTAAATCACTTCATGTAATCGTAGCGATTAAGCATTGAGCATCGGATGACAAAAGTTTGGAATCTCTCCTCAAGAGGGTGGATGGTGAGAAGCTGTTCATGAAGAGAAATTCAAGATCCGTGAGCCTTTCAACTTCATTGAAATTGAAGAATCAAAACATTTAGCCTCTCTTCTAAGAGGATCAGAAAAGGATTCGTGGCATGTTAAGCCCCAACGAAGTTCTTTGCATGGAATCAAACCGCATGCTCCAACTTTGCTATGCATTTCGAGCTCACGAGTTATTATGCATGGCGAGGGAAAAAATGGTGGTGTGTCTCTTCTCATCCTGGCTGGCTATTAATTTTTCATGCTCTCTGCCAGGTAATTTTTGGCATGCAAAGATTGCAATATTGGCTTTCCTAGAAATAAAAACTGAACAATAACGAAAAAAGAGTGACATATTAGGAAACAGAGTGAGTGATGGCTGATGAGAACATAAATTTAGGGTGTCGATGGTTTAGATCTGCCATCGTCTCTTTCTTTTTCCTATCTTTTTAACCTTCTCTCTCTCTCTCTCTCTCTCTCTCTAACTCTTTGTCTCTTGATCTTCTCTCCCCTGCAATTGATCTGCGACAAGCTGAGTTTTTGGTTATGGCCCTCCTCTAATTATATGATTTCTCAAGTGGGTTTTGTTTTAGCTGGGAACGGCGATCGTCAACTTCCTGATTTCAGGTGATTTTTTATCCTATTTTAGCGTTTTTGTTAATGTGTTCTTCGTTATTCCGGGCATCTGAAATGTGTTTGTATTATTTTATATGAAAAGCTTGCACTTGTCTCGCCAGTTGCAGGTCGGTTTTGGCCGCATTCTCCCGTTCTTATATCTATTTGGGTTTTCTCGAGTTTCAGAAGATTTATGTTGTGTGTGTATGTTTTTGGAGGAGAATTGTGGTGAATTCGAGATAATATCTGTGATTTCGGCTCTCAACATGAGCATTATTCTGTCTTCTAAGGCAAGAAACTGTCAAAAAACCGGTACATAAATGGCTATGTTATATCAGTTCTCTTAGGATTCCCCAAACCCAATTGTTCATACAAAGAGGAAAAAAATTTCAATCTTGGCTATGCAAGAAATACAATTTCTTGCTCGAACGTGAGCTTCCCCTTTGCAATTTTAATGGGATGAGGTTTAGCGTGCTGGTGATCAACAAGTTTATTGCTCAATGTGCCAATGTTAATGAAGTGATCATTCTTTGATATTAGGCCGCAGAAGGAGGAAACTGGCACTGTGATTCTGCATGAGGAAAGTCTTTGAGGACACCGTCAAAGGTTTTTCATCACATCTTTTCTTGTAGTTACTGAGTGGACGTTAGGTCGGGAAGCACCATGAGCAATTCATGTCGGTGTCGACAGCTTTGGTTAAAATATGTTGGACAGCAGTGTGAATGAGGTGAGGTAGCCAAGGATGGCGCATGGTCGGATAAGGGCAAGGATCCGCCGGAGCCACCTCTACACGTTTGCTTGCCTTCGCCCAAGCACTGTCGAGGGCGATGAGCCGCACTCTATCCAAGGCCCTGGATATTCGAGACGTGTTCATTGCAATGCATCCCATATGCACAAGAAGAAGCCTCTGAAATACTCCTCGAATTATATATCCACGACCAGGTACAATGTCATCACGTTCCTGCCGAAAGCATTTTTCGAGCAATTCCGCCGTGTCGCCAACATATATTTCCTTGTTGCCGCAATCTGCTCTCTCTTTGCATTCTCTCCGTTCACACCTTTGAGCATGATCGCCCCTCTGGCATTCGTTCTTGGGGTTAGCATGGCGAAGGAGGCTGTAGAAGATTGGCACAGGTTTATTCAAGACTTAAAGGTTAATACCCGCAAGGCTAGTGTCCATAAAGGAGGCGGCATCTTTGGTCGTAAGCAGTGGCGGAAGATTCAGGTGGGTGATGTTGTGAAAGTGGAGAAGGATAAATTTTTCCCTGCGGACTTGCTTCTGTTGTCGTCCAGTTATGAGGACGGCCTTTGCTATGTAGAAACTATGAATTTAGACGGTGAAACGAACTTGAAGGTGAAGAGAGCACTGGAGGCCACCTTACCGTTAGATAGCGATGAGAGTTTCAAAGATTTTGCTGGAGTGATCAGATGCGAAGATCCGAATCCTAGCCTTTACACTTTTGTGGGTAATTTGGAGTACGACAGGCAAATTTATCCCTTGGATCCGAGCCAGATCCTTCTTAGGGACTCAAAACTGAGGAATACGGCTTACATTTATGGTGTGGTAATTTTCGCTGGCCAGGACAGCAAGGTCATGCAAAACTCGACTAAGTCCCCTTCTAAGCGAAGCAGCGTTGAGAAGAAGATGGACCGCATCATCTACGTTCTGCTCGCTACTCTTCTTGCACTCTCCATCATTAGTTCAATGGGTTTCTTTATACAGACAAAGTATCAGATGCCGGATTGGTGGTACTTAGAACCCCAAAGTCCTCAATTTTGTTATGACCCGGACCAAGCGGCTGCGTCAGGGTTCTGCCACTTCGTCACTGCCCTCATGCTGTATGGCTACTTAATACCCATCTCTCTGTACGTGTCAATTGAGGTGGTGAAGTTTTTACAAGCTATATTCATAAACCAAGACATCAACATGTACGATGAGGAGAGCGGAGTTCCTGCTCAAGCAAGGACGTCCAATCTGAATGAGGAATTGGGCCAGGTTGATACGGTCCTGTCCGATAAGACAGGAACATTGACCTGCAATCAGATGGATTTCCTCAAGTGTACTATTGCTGGTACAGCATTCGGCGTGCGTGCGAGCGAAGTTGAGATTGCCGCTGCTAAGAAGATGGCCATCGATAGTGAGGAGCAAGAATCAGATGTTTTGAGTCATCTCAGAGCATCAGAAATCAAATTGGAGAGAGTAGTTACTTTGGCAGGCAAAATGGGTCCGAAACCGAGCATCAAGGGCTTCAGCTTTGATGATAGTCGTCTTATGGGGGGGAACTGGATGAAGGAGTCCAATGCAGATATGATCTTACTGTTTTTACGAATATTAGCAGTTTGCCATGCAGCGATTCCCGAGGTAAATGAAGAGACTGGCGACTTTACTTATGAAGCTGAGTCACCGGATGAAATAGCATTTCTTGTTGCAGCAAAAGAATTCGGGTTTGAGTTTGTTAGAAGAACTCAATCAAGCGTATTTGTCCGTGAGCGATATCCTTCCTCCGGAAATCCAATTGAAAGGTAAGTGTTCCGCTGAAATATATAGTAACTCGGTTTTGTCCAAGTTCTGTTGCTTTCATAGGGCATTTAGTTATCAACTGCTGGAATATTTTCAGGGAATACAAGATTCTTAATCTCTTGGACTTCACTAGTAAAAGAAAGCGAATGTCTGTGATTGTGCGGGATGAAAATGGGCAGATTATGCTAATGTGCAAAGGCGCTGACAGGTGAGGCTCATCGCGATACACCTCTTCTGACAAATCAATGGAAAAATTGCCTTGTTAATTTGTGGCAGAATCGTTTTTACGTGTGGTTTCAACCGGGGAGTATCAATCTGTTTGGCCCCTAAACCTTCCTGCCCTTAACTCTGCAGCATCATTTTTGAACGTTTAGCTAAGAATGGAAGAACATACGAGGAAAGTACTACAAGACACTTGAACGAGTATGGAGAGGCCGGGTTGCGCACGCTGGTGCTTGCTTATAAGCCACTTGACGAGGCTGAATATACGGCTTGGAACAATGAGTTTGTCAAAGCAAAGACTTCGATCGGGGTCGACCGAGAGGCAATGCTTGAGAAAGTATCTGATATGATGGAGAGGGAATTGATTCTCGTGGGTGCTACGGCTGTAGAGGACAAACTACAGAAAGGGGTAAAAAAGAAGAATCCTCCCAAAATTTACAGGGATAATAGATTGGTGCAGTTCAGCATACTCTTACCTTCTCAATATTTTATAGGTACCTCAGTGCATCGATAAACTCGCCCAAGCGGGCCTTAAGATCTGGGTTCTTACTGGAGATAAGATGGAGACTGCAATCAACATCGGGTAAGTCGAAGATTAAGTGGACTTCCCTCCTTGGCTTTCTCCACTTCGGAGCTTTTACTTGGTTAATTTCATTCTTCCTTTGAAAATGAATCCATCTAGAAGCTTATGAATTGGTGTTTTTCAACTTCCTTCTGAATGCAGATTCGCTTGCAGTCTGCTGAGGCAGGGGATGAAGCAGATTTGCATATCGGCAATGAACTCCGACACAAACCCAGATGTGAAAAAGGTACGAATGCTTTGAGAAAGAGTCAGTGAAACCAATTTCAGGAAAATGATTTTCATTCGAGGATAGACTTCGTTGCTTTTTGTCACCCATCAGGCAGTGAAGGAAGACATTTCGATGCAAATGACCAACGCCTCCCAAATGATCAATCTTGAAAAGGATCCGCACGCTGCATTTGCATTAATCATCGATGGTAAAAGTCTCACTTATGCTTTAGAAGATGACATGAAGCATCAGTTCCTCAGATTAGCGGTTGATTGCGCATCAGTCATATGCTGTCGTGTCTCTCCGAAACAGAAAGCGCTGGTAGGTTTTCTCTATGCTTCTAATGATTGGAATTTTGTGTAGACATTCTTCTATTTTCATGCATTAAGGTAGATGTTATAATCATGGGCTAAAAAGTTTCCATCTGTACTTCAACCATTCAAATATTGGTGGCAGGTGACAAGGTTGGTGAAAGAAGGAACTGGAAAAACGACTTTAGCCATTGGTGATGGTGCCAATGATGTTGGAATGATTCAAGAAGCCGATATTGGAGTAGGTATTAGTGGGGTTGAAGGTATGCAGGTTAGTAACTCTTTTTGCATTATACTTTTTCCTGTTTTCTCGATTTATGAGAGAGAGATGCTTATCCTCACGATGTTTCCCCTTCCCAACTTGTCGTGTCGCCATTCTTTGAGATACAGATATAGAGGGTCGTGTCAATTTGTCCTCTTCAGTATCAGTTAGAGTTCTCACATCACTCGGTAGGTACTATCCTTGTGGATGTAATGTCGAACTTATGGACTGAAAAATGTTGCAGGCAGTCATGGCTAGTGATTTTGCTATCGCCCAGTTTCGGTTTCTGGAAAGACTTTTAGTAGTCCATGGGCACTGGTGCTACAAGAGGATCACTCATATGGTACCTGAGCTTTTTCACATACATTCTCTCGTCCTCACTGAATATACCATGAGTATACATACCCAAAAGGAAAGCATCACACACGCACGATGACGCATGGAAGTGTAAGTTTCACCGGTTCCTATGTTCCTCTTTTAACTGGAATTGTCATCTGTTCAGATATGCTATTTCTTCTACAAAAACATAGCATTCGGGTTGACCTTCTTCTACTTCGAGGCTGTCACGGGCTTCTCGGGACAATCCATTTATGACGATTGGTACATGATACTCTTCAACGTCTTTGTCACATCAATTCCGGTCATTTCGCTCGGCGTATTTGAACAAGACGTCTCCTCAGAAATCTGCTTACAGGTTAGGCTATCAAAAAGCATTTTGAAAGTTCCTAGTTTATAGATGACTTTATGCAGATCTCTTTTCTTTTCCTCCTTGTTTGTGTTCACTCTCTTGCTAATGTGCATACTACTCTGCTTCTAGTTTCCGGCTCTGTATCAACAAGGGCCTAGAAATTTGTTCTTCAACTGGCCCAATATACTCGGAATGATGTTCAACGGCCTAATTGCTTCGATAATCATCTTCTCGTTCAACGTCCTCCTCTTCGCCGAGCAAGCATTCCGCAGCGGAGGGCAGACTGCCGACATGGCGGTCATGGGGACCTGTATGTTCACTTGCGTAGTTTGGGTGGTGAACTGCCAGATCGCGCTCTCGATGAGCCACTTCACTTGGTTCCAGCATATCTTCATTTGGGGAAGCATCGCCCTCTGGTACTTGTCCCTCTTCGTCTATGGCATGCTTTCCCCGGAGTACACAGGCAATGTCTACCAAATCCTTGTCGAAGTCCTGAGCCCGTCGCTGAGCTTCTGGTGGATCGTCCTCGTGGTCACGGTCACCTGCAATCTGGTCTACTTCCTCCACATATCAATCCAGCGGTGTTTCTACCCGATGGACCACCACATCATCCAGGAGATCAAGTACTCCAACAAGGACGTTGAGGACAAGCACATGTGGACCCGGGAGCGGTCGAAGGCGAGGCAGGAGACCAAGATAGGTTTCACGGCCCGTGTGGAGGCGAAGATCAGGCATTTGAAAGGGAAGCTGCAGAAGAAGCAGTCAATCCTCGGAATGAGTTGTGCGGCAGCCACATCACAATGAGAGGAAATACAACAGATCAAGCAGGCAAGCGACATCCTCGGACTGCTCATCCTCCGATGCGTCTTGATCGCATTACCTGCATTACACAGTTAGCGTAAAACGGGAGATACCGGTACGACGAGGAAACACAGTTGATAGGAAAATCAATAGATAGCCTGTTGTATAGGCACATTTTTTAACCCGCTGTGTGTAGCTCCAACTCGATTTCGCATTTGAAAGAAACGTTGAATCGACCCTCTTGCAAGCCATCAAAGGCAAGTATAATTGAATGTTTCAACGAGTAGAAGTTGACTTTTATTTTTCTCAGGGAGTAGTCTCGAAATGCTTTTGAATGCTCCAGCAAATTGAGGAATGATTATTAAATCAGTTCTAAATCAATTGTAAGGATGTGAATTTAGTTAGAGTTTGTCAATATAGTTTTCAATTTTTTGCGCGAAATTTCAATATTCTTTTCAGTCGATTGCCGTAGTAAATTGCTGATGTGGCATCCAATCAGCCTCGATCGTCTCATGTACGTGGATATCTTTACTTAAAACGATGTTCTACGTGGATCCACGTGTTAGTAAGCAAATGATTAAGGAAGTTGGAAATTTGCCGACCATCCCAGTAGATATCGTTATACGAAATTGCCGCACAGTGAGTGAGCGATTGGCTAGAATAATTATGAATGGCTCAAGACTACATTGTTAATGAAAAATTTAAAACTGAGTTGGCATCCATACAAAATAATTAATTCTGGTAATTTTTTGTGCCGATTGAAATGACATAGCTTATTCAAGCTTTTAATAACTTCCATGTACAATATCATATCTACACAGTGAAAACATAACAAAAATAATTTAGCAAAATTTAGCAAATGCAACCTTAAAGGTAAGAGTATAATATAGTTTCGTCATGACATTTGGCCAAAAGTATCCATGCTCTGCCTCTAATCACCGGAATAAGTCGATCGGCGAAAATTTGGCTAGCTGGCGAGTGAAACTAAATTGACAACTTCAAATCCATATTTAATACAGGACCTATGTCCAATTTGTGAAAATTGCTTCACTTCAGTCAATTATTTGAAATTTCTAAACTTTTTTATTCACGATAACGCAAACGAAAACAATTAAATTTTAGAAAATTGAAAACTGAATATAACTTTAAGGTCGATGTCTATAATTTAAAAGGTTTTTTTAGTCAAAAAATTAAAGGTTTTGAAAGGAAAAATGACACAAATAGTCCTTGAACTTTGGCAGATTATGCAACGCGGTCCATGAACTTTTAATTTGTTCAATATAGTCCCTGAACTTTGACATAATATATAATATGATTCTTAAAATTTTCACTTATTCAATTTAGTCTCTGAGCTTTTAGTACATATTCAATTTAGTCCCTATATCATACAAAAATGTTTATTATTATCTCTGATCAACATTGAACATTTCTTTATAGTTCATGGACTATATTAAACATGTAGCAAAAGTTTAAGTATCATATTAAATAAATTAAAAATTTAAAGATCATATTAAACATTAGACTAAATTTTAAACGTTAGATTGAATAAATTAAAATTTCATCTCCCACGTTACACACGTTATGCTAAAGTTTAGTTAACATTTACGTCATTATCCCGTTTTGAAATGATGAGAATGCAACGTTTTTAAGACAAAAGTCGAAAGAGAGGCGAGAGAGAGAAAGAGTCCACCCACTTCTCTCTCTAGCGTCTTGTCTCGCTCGGCTTTGATGGGGATAGAGTTCAGCAGTTGCCTCTCGAGCACGCAGGGTTAGGGTTTCGGCTTGCGATCGCCTCAATCTCTCAGCCATGGAGCCCCGCGTCGGCAACAAGTTTCGGCTCGGTCGTAAGATCGGAAGCGGATCGTTCGGGGAGATTTATCTCGGTACTCCTCGTCTTAATTTTGCTTCTCTTCAACTGCCGTGGTTTCGTATTCTGTGGGTTTTCGTTCAATCTCTTTCCTGCAGTATACGATTGTAGTGACTTGGGATTCATCGACTTGGCAGGTACCAATGTTCAGACGAACGAGGAAGTTGCAATTAAGCTCGTGAGTGTTCCTTCATTCTAGCTTAGTTTTTGCCGGGTTTTATTGTATGATTTTTGCAGGTTACTTTGCAATTTTCGTTTGTGTTAGTTTGATTTTGTGGTTGCTCGGTTTCGAGTAGTTTGATATGCGCGTATTCGCTTTGAGTACTCTTTTAAACTTTAGCTGTCCAAGTTAACTTGGGATTGGTCACAATTTTTGCTGTGGGTGTTTTGACTCATATGGAGCCCAAACAAGGTGAACTTATCAACGAGACAAATATTGTTCTCTCCTGTTGTGGAAGACTTTGTTCGTGATAGGAGCTAATAGTCAACACGGGCGGTATAGTGGTTCAAACCTTAGTTAAAGCGTTCTCCAGATGATGGATAACAGAAAACTGTTTTGGATTTTCACGTTTCCTTTTTTGAAGAAACTGACTGAACTATTTCGTCTTTGGTATTCCTTGATGAAAAACTCGTACATGCATGTGTTGCTGAAGTTCTGTCTTTCTGCACTTCTGATGATGATGTATGTCTTGCTGGCTTTTTTAGGAACCTGTCAAGACTAAGCATCCTCAATTGTTATACGAAGCAAAGCTGTATAAAATTCTTCAAGGAGGAAGTAAGATGTCTTCTGACTCCTGGGTATTATGCTAATTCTGTGTTGTGTGCTCCTGGGTTATTGCCTAACCGCTGATGTCGATCATGGTAGCTGGCATTCCAAATGTGAGATGGTTTGGTGCTGAAGGAGACTACAATGTCCTTGTGATGGACTTACTGGGGCCCAGTCTTGAAGATCTGTTTAACTTTTGCAGTAGAAAATTGTCTCTCAAAACTGTTCTCATGCTTGCAGATCAGATGGTAAGTGGAGCGTTTTTCTCCGTGGTGTGCGATATTGATTGTTGTGCTTTATTAATCCTTTCTGTTATCTCTATTCTTTTCAGATCAATCGGATTGAATTTGTTCACTCTAAATCATTTCTTCATCGAGATATAAAGCCAGACAATTTCCTCATGGGTTTGGGGAGGCGTGCAAATCAGGTTGCCAGTGGTACTCTTCGTTTGTTACGATAATTTCTGTTTTTGGGTTACTCAAGTACGACTGGCATGCAGGTCTACATAATTGATTTCGGTTTAGCAAAGAAGTATAGAGACACGTCAACCCATCAACATATTCCCTACAGGTTGGTTTCATCTAATTTACAAAAGTGCAGTTTAAGGATCTATCCGTTTCATCTATTATTTTTCTTTTACTGTTGCATGAGCCAATGTTGTTCTAGACAGTATGGACCTGAATTGCTGTCATGTTTTATTTCATTAGATTGCTTGTTCTCTGAAAAGACTGTGCTTGTTAATTAGTATGTGTGATCTTATTTTTTCTATCCATGGTGACTTAGAGGGTGATACTGGCATATAGATCCCAGGCTCCAGAGTGAATACTACCCCTTTAGTGAAGGGCTGAGATCACCTACTTGACTGTCCATGCAGACCCTAATGTGCGGGAACCTCATCTCATGTGTTCACACACATTTTAGTAAGGGAAAGAAAGCCTTTGCACTGAGATTCTGTTTTAGGACATGGGCATGGCTTTTATGGCAGCATAATCAGTGTGTCCTGGAAAATTTATGTTGCCTTGTTTCAGGATTAAAAGACTGTTTAGCTTGATTCTTCATTTCTTGTTGTGCATGGACGGTGAGGTACATTTGCATTTACAATTAGTTCTCATGCAAACCTTGTGAGGCTTTTATGCCTTCCTATTGCTTAGCTAATTTGTATATTATGCCTCATATTAAGTACCTGGCTCTCCCCTTGAAAGATCCCCGAAGGGGAAACAAAAGAGAAACAATTTTGGGGCCCATTGTGAGGCCTATATCTATGCTTATCTCAACTTAGCGGTACCTATATGGACGTGGACCTGCATATGTTCTGTGCAACTCTGGAGATGCAAAATATAGATTGATGTGTTGCCTGATCTTCTTGCTTCTCTTACTTTAAAGGCCTTATATAACTTAAAGTGATCAACATTTGTACTCAGTTACCTGATGCTACTGCCACTTTTGTTATGCAGTAATGGCTTGCTAGTGCCACTTCTAATGTGCGATAAATGGTTTGTAGGGAAAACAAAAATTTGACGGGAACTGCGAGATATGCGAGCATGAATACTCACCTGGGCATTGGTAGGCCTATTGCATACTTATTTGTACTGTTATCACACGCTTGTTAGTTTGGCATGTACTGACTACTTCTTATGCTGGGTATCTTCATGTTATGCGAAGAACAAAGCCGCAGGGATGATTTAGAATCACTTGGATATGTCTTAATGTACTTCCTGAGAGGAAGGTGGGACTCATCAATGCCTATAGCTCTTCTCATTGTTCATTTCTTTAGATAATTCCTTAGCAATGGCCCTATCCATCCTGCAGCCTTCCCTGGCAGGGACTTAAAGCAGGAACAAAGAAACAGAAGTATGAGAAAATCAGTGAAAAGAAAGTTTCAACCTCTATTGAGGTAAAATTGCTGCTTACAAAGATATCTAGAGTTGTCTTGAGGTAAATCTATTATCTTTCCTGCAGTGTATTGATGGGGATAATTCTTTAATCTGTAGGCCTTGTGCCGGGGCTATCCATCAGAATTTGCATCGTACTTCCATTATTGTCGGTCATTGAGGTTTGATGACAAACCAGATTACACTTATTTGAAGAGACTTTTCCGGGACCTTTTCATCCGTGAAGGTTTGAACTACATTTGTCAGCCTTGACAATTTTACAGTTGAAATGAAAGTAGTTCAACACATAAAGGGCACAAGTTAATATTTCCTGTATGTTTTGGTGATTTGTTTGTAGTGTTGTTTGTGCTTTAGGTTTTCAGTTTGATTATGTTTTTGACTGGACCATTTTGAAATATCAACAATCACAAATTGCTACTGCTCCTCCTCGTCCTCTGGTAAGCAGCTTTTCTTTGTTTTATTTGGGTATTAATACTCAATATACTGGGGTTTTACACCTTTGTGACATTTTTATTCAGGGTTCTGGTGCTGGACCGAGTTTTGGCGGAACTTCCCCTGCTGTCAATGCCGATAAGCAAATAGGTAGTTCTCCATGCCCACTGACAACACCTGCTGGTGGGTGCAGTCTGCCAGCTATGCGCCATATTTGGGATTGCTGCTTGTCAGCTTGTGTACTTTGCTGCAGGTGGTGAAGATAATAGACCTGGTGGTTGGTCTTCAGCAGAGCCTTCTCGCAGGATGCATTCTGGACCAATAGTGACATCTGGAATTTTATCTAAACAAAAGAATCCAGCTGCAAATGATCCTGCTATCCCTAGAGATGCTATGGTTAGTAACTCTGTGTATTCTTATGTTAATGTCGATTCGTTTACATGCACTTATATCTCAGAATAGAGTATACTCGTGAAAATTGGATGTGCAACAACTCCATATCATGATTTGCCAAAATATTTTGAGAGGAGAGCACTCATGTTTTTACGTGTCTTCCATATGGAATGTCTGTTGCTGACACCCTACGGCTGGATCCAGTGATCATGATGCAATCGATTACGACACATGAGATCTGAAGAAACTAAATTGTTGCAAGACAATGTTTTCAACCAGATGTCTCCGCAACTAAACTAATGTTTACATAGAACGTGGTCCTGTTGGCATGCATCTGCTAACTTTTGCAAGTCTGGACTCTACAATTTTTGTTCAGTTTGCTGGAGTGTGCAACTTTGCTGGTTTTTTATGGAGTTGGAATTTTTTGTATGATGCACATTATAATTGTGCCTTCGAATTTTTTGTACATTCAAAGTATGTCTAGGCAATCAAGTACATGTATGATGGTGCTACTACATGTGTGAAGGCTTGTAATGGCACATCAAATTATTTTTCAATCACAATAGGCTTACACCAAGGTTCTGCTTTGAGCCCTTACTTTTTTGCCCTGGTTATAGATGAGCTAACAAAAGATATTCAAGATGAGGTGCCGTGGTGTATGTTATTTGCAGACAATATTGTGCTTATTGATGAGACTAGGGCTGGGATTAACGCTAAGTTAGAAGCATGGAGAAGCACGTCAGAGTCTAAAGGATTTACGCTAAGTTGAACTAAGACGGAATACTTGAAGTGTGAGTTTGACACGGCAGGAAGAGGGAATCAAGAAGCCGTAAATATGCTCGGATAGGAGGTACCCAAGAAATATACATTTAGATATCTATGATTAATATTGCAAAAGGAGATAGATTGATGAGGATGTAAGCCAAAGAATCATAGCAGGTTAGATGAAATGGCGCAGTGCATCGGGATTTGTGTGATCGCAAAATTCCTTTTAGGTTAAAAGGAAAATTTTATAGAACAACAGTTAGACTTGCCATGTTATACGAAACTGGTAGCACAAAAGAAACATGAGCATAAAATGGAAGTAGCGGAAATGAGGATGTTAAGATGGATGTGTGGTAATACAAGGATGGATAATATACGGAATGAAGAGATTCGACAAAAAGTTGGAGTAGAACCGGTGGCGGAAAAGATGAGAGCATATATGGAGATGGTTTGGGCATATCCTCCGAAGGCTCTTTGATGCACCGATACGAACAGAAGTTTGCTATCGAGAGCACAATACAAAGAAAGTAAGAGGCTGGCCGAAACTTCGCTTGGGGAAAGCAGTAAAATAAGATTTAATGGAGTGAGAAATAGATTGGCGTACTGTTTGCCTTAGTATGAAGTGGAGGAAGACTAATAGTGTTGTGGAGGGATAGTGTATGTATAGATAGATATATATATATATATATATATATATATATATATATTTTTACACATTTATCTCTTTTCTCTCGCTTAATTTTGCTTTATTTTTATGATTTTTTGGGGTTCATTGACCGCCGACCCCAATTAATTTGGGATAAATGTGTTGATGTTTTCTTTTTTGGGTAAGGAAGAAATGTGTTGTTGATGTTGATGCACATTATAATTGTCAATTGGTTGGAAAAGGTGATGCAGCTATTGGAGTGATTTCCAGAGGCTTATGTTTGGTGCTGATTGTTTTCATGTGAAGTTTACTGTTTACCTGACACATTTTGCAGTGTCGTATAGTGCTTCGTTCCATGATAAATCCTTTGCTTGTAGAGTAGTGATCCAGACATTGTCAATGTTCTAGGGTGGCATATTCTATAGACAATCACTGTGACTTTGACATATTTATGTTCATGATTTGGCTCTGCTATATCTATATAGTTGCATTTTAAGCTACCATCAGGATTATCTGTGCTTTTCTTCAATGAGATAATTTCTTGCCAAGCTGCTTAAGTAATATTACTGAATTATTTTTCACATCCCCTATGCACAATACTGACGCTTTGTGAGAGTTATAATACTTGTTGTGCAGAACGTGTTGTTTTTCTGCAAATGTCAAATTCACGTTATTGACAACCTTCTTATTTGATCACCATTAAGATTCATCAACATCAACAACAACACTTTTATCCCAAACTAGTTGGGGTCGCAACCATTAAGATTGATATATATATATATATATATATATATATATTTTGTGTATTTTAAGGTTAAACATGTGATTAACAGAGAGTCACCTGAATCTATGCAGCCATCCAGTTCTAACTTTTTGTGGTCAAGTGGATCATCTAGGAGAGCGGCTGTCTCTAGCAGTCGTGAAGCGGTTATTCCTGGGAAGGAATCTGATTCTTCCGGCCTGCATACAGCAGATATGAACCCTGGAGCATTCCAAAAGTTTCCTAGTGGCCAGAGAAGTTCGCCTATTGCATCATCAGAGCAGAATCGTCCTGGTAAAAGTGCCTCAAACACGAAGAATCTTGAGTCCACTCTTAAGGGTATTGAGAGCTTGCACGTTAATAATGATGAGAAATTGCGGTACTAGTGACTTCCCATCTCTCTGTCCACGCCCTTTGTATATTCTATGCGATTACCTCGTCATCATTACCCGGAGTTTTTAAAGCCTGTATATACTGCTTGAAGAATGATGCATTTCTCAAGACTGGTGTTACTTGGAGCTTTTGCATCCAACCGCAGAATAAGTGGAGTGCATCTTCTGCAAGAGAATCCATCCAGACGCTCGGTTTTGTTTTCATTATTTGGTTTGACTGATCATAAGGTCATTGGCTGGTGAAACTAGATTTACACTTGCTAAGTATGGGTAACTATTAGTAAGTGAAATGGCTCATGAAAGATGATGACTGTTGTACTTTTACTGGGATGTTTTGGATTGCACATAATCGAAAATTTTAGTGTGTTCAAATGACATTTTTAGCGTCAATCTGCGGCTCCTAAGTTTGTCATTGTTATTGATTAAGGTTACTGAAGACGACTGGTACACATCCATGGTGAACATGGGCGACTATATGGAGGTTAGAGCTCAGCGCGTGTTTTCAGGGTCCATGTACATGGACGATTAGGAGAGGTTAATTCATGCCGATATCTTCGCATTTGATGGCTAAAGCAGGGGGATGATATGGTGAAGAAAGAGGGCGTGTCTGGCGGAACCTAACTACTAAAATTACGCCGGTTAGAGCTGTTGCTTAATTAGTAAAGGGGCTCCCGTTCTGCAGTTTGAGACACGATCATTAGAAAGGTCATGTGGAAACCGTGGAGGAAATAATGGCACTCAGCGGCTTCAACTCCAAACGACTAAAGTAGCCGACTAGCGTACTTTCTCTGATGACCCTGGCTCGTATTAATGCTCTTGGCAACGGCAAGTGGCAACGATTGAATTGAACTCCATCATTTTCCTTTCGCAGGAATGCAAATAATTGAAATACGGCAGGACAAAGATCATAAAGAAACCATCCAATTTATTTGCCCCTCCTATAGCGTGACCATTCAAGCTAGTTTCAGTTGTTGAGTCTTAACAGATAAGGGTTGACTTGACTCTAGCAAGAGAAGCAAAATCATGGCCAGAACACCAAAGTAAGATCCGTGACAAAGCAAGGACAAAAAGGCAGCAAGCTTTTTGAAAAATATATAGGAAGGGGCGTATCAAAACAGAAGCATTTGGTTCAACTTACTACATAACTTTTCGACAACATCGCGAAAAAGACCATACAAAATCAAACCCTTCCGGCAACACGAGCTGCAGGGATATCGCATTGAGCCTCCCATACAATTAAATCGTCATATTGACTTAGCAAAGTACCTTAAGTTACTGAAACAAAAGAGCAACAAAGACTGCTTAAAGAGTCGGAAAAATTTCCCTCGCCACAAGGACCAAAAAACCTCTTTAAAGGAGATCAGCCACATTCGATGGTAGCTCTTCGATGACCACATTGTAGAACTTTTGTATATCAAACAGCATTCTCTCATCATCCCTTGTCACAAAGTTTATGGCAACACCTTTTCTTCCAAAACGTCCACCTCGTCCTATACGATGTAGGTAATTCTCTGGTTGGGTCGGCAGATCATAATTTATGACAAGGGAGACTTGCTGCACATCAATTCCACGAGCCAGGAGATCGGTGGTGATGAGAACCCGAGAAGAACCAGACCTGAATTCCCGCATGATTATATCACGAGTATTCTGGTCCATGTCACCATGAGTAGCGGAGACAGTGTGGTCTCGGCTTCGCATTTTGTCAGTCAGCCAGTCCACTTTGCGCCTAGTATTGACAAAAATGACACTCTGGGTGATGGCCAGGGTTTCATAGAGATCGCACAGCGTTTCCAGCTTCCATTCTTCCTTCTCGACGTTGACATGGAACTGCTTGATACCCTCAAGGGTGAGCTCTTCGCGCTTCACCAAAATTCTAACAGGCTTGTTCATGAATTTCCTAGTGATCTCAAGAGCCTCTGGTGGCATTGTAGCCGAAAATACACCAACCTGAATCTTTGATGGCAGCAGCTGGAAAATGTCGTAGATCTGAATAAAGAGAACATTAGTGCGTCACAGGTAAAATCACATTGATGATGTAAAGCATAGTGCAGTGCAAGAAATTGATGAGCCTAACCACACAAAAGAACAAAAAAAAAAAATGGTATCCCTTGATAAACCTAAAATGTCAAGCTAGATCAAAACAGAATCGCACAACTGAGAAGAAATACATGCATACGTGTACATATGCAATATGCAAAATACAGCGGCACAGGTCCATTTTCGTGACTTCATGACCAGTCATTGAGTACATATTCCGACAATGCATACCAAAGGGGCCAGGACTTGTAAAACAACTCCATCATTAATAGCAATCCGTTCAGCTCATTATATCATCATATATGCAACAGCATTTGCTGACCTACTAGCCTGGGAGATTTTCCAAATGGGACGACTGCAACAACAGATTCTCTACATCCATGATGACTGCTCTTGCCTGCCATTTTGCCTGGCAGGGCTTATTAGTTATGCTCACAATTTTCTTCATACAGATGTTTCTAACTATATTCATGTTACCACGAATGGTAGGATCTTAACAAATGTACTAGAACAAGTCACTTATCCAGATCAAGCTTCTGATTAGTTCCAAAAAAGAAAACTAGAAAGGAACAAAGATCCTAGACCACTGCAAACCTGATCTTTGAATCCTCGCGACAGCATTTCATCAGCTTCATCTAACACAAACATTTTGATATAATCAGGCCGAAGTGACTGTCTCCGCAGCATGTCAAAAACACGGCCAGGGGTGCCCACAACAACATGCACGCCACTTTGAAGAATACGCTGATCCTCCCGAACACTTGTTCCACCCACGCAAGCATGAACCTTCACACCCAAATAATCACCCAATGCTCGCATGACCTTCTCAATTTGTTGAGCCAATTCCCTAGTTGGAGCCAAAACTAGCGCCTGGCATTGAACAACATTATAGTCAAGTTGTTGCAAGATTCCAGAACAGAAAGTTGCAGTTTTTCCCGTTCCAGATTGAGCCTGTTGAATCACATCAAGACCCTTACAAAATGGCACAATTCCCCTTTGTTGAATGGCAGAAGGCTTCTCAAAACCTTGATAAGAACATAACAAGAGGAATAATCAATGCGTGAACTTGAATATAACCACAGAAATATATATACACTACTCAAGTAGAAAATCAGAATTCACTAACTACATTTTACGAGTAATACATCTCAGACAATCAAAATGTAGCAGAAAGTTCTCAATAATCACACCATCAAGTACTATAGGTTCTTGTTTGACAAAACAATCCAATTAAGCGAGTTAATCGAAAATATGAGAGTAGCAATTAAAAGATTTAATTGGGATCTCCTCCCTAGACATACCATAAGCATAGATGCCTCTGAGAAGGTTTTCCTGCAAACCCATCGAATCAAAACTCTCAAAAACCTCATCATAAGAAGTAAAAAACTCATTCCCTTCAGTTGTCCTGCAAACAATTTAAGCACCATGCAAATAGTCGATTAGAGCATGAACCAAATCGCTTCTACTCAGAATCATTCAATAAAAGGAGCGTTCGGTGCAAGGTCCTTCGAGAGTCTCACACAGAACAAAAGGAAGACTTACAACTCATTAATCTTAGTATCATACTGACGGGGATCAAACTGAGATCCTTCTGGTACCAAGCCTGCCATGACTGCAGAAAAAAAAAAGGAAAAAAAATATCATTAAAGGACAAGAAATAATTGAATTTGTCTTATTTGTCTTAGACATCTATACCTACTGAATAAGATAGCAACAAGAAGTTGAATTTTCCTAGTCCTAATTGTATAAGCACAAGACCCAATGGGATGCAGTAATCCAGCTTCTAAGAAAGACTCGCTGCATCAAGGCAGCACACTCTTCAACCACTAAAATTGACCAACCAGCTTCCACAACTCCCCTAAACTCCCATTCCTAGCAATTGACAAGTGGCCGGGAAACTTGTCTCAGAAGGATTCGCCAATGCTAAGACACGCCAAATTCTCCAACTTTGCTCCCCAACTCAAAAAGCGGTATACACGTAGGCACTAAATCACCCATCAGCACAAGCGCGAAACACAGGAAACCGGAACGGACCGCAAAAAAGGAAAAAACTCTTGATCTCGGGACATCGAAATAGCCTCAAGATCCAAATCACCGGCAATCAATCTCGACAACCATGCCTCTCCAAAGCAGGCTATGGAATGGGAAAAAAAAAAAAAACACCGCCAAACCCAACAAATCGCTCCGTCGGCGGACAAGACTAACTCAAAACTAACCCCCACATCGCAAGCACCAAGACAATACCAACGCGCGAACATTCAACAGCTAGAGAGCGAACCTCAGTGATGCTGGAGACGGTTGCTGTAGCAAGAAAGAGAGAGAAAGACAGGGATTCACCAAACTCCTCGGATCTAAACCGCGGAGTTTGAAGGGGAAGAAGCGAGCGCTGTTTTGCAGAAGACGAGAACCAACGAAAGTGCTTGCGACGAGGGAGCGTCGCTAGGTTATTTTTGTAGATTGCGTTGGCGACCGCGCCTCCTAGTTTTCTTCCGAATTTACCCTTGTCCTTCTCCGATTATTACAAGTACTACTTCTTTCTTTCTTTTCTTTTTTGGGTAAATTACTTCTTTCTTTTTCTTCTTCTTCTTTTCTAATTATTATTGCTTTTCCAATTAATTTTGCTCATTTTAAGTGATCTTATTAACTAATATTAAGTATTAGACACACCTCCGGAGAGAGATATGATAACAAAAGATACCAGAAGTAATGTCTTTTACTCTATCAATAATTCAAAAAAAAAAGACTTAATCTAAACCGATAAAAGTAAATTCATAGATCACATTACCATGCGAGAAATAAATAAACTAAGACTACTTATTATATTCGGTTTTCGAACCAAGTATAATGGGGTATTACAGTTTTTAAGTGAGAGACTAATTATATCCAACCGTCCAGCAATTTGGCCTTCAAAGACATACTTTGAAATTTCAGACAATCTTCATTTTTTAAGACAAAAATTCATGAAAGGAAAAGCCCTAACTTAAAAGGGTATGTTTGTTTCGCAAAAAACTCAAGATTTAAAAATATTTTCTGAAAAATAATCGTTTGTATTGTCTACAAAAAAAATGAATGGATGAAAAATATTTTGATCGCTCAAGAAAATAATTAGGCAAAAATTATTGCCGTAGTATTTTCCGTCAACTAATTTTTCTAAACCATAAATCCAATCAATTTTCCAGAAAATATTTCTCAAATGTCTTTTATTTTTTAGATGCTGTCAGCTTGGACTATTTGGAAAGATTATTGAATGATAACGAATGTCTCTTTTACTTTTTTTTTTTTTCTTTTGGGTGTCAATTTAGGCTCCGTATTTGATACTCTTTTTCGTAGATTGAAGAGTAGGCCCGGGAAAAGAATTATAATCATGTTTTCCAACATAGCCCCCTCGATGGTTCCAAAAGCGCCCCCAAAAAGCAAAGGTGTGCTTAGACTTATGCAGGTCAACCAGTAAAAGAGAGAGAGCAGGAAGAAAAAGAGGATACGTCAAGGCCACCCCTTTTCT
Organism: Rhodomyrtus tomentosa; assembly: GCA_028455895.1. Taxonomy (NCBI): domain Eukaryota; kingdom Viridiplantae; phylum Streptophyta; class Magnoliopsida; order Myrtales; family Myrtaceae; genus Rhodomyrtus; species Rhodomyrtus tomentosa. Next base: position 34,971,141 of record JAPCWY010000009.1, on the reverse strand, counting down.
TTGGCCGAGCAAAAGCATAACTTAAGAATTAAGCAATTTGTCAAGGAAGCAGATATAATAGATCATCCTAGAGGAACTATAGCCATGATGCCATCTATTTAATACATGTATTATTATCTGATTGGCATCTGCACAGAAGCCACTGACCTTTGAGCTCCTGGAATATAAATGAGAGTATGCATCATCTCAAGGAAGGCTGACAGACAAAGATCAATAGATTGCAGATAGTGACAACCAAATCTTTAAAGGAGATGGAGAGGGTGGAGACGGACTGGTTCCCTTTTGCTGTAAACAAAAGAAGGGTTTAAATCGGTCATAGTCATCCACGATCGAATTTTTGCACGCGTGTGTATCTGGGTAGAGGAGTCCATTTCGTTGGATCGAATTCTTTCCGACCCAATCAAAATCTGAAATTTATTGGCTTCGAAAGAGAGGGATAACCCACAATCTGTAAAAGTGTTGCCGGAAGGCCTGAAGAGTATGCGCTACTCGTAGTCGTAGGTCCTGGTTTCTGCATCATAAAACTTGACTGGCAAAGGCACGTCAAATTTATCATCAGGCAGTTCTTTCCTACCCCAAATTCAAGTTGTAAAAAAAAAAAACCCACACACAAAAGCTCAACCATAACAAGTCGATTGAGTGAAGACAAACCAAAAAAACAAGAAAATATGACGCTCAACAAATTTCTAGCAGCATATTAAAGGGATCTCCATGGAGTTATTCTCCAGTCAAGTAAATCACAATTGCAGTTTGCAAACCAAGAAGCCTATTTATCAATCTAAATTCTCCCTTTAAACCTAGGTGGAAAAACAAAAGGCTCGCTTAGGGTCGTTTGTAATCATTGACAAATAGCTCTAGTTAGCACGAAACTTGAAGGTCAAAGGAAATCCTTGAGAAAGACTAATCTTCTGAAGCAGAACAAATAAAGAGTTATATACTCTCAAACAGCAACACATATGATCTGACAGATATTCAACGAAATTAGAGAGTTTGATTCGAGAAAATCTTCAGTACTTGCCATGGAAAAATTTACGTGCAAGGCAATTCAGATAATTACAGCAAGTATAATCCTTTGGAGTTACACTGAACGAGTTACGCCATGAGAAATTTTTCACCTTGCAAACCTGCAAAGAAAATGGCCACAATTTTTTTTTTCAGAGCTCAGCACTGCAATGGCATTTATAGAGTAAGAGGTTTGAGTTACATTGTTCGTAGATCTCTTGTACTAGCTGTAGCGTCATAACTGCATCATCTGCCATTTTTGAGACTCGTTCGGCCTCCTTAACAGCCTCAGCAGCCAAAAACGATTTGTTCTCTGCTTCAACAACATTGTAGGCAGCAGCCATTGCCACCTCTTTCAGTGTCTCGTGATTTGATAATGCCAACTGCTGTGATGGCAGGGACCAAACATCCTTCTGCTCTCGCACAGGTGTTTTTGTTCCTAGAGGAGCTTGTAGACTGATCCTATAATAATTCTGCACCTGCAGTAACAGTAGGAGAAATAAGATGATGTAACATTTCTGTGAAAAATAAGAAAAATCCGGTAATATCGGCCGAGAAGAGAGAGAGAACCACCATCCATACTAACGACAAACCTCGCAGCAAATCCAAGCCTCATCAAGGCCAACAATACATATCTCGAAAAACATGCAATTCAATAAAACTCGGATTAATGTGAAAGAAGAGAGTTCACCTTTTCAAGTTTGCCTTGGGAAACAAGCCTTCTCAATTTTGAACTCAGTAATCGTCTAAAATTTGGCAGCACCTCTTGCCTTTGCTGCATTTTTGGCAAGTAAACTATTGTCACCACCTCCTGAAGAAAACTGACATTGAAGCAGAAAGAAGAGTCTACTAAAGAACTGGCATCATCTCTTTCTTCCTGATAAACCAGTTTGAGTAATAGTCATCTATGGGACACTAAAGCAAATGTCAGCATTACATGTTGCTTTTGAGATTGATTTACTGCCTCTAAGACAACCTAAATACACAAAAGATTCCAACTTCAACGTAAGAAAGCATATCCATGGTATTTGCGGCACTACCTTTCTAGTCATCCAGTTGAAGCTAAATACACGCAAACTAAGTACACATAGATGGAATGTGGCCTGTAAGGCACATGTAACACGCATCTCACAAGTAACGGGCGCCTGTTAACAGAACTTCACTAAAGATATTTGTCGCAGCATTCAAAATCGTGCATAAGAAAACCACCAAATCATATTCCAACACTCCTAGCGACAAATTTTTACAAGTACAATGATGCTGTGACAAAAGATCTCAACTTACCTCAATGTAGCTAACAATGGCACCAATATCGGATCCATTGGAACCTTTCGTGGATGAAAGTGCTTCAAAGATTAGTGTGTTGGGCCTATATATCCAAAAGAATTATCAATGAGAACTTGAAAAGCCTGAAAAATGCAGCAAATTAATTCATTTCTTCCAAATTACAAGAAAGGACTCAACTTGAAGCTTGTAAGAACTTGAAGCAACCTAACTAGAATAATCAAAAACAGCAATCCAGCAACTATACGAAGTCGATATCAGAACATGCAACGCAAAGACTGTCCTTCTACGTTCCACAAAGTGACCAGGACAGTACACTATGTGATATCGACTTTGTAGAAGAAAAAGCAAATTTCCATCTAGCAAATGTTCAACCAATAACGAATGCCCACTCAAGAGATTTCCGCATATGCTACTTTCTTTTTATTCCCGCCATGGTCCAATGCGCAAGTTTACAAAATCCTGAGCAGATGCACAGGGAAGGGAGTATAAGCAGATAGGATAACAAAGGATGGAAGCGAAAAAGATTGTCGTTACTGAAAAACAAAAGGAGCACGGAGACTCACAGTGAATAATTTTTGCCATCTTGAAAGCTATTTGAAGAATTGACCATGGAAACATCAGTAGGTGCAGTATGAGCTTGAGGAGTTAGAGGCACGGAACTTGGAGTACTGGACTGTGGAGCGGTCATAAGACCTTTAACCTTTGGCAGCCTTTGTTTATCTTTAGAACCTTGCCCAGAATTACCGACGCTCAAGTTACGCCACTTGTCCTGGATATGGTATATTAGAGGATGTAACCGACCGTCGCGCGTTTTACAAAAGAAAAGAAACGAAAATTATGGAATGCTATTATCTCTATATGAAAAAATATCGATAACAAGTTCTCACATTTTGTTTCAGCTCAGACAGAGCTGATTTGACCCAGCTATGCCTAATTACATAATAACAGTATATATCAACACATTCAGTACTCTACAGCGGCTCCAGAGCAAGCCGATATGGCAACAGAGATCCCCAGCTTATCTAAATGTGGGATGAGTAAATCACGTTTATATCGATAAGACGAAAAATGAGCCCACCCCACGATGCTCAAATAATTGCTTCCAATGATTAGATAGTTTACTCAGACAATATGAGCGCATCAAACAAGGCTTGACATAATGACATATTCTCTAATTGACGCACGAAACATGAGGCTTGTTTCAGAATTTTGAGAAGCCAATGAAAAACAAAAACTATAATGTTTTAACCCGGTTTTTCCGTTGACAAAAGATTGTGTTAGGCACTATGAAAGAGTTAAATTCCGCTTCATCAACGCAGCAGTCAATTTTTCTCCTTCAAACTTCGATCAAAGCTGCCCAAACTACATTCAACATCGCACCTGCATTAGATTCGACAGTGCCATCAAAACTTTGACTTCAACGTGAAACCCATAAAGGAACTTTTCTTGCTCAAATATAAGAACCCTTATCCCATTTCTCCTAGTTCTGCTTGGATAAACAGCCCCAAACGATGCCAACGGAAGCCAAGATGACCATTGCAATTTCAAAATTTTCAGCAGAACGCGAAACTTCTTGCACTAGAAAGGCCAAAATGAGCCGCATTGCACTACGACGAGAAACATAAGTCTCCGGCGACATAAGGCGTATTAAACCTTGAGCGCATAAAAGTGAAAAAGCTAACACCTTGCTGAGCGAAAGCACAGGACAGAAAGCCCCGGGAAATTCATATGTGCGAACGCTCAAAAGTTCACAAAAAGAAAAGGATAAGGACATGGAAAAAAGACCTTGAGGTCAATGTTGGAGCGATTGACGAGGGCGGGAGTGAATTTGGGGTCTTTGAGGATGTTCTTCCATTTCCCGGGGCCGTGCTTGGCGATTCCGGCTAGGAGCGCCTCCTCTTCCTCCTTCGTCCACTTCAGCTTCTGGTTCCCCATCTCGCTGCGATTCTCCGGCGATCGGTGACGAAGAATGTGCAGACTCACTCTCTCTCTCTCTCTCTCTCTCTCTCTCTTTCGGTTTTTCGATTTGTGTTTTCGGAGCTCCCGCTCTATCGAGGCGTTACTCATATTCATTTGTTATTTTTTATATCGTGGCTGTTTTCTTTCGAGGCATTTCTCTAATTCAAGCTTTCCCTTAGAGGGCTTGATTAAAGAATTAGAAAATATACATTTGAAAATTCTTGTATTGAATTTAGGGAAAAAATTTTAAAAAATAAAAAAAAAGCCCAAAGTACTTTCATTTTTCTCAAATAAAGACATCAAATAAACTATGTTTCAAATAAGGGGGCCTGAAGCAGCCATAAAATCTAAAAAAAAAAAAGATAGTTTCAAGGGCATTTTTGCCTTTTTGATCATTTAATTTTTTATTAAATTTTTTTATCTATTTTATCAAAAATTAACAAAAAATTTTAAAAAATAACATGCACACACGAGAGGACTGCCCCTCTCGCCTATGCCTGCCACTCCACCGCGGGAGGAGAGGGGGTGAAGGCTAGCGACCCCGCCGACCAGATGCAAGGGCCGGCAAGGCCTTCAACAAAATCGAGAGAGGGTCCTGCACTCTCCTAGATCTAGGCGAGGGGTCGCCGATCCCTGCCCTATCCTAAGCAAGGGTCGCGACCCTCGCCTAGGTTTGGACGATGATTGTTGGCCCTCTCCCAAATTTGAGAGGGTGCCTGACCCTCTCCTGACTTTGTTTGACGGGATCATCGGCCCTCGCTGAGGCACCGATGACCTTATTGGCCTTCGTCGACCCCCCTTCTGGGTCGGTACAGTGGCTAGCACAGGCAGGAGGGGTAGCCCTCCCACCTATTTTCTATTTCTTTTTTGTTTTTTTTAATGTCTAATACTTAAAAAAAACATAAAAATCAAAAAAATAGAGAAAAAATGAACAAAAAACCAAAATGCGAAATGACAAAATTACCTTTAAGCCAACCCTTTTTTTTTATAAATACTACAGCCGCTTTAGGCTTTTATTTGAAACATAACATGCCACTTCGGTCCTTTATTTGAAATAAGATTTACTTTGGTTCTTTTTTTGAGAAAACGAGAGGACTTGAACCCCTTATTTAAAATTTTCCCTCGAATTTGTAGTACTCCTCAATTAGTTATGAATCTTGAATATTGGAGGTGCTCAAAACTAATCAATTGAATCGATTTCAGAAATTCAAATGTACGATTTTCCAGCTGATGTTTGCCCTCTTGAATGGAGCGGCAAGCGATTTACAAGGGGTTGATCATCAAAAAGTCTCAACGAGCAATTTCTAAATTGTACCTAAATTGAAAATTCGAAATTTGTATCTTGCTTATTGCTTGATCACCAAATACATAGTAACTTTTTTAGATGTGAAGAATTTCAATTTACATATTCATGGTCGACGTTTTTAACTCTACTTTTACTTGTTTAACGAGAATCCTTGTGCTTGTAAATATGCGGCGCTGGCCGATTGCCAATTCATTTGTAAAGGCACATAGTAAAAATCAAGAGAAAACTCTCTTCACCTGTCGTTGAGCATGGGAACTCGCTGCAAATTGCACTTTTACCGTCCGAATGTATGATATTTTTAGAGCGAATTCATCCGTCAAAAAGTCGATGATCCAATATGGATAATTATTCGCACCGTATCGCCAATTCAACTCCACAATCATTTTAACATTTCACGCAACTCTCTCCCGATTAAGTTATTAACTACTAATTTACTTCATTGAATACTACAAGTTCTGTTCAACAAAATAAAAAAAAGTAAAAAAATGCTTCCAACGTTTCGAATTCCAATTCAACAATCATTTCGACATTTCACGCAACTCTTCCGATTAAGGTATTGACTACTAAATTAGAAGATTATTATTAATTTTTCTCAATTTAGCAATACTCATGAAACATTCTCATTTTTTAAATACTTTTCGCAAATAAAAATCTAACGTTGACTCTATTTGAAATAATAATCCGAAGTTTTTTTATTATTCAAAAAAAGGTATGACCAAAAGTATCATCATTATTTTTTTTTTTTCCATTCCTAATTTTTCCCGCCCAAGCAAGCTGTCTGAGGGTTGCCTCGCTTATGGTCCGCAAGGGCGCCCTCGCCTTGTCCTTACCTGTGATGACTGATGAGTATGGCCAGCCATCAGTGACAAAGATGGAAGAAAAAAAAAAATATATATATATATATATTAAAAATAAATGATGAATTCAGGCCATTTTTTAAAATAATAAGTGCGATTCAGGGTCTTATTCAAAATGAAGTACGGTTTATACCCTTGTTTATAATTTTCAGCTTATTGGGCCCCCCAAAAGTCAAAACGACGCCGCTGGCTGGACATATTCTTTCCATTTTTTTTTTGGCAGGGCCGCGGGCTGGATAGTCGCTCAGTTTGATTTTCCGCCATAGATTAAAAGCATAAACCCCACCCTCCGGTCGCCCAGCCTAGAGAGAGAGAGAGAAGAGAGAGAGAGCTTTCGTCTTCAAGGTTTCCCACCAATTCCATAATTGCTTGGTTGATTGGTGGGGACGACGAGGGCGATCCTTACGTACTTGAAAAGGCAAGAAAGGAGCGAGCTTTTTGCCTCTCCCAAGAGCTCTTCCGCTTCCTCTCGAAGGTGGAGCGGGAGCGAAGAAGCTGCAGTTCCTGAATTCCTTTTTTTTTTCTCCTCTTCTCGCATGTCTCTCGTCTGTCTTCGGAAGGTGAGATCGGTTTTGGTCTCTAGATTTGTTTTTGCTCCTTGTTATGGATTCTTTCCTTGCTTCCTTTGACCGGTAGGTGTCGTTCGAGGGGGAAAAAAAACGATCTGAAATTTGATGCTAATGATAGTTAATGCCCGCTTTTCATCGTATGGAGTTCTGTTGGATTTAGCTAGATTCCTGTTATGTTGAAATCGAAGTTAAGCTGTGGGTTCTTTTGTCGTCTTTTTGTGTTTTTAGCATAGATAAGATCCTTTACGATTATGCTGGCTTCATTGGGGTTTCCGGAACGGTAGATGGCGAATCTATGAAATTGCTTAAGTTTCTATGCTTCTATACCTCTTTTGGTGATCAGAAGTTGCACGCCAGGTTCAGATTGGTGATAATGGAACTTTGGGCTGCACGTCATTCTGCTCCTGTCTCATCGATACTCGACTCATCTATTATGATTTCTCGTATCGTACTGTCTTACAGATGATCTTTTTAAGTATTGAGTTCGCTAGCTACCTATTGTATCAACAACTTAGTTATTGAGGAGAAGATGTTTCGTATCTGTTGCGGCGATCTGCTTTTTACTCTTCTCTAGCTGTGTGCTTTTATAGTTCTTTATAGAACCATATTGACTTGCGTGAAATTGTCATGTTGCTCGGTCTCTCTTTTTTTCCTTTTCTACGTCAGATGTATCTTGATGTTTAACTTCAGGAGCTTGGAGCTAGTATAGACTTGCATGATAATTGTGGTATGGTGTGATTTTTCTACTTCTGCAGGATATGGTAATGAGCATGGAGTTTCTCTTCTATGTTGCAGGTGCTTGGAGGTGGATACGTTGGTCCCTAGGAGGCTTAAGATCAATTTGTTCCTGTACAGATCTGTCAAATTATGGACGAAAGTACTCCCTTTATCCAACTTGTAATTTTGTCGGGTTTCAATTCATTTGCTTTATTCTTGCTGTTAAAAATATTTGAGCACAAGGTTGATGTGAGTGGCAAACTGCATTACAATCGCACTTCCAGAGAAAGAAATAGAGAGCAAGAGAAACAGAAGACAAAGGTGAAAGAGAAGAGTAGAGAGAGGGGGGGGGGGGATTGTACCGTTTAAATGTCCAATATGTTTATACAGATAATTGACTTCTTTGTGGCATTCGTCTATTGTCATTGTCATATCTTAGTGCCCATGGTGACCTCAGGCATACTGGCTGGAAAAGCGGTTTCATCTTAGCAAGTACCAGCCATTCTTCACTTGCATGAAAATATACTGGAAAAGCGCTTTCATCGTTGCAAGTATTAGACATTTAGCTAACATGAAACTTATATACGACTGTCTTTGTTACTATTTTGACCTGTGGCGAGATGAATTTTGATTAGTTTCTGAAATTCTTCTTTGAGTGTAGAGCTTTTAGCTAATGGAGGAGACAAGCTAAAAGGCCACTATGCCTTCACTAATGACGTGGAAGATCACCAGTTGGGAATTTATGATAAACCTCTTCCTTATTTTGGCTGGGGAATTGGATGGTTTTGGTACGCATCACCTTTCCCTCCTTTCTCTATCCTATAACCCCCCCCCCCTTCTTTCTCGCCCTCTCATGCCTCTTCATTTTGCAGCTTACTTGTCGGATTCATTTTTCCTATTATGTGGTACTTTGCGACAATTCTGTACTTCTGCAACTATTACCAAAGAGATCCTAGAGAGCGAGCTGGGCTCGCTGCTTCGGCAATAGCTGTAAGTAGAGAGAAATTTTCCTGTTCATCTAACTGTCAATAATATGTTCTCTGACACTGCTCACAAGTTTAGTGGAATTATGGTTCAAGGAAATTTAGAGAAAGATTACCCGTCTTCCTGCAAGGCATCTTTGTGAAAAAAACGTGGTTACTTTTCAGTGTATATATGTGAGGATCAATGCTGCTCAACCTATGATTTTTTTCTGACCCAAAAAGAAAAATTGATTTTTCAATTGATTTTTTTTGTAACTGTGGCATCAAGTATGTTATGGTTCAATCTCTTTTCCTTGTGAACAACCGTTTGGGATAAAGGTGTTGTTGATGTTGATGATGCTGCTTTTCCTCTCCTTATCTTGGTTATTTTTTGCAGGCACTAATATGTACAGTTGCTGTGGTGATTGCTCTTTTTGTAATATTGTTGTAGCCCAGGAGTTCAAAACATTACATCACCTTATCCTTCTCCAGTTTCTTCCGGCCGGCATTGTACATAATGGGCTGCAACTTGGGCAACTGTGACAGAAGTCTGAGCAACTTAAAGATGGTCACATGTCCCATTTCTCTGTAGAGTTGTGCATAGTAGAAGTTCAGCAATATGTAGCACCGTTAAGGACCCCTTTCTTCGGTGGGGAAGTCGGAGAGAAGCAGAAGCTTGTGTGTTGTAAAGAATGTACACTATAGTATTGAAAAGTTCTTCCAACTGGAAGCAACTAAAAATTTTCCTCTCGTGAGGGATGGGCTTTAGATCACTGTTTTTTGTGCTTTGTGGTTGAGAACGCAACCTCATCAGCAGCAACTCTCCAGTGTCGCATATCCGCAGTCAACTTTCACTGCATGTGTTCCACATATGAGTCTTCGATTAATTGTTCTCTCCTGGCATGAAGTAGTTGGGAAGGAGAAACGCAAGAAAAATTCCTGAACTTTGGCCACGTGGCTCTAAACTCAGGGTTGTATCATTACTGATTAGCATTGCAATGGTTTTTGCTTTATTGATGAGGGCAGTGCCGTCATCTAAAATTTGAAACATGTGGTTCTATTTTGTATTAGCAGAGCCGATAAGGTGATATAGGAGGTACCGCATGAAGCGATGTATGAAAGAAGGAAGAAAGGGAGATGATAAATATTCGAGCCGGGGGCCATATCCCAGGAAAGAAGTTTATGTGTTCTCCTAAGTTATGGTTGATTTTACATTTCCAAATGTCTTCGAGCCTCTGTGAGATATGGTAACGACACTGATTTTCTGTCAAAATGGATGATCATTAGCGTTCCGATCATGGTGATGATAAACAAAATTTAAAATTTGAAATAGGTCTCTGTCAATCTGTATTTTCCTTGTCATGATTAATGATGGACAGAGCTAAATGCACATTAATAATTGCATATCTGCACTTTGTCCCTAGGTAAAAATTGTTTGTGACTCTTTTCGAGCATCGTCTGCAAGGCAGAGGCAGCACGGTTGAATATACCCGCGGGACCCCTTCTCGGATCCTTGTCCTAATAAAGGGGGCCACGGCACTGGAAAGGAAGGCAAGTGAAGGCTGCTTATTCATATTATTCATAGTCTCTCATGAATTCGAACTTTATAGGGATCTTGTGATTTGTATTGGATCATCTCTCCCTCGCTAGTTGTTTGACGAGCTCCGGAAGGCGTTCTTCCTGCTTTATGTTCTGCATCCACCTTGCTTTGATTCGGATTTGTTCAACGCTTTGCTTAAAGTTTATTTAATTTGAGGTAAAATTGCCATAAACGTACTAGTTTAGAATTTTTTCGCGACATTAACTTTTCAAGACGGCAAGAGGCTGACAAAGGTGAGTCCTTTAGAATCTTCTTCCGATCTTTCATCGGAAAAAATAGTCCAATCTCTACTTGGCTCAATAGGGTCGAATACCTTTGGTCTCTGTGGTCACACATCCTTGGTTCTTTCCCACTGGACAGCCTCCTTTACTTTCTTCTTCCATTGCTAGTCATGAGTTCCAAAACTTAGATCTAGACATGCAAAAGAGAGAATTCCTGAGTCAGTCTCCTCTTAAAATATATGCGGTTCCCCTTGCATCTGCTGAATCCTTTTCACCAACACTGAGAAGCAACAGTGCTTGCGCAGAAAAGGAGCATCATCAGATCATCGAGATTCCATATCTGATGCCAATTTGCGATCTTGATTCAGCCAATAAACCTTGAAACCAAAAGTGTACCTCACACCATGGTTGGCTTGGCTTGGCTATATCTCCGCGTGCTGAAATACCACGTAGAGCTCTCCGCCCGGATCCACCAGATGCTTTCGGTCCCCAGCACGATCAGCAAAGATAGATGGATGCACAACATGATGCCGGAGCTATCCACAGCAACTACCCTTCGCAAGCAATGAGATCGTCATAGGCATTTGGGATCCCCCAAAGTTCGAATCCTCGTCTCCATGTTTCCAAGACTTCAGCCGCCCTATTCCTCTCAAAAATTGCTACCACCAAAGTCTCCTTTAGAACGGCCCATGGAGAATTCAGTGAAATTGAAGTGGCGATTCTTCTTTCGATGCACGCATGCGGATTCTCTCATCTTATTTCAATTTCTGACGGATGAAAAGTGACTCTGCATGTATCCGACCCGTTAGGTTTTTCACGTTGGATTTCGAATTCCATCAGATTTGTAAATACCGTGCGGTAATCAAGAGAAGCTCCTCCGGGAAGTTAGATCGGACCGTGAAGGCCGTGGTGACGTCATCGCCTCCTCCCACTCTAGGTGATGTTCAGCGAGAGCACCTGGACAAGCCCTTGAAACAGAGCAATTAAGACAGGAACTCTGTTGGCTGGTGAAATCTTATGAAATTTGCTCTCGTGAAAAGGATTGAGTCTCAGAGACCCATTGAAAAGGATTCATTACCCCCTTAATTGGCTTAAAAAACTCCCTACCTCTTTTCAATTTACTTTCTTTAGATACTCATCACTTTCGTTCTCATTTTGTGAGTAGTTAAAGGAGCTGTATGAAAATTCTCCAGGAAAATGTTATTGTTCTAAAAGTGTTTCCCTGAATAATTTTGGAACAAAGTTTAATTTTGAAGAAACAAAAAAAAAACTTGCTTCTAAAGTTTGGAACACTTTTTGGAGTTTTTTTAGAACCACCACTCATCGCCGCCGACATAGCCATCGCCCGCAAGTCGCCGGCCCATGCAGTGGCTGGTCGCCGTTGCGGCTGGCAGCAGATTGCCGGCCTCGGCCTATCGCCGGCGGTGACGGCGGGAATTTTTTATTTTTATTTTTTACTTATCAAGTGTGTTTTTGTTCCCAAAAATCGTAACGGGGAATAGAAACACAAAAAAGTATTTCTGTTAAAAAAATGATTCTAGGGACAAAAACGTTATCATATGCAGCCTAAATGATTATCGGCTTGGTTCGTCAAAAAAAAAATTACAAAACTTTTCTTATAAATTGGAGGAGACACTTAATACAAACTTTTATCCCTAATAATTGTGATGAACATCGAACTGGTGGAAAAGTGATTATAGGACTTGAAAATGTTCATTGATTTAGCTTAAGTAGAAAGATTTTGTCCTGTGCTTATCCAAGTGTCAGCAGCATGTCCTCCGACACTCCTCATAAGTACAATGGAGTTATGGGTGGAGGAAAATGAGAGAGCCATTACCTGTCTTTCTGCAAGGCATCTTTGTGAAAAGTTATGGTTTCTTGTCAGGGTACATATGTTAGGATCAATGCTGCTCAACCTACGATTTTTCATTATTTTAATTAAAGTTGTGTTTCAATCTCTTTTCCATGCGACAACCGTTCATGGAAGCAAATTCACATTGCTTTTCCTCTCCTTATCTAAGTTAATATTTTGCAGGCACTACAGTTTCTGTGGTGAGTGCTCTTGCTGCAATATCGTTGTAGCCCAAGAATTTCAAAACATTATATCAACTTATCCTTCTCCGGTTTCTTGCGGATGGCATTTGTACATAATGGGCTACATGATGGCTGAGTATTTTATTCGTATATAGTGACCCAAAATACACAAATCACTATATCTATAAAGTTAAAGAATTAACGCACCTTGTTTCGGATTAATCGTTATTAATGCGGAATTATGAGAATTCGATGCTCAAGAGCTTCTTCTCTATGAATCACCTTTATTACTGACTTCAATAAGACGACCTCTCACTATCGCTTCAGACAATTCTATATGTGAGGTTATGTGGACATTAGTATTTTAGAGGAGGTACTTGAGTTATATTTATAGAGAATGAAACATATTCTCTCATCAAAGATTAGGTTTATCACGGTTCACACTATCCAGCCTCATATCCGACTAGCATTAGGAAATTGCATATATTTTTCTTTATTAGACCAATTAATAATTACAATAACAATTAATAAAGCCCATAATTGAATATTAAAATATAATATTATAACATTCTCTCACTTGGGCGAAATTCATTGAAATTATACCGTATATGCGCATCTTTATATTGGTCTAGAGATAATTCCCAATAGTCAATCTGATCCTATAAAGTCTTAAGCACCGGACCATGCCAGTAATTGCATCAGATGACACATAGCCATCTATGACCACGAATACTATTAACTCTATTGATGTGGATTTGATATGGTAGTGCGGCAATCATATATCATCTCAAACAATAGAGACACCTTATATGTTATCCTCATTGTCAGTCACCATTCTCTCATTTTATGTATCATGAAATCGGATGTGTCACGAGAGAACATCTTTACGATTTCAACGGACTAAAATACGTCTTACCTTTATAGTTAACTATGTTTTATGTGTAACAATACATATATTTTTGGCTAAAAATAAATGCCTAATCCATCACTCAAGGTTTACACGATACCTTAAGATTTTCAGCTGATATATGTATTCAACTCACCTTAATCATAAAATGCTTTATTGCATGCAATAGAGTTGATACATACCTAGATGTTATAAAATGTAACAATCACAGATGTGAACTTTATTAGAGCAAATACCGAATACAGCTCCCACTAAACAACATCATCTCATGATGCTTACTTAGCCCATCAATTAACATGTCATATCAGCATCCCACGATGCTTTTATGTCTGTGACATGACATTCAAATGTGTATGGGCAAAGACATTCAGTTAGTGAGTCTGCAGCCATATCATCCGTGTAATAAGCTTTACTGTAGTGTTACTATTTTTATCTGTTACCTTTATGGTCAAAAACTTGACCGCCAAATGCTCAGACCCCTTAGGACCTCTACCGTTATTAATGAACAGTGTTGCAGAGTTATTGTCACAATACAACTGTATGAATCTATTCACAAAATTAATTACGATCAACTCTTTAATGAGATTTCGAAGTCAAATAACCTGAATAGCAATTGGAAAATATACTACAAACTTCGCTTTCTTGATCGAGGATTACACAAATTTCTGTTTACGCTTTTCTATAATACTGCACTTCTCTTTAGACATTTAAATATTTGTAGTTGTCAACTTTACATCATCTTGACAGCTAACAAAGCATGAATTCGAATGCTCTATTAACTGCAGGTCTTAAATATGTCTACAAATTAGCATATAGTCTTTTGTCCTCTTTAAGTACCTCAAAATTGATGCTTTTACATGCACCCTGATATGGTACATTCTTTATTTGGATTTTCTTAATAACTTTGTGAAGACACTATGATAGATTCAGTCTATTGCCCTTAATGACAGAAGCAACTCCTCACTTGCAATACTTTATACCGAATACAATCAATGTGTGTACTCTAGAAGTAACCCAATATGTGGCGAGAACGATCTATATGGATCTCAATGCCTAGGACAAAATATTCCTTATTCAGATTTATCACGTCAAAATACTTTGACAATATCTGCTTCACCTTATGTAGTAATTCAAGAAAATCACTTTCAAGCAGGATATCGTCTATATAAGACACGAGGAAAATGAATTCCTCCCATTGATCTTGTAGTATATACTAATTTACTTCGTTCTTGACAGAACAAAATATAACAACAATATTATGAAACTTCAAGCAACAATTGTCTAAAAGTTTACTTAAACCCATAAACAAACTTTTTAGTCTAAAATACCCATGAATATGTTCAAACTTTATTCTATGGCTTTATATGGGATTCCTCTTTCGTTACGCACAATTTTATCTAAATCACCTACTGCAAAACTTTCAGTTACATAAAAAAAATTTCATTTAATAACTCCAATACAAAGAAGTTTCAATATATGTATGGTAAAACTTCTTATTATAATAAGTTATTAATACATTAATCACTCTGAAAAACTTTATGAGAGATTGAAAAGAAAACTTATTTTAATTCTGCTCATTCTTTATGAGTGAAAAATTTCTCTACCGGTCTGTCTTTAAATTTTTCAAATAAAACACTGACCAAATATATAATTTGATATAATAAAATAGACAAAAACTTTCATCTGGAGTCTCCTTAAGATATAAACACCCAATTGCAGCAGATATACTTGTGACCTTGAGGCATGCTAATAAGCTTTCAAACACCGCATGTTTCATAGTCTGTTTCTCATCTACCATGCACCCAACCACAGTTCTAATTATGAATAAGAAATAGCAACTGTATAAATTACTAGATCAATTATATAATCGATTTTGCAGTCATGCTCTCCTGGATAGATTATTTAATGTGATGGTATAACTGATCATCTCTACTTGATATATCTATTAGGATGAGCTACTTTAATATTTATTTTGTGCTTGTAAGGTTTGATAAATTTCATCAAGTATTGTCTTAATAATAAGAACCTGAATCCCAACAGAATCAAATCATAATTGAGAATGCTCCATGATCATCTGTATAGGTAGGAAGAACAACACAGTTATCCCTACCACACCATTACCTCTAATAGTCTGTGAACAACCATCCTTATTCGGCTATATCAAGCTCCAGCAATTTAGATATTTATAATTCCACCATCCTTGTTCCTCTTTTGGGGTGATAAATCAATACCCCTTGAATGATCTGTGTAAGGTACGTAGTAAAATTGAGTGGTTCTGGAGTCCAACTTATCTAATGTTGGATTATGTAACTTTATTTCTATATGAACATCTCAAACCTTAATATGGTTCAAACTAGATTGATGTTCAGTCCATGACTCAAAAAGTCAATGAAATAGTTTTGGTAGAAACATAGTGGGTTACTTTCAAATTTCACCCCACAGAGAATCATATAATTCGGTTTCACAAATCATAGTCTTCATCATATTCATAGGGTGTGATTTTGCCTTTCGGACATACCTTTCTATTCAGGACTACCGGGCACACAGTTATAATCCCAGAATCCTCTTAAGTATTTGGTAAATGGCTCTTTAAACTATCTTGCATTGCCATATCGACCATAATACTTACCATCACGGTCAAATCTGACAACCTTTATGATTTTTCCCAACTGTTTCTTCACTTTAGCTCGAAACTCCCTGAATTTGTCAAGAAATCCAAACTTTTCCTTAATCAAGAACATATAGCCATATAGGGATAATATTCATTAAATATGATGAAACAAAAATTTCTACACAATCTTGTCATATAGGATCCACTTATTTCAATATCAGTAACTTCAGATAAATCACAACTGTCGACTACAGGTTCATTCGTTATCTGAGTTATCTTACCTTTGTAGCGGTCTTCTCATACGTCTATGTCACTTTTGAGAGTGGGCAGAATGTTTACCATCATCACTCTTTCTACTCTTTCTTTAGATATGTGGCTAAGACATTTATGTCAAAACGAGTAAGACCATTCTTTAGGTAGAGGTATTTTGGAAGCAAACTTTCATCCGTATAAGTGACATATAATTGTTTGGGAGACAAACATAATCTGTACAATCCATTGGACATAGTGTAGTACCCAACTTTATTTGAATTAAAAGAAATAATAATTATTTTATTTGAAATCTCAAAAAGAATAAGTACACATGTCCAAACTTGATTTGGAAAATAAAAGAAATAACACCCAACTTTATTTGAATTAAAAGAAATAATAATTATTTTATTTGAAATCTCAAAAAGAATAAGTACACATGTCCAAACTTGATTCGAAAAATAAATTCCGTCTTTGAGGAGAGTACATAAAATATATTTCTTAATGTCACATTAAAACCAGAATCCGAGATGACACTCCCATCAATTCAACATCAACTTTATAGTTGTTTTCGTAATAAGCTTGATTTAACATGATTTGATATCTTTCAATTTGTGAATTTCATATGGTAAACGCAACATAATATGTCGCACCGCTATCTAGCCATTACAAATCAGATGAGGCTTTAGATTGAATAAATTCACAAACCAACACCAAAAAATCATTACTTTATACTCATACTTGGATAACCAAGTCTTTGTATTAATTGTAGTCTTTATTTATATGATCATTCTTTTTATAAAAGAAGTAGCGATCAACGTCATTATCAAAGGATGCTTTTCATGGATCCAAATCATCAAAATGACCGGTGGTTTACTATAATACTTTATGAGTATGATTTCAAAATCGCTTAATATGCAATTCCACCGATTTTAAGACGTAATCTTTAATCTTAATAGAACCATCATATCTGATGTTGATGAGTCATTACAGATATGTACCACTCTTAATAATAAACGAGATATAATTTCAAAGCCTCTAAGGCTTCCTTTATTTACTTAACAGTGTAATTAACTAACAAAAACACATTTCAAGTGTTATTTAATGGATCGCTTTATATTAAATAAGCGAATCCAATTGCTCTTTACCCAATAAACACATAGTACTTTTGAAAGTTCTCACTAATGAAAGTGAGATCTATGAGGCCTCTCTTGACAAGAGCAATATAAATATTTGCCAATCTTTCTTAAACACAAAATCCCCATTCGGTTCTTAATGAATCTAAATTCTCAGTTTTAACAGAGTTACCATTCATAGAAGCGGTGACTGGAAAAACAATCAATGTCTATAATTAGTATAATGTGAAAATTTTACTATGAGATATACATACATCATCATATAATCACCTTTGGGCAGAAAACATAATATGCAGTTGTATACTCCCTACACTACAACGACCATGAGAATTTATTTTAATCTTCGTTAATCACCACCTTTGAGTGTATGACTACACTTAGACTAATCAATCCTCAACCATATGTTGTACATGCAACACTATATGCAAGAATACACAATTACCTCATTTGAAATTATAACTACGCATTAAAATAGGAGACATCCCAATATTTTGTAAATTGTTCTTTATTAAACTCAACTAAGAGTTCCGCTTTGGCGGTCACAACCCAATTGAATTTACTTGAAATTTGGATATAATTTTATATTTCATATTTACCGTATACATGTAATTTTAGAAATTAGGGGCAATCATCTCAAAATTACACGTCTCGCTAACTTTCATCAATACCTCAATAATTCATGTCAAATCATAAACATGACATTGATAAATTATGCTCCACATAACTGCATGTGGTACATTCATGTGAGCTTGTACCTATTTTTCACGAACCCTATAGAAATACCAAAAAATACTTCAAAAATACCCCAAATTATACACATATAGTATTTTCCATCCATAAAAGTATCAAATATTTAAAATAAATATATCATCTTGTAGGGCATGAGCATACGAGCACGCTGGTACCTGGAACACCTCAATCGGACCTCTCACACTCCCTCACAAAATGCCTGAAGTTTCGGCGCGTGAGGCCCAAGTGCTGACACGTGTTATGGTCTCCAGCCGGTTCTGAAACCGACCAAATTGGCTAGACCGGTCCAACCACTTCTTAGCTGAACTTCGCGAACCGGGTCAAGGCGGTCCGGTTGAACCTGTCAACGACCGGTCCTAGTCAACGGTCAACTGATTTAGGTCTGGTTCCGGGTCGAGTCGGGTATACACCTAGTTGGATGATGTCATCTGACGTCAGGCTTGCACGTGTTAGGCACGTGCGAGGCCTGGCAAGCGCGTGAGGCGTGTTGCCGCCACATGCCCGATGGGCAGCGGCTTCTGGCCGCGCTTGGTGGCACATCCAACGGTCGCTGGTAACAATCTTGATATGATTTTTCTCGTCTCGTCGAGTCCTTTCCAAATATATAATTTTCTTTGAATTTCGACAAAAATAAAATTTCAAAAATACACCAAGAACGCTATTCGCAACCTAATATGCGCAGGCTCTGATACAACATGATGACCGCGTATTTCATCCGTATGCAGCTATCCAAAATACACACGTGCAAATACGCGAATCTTTGTATCCATATAGTTAAAGAATTAACGCACATTATTTCAGATTCATCGTTATTGATGCGGAATTGCGAGAATCCGATGTTTGGGAGCTTATGCTCTATAAACCTTTTTATCACTGGCTTCAATGAGACAACTCATCATTATCTCTTCAGATGATTTTATATATGATGTAATGTGGACATAACGTTTTAGAAGAGTACTTAAGCTCTATTTATAGAGAATGAAATATATCCTTATCAAAGATTAGATTTATTTCGGCCCATATTATACATCCCCATATCCAACTAGAATTAGGAAACTATATATATATTTATTTATTATACTAATTAATAATTACAATAATAATTAATAAATCTCATAATTAAATATTAAAATATAATATTCTAACACTGCAACTTGGGTAACCGTGGCAGAAGTCTGAGCAACTAAAATATGGTCACATATCCCACTTCTCTGTAGACTTGTGCATAGTGCAATCACCATTAAGGACCCGCTTTCTTTGGGGGGAACTTGGGAAGCAGAAACATGCAAGTAGTAGAAGATGTATGCCATAGGATTGAAAAGTTCTCGCGTCTGGAAGCTTAAGTTGATATGTTCTCCTCGGACCTGGTTGATTTTGCATTCTCAGGAAAGTCTTCAATCCTCTGAAAGATGTGGCGGTGACCCCAGTTTCGTTTCATTCCAAACGGATTATGATCATTAGAGTTGTGATCGTAGCGATCATAAACGAAATCTGAAATTTGAAATAGCTGTGTGACGATCTACATTTCCTTCATAATTAATGACGTACTAAGCGAAATGTACACGCATGCTTGCACTTTGTCGCTACGCGCAAATACTTATGACCCTTTTCGAGCATCATCAGCGAAGCAGCACAGTTGAATAGACCAGCAGGACCCTTTCTCGGATCCCTGTCCTAATAAGAGGGGCCACGGCACTAGAAAGGAAAGCAAGGGAAGGCTGCTGTGCAGCATGGGGCCACCAGCTTTACCCCACCCGCTTAGTCATATTATTCATAGTCTCTGATCAACTCTGGGGTTCTGTGATCTGTGATGGATCATCCCTTGCTTGCTAGTTGTTTGACGAGCTCCGGAAGGGATTCTTCTCGCTTTATGTTCTGAACCCACCTTGCTTTGATTCGGATTTGTTCGATGCTTTGCTTCAAGTTCATGGCAAATGCGGGAGTTGTTCGGTCCGCAAAAAATGCTTCCACTTCATCGGCCTTCTCATGGCTTGAGAACTGAAAAATACTCGGGGACAAAATAATTTGTAAGAACTGAAAAGTCAGCTCGGATCAACATCATCCAGCAGTGATCAGCTTCCTAGAGCATGTTATTATTATTTTTTTTTTTGGTAAGGCCTACAGCATGTTATTGCTCATTTCTCCATTTGGAAAATGTGGGCAAGAGGATAACAAGAATATCCACTCAAACTAATAAATGCCAGGAGGTTATCCAATTCACACTTATTCTTTTTGAAAGGTGGGTCAATTTGGCAAGTAGACTGTTAAAGTTGACGAATATTTTGTGGACCCTTGTTTATCATACCAGGCATGCTCATGTGAGCTTAGGAAAACTAAAGTATGAATTGATGACATGTGACCCATGACCCTGCGCACAGAATATTGAGGGTCCTGATGCTGCCCGAACAGTGGGCGGCAACCCCACTTGCCAGTGGGCGGGCGAGGGCTCGGGGGCAGCACCCTAGAAACAAAATCAGGTTTTAGGCTTGTGTTTTAAGTTGGCTCATTTGTTGTGAGATCAAAGGGGTGCAGACAGGCTTGGGTCTTGGATCCATTTTAAGTCCCGTATATTATACTCGTACGAGGAATCATTATAACAAGGGGTTGTGGTTGTAAACCTAAAAATCATAGTGGAATCTATTAGCAGGACGTAGCCCTATTCTAGGGTGAACCTAGGTAAACTCGTGTGTCATCTTTTTCTATTTTCTGTGTGATTGTTCGAATTCGGTTTAGGAGATGACCCATCAGAGACGAACGGTACAATGTCAGCAAGGGATTGCAATCTCATATGCAATTGCATTAAGCATTTTCCTGGGAAGCACACCTGAAATTCTAAGGATGCAATTTAACAGTCCCATGAGATTCAATTGCTTACCGGAGCAATGATGTTGGTTATGAAGCGAGTGAACAGCACACCAGTACCGTATTTGTTCAAAATGAAGTCCCAATTATCCTGCATTCAGTAGCAAATGCCTCAACCGTTCTGATAATGTAGAGAATCAAAACATTGATTGGCTAGCGTTGCTACACATTATTTCATGATTTTCTCCTTTCTGATTGGAGAAGCCAATGAAGTAAGAGTTGTAACCTTGCAGAATCAATCTGCCTCAATAATGGTTTCAGCAATTCAGAACCTTTGCATGAAAACGAAGAGCTAGAAAAGTACATCAATCATGGGAGCGCACCCAGGCATGCACAAAATCACCAATAAAAAATCAATGAGGTCAACTGGCGACATCAGCAGGGTAAATCCTCCGGTTCTGGTTTTCTCTAAAGGAAGTCCCATTGATAGTCAGGACATAAGATTACAGTCCCTGATCTGGTTGCTGTCATACAGTCGCTCTTAGGGATCAATTACAACTAATGAAATCCTTTCGGCGCAAAGTACATAATCTTTGTCAAACCTGGCCCTATTTTTCTCTTCAGAACATATATTTGGCAACAAAATTTAGGACTTGATAGTTGCTTCATTAAGTTCGCTCTAATTCTTCATATTTGACAAAATACCGACCATCAAATTGAATATGAACATTTTGCAACAGTATGCTTGAAGCATTGTGGTTAGAAATAGCACTCCATACCTTCAACCATTTCCATGCTGTTTCACGCCCTTCTAAGCTTATTCCCGCAAATCCATAAACGATGTCTTGATCTCGAACCTGGAAAGATGCTCAAATAGCATCAGTTCCTCTCAAGGAAAATCCAGATGGACTTCATTTAACTTTGACTGTTACAATCAGTACAATATCCGGTAAATATGCAATACCTCATCTGACACAATAAAGTTTAGAACCTCCAACACTATATCTGGGTCCGGAGAAGCTGCCAGATGACCTACATGAGTTCCACATATGAGCACTTAAAATTCATTACACTCTGACAAAAAATTTCAAAAGCAAAGAAAGAAATCGGCATCTAAGACATTTCATTAGCCTCAAAAACTTACGCAAAATTCTTTCCTTTTCTTGCACTGTCTCTGCTTCTCTGTAAATGCTTAACAAGGACTCGAAATAATTCCTGCTCGCCACAGTAGTTTTCCTCATCATGGCAATATAAGCAGCCTGTGGAGAATTTAAAAACTCATTGAGAAGCTGAAGAGGAGTACCTAAGTCTTTGTCCTTATCAAATGGTAGACCAATAATTCTACGCTTGGATAGCAAGACAGATTTTCAAAAGATTAGGGAAAATTCTCTTTTAATATTGATTAGTACTTATTATTGAAGAAAACTGCAAACCCTACAGACAAAATGGCTGTGACCAGGCCCCTAGGTCTGCCGGTGTTCTTACCCTTTTTGTATCAGCTGAAAGAAGAGGAGTGTTTTTATCCATTAACAACGACTCAAATCGTCTGATCGCATCTTCATGAGTTTTCTCATCACCAAATGATGCCAAAGCCATAAGGATTTCACCCCTCAAGAGCACATTTAAATGAGGTTCTCCAGATACCGATTCCCAGCCTAATCTTCTGTGAGGAAGAACAGAAAAGTATGATTATAGCTATTAGCAACACAAGTTTAATTTCGCTAAAAAAGTTAGGCATTATGTCAGTGTTCGCATTTTTTGCAACGGAAAAGTATAGAGGTACCAAAACACAAATGTTTGTGCATATGTATTGCAAGGAAGTACAACTATTCTCGAAATTGTTGCAACAGAACTAGTTTTCATACAGCTATTGAATCAATTCATCACCGTGAATTAAATAGAAAGTACTTCATCTTACTCAGCAGAGGGCTGGAGGATATTGATAAAATGTTGTCTCAAGTTATTTACTGAATCTGGAAAGGCATCATAGTATGTTTTCACAATATTGTAGCAGACCTGTGGCACAATTTACTGGTGATCAACTTTCTAAGATAGATGGCATATAAGATAAAGGACTACATTGTTGCAGAACTACTTACATCTATTAAATTTGATACCACAGTATAGTCCGTATCTTTTCTGTATACATCCATCAAGGTGAGGAGAGAAGACAGTGACTGTTTCCCAGCCTGGCAAAGGGCATGAGAATCATCCAAGATCCCTAAAAAGGAGTTATTCAATACGGTAATTAGATCTTGGACACTTGCTGATGTTCACAATAAGGAAATAACCGATAGAGAAGCTCATTGGTTATACTGCCCTATAATACCTAAACAGTTGCACGTGTTCTATGTAAGACAATTAACAAGATGCACTAAGGCCAGAATAGAAGAAAAGATATACTAAGGTCTTAATAACTTATTAAAAGTGAAGATAGTTCTCTATGAACTTCTTTTCTAGGAAAACTAGAGTGGTACAGTTGAATCGACAAGTTACACCTAGAGAAAAAGTATGTTAATAGGTTCTATGCATTCAGTTCGCAAGACCTGGTCAGGGAGTTTCATCCTTGCTCTACAAATTCCTGTGCCCTATTGATAGTCTCAACACATAAATAAACAATTTTTCAATATGTTCAAGCTAGCTTGCAATCACATCAAACTTGGCAGGATGCACCCACCAAATTTATCTGTTGCAGAGAGGTAATTGCTTTCTATTGCTTTCATAAGCTGAGCTGCAAGCTTGTCCTCATATTTTACCCTGTAAAAGCCACTCTGATCAATATTAATCTTGATCCAAAAGTGCTCTCTAAATTTTTCCGGATCCTTCTCCTCCGATAAGCCTAAACTGTTGCTAGAAGAATTGAAAAGGTCAGATATGTCAACTTCTCTGCATTGTGTTTCCAAAAGGAACTTCTTCTGTCTCTCATATGAACCAAGGCACAAGGTTATGGGAACAATCCATAGCCCCTCACCAGCCATTCCAGAGAGCACGAACTGCGACTGCAGTGATGAGCAAAATTTCAGATTTCACTTGACACAAGCACCTAAAATTTAAAAACTTCTACTATGAATGCCACGCAAAAGCATGTCAAACTTTCTTCGAGCTTATAAACATTACAATAACACCTGTTCAAATTCCATTTTATGGCCGTTTAGGTTCACGGATATGAGTGGGTATCCTTTTTGCTTTGTCCAAGAGTCCATCAGATTAGTTATTTCAACACCAGATTCATCTGTCAGAACACTCCATAAGTCTTCAGTCTTTGCATTTTTCCATGCATATCTTTTCATGTATGAACCCAATGATTTCTGTTTTCAAGAAGCAGAAAGAATCAGTCAATATTGCTGAATATCTCCATCTAGTACAGCAATCTACTGAAAATTGCACTGAATCGCACACGAACAATGATATGTACTAAATGTGTCAATATAAATATCACATTTACAGTAGTGGGATATCAGTAGTCCGAGAGATTGAATTAGGTCTCGAGCACTGAAAATAACCACGTTTAGGTTACAGGAAATCAAGTGCTACATCAATATAAACCGTATAAGATCAATATTAACTCAAAAGAACTGCAAAAAACATTGTGAAAAAGTTCACTGGGACACAAAGGAATAACTGTTTCACCTGTTAAGAAAAAATGAAAGGAAGCAAGAGAAACCACAAAGACATGTCAGAGTACTCTACTAAACGAGAGTTTTTCTTGATCCTCCCTGGTCTACAACCACACAGCTTTCAGAGAAGCGCTGATGATACATCTGAACTACGAAATGGTACAGGGAATCAGGTATTATGATTTGGAACCTAGGTAGAAGTTTCTCACCTGAAATATTGCATCTCCGAGGTAGCTTTGCAGCATCCGGATAATGGCTGATCCTTTCTCATAGCTTATAGCATCAAATATCTCAAGAACTGCTCGAGCATGGATTATCTCTACCTAAAAGTTAGCCGCACAGTATCAACAATGTAAATTAATTGACTGATACCATGCTTGAAAGTGAGTAACTCGTACCTCAATTGGATGTGATTTTTCCAATGAGTCCATATGCAATCCACTGGCAGTTAGTTGGAGAAACTGAGTCCATACTTTCCACTCAGGAAACAGATTGTCAGTTGCCATATAGCTCACCTGAAAAGGATTATGGAGAAATAATTAAAAATCAGATTAACTATTTGTTCTCTAGTGTTCATCCAGTTGGCTAGAATTTAGTGAAGATTACCCATGTAGCAAAACCTTCATTCAACCATAGATGTGTCCACCATTCCATTGTAACCAGATTGCCAAACCACTGATGAGCAACTTCATGCATTCCAACAACTGTGATCTGATCCAACAGTTAGGGGATTTATTACGCATATTTACCCAAATTTTCAGACTATAAAGAGAAGAGGGTAACATAATTTCAGGTATGGAGAAAGAGGTTGTGCATCACTCCTATATGTTAATTCGTTTATGAGCGGGATATAGAGTAACAAACAGAAATCAGGTCGGGGGAGAAAATTTCTCACACGTTGCTTCGTAGCAGCTGTGGATTGCAATTCATCATGAAGCATGTCGTTTTCCCGGTATATGATCAAACCGTAGTTCTCCATTGCCCCAGCAGAAAATTCTGGGACTGCAACCATATCTAGTTTAGGGAGGGGATAAGGCATTGAGAAGTACCTGAATAGCACGATGGTCTTCTGATTAGCATCACCACCAGAAAAGAGCTACTTGCTTTCTTTAGGAAGCAAGCAAGGCATAGATGAAGAGATGAAAGAAACAATCCATCATTCAATCAATTATGTAGCAAATACAGCACTTGCGCCAGATGCAAACTCATTTACAATTTCTCACCAATGGCCCCAGGACGAGGGAGGAAATTATCACTATAGTTTCTTCAAATAGTCCAAAAGGAGGGAAAGGAAAGCCATGCTACTCAATAAGTTATTACATGTGCTTCATGTCAGGCAAACCCTATGACTTGGTTCAAGCCTTAAAGAGAAGCTCAGAGGTGTACTATATGTTCTAACGTCAAGAAACGAGTTTGCCAAGATGCTCACCTAGTATAGAGCTCAAGAGCCTTCACAGCAACATGCAAGGCAAATTTTCCATTGTCACTCCTACCGGGAGGACAATATACACGAACCCTAATACCTGCATGACAACTTTGAAGTGCCATCAGCAAATGGAAATATTAGTATCAGCAATTGAGATGGAAGAGGAGCTTTTGGATCTTATGCATACCATCAGCCGTTATTTCTTCAACAGAATCAAAAAAACCAACCACAACAGCCACCAAATAAGTAGACATCATGGGGGATTCTTCGAAATGTACAGTCTTAATATTGCCATTAAGCTTTTCCTTGAGAATCGGCATATTGGACAGTGCAGTCACCTCAGGGGGCACGTCCAATGTTATTTGGAAGGTAGCCTGTACGCCGTCTCACTCTCAATAAAGTTCATACAAGTTACCACAGAGAAGTATGGTAAGAAAACACAAGCTTTTCAATTTCTATGTTGTACATGGAACATGTTAAGTGACAATCTGCATCTCTGAAACAATAGTTTGGCAATTCGATGCCACGGGTGGCTATCACATGGGAAGTTCCACGAAGTTTTGTTATAGTTGACTGACGCCGACTAATTTTATAGTGATTTCCAAATTCATATAGTCCAGGATAGTGCTTTATGAGAGAAAAAGTTAATTGATGTATGATATAGGGCAAGCAGAGTCTGTAGCAGACATACCTTGAGAGCAGGTTCATCCCAGCACGGGAAACACCTCCTTGCATCTACAGCTTCAAATTGCGTAGCAGCCATATACTTCTTTTCTCCTCCATCCACATAAGCACTGTAAAATCGGACACAACCGGGAGAAAGTTAATTAAGGTCCAAGCCAAAAAATAGAAGGGACTGAAGGAAAGATTGTATGCGTCCACACACGGCGTGCGTCTTTTTTCGGTCTAACTATTTTCCAGGAGAAAATCAGATACATCATCGTCAAGCACGGTTTCTATCTCAGCATGTCCTCGAAGTAATAGGTGTCAAAGCAAAATAAAAGGAAGAGAACCATTTATATAAGCCCTTCAACTGAGCATTAAGCATCCCGGAGAACTCGATGGTCAGCACTCCTTCGCCGCAGCCCAGCGCCTCATCGAATGCCAAAACCAGTATCTCATCCTCTTCGTCCAACACGATGTCGCAGGGGCGAATCTTCTTCTGCTCATAGCAAAACCCAGAATGAATCTCCACAAAAAAAAAAAATCCTGAAAAGCACACAACGAACCACAAAATCAACGGTCGGAAGCCAATACTAGACAACGATCACACACTTGATCCGCCGAATCGGCGAAACAGACATCGGCGATGGCGAGGTCGAGCGCATTCAAGACGAGGAACTTCGTTTCTTCGGCGATGGCGAGGCCGATGTGCACGGCGCCGGAAAAGCTGCACGCGACAAGATCGAGCTTCAGATGGAGATCGTAGCGTCCCGGCACGGCGAACTTCGGCAGTCTGGTTTGGCCCTTGAACTGACCGATGCTCGGCCTCTTCTCCATGTCGAAGCTCGAAGAAAAGCTATGCGAGAGTCCGCGGAGGATGACGACGCTTCCAGTAGAGAGAGTGAAGGCTTCGAGCTGAGCAGAGAAGGCAATGATACGAGCTTGAAGCCCTAGCTGAGCGAGAGTGAGGTTGAAATATGGTGTCACACCACCTCGAGCGGCTTTTTATCTTCTTCTTCTGTTTTGGCGCGGAACGGTTTGACAAAATGTCATTCCGACCGATCTCGCCATGAAACGCGCGTAATTAATTATTATATTTGTACACATGATTTAATATGGATCGCACGATAACAAGCTGTCGCTTGTCCTTGTGGTCGGGTCTATCATGTCACGTTAAAGATAATCAACCATTTTTCGAAAATAAAATTTAATGTAAGGTTGTGCATCCGATACAATTCTCCTCGATAATAGGATAAAATCAGTCGTGAAAACATATTCGATTTCCGATTCCAAAGATTTGGCGCCTGTCGCCTTCATACTAAGGTGATTAGATCTAGAATTGATCAGTTTTTAACTTGAAATCGAGGACCGATCTGGTGGCATTAGGAACCAATTACGCGTTATGATAATACAATTGTATGCAATTATAGTTATTTTTTTAAATGGGTTATTAATTTAATCCAAAAAGTTAAAAAGAAAAAACATTTTGCTACATTTTTTAGGCCTCACGCCTTAAAAAACTCAAATTTTAGCTCTTATTCTAATTTTACCTTTTATCTCATAAAAAAACTTCAATTTTAGGAGTAGCCCCAATTATCCTAAATATTTTTTTGTCTCATAAAAAAATCAACTTTAGATCCAAACATGATTCTATCCTAAACATTTTTTGTCTTTTGAAAATCACTAACTTTAGTCCAGTATCAATTTTACCTTAAATTCTTTTCATAAAAAATTCTCAAACTTTAGGTTTAGTTTCAATTTTATTCGATGTTTTTGTCTCATACAAGATAGCTAACTTTTGATTGAGTACTGAATTTGCCTTCATTTACCCTCCGTCAAAATTGCCTTGAGTAAAATTTGCGCTCGATCTTTGATCATTTGTGCTCAGGAATGTGTCATCTCTCGCGGTCGAAGAATTTACGCTCAAGACGCTTGAATAGCTTGTGCTTGGGAGTTTTACATTTCTCGATTGTCAACAATAAATTTTGGAAAAAGGGTTAATGGGAACAAATTTGTGACTCAAGTAAAAGTTTGTGATTTTTTATGAGACTGAAAATTTATGGTAAAATTGGGACTGGGCGATAAAATTGAGACAAGTCCTAAAATTATCAATTTTTCATGGAACAAAAAAAAAAGGCTTAGGGTATAATTGAGACATGAGCTAAAGTTAAGTGATTTTTATGGGACAAAAAAATCTAGGGTATAAATAGGAATGAACTTAAAGTTAGAAGTTTTCGGCGAGACAAAAGTTAATGTTGGATATTTTTTCAGGTATTAAGCCACATCTTTTTAGTCTTCGTGGGACCGGAGAGACATCCGCTAGTGTGTGGGCGTCCCTTACTCTCTTATCTACGTCAAGCACCCAACGGCTCCTCTATTGACGAACCTCGTTCATCTCTCTCTCTTTCACCCTTAGTTTCCACAGAGCTTTACTTTCATCTGGCCTCGCTTTGATAGTGACTATACTTGTTGTTGTTTGTTTGAAAAACAAAACAAAATGATGCATTTTTTTGTATCTCACGTAGGATAGAAAGAAAAGATAAAGTCTCTTTATTAATTAAAAGACTATAAATTTGCGACTCAAGTAAAAGTTTATGATTTTTTATGAGACTGTAAAAATTTAGGATAAAATTGGGACTGGACGATAAAATTGAGACAAGTCCTAAAATAGTTAGTCTTTCATAGAACAAAAAAAAAAGGCTTAGGGTATAATTGAGACATGAACTAAAATTAAGGAATTTTTATGGGACAAAAAAATATAGGGTAGACATAGGACTAAGCTTAAAGTTAGAAGTTTTTGACGAGACAAAAGCAGAATTAGACAAAAGTTAATGTCGGATATTTTTTTAAGGTACTAAGCCAAATCTTTTTAGTCTTCGTGGGACCGGAGAGACATGTCCGCTGGCGTGTGGGCGTTCTTTACTCTCTTATCTACGTCAAGCACCCGACAGTTTCTCTATTGACGAACCTCGTTCATCTCTCTCTTTCACCCTTAGTTTCCACATAGCTTTTTTTTCATCTAGCCTTGCTCTGACCGTGACTATACTTGTTGTTGTTTGTTTAAAAAACAAAACAAAATAATGCATTTTTTTGTATCCCATGCAGGATAGAAAGGGAAGATAAATTCTTTTTATTAATTAGAAGATTGTTATAACATTTTAGATAAATAAATTGGTAAGTGGGCTAGATCCCACTATATCCGTGTGCTGGTGCACGATTATTAGATGCACTTAGCACGCTTGATCGCCGAGGATGAATTTTGAATTGTTTTTCATTTCGAAATAAATTATTTTATAGTTATATTTTATTTTTAAAAAATTGTGACTGTTCGGACACGAACAGTTGCATTCAAATGACGGTTGTCACTTATCAAACATGTGTATCCGAAATAATGTTATCACTATGAACAATCATGTCGGCATTTCAACTTTTCATACATGAATTGGTGCACTGTTTCGAACATGAACACGTGCGTTTGTACACGAGTAGTTTATATAATAAACAATTTTGTTCAATTTTCAGAATCAACTTTTCATTTTATGTTTTCCTTCAAAAGAGATACAACCATCTTTTCATTGTTTCGCAGAGAATTTTAGGAGATTTACTGGAATTGCAATCCAGTGTTCTTGCCGTGATTTCGTTGTATACTGAAGGGAATTTGCCAGAAACATATAACAACTTCGTGGGGCAAATTGATCCCAAAAGAGAGTGATTGATTACACGCCTCAACATTCGACTACATTGTTGCTTCATTTTTCATACTATATAACAATACTTTCGTCTAGCTTTGCTACGATTAGGGGGGTACGAAACATTTGGACCGAATAGGGAATTGTCCGAGCCGACCGATTCTTGATGGTTCTTCCCCTGAACCCGACCTCCATATAAGTTTGCGTAAATGTGCCTTGGCATAATTCGAAAAAAAATTTGGTGGCTTTTTACCTATATTGAATCATCACTGCTCGTTCATTTTCACGCCAGTAAATTAGTATTCAATCCCTTTTACACTCTGTAAATGGAACTCCAGGACCCAGTATTTGCTATGCAGTGTTGATAAACACGCCTTGAAAGATTTCGGTGCTGGAAGATCAAGCCCTTTTTGTTATATGAACTTAGCTTATCTTTCATGCGAGAGCTTCCTGTACCGAGTATCGAAAGTGCGTGATATCTCCTTCACTTTGGTTTTCCCACTTTTAGCATCAATAGCGGCACCCCATCGAGGAGTCAAACCTTTAAACTTATGCGGGTTCAACCTTCAAACACCAAGTATAACATCAGCCCATCTCCCACTTGGTGTCCGCAACTCAGGACACGGCCGGTTGTATGAACGCATCCGCAACCGGACCAAACCGATGGTCCGATGCCTAGATGGGTTTGGGAACCAATTGGTAATTCTCGGGTTTTAATAATTAGAACCGTTTTAATAATTGAAACCGGCCCTTCGTGGGCGCTTCCCAATTTTTGGGTAAGAACCAATTTTACCTTGCAACCGATTACCCATAATTATGATGGTGGCAACACGATAAAGGTGGTGTTAGCTGCGTAAAAGAGGGAGGGAGGAGCATCCAGAGCAAGAAAGAGAGGTGAGGCAGAGAGCATCGTTCACGAGAAAGGGAGGTGAGAGGCTACCTAGTTCCTGTCGGTTAGGTGTATGGGTGCAATTCTGCACGAGGAATTAGGAATTGGACCAGCTATTCCCGGTTCCACATTTTAGGAATCGGGAGTCGTCCAAAACCGGTTGATACCGGCAGTTCCCAATCTGATTTGATTTTTTGTTCACCCTCAGTGCACGTATGTAGGTTCTAAGTTATGGGTATTGAACCTAGCCACCCTCCAGAAAACCGACGATTATAACTTGTTTCGGAAAGTTGGAAACAAGTTGGAAGAATACGATCCATATTTCTTGAACGACTCAACTTCCCTATTACTTTATATGTATATAAATATGTATTTTATATATTGCTTTGTGCCATTTTTAGCTTATATTATTTTGCTATAACTGCTATGAGTTTGATTTTTTTTTTTAATGAAGCAAAAGAATTATTTAATCAGTTCCCGAGTAGACCCTAGAAGCGAACCAGAAAAATAGGACAGGACCCACCCAGGGTTGATTCCAGACCAAATAGAGTTAGTTTTAGGTTAAAAAAATTTGGAAACCTATTCTAACATGGAAAATTCTTGGATTTGGATTGCCATTTCAAAGTCTGTAACATTCGTACTTTGAAACCAATCACCTCTTATTTTTATTTTTTATGAAATAAACGGAGCGTGAGTGCAATCCTATTTGTTTAAAGTATGTTTTTGCTTTCGATTAAGCCCAATAACCATGGACCTAGTAAACAAAACCAACCATGGATCTAGCAATGACCATTTACGATACTGCATCTGGCGACCTCGGAATGAGTTGCGTTACGTAAATATTGGAGCGGGCTTTTGCATCGGTGTTTCTCCATGTTTACTTTAAAGCCCAAGCCCAAACGAGGAGCTCACGTCAGTGTCCATAGGGAGACACACTGTAAGCCTATGATTAGAATTTTGCCCCAGGATCGACCATGGTGACGGGCGGGCTTTGCGGAAAATAAATTTAGCTCCATAAAAAAATAAATAAATTTAAAAACATATTTCGAAAAATGATTATCTATATATCTTTAAATAATTAACCAATGACTTTTACCAAAAAAATAATAATTAACTAATGACTGACCATAATAAAATAATTAACTAATGAAACATATTTTCATCATCGACAACAATTTCGGTATAGACATTTTCGTAGACAAAATGTCTTCAATTTATTCATCGTTGTGAGTTTTTTTTCAAATTATTGATTTTTCACGAAATAAAGCACCATTCCTTTCTCTCTCTCCCTCCATTTTTTTTTTGGACATGGCAGCCTTTTTCTTTGATGTGTGCTGAAAAGAAAATCGTATATAATTAGATCAATCCCGACATATTTCTGGACGCGATCTGATTGGTATCCGTGTAGCAACTTAATTCAGACATCGTTGTCGATATTTGCTCATTAGCATGACCAAATTTTGGAGAAAATCGGGTGGATGGATTGGATTTCGTGTTATTTTGGGCAAAATTGGAGAAATGGTAGGACCGTTTGTGCGAATTGGGATAGAAAGGACACGAGCCTCTGGATGCAAGTTGGATGGTCAAAAGACCGACCACCGTCCGGACAGTAGTTGAATTGCAGTGCAGCAAGTTCCAGTCCAATTGAGCGGAATCATAGCAAAATCTCCCCCGTTTGGATAGAATCATTGCCATGCTTAACGAGATCCTCAGATTAGTGACGATATAATGCAGCGAGAGGTTGATGATCCAAAAGAATTTGTTACTTTACAAAGCATTGAGAAAAGTCAATGAAATTGTATATGTCGAGTTATGGCTAGGTGATCACCGACCTATACATAGGTTTGAAATGCATGCGGCAATTACCGGCATGTATGGACACCTTTTCATCCGAACGTTCGAGATCTTAATTTCTTTAAAATAAAGCTAAAATATTGTAACAGAAGTGTATGAACATTGACGATTTGTGTCACCAAAAAGAGTTAAAATCACGTGCAACATTTTTTTTTTCCTTTAAAAGTTAACCAGTTTCATGGACAATCAATTGAGGCCCTCAAAAGTTTAGGACACCCCGTTGACTTGACCCGCAACCGGAAAAAGCCCAAGTAGAAAGATCGAAGACCGCGACGACCTTAACGACAACAAGAGCTTTTGGATAATTCCGTCTCGTACAATGCTTTTCTTTCTCGTCCCATTTTATCTTTTCGCGAGAACTGCGCCTACGGACGAGGTTAATTTTGGTCACTTCGGCGGGAGTGATGTTTGGGCAATCGATTCCGTCGAATCGCATGATTCCTATTTTGAAGATGGCGTCTTGGGTTAATAAAAAAAATTCAAATAAAATAATTCCCAGAAGAGGTGGGCTGGTAATCCTTGTCGTGGAAGGGAAGGAGGAGTTGTAATAACGGGGAACTTCCAATTACGAGAATACCCTCATCGTGAGTTTGGGGATTTGCCTCTTTTGTCCCGGTTTTTCCCCTGTCCAAACTATTCCTTTCGTTAAATAAATGATTTTTCGTTACCGAAGTAACGATAGAGATTCCAAAATGATCTTGTTTTCACCTTTATCCTGCATAAATCTAGTTAAAAGCTTCTGAATTTATCTCATTCCTTAAGGGTGAAAATGGAGACGGTGGCGTGGCAATCGTGTAATAAAGAGCATCTCGGAGGGTGATCGGGGAAAGCGGTTGATGAGGCGCGCAGCGTCGGAATTTGCCTAATTAGTCAATAATGATGTTTCAATGGCTTGTCTTTTTGAATTTCACCAGAGGGACAGAGGGACAGAGGGAGACAGAGACGGCGACGAAGAGAGAGAAAGCTTCCGTGTTGAGGGTGGGAGGCCACAACTGTCCCCACCTCTCCTTCTCTCTCTCAAACCACACACACAATCAAAAAAGCTTCAAAACTTTCAAGCGAGAACCTCCACGAGCTCTAGAGAGAGAAAGACCCGTTGGCTGCACGTGTTAGAGAGAGAAACGGGGGGATACGGTGGCGAATCGGAACAGTACGCCGAGAAGCTCGGCGAAATCGAGAGAGAGACACGAGCTCCGGTTTTAGAAGCTCGAGGGCGCTCTGTTATTCGGGGGGAGAAGCAAGCTGGAAAGAGAAGAAGTCGTGTTTGGAGGTTGGTTGGCTTTGTTTGAGGAGGTGCAGAGGTGGAGATAGAGAATTTGAATTTATAGCTCTTGTGAATCAGCTCGCTGATCTGCAGAGACTGAGGCTGAGCTCTCGCTCCATTTGATGAGCTGAGGATTGCGGTGTGTTTGTCAACTAATGGTAATTGAATTCTGCTGACTTGCAACTGACTGATTTCTTTCGCTTACATTGTCATTTACTAACGTCGTGATGGACTAATGAGTTTGCTTGACCGGAAGGCTCCATTTCTCTCTTTGTGGTAATATCATTTTGTTATATGGAACCTGAATTTTGGTTTATTGGGGGCTGTATTAAAAGCTTTGAGACCTTGCTTTTGATGTGATTAGTTTTTAGGGGTGATAGTGTGCATAATCGCTGAGCAGTGGATTGAATCGGACAATGACGGATAAAAAAATTGTGCTGGGAGATGTTCATGCGTTTAATCTTCCAACGCTGAAGTTAGCCTTAGTAATGAGAGAGCAAGGAAATAAAGAATAAGCCACCCGAGAAATGCAATGTACTGGTGTCTTTTCGCTGTGCACAGCGTACATGATGCCGATATCTTCATGGGTGCGTGGAAATGAAGTTTGAAATGACTTAAAGGCACCACTTAGCCGATCAATTACCTTACTTGAACACTTGTTGTGCCCAAATGCGAAGCCAATATACAGCTCACTCCCCCCCCCTCCCTTCTTCCCATTTAAAAGAAAGCTGCATGATGTGAATGATGGAAAAACAGTGTTCATTGAGTGCGAGCATTATGATGTAAATAATGAGAGCCATTGAAATCGACTGGTTATGTATTGTGCAAAATCTATTTCCAAACACCGCAATGCTTCATATTATTCCTCACCTAGTAATTTATTTTGCTTCCTTTTTTGAATGGTTTGATAAAAGTTCCGTAGATCTTTGCTTTATTGTTGTCATTTGTTGGTGTTCATGTTGTCTTTAAATTTTTTACTTTAAAGTAACTTGATATCTCTATCGCAACTTTGCTCCCGCAGGCTCAGCCAGTGCAGATAATTGTGGGTTCTCATGTGTGGGTTGAAGATCCTGTTCTTGCATGGATTGATGGAGAAGTTACTTCAATTAATGGTCATGAGGTCCAAGTCAAGACGACAAAAGGAAAGACGGTAAGTGCACCATCATCAATTACATGTCATACTTGGAAATGTAAACATCTGATAGTAATCTAATCGAGAGTCCTGACACTAGTTAAATTTCTTCTGCCACGTCCCAATTGAAAAAAAGGAAAAGAAAAAACAACCAGAAAAAGTTTCGTGCATCAAAGTTTATTAATTAGGAGAATTGAGATCGAGAGAGCTTAATATGTTCAAAAGACTTTAACTGACCATTAAACTTTTAATTATATGAGTATAGTCAAACTAACCAATAATTTAGGCTTCAAGCTGTTGGAATATATAAATATTAAACCATGCCTTCTTCTAACAGCTTAAGCTTTTAGAGCAGTTGGCAGTGGTCTCACAGAATCTTTCATGGTATCAAAGCAGGAGGTCCTAAGTTCAAATCTTTTGAGGCTCCTATTTGCCTCCCCAATGAATTTATTCACGCTTAGTACTAGCAAAAGACCATACTAAATTCAAATCTTTTGAGGCTCCTATTTGCCTCCCCAATGAATTTATTCACGCTTAGTACTAGCAAAAGACCATACTAAGTGTGAGAGGGAGTGTTGGAATATATAAATATTAAACCACCGTGCCTTCTTCTAACAGCTTAAGCTTTTAGAGCAATTGGCAGTGGTCCCACAAAATCTTTAACAAACAATATAAACTGCACAATTGTTTAATTCCACAATACATCCATCTTTGAAATGTCCATATAAGCAGAGTGAAGTCTTTTCAGAGAGTCTTAACAACTTAAGCACTCTATGCGGTCTAACTATTGCTTGGCATGTTATTAGCTTTTCTACATTCTTGTTTTATGCTGATCTACAACAGTAGTCTTGATTATTTGTATTTTTCAGTATAACGACTAGTGGATTGCACCTGTAGGTCACGACAGATGTATCGAAAGTATACCCGAAGGATACTGAGGCTCCACCTGGAGGTGTGGATGACATGACAAAGCTTTCTTACTTGCATGAACCTGGAGTGCTGGAGAACCTAGCTACGAGATATCAGCTCAATGAAATTTATGTGAGCTACTGGCAGTCCCTCACAGGATAATCTTTTAACCTTGTGGTTTTCTTGCGTTGCTGGTTTCGGTAAATAAATTTACCTGTTGCTTCCAGACCTACACGGGAAACATACTTATTGCTGTTAATCCATTTCAAAGATTGCCTCACCTATATGACACCCACATGATGGAACAATATAAGGGAGCTGATTTTGGGGAATTGAGTCCTCATGTGTTTGCAGTTGGTGATGCTGCATACAGGTGAATTTGGTTCCTAGTTGCGCTGGTGCAATCTTTTCTTTTCTCTATTGTCTTCTGGCTGATGTGCTGAGACACGAGGATATAGGGCTATGATCAATGAAGGAAAGAGCAATTCAATTCTGGTCAGTGGAGAAAGTGGGGCTGGTAAAACAGAGACGACAAAGATGCTCATGAGATATCTTGCATACTTGGGGGGGCGATCAGGAGTTGAAGGAAGAACAGTGGAACAGCAAGTTCTAGAGGTAGCACGACTTGCCATTTCTTATTCGAAAATGTTTTTCGGGATCAAACTTATCTGTTTAATCACTGTCCTTTCGAATTATGAACATGGCAATATCAAGCTTCATTATTTTTGTCGCATCTGAACATTGCAGTCAAACCCTGTTCTTGAAGCATTTGGCAATGCGAAGACTGTGAGGAACAACAACTCAAGGTGCATATCAATGTTGCTGTCTATATACTTCTGTTTCATTTTAAAATAGTGTGGGTTTTCTTCAACAACAATGGGGTTTGTTCTTATATACTTCTCACCATAATGTAGTCGGTTTGGTAAATTTGTTGAAATTCAATTCGACAAAAATGGGCGGATTTCCGGGGCTGCTATTAGAACTTATCTGCTTGAAAGGTCACGCGTTTGTCAGATTTCCAACCCTGAGAGAAACTACCATTGCTTTTACCTTCTTTGTGCTGCTCCAGAGGAGGTATTCTCTCAATGGATTCTGTTGGAAATTTCATACTAAGCTGTTTATGTGAATGATATGCGGCATTTTTAAATTCTGGTACTTTTTTCAGGATATTGCTAGGTACAAGTTAGGTAGCCCTAAATCTTTTCACTACTTGAATCAAACCAGTTGCTATGAGTTAGAAGGAGTAAATGATGCTCATGAATATCTCGCAACAAGAAGGGCTATGGATATAGTTGGAATCAATGAGGAGGAACAGGTCAGCAAATTTATGTCCAAGCCATTCATGGGATTCATGATCCTTCAATAGATTCTGAATAAGCAGAAGTTGTACAGGAGGCAATTTTCAGGGTTGTGGCTGCAATCCTTCATCTTGGAAACATTGATTTTGCTAAGGGGAAGGAGATTGATTCTTCGGTGATAAAGGATGAAAAGTCAAGATTGCATCTTAATACCACAGCAGAACTTCTTAGGTGTTTCTATTACTCCACTGGATGTTGTCAATGTGTTGTTGTGATATAACTTCTGTATCACTTCCACTGACTCTATCTAAAGGGGCTTTATCTTCATTTTAATTTATGGAACGATAGATGTGATGCCCAAAGCTTGGAAGATGCTCTAATCAAACGTGTAATGGTGACACCTGAAGAAGTGATCACGAGAACTCTTGATCCTGTTAATGCAGTTGGTAGCAGAGATGCGTTAGCCAAGACGCTATACTCTCGCTTGTTTGATTGGTAATAAACTTGCATCATGTTTTCTTTTCTTTATTTGACTGGTCTATCCTAATTGGTACTCCCTTTTCTACTTATTGCACTCTAAGAAGTCATAATTTTACAGGATTGTCGAAAAAATTAACCTTTCAATCGGGCAGGATCCAACATCAAAGTCCTTGATTGGGGTTCTTGATATATATGGTTTTGAAAGTTTTAAATCCAACAGGTAAGTTCACTGACCAAAACTGTTTTAGGTCCTTATTCTCCACGGTGCT
Source organism: Rhodomyrtus tomentosa (assembly GCA_028455895.1). Classification (NCBI taxonomy): domain Eukaryota; kingdom Viridiplantae; phylum Streptophyta; class Magnoliopsida; order Myrtales; family Myrtaceae; genus Rhodomyrtus; species Rhodomyrtus tomentosa. Next base: position 34,932,682 of record JAPCWY010000009.1, on the reverse strand, counting down.
TGCAAGAGAGGAGCATACTTTTTCGATTTGAGTGTGAGCTAAAGCTTTGTTAGACGATTCATGCATAGTGACTCTATGGCAAAAGACCATAATAATGATGAAAATGAGTTTAAGCTGTTGTAGTTTATGGGAGTTATCAAAATGAATTTTGGTGAGGTTCTTTGTATAGATGGTAAATATAGTGGAAATTATTCGACTTATTAGGTTGAAAGTTCAATTGGACCTTCAGGGGAGGTCATTCTTTGGGTTCACGAAGGGCCAGTTGATATTTTTGTAACATAATGGTGGTGTTTGGATTTCCACATAGAGCATTTGGATGGATTGGTAACAGCCACTTGTGCAATTTTCCCATCCTCGAGATCCTTTTGATTGTCCTTTTGATATTCTGGGTTTGGATCAATATGTCAAGATACAAGAGAGGTATACTTGAAGAATAAATAGCATTACTATTTTGTATAAGAGCTTGATCCTCAAGAAGAAGTTTGGTGTTGTTCCTACTTTAATATCTGGCAGATTTGATCAACTTCTGCATGTTCATAAAGGGACTCCCTGGTTGGCATGCCTATGTGTTGCCATAAGTTTTCTTCGACCTGGCCACTGCAGATTGTGACCAAGTCATTGAAACAAGAGATGTTGAGCATGTTGTGTGTGTTATATCCTAATTTGCATTTTCAATTGACAGTTTTGAGCAGTTTTGCATAAACTTCACCAATGAGAAGCTTCAACAACATTTTAATCAGGTTAATTTAATCATTCTGTTTGTTTATCTTGCAAGTTTTCTAGACTTCATACTCATTTAGTTTTGCTATATGTTACCAATGTGCAGCACGTCTTCAAAATGGAGCAGGAAGAGTACAGTAAAGAAGAGATAAATTGGAGCTATATCGAGTTTGTTGATAATCAAGATGTATTGGATTTAATCGAAAAGGTATGTCATGTTTGATACCATTGAAAATCTCGTGCTGTACAGTCCACTACCTTTTCTTTCTTGTTTGGGTTGAACTATTAGCTGAAATCACTGGATCCTCTTCAGAAACCTGGAGGGATTATTGCTCTTCTTGATGAGGCCTGGTATGCAACTTTGATTTATGTTTTTCGTTGCCAAATTATGATGTCCTAATTTTTCTCTCCTTCAGGTGTTCCACCTTGAATTGATTGTTCGTTTGTGGTTTCGTGCAGTATGTTTCCCAGATCTACCCATGAAACATTTGCCCAGAAGTTATACCAGACTTTTAAAAGCAACAAACGTTTTATCAAACCAAAGCTCTCTCGTACTGATTTTACCATATTACACTATGCAGGGGAGGTAAGTGTCAGAGTAGTTCAACGTGCTAAATTATTGGAATCTGAATTAATTTGTAATCTTGCCGGTTTCAAAGGTTAGAATCTGAATTAATTTGTAATCTTTCTTGTAAAGGTTACCTACCAGGCCAATCTATTTCTGGACAAAAACAAAGATTATGTAGTGGCTGAACATCAGGCATTGCTGACTGCATCAAAATGCCCATTTGTGGCAGGTTTATTCCCCCCACTTCCAGAGGAATCATCCAAATCTTCTAAGTTTTCTTCCATTGGTTCCCGCTTCAAGGTACTGGCATGCATTTTTTTAGCTTGTTTTGGCGATAGAACAACTGTACTAGAATTTCACTAAGATCCACGTATGGTATGGATATTAAATGCATACCCAATGGCTAGTGACCACAAGCTCCCCTCATAGATGTCAAGGTTTAATATTGAATCATGTATGGCAATTCCATATTAGTTGATCAGATAAGTTTTCTTCTTTATATATTTATGAGATTGTTATACTTCATTGCGAAGTTGAGCAACCATTACCTGAACTTAATATTTTCCCTGAGAACCTGGATATCTTTGGATCAGCATAGCTCATGTGGAGACTTAATTTTAGTATTTCAAGTTGGGACCATTATCAAGCTTAATTATTGCATCATTCCTGACTACTCCATATATTTTATAGATGAACTTTAGTTTTTGAATTTTTATGATGTTTTGGCAACGGAAAAAAATGGGTTCATGCTGTTGGTTTTGCTATTTAACAAGAAATCTAGGAACCTTTGTTTGCAGCTAACAATGACCCTCAGAACTTGGATATGTTTTCATGGCCTGCTCAGTTTAAATGGGAACCATTATCGATCTCAATTCCAGGCATTTAGACATTATTACGAAATGAGGTATCACTTAAGCTCGTGCTCTTCTAGGTCTGTTTCATACATGTGGAAATTTCTCTGGTAGGCTGTGACTTGAAATGAACCATTCTTTTTTTCATTAAGAGAAGGGAAACATTTATTTTTGCTAAAAACAAAGAGAGAAAAGGGGAACATGTTATTCATCAAGCCATTTTTTGGATAATTCGAAGGGTAAGAATCAAGGGATTTTGAGATACTAGGGTCTCATTTTTCCTTTTTTATGGAAAGAACATGTGGTTGCAGGTTTTAAGTTTTTGGTTTAGTCATATTTCAGCATGAACACTCTTTCTCTGTAATTTTTATATGGAGTGGTACCCCCTTGTACCTTTTCAAGAAACAATTTATATGCCTTTCATAATAAAAAAAGAAAATGCTAACGCGCATGTCCCTTTGAGCTGACAATTGAACCAGAAAAGTAAAAGGATTCTGTTGAGTGTAGATATGGGTAAGAAAAAAGCTGAACTTGCAGTCGAATTCCTTTCTTCTTTGGATGTTGAAACGGTGCTCATTGTTCCTACATGTAGCTCTGGTCCAGCAACTTCACTTGACAAATTTAATTGCTTTTGTAATGCGTTGTTTTGATAGTTTATAACTGCTTTTTTTTGTTCTGAAATGGTAATTATGCTTTAACTTCTTTTCTAGTCCATTATAGTGAAGTCTTGAATTAGCATACGTGCTCAAGTTCCTGTGAATTTGTTTCTCTCGAGGTGTTGTAACAAGAATGAAGGTCTTGCTGATATCTTTATATTTCTCATGTGTGAGATTGAATGGTGGCTCTATCATTCTTTATTGTGGGAATCAGTTCCTCTGCAGCTTAAAGATAGCAATTGAAACCATATTGTTGGATTGCTTAGCAGGTTTGAGAAGGTTGATGTCATTTGATTCATGAGACTTCGTTTCAAAATTTAGTGAGACATTTTTTATGAGAATTAGTACTGCCATGTAAAGACCGACTGATTACACCAAGCTTCATTGTCGTTATCTTCACCTCTTCAATTTCTTGTTTTCCTTTAACTTTATCGTTATAATAGTTGTGATTAAATTCTGTTATTTTGAATTCTATAAATAGATTTATGCGACACCCATAGGCATAGAATCAGTAACTCTTTAATCTGAAGATCCCACAACTTTGAAGGTTTGGGTTGGGGAAAGAATTGACATGTGTACATTCTTGAAATGGCAGCTGCAACTTCAGTCTCTAATGGAGACACTGAGTTCGACTGAACCTCACTACATCAGATGTGTGAAGCCCAATAATGTTCTGAAACCTGCTATATTTGAAAACGTCAATGTCATCCAACAGTTACGTTGTGGCGTGAGTATACGATACATTGCTTGAACTTCACTTTGTATGTCCTGTCTGACTTTTATTTTTGGTAAGGCCAATAATATTATAGATCTGTAATAGGGCGTCCTTGAGGCAATTAGGATAAGCTGTGCTGGATATCCTACCAGGCGGACCTTTTATGACTTTCTTGATCGCTTCAGTGTTCTATCTCCAGAAGTTTTAGAAGGGAAGTAAGTACCAAATCAATAGTTGGCGATATTTATAAAGTATTTATTGCATGTCAAAACATTTATAACACAGTCATCGTGTGTTTATGTTGTCATCCAGCTACGATGATAAAGTTGCTTGTCAAATGATTCTTGATAAGAAGGGATTGAAAGGCTACCAGGTAATTGGGCGTCCCTTTTTATCCTACTTTGTTACTCACATCGGCATACGATATGATGTGTTGGCTGATTTTGTTTGCTCTTTTATTTTGGATGCTGTTACAGACTTGTTTTGGGTAGTTGTCGAGAGAATACTATGGATAACACTGTCATTTAGCTTCATTTTAGGGTAACCCACGGGATCCTTTTTTCTCTTAGTCAGTTACTTAGATGCTTAATTATTTGGTGAGGCTACATATGAACCATCTGCTATTTGGATTAGTAGTTTATTTCTTGGCTTTCCATGGGAGTGGCTTTAGCATGATGTTGCTTCTTCAAATTAAGATGTCCAAACCATGTAACTCTTTGCTTGACCTCCCCCACCAACTTCGTCATATGCTTAGTTAAATTGAAGCAAGTTGGTCAATATACCAAATGCTAGATTCATTTTATCCCAATTCTTTTAAACCGTACATTTGTGACTGTGAGATTTTGTGGGACCACTGCCAATTGTTCTAATATTAGATGTTTATGCGTGGTTTAATATTTAAGTGTTCTATCACTCCCCCCACGCTTAGTTTGGTTTTTTGCCTAAATACTAAGCGTGGACATATTTAATTGGGAAGACAAATGGGGCCTGAAAAGATTTGAACTCAATACCTACTTTGCTACCATGTGAGATTTTGTGGGATAACTGTCAGCTGCTCTAAAAGCTTAAGCTATTAGATGAAGGCGTTGTTTAATATTTAAGTATTCTATAAGAGACCATTTTCAAGTTTAATTATTAAAACAACGGGCTAGGGCTTTACCAAATTGGTTGAGCTCTTATTTTATATTTACAAGAAACTATGAGTAACTTCATCAGAAAGATTTTTGGTGTCAGATGTTACTTTTATCATCAATTCTTGCTTAATGTCCATATATCTTCTGGAAGTTCTTTCATATCTGTTAGATTTCAGAGAAAGACGATATATTCATTCTTTAGCAAAGGATTACAAGGACATATATATATATATATATATACACACACACACATGCGTGCGCGTGCACACACAATCCTCTTAACACCAAATGACTATTCTACCCTTATCCTTAACACTCCCTCAAGTTGGAATGTAAATATCAAATAATCCCAGCTTGTTACATAAAAACTCACTCTACTCCCCCTTAGAGATTTAGTAAAGACATCTCTACAAGCTGATCCTCCGTCCTTGCATGTTGAAGAATAATCTCCTTTTTCTAAACTCTCTCTCGTACGAAGTGATAATCAACCTCAATGTGTTTAGTTTGCTCATGGAAGACAGGATTATTTGCAATGTGAATAACTAATTGACTATCACGCTATAGTATCGTTGTATCTGATGTTGGCAAACCAATTTATGATAATAACATCCTCAACCAGAGCAATTCACACGTCACACGTGCCATAGCTCTATATTTAGCTTCAACACTTGATCAGGAATTCACATGCTGCTTTTTACATTTCCAAGCGACTAAATTACCTCCAAGAAACGCACAATAACTCGATGTAGATCTCCTATCAGTAGGACATCTAGTCCAGTCTGCATCAGAGAAGCTAATAGTGTTCAAATGTTCGTTATTCTTGAAAAGTAGCCCTTTAATTGACGCTCCCTTCAAGTACTTGATAATTCGTAGTACAACATCTCAATGAGTTGTATGAGGAGAACTCATGAACTGACTGACTACACTAACGGCAAATGATATGTCAGGCGTTGTGACAGTAAGATAGTTCAACTTTCCCACTAATCTTTGATACTTCCTTGGATTGTGTAACAATTCTCCATGTTCTGCATTAAGCTTCACATTGGGTTTCATAGGAGTAGCTACTGGTTTTGCTCCAAGAAATCCAACATCATCTAGAAGGTACATATTTTCGTGGAGATAAATTGATACTGGCATGTGAATATGCAACTTCAATACCAAGAAAATACTGCAGATGCCCTAGATCCTTGGTATTAAATTCTGTGTGCAGAAACTGCTTAATTCGTTGGATACCATATGACTCATTGCTAGTAATGATAATAACATCCAAATAAACCACCAAAAGAATACAACCAGCTGAGGAGACTGTGCTAAAAACTGAATGATCTATTTGACACCGTTTTAATCCGAATTTGACAAGAGTATCACTAAACCTGCCAAATCAAGCACGAGGAGATTGCTTGAGGCCATACAAAGATTTATCTAAGTGGCATACCAAATTCTCCCCCTGAGCAACAAACCTAGGTGGTTGCTCCATGTACACTTCCTCGGACAAGTCACCATGAAGAAAAGCATTTTTTACATCTAGCTGAAGAAGAAGCCAACCAAAACGTACCGCAAGGGAAATAAAGACACGAACATATGAAATTTTGGCAACGGGTGAAATAGTGTCGTCATAGTCAACACCGTATGTCTGAGTATATCCCTTGGCAACCGATTGAGCCTTCAATCGATCAAGGGTGCCATCAGGATGAACCTTAACCGTGAATATCCAACGACAACCAACCGGTTGTTTCTCTGTAGGTAATGAAGTGAGTTCCCAAGTACGATTCTCAATAAGCGCCTTCATTTCATCTTCCGTTGCTTGTCGCCATCCAAGATGAGCAAGAGTTTCAGCGTCACTACTAGGCATAGAAACAGAGGACAAGGACGAGACACATATGGAGAAACTATGAGATAAATGGTCATATTACAAGAAATTTGAAATAGGATGACGAGTACGAAGACAATCGGAAAGACCAGTAGAAGGAACATAATGATCCACAGAATGACCAACACAAAAGCGTGTACATTTTCAAGTAGCTATGGGCACATCAGAATCAGAGGATGGTGCAGCAACTGATGAGGGAACGGATGAATCATATGTTGGTGAAGTCTGTACCAGGTAGGGGTTGAACCACGCCGATGATATGTGCGATTGGCAACCTAAAATCCTGTAGACGATTTTGAAGGAAGTGAGTTTGGGAAGTGTCGTTAAGACACATTCACTATTTTCGTTCCTTCTGAGTATTATAATATGGCTAATCCTCAAAGAATGTTACATCTGCCGACACAAGTACATGATGACGATTAGGACTATAACATTTGTAGCCCTTCTGAGTTCGAGAGTACCCTACAAAGATACATTTCTCTGCACGAGATTCAACTTATCAAGACCTGGAGTAAGATTATGCATAAAACAAACACAGCCAAAGACACGTAAAGGTAATGCAAAGGGAGAACGATTAGGATGTATGGTGTCTCCCCCTCAAGAACAGAAGTTGGAAGCCGATTAATTAGAAAACAGATCGTAAGAACAGTATGGCCCCAAAAGGTTTTTGGTAGATGCATGTGAAACATAAGGCAACGGGCAACGTCAAGAGGACTAAAAACCTGAAGTGGCAGCAAGATCCTCTTTGGCATTATCTGTGCTCAAAGTTTTAACAAAAGAATGGTACTGATTCAGTATTTCAAAATAGAACAGGCGAAAGCGGCGAAAAATTTCAGTACAATCTTTTATTAAGAATAGCCAAGTCATTCGGGAAAAATCATCCACGAATGTAACAAAGTATCTGGAACCAGAAATATCATAAACACGACACGAACCTCAAAGATCGGAGTGAACCAACTCAAACGGACTTGACACGACTCTGACTACGAGAAGGGAAAGAAACCCTATGATGCTTACCAAACTGACAAGCCTCACGCTAAAAAGAATTAACACTCAGACTCAGGAAATAAATATCGAAGAGTTTTTGGTGGTGGATGACCAGCATGACAATGCATCCTAAACACATCAGAGGATGTGCATTTCATAGCTGCAGCAGCCAGCACCTTCTTGTCATGGTAATACAGTCCAATGGATTCATGTCCCCTACCATTCATCTATCAATTCCTCAGATCCTGAAAGACACAATGAGAAGAGAAAAATGTTACTGAACAATTTAGTTCTTTGGTCAATGAACTAACAAAAATTAGATTATATGAAGATTTGAGATGAAGAACAAATGACAAAGAAAAAGATGGACTCAGATGGGCAACTCCAGTACCAGTGACCTGAGATTATGAGCCATAAGCTAATGTAACAAAATTTGACAACCTAGGACATTTAGAACAAAGTGAAGACAACAACTTAGAATTACCGGTCATATGATGAGTTGCTCCAAAATCTATGGCCTAGGAGTTGACTCGGATGCTGTTGAGAGTAAACAAGATGAACTAACTACCTTTTGATGTTTGTGCCAGAGTTGCAGTAGAAGCTGAAGGACCTGTCACCTGTTGGGAGCGAACCCATGCGTCATACTCAGCACCTGTCAACGTAACTGAACCACTCGTGTTCCGCACACTAGCAGAGTATGGTGAGGGGTAAAAGTAAAGTCTGTTCCACCTCTGCATAAGCAGTAAAATTATGTCGAAGTTCTAGATGAAGTATATAACAATAAGCGTCTGTATGTCCAGCCCTTTGACAATAATTACAGTAACGGGAGGCACGACTACCAACAGAGAGGCACTACGTGCACCAATACCTCCATCACGACCTCCCCGACACCCACTGAATAAAACCATGGCCACGACCCCTGTAACTATGACCATGAGCTCCACGTGTATTAGTGCCATGAGAAATCATAGCACTTATCTCCATAGCTGGGGTGAAGATCTTTTCAGCGGTGGTCGAACGAAGAGCTTGAGAGAAAATCTCATCCACTGTAGGAAGTGAACTCTGAGAAGTAATCTGTTGGCGAAGTGAGAAGTATTCAGGCCCTAATGCCTTGAGAAATAATATGACTCGAAGATCCTCTTGTCATTTGATGAGAATAGTCGGATCATTCGAAATTGGAAGATAAGTGTCCAATTGTATACAAAGTATCGTGAAACGAGCATAATGCTCGGATAAGGATTGATTCCCACGGTGAAGATCAAATAAGGCCTCCCACGTGGTACACACTTGTGTCATGTCATTCTCTCTAAAATAAAGTAAGGCAAATTTTTCCTAGACTGCCTTAGCAGATTTGCACAGAATGAAGTGAGGACTAATTTTAGGATCCATACTATTCCACAAAAGAGTACATATCATTGTATCTCCAGCAAGCCAATCAGGTACCTTACTCTGATTTGAAGGGGATGTAGATTTAAGATAGTCACTTTGTTTAGTAGCAGTGAGATGAACTTCAACAGCAGTGGACCAAGATGGATAACTCCTTCCATCCAACGTTTACATAGGTCAATTGCAAGTGTGGTAAACTATTTGTGGATCCAGAAGCAACCATAATGAATCAAGGACACGAGAGAACCCAAGAACAATATCACAACACTCAATCAGTTAATTCCAGTATTACAATCATCCACAAAGCAGACCAATTAGCTACTTATAACTAGCAGTTACCACACCATATGTCTCAATCACTTTCAAACTTCCATAGGTTATATCACAGACTTCAAGAACTCACTACCACAAACTTAGACAAGCATAGATCAAGAACCAACAGAAAATTCCTCAACTTCAGCCCCCGACAAGGACTCAGATTCCATCACCACACGTAGAATCTAAAATCCCAGAACCATTAGACAAAATTAACAAACCTCAAGAGGCCTATCGTGAAGGAAATCCACTGGTGACACGTTGGCGAGGGCTAGACGACTTCAATTTCCGCGCTTACAGGCATGGCCGACGCTGGGAGAGACGTGTGGGCTAGGCGACGTCAACTTCTCGACTTATAGGCATGGGCGACATCAGGTAAGATAGGCAATGACTGGACGAGGCTGGACGACGTCAATTCTAGGCTCACCGGCCTGGACGATGTCGAGCAACATCGGTTCTGGGCTCAATAGCCTAGACAACGTTTGATGACGCTAGGTCTTGGGTCAGCTAGTCAAGGCGATGCTTTTTTGGTGTCGCCTAGTTAGAACGATGCTTGAGTTTGGGCGGTGCTGGCTTAGATGGCGTTGGACAAGGTCAAATCTGGGGTTTTTGATGTCGGGCCTGGTGCTGAGTGGTCGACAATGGGTAATCTACGGCAAAAGTTGATGGTGGAGTGTTTAGGTTTTGATCTAGCTCTGGTACCATGTTTGATTTTAGAGAAAGACAATATATTAATTCATTAGCAAAGGATTACTAGTATATATATAAAAGCCTCTTAACACCAAATGACTATTCTACCCTTCTCCTTAACAATATCCAATTCGACTATTGGTTTCTTGAGAATTTTCTTCTATTAAGTTCCTTACCTACTGTGTGTTTTGACAGATTGGAAAGACCAAAGTTTTTCTCAGAGCAGGTCAAATGGCAGAGCTAGATGCTAGGAGGTCTGAGGTGCTTGGAAATGCAGCCAGAACCATTCAGCTGCGAATACGTACTTATGTGCTGCGAAAGCAGTATACTGCGTTACGGAAGGCTTCTATCACAATGCAGTGTTATTGCCGAGGTACTTTTCTTATTATTGCCTCGAATCAAACTTCCAGGCCATATTCGTTACTCTTTTTCGTGCGTCTAGATTTCACTGTCCATTACATTTGTGAAAAATCATTGTAAGATCTTGAATAAGCTTGGAAATACCAGAGCTGCATGAGCTAATGGTAGGGGAAGTGAGTTGCTCTATTTAGTACTTTATGAATATGTATTCTTTTGGATTAATGTTAGGCGACCATTTGTTGCAAAAGTTAAGTTGTGACAAACCAATAATGTAAAGAAAACATATGCGTAGACACTTCCTGCGAAAGCCGAGCCTATATGTGATTTACAGGATATGGTTGTGACCACAACAAATGAACTAATGAGAGCACAAACACGATAGTAAGAAATAAGGAGATTTAACATCATCTGAAATGTCAAGACTCAAACTCTTGTTCTGTGCTCCAATACTTCATTGGGCGACCACTTGTAAGGTTTAAGCTGTCGGGAGATGATTTTGCGAATTATTCAAGCATATTCACGATAAAAAAGGAATAATGGCTTTTAAATATATTCTCTCATTTTGGTAACTCCAAGTGTATCTGTCCCCCCTCTATATCTTGGAAAGTTGGATGTTTTGACTCTTCATATCACTTGATCCCTTCTGAATAGTCCATTTGCCCAATCTTAATTGCATGTTGTTTTTCCTTCTGCAGGCAGAATGGCTCGTGAACTTTATGAGCAGTTAAGACAAGAAGCTGGAGCACTGAAGATTCAGAAGAACTTCAGGGCCTTCATTGCGAGAAAATCTCACTCGAAACTAAGGTTATGTGCTGTCATATTGCAGACAGGATTTAGGGGAATGATTGCTAGGAATGAGTTCAGATTTAGGAAACAGACCAAAGCTTCCGTCGTCATCCAGGTATCATCATGTGGAGTAGACTTTGCCTTTCCATTGGTTGTCACTATCATAGTAATTTTGCTGTCTACTATTTTTGTTGGCATATGGAACATTGATGGTTCAGTTGCTGAAAAATTTGCGACAGTATGAAAGTAAAATGTCTTAGTACTGGTGTCCTGCAGGCTCATTGGCGGTGTCGCCAAGCATATTGTTATTATAAGAGTCTCCAGAAAGCTGCAATTGTTTCTCAATGTGGATGGAGAGGCAGAGTTGCAAGAAGAGAGCTCAGAAAGCTCAGAATGGTTGGTCTAGTCAACAATATTAATCTATACTTACAATAGTTGTTTATTCTACCGCTGCAATGATGACTTTGGTTGAACTGTAATATTTCCTTGAAAATGTAGTCTGCACGTGAATCCGGTGCTCTTAAAGAAGCAAAGGACAAGCTAGAAAAGCGTGTGGAGGAGCTCACATGGCGTCTACAACTTGAAAAGCGATTAAGGGTGACGTATTAATAGTTTTCAGCAACAACCTGTTGGATTTTTTATTTTATAAAATGTGATAGGGTTGATGCTATTAAACAAGCTTTCAATATGAGTTCTTCTCTTGTTGTTTTGTGCAGATTGACCTTGAGGAGGCCAAAGCCCAAGAAATTGCCAAGTTGCAGGACACGGTAAATGATTTGCGATTAAAGGTGGAAGAAGCCAACTCTATGGTCATTAAAGAGCGAGAAGCAGCCAAGAAGGCTATAGAAGAAGCACCTCCAGTTGAGAAGGAAACCCCTGTCATTGTTCAAGATACAGAAACGATCAATTCATTGACAGCTGAGGTTGAAAAGTTTAAGGTAGATTGCTGGCTTACTGAGGATTTATAATTTTTTGAAATATGATAGTTGACGATGGTGGTATCCCCTTGGCATTCAATGATTTTTCTATCGTTTTCATAAGAAAATTATTGCTTTCTACAAGTACCACTGAACACATTTTAGATTGAGAAAAGATTCTGGCAGAGATAAGGATCAATAGTCAATTGAATTAGTGATGTTCATGCTTGATCTCATATCCCAGCTCCTAATCCTTTAGTGATGTTATTTTTTCCTTGTCTAGTTTAGTTTTACCTAATTAGTAACCTTATACTTTTCCTCGTTGGATAGGCGTTGTTGATAAAGGTGACACAAACAGCAGAGAACGCAAAAAAAGCTGCTGCTCTTGATGAGGCCAAAAACAGTGAGTTGATGAAGAAGCTTGAGGATTCAGAGAAGAAGGCGGACGAACAACATATTTTAGTGCAGAGGTTCGTGAAAAAGATGCAGAAAATTTGGACAATTTTGGAACACTTAAGTAGATTTAAATGGAGTGTTCTTTTGTCTGTCTCCATCCCTTTTGAACCTTAGCTTTTGTACAATTTTGATGCCTACTGAAATTTAGTCATCTATCTTTTCTGAAAATTTGATTCTTATTTTTTGATTGTCGAAGCATGCAATTATGATGGTCAGAGTCTGCAACTTTACTTTTTGCCTTCTACTTCGCTTAACACCTGATTACTGAAATGTGTTCTGCTATTGTCACATTAAAAACGGAAGAGCGTTCTTAAGTGTTTTAAAGACCATATGATGAGACAACTTGACCATGAATGGGCTGTTATTAGACATTTTTATGACTTCTCAGTGGAAGTTTTAGGCATCAGCTGAGGCATATATTCAGAAGTGGTTTGGTAGAAAATAGATTCTGCTTTTGAACCCTGCATGAGATCCTTGCCGTTGATGGCACATCTCTTGTGTTCTCTTTAACAATAGGTCTTGCGACAGGGTTTTACTGAGATATTGTCAGATGTAATTGCCTACACGCGGGGTAAATGTACGACAAAATCTAGAGTTTGACCATGATCAGTTCCTGCTTCACAGGCTTGAAGAGAAGCTCTCTAATTTGGAATCAGAAAATCAGGTACTGCGCCAACAGGCACTCGTCATATCACCATCTGGCAAAGCTGTGTCTGTGAGATCAAAGACAACAATCATTCAGGTATGAAAGGAGCCCGATTTTAAATACTTATGTAACTAATATAGGAAAATCAACCTGCACTTTTTTTGTCCATTCCCAGAGAAATGCAGAAAACAGTACTGCTCTAAATGGAGAAGTTCGAAAAGCTCCGGTAAGATTGAGTTCTTGGTTGAGATAAGTGCTATACCTGCATATCAAAAGTGAAATTGTTTGGTCATATCTTTTGAAGGGACAGGATTCAGTACTTGCTCTCCCTCCTTCACGGGAACCTGAGACAGAGGAAAAGCCACAGAAATCTCTCAATGAGAAGCAGCAGGTTCGTATGTGTATTTCTTATGCATGTGTGAAGCAGGTTCTTCAATTTGATCAGCATGATTTTGCTAAACTTCTTATATATTCTCAAGTAGTCATTTGCATTTGCATTGATAATGTTTCTCATAGTATATTCTTCCATGCTGCAGGAAAATCAAGATATCCTTCTAAAGTGCATCTCTGAAGATCTAGGGTTCTCTGGGGGCAGGCCTGTTGCTGCTTGTCTCATATTTAAATGCCTTATGCACTGGAGGTCATTTGAAGTTGAGAGAACTGGTATTTTTGACCGTATCATTCAAACAATTGGGACAGCAATTGAGGTGCGCTACAGTAATTTTCCTCCAAGGAGAACATTTCTCAAATTGCTTTAGGATGAGCATGTGTTGATTCTGATTCAGTGTTAGTATAATGAAACAAACTATATGATTGATAACTTATGCCTTCTACTTAGCCCATCCGATTTCTTACTTAAGGTGCAGGATAACAACGATATATTGGCTTATTGGTTGTCCAATGCATCAACGTTGCTGCTACTATTACAGCGTACACTAAAAGCAAGTGGGGCAGCAAACTTGACTCCACAGCGGCGAAGGACATCAGCTTCTCTATTTGGAAGGGTGTCTCAAGTAAGTACACAAATTTCTCTCCCTTTGCTTAGCTTTCAACAAAGGCTTCAGATGTTTTCCTTTTGATTCCTTCGTTGTGTCTTCAATGAGAAAAAAGTTCTTTAGTCTTGAATAACTAATGTCAATGTATCACCAGAGCTTTTGGCCTAAAAAGGGTATCAAAACATAGCTTTGTGTTTGCTTTATATACCTTACGTATCCCCCCACATAATGGTTAGGCTTTTGGTTGGAAATTCTAACAACTACAAAGCCTCAGGGTCTACGAGGTTCTCCACAAAGTGTTGGGTTCTCATTTCTTAATGGTCGGATACTTGGTGGCACTGACGAATTGCGACAAGTTGAGGCCAAGTATCCAGCTTTGCTCTTCAAGCAGCAACTTACTGCTTTTCTGGAGAAGATATATGGACTGATTAGAGATAATCTGAAGAAAGAGATCTCGCCCTTGCTGGGACAATGTATTCAGGTAATCCCTGATTCTTCCTTCGTCGCAACAAGCTACCATGGGATTGGCTATCCCCCTTGTGGAGTCTCCTGTGATAAATAATTTTCTGTCACTTCCAAAATCTCATTTAGATTTCTTTGAGCATACTAGTTTATTAACTTTGTGTTTGACTAAGGGAGCCCGGTTATCAAACGATATTCTTTGCGTATGAGAATTTCTGGCTGCTACATCATATGATGCTCTAATGGAACTTGGTAGTCCAAGGAGCAACATAAATAACATGTGTGTTAGAGTAATTATATGTTAAACCACATCTTCATCTAATAGCTTAAGCTTTTAGAATAGTTGGTATCAGAGCAAAGTGTTGTCCGCGTATGTGAGAGCATCCCCCCTTCCCCCCACCTCCCCCCCCACAATAGTTAAATTCCATGTGCCGCTTGTAATCCGGTTGGCACGTGAGAGAATGTGTTGAAGTTGTCTCACATTGCCCGATAAATATGTCCACGCTTGGTATTAGGCAACAAAGATCAGACTAATCTTGAGGGGGAGTGCTAGAGTAATTAAATATTAAATCACGTTTTCATCTAATAGCTTTAAGCTTTTAGAACAGGTGGTAGTCCACAAAATCTCACAAGAAAGACATTGTCAACTATTTTAAAAGCTTAAGTTGCTATATGAAGTCATTATTTAATATTTAAATATTTTATCAATTCTCAATTAGATCTTTTTGTTTAAACAAATCAAAATTCGTCTTTGCAACTGTTGATGCACGGCCTGAATAGTGTTTAGCGAATACTGTCAACTTATGGCGAACAAAAAAGTTCAAAGGCATTTAGAGTCAACTTAACCAAGTTTCAGTGAGTCATGAGCAGTAATGTCTATGCTATAGTCTCTGCGTATTTTAACATAGCCCTCCCCTGTAACTAAGAAGTACTTTTTGCAAAGTGTAGGCACCTAGAACATCGCGTGCCAGCATGGTGAAGGGGCGTTCTCAGGCCAATGCTGCCGCTCTTCAAGCTTTAATTGCTCATTGGAAAAGTATTGTGAACAGCCTAAACAATTGCTTGAAGACGATGAGAGCCAATTATGTGGGTGACATTTTCAACTTAGATGTCTTGAGATGCTGTCTTAAAGGCATAAACTGCTTGAATTTTTTTGTATGTGCAGGTTCCGGCATTAATTGTCCGAAAGATTTTCACTCAGATATTTTCATTTATTAATGTCCAATTATTTAACAGGTAGGTGCCAATGCTCAATCCTGACCTGTTCCCTGTAACTATCAAAAAACTTAGACTGCATGTAGTGACGATTGAAAACCCATATTTGCAGTCTTCTTTTGAGGCGTGAATGTTGCTCCTTTAGCAATGGGGAGTATGTAAAAACAGGGCTGGCTGAGTTAGAGCAGTGGTGCCATGATGCAACCGAGGAGGTGAATATTCAAGACTTCAGCATTTTTGTTTTTTTAGTTTTCCGAGAATTCTATGATGACATCACTCTACATTCAGTTTGTAGGATCAGCTTTGGATGAATTAAAGCACATCAGACAGGCAGTTGGCTTCCTGGTTGGTTCATGTCTAATATTATTGAGAAGTTCAATTTTCTGTCAATCATACTGACTTGGTTTAGAAATTTAATTTTCTGTGGAATTAGGTCATACATCAAAAACCAAAAAAGAGCTTGAAAGAGATAACCAATGATCTTTGCCCTGTGAGTACCTCTACCTGACGACCTACTCCAATCTCTCTCTCTCTCTCTCTCTCTCTCTCTCTCTCTCTCTCTCTCTGATGACACTTGGCATTTTTTTCAGGTTCTTAGCATTCAGCAATTATACAGGATCAGTACAATGTACTGGGATGACAAATATGGCACCCATAGTGTATCAACAGATGTAAGTTTTGTGCTCGAGACATATTTCATATCTAGTTTGTCTTTTTTTTTTTGTTTCAGGATTTTAAGTTTAGGCTAAATAAACTACGGGAATTTTCAGATGACCTTATTGGTTCTTGGGTTTAATCCGAAAAGGTTGTTGCTATAGTTTTCATTAGTTTGTCGTATGCTTTACGATGGGAACTGGCCATCTTGCTTTTACGGGTCTTAATTTACTGATTTCATACGTCCTGCACTAGGACTGATATTTCACTCTTGAATCTGCTCTGGCAGGTCATTTCAACCATGAGAGTTTTGATGACAGAAGATTCCAACAATGCCGTAAGCAGTTCTTTCCTTTTGGATGATGATTCGAGGTACCAAGACAGCCTCCAACTGGCACACATGCCTCGCACAATCCATCCTTAATTTCTTCTCTCATTCTTGTTGTGGTTAAGACGTGTGCTTCTTGTGCAGCATACCGTTCACGGTGGAAGAAATTTCAAAGTCAATCGAACCAATCGAAGTGCCTGAAATTGAACCTCCACCTCTAATTAGTGCGAATTCAGGCTTTACATTCTTGCTACAACGTGCAGAATGATTTATATTTCCTTTCACGAGGCAGCTCTTCCACCGCAAGATTGCTTCTGCTTCGTAAATGTAAATACCGTCATAGCTCTTTTGTACATGCATTCTTTTAATTTTTGAAAAAAGCTTGGGTTGGTGTCCACCGCTCAGGTTATGGGCTATCTTTTGTTTAGTTAGGCGGCAACAGCGGCGGGTTTTTGGTCGCTGCTGGTTCATACCAGTGTCTGTACCATACGTGTAGCTCTTGATATTTTAAAGATGGTCAAATATATTTCTTTGTATATTGTGCTTCATAGCAATCCATTTTTATATTTGTACCATAAAGAGTAATGTTTAGCTTCGTTACCGGTTGAGTACAATTTCTCGATCGAGGCTCTATGGATTAATGACTCGAATTAGAGATGGTATGAGATAGATCTTCTTGCCACTAAATCATCTGTTGTACTAAGGTGGCCGGAGAAAGGAAACCTTGAAAAGGCTTGGCCACCACACTTTGGTTAAGATTGTTCAAGTAGAGTCACTGAGGATCATAAAATACTGAAGATGGATCTAGAAATCTGTAAGAAAAATTGCCAAATAATTTATAAATTTATTGTAATTTTGTTAATTTAATCTTAGATTTTTTTTTCAATTTTTTTTGGTGGAATTTTTTTTGCCAATTGAATGCTGAATCTTTTGCAATTATACCAATTTAATGCATTTTGTCTGTCGACATTGATAATTTAGTAGTGTTTTTTTATTTACTATATTTCTTATTTTTTTTTCTCTTTCTTCTATTTTCTTGCGTACTTTCCTTACCTACTATGCTCTCTGGTCGGCGAACTTTGGCGATTTGCGGGTAAAGGCGGTCATGGCAAGGCGGCCCTTGCCTGCAGCCTCCATGGCATCGCGCAACCTGGGCGAGGCCGGTCAAAGGCTGCTAAGCACTCACCGGCAGCCGGAGAGCACTTTGCGACCCTTGTTCAATGGCCGGTGAACTCCGACGACCCGTCCAAAGCTCCCTGGCCAAGGTACAATAGGTAAGGAAAGTATGTAAGGAAAATAAAAGAAAAAGAAAAAAAATAAAAAAGAAAAAATATTATTAAAGATATCCACGTTAGCATCGGTTGGCAAAGTGGACTGAATTGACATGATTGCAAAATGTTTGACTCAAATGGAAAACAAAAAAAAAAAGATTGAATTGACAAAATGACAATAAGTTTAAAACTCTTTTTATGATAATTTTCTCAATTAGTTTATCGGCCGGCAAAGTGGTCCGTAGCATGGCTTGATTCACAAACAACATATATAATCTACTTTTTCTTTTGTGGAAAAGAGAACTGCTGAACTACTTATTTAACTGTGGAATTATGAATTATGATGTAGTTTCTGTATGATCCACCCGTAGTTTCTAGCCACAACACATACTGAGGACAGGGAAGTGAACTTCATGTTCATTTATAACTGTCTGCGTGAGTACGCCTTTTAGATGATATTTTCCCTGCAGAACTGTTCTGCTATTTTCATTGACTCTGCCGACAGAGTTACATTTCTTTTCCTTGCCCCATGTAATGGGCCCTATAGGCGTCTTCTCCTTGAAACAGAGCAGATTGTTTATTTGGGAATTGCCTTGCAGCTTGCTTTACTTTTGTACTAATATGGACCACTGCTGAAGTAGTTTCCACTTATTAGTTCGGAAAGTTGCTTGTAATGAACTCTGCCGCAAAGGAACTTGACTTGCCCTGGAATTGATTTGGAGGGTCAAGATTCCCTTATGAGTTGCCTTCTCCAAATGGGAAGCTGTATGAGAGAGTACTCTTAGCAACCGACAACCTTAAGAATAGAAGTCTCGAACTCAAATAGATACTTTCCCTTTACAAGATTCATCACACCCTTATTCATTGCTGTGGTCAAGACTTCTTAGGATTGATGTGTTGGAACTTTTAGGCATTTATTTGGTCGAGGTTTCTATGGTTTAGAAGAACTCTGGGTTAGGAAAGCACTTGTTTTGTACATAAAAGAAGAGAGAAGACAGTTACTTTCTACTATTCCTTTTGCGACTCAGTTGAAGAGAGAGATTTGAAGGTGCTTGAGAGATAAGGTTCTTGATGTACAGAATAGATTGCAGGTTTTGAAGTTTTGGTTACTGAATTACCACTGTTCAGGTTAGAAAGTTTTTTCAAAGTGGTAGATTCTTGTCCTTTGTAAATTTATTTTGCTCTTGGCATTGTTCTCACATGATTTTTCATTCACCTGCCGAATCCTGACATCGAGATTGGCATAATCTGAAAAGAACGATTGATGCTCGATACAATGTCGAAGCAATCGACAACATAAATCTGTCCTCTATCAGAAATGATATCATGATATTGACATTTATGATCCCCAAATCAATCAAAACCAGCGTCTCCATATTTCCAACATTTCAGCCACCATGTTCTTTCAAAAAGTAATACGAATGAAATATCTTCTATAGGAGCCCAAGGAGAATCGAGAATCATCATTACCTTCCCCTCCTCCGTAAAATTTCTTTTTTCATCCCAGATTTTGAAAAAACATTCTAAGCAAATGTGAGAGAACGCTGACCTCTTGTTCCTTCGAACTTTTTGACCTTTGATCAATCGGGGGTAACAAAAGTTCGCTAGAGTCGACGGCGCTGCTAGATACATCGCTCGCTAAAACAAGTAGGCCCAACCATTTGCGATGTGGAATGGTAAGATGTCGGAAGATGGTACATAGGAACACCATGACGAACAGACACTGCGAAATCGGTTCACGTCCATGTGCGCAACCAACTTTCTCCTGATCATTGTGTTAGTGTTCTTCCCTAAGAACCAATTAAGGTTGATACTCTAACATTAGTTGTGGATTAAGTTGTGTCGAAAAACCGACCTTCATTATACTTAGGTAGTCATAATGTATTGCTAAAGACCGCTTATGGCTTGTGGGCCAAAAGATTTTTGAGCACACTGCTAATGTCTAGTGAACCTACATGGCCGCACACAATAGCAAACTGATTTAATATTTTCTTTGCGCATTAATTTACTTAATAAGTAGATCTTAATTTATTATCATATTACGAATATCTACACGATTGTACGCGTTATGAGATAACGATTAAATACATGGTCGAGTGGATGGTTTAGAGTACGTCGTGGGCCCAAGCTGTTAAGTCGTGGGGCCCAAATCGCAAAACATGGGTTATGAGCAAAAACCCTAAAGATACCTCGGACTTTATGAAAGCATGATCTCGATCGCAAAAGTGGCAGAGAAACGTTCTCTGTTGATAGGTCTTCGAGAGAGTCTCAAAGAGAAAAGTCGATCCGCAATAGTAACTCCAAGATCTGAAAGCTAGTACATGGATCGTTGGAGATCTCAGTTCGTATATGTGGATACTAATAGAGGCGCAACACTTGGGGCACTAATCCAGACACAACCGACTGTCTATTTGTCACCAATAGCAAAAGGTACATCTTGAATCTTTTCTGATTTCAATATACACATGGATCATGTTCTAGAGTTTCGATCTGCTGCGTTTTGATAACTAGGAAATTCAATAGTGGTAGCAGAGCTGCTTGTGTTATATCGAAGTTGAATAGAAAATCCTAATTGTCAATATATGTGATGTATGCATGAAATGATTCTGAATTAGGGTTAGATGAATCGGGAACACGAATTGTTATGGATTAATGTAATTGATCCAGAGGCATCTGTTACGAATTCTGTTTAGGGTTCTGAGAAGAAACAAAGCATGGACGGCCTTAGGGATGATTTAGTTGAAATCGCCCACCCTAGCAGTGTCGATTCAAGGGGATGGATAGTTTTCTGAGAAAACAAAATTGAGAATTCTATTTAGGTTTCGGGGGCGCTGCCCCCGAACCCATGTAAGACCACAGTAAGGGGCTCTGCCCCTTGACTCCGCGAAGGGCGCTGCCCATCAAACTTAGCAAGGGGGCGCAGCCCCTGTATGGAATTGTTTGCTCCAAGTATAATTGATGTACCTTGTTACGATAATTGATGTACCTTTGTTTTATGTTGATAACATACATACATTCATAACTAAATAAACATTGAAAAATTCCTGATAAAATTAAGTAATAATATGATGCCTTTCCAATTATATACCTATCAAGACTTGAATAGTCAAAAGACGGGTTTGCCAAAGTAGAGTGTCTTTAACTATTTGAATAAGATAAGATGTATAATGGTTATCCAGAAATCAATATTGGTTTACTTACAAGACTATCAAAATGGTTTTGGGCCTTGAGGTATAGAATTTGGGGATAAAATATGAGATGTCAATCCCAATAATTAAGAGTTGTATTCGATATAATTGACAAAGAGTTGTTTACCTAAATAACTAAGTCTTGAGCGGTAAGCCAAAATTTACTCGAGTCTTGAAGAAATATGGATCTTGGTCCACTATACTTATAAGGATACATTTTATAAAAGTATAGAGGGAGTTAATTATAAATTATATTAACGAACAATTCACTTTACATATTTGTTGTAGAAAATGTCAAATACTTATGCATCAAGTTTTTCACTACGTTCGGTCCTTGAGAAGTACAAATTGAATTGTTCAAACTTCTTGGACTAGTATAGAAGCTTGATAATTATTCTCAAGTAGGAGAAAAAGGATTATGTCCTAGAGAAACCACTCCCCCAGAAGGCACCTACTTCCAATGCTCCACACGCTGAAAGAAATTCTTACCAGAAGCATAAAGATGATGCATTGGATGCATCTTGTCTAATGCTAGCTACCATGAACTCAGACCTTCAGAAGCAGCTTGAGATACCTATGATATGATCATGAACTTGAAAAATTTATTTCAAGGGGAGGCATGCACTGAAAGGTACCAGAAGGTAAATGCCTTAATTGTGTGCAAGCTAGCAAGTGAGAGCTCGGTTAACCCACATGCCATAAAGATAATAGGTCATATTGAAAACCTGAAGCGACTGAGCTCTCCCATTAGTCAAGAGTTGGCTACTAACATTATTTTTCAGTTACTACCTCATGATTATGGTACGTTTATTATGAACTATAACATACATAATCTGAATAAAACTTTGACTGAATTGCACGGGATGCTCAAAACTGCTGAGCAAAACATCAGGAAGTACCCTACCTCGAATGTTCCCATGATTCAAAAGGGGAAAGGCTTTAAGAAGTTAGTATGGTCAAGGATAAGGGCAAAGACATTAAGCCTAAATCCAAATCCAAGACCAAAACGGGTCTGACTGCTGATGTTGTCTGCTTCCATTGTGGTAACAAGGGACACTGGAAGAGAAATTGCAAGAAATATTTGGAGGGTTTGAAGAAGAAGGGAAGTGAGACTTCCACTTCAAGTATTTATGTTATAGAATTAAATGTTAATACTAGTTCTACTTCATGAGTATTAGATACCGGCATTTGTATGAATGTGCATGGACTGAAACGAAGTAGAACACTAGTAAAAGGTGAATTGAAATTACGCATTGGAAATGGAGCAATAGTTGCTGCATTAGCCGTAAGAACATATGATGTAGCTTTGCTTTCTGGCATGATTTTAGAATTGAATAATTGCTACTATGTACTTGCTATATGCATGAATATTATTTTTATTTCTTGTTTGGACAATGAAGGTTTCTGTTTTGATATAAAGAATAATATTTGTTCATTTTATCTTAATGGATTGTTTTATGACGGTGCCCATATTGTGGATGAAATGTATGTTCTGAATCTTGATGTGCCAATTTATAATATAAATACAAAAACATTTAAATCTAATGATTTGAATCCGACCTACCATGGCATTGTTGATTAGGTCACGTAAATGAGAAAAGAATTCATAGGCTCCGTAGCGATGAGCTATTAAATTCATTTGATTTTGAATCATATGGTACGTATGAATCTTATTTAGTTGGCAAAATGATAAAAGATGCTTTTACTAATCAAAGTGAGAACCTAAAAGAATTGTTGGCCATTATACATACTAATGTGTGTGTGGACCACTAAGTTCTTCAGCCAAAGTATGTTATCAATACTTCGTTACATTTACTGATGATTTCAATAGTATGGATATGTTTATTTGATGAAACATAAATTTGAGTCTTTTGAAAAGTTCAAGGAATTTTAGAATGAAGTACAAAATTAACTTGGTAAGAATTTCAAGGCTCTTCGATCTGATCGAGGAGGAGAATATATAATCCAAGAGTTCAATGACCATCTCAAGGAGTGTGGAATTATTTCACAACTTACTCTCCTGGAATACCACAGTGCAATGGTGTCTCTGAGAGGAGAAATCGAATTTTGTTAAATATGGTTCAATCAATGATGAGTCATTCAGATCGTTCGTTATTTTTCTGGGGATATGCACTCGAGACAGCTGCGTTCACACTGAATAAAATTTCATTAAAAACTGTAGAGAAGACACCATATGAGATGTAGACAGAAAAAGTTTTTAGTATGACTTTTCTAAAGATTTGGGGCCGCGAAACTTAAGTAAAACGTTTACTTTCTGATAAGGCTAGGCCCTAATCTGATAAATGCTTCTTTGTGGGATATCCTAAGGAAACAAAAGGATATTACTTTTACAACCGATCAGAGAACAAAGTGCTTGTTGTTCGAAATAATGTCTTTTTAGAGAAAGAATTTCTTAATAAAGGAACCAGTGAGAGTAAGGTAAATATCGAAGAAGTTATTGTGCCACAAGAGAGTGTTCCAGTTCATAAGGAACCTCAATTAGATCTACGAAGAGTTGTAGAGTCTATTTCAGTGGTACCTATAGTTCGTAGGTCTAAAAGAACACATCGTGAGCCTATGATATATGGTTTCATGTAACAAAACATTGTCATCTATTGTTAATAGAAAATGACGAATCTACGAATTATACAGAATCTATGAGAGGCCTAGACTCCGAGAAATAGCTTTAGGACATGAAATCCGAAATGGACTCAATATATCAAAACAAAATTTGGACTTTGATTGATCCACCTGAAGGTGTCAAATCTATAGGGTGCAAGTGAGTTTTCAAGAAGAAAACTAATATAGATGGAAAGGTTCACATGCATAAAGCACGGCTAGTAGCTAAAGGTTTTAAACAAACTCATGTTGTTGACTATGACAAGACCCTTTCACCAGTGGCCATGCTTAAGTTCATTGGGATTATCCTAGCATTTGCCGCATATTATGACTATGAAATATGACAAATGAATGTAAAGACATCTTTCCTTAATGGAAACCTAAAGGATGATGTGTATACGACACAACCTGAAGGCTTTTACATCACCAGACAACGCTGGGAAGATATGCAAGATTCAACGTTCTATCTATGGATTGAAGCAGGCATCACGGAGTTGGAATTTTCATTTCGATGAAACTGTCAAAGAGTTTGGCTTCATCTGAAATAAAGAAGAAGCTTTTGTATACAAGAAATGTAGTGGGAGCGCAATTGTGTTTCTAGTGTTGTATGCGGATGACCTACTACTCATTGGAAATGACATTCCTATGCTTCAATTAGTTAAGACATGACTAGAAAAATGTTTCTCCATGAAGTACATGAGAGAGACAAACTATATCTTGGGGATCAGTATCTGTAGAGATAGATCAAAGAGACTTATTGGATTGAGTCAAAATACATACGTTGACAAAGTCATCAATCGGTTTAATATGCAAGAATTCTCCTGATCACACATGGAATAACTTTTAGCAAGACTCAGTGTCATTTGACATAAGATGAACGAGACCGAATGAGTAGAATTCCTTATGCATTAGCTGTAGGATCCATCATGTATGTCGTGTTGTACACTCGTCTTGATGTTTCTTATACATTGAGCATGACAAGCAGATACTATTCAGATCTAGGAGAACCTCATGGGATAACTGTAAAAAATATCCTTAAGTACTTGAAAAGAACTAAGGATTTATTCTTAGTCTATGGAGGTGAGGAACACATCACTGTAAGTGGTTACACTGATGCTAATTTCCAAACAGATAAAGACGACCTTCAATCGTAGTCTAGGTTTGTCTTTTACATGAATGGTGGAGCGGTGTGCTGGAAGAGTTCCAAGCAGGACACTATTGCAGATTCTACGACAGAAGTTGAGTATATTGCTGTTTCAGAAGCATCAAAGGAAGCTACATGGATTCGAAAGTTCATAAAAGAACTGAGAATCAGTCCCATTGATTCGAATCCAGTGGACCTCTATTGTGACAACAATAGGGCCATAGCTTTGGTTAAAAAGCCTAGGTCTCACCAGAAGACCAAACACATACTAATGAAGTATCACTCCATTCGAGAATTCATTGAAAGAGGCCATGTCAAAATGTGTAAATTTGCAACGGAGTTAAATGTAGCTGATCCGTTGATAAAGGCTCTTTCATGACCTAAGCATGAGCGTCATTGTAACGCTTTAGGCCTTATACACATTAGTGATCGGACTTGATATGAGTGGGAGTATATGTAATATACATTTTCATTGTTCATTAATAAAACATATGTTATATTTGAATTTGATTTAATATGAGTATATGATTGAATGCGAAATCTTTGTCCCGTGAATATTGAACATCCTTAATAGAAGATCAAATACGTGATTTGATCGTGAAACTTTATTAATAGAATGAATATTAATAATCTAAATGTCACTAGTCAATTATCATTATGCATTGAGACGCCAATGGTGCTTGAGACTTGTATGTAAGTCAACCGATGATCAAGTTTCACGGGTCATGAATATAGAGATAAAAAGTTGATCACATGGAATACATGTTAGAAAATATTGTATTGGACAGATCTGCTATTATAATACTGTAGGATTATTATATGATGTCATTAGTGTTTATCATTACAGTTATAGAGCATAGCCCTTTGACCTGAGTCTGCCATGGTTTCCTAGACATGGATTGACATGCTTTAATATCACCAAACGTCAGTCGTAACTGGTGATTATAAAGATAATGGCTGAGCATGTCATGAATCATGCTTACGGATGTGAGTAGATATGATGTGATTTGTCTCTCTCATATAACAAGAGTATGATATCATGACCTCCTATAGAGTTTAGATTGTGAAATGCATGACCATGTTCAAGTGAGTTGAAAAGTCAACTACTTGGTTTGACAGTCTAGTTGCGGTATTAGGAAAATGAGTTTGAGCTATATAAGGATGACACTTGTACTGTCTTATGCTTAACTCGGATATCAAGTGACAAAGTGATTTAGTTTGTATAATTAGTTCTAGTGCAAGTGGGAGATTGCTAATGGTTTGTCCTAAGAACCAATTAAAGTTGATGTTCTTACATTAATTATGGATTAGGTTGTGTCGGAAAATCGACCTTCACTATATTTAGGTAGTCATAATGTTTTGCTAGAGATCGCTTATGACTTATGGGTTAAAAGAGTTTTGAGCACACTGCTAATGTCTAGTGAACCTACAGGGTCATAAATAATAACGGACTGATTTAATATTTTTTTTTTTGCGCCTTGATCTACTTAAGAAGTAGATCTTAATTTATTCTCATATTATGAATATCAACACGATTATGCGTGTTGTGAGGTAACGATTAAATGCACGATCGAGTGGACGGTTTAGAGGCCGTCGTAGGCCCAAGTCGTTAAGTCGTGGGTCCAAATCGCGAAATGTAGGTTGTGAGTAAAAACCCAAGAGACGCCTCAGACCTTGTGAGAGTATGATCCTGATCGCAAAAGTGGTAGAGAACTGGTCTCTCTTGGTAGGTTTTCGAAAGAGACTCAAAGAGAAAAGACGATCCGCAAGAGAAACTCTAAGATCTGAAAGCTATTACTTGGATCGTTGGAGATCTCAGTTCGTATGTGTAGATACCGGTAGAGGCGCAACACTTGGTGCGCTAATCCAGACACAACCGACTGTCCATTTGTCGCTGATCGCAAAATGTACGTCTTGAATCTTTTTTGATTTCGATATACACATGAATCATGCTCTAGAATTTCGTTCCGCTGCGTTTGACAACTAGGAAATTCAACACGTCACCCATAACTCCAACGGGAGTTCCGACCACGGTGCAGCTCTCTCCCCCGTAGGACGTATCGTCATCACTAAACGTCTCATCATCACATGACGCCTCTCCATCGCAAGTTGGTTTGGCGATCGCCGAGAGAAGCGAGGAGAGGCAAATGAGCTCGAGATTTCGATCGGAAGATGGTGGAGTTTAAGGGAAAAAACGATGGCCGTTTTGCAGAATGGTGCGTGAGAGTAAGTTGCTAGACTAATTTTAAAGATTACGCTGGCCTCTGGCGACTCTATTAGACTGTTACTCTTGCTTTTCTTTCGACTTCAACCTTGTCCTTCCCCGATTGTTACTCCTGCACTTTTTTCCCCATTATTTTCGCTTTTCCACTTAATTTTGCTCATTTTAAGAGATCTTATTAAATAATATTAAGTATCACACACGCGTCCGGAGAGAGAAACAATACTTGGCCAAAAAGAATGCAACATTGCTAAGATTCCATATCTGATGTCACTCTCCCGTTTTTGATTTAGGCAAAAAAAAACCTTGAATAATCATCCAAACCAGGATTCTCGCCAAACCAAAATATCGATCCACCATAAGGATTTGTCCGCCAGACACCAGCACATAATTTCATCCACTATCTATATAGACAGCCATGCAAACATAACCATTGCAAAAAGAGAATCAAATCGGAGGTGAGATAGCCGTGATCTGATTAGAACGGCTAATGCTCGACACAATGCCGAAGCAATCAACAATATAAATCTTCTTTCTGTAAGAAATGATATCATAGTATTGGCATTTGAGATCATGCAAATCACTCAAACCCGCATCTCCATATTTCTAACGCTTGAACCGTCATGTTCTTTAAAAAGCACTACGAACAAAATCTCTAGGAGCCCAAGGAGAATCGGAAATCATCGTTATCTTCCCCTCTTCCGCAAAATTTCTTTCTTCATCAAAGATTATAAAAAAAGGTTCGAAGCAAATATGAGATAACGTGGACCTTCTGTAATCCAAAACATGATTGCAAGGGAACCATACTCCTATGAACAGTGGAAGGAGCCAAACTGTTCCGCCGAACTCTTCGACCATGATCAATCGTTTGCAACACAAGTCCGACGGAGTCGTCGGCGCTACTAGATACTTCGTCCGCTGAGACAAGTAGGCCCGACTATTTGCGATGTGGAATGTTGAGATGTCGGGAGATGGCACACGGGAATGCCTTGGCGAACAAACGCTGGGAAACTGCTTCACGTCCATGCGTGCACCCACCTTTCTCCCAATTCTAACCCATAACTCCAACGCGCCGCTCTCTCTCTCGGAAGACGTCATGTCATCACAAGACGTCTCCTCATCACATGACGACTCCTCATTGCAAGACGATCTGGAGATCGTCAAGAGAAACAAGGAGAGGCAAATGTGCTCAAGCTTTGGATCGAAAGGCGTTTAAAGGGGAAAAAGCGATGATCTTTTTGTAGAACGGTGTATGAGAGTAAGTGAATATTGCTAGGCTGTTTTTCAAGATTGCGTTGGTAATTGGCAACTCGGTTAGACTATTACTCTTACTTTTCTTCCGAATCTACCCTTGCCCTTCTTCGATTATTACTCCTCCGTTTTTTTCCATTATTTTCGATTTTTCACTTAATTTTGCTCATTTTAAGTGATCTTATTAACTAATATTATGTATTACACACGCGTCCAGAGAAATGAAAAGTACTCGGCCAGAAAGAATACAACACTGCCAAGATTTCATATCTAACGAAGCAATCAACAACATAAATCTTCCCTATGTAAGAAATGATATCATGATATTGGTATTTGGGACACCCTAAATAACTCAAACCCGCGTCTTCATATTTCCAATGCTTCAACCGCCATGTTTATTCAAAAAACACAACGAACGATTTCTCTTCTATAGAAGCCCAAGGAGAATCGGGAATCATCACTACCTTTTCATCCTTCGCAAAATTTATTTCTTCATCCCGACAAAACATTCTAAGCAAATGTGAGAGAATGCCGATCTCTTGTGATCCAAAACATGCGTACTCCTATGAACAGTGAAAATGAGCCAACTTCGACCTTAATCAATTGAGGGCAACACAAGTCTGCGGAGCCATCAGCGTTGATAGATACCCCATGCGTTGACACAAGTAGGCCCGATCATTTGCGACGTGGAATAGTAAGATGTTGAGAGATGGTACACAAGAACGCCATAACGAATAGACCTATGAAACCGGTTCAGGTCCATGTGCACATCCACCTTTCTCCCGATCCTCACCCATAACTTCAATGGGTGTTTCGACCACGGGGCCGCTCTCTTCCTCGCAGGATGTCTCGTCATCACGAGACGTCTCCTCATTGCAAGACGGTCTGGTGATAGCCGAGAGAAACGAGGAGAGGCAAATGTGCTCGAGATTTCGATCTGAAGACAGCAGAGTATGAAGGGAAAAAAGAGATGGCCATTTGCACAACGGTGAGTGAGAGTAAGTGAGCGGTGCTAGGCTGTTTTTCAAAATTGCGTTGGTCATTGGCGATTCTATTAGACTTTTACTCCTACTTTTCTTCCAAATCTACCCTTGTCCTTCTCCAATTATTACTCCTCCACTTTTTTTCCTTTTTTTTTTGGCTTTTTCACTTAATTTTGCTCATTTTAAGTGATCTTATTAACTAATATTAAGTATCACACACGTGTCCGGAGAAAGGAACAGTACTCCGCCAAAAAAAAAATGACATCGTCAAGATTTCATATCTGGCGCCACTCTTCTTTGATTGAGGGGGGAAACCTAGAAATGATCATCCAAATCAGGGAGTCTCATCAAACCGAAATATCAATTCACCATATGGATTTGTCTGCCAGACTTTAACAGATACTTTCGTTCATCACCTGTGCAGCCAGCCATGCAAGCATAGCCATTACAAAAATATCTACAATCCATATGAGCGTGATTAGAAAAGAACGGCTGATGCTTGACATAATGCCGAAGCAATCAACAACATAAATTTGCCCTCTGTAAGAAATGATATCATAGTATTGGTATTTGGGATCCCCTAAATCACTCAAAACCCGCATCTCCATATTTTCAACACTTAATCCGACATGTTATTTCAAAAAGCACTATGAAGGAAATCTCTTTTATATGAGCCCAAGGAGAATTGGAATCATCATTACCTTCCCCTCCCCCACAAAATTTCTTTCTTCATCCCAGATTCTGAAAAAACATTCTAAGCAAATGTGCGAGAATGCCGAACTCCTGTGATTCAAAACATGATTACAAGGGATCCATAATCATGTGAAAAGTTGAAGGAGGTGAACTGTTTCTCCGAACTCTTCGGCCTTGATCAATTGAAGGCAACACAAGTCCGCCGGAGCCGTCGGCGCTGCTCGATACACCGTGTGTTGAGATAAGTAGGCCGGACCATTTGCAATGTGGAATGGTAAGATATCGTGAAATGGTACAGAATAAGGCCATGATAAACATACGCTGCGAAATCAATTCACGTCCATACGTACATCCACTTTCTCCTAATCATCGCCCATAACTCCAATGGGAGTTCCGACCAAGTGCCGCTCTCTCCCCCGCAGGACGTCTTGTCATCACAAGACGTCTCATCATTACATGGCTTCTCCTCATCGCAAGATGGTTTGGGAATCGCTAGAGAAGCGAAGAGAGGCAAATGAGCTCGAGATTTCGATAGAAAGACGGCAGATTTGAAGGGGAAAAAGCTATCGCCGTTTTGCAGAACGGTGGGTGAGAGTAAGTGAACGTTGCAAGACTATTTTTCAAGATTGCGTTGGCCATTGGCGACTCTATTAGACTCTTACTACTACTTTTCTTCCAAATCTAACAATGTCCTTCTCCGATTATTTTTCCCCCATTTTTCCCCATTATTTTTTTTTTCACTGAATTTTGCTCAGTTTAAGTGATCTTATTAACTAATATTAAGTATTACACACCCTTCCGGAGAGAGGAATAGTACTTGGCCAGAAAGAAAGCAATATTGCGAAGATTACGTATATGACACCACTTTCCCTATTTTTTATGCAAGCAAAAAACATCATCCAAACCAGGGAGTCTCATCAAACCAAAATATCGATCCACCAAATGTATTTGTTTGCCATATTCCAGCACATACTTTCATCCACAACCTGTGCAACGAGTCGCACATGCATAGCCCTTGAAAGAAGAGATACAAACTAGAGGTGAGATGAGAATTTGATGCTTGACACAATGCCGAAGCAATCAACAACATTAATCTTGCTGATGTTGGAAACAATATGCATTTGGGATCCCCAAAATCACTCAAACTCTCGTCTCAATATTTCCAACGCTTCACCCGTGTTGACTCCTAGTTTTTTACCAGTTTTTTTCAGTCTTATTTTGAAAAATCATAAAAAAAATCCATAAAAATTTGAAAAATTATAAAATCAACTTTGGTAGCCTTGGCCAAGCCTAAGGAAACATTTTTGAACAAAAAATAATTTTCCTTATTTTTCATATTTTTTAGTATTTTCGAAAAATAGAAAAATAGATGAAAAATCCGCAAAAATAGCATTCGAGGTCACAAAAATATGAAAAAATGTTCTATATTTTTATTTTAATTTCCTTGCCATGTTGACCTTATCAAAAGTCGAAATCCAAGTTTAACTTTGTGTGTTTCTTTGTAACACAGGATTGAATTTGTCAAAAAAATATGTTTTGAGTTTTTTAATTTACAATTTTGGCATTTTGAGAGTTTTGACATTCAATCTAATTGTCCTGAATTGCAATTTATCCCAAATTTTCACCAAAGTTGTCCAATTGCATGAATTGAGCAAAATTGCATACTTTTATTGCAATTTAGTCCCCGAATTTGGAAAAAAAATGAAATTACTTTTATTCTAAGGGCTATCATGAATGAATGAACACTGACCCATAGGTTTTTAACCTTTCTGAATCCATTGATGGGGTCAATTTGACCCGATTTGGTCATTTAGGACTTTAATTGAGCACATTTCATATTTGGGTTAAATTTGAAATTTGGGGTTTTTGTCTTAATTTGAACAAATGCTTCACAAAAATCACATTCCTAGATAAATTCCATGCCGTGGAATCATATTATCGAGTCAATTTTATGATATATGCTTATCTGGGCACCCAATTTGAACAAAAATTTGAACCGATTCAACTGGGTCGGGTTGACTGACCCAATCAACCCGTTGACCAAAATTGGTCATGAGCAAAAACGCTCTCTACTTGCTCTTCTTCTTGGGGGTGGACAGGAGATTAAGAAAAAATGAGAGCCAAAGGACAACGCAAAAGAGGAGATGCCCAGTCGACGATCTTACTGAGGCCACATCTCCACGCTTTCCCGACGATATCCAACTGGCCATAACTGGCGTCACACGTGCGAGTCTGGCTTGGACTACTTGTAACAAAACCGGCGACCTGAATAAAAGAGGTGAGAGGTTGGATTCAGTTCGAGGCAGGAGAGTCAGTTCAGGGATTCTAAGATTGAGAGAGAGAGAGAGAGAGATAGAGATGATTGTCTGCCATTGAAGGAGCTTGGAGCCGAGAACTTTAGAGGTTTGACCAGTACATTCCAAGCTTCGCCAAGCCATGCCGTCACCATCCGCAGCTTCATCTCGGTCTTGCGAACACAACGAACTAACTTGTTGGTCAGTTTATCGCAGAAAAAGGTGCAGACCTCTCTCGAACTCCATCTTAGCTTCCCATGGCAACTTGATATTCTGTGGATCATCTTACGCGATATCGATTCCGATCTGTTCCTCATGCTTTACTGACCATTTTCCATCTCGTTTTCTGCATTTTCATCCAGTATTTTCTTCGATCGACCCCCAACTCTCTCCAATCGGTCGCAAGTTCCATGGCTCTTTTTGGACCAAATCGAAGCTCACCGACGGCCAGGTAAGTCTTCTCAACCCTCTGTGATGCTTCCTAATCTGTTTGTTTAGCCAAGTAACGCTAGAAATGGCTAGGATGAGTAGTCGCCGGAGCTTATCTTCGGTCGGAGATAGCACATGAATGAGATGTGATTCTGCTATGTCGAGCTTTCGGTATATTGTAGAGGAGTTCCGTGCGAGTTGAATGGCGTTGATTGCGATTTGACGATCTATAGATTGAGATATCGTCTTCCGACGAGGCACCGACGAGTCAATGCCTGCACCGATCATCTTCTTTGGCGAGATGTTGACTAGTCAACGTCTCGGTGGCGATGACGTGGCGCCAACGTGGCAGCCACGTCAGCCCAATCGGTTATAACCGATTAACAAAAACTTTGATCGGACGGTGGAGTATTCGTCACGTACCGCAATCTTGCTATTTCCAAAATAAAAATGATTTTCAGAAATAAAAAATGCGACAGATCGGACGGTCATGCTTCACCTAGAGTTTCAATCGTGGCCGTTGGTTCCTTGTATAGATATGAACACTATGAATTTACAGTGATGCCTTTTGGGTTGACTAATGCTCCAGCAGCATTTATGGACATGATGCACCAAGTGTTTAAGGAATACCTTGATCGTTTTGTCATTGTCTTTATCGATGATATTTTGATTTACTCAAGGAGTAAGGAAGAGCACGAAAAACACTTGAGAGCTGTCCTGCAAACTCTGAGGGAACACTTACTTTATGCCAAATTTAGTAATTGCAAATTTTGGTTGAGTAAAGTGACATTTCTTGGCCATGTGATATCCGGAGAAGGAATCTCCGTAGACTCTACCAAGATTGAGACGGTGATAAATGGGCCTAGACCTACTACAGTTATTGAAGTTTAGAGTTTTCTAGAATTGGCCGGTTATTATAGACGCTTCGTAGAAAAGTTCTCGTCATAGCTATGCCATTGACACAGTTGACTAAAAAGCATACGAAATTTGATTGGACGGATAAATGTGAAAGGAGTTTTTGAGAGCTCAAGCAGCGTTTGACAACGGCACCTGTACTTACTATCCCTTCTGGATTTGGAAGCTTTGAGATTTACAGCGATGCTTCGTTAAAAGGATTGGGATGTGTACTTATGCAACACGGAAGGGTAGCAGCGTATGCTTCGCGGCAATTAAGACCTCACAAAATGAATTATCCGACACATGACTTGGAGTTGGCTGCAATTGTATTTGCCTTAAAAATTTGAAGGCATTATTTATGTGGCGAAAGGTTCCAAATTTATACGGACCATCAGAGTTTAAAGTATCTATTTTCCCAGAGGGAATTGAATATGAGACAACGTCGATGGATGTCATTGTTTAAAGATTATGATTGCGATATTTTGTACCATCCTGGGAAGGCGAATAGAGTTGCTGATGCACTTAGTCGGAAATCAAGTATTGCACACCTAATGGTTAGAGGATGGTCAGTACTTGAAGGATTGAGAGATTCTGAGTTTAAGCTGGAAGTTAGCCAGCTGTCGAGTTTAATAGCGACCTTGAGATTTGAATTAGAGATACAAGAAAGGATAAAAGTCCTACAGTCTATAGATCCAGAGATTTAGAAAATTCTGAGTATGGATACGCCAAAGAAGAAAGCCGAATTTCATGTATCTGCGGACGGAATTTTAAGGGCTCGTGGACGTCTTTGTGTGCCTAATGATGAAGCACTTAAAGAAAGAATTCTGTCCGAGGCTCATCGGAGTAATTATAGAATCCACCCGGGTAGTACGAAAATGTATAAGAATTTACGCCAACATTATTGGTGGAACGAAATGAAATTGGATGTGGCAAAGTTCGTGGCTAAGTGTTTGACGTGCCAGCAAGAAAAAACTCAGCATTGTAAGCCTAGAGGATTGTTACAACCCTTGGAAATTCCTGAGTGGAAATGGGAACACATAACCATGGATTTTGTTATGGGTTTGCCGTGGAGTCAGATAGGACATGGTTCAATTTGGGAAGTCGTGGACAGATTAACCAAGTCTGCACACTTTATTCCTGTGAGAAAGGACTTTGCGATGGATAAATACGCCGAGCTGTATATGCGCCAGATTGTACGAATTCATGGAGTGCCTATAACAATTACGTCGGATCGAGGTCCTAAATTTACAGCGAATTTCTGAAAGAGTCTTCAGGATGCTTTGGAACTATATTGCAATTCAGTATGGCGTATCATCTGCCAACAGATGGGCAGTCGGAGAGAACAATTCAGACGCTTGATGACATGTTATGAGCGTGTGTGATAGATTTTAAAGGTGGATGGGAAGATGTATAACCTCGTCGGTGTCCTCTAGGATCGGGATCCTCTCAGGGATGTTTCTCGAGCTTGCTGCTGACCTCTCAACTTCCATATAATCCCGAGCGGGATGACACCAGCTAGGGATTACCTCATGGGGTACCTCAGTGGGCTTCAGCGATCTCGTAGTCACTTTCCCTACTCTCCTAAACCAAGCCTCGAATCTATGAAGCTTCCATCTCTTTGCACCCTCGTCAACCCAGACTACCGTGCATTTCCTAACGTATACGGTTCACTGTCCGTCCGAGAACTCCTCAAAATAAGCAGACATTTCTTTCGGGTCACCAAATCTGATGGGCAACATGATCACGGTCTAGGATCTGAAAATGTGGTCCCGCGACGGGGTGAGATTTACATCTCAGTAAGACAGATCCTAACCCTAGGTTAGGATGACCGTACACTCAGGCGAACACAATCACAAACAAAATTTGCACAATTAATCACATGAGGCATTTTACAGTCATTAAATATATACAGACACAGACGAGTGACAAGCATACAATCATGGCATCGTGTCACATCAGTGGAATCAAACACATATTATCAAGCCAAATTACGCATTCCATACTTTTATGCCTCCATTTGATTCACGCCCGCGTTTAGAACGCCTCAGTCTCGGTCTACGTAAATATGCCTCAAACCATCTCATTAACAAACGCGCGCAAACGCATCAGGTTTTCAATTTCATTCCAAGCCTGTGTCGACACATCTCAAACTTCGTCCGGCGTCTCAATGCATTAGTACATTGGCCATTTCAACCCCGCGTCTCGTACACCTTAAGGTACCAGTCAACTCAAACCCCGTGCCTCAAGGTATCTATCCACATAACCCCACGTCTCAACGCCTCAAGGTGTCACAAGTTTCTCCGACATGCCTAATGCTCATTTCAATTCAAAACTCATGATCAAGTGCAAACTCATGCGACCAACAACATATCTATGGCATGTGATACAATTAAATTCAACACTCAAATGTGACAATCAATTCATGGCACAAGCATTGTCAAGCATTCAAGCCATCTATATCTCTCATGGACGCACAATGGACAATCACACCATACGCTTCCAAAAACTAATTTAATTCACACTCAATTCACCTAATCGAGTCCAATCCTCCTAGCCAAGGTTTAGAAACTTCTTACCTTGTGCTAAAATCAACAAAAATCTCCTTGCAAACACTTCAATGGTTTGGTCCTAATGGTCCAAGAACAATTCAACCGCACGACCTAAGGAAATTCATCCAATCGTAAATTTTTCTTGCTCAAATAGTCAATTTACTAAACATACACCTCATTGACATATCGATTAACATCCTTAGACTTATCAAAAATGAAATTAGAGCTCGATTAAACTCCTAACAGCCTCCCACAGATTCAGTATGCACAGAACCGAAACAAGACATTTTCGGTTATGTGCATATCTCAACTAACCAGCCCTTAAACTAATTTAAATCCTTAATTTATTCACTAATCCACTTGCTGACATGTATTTATAGGAGTTGGGAAGTCTCACCGAAAATTTGAAGTCAAGGCGACGCTGGAAAGTCCTTGAACAGGGCCGGTTCCTCCAAGTCCTCAACCGGTCAGTTTTTATCCTTCAAACACAAGACTCATTCGGGGTTAAAACTCCATCAAATTCATCCAAAATTTTTACCAAACCTCAGTATACAAGTCCTCTAGATGTCCACAGAATTTGACCGAAAGATTCAAAGGATTCAGGATCCTACAGAGCCTAAACAGCAGCTTATCTCTAGTTGCAACGGTTTCCGTCGACTTCCGGGAGAATGGCTGGCTGGAGCGCCTCACTGAGTCAAATGACTTGATTCTACTTGGAGGTTGTCGGCAAGAGGGTGACGAAGGAGCTGGTAGTCAGCTCGGCGGCTGAAAGTTACCGGGAGTGGCGGTCGACGGCAGCGAACAAGCGGGCAGTGGCTGGTCGGCTGGGGAAGAAGAAGAAGAAAATAAGAAGAAGATGGCAAATGGAGATGGTGTTCGGCCAAATGGGAGAAGCAAGAGGGGATATACACCAAGTGAAGAGTCAACCAAGGTTGAATGGTAGGTTAAAAGTGTTCCCATCAATGCTAATGCCTAATCCTTTGACATTTGTCCTTATGTCATTCAAGGCTCATCCAATGGCTGCTAATTTCTCAAATTTTCGACAGCTAAAGTGGGGTATCAATGACCAAAATGCCCTTGTTACAATATAAACGCAAGGCCAAGGCTTGAGGAGCAAAATGGTAATTTTACCCTCGACATCCGGAACATTATTTTTCTGATTCCAATTTTCTTCGATAGGGCGATGACCAATCCAATTATAATGTTGGAATTCTTGATTCTCCATTTTCTAACTTCGAGACTAGTCTCTGAACCAATCCTCTATCAAATGTGATTCCAGCCTATCCTGAACTGACGGACGGCTTTTGCAGACGTTACGCGTATCGACTCTATGATTTATATCACACTTAGGGCTCGTCAATTTATGGCGACTCTAATTGTAATGTAATTGCGAGGGTCTATTACTAGTTTCAACGGTCTTGATTGTCATCGTTCGATTTAGGAAAATTTTACAAATTATACACTTATTAGTTAAGTGGCATCACCCGCGCTCCAATTGTATAACGCTAGCAATACATTCCTTAATTGTTCTTAGATCGGCCTTTTATGGCTCTAAATATCCCCTCGACAATTCTTATGGTCAAAGTGTCATTTCTTATTTGAATTCCCTAGGTCCATGTACCTTGTCTCACGTTAGCCTTTCCCTTTTGGTCAGTCAACTCGAGATTGATCAGATCCAAGCGAGATACGACCGAAATACATCGTTAGATACATTCTCATTAATGAGTCTTGAAATGATAGGAAATCAGAATGTCATAACTTTTCTCCCCTTAAAAAAATTTCGTCCTCGAAATTTACAATAAACCCGTTACTCAAATAAATGGGGGTATCGACGCCTCATCGATTCCTCGCTTTCCCACGTAGCACTTCGATTCCATGGTGCTCTCAAATAACTTTGACCAATGGAATCGTCTTATTCCTTAGAATTTGCTCCTTTCGATCTTCAATCCTGACTGGCTTTTCTGCGTATGATACCCTGTCATCCACTTCTATGTCTTCGTAATCCAATACATGCGTCGAGTCCGATTCGTACTTCCGTAGCATTGACACATGGAAGACGTTGTGTACTTGGGACAAGTTATGCGGCAAGAGGTTAAGGTCCTAATCCGTTCCAAAATTTCAAATGGACATGCGTATATTGGACTCAGTTTTCCTTCTTTCCAAATTGAGATAATCCCTTCATTGACGACACCTTAAGGAAAACATGATTGCCTACTTGAAACTTCAAAAGCTTACGTTGTTTGTCCGCATAACTCTTCTGACGACTCTGTGCCATCTTCAGTCTATCCTGTATTACTTTCACTGCCTCTACTGATTGCTCTACCAACTTTGGGCCTGTAATGCTTCTTTCTCCAACTTCGTCCCAGCAAATCGGCATCTTGCAAGCCCTTCTATAGAGTGCCTCAAAAGATGCCATTCGAATGCTATGTTGATAACTGTTAATATACACGAACTCTACCAAATGCAGCTGATCCTCCCATCCACCTTTGAAGTCTATCACGCACGCTCGTAACATGTCCTCGAGCGTCTGAATTGT
Organism: Rhodomyrtus tomentosa; assembly: GCA_028455895.1. Classification (NCBI taxonomy): domain Eukaryota; kingdom Viridiplantae; phylum Streptophyta; class Magnoliopsida; order Myrtales; family Myrtaceae; genus Rhodomyrtus; species Rhodomyrtus tomentosa. Next base: position 34,893,897 of record JAPCWY010000009.1, on the reverse strand, counting down.
CCTTTCCGATTGTCCGTTCGTCTGTGGATGGTATGCCGTACTAAATTGTAGTCGAGTTCCCATGGCATCTTGGAGACTCTTTCAAAAGTTCGCTGTGAACTTGGGATCTCTATCCAATGTAATCGTTACGGGTACCTCATGTAGTCTCACCATCTGTCGCATGTACAATTCAGCATATTTATCCATCGCGAAGTTTTTTCTCACAGGAATGAAGTGTGCAGACTTGGTCAATCGGTCCATGACTACCTAAATAGAATCATGGCCTCTCTGGCTCCTTGGTAGTCCCATTACAAAATCCATCGTCACGTGTTCCCATTTCCATTCAGGGATCTCTAATGGCTGTAACAACCCACTAGGCTTACAGTGTTGTGCCTTCACCTGCTGGCATGTCAAACACTTCGCCACATCCACTTTCATCCCATTTCACCATTAATGTTGGCGCAAGTTCTAATACATTTTCGTGCTACCTGGGTAGATACTATAATTGCTCTTGTGAGCCTCTGATAAAATCCTTTCCCTGAGCTCTTCGTCCTTTGGTACGCATAAACGCCCTCGAAATTTCAAGATTCCATCCTCTAACACTTGGAACTCTAGTTTCCTCTTTGTAGCATCCATTTTCAGGATTTTCTAAATTTTTGAGTCCGTAGACTGTAAGGCTTTTATCCTTTCCTAGATCTCAGGTTCTATTCTCGATGTGGCTACCAAACTGGACAGTTGACAGACTTCCAATCTAAACTCAGAATCCCTCAAGTTCTCAAATAACGACCACCCTTTTACCAATAGATAGGTAATACTCGATTTTCAACTGAGCGCATCCGCGACTCTGTTTGCCTTCCCTAGGTGATACAATATGTCACAATCATAATCCTTAAGCAGTTCCATCCATCGACGCTGCCTCATGTTTAATTCCTTTTGGGAAAATAGATACTTTAAGCTCTGATGGTCAGTATAAATCTGAAATTTCTCGCCCACAAACAATGTATCCAGATCTTTAGAGCAAAGATGATTGCTGACAGTTCCAAATAGTGATTTGGATAGTTCATCTCATGCGATCTTAGTTGTCGGGACGTGTAGGCAACTACTCTTTTATGCTGCATTAGCACACAACTTAGTCCCTTTAGCGAAGCATCGCTATATATTTCATAGCCTCCAGGTCTTAATGGGATCGTCAATACCGATGCGGTCGTTAACCGGTGCTTAAGCTCTTAGAAACTCCTTTCACACTTATCCGTTCATTCGTACTTCGTCTCTTTCGTAGTCAATCTCGTTAGTGGAATGGCGATAGATGAAAACTTTTCCATGAAACGTCTGTAATATACTGCCAATCCTAAGAAACTTCGGACTTCCGTGACCGTAATAGGCCTAGGCCAATTCATAACGGCTTCGATCTTCACAGGATCCACCGCAATCCCTTCTCCAGATATTACATGGCCAAGAAATGCCACTCTATTCAACTAGAACTCGCATTTGCTAAACTTAGCGTAAAGCGAGTACTCCTTCAAGGTTTGCAAAACAATCCTCAAATGCTCTTCGTGTTCTTAGTTACTCTTCAAGTAGATCAGGATATCGTCAAAAAAGACTATAACAAATCTATCCAAGAATTCCTTGAACACCCAATGCATTAAGTCCACAAATGCGGCTGGAACATTGGTCAGTCCAAAAGGCATCACGATGACTTCATAATGATCATACCTTGTCCTAAAAGCTGTTTTAGGTATGTCTTCCTTCTTAATTCTCAACTGATGATACCCGATCCTCAAGTCAATCTTAGAGAACACCGCAGCTCCTTGCAACTGATCAAATAAGTCATCAATCCTCGACAGTGGGTACTTATTCTTTACAGTCACTTGATTCAACTGCCTATAGTCGATGCATAAACGCAAGGATCCATCCTTTTTCCTTACAAATAACATCGGCGCTCCCCACGGTGAAGCACTCGGTCGAATAAATCCTTTATCATGTAATTCTTGCATTTGCACCTTTAACTCCTTCAGTTCTGATAAGGACATTATATAGGGTGCTTTCGAGATCGGCTCCGTTCCCGGAGCTAACTCAATCACGAATTCAATTTCTCGCTCCGGTGGCAATCTTGGTAACTCTTGGGGAAAAATGTCGAGAAACTCCCGCACTACCGAAAAATTTTCTAATTTAGGCTCCTCAGCAGTCGTGTCCATAACTGCGACTAAGTACGTCTGACATCCTTCAGTTATCAGTTTTGTCGCTTCAAGAGATGAGACTAAAAGAATCAAGGTTCCTCATCGACTTCCCAAAAATTCAAATCTAGGGTGACCTTCCGAATAGAAACGAATTATCCTACTACCACAATCCACTACTGCCCTTTATTTACCCAACCAATCCATTCTTATGATCACATCGAAGTCATACATGGGCAACACAGCCAAGTCTATACTCTCCTTACTACCTCCAATTACGATTTTACAATCAGCACAACTCAACGAAACCAGCACATTATCCATCTTTCAACAGGGTGGCAACATGCTGAATCACACTCAACGATTTTAACTTCATATCAACCAAATCAACAAATCGAGCAGACACAAATGAGTGTGATGCTCCAGGATCAAACAAAGCATACGCAGTTTGGTCACACAAATAAAATGTACTTGTGACCACGCTTGGCGTTTCTTCTGCTTCCCTACGGGCCACAGCATAGGCTCTTCCCTAAGCTGGGGGTCAGTTCTGATCATTTTAGGGAGTGACAGCTGACGATCTTGCCTATGGTCGTTGTCCTAGAGGTCTATTCGCTAGAGCTTGGTTCGGGCAAGTCCTCATCTGGTGGCCCATCTGACCACACTTGAAGCATGCTTTAGTCCTTGCCGGACAAGGTCCGTTACTATGACTTTTGCCACAGAAGTGGTAGCTCCAATTCATTGGGTTCGGCGGCTTCACTATATTCTTCCTTACTGGAGGGACGAAACGTCTATTATTAGCCATAGGTCTTTTGCCGGCCTGGCGATTATCTCTAAATGAATTAAACTGCAATTCAGATGTGGCATTCCTCTCCTTCATGTCCCTCTCGATCATCTGTCCCTGTTCATAGATATCCTTATAAGTCCTCAGGTTCAGAGCTATCATCTGGCTGCGAAGTTCAGGCCTCAGTCCATCTCGAAATCTATGCGCCTTTTTCAGTGGATCCTCTACCGATCGACGTGCATACCTCAACAATCTGGAGAACTTAGTTTCATACTGGTCCATTGTCAGATGATTCTGACGCAGCTGTAAGAACTCCACTTGTTTCCTTTCTCGAGCGGTCTCAGAGAACTATTTGTCATTGAATGTCGTAGTAAAAGCATTCCATGTCAAAGTCGTTCCTTCTAGAAAGACTCCATTCTTGATGGCAGCCTACCAATCATTTGCGGTCCCTTCTAGCTGGTACACCGCCAATAGTACCTTTTCTTCGTTCGTGCATCTCAAGACTCCAAAGGCCTTTTCCAGTTTCTCGATCTATCTCGGTGTTAGTTTAGGGTCTCTAGTCCCATCAAACTGGGTTGGCTTCAGGTTGATAAATTGTTCAACCAGTTGGCTCATCTGCTTGGCCACAATAATCTCTTCCTGGGCATTCGCTGCCTCATTGCCCTGGCCTTGATCGCCGTTGTTTCCATAGCCCTCATTATTACCGTTATTGGTGTTGACAGCAGCTATTGCAGCTTCCACCGCTTGGGCTATGGCAACATCCCTATCCTGGGTTTGCTTGTTAATGAGGTCGCCAATCCTTTCGAGCGCCCTCAGTACTCCGTCCATCCTCTAGTCTTTCGGCACAGGTGACCTCGAACTAGAGGCTCCGCTTTTGGGTCTTCCAGATCTTCTAGGCGGATTTCTCATTCTTGTATGCTTTTACTAAGCCTGGACCACCACAATTTCATCAAGGAGTTAGTAACTCATTCATCCAACCAAGTCCAGAGTTACCAAACTATGCCTTAATGGAAACAGTCATAACATAACGACCTGCCACACAACTAATGTCAGAGGCACTTCACTAAACAGTCCATGGCCATTACCCCATTTCGTTCACTTCAACGGTTCACCAAAACTAGCCATGCTCATTTACTCAATAGGTCAAAATCCAAAAATGACTTTCAACGCTAAGCATGGAACTTAATCCTCGTAAACCACCATAATCTTGTCAAAACTAAATGTCAACCACATGCGCCAAGTCATATGCCATGCATCTCGTGCCTCATTCTAACAATTCCTAAGGTCTCGCTACCCGTCCTGTCCCAGCTTAATCCTCCTTATCCCTCAAATCCTCAATCAACTTGGATCGAGCTGACCTTACTCTAATATCAAGTAAACTGGGATGTCACGCCCTGCACTTTGATCACGAGCGCGCGACACCCTGTAAGCACAAACTCTCTCAAACGTCCCAGGATTCACATATATCGAGAGATGCATAATATCAATAGCATGCGGAAGCAACAATATACAAACTCCTCCGTACGATAATAAAAGGGACTAGGGTAACGAGGACACCAATAATAACATAACCTCCCATCATGTTCATACAAGAGTACTGGTAAACTAAACTTACTAGTCGGTATGGCGATAGGGTCAGTACAAAAGGGGGTTAACATCATCTCCAAAAGAAACGGGGTATCGAGACCATCAACAAAATACATCAGCCTAGAAAACGAAAATCTCTAACTCGAGCTGCTAGAGTCGTCAGTCTCTTCAGCGTCCTCGATAGACTCATACTCCGAGAAGGTCTCCGAGCGTACCTCTACTGTTTCCTCCATCGTCGTGTCTGCTGACTGCTCTACCAGGTCGTCCTCAGAGGCTTCAATCTCTATAACCTCATCGGTGCCCTCCAGGGTCAGGGTCCTCTCAGAGATGTTTCTCGAGCCGACTGCTGACCTCTCAACTTCCATAGAATCCCGAGCAGGATGACACCATCTAGGGATTACCCCACAGGGTACCTCTGTGGGCTTCAGCGGTTCCGTAGTCACTACCCTTACTTTCCTAAACCAAGCCTCGAACCTATGAGGCTTCCAGCTCTTTGCACCCTCGTCAACCCAGACTACCGTACACTTCCTAACGTATACGGTTCCCTATACGTTCGAGAACTCCTCAAAATAAGCAGATATTTCCTTCGGATCACCAAATTTGATGGGCAACATGATCAAGGTCTAAAATTTGAAAATGTGGTCCCGCGACGGGGTGAGATTTATATCTCAGTAAGACAAATCCTAACCCTAGGTTAGGCTGACCGTACACTCAAGCGAACGCAATCACAAACAAAATTTGTACAAGTAATCACATGAGGCATTTCACAGTCATTAAATACATACGAATACAAACGAGTGTCAAGCATGCAATCATGGCATCGTGTCACATCAGTAGAATCAAACACATATTATCAAGCCAGATTACACCTTCCACCCTTCCATGCCTCTATTTGACTCACGCCCGCATTTAGAACGCCTCAGGCTCGGTCGGCTTAAATATGCCTCAAACCATCTCATTGACAAATCCGCGTAAACGCATCAAGTTTTTAATTTCATTTTAGGCCTATGTCGACACATCTCAAACTCCGTCCCGTGTCTCAACGCATCAGGGCATTGGCTATTTCAACCCCGTCTCTCGTACGCCTCAAGGTACCATTCAACTCAAACCTCGCGCCTCAGGGTATCTATCCACACAACCCTGCGTCTCAACGCCTCAGGGTGTCACAAGTTTCTCCAACATGCCCAATGCTCATTTCAATTCAAAACTCATGATCAAGTGCAAACTCATGCGACGAGCAACATATCTATGGCACGCGAGACAATTAAATTCAACACTCAAATGTGACAATCAATTCATGGCATAAGCATTGTCAAGCATTCAAGCCACCTATATCTCTCATGAACGCACAATGGACAATCACACCATACGCTTCCAAGAACCAATCTAATTCACACTCAATTTACCCAATCGAGTCCAATCCTCCTAGCCAAGGTTTAGAAACTTCTTACCTTGTGCTAAAATCAACAAAAATCTCCTTCTAAGCACTTCAATGGTTCGGTCCTAATGGTCCAAGAACAATTCAACCGCGCGACCTAGGGAAATTCATCCAATCGTCAATTTTTCTTACTCAAATCGTCAATTCACTAAACATACACCTCATTAATATATCGATTAACATCCTCATACTTATCAACGATGAAATTAGAGCTCGATTAAACTCCTAACAGCCTCCCACAGATTCAGTATGCACAGAACCAAAATAGGGTATTTTCGGTTATGTGCATATCTCAACTAACCAGCCCTTAAACTAACTTAAATCCTCAATTTATTCACTAATCCACTTGCTGACATGTAGTTCTAGGAGTTGAGAAGTAAATCCTCAATTTGAAGTCAAGGCGACGAGGGAAAGTCCTTGAACGGTGTCGGTTCCTCTAAGTCCTCAATCGGTCAATTTTTGCCCTTCAAACACAAGACCCATTCGGGATCAAAACTCCATGAAATTCATCCAAAATTTTTACCACAGCTCAGTCTATAATTCCTCCAGATGTTCACAAAATTTGGCTAAAAGATTTAAAGGATTCAGGGTCCTACGGAGCCTAAACAATAGCTTACCTCCAGCTGCAACGGTTTTCGTCGACTTCCAGGAGAATGGCTGGCCGGAGCTCTTCACTGAGTTAAATGACTTGATTCCACTTGGAGGTTGTCGGCAAGATGGTGAGGAAGGAGCTGGTGATTGGCTCGGCAGTTGGAAGTCACCGGGAGCGGCGGTCGACGGCGACGAACAGGCTGGCAGTGGCTGGTCGGCTGGGGAGCTTTCAACTAGGGAAGAAGAAGAAGATGGCAAATGGAGATGGTGTTCGGCCAAATGGGGGAAGCAAGAGGGGATATACACCAAGTGAAGAGTTAACCAAGGTTGAATGGTAGGTTAAAAGTGTTCCCATCAATGTTAATGCCTAATCCTTTGACACTTGTCCTCATGTCATTCAAGGCTCATCCAATGGCTGCTAATTTTTCAAATTTTCGACAGTTAAAGTGGGGTATCAATGACCAAAATGCCTTTGTTCCATTATAAATGCAAGGCCAAGGCTTGAGGGGCAAAATGGTAATTTTACTCTCGACGTTCGGAACGTCATTTTTCTGATTTCAATTTTCTTCGATAGGGCGACGACCAATCCAATTATAATGTTGAAATTCTTGATTCTCTATTTTCTAATTTCGAGACTCGTCTCTGAACCAATCCTCAATCCTATGTGATTACAGCCTATCCCGAACTGACGGGCAGCTTTTACAAACGTTACGCGTATCGACTTTGTAATTTATGTCACACTTAGGGCTCTCTAATTCATGGCAACTCTGATTGTCATGTAATTACGAGGGTCTATTACTAGTTCCGACGGTCTCGATCGTTATCGTTCGATTTAGAAAAATTTTGCAAATTATACATTAGTTAAGCGGCATCACCCGCGCTCCAATCGTATAACGCTAGCAATGCATTCCTTAATCGTTCTTAGATCGGCTTTTTATGGCTCTAAATGTCCCATCGACAATCCTTATGGTCAAAGTGTCATTTCTTATTTGAGTTCCCTAGGTCCACGTACCTTGTCTCGCATTAGCATTTCCCTTTTGGTCAGTCAACTCGAGATTGATCAGATCCGAGCGAGATATGACTGAAATACATCGTTAGATACATTCTCATTAATGAGTCTTGAAATGACAGGAAAATCAAAATGACAAACCGACCAGCTCCAACTTGAATCAAGTCATTTGACCCACTGAGGAGCTTTGGCCAACCATTTTTCCGAGAGTCGACGGAAACCATCACAGTTGGAGGTAAGCTGTCGTTTGAACTCCGTAAGACCTCGAATCGTTTGAATCTTTCGGCCAAATTTTGTGGACATCAAGGGCACATGTGTACTGAGTTTGATGGAGATTTGACGATGAAATGGTGTCGCCTTTGGTGGACAGAAACTGACGGCGGTAGGCTTGGAGGAATCGGCGTCGTTCGTCGACCATTTGACGTCGCCTTGAGCTCAAATTTTTCGTGAGGCTTCCTAACTCCTAGAACTACATGTTAGCAAGTAGATTACTGGATAAATTGAGGATTTAGGATAGTTTAAAGGCTGATCAAGGGAGGTATGTACGGAATCGAAAATGCCTTGTTTCGATTTTGTGCAAACCGAGTTCTTGAGGGCTGATAGGGGTTGAAATTGAGCTCAAATTTCATCGTTGAGACGTACTAGGATGTTGATGAATGTTTCGTTGAGGTTTATGCTCCGTGGATTGGTGAATTTTGCGAGAAAAGTTGACAAATTGATTGGTTCCGCTAGGATTGTTTGCTGCCTTGTTGAGGATTGCTTGGACCGAATTGTTGAAGTGCTTGAGAGGAGAATTTTGCTAAATTAAGCCAAAGGTAAGAAGTTTCTAAACCTTGGCTAAGAGGATTGAACTCAATTGGGTGAATTGGGCGTGAATTATGTTGGTTCTCGTGAATTATGGTTTGATTGTCCATTGTGCGTCCTTAAGAGGTGTAGATGACTTAAATGCTTGTTGAATGCTTGTGTCATGAATTAATTACCACATTTGAGTGTTGAATTTAATTGCCTCGCATACCATAGATGTGTTGTTTGCTGCATGAGTTTGCACTTGACCATGAGGTTCTGAATTGAAATGAGTATTTGGTATGTCTGAGAAACTTGTGACGCCCTGAGGCGTTGAGACTCGGGGTTGTGTAGAATTGTACCCTGATGCGTTGAGATGCGGGGTTGAAATGGCCAATGTCCTGATAGGTTGAGACGCGGGACGGAATTTGATATGTGTCGACACAGGCCTGAAATGAAATTGAAAACCTGATGCGTTTACGAGGTTTGTCAATGGGATGGTCTGAGGCGTAATTATGCGGACCGAGCCTGAGGCGTTCTAAACACGGGCGTAAAACAATGGAGGCCTAGAAGGGTGAAAGGTGTGACCTGTTTTGGCTATGCGTGCTTAATTTGAACAACGAGATATGATGCCATGATCGTATGCTTGACGCTCGTCCGTGTCCTTATGTTATTTAATGATTGTTGAATGCTTCATGTGGTTGGTTGTGTATTTTGTCTTTGATTGCATTCACCTGAGTATACGGTCAACTTAACCTAAGGTTAGGACATGTTTTACTGAGATGTAAATCTCACCCATTTGCGGATCACATTTCTAGATCCCAGACCGTGAGCATGCTGTCAATTAGACTAGGTAACCCAAAGGAGATGCCTACGGATTTTGAAGAGTTCACGGACAGACGGGGGACTGTTTACGTTAGAAAGTGTACGGTAGTTTAGGTCGATGAGGGTGGAAAGAGCTGAAAGCCTCATAGGTTCGAGGCCTGATTTCGGAGGGTATGGGAAGTTACTACTGGACCACTGAAGTCCTCTGAGGTACCCCGTGGGGTTATCCCCAGTTGGTGTCATCCCACTCGGGATTCTATAGAGATCGAGGGATCGGTAGCTGGTTCGAGGAACACTCTCGAGAGAACCCCAATCCTGGAAGACACCGACAAGGTCATTGAGATCGAAGCCTTCGAGGACAATCTGGTGAAACAGTCAGCAGATGAGACGATGGAGGATACCCTAGAGGTACGTTCGGAGACTTTCTCGGAGTACGAGCCTACCGAGGATGCCGAGGAGACCGACAACTCCAGCAGCTCGACTTAGTAGTTTTCGTTTTCTGGACTGTTATTTTGTTGTCAACCTCGATGGTTCGTTTTCTTTTGGAGGTGTGAATGGTTGTCTTTTGAGTTGGTCTAGTCACCCCTACTGACTAGCAGGATTAGTCTACCAGCGCTTTTGTAAGAACTCGTGGGAAGTTATGTATAAAAGCATTTATGGTATTCTTGCTATCTAAGTCCCCACTAATGCTTGTATGGAGGAATTTATGTTATTGCTTCCGCATGCAAACGATTTGATTTATGCATCTCTCGATAAGTGAATCCTAGGAGTCGAGAGTTCGCTTGCAGGGTGTTGTACGCTTGTGCCCGGGGTGCGGGGAGTGACAAATGCTCGATAGAATGCCGAAACAATAAATAACATAAATATTCTGTTTATGAGAAATGATGTCATGGTATTGGCATTGGGATCCCTAAATCACTTAAACTCACATCTCCAAATTTTCGACGCTTCAACAGTCATGTTTTTTCAAAAAACAAAATGAACAAAATCTATTTTATAGGAGTCCAAGGAGAATCGGGGACAATCATTACCTTCCCATCCTCTGCAAAATTTCTTTCTTCATCCCAGATTTCGAGAAAAACTTCTATGCAAATGTGAGAAAGCGCCAACCTCCGCTAATCCATAAAATGATTGCAAGGGAACCGTACTCACATGAATAATGGACGTAGCCAAATTGTTCTTCTGACCTCTTCGACCTTGATCAATCGAGGGCAACACAAATCCGTAGAGCCGTCGGCGCTTCTAGATACACCGTGCGCTTAGACAAGTAGGTCCGACTAATTGCGATGTGGAATGGTAAGATGTCGGGAGATGGTACACATGAACGCCATGAAGAACAGACTCTGCGAAATCAGTTCACGTCCTTGCGTGCTGTTAACACCTGATTTTTAATTATTTTTATTTTAATTATATTTAAAAAATTATTTAAAAATAGAAAAAGAGTCATAAAATTATAAAATCAATCTTGGAAGCCTTGGCATATCCTTAGGAACCATTTTTTAACAAAAATATTTTTCATTATTTTAAATAATTAGAAAAATGCGATTCTTGGTTAGAAAAATACCCAAAAATAGTCCAAATTTTTCATTTTCACTTTCTTCAATTGTGCCATTTTATATCTTAAAAATTTGACTTGGGTCACATGTTCCTTCACAAACATAGACTCAAATCAAGCATAAAATTTACCTTTTGAGTCTTTTAATTTCAATTTTTGCTTTAATAAGCTATGACATTGGTATCTAGATACTTGAAGTGCAGATGAGTCAATTAGCCATCTAATTTGATAAATTTTTTTTATCAAAATGGCTTTTATTGCATAATTTTTTTTTATCAATTTAGTCATCGGTTTCACAAATCCTGAAATTAAATTTCATATGGGCATACCCTTTTGAATCGAACACCTCTGCCCATTATTTTCCATCGTTCTGGATCCAACGGTGGCTTCGATTTGAATTAATTCTATTAATTGGCCTGCAAACCATATTAAAATCACACTTATCCGGAGTGAGCAATAATACTCGGTCACAAAGAATGCAATATTATCAAGATTCCATATCTGACGCCACTCTCCCTGTTTTTTATTTAGGTAAAAAAATCCTAAAATATTCATCCAAACCAGGGAGTCTCATCAAATCGAAATATCGAATCACCAGATGGATTCGTTCGCCACACTCCAACACATACTTTAATCCACCCCTTATGCAGCCATTAATGCAAGCATAGTCATTGCAAGAAGAGATCCAAGCCGAAGGCGAGATGGGCATGATCTGAATAGAATGACTAATGCTCGACAAAATGTCGAAGCAATCAACAACATAAATATTCACTTTGTGAGAAATGATATCATGGTATTAGCATTTGGGATTCCTTAAATCACTTAAACTCGCGTCTCCATGTTTCCAACGATTCAACCGCCATGTTTATTCAAAAAGCACAACGAACGAAATCTCTTCTATAAGAGCCCAAGGAGAAATGGGAGACGGTCCACAGGAATGCCATGAGGAGCAAACTCTGCGAAATTGGTTCACGTCCATACGCGCTATTAAGACCTGATTTTTAATAATTTTTATTTTTATTGTTTTTTCAAAATTTATTTAAAAATAGAAAAGGAGTCATAAAATTACCAAATCAATTTTGGAAGCCTTGGCATAGTCTTAGGAACCATTTTAAAATATATATATATATATATATATATATATATTTCATAATTTTAAATAATCTTTTGAATTTATTTTATTATAAAAATACCCAAAAATTAGAAAAAAAATACCATTTGCAGTGAGAAAAATAACAAAAAATATTCAATATTTTTCATTTTATATCCTCCTCAATTTGGCCATTTATATATTAAAAATTCGACTTGGGTCATTATGTTCCTTCACAAACAAAGACTCAAATCGAGCATAAAATTAGTTTTGGAGTCTTTTAATTTTTATTGTTTTTAATAAGCTATGACATTGGTATCTAGATCATTGAAATGCAGTTGAGTCAACTTGCCCTTCAATTTGAACAATTTTAATCGAAAGGGCTTAATTACACAATTTTCTTTCAATTTTGTCTCCGATTTCACAAATATTGAAAAATATTAAATTTCGTACGGGCATACTCATTTGAATCGAACACCTATACTCTATATTTTTCATCGTTTCGGATCCAATGATGGCTTTGGATTGGATTAATTCGGTCATTTGGCCTATGAACCAGGCTAAAATCACACGCTTGCAAAGTGAGCAACAGTATTTGGTCATAAAGAATGCAACATTGTCAAGATTCCGTATATGATACCACTCTGCTCATTTTTGATTTAGGTAAAAAAAAACCTTGAAATATTCATCCAAACTAAGGAGTCTCATCAAAACAAAATATCGAACAACAGATTGATTTGTCCGTCAGACTCCAGCACATACTTTCGTCCACCACTTGTGCAGCCAGCCATACAGGCATAGACATTGCAAAAAGAGATGCAAACCGAAGTCAAGATGAGCATGATCTGAATAGAATGATTAATGATCGACAGAATGCCGAAGTAATAAATAACAAAAATATTCTCTTTATGAGAAATGATGTAATGGTATTGGCATTGAAATCCCCAAATCACTTAAACTCACATCTCAATATTTCCAATGCTTCAACAGTCATGTTTATTCAAAAAACAAAACGAACAAAATCAATTCTATAGGAGTCCAAGGAGAATCGGGGATAATCACTACCTTCCCATCCTCCGCAAAATTTCTTTCTTCATCCCAGATTCTTAGAAATATTTCTATGCAATTGTGAGATAGCGCCGACCTCCTCCGATCCATAAAATGATTGCAAGGGAACTGTACTCATATGAATAATGGACGGAGCCAAATTGTTCTTCTGACCTCTTCGACCATGATCAACCGAGGGCAATACAAATCCGTAGAGCCGTAGGCGCTGATGATACACCGTGCCCTTAGATAAGTAGGCCCGACCAATTGCGATGTGGAATGGTAAGATGTCGGGAGATGGTACACATGAACGCCATGAATAATAGACGCTGCGAAATCGGCTCACGTCAATGCGCGTGGTTGACACCTGATTTTTAATTATTTTTATTTTATTTATATTTTCAAAAATTATTTAAAAATAGAAAAAGAGTCATAAAATTATAAAATCAAACTTGGAAACATTGGCATATCCTTAGGAACCTATTTTTAACAAAAAAAATCATTATTTTAAATAAAATTTTGAATTTATTTTATCATAAAAATACCCAAAAATTTAGAAAAATGTGATTCTTGGTTAGAAAAATATCCAAAAATTATCAACATTTTTCATTTTATACCCTCTTCAATTATGTCATTTTATATCTTAAAAATTTGAATTGGGTCAGTATGTTCATTTACAAACATGGACTCAAATCGAGTATAAAAATTACCTTTTGAGTATTTTAATTTCAATTTTTTCTTTAATAAGCTATGACATTGGTATCTAGATTCTTGAAGTGCAGGTGAGTCAATTAGCCATCTAATTTGATAATTTTTTTACCAAAATGGCTTTTATTGCATAATTTTTTTTTTATCAATTTAGTCATCGATTTCACAAATCCTGAAATTAAATTTCATATGGGCACATCCATTTGAATCGAACACCTCTGCCTATTATTTTCCATTGTTTCGGATCCAACAATGGTTTCGATTTGAATTAATTCTATCAATTGGACTACGTACCGTATGAAAATCACACTCATCCGGAGTGACCAACAATACTCGATCACAAATAATGTAACATTATCAAGATTAATATTGTCGCCACTCTCCCCGTTTTTTATTTAGGTAAAAAAATCCTGAAATATTCATCCAAACTAGGGAGTCTTATCAAACTGAAATATCGAACCATCAGATGTATTTGTTCGCTACACTTCAGCACATACTTTAATCCACCCCTTGAGCAGCTAGTAATGCAAGCATAGCCATTGCAAAAAGAGATCCAAATCGGAGACGAGATGGGCATGATCTGAATAGAATGTCTAATACTCAATAAGATGTCGAAGCAATCAACAACATAAATATTCCATTTGTGAGAAATGATATCATGGTATTAACATTTGGGATTCCATAAATCACTTAAACTCGCGTCTTCATGTTTCCAACGCTTCAACTGTCATGTTTATTCAAAAAGCACAACGAACGAAATCTCTTCTATAAGAGCCCAAGGAGAAATGGGAGACGGTATATAGGAACGCCACGAAAAACAGACGCTGCGAAATCGATTCACGTCCATACACGCTATTGAGACCAAATTTTTAATCATTTTTATTTTTATTGTATTTTCAAAATTTATTTAAAAATAGAAAAAAAGAGTCATAAAATTACCAAATCAATTTTGGAAGCCTTGGCAGAGCCTTGGAACCAATTTTTTTTAAAAAAATATTTTTCATAATTTTAAATAATTTTTTAAATTTATTTTATTATAAAAATACCCAAAAATTAGAAAAATACCATTCACAGTGAGAAAAATAACAAAAAAATAGTCAATATTTTTCATTTTATATCCTCCTCAATTTGGCCATTTTATATCTTAAAAATTCAACTTAGGTCACTATGTTCCTTCACAAATAAAGACTCAAATCTAGTATAAAATTAGTTTTGGAGTCTTTTAATTTTCAATTTTTTCTTTAATAAGCTATGACATTGGTATCTAGATCATTGAAATGCAGTTGAGTCAACTTGCCCTTCAATTTGATCAATTTTAATCGAAAGGGCTTAATTAAACAATTTTCTTTTAATTTTGTCTCCGGTTTAATTTAATATTGAAAAATATTAAATTTCGTATGGGCATACCCATTTGAATCGAACACCTATACTCTATATTTTTCATCGTTTTGGATCCAATGGTGGCTTCGGATTAGATTAATTCGGTCATTTGGCCTATGAACCATGCTAAAATCACACGCTTGCAAAGTGAGCAAAGGTATTTGGTAATAAAAAATACAACATTATCAAGATTCCATATCTGATGCCACTCTGCCCTTTTTTGATTTAGGTAAAAAAAAAACCTTGAAATATTCATCCAAACTAGAAAGTCTCATCAAAACGAAATATCGAAACACCAGATGAATTTTTCCGTCAAACTCCAGCACATACTTTCGTACGCCACTTGTGCAGCCAGCCATGCAGGCATAGCCATTGCAAGAAGAGATGCAAACCGAAGGCGAGATGAGCATGATCCGAGTAAAATGACTAATGCTCGACAAAATGCGGAAGTAATAAATAACATAAATGTTCTCTTTATGAGAAATTATGTCATGGTATTGGCATTGGGATCCCCAAATCACTTAAACTCACATCTTTCATATTTCCAACTCTTCAACAGTCATGTTTATTCAAAAAACAAAACAAAAAAAAATCTCTTCTATAGGAGTCCAATGAGAATCAGGATAATCATTACATTCGCATCCTCCGTAAAATTTCTTTCTTCATCATAGATTCTGAGAAAAACCTCTATGCAACTGTGAGAGAGCGCCGACCTACTCTGATCTATAAAATAATTGCAAGGGAACCGTACTCATATGAATAATGTACGGAGCCAAATTGTTATCCTAACCTCTTCTACCTTGATCAATCGAGGCCAACACAAATCTGTAGAGCCGTCGACGCTGCTAAATACACCGTGCGCTTAGACAAGTAGGCACGACCAATTGCGATGTGGAATGGTAAGATGTCGGGAGATGGTACACATGAACGCCATGAAGAACAAACGCTGCGAAATCGGTTCACGTCCATGCCCGCCGTTGACACTTGATTTTTTAATTATTTTTATTTTAATTATATTTTCAAAAATTATTTAAAAATAGAAAAAAAAGGTCATAAAATTATAAAATCAATCTTGGAAGCCTTGGCATATACTTAGTAACCATTTTTTTAACAAAAATATTTTTCATTATTTTAGATAATTTTTCAAATTTATTTTATTATAAAAATACCCAAAAATAGTCAATATTTTTCATTTTGTACCCTCTTCATTTAAGTCATTTTATATCTTCAAAATTCGACTTGCGTCATTATGTTCCTTCACAAACATAGATTCCAATCGAGCATAAAAATTAATTTTCTAGTCTTTTAATTTTGTTTTAATAAGTTATGACATTGATATCTAGATCCTTGAAGTGCAGTTGAGTCAATTTGCCCTCTAATTTGATCAATTTTAACTAAAAGGGCTTAATCGCATAATTTTCTTTCAATTTAGTCATCGATTTCACAAATCGTGAAATTAAATTTCATACGGGCATGCCCATTTGAATCGAGCATCCCTACTCTATATTTTTTATCGTTCCGGATCCAATGGTGGCTTCGACTTGGATTAATTCAATTGTTTGGCCTACGAACCATGCTAAAATCGATGTGGAATAGTAAGATGTCGGGAGATGGTACACAGGAACGCCATTACGAACAGGCGTTGTGAAATCGGTTCACGTCCATGCGCTTTGTTGACACATGATTTTTAATCTTTTTTATTTTAATTATATTTTCAAAAATTATTTTAAAATAGCAAAAATAGTCATAAAATTACGAAATTAATTTTGAAAGCCTTACCTTGCCTTAAGAACCATTTTTTAACAAAAAATACTTGTCATAAATTTTAATAATTGTTCAAATTTTTTTTATTATAAAAATACCCAAAATATCTTTAAAATATCTTTCGTGCTCAGAAAAATACCAAAAAATAGTCAATATTTTACATTTTATTCCCTCTTCAATTAGGCCACTTTATATCTTTAAAATTCGACTTGAGTCACCATGTTGCTTCACAAACAGAGACTCAAATCGAGCATAAAAATGACTTCTCGAGTCTTTTAATTTTTAATTTTTACTTTTAATATGCTATTACATTGGTATATAGACCCTTGAAGTGAAGTTGAGTCAATTTGCCCTCCAATTTGATCAATTTTAGTCAAAATGGCTTAATTGCATAATTTTCTTTCAATTTAGTCCTCCGTTTCACAAATATTGAAATTAAATTTCATACGGCACACCCATTTGAATTGAACACTTCTACCTTATATTTTTCATCATTGGATTCATTGTTCCGGATCCAATGATGGCTTCGATTTGGATTAATTCGATCATTTGGCCTACGAACCATGCTAAAATCATTTTCAAATCCTAATTTAATTTTGGGGTTTTCATTCAATTCTAAGTTAAAATTTATGGAAACACTCAATTTACATGAAATCCACGCTGAGGAGTCCTATTTTGACACTCATTTCCTGAAAAATGATAAATCTTGGGCTCGATTCCACGAAAAAGAGGAGCCGAATCCGCCCGGCCGAATTGTGTCTGCAACTGAGGAAGCAAAATCTGCTCCATCGCGCAAAAACCAGGGGAGTAGCCTCGCAAAAAAAAGTACAGCTGTGATGGGAGACCAAGATTGAGGAGCCAGTTGCTTTTGAGGGGTGAAAATTGCATGAGGTCCTATTTTATTCAGAGATGCTGGAGCTACAAAAGGAAGAGATGGAGCTCGTCGGACGGGAGGAATTCTTCGGTTCAGAAAAAGAGAGAGAGAGAAATTGAGAAAGGGCAAACCGAGGAGGACGGGAGGAACTGGAGAGACTTCATCAACGGCCAAAAAGTCTAATCGCCTTCACCAGAACCGCCGCTTCTGCGGCATCGCTGTTGCCGACAAAAACAGGTTAGTATGTCAACTTCTCTTCATATATCCCCTGTTTGTGTCGGAGGCCACTGTGGTAGGGAGCTCGATTTGGGTCCCGACCAAATCAAGCTAATCCAGATGCATCACGACCTTGCCGAACTTGATATAGCCATGTGTGAATGATTGTTCGTTTCATTTTGACTCGCAGACCAATTTCTTTTATATGTTTTGCAAGTTTTCGAATTGCACACTGCATATGCGGTAAAATGCCTTCAGAGTCGTTTTTGTTCTTTCGAGTTCGGTTCGGAGTTTCGATCACTCTACTTGCGCGATTCATGCCTTGATTTAAATCTAGAATCTTCGACTAAGCCTAGTCTTCCCATTTCTTATGCATCGATCGTCGGAACTTCCATGGCCGAACCTCCGACACCTTTGGCTTGGCTTGAGCTATGAACTGGGATCTCCAACCGACGCTCATCGTAGTTCGACACGGCTCACGTAAGTATTTCAGTGCTTTTCAGATGCTTGCTCAATATTTAGAGTCGAAGTTGAACGTGAGAGAAAAGGTTTAAACAAAAAAAAGGGGAGATCGGTTCTTCTTATACGTTGGTTTGAGGGGTCGGTTTGGGATGAAGAGCCTGTGAAACAATAAAAAAAAAAAAAAAAAAAAGTCTGCTGGAGGCTTCGGGAAAGGGATTCACAGAAAGATAAAAGGAACGCTAGAGAGGGTTGAAAAAATTGGGATAAAAGGAAGAGGTTAAAAAAGGCATTAAAAATATAAAAGGGAGGGTAGGATCTGTTAGTTGATTCATTTTGATTCCTAATCCTACATTTCATCCTATGGATCGGATTTTCTTATCATTTTTTATTTATAAACAAAATTAATTAATTAAAACAAGAAAAGGAGCGGAAACAGAGAGTTCGGCGGAGGCTTGTGGGAGTTTGGGTTCGGCTTCGGGCGTTCGGTGCCGGTGGTAGTCGTCGATGGTTGAGGTCGGTCGACGGCATTGAAGAGTCCTCGGAGGTGGGAGGCGATCCCCAGTGGCGTTTTATCGGTCTCGGTGGCTGGAATTGGTGCTTGCGGCGACGTTGGAGCATCTGCATAGTGCGTGCAGGAAGGCCCACGAAGAAGTTGATCCAGATGGGAAATGAAAGGGAAAGAGGAAAATTTAAAAAATAATAATAAAGAGCAATGATACAAACAAAAGTTAAAGGAGAGGATAAAAAAAAGTGGAAGGTCAGATTGGAGGGAGCACGTTGGTTTGCTTCTTGCTTTTAGGCTCCATGAGGTTCACTTGGGCTCTGGAGGTCCGTACGAACTGGGCTTTAAAAAAGGTGGGCCTTTCTTGTTCTAATTTTTATTTGGGCCTTCGGTTTCCTCCTAGGGTAGCGGCCCTCGAAGGGTTGTGCTTAGAAGCCCAATCGGGATCATTATTTTCGGGGTTAAAAAATTAAAAATTCATTAAAAAAAACTAATAAAAAGTTCATAAAAAATCGAAAAAATTCAGAAAAATTCTTAAAAATTTCAGAAAATAGAAAATTGACACAATCAATTGGTCATGGCCTATTTTTGGTCTATCGACCCCCGATCTTTCCAAAAATGATGATTTTGCCCTTCTGACAAGTCGTTTCTCAAAAAATATGTAAAACGTTTCAAAAAATAGAAAATGATCACAATCAAATGGCCATGAATTATTTTGGGTAATTCAACTTTCAAACCCTCCAAAAAATGATTTCGCCTTTCGGGCGGATCGTCCCCTAAATCTTCCCATTTTGCCCCTGATCTTAAATCGCACATTTTCTAAGCCCTTAAGGCTATATTAGGAGACCCTTGATTTGAATTGATGTGTATTGACATATTTTGATGTGGTTCATTTGTGCACTTGATTTGATTTTATTGATTATGATTGATAGGACTAATCCCAAATTAGACTTATCTTACTTGAAAATCGCACTTGCATGAAATCTTAGTTAATAAAATTACTCACATTAGGTATCGAAAGGGCGTTCGCAATGACACTAAAGTAACTAAGTCCTCGAACCCAAAATCTCTTGTTCCGCAAAACTAATCGATCTCCCACAATCGATCAGTGAGATTTTCGATCCACCTTCCAAGAAGAATCGGTGGCGACTCCAAATGCATACACACATTGCACATGCCACCACGACCGCATCAAGGTTGAACTCGATCAACTCTTATTGTCGAAAATCATTATATTAACTCCCGTCGCGATTTGATATGGGCCTCGGAGGGCACGCGCAAAAAAGGCTCGTGATCCACATTTTAGAGTGGGGGCCCAATCGATAATTCATTAGCCCATTCGAAAAAACGGGTCGCGACACGCTCATCCATCTTTCTCCCAATCCTCACCCATAACTCAAGGGTGTTCCGACCACGGGGCCGTTCTCTTCCTCGCAGGACGTCTTGTGCTCGTCATCGCAAGACGGTCTGGCGATCGTTGAGAGAATCGAGGAGAGGCAAATGTGCTCGAGATTTCGATCGGAAGACGGTGGAATTTGAGGTAAAAAAGCAATGACCGTTTTGCATAACGGTGAGTGAGACTAAGTAAGCGTTGCCATGTTTTTCAGGATTACCTTGGTCGTTGGCGACTCTGTTAGACTCTTACTCCTATTTTTCTTCCGAATCTACCATTGTCCTTCTCCGATTAATACTTCTCCACTTTTTTTCTCATTATTTTCGCTTTTCCACTTAATTTTGCTCATTTTAAGTGATCTTATTAACTAATATTAAGTATCACACGCGTACGGAGGGAGGAACAGTACTCGACCAGAAAGAATGCAACATTCCATATCTGGCGCCACCTCCCCATTTTTATTCAGGAAAAAAACCTAGAAATAATCATCAAAACCAGGGAGTCTCATCAAACTGCAATATCGATTTGTATGCTAGACTCCAGTAGATAATTTCGTCCACCATCTATGCAACCAGGCATTCAAGCATAGCCATCACAAGAAGATGCGCAAACCAGAGGTGAAATGAGCATGATTTGAAAAGAACAACTGATGCTCGATACAATGTCGAAGCAATAACAACATAAAATCTGCCCTCTGTAAGAAATGATATCATGATATTGGTATTTGGGATCGCCCAAATCACTCAAAATTCTTGTCTCCATATTTTCAACACTTCGGCCACCACGTTCTTCAAAAAAGCACTACAAACAAAATCTATTCTATAGGAGCCCAAGGAGAATCGGGAATCATCATTACCTTCCTCTTCCCCGCAAAATTTCTTTCTTCATTTCATATTCTAAAAAAACGTTCTAATCAAATGTGAGAGAATGCGGACCTCCTGTGATCCAAAACATGATTGCAGTGCTCCAATGAACAGTTGAACAAGGCAAACGGTTCCTTCGAAATCTTCGACCTCGATCAATCGAGGGCAATACTAGTTCACCAGAGCTGTCAGCGCTGCTAGATGTAGATGTACCATGCGCTGAGACAAGTAGGACCAATCATTTGCTATGTAAAATGGTAAGATGTCAGGAGATGGTACACATCAACGGCATAAGAAACATATGCTGCGAAACTGGTTTATGTCCATGTGCACATCCAACTTTCTCATGTTCATCGCCTGTAACTCCAATGGGAGATCCGACCACGGTGCCGCTCTCTCCCCTGCGGGACGTCTCGTCATCGCAAGATGGTCTCGGGATTGCCGAGAGAAGCGAAGAGAGGAAAATGAGCTCGAGATTTTGATCAAAAGACGGCGGAGTTTGAAGGCGAAAAGGCAATGGCCGTTTTGCAGAACTGTGCGTGGGAGTTAATAAGCGTTGCTAGACTGTTTTTAAATATTACGTTGTCCTTTGGCGACTCTGTTATACTGTTACTTCTACTTTTCTTTCGAATCTGTCATTGTCCTTCTCCGATTATTACTCTTTCACTTTTTCCCCCATTATTTTCACTTTTCCACTTAATTTTGCTCATTTTAAGTGAGCTTATTAACTAAAATTATCACACACGTATCCGGAGAGAGGAACAGTACTCAGCAAAAAAAAATGCAATATTGCCAAGATTTCATATTTGACTCCACTCTCCCCGTTTTTGATTCAGGCAAAAAAACCTTGAAATAATCATCAAAATCAGGAAGTCTCATCAAACTGAAATATCGATCCACCAAATGGATTTGTTCGCCAGACACCAGCAGACACTTTCGTATACCACCTGTGCAACCAACCTTGCAAGCCTAGCCATTGCAAGAAGAGGTGCAAACCAAAGGTGAGGTAGGCATTGTCTGAAAAGAACGACTAATGATCGACACAATGCCGAAGCAATCAAAAACATAAATTTTCCCTCCGTAAAAAATGATATCGTGGTATTGGCATTTGGGATCCCCAAATCACTCAAACTCGTGTCTCCATATTTTCAACGTTTCAGCCGCCATGTTCTCTCAAGAAGAACTACTGTCGAAATCTCGGAGCCTAAGGAGAATAGGGAATCATCATTACTTGCCCGTACTCCACAAAATTTATTTCTTCTCCCAGATTATGAGAAAATGTTCTTAGCAAATGTGAGAGAATGCCGAGCACCTGTGATAGAAAACATGACTGCACCTTACTCCCATGAACAGTTGAATGAGCCAAACTGTTCCTCCGAATTCTTCGATCTTGATCAACCGAGAGCAACACAAGTCCGTCAGAGCCATCGACGCTGCTAAATACACTGTGCAATAAGATAAGTTGGCCCAACCATTTGCGATGTGGAATGATAAGATGTTGGAAGATGGTACACATGAACGGCATGACGAACAGATGTTATGCAACCGTTTCACGGCCATGCGCGCATCTAGCTTTCTCCCAATCATCGCCCACAACTCCAACGGGAGTTCGGACCACGGGGCCCCTCTCTCCCACGTAGGAGGTTTCGTCATCACAAGACGTCTCCTCGTCAAAAGACGGTATGGTGATCGCCAAGAGATGCTTGAAGGGGAAAAAGCGATGGCCGTTTTGCGCAACGATGCGTGAGAATAAGTGAGCATTGCTAGGCTGTTTTTCAAGATCGTTAGCGACTCTGTTAGACTGTTACTCCTACTTTTCTTTCGAATCTACCCTTGTCCTTCTCCGGTTATTACTCCTCCACTTTTTTCTCCCATTATTTTCGCATTTCCACTTAATTTTGCTCATTTAAAGTGATCTTATTAACTGATATTAAGTATCACACTTGCATCCGGAGAGAGGCATGATAACAAAAGATAGCGGAAGTAATGTCTTTTACTCTATTGATAATTCGAAAAAAAAAATATACAATGTAAATCGATGAAAGTAAGTTCGTGGATCGTATACCTTGCCATAAATACATAAACTAAGACTGTTTATTACATTCGATTTTCGAACCAAGTATAATCGAATACTTGTACCATGCGAGAAATAGACAAATTAACACCCCCTTATTAAATTCGATCTTCGAACCAAGTATAATGGGATCATTTATCCAGTGAAAAACTGATTATATCTAGCCGCCTAGAAAGACTGATTATGTCCAACCATGAACCACCCGATACTTTGCCTTTAAAAGAAAGACTTTGAAATTTCAGAAATCTTTTTTTTTTTTTTTTGGCGGCGCCGGGGAAGGTGGGGCATGTAATTATGATGGTCAGAGTTTGCTTTCTACTTCGCTCAACACCTGATTGCTGAAATGCGTTCTGCTATTGTCACATTTAAAAACGGAAGAACGTTCTCAAGTGTTTTAAAGACCTTATGATGAAACGACCATGAATGGGCTGTTATTAGAAATTCTCGTGACTTTTTAGTGGAGCTGACCTGCCGAGGTAGGAAACAGATTCGCTGGGAGAGGAACAGTACTCAGTTGTGACTAGACCGCACACGTTGACCGCCTGTCGGTTTCCGACACGTATCTGGCACTGACGCGAAGACCGTATTGCACGTGTCCGTGCTACCTAGACGAGAAAAGAGCGAATGTATGCTGAGGAAATAACCCGGCCCCACTTGACCCCCCACAGCTGAACCGTCAAAACATCTGCAAATATATAAAAGGCGTCGTTAAACCCTGAACCCTGGAGGCAGAGACATTTCAGCGGAGACAACTTCCGAACATTGATCGCATACACAGATATCTCTGCTAAAATATTACTATCTGTTTTCTTGCCTCACCTCCTCTCACGTTCTCCTCTCTCGTTCCCCTCTCTTCTTCGCCTCTCTTCTTCTCTTCTCTCCTCTCTATTTCTTCTTTTCTTTTGACTATATACTGCGGATTCTTTAATCAGCCTCGCATTTGGTTTTTGTGTTGTCAGTATACCTTGTTAATATACAGTGTTAGAGCTGAGATGGCGCTAGACGGGAGTTTCAGTCTTTAGACTCAGACGGTTTCTGGCGCGGTGCCCTGAGCTCATAAGCAGGCCGCGGTTCGCCGTGCTAGCGAGGGAGGTAATTAATGCTACAACGCGAGACTTGAACCGGAGTTTCCTTAGGAGTTTTGGGGTATTTGTGTGATGATTTTGGTTTCTGTGCTCCCAGGGAAGCGTGTTACCTGAGGATGAAGTGATCGTTTTGGTGGCTGATATCTTTTTGGACCCTACTTACACAATCCCATTGATGGGGTGTTTCCGGCCCATAGCACGAAAAATTGTGGAAAAGGTGGTGTCTTCCCTTCGGCTTGTGACTAACTTAAGGTCCAATTCAAGTTCCATACAAAGAGAAGTCCACGAAGATGATGAAATTTGAAAAGGAGCAGAAGATTGTGATGATAACCGTATTGATTGTTACGTACGAAAGGGAGAGGGTTTGAATTTTCACGAGCTTGCTTGCCTGGCCTTCTGTCGTGCACTTGATTTGGCTCCTTTTTTATTGGGGTATGTCAGCATTTAGTTTTCTGGTTCATTGTATGCATAGTCCTACGTGCTGTGCATTCCTAAACTCCACTTGATATTCATTTTGCTCGAGCAAGAAGAGATCCACTGAACTACTTATTTAACTGTGGAATTATGAATTATGATGTAGTTTCTGGATGATCCATCCCTAGTTTCTAGCCACAGCACGTACTGAGGACAGGGAAGTGAACTTCATGTTCATTTATAACTGTCTGCGTGAGTATGCCTTTTAGATGATATTTTCCCTGTAGAACTGGTCTACTATTTTAATTGACTCTGCCTATAGAGTTACATTTCTTTTCCTTACCCTACGTAATGGGTCCTATAGGTGTCTTCTCCTTGAAACAGAGCAGATTGTTTATTTGGGAATTGCCTTGCAGCTTGCCTTACTTTTGTACTAATATGGACCACTGCTGAAGTAGTTTCCACTTATTAGTTTGGAAAGTTTATTGTAATGAATTCTGCCCCAAAGGAACTTGACTTGCCCTGGAATTGATTTGGATGGTCAAGATTCCCTTATGAGTTGCCTTCTCCAAACGATAGGTTGTATGAGAGAGTACTGCTAGCAACCGACAACCTTCAGAATAGAGGTCTTGAACTACCTTCAGAATGGAGGTCTTGAACTCAAATAGATACTTCCCCTTTACAAGATTCACCACACTATTATTCATTGCTGTGGGTCAAGAGTTGTTAGGATTGATGTGTTGGAACTTTTAGGCATTTATTTGGTCGAGGTTTCTATGGCTTAGGAAGAACTCTGGGTTAGGAAAGTACTTGTTTTGCACGTAAAAGAAGAGAGAAGACAGTTACTTTCTACTATTCCTTTTGCGACTCAGTTGGAGAGAGAGATTTGAAGGTGCTTGAGAGATAAGGTTCTTGATGTACAGAATAGATTGCAGGTTTTGAAGTTTTGGTTACTGAATTACCATTGTTCAGATTAGAAAGTTTTTTAACAGTGGTAGATTCTTGTCCTTTGTAAATTTATTTTGCTCTTGGCATTGTTCTTACAAGCTTTTTTATTCAGCTTTCCAACAAAATAAAATGGCACTCGTACACATTGAACATGACTAAATATGATTATTCAGTCCGCTAGATCCTCTCACTTTCTGGCTTGAAGGATAGCTGAAATGGATGTGTCCCAATGTCGTGACAATTTGTCCTTAACCCGATGGATTGTTTCTTTATCTTGACGGAGGCAATTTCCAGACTTGATACTTGTTTTCAGTGGAAGGAATTTAATTTAATATTCTTTATGATAAGATAAGAGTGGTGGACGACTTACCGTGCTTTCTGTTGATGCATTCCATTGGTGCATGATAAATTCCTTGCTGAAATTGTCGCTACAGAACTTATAGCAATTGCTGGAAGGAGCTAAATCCTATTCCGATCTTGGTTATCTTCTTAATTTCTGCAGGTCTTTATTGGAGTATTTTAAATTTGCTCCACCACCTTTTCAGCGTATTTTGGAAGGAGGGAAAATTTTGGATTATCCTCGCGAGGTATTTCTATTTCTTTTTTTTATGATTTTTCTGCGATGATCATATGATCTTTGTGTGCGTGAGGTGTGTGCGTGTGTGGTTTTGAAGTATGGTGGCAAGGAAAGTTGAAGTTGGTCGGTTTATCTTGGTTATTTTGGAGTATTTACTTCGGATGTTTTGTTAGACTTTTCAAACGTTTGTTTCTTAATAATTTTGCACAGGGGTGATTTCCCCATGGTACCTTTTTATTTTCCTTAGCCATTTTTTCATCCAACTATGTCTCTGATTGGTGGGTTACAAATGTGGACATCACCCACCAATCAGAGTTACGGTTTGATGAAATATAGCCCTTATATTGCTTTCAAATGAATATAACATTGGTGAGCCAGATGCAAGTATGAGGATGTTCAGGGACATACAAAGCTATGAGTCCTAGTTTGTGGGGCATGAAGATCCTTTTAAATAATAGTCTGCTTTTTAGTGACTAGTCTGGTTAGGGTGGAAGATGGTTTTGTAATGCTACTTGGATTGAAGAATGTAGTGTGATTTTGCGGAGATTTGCTTCTGTTGTTTAAATGCAAAGGAATGAGGTCATGATGTTTTTACGGGCAAATCATCCATTATTGTTAAGGATTTAAGGCTTTGGGTTCTTTTGGTTGATGATCTATGATTAGTTGGGTTTGGGCTTTGTTTGGTCTGCTCTATTGGCATTGGAAGCTAAATGTCCTTGTTGGTCTGCTTGGATTTGACTGATTTGTTTGAGGTAATGTTTCTAGACCGGGACTAAATACAAAGAGGATCTCATAAAAATTTTCATATAAAGAATTTACTAATCCAGGTCACCATTTAAATCATCTTGTGATTACCACATAATAAGCTTTTTTCCCCTAGATTTGAACTGTGGATTGCCATTAAAGAACTTGGTGTTAGGATATTTATGTAATAAAATGTCAATATTGTGCACGTAAGCATACTGGCATCAAGTTTTTGAGTTTTTGCTTTGTGACCTACTGGGTTTCTAGTGTTGTACGTGATTCTCTTTTTAATCAATTAGGATTAGGGAGACATATGCATTTCATCTTGCTTAATGTCCAGATGTGTTACTGTTTTTGTATTTAGTATGCAGATCTAGTATTTAAAACATCCTTTTATTTCAGTAGAAATTCATGCTCTTTTAGCTATGGCTAAGCCATGCATTTGGTGTTTTGTGAGCATGGAGCAATCTCTTTTGTTTTAATTATATTGGGACATTTTGAACTCTACTGTTCACTGGGGAGATTGTCCCATGCCGGGAATGTATTTTATGCAATGTACAAATTGAGGCAAAAGCTCACAATAGTACATGCCTCAATTCATGTTATCCATCTTGCTCATAGTTTCTTCTGGTATGGCCTAAGTTGTTGTCATGGCAGCTTTGATAAATTCTCATAAATTTGCACATTTTTATTGAGCTGAAGACTTGTTATATATTGCCAATTTTTTATTACATTGTTTGCTTTCTTTTGATTTTTATAGTAGTAAATAGAACTAGTTCAATGTGCAGTCCTAAGTTTCTCCGATGATGTTTGGTTCTTATTCCCTCTAGGTTGTCTGTTACATGTCGTGCGAATATCTTACCGGATATTGCTGACGTCACCTGAGGTGTTCTCTAAGCTTTGGGATTGGTCTTGTTTCGTGGATCTTGCATGGCAGTCGTTAAGCTTATTGGGCGGCAGTAAATCGGAGAAGGAGAAGGAGGTTATTTCAGATTTAACATGGTGTGTATCACGAATACTATCAGTTATTCTTAAATGGGGGGACGGAGGAACCTCGGATTTTGATATTGGACCTGAAGAAGGATTTGAGGACCTGCTACGGTTGGTTGACATTCTTAAAGAACTTATCATCGCATATATTGACTCTTGTTGACGATAAAAGAGCAAATTGTATTATTTCAAGATAACAAAGAATACTTATAGGCTTAGGATTAAGCCTAATACATTTACACAAATACTCCCAACTTGCTAATATTCTAAAGTAATAAATCTAACACTCCGCCTCAAGTTGGAGCGTACATATCAAAAAGTCTTAACTTATGACAAATATATGAAATTCGTCCACGTCGAAGAGGCTTTGTGAAAATGTCTGCTAGTTGATCTTCGGAACGTGTATGTACCAATCGTATGTCTTCACAGTTCACCTTTTTTCGAACAAAATGACAATCCACCTCTATATGCTCCGTTCGCTCATGAAACACTGGATTGTTAGCAATATGAATAGCAGATTGATTATCACAGCATAGAATAGACGATCCGGTCATAGGTAGCCCAATCTTAGCTAACAACATACGAACCCATTGAAGTTCACCTGTAACATTAGTCATAGCACGATACTTGGCCTTTGCACTAGATCGGGAAATAACAGACTGTTTCTTACTTTTCCACGATACAAAATTACCACCAAGAAATACACAATATACCGAAGTAGATCGACGATCCATAGGGCAGCCAGCCCAATCTGCATCAAAATATCCTGTCACCTTCAAAGATTTAGGGTTGGAATAACCAGCTATACGAAGATGACCCTGATTATGGAATACAAGTCCTTGACCTGGAGCTCCCTTCAAAAATCGAACAATTTGTACAGCAGCTTGCCAATGAGTAGTACGAGGAGAGCTCATAAATTGACTCACAACACTGACGGCAAATGAAATATCGGGACGGGTAATGGTTAGATAATTTAATTTGCCTACTAACCGACGATACTTCTCTGGATCATGAAGTTCTCCCTGTTCATTGTCAAGCCTCACTCTAGGATCCATAGGAGTGTCACCAGGTTTAGAATCATGTAAGCCAACCTTCTTAAGAATGTCAAGAGTATACTTTCGCTGGGAGAGAGAAATGCTGCCATTAGCATAGGCCACTTCGATGCCAAGAAAATATCGAAGACGACCGAAGCCTTTAGTGTTGAACTCCTTTTGAAGAAACTGCTTGAGTCTTTGTATGCCTTCAACATCGCTTCCTGTGACAATGATATCATCAACATAAACAACAAGAATAACACATCTTTTGAAAGTTGACATGCTAAATACTAAGTGATCCACACTACACCGATGCATGCCAAAAGTGACAACCGCATCACTAAATCGGCCAAACCAAGCACGAGGAGATTGTTTAAGTCCATAAAGAGCTTTTCGCAATCGGCACACCTTCTCCCCATGAGCAACAAACCCAGGTGGTTGCTCTATATATACTTCCTCGTGAAGATCACCATGAAGAAAAGCATTTTTAACATCAAGCTGATGAAGAGTCCACTGAGACCGAGTAGCCAAAGAAATAACAATACGAACAGAAGGAATTTTGGCTACTGGAGAGAAAGTTTCATCGTAGTCAAAACCATAAGCTTGTATATAGCCCTTCGCCACAAGACGCGCCTTTAAGCACTCAACAGAACCATCTGGATGGTGTTTGACAACAAAGACCCAGCGACAACCTACCAATTGTTTATTCACCGGTAATGAAATGAGCTCCCAAGTCTTATTATGATGTAGTGCATCCATCTCCTCCTCCATAGCACGAGCCCAACCTGGATGGGCCAATGCCTGCTGGACACTACTAGGCACAGACACAGAAGCAAGAGATGACACAAAAACAGACATCTGAGGGCTTAAGCTATGATAAGACAAAATTAGAAAGAGGATATCGAGATCGAGTACGGTGGGCAATAGGAGAACTGTCAGAAGACGGTGGAAGAGGATCGGAAGCCTGGACGAGAGATGGTGATGGAACGCTCGCTGGTGAAGATGTATGACCCCAAATAGAACGAGGGCCACGTGTATAAACTGGAAGAGGAGTTGATACTGGTGAGCTTGTATTCGGTGAAGCTATATCAAAAGTAACAGACGGTGGCTCCGACTGAGATGTAGGTGCGGAGGGCGGCAAAAGATCCATGGTTAATGGTGTCTAAGGATAAGCATCGCCAAAGAATGCTTGATCCTCAAAGAAAGTCACATCAGCAGAAACATACTCCCGACGACGAGTAGGATTATAACAAACATATCCCTTTTGAGTGCGGGAGTAACCCGCAAATATACATTTTTCGGCACGAGGTGATAACTTGTCTAATCCAGGAGACAAAGAATGAACAAAATAGACACATCCAAAAATACGAGGGCGAACAGACCACAAAGGACAATCGGGATGAAGAAGAGCGTAAGGAATAGCTTCTTGCAACACGGAGGACGGAAGACGATTAATAAGATGACATGCTGTAAGTAGAGCATAGCTCCAGAAGGATTTAGGCATATGATTGTGAAGAAGTAGGCAACGAGCAACATCCAACAAATGACGATTCTTACGTTCAACAACTCCATTTTGTTGCGGAGTGTGAGCGCAAAAACTCCGATGTAAAATACCATGAGATTTGAGAAATGGAATAAAAGTAGATGAAGAAAAGTATTCACGAGCATTGTCACTACGCAAACACTTAATAGAACAATCATATTGAGTATGAACTTCATGATAAAACTGGCAAAAAGAATGAAAAACTTCAGTACGATCTTTTATTAAATATAACCAAGTTGTACGAGTACAATCATCAATAAAAGTGACAAAATAGCGAAAATCAAGAGAAGACTCTCGACTAGGATCCCACACATCGGAGTGAATTAACTCGAATGGATGTAGCGCACGACTCGAAACACGAGGAGAGAAAGACTCCCGATGGTGTTTACCTAACCGACACGTTTCACAATTAAACTGAAAACCTGAACTAGACACAAAAGGAAACTATCGGAGTACGTCTGCTGATGGATGACCAAGACGGCAATGTAATCGAGAAGGATCATCCACAGCTTTATTCTGAATTGCTGTAGCAGCAGCAATAATCTCAGGGTCCAGAATGTACTATCCACCAGTTTCACGTCCACCACCTATTCGGCGTCCAGTCTTTCGATCCTGAAGAATACATGAAGACGAAGAAAAGATAATATCGCAATCAAGATCACGAGTAATAGAGCTGATTGATAATAGATTGTAAGGAAATTGTGGGATATGATAAACAAAAGGTAAGGAGACGGAGTAACTCAATGATACACAACCTGTGCCAGTTATTTTGGACTGAGAACCGTTTGCTAAGGTGACTGATTTAGAGGGAACAGACGAGGTGGACGTGAGAAGACGAGAATCACCAGTCATGTGATGAGTGCCACCCGACTCAATAACCCAAGAACGAGGAGGACCTGTAGTGGACAATAGACATGTAGGGCCATCATGCTGTGCTAAAGTAGCGATAGGAGCGGAGACACCACCACTCTCACTCTATTGTGCTCTGACTAGCTCATCATATTCTACACGAGACAACTGTACTGTACCCTGTCCAGAAAAGGATCCAGTAGAAGGAGCCCACGGCTCAGTATCAATAGAATCATGTAGACCTCGCAGCTCGGGATGGAGGTCATAACAATAATCAACAGTATACCCAGAAAGCTGGCAATGAGTACAAAAACGGTTCGCTCGACCACCACCACGTCCTCCTCTAGAAGTATCTCTACCACCTCCACGTACGACACCTCGGCCTTGAAAATCACGACCACGACCACGGTAAGAACCTTTAGAATTCTATTGTCCACGACTGCTAATACGACCACGAGTCCCTTGACCTCCACGAACCACCATAGCACTATTATTTGAAATGACTGAAGTCTTGGAACTAGAAGTGTAACGAGCAGCTCGAGAATACACTTCTTCAATAGAAGGAAGAGTGCTCTGAGAGGTAATCTGTTGACGAAGAGCATTATGATCTGAACCAAGGCTGCGGAGAAAAAGCACGGTTATCATATCCGCTTCTCGTTGCTGCATCTGAGTGACTGTGGTAGCAGGTGGAAAATAAGACCTGAGGCGCTGATACAAAGATGCAAAGCGAGCATAATGTTCTGCCAAACTAGCATCACCAATTTTGGCTTCAAATAAAGCCTCCCACATATCACAAACTTGATTCATGTTATTTTGTCCAGAATACAATAAAGCACATTTTGTCCATACCGCACGGGCTATAGTGCAATCCATGAAAAGATGTAGAACAGATTCAGCCATACTTCCCCATAAAAGTGTACGTAAAGTTGCATCTACATACCTCCATTCTTCTAGACTAGCTAAATCTGCAGGTGGTTCATCTTCAAGCCATCTAGATTGACGATTAGAATAAATAAAAATTGAAAGGGCCATCGACCAAGAAGGGTAATTGGTACCGTCCAACTTGACCAAGGTATTGTGTAAATTTGTCATACTATAATAAGGACCAAAAGATCCAGAGCTCGAAGAAATTCTAGCAGGACTAATCCCGGAACAATAGATGAAGAATTTGATGAATTAGTAGACATTTCCACAGACCTTTAATCACTAATCACTAGGAACTTGACTTGTATGCAATCAAGTAAAACACACCACTTATATATCACTTCTTCTAGTATCCACAAATATCACTTCAAATGCAAACACAACATTCACACTTCTAACACCACATAACTCCAAATGCAGTCAAGTCCAGTACCATATTCAACAATCCCAGCGGCCACACCAACTTCAACCAACTTCAACTCATTGCCCACTAAAAAATTCACTTCCAAATATCTCTAAATTCAACCAACTCAGCAAATTCATTCAATCTACGTAACAATAGGCCTCAAAAACTCTCCTGGGTGATGCTAGGAAGAGTCGCTAGGACATCAACGGGAGCTGGCTGGCACTAGGCGAGGTCGCCGAGACTTGAGGACCTCACGATGAGGTCGCTGGAGGGTCGCCGAGGGCTAATCGGCATTGGACGAGGTCGTTGAGACCTGGGCGACTCTGGAGAGGTCGCCTGGAGGTCGTCGGGACCTGGTCGACGTCGGATCTGGTCGTCGGAAGGTAGGTGATGACTAATCGGCGGTGGGCGAGGTCGCCGATACCTGAGGACCTCACCACGAGGTCGTCGGAAGGTCGCCGAGGGCTAATCGGCGCTGGACGAGGTCGCCGAGACCTGGGCGACTCTGGACGAGGTCGCCTGGAGGTCATCGGGACCTGGTCGACGTCGGATCTGGAGTTTTTGGCCCTCAGCGACGCTGGGTTGAGGTCGTCGGGCTCAGGGCACACTGGATTTGGGGTTGTCGGCCCTGGGTCAATGCCGGAGTGAGGTTGCCTGGCCTGGTCGGCGAGATCTACGGTGGCTGGCGGCTTGGGTTTGTTGAAGGATACATTGATTTTAGGGTTTAGGTATTAATTGTGGCTCTGATACCATGTTGACGATGAAAGAGCAAATTATATTATTTCAAGATAATAAAGAATACTTATAGGCTTAGGATTAAGTCTAATACATTTACACAAAAACCCCCAACTTGCTAATATTCTAAAGTAATAAATCTAACAACTCTTAAGTAAACACAGTAATTTATTTTCGCAGAAGATTTTCCATTTTGACATTCTTACTTTGCTTTGTTAATCATCAGCTGGGAAGAATTTTGTCGGGATGTCTCGTTGGAGAAAGCAGACACTTATATTGAGCCATCTGGGAAAATAGAATCAGATGAGATGGTTTATGTCCATCAAGAATGTTGTCTAGAATCCCGTGGTTTAGTTTCCCTAGGCTTGTCACCGTTCAACTATAGTGTGGCATGGCCTCGTCAGCAAAGGCTTGCAACTGGGTAATGTAGTGAAGATTTGATATTTTTCCTTAGTGTTTGGTAATTTTTTGCTAAATTTGTGAAAGTGCGCTGCGAAATTCACTCAGATTTTTAATGTCTCATTCCTAGGTAGGTTTGGCCTCACTTATGGAATCTATTTGTCCATCAACTTAACAGATTATTTATGTGATGTGCCTTAAAATGTTTGATAGGGATGTTGCTTCCTTGTATGGGTTTCATATTGATGTGTTAATATTCAGGGATGATGAAGCAGTTAATGCACCATTTCTGTTGACGTCGACAACAGAGGAAACAGATGGTCCTATCAGCAGTCTCCCAGAGGTGGCCTGTTCTTCTGTATGGTCCCACAGGTGTTGGCAAATCTGCACTTGTTAGTAAGTTGGTTCGTGGCGGTGGAAACCACGGTAATCTTCACTGATTGATTTTGCTATCTCTGGATTTAACTAAATTTGTCACCATGAAGTACAAGGGGTAAATGAATTGAAGAACCTGTAGTATTTAAAGTGTTCCTTATATATTAGTTCTTGCGAGTTGAAAAGCCATATTTCTCCATCGTTACCCATGCATTCTCTCTCCCCTTGACCCACCAAACGCCCATTCCCTCCCCCCCCTCCCCCCCAAAAAAAAGGAAAAAGAAAAAAAGTCTAGTTTTAGAGCTCCATCCTGTCGGTCAACGTCTTTAAGGCTTGCTGTAACTGTTATTAATACTGTTGGCACGTATTATACTTCTTTACGTTTCTCGTGACTCTTCTTGTGTGTGATTATTTTTTGTGGACATGAAATTTCCCAGTAGTGATGTTCATGCCGCTTTCTCTTATCCCAAGACTGGCTATCAATGAACAAAATGTCTAGTTTGCTATAGCCATTTTAGGCTACAGTAGGTTCCCAATTCTAGCACCAAAATTGCAAGAATTGGATTTCTTTTTTGATTACTTCGAATTGAAAATGACAAGTGGGTTTGTAAATTTTATTATTGAATTAACAAGAGTCAGAGTGAATAGTAGTGGATGATTGACGCTGCACTGTTTATAGTTAACGCATTTGCACGGAGATGATACTACTGCCGTTTTTCCCTTTCCTTTAGAAAGGAAAAGCATATGAAGTTTTCTTATTTTAGGTAGTTCGATAATTCTGACTTTCCTCCATTTATAGTGACATAAAAAAAATTCCTGTAGATTGTTACGGTAAGTCCTCGAGGATTAGCTTTTAGTTTTGGTGTACTTGTGCAGGGAACCTGCTAGTGCTAAATTACTGGCTGTCCCTAAAAATTGATTGGGAAATTTTTTTATATATGGAAATCTGTTAATGAATGAATTACTTGCCCACAACTTGTTGCAACTTTAATGGTGCCTCCTGTTCTGGCATGATAAACACCAAATAGCAACATTTTCGGTTCGGTGGCATATAAGGGTCCGACCGTATCTCCTAACTCGGTCCTTCAATGCTTCCTTTTAGTTTTGTTTGGGTGGAGTGAAGAGATCTATTGTTTTTTTTTTGGAAGGGTGGAACAGGAAGTATCCTGTTTTCCTCCAAGATGAATGGTTTCATTTGATATCAGAAGAGCAGGAATTTGAATTGATACTTTTCCAGGATGCCTTTTTCTCACGCTGCTCTTCTTGTCAGTTTTATACATTCAAATGGATGATTAGATTGACAGCAAAACATTCATAGGAAGTTATGTATGTACGGAGAAACCGGGTGAATTTAGATGGCAACCGGGATCCCTTAGTCAGGTTTGTTTCACTCAAGAACATAACATCTCCTTTCTGTGACTATGCACTTCCTAACTATAGCACATATTTGTGGATATGTGTACTTTTGTTCCTAGGCCGTTCAAAATGGAATTTGGGTTGTCCTTGAGGACATTGACAAAGCAACATCTGATGTGCACTCCATCTTGTTATCTTTGCTGGAAGGTGCAAGGTCTTTTGTAACCGGTCACAGTGAGGTAATGCTTTGTTTCAATTTTACTGATGTTTTTATCACGTGTTTGGTTTTCTTTATTAACCACATTCAATTTGAAAAAAGTTACCTGGAATAATATGTGAGGATCTATTCTAATTGGAACATGTTTAATTGATTCACAATCTTGCAGGAAATAACCGTTGCAGAAAATTTTTGACTTTTCTCCACTATTTCGGCATCCAGATTTCATACATCTTCTAGTACAGGAGGTTTGTGTTATGACGGGTTTGATCAGCTTTCTTTCAATTCTGCGGTACCATTGAAACGCAGCAATCCTTTTTTCTCGTTTGAGTTACTTGACTTGGTCTGAACGACTGATTTTCAAGTGTTATTATTTGCTTTCTCTTTATGTATTTGCTGTAGATTAAGCAGTCAGATGCGTACAAGTGCCCAATGGATATCTCAACTGGATTATAAGTTAATTAGCTTCCTTGTGTAGGCTTTAATTTCCCTGGGATGCTGTGGGGGAGGGTTGTTGTCAGGCAACCAACTCATGAGGACTTACAGTGTATAGTGAAGGCATGGTATCCAAGATTGGTTCCTCTTGCTGAAAGGCTAGTTGGTAAGCTAAGTAACTATATGAAATGATATGACACTTCCTCCTCTCAAGCAGTTTCAGACTGAACATTCTAGTTGGATGATGTCCGTGCAGGAACGTTTGAAAATATAAATGCTGCGATCGTGTACAATATTGGGGACTCATTTTCCATTGGCAGGTTTTCAAAAAGGCAAAGAACTTATCTTGAAGTTGTAGATCGTAGTTATTTGGATGATTTATCAGCAATTTTTTGTGTGTGGCAGGGATCTCCTTAAATGGTGCAAGCGAATCGAAGGACTAGGTTTTAGCTTAATGGACAACCGGTTATCATCTTACCATTGTCATTGTATTTATCAAGAGGTCTGATACGAACATTGTTTTGTGGTGGTCCCTACTTTGTGAGCTAGATAGCCTGTGTAGTGGGACGCAAAATTTTATTCTTTCTTTTGTCCTCTTCAGGCTATAGATGTTTTTTCAGCGTTTTCAACATCAGCTGAAAACAGGTTGAAAATAAAGAAAAACATTGCACGACTGTGGGGAGTTCCAGTTTCGGAAGCGGAGAGATTAAACTGTAATTCAGGTTAGATTGAGACAACTGATCGTATATGGTTTTATGGGTGTTTCTATTGGCAATTTTTCACATCGGGTGTTACTACGTGATATGCTCTCTGAGCTAAGAATTGGACGCGTCACTCTACAACGAGCTCAAAAAGCTGTAAGTCGAATATTCTTACACGGTTTGCTTAAGTGATTTCTTTACTGAGGCTCAATGACGCCATGTCCTCATTTCAGCTGCACTATGGGAGAAAACCATTCGTTGAAAGTCGTAGATCTCTGCATGCGATTGAGAGAATAGCATGCTCTGTTAAGTACAATGAGCCTGTGCTCTTGGTTGGTGAAACTGGTACAGGGAAATCCACACTCGTTCAGAATCTTGCGTCACGATTGGGCCAGAAACTCACTGTTTTGGTATGTCAGAACTAACTCTCTCTCTCTGTCTGTGCGTGTGTGGGCATGCGCATACTTGTACTTTGAGGCGTGGTGACATGAGTCGGCTTATTTACTCATGATATCTGTTTTCATCTTGAATATGCATATTTTCTCCCTTGGTTGTGCTTATTCGCATATTTCCTTTGTTTCAGAATTTGAGTCAGCCAACTGATATTGCTGATTTGTTGGGGGGATTTAAGCCTTTGAGTGCACACTATGTATGCATCCCTCTATACAAGGAGTTTGAGGAGCTGTTCTCGAAGACTTTTTTGGCAAAGGTATTTTTTTATTAAGGTTTGCAAGTGTTGCTTCTTTCCTTATTTACTGCTGAAGCAGATGGATGATGCTGTTGTATGCTGATGATTAGGTTAATCTGACTTTTCTGGATAGCTTGCGAAAACATCTGAGTGATAAAAACTGGAAAGTTTTGTTGAATGGTATGCACAAGGGCGTAGATGCTTTCGAGCAGTCAAAAGTGGAAGATTCTAGACATGGGAAAAAACGGAAGAAACCATTGAATGAGGAAGTGATCAATGCATGGAATAATTTTTCCAGGACACTTGAAGCTGCCCGTGCGCAAATTGGTGCACCATCTGCAATGATCTTCTCATTTGTTGAAGGAGCTTTTTTACATGCTCTTAGGAATGGTCAGTGGATATTGCTTGATGAGGTCAACCTGGCTCCTACAGAGATTTTGCAGAGAATTACTGGAGTACTTGAAGGAGAGAATGGGGGTCTCTGTTTAGCTGAGAGAGGCGATAATAGCTACATAAAGAGGCATCCCAACTTTCGCATATTTGCATGTATGAATCCAGCAACTGATGCTGGGAAACGGGAATTACCATATTCTCTGTGCACTAGATTTACCGAATACTTCATTGATGACGTCTTGGATGAGGAGGTGCTGACTCTATTTGTAAATCAATTTTTGGAAGGTGAACCTTTGAAGAGAGAACTGGTAGATAAAATCGTGCGTTTTTACAAAGCTGCTAAAAAAGAGTCGACGGAGAGGCTTCAGGATGGGGCTAATCAGAAGCCACAATTTAGTTTAAGGTCTCTCTTTCGTGCTCTAGAATACACAAGGAAGGCAGAAAAGAAGTTTACCTTTGAAAAAGCCTTATATGATGGATTCTGTATGTTTTTCCTCACTTTGTTGGACAGACCTAGTGGCAAGATAATAAACCAAATGATTTTGTCATACTTATTGGGAGGGAAACTGCCCAGACGAAAAGCATTTGACTGTTATGTGACAACCAAGGAAAACTCTGTTCCCAACGATTATATCTTGACAAAGAGTGTCAAAGAACAACTGGGAAACTTGGCGCGTGCTGTTTTCATCAAAAGATATCCTGTCCTTTTACAGGGTCCCACTTCCAGTGGGAAGACTAGTCTTGTACGATATCTCGCTGCGGTAACTGGTTATGAATTTGTGCGCATCAATAATCATGAACACACAGACCTGCAGGAGTATTTAGGTTCTTATGTAACTGACACTAGTGGGAAGCTTGTTTTCCATGAAGGCGTTTTAGTTAGGGCTGTCTGCAATGGTTATTGGATTGTTCTCGATGAACTTAACCTAGCCCCATCTGATGTGCTGGAAGCATTGAACCGATTGCTGGATGACAACAGAGAGCTTTTTGTGCCTGAATTGCAAGAGACAATCACAGCACATCCAAATTTTATGCTGTTTGCAACTCAAAATCCCCCAACAGTATATGGGGGACGTAAAATGCTTTCTCGAGCATTTCGCAACCGTTTTGTGGAGATTCACGTTGAGGAAATTCCTGAAGAAGAGATAATCACAATCTTGAAGAATAGATGCAAGATTAGAGATAGCTATGCCATGGTTGATGTCATGAGAGATTTGCGGCTGCACCGGCAGGGTAGCAATGTATTCGCTGGAAAACATGGATTTATAACTCCTCGTGACTTGTTTCGTTGGGCTAATCGGGTAGCAAACATTTCTGAAAATTGCACGTCTTCAAAACATCCCTACGAGGATCTAGCTAGAGAAGGTTATTATCTTTTGGCTGAAAGATTGCGGGATGATGATGAGAAATCTGTTGTTAAGGATGTGCTCAAGAAACGTTTTCACGTTGCACTCGATGATCATGACTTGTACAAGCAGGTATTATTCTTCTTCTCGGGGAAAATAACGTGTTACCATTGAATAATGTACTTATATGACACATTGATGTAGGTGCATTTTGTTTGTATTATGTTTCTCTGCATTGGCATTCTCTTCTTGGTCTCTGTTGTCATTAGTTTGGTAAATGAGGGCTCTTTTGAGTTTTAATGTTGAAGTCATCCTGCATAACTTTTCATTAGCATGTCTCTGAGCCCTGTTTCCGCTGTCTTTAGAAGTTTGCTTATTTTCTTTTTTCTAAATGTTGTTACTTGAATGTCAAATTCGAGTGGGCGGTCTCGGAACTTCCATCCGAATGGAAACCAAGGTTGGAAATTTTCGACAGCCTGTTGACTGTAACTCAATGCTTTTAGAAGTAAAAGTATGAACTTAGAGAAATTAAATCAGAACTATGACTAATTGAAAAATTGGACCTAGTCTAGAGGTATCTTTGAATATGGCTTTAGCTTTATGAAGGACTCACAGATGTTAATCAAAGTAGTCTTTTGTGTTGGGTAAGTGCTATCTTCTTCCTTCATGTTATCTGTTTGTTTCAGTAAACAAGAAAGGAGATGTATGATTTTGAGTGCCCGAGACTCAGCATTAATAAAATTACAATGCAGCTCTTCACCTGTTATTTTTTTTTGCTCATCTGTATTTGTTTTATAGCTTTGTCAGGTTGTAATTCTTGGTATCTTTGATGTTGCTCTCTTGCAAGTCATGGATCTTTGTTACTTTGTTTATGTTGAAAGTCCCATGGTTTATAGCTCACCATGTTTCAGGAGACGTCCAAAGGACCTGCTGTCAACTTGGACAATATTTCCAACATTTCAGAGAGCTCTGGAAAGTGCGACTTCCACCAAGAACAGCATGCTTGTGTTTATACTGTTAATTCATTGTGATGATGGTCCTTTTTATTGTTGTCCTGGTCTCTGCAGCTTCACTTGGACGAGGAGCATGTGGAGGTTGTATTTTCTTATTAGACGTTGCTATGAGTTGCGTGAGCCCATTCTTCTTGTAGGAGAAACAGGTGGTGGGAAAACTACTGTCTGCCAATTGCTATGCACTGTTTTGAAGTCAAAACTGCATATTCTGAACTGTCATCAGTACACCGAAACTTCTGATTTTGTGGGGGTGCGGTACTTGCTGATTTCTGCATTATTTTAGTTGTGTAAACTTCATTATCTTGTCATGCAATTAGCAGTAACAATTGGTCAACAGGGTTTCTATCCTGTTCGAGAGAGGTCGAGGTTGATTTCCGAGTTTAAGCGTCTAGTTGAACAAATGCATTCAAATACTTTCGTCTCCTATCTCAGCAATTTGGTATGTATGCTCTCGATTGGTAGATAACATTCTCTTTTCACAATGCTTTGTCTGGGTTCTTC
Organism: Rhodomyrtus tomentosa; assembly: GCA_028455895.1. Classification (NCBI taxonomy): domain Eukaryota; kingdom Viridiplantae; phylum Streptophyta; class Magnoliopsida; order Myrtales; family Myrtaceae; genus Rhodomyrtus; species Rhodomyrtus tomentosa. The sequence continues at coordinate 34,853,129 of JAPCWY010000009.1, read as the reverse complement.
ATCTTACAGACAATTTCAGCAGATATCGGTCAAGCTTCTTCAACTCTTAACCAGCTGGTTATGATCATAAACAGCTGTCAACAGGGTCTGATCACATCTCCTGGATTCACTTCGCAAGATCTGGACTATCTCGAGAAAATAAAAGTGGAACTCGAGCAGTTGTACCTGAAATGGCAGACTATTTTTATGTGGCAAGATGGCCCTCTTGTGCAAGCAATGAGGGCTGGTCATCTCTTTCTTGTGGATGAAATATCTCTGGCTAATGATAGTGTACTTGAAAGACTGAATAGTGTCTTGGAGCCAGAAAGAACTCTGGTGGGTACTCTGGTCATTTGAGACTTGTGTTTTTGCATTCTGAAATTTCTCCAATATGAATGGTTCTCTTTGTTGTTTTAGTGACTTTTTTTGGTACCCTCCTATTTCTATCCTTCTGCATTCAATTGATGATCAGATTTTCCTCTGACCATTCACAATTGCTACCCGCGTAGTCTTTGCCAGAGAAAGGGGGAACTATAATGGAGAAAGTTACTGCTTACAATGACTTCATCCTTCTTGCAACCATGAACCCTGGTGGTGATTATGGTAAAAAGGAGCTATCACCTGCTCTTCATAATAGATTTACAGAAATCTGGGTACCTTCTGTTAGTGATCCTGCTGAACTTAGAATTATTTCTCAGCAAAGGTATCTTTGTGTGATTGTGTATTTGTTGAGGCAGATCTTTAAAATTTTTCTTGCTTGACGGCCCTTCCAACATTTGTTATATGCAGTATATCCAAGCCAGAGCTTCTGTTTGTTGTGGACCCCATGATAAACTCTTGGGAGGTAACTCTCGTGTAGTTACTTGTTGCATTGCTATTGTTATCTATTATGCTACTCGTATGCGTTGTCGTCCTATTTCCTAATAGTTTAACCTTTTAAATTAATTGTTTGTTATCTCACAAACTTATAAGGTGGGATTTGTATGCACTTCACCTCTGTCCCTCAATTGTGTGAGCTTGTCTTAACGATAAACCCAGTTCAGCACTCAGAAAAAATCAGTGCTTGGTTGTTGTGGCTAATCTCTAGTACATTATCTCCTCTGTTTTTATCTGTTTCTGTCCCACCTTCTTCCTTTAAGGAACTTTTCAGGACACTCATGATCCTTAGCGGCCTCTCCGTACGAACCGTAGCATGCATTGTGCCAAAGTTGCATAATTGGTTGGAAGATGGCTGCATTAGGGCGAGCTATTTCGATGAGTATGGGCTGACGAGAGTTGATTGGTTGGTTTGCATGATGGGTTTTAAGTTGATTTTCATTAGTGAGAACAAAAGGTCAATCCCCACTTCCATAAGGAAGTATCTCATCTGTGCCAGGATCTTCTCTATAACTGATCAGTTGCAGTTAGTTACTCGTAGCGCAATTGATTTCTCACCTTTTAATGTCCAAGTGTATCAGTTGGCCTTTTGTAGGAAGCACCTTTTTACTGTCACTATACCTCCCTCCGGTAGATTGATTGTAGCTCAAATATCTTCTAATGCGCTTTCCTAATTCATCACTCTGCCCTTGCTGGTGACTGGTTCCCTATCAAACTTAGCTCTCTTGTTGCTTGCTTAACAGTGGTGCTTGAATGGAATGCATACCAACAAGGAAAGAAGGATTGCCTCAATTTCTCTCTGTTTTTATGTTGATTTTGGAAGGACCAAAACAAGAGAGTATTTGATGGAGTGTAATCTATCATTTCTGTTTTTTTTTTAAATTGAAAATTAGTTAAAAGTTTAACACTTCTGGCGGATGGATATATATATATATATATATATATATATATATATATATATATATATATATATAGATGCCTTGGTTGATATAGTCGATTCTTTGTCCTGTAAGTGAGCTCCATTTTTGGTTTTGTGTGCTCTTTCTATATCAGTTTTCACCTACTTGCTGTCCTATAGTCAGTCTTTTTAAAAAACAAAGATAAAAAAATTGGAATGAAAAAAGGGGGAAACTGCTGACAGTGCTGCTGCTGGATGGTGGTCTTTTTGTGTGCTCGATTTATATTGTACCCCAATTCTTTTTTCTTTTTAATTTCGAAGGGCATTTTTGATGTGGAAAGGCGGGTCCTTATTTAGAAATGAATCAGTAAGTATTAAGTTGTTTCCAGATGCTTATCATACGTTATTACAGATCTGTAAGTTTTTAAGGTGCGTTTACCTGGTTTTGTGAACTATCTTGCCAAAGTGATTTATGGAATCACCTTTTCGCGTTGGGGAACAAGTTAAGCATTTGAAAAGGAATCATTTGCCTGTATTAGCATTCATTTCATCTTCTTTTTAACTAATTCACTTTTGTTTGCGTGTCTGGTGTTATACCTTGAGTAGTCTGAATAACCCATGTATGTATTGAATGTGGTGCAGTGGTTTAACAGATTACAAACTGAGAGAACATTGACTGTGAGAGATCTCCTTTCTTGGATTTCTTTTATGAATGAGACAGAGAAATTTGGGTGCCAAGTCTGCCTTGCTTCATGGGTCTTTCCTTGTTCTCCTTGGTGGACTCACTCTAGGTACTCTCTCTCTCTCTCTCTCTCTCTCTCTCTCTCTCTCTCTCTCTCTCTCTCTCTCTCTCTTTTTCAATGATCTCTGGTTAGGTATGCGCAATAAGGTAGTCTTGATGTGAAGTAGTGTGCGTATGGGAAAAGCCAATTGGCGCAATGAATGGAGAACTGCCCGTACTATGGTTGTGGGTTGCCTAATCTTAGAGACCACCAGAAAGAAGAGCCTTCTTTTTAGTATTCGTTAAAATTTTTACCTCTGGTCACTCAACTAAAATGGTCAAATAATTTAAAAGTCCTTCTGTGCTTTTAATGCTTGCAATTCCATGGCCCAAGTGAGATGCAGTACTTAAGAAAATGGAACATTCAAGGACCTTGTGAGCATGCACGACTGGCTTTCTCACGAGGAGCTCCATGCATTGCTGACCTGTTGTTGAAACCATACAGTACTGCTATATCAGTTGATGGGGTTCCTGACTATTTTTTTTCTCAATGTAATTAAACTTGTTCTGATATTTTCACTGTAGATCACTTGATTTATCATTAGAGGAGACTGATTGTACAATCAACATGTTCACAGTTTCAATGCCATTTGCTTTTCGGAGACAAGTGAATGAGTATTTTATCTATTTCGTTGTGTTTTGCCTATTTTCTGTTTTTGTCCCTTCCTCTGGGAATAACCTTCTGCTGTTCCCAAATGAAAGTCGTTAGATTTTCATGCTAGGGGGAGGATAATCTAAAAGCATTTAACCTCTTTCTGTATCTTGTAGTGGATGCTGACTTGATACTGAAGTTTATAGTTGATCTCTACTCTGCATTTTACTGAAGCTGGATTTATTCTGGCCTTTTGCCTATCTTTACCCAGGGACAGGAATCTCTAAGAGCGACGCAGAAGAGCTGAAAGACAAATGCCTGCATTTTCTTTTGGGACAATTACAGGTGCTTTTTCTTTGCTTGTCATGTTATCGGTCGCAAATCTGATATTAAAAAGGGATGATGTACAATGGAGCTATAATGTTCCGTAAATTTAAGACTTATGGCCCATTCATTGTTATTTGCCGTGAAACTATTCTGTCTTCTTGGTTGCAGTAGCAAGGCTTATTGCCTTCTTGCAGCCGAGTTCTATAAATAGTCAGGAGATTACGATTAGTTATAAGGACAAAGTTCTTTTATATGTTTGTTTAGTTATCATTCTTGACAGTGTTTTCCTTCGCAAGTTCACATCTTTGGGACTTGATACTTAAGTCTTTTGTTCGATGAAGAATTATGACCCAGTGATGAATAGAGTATGTTCTAGCATTATTATTCATGTGGTCAACTTGTTTCCTAGTAAAGACTCTTTAGTCATTCGGTTTAGATATCTTACCTTGTGTGATAAATTCCCTTGCTATTATGTTGAATTGTAGTAATGTATATTTGAGAAAATTGTTGCTTATATTATCTTTGTGCGGGGGGTCACTGCATGCATTATTGGCTTTGAATGTCTTATTATTTTTCTTTGCAATTATTCACTTTTTCCTTGTCTTACTTTTGCAGGTAGATGACGATAGTGCCGACTATTGAAAGCTTTCGAGGATAGAAAATTATGGTTGGGGTGAAACTATCATGGCAGAAAATTTGTCGATCAATCATAATGTGCAATGCGATGATATATTTGGTATTGATCCATTCTACATTGAGAAAGGTAATGTTTGACGTGGTGACTTCAATTTCTCACTGCACTGTACTTTTTTTAGCCTTGGCTTTGTAGCTGTACAGTTTAACTTATGCTTGTCCTAATCATTTGTGTTTGGGTGTGGTCAACATGATCATTCTTGGCTCTTCATTAAGTTACCTGCAATATAAATAGGAAAGCGTGTGCTAGGTATTTTTAATCACAGTTGGAGTCATAAATAGGCATAATGACGCATTACCACATCTAACAACAACTGGTGGTCGACGTACCGGAGCAATTGTCATAATATATACCTGAAGGAAGTGTCAAGATTCAACCCCTTGAGCTGAAGCTCTCTAAACACTTGTTCTTTATAGCTTAAATATTTGGATGGGATATTCTAGGATATATATGTACAAAAAAAAAAATACATTGAAGAATGACTAAGATAGCAACTAGAAGAAAGATACTTCAATGGAAAACATTAACAATTTCCTTGCCTTACCCTTTTGTGGGTTTTTCTTTTTGTTTCGAGTTTTGGGTTTGGGGGGGGGGGGGGGGGATTATACATCTTCACATCATATCGATGTACTTAGATTTGTTCAAGTGCATAGCAAGGGAAACCGTGTTTCTTGTGGCCAGATAGCTTTCCTTGATAATTCTCCTCGGCATTACTTCTTCTCTGAACTTCTAGACCCCCCAGTTTCCTCCCTACTATAATGAAGTCAGGTCTGTCTTCATGGGCAAGGGGTATTAAGTACATCGTGTTAACTGCTCCACCTATGGGCTTAAGCTTTTAATTGGGCCTTGGATAATTTGATGTATGTACATTCCTATGGTGTCCTGTCTCACTTTGTTGAGTTTGTTGTTCTATATTAGCTTCCTTCATCTGTTTCTTGTGGGTAGGTGGTGTTGGGTTTTCTTCTTCTTCTTCTTTTTTTTTTTTTGGGTGGGGGAAGAGATATTTGGTCTGCCTCTCTTACCACACTTTTACATCTCTTTATGTGCTTCACTTATGTACTTAGAACCATTGAAGACTTGGCTTACAATAGTTCCTATTGATTTACCCGTGCTTGGCAGGACATGAAAACTGTGAGGTTGGGGGGTTTGAATTTTTTGCACCAACAACGCGAAGAAATGCCTTGCGGGTATTGCGGGCGATGCAGCTTAGAAAGCCTGGTATGTGTTCACCAGTTTGGAATCTCCACATCCTTGGTTTGCCTCTTCCCTATCTCTTCTGCAGATTGCTCAAATCACAGCTCCTCCTTTCAGTTCTACTTGAAGGCAGTCCTGGTGTTGGGAAGACTAGTTTAGTTGTCGCTTTGGGCAAGTTCTCTGGGCATAGAGTCATAAGAATTAACCTATCAGAGCAGGTTCGCTTCTGTTTATTATTTCTTCAGATTGTTTGTTCTAGCAATCCATTTTATTGTGCAGTTTGCTTGGTTTTCCTACAAGGTTCTAAATTTGTCTATGTTGCAGACTGATATGATGGATTTGCTGGGCTCAGATTTACCTGTTGACAGTGATGAAGGAATGAAGTTTGCTTGGTCTGATGGTGTTCTCCTACAGGTGATGATTTCTTCTAAATTTATTGCTCTCTCTCTCTGCCTGTGGTTGGTTGCAGATAATATTGCCTTGTTTCTTTAGGCACTTAAGGAGGGTTGTTGGGTGCTTCTTGATGAGCTGAATCTTGCTCCACAATCCGTCTTAGAGGTACTATGGAATTTGGTGGTTTACAATTGTCTTTACGTTTTTGTATGCAAATAATGACAACTTTTCTGGCTTAAGCAAAAAAATGTAATCAACCCGACCTTTTCTTATATTCATCCTCAGTTGAATTTTATGTCAAATTTTTCCCCTCGTATGTGCTTACTTATTTGAAAATGAATAATTACAGGGTTTGAATGCTATTCTAGATCATCGAGCTGAGATTTTTATCCCAGAGCTGGATCTTACCTTCAAATGCCCACCACCTTTTAGACTATTTGCATGTCAAAATCCTTCAAGTCAAGGCGGAGGTCGAAAAGGCCTTCCAAAGTCCTTCCTGAACCGTTTCACGAAGGTTCATTTTTCCCTTGGTTTTCCTAGGTTCGTTTCGAAATTGGTACATTATAACTGATGATTTTATTTGGTGCTTCCAGGTTTATGTGGATGAATTAGTTGAAGATGACTACCTCTCCATCTGCAGTTCATTATATCCATCAATTCCTAGATATCTTCTTTTGAAGTTAATTTTGTTCAACAAAAGATTATATGAGGAAACAATGATTTTCCGCAAGTTCGCACAGGATGGCTCACCTTGGGAATTTAATCTCCATGATGTGATTAGGTCATGTCAAATTATTCAAGGTATTCAAATTTCACAGCTCCTTTTTTCATTTTTTTTTCCTTACCAGCTCCTTTTTAATAATGTGTTGCTGGTTGTGCGGATGCACCAGTCAAGTCAAAAGATGACTGTTTCCTTAATCTTGTGTATGTCCAAAGAATGCGTACAGCAACTGATCGTAAAGAAGTTCTACGCCTCTATGAACAGGTTTTTGAGGTGAAGCCGTCTGTAAATCCTTTCCCGCGAGTGCAACTAACTTCTCATTACTTGATGGTGGGGAGTTCTGCCATTAAACGGAACAATGAGCTGTTACCTATAGTTTCAAATAAGCTGAAAATTGTGCCTGGAAGCTGCTGCTGATTGTGTAAAGTATCAATGGCTGTGCATCTTGACTGGTCCTTCTTCCTCTGGAAAGACTTCACTTATAAGAATCCTTGCTCAGCTCACTGGCAATGCTCTGAATGAATTAAATCTTTCATCAGCAACAGACATATCTGAACTACTTGGTAGCTTTGAGCAATATAGTATTTTTCGCAATCTGCGCCACGTTGCTTCTCAGATTGAATATTACAAGAATGAGCTTTGCAGATTATGAGTAAAACACTCTATGGAAGCATTTATAAGTGGAAAGAAAGATTTGATTTCTAAATGGCGTGCGTTCCTTTCTCACATCGACTCTGGTAATGTATCCAGATCTGATTTAGGGAATTTGGAGGAAAGAGTTTCCAGTTCATTTAGTGTGTTAATCAAAATTGTAGATGAACTTAAGTTGTATAGACTCTATAGAGACTTGTCTTGGTCAATAGAGGAACTAGATAATATCCGAAATGGAATTGTGAAATTGAAAGAACTTCTCCAAAGGATGACCTTTTCAGCAAAATTTGAATGGGTTACTGGAGTATTGGTGAGAGTCATTGAAAAAGGAGAATGGATTGTTTTGGAGGATGCGAATCTTTGCAATCCCACGGTAAGATATTTCTTGATTTGGTATTCTTAAACCTTCTTTTTTCCAATTTTTAGTGAACTAGGTATATATGATGCTCACTCTCTTTATCCTTGTCTTTCACCTGTAATAGGTACTTGATAGAATTAACTCTTTGGTGGAGCCTTGTGGGTCAATTACCATTAATGAACATGGGACAGTTCATGGGAAGCCTGTTGTTGTTCACCCACACCCTAATTTTTGAATGTTCCTCACAGTCAATCCAAACCATGGTGATGTTTCACGAGCTATGAGGAACAGAGGAGTTGAAATATTTATGATGCCTCCTTTTTGGCTACTTGATTGGAAAAGTGGATGTTCTGTTAGAGATATGGAACTGGAAGACGTCAAAAGATTCCTTGTTGAATCAGGCATTCCGTTTTGCGCATTGGTGGATGCAATGGCTGAAGCGCATATTTATGCTAGGGATGAAGGTTTACGTGTACATGTTCAAGTCACGTACTTTGAGCTTGCACGATGGATACAGTTATTCCAGCGGCTTCTTGCAGAGGGCAACCGGCCTTTGTGGAGCCTTCAAATAAGTTGGGAGCATACTTATTTATCTTCTTTTGGGGAGTCTGAAGGGGCAAATATTGTCAGATATGCAAAGCGTGAATTTGGGTCTGCCTTCCCTATGGCCTCACCTGGCTATCCCCTATTTTTGCCCGGAGGGTGGCCATTGCCCTTGAACTTGGGGAACTATGTCCACTATCCAAAAGAAACTTCAATTAAACAGAACTGCATGTATGTTGAGTTCCTTGGGGCAAGGTGTGCATATTTTGAATATAAAGTCGCTAATAGTGGGTGCTATGTGGATCAAGCTGTAGTTGTGAATGGCTTTGCGATGCCTTACTTAATTGATATCAAGACGCTGCATCAGATTATGTTTCCTGAGGATACAAAGCAAAGGCTTTTGTGTGATGGTAGAGGTACAACGTCTGATTTGGCTCTTTTCAGTACGAAGCTACTTTTCGCTGCTAACTGGGCAATTGAGCAGGCAACAGACAGTGATCTAAACCTGTATCTCCTTTGGTTCGAATTACATCCTTTCTGTCGGATTTTTAGTTCCTTCTTGACTTCATTTATAAAGGAGTTGGAACATCCTATATGGAGATATATAAAACTGTGTGGTCGCAAGCTTGGATCTCTTAATGAAATTAATAGCCAGTGTCCAGTACCTTTGCTTTCATCTGAATTAGTTGATTTAGTTGCTATGAGTGATGCCTCGGCTTTGTCCAGTACAGTTCTCTGGAATGCTATTCAGTCTGTGGTCGTGTTAAGGTACAGTTATCAACGGTGGAATTCCAAGAAAAGGCACGGCTTGACTGGTGAATTTAAGAATCTAAGTCCGTTGTTAAAATCGTTGCGTGTTCTGGAGAAGCGGATTTTGAATATACTTGTTGAGTCTCCATCCTTCGATGCTCTGTTCAAGTTATACAGTCGCCTTCTTGAAGATCACATGCAATTTTGGGAAAGTGCTGTATCATCCCAGTTTGAGACCTTACTGGTCTTTTGGCGCTCCTTGTTGAAGGTTGCTGGGAAATTGCAGATTTTGCATCCACAGGCTGCTGCAACCATAGCTGCTCTGGTAAGATTATACTGCATGCACGATATCTTTTGCTGTTCAACTCTTTTTGAGCTCTGTAAGCCTGATTAAAATTCTTTCTTGTGCATAGGAGGAGAGTAGGGATCTGGTTGGAGCCTCTTCCTGGAACTTACGTCCCAACAAGTCCTTGCTATGGGTAAATTGTGGGCATCCTCTATTGCCACATTCTTCCAATGTGTATCATAAACAGCTCAAAATATTCACGCTTTGTGAATCAATTTGGAAGCATTGTAAGACATTCTACTTAGATCATGCTTTGTAGCCTCACTAATTAACAATTCCTAAACTCTCAAAATTATTGACCCAATTAATTATTGCAGCTGGTGACCGCATTGACCTCATTGCATCTTCCTGTCTTTGCCTCCGCATCTTGGCAATGCAAGGTATAAGCTGAAAAAACATTTTGGTAGTCATATTGTGATTCATCTTGTTGCCCCTCATGATTTTTGACTAGTAGGTACCATGCTGTGTTAATTTGAATTTGCTTTATCTGTTCAGTTGTGATCTTATAATGCAATCACATTCTTTGCTCCAAGGCCGGGAGCCAGCAACCACTTGGCCATCTCTCAGAAAGTCAATTTCTATTGTACATGTATTTCACCCCTACAAATTGATACCATTACTAGCAATGGAGGTTTCTTATTCACTAATCAGCAATATCACTCAATTTATGACTTTGAGTATTATAATGGGGTTTTTTTTATTGCGATTTGTGTGTTAAAAAGTGCCTCCACAGCTTATGAACTACGTAGGTCTGTGCTGCATCACTTATACAACAATTATAACTGAAGTTATTTCGGATGCATTTCTTTTTTGCAATCTATAGCTTCATCTTATCCCAAATATTCGGCGGTTTACCCATAAACTTACTGGAATATTCATGTAGGTGTTTGCCTTGCATCACAACTATCAAATAATTGCATGGAAGATCAAAAAGTGATTGTCCAGCAGTTAGATGAGATCCGTGAGGTTTGCTCTACTGATGTCTTAATTTGACTAGTGTACTTTTTCCCCCCTCCAACCCACACTTGGTTTTGTCGATTTCAGAAACTTTTGGAAAGGTTTGGATTTGAGAAGCACAAAGTGGAGACTAGTATGAGATCTGATGAAGATGCCTGTATTGAAGCAGACTCAGCTGCTTGCTGTGCTCTCCTTCCTCAGATATTGTGTTCTGACTTGGGATTTTCTTGTTGGATGGAGACCCGTTCGATGAATGATTGCACTAGTTTTTTCCTTGACACTCGCTTCAAAATTTATCATCCATTGTGTTGATTGATCCTGCGGAGTCCCACCAAGCAAGATTTTTTAATTTCAGATTTTTCTACATCCACTCTTATTTGATGCTCTTTCCAATTAATCCAGCTTCTTGTTTGAGTTACTTGTCACATATAAATGGGGCGAGCTGGATTTGGTTGAGAGTTTTAGATGCATTTTTGCATTTTCTATGGCCCTTTCTATTTTCACCTTTGGTCCTGGCACTTGCCTTTAGAATTAAAAGTGCGAGACATTCATGAAGTTTTGGATGACAATGTGTCCCTTTCATAAGCAATAGTTCGTGAAGATTAATCCCTCCCTCCATTGTTTTGGTCCATAACAACAGTCTAGGTGAACAAGTAACCAAGCATTGAATATACAATGGCACAATTACTTTATGCACTCGTCTGATGCTGAACATCACGCTAAAACATGATATACATTGAACCCGAAGATATTTAGGAAATTATAGTTGGATATTATTTGGGGGAGCATTTAATGGTTAAGTAGAATAACTTTGGAATTTAAAATTTCATTGTTATTTCTGGATTTGGAGTCTGTGTGACCATGAAAAATGCTACCATCATGGTACTTGAGTCGGCCAAGTTATTACATACTTGCACGAGAATAATGTTTTAAGGAAGTTCTACTTGATACCCAGCCATGTTTAGCTGCAATAATGCCGAGTTGCGCTGATGAGATTCAAAGGGTTATCAAGGTGTCTGGGTTTGAGCATAGCACGAGAAAGAATGTTTACGAGTTAGAGAACTTCTGTCTAATAACTAGTGCTCTAACTCCCACTCCCAAAAGGCAGAAACTGAAATTGGCAATCTCTGTTTTTTAGCAAAATTTGGTTTATGCAATCTTGCGATTGGATGAGGATGACCTCTGACAAGATTAATTAATCCAAAGAAACAGGATATATTAACGACATAAAGATCAAAGAACGATCCAACCTCTCCTTAGAAAGGGGATGAATAATTTTTTTTTTTATCTATTTAAGGGTACTGTCAAGAAAAGCTCTAAATAGTGTGATGCAATATTCAATTTTTCTATATCTTAAGGCTCAGTTTCTTTTTATCATACTTGTGTCTTTTTGTTTTCCAATTAAATCATTATAAAAAGAGTACTTAACTCCTCCTTTTCCATTTTACTTCTATTGTTTGTTTGGGTTTGTAACCAATGGAAACGTAAGAGCGGTCAACCCAAATTTTTTTGGTTTTTAATGCTTTATTTCTTATTCAATGGCACCTTAAAATCTTGCCATGTTTTAGAATTTGTGAGCTTTTTATTGTCAGATATGAACCCATTTTTCATTTTCATGGTAACTGATCCCTTAGTACTTTCTTCTAGTCAAGGCCTAATAGATGCCTATAGCTTTTGCTTATTTAGGGCAATCAAATATTTGATTCTGTTTTTTGTCTGGAAGAAGCATTTTCTCCATGCTTGTACTTTCTAGCATAGTGGTTTTTCTTTTTTTTATTTTGGTTTGGATTGGGTTATATTTTCATTGTGGTCAGAATATTCCTTTGTTTATTTATTTGTGTATTGTTTGCATCTCTTGTATCCAGGCTCTAAGCAGTGCTTCTCACCTTCTGGAATCTTCTCTGCACTTTTCTTTAACCTTCTCATCAAGACCTCCACAGATGTTTGCTCCACACTAAAAAGCTCTGTGGACATTGGATTCATGGATGTCTATTGACGCAGGTTTGTTCAATCATTTTTGTTTCTTTATGCTATAATATCTTCCATTTATACCAATATATTCTTCTTCCGGTTCACTGTGTCACAGTGGATGTGAGAATTGCGGCTATTGTTCTCGAAATGTGGTGTATGTGGCATGCATCTCTGTGGAGTCTTCCCTTTCCATCCATCATGGTAAATGTATTTATCTCTTTTTGGTTCATGAGTTTGCTCTTTCCCTAATAGAACATTCAGTATTGGCTCTGCATCATAAATCTTCAATTTTCTAACTAGTTATCTTTGGGCAGCAGAACTCCTTGAGGCATGATGGTTACGATATTCCATTGCCTGATATAATCATGCGGCCTTTGAGAACAGCAATGACATTGCAGATGCAGTAAGTGAACTGTCTTTGTATCTTCTCATGTTGATTGTCTGCAATCTAAAAAGATTTTGTCTCAAAAAGTATTCATATATGAAAATTATTTGCAAGGTAACCTTTTTCTGCATTTGGCCGTGTGTAAGAAGAAAATCTTAGTTGAGAACTTTTGGATATGATAAGCCGTTGCCTTCAACAGGCCTCCGCTGGTGAGGGACAGCTGAGTTAGCCTATCGGCTGGTTTTTAGCAACACAATTACTTTCCAACAGAAAGTTATTTTTTTAACAAAAGAAACCGAGTTACCCTTTCACTATGTTTAATGGGCCGGATACAACTCCAGATAGGATATTTTAGCCTATCCGGTGTTTGGGGCAATGTGAAATCCAGAGCTGTCTGGATATTTTCCAGATATAATCTGGATAAAAAATTCCCACCTACAGGTGGTGATATAATCTGGATATGTCAAAATATTTCACAACCAAGATCAATGCCGCCTTGCCGCCTGTTGACACCTCCAATGATTTCATCACCAGCAACCATGCGAGGACTATCACCACGACAACCGATCGTCTCCTCCCTCAACCATCCGTGTCCTCTGCTTTTTACCACCAGTCTCCACTGATGTCTCTGATCTTGGCTGGCTGCTCGTCACTGATTTCCATTTGGCAGTTGGCAGTTCTCCTCGTTGTTGTTGAGCCCTAGCTCGGTCAGCATGGTCAAGCTTTAGGTCTCGAATCTGAAGTCAACCATGCCCTGGATCCAAGATCTAGGGCTTGACTGAAGTGCCAACGAGCCTGAGATTTCATGCTTGTGCTCAATCTCCTCAGTTTTGTGTGCCGGTGTATCTCCTTCCCCTCAACAACAGCAGTGAGCAGAGGGGAGAGATTGAAGAGCCATGTGCGCAGCTGAGGTCAAGCACATTTGTTGATTTTTTTATTTTTTATTTTTGGTTTGGGGGGGGGGGGGGGGGGGGGGGGGGGGGGGTTGTGGAGGGGGAGGAGAAGAGAGCTTGTCATGGCCGTTCGCGGAGTGAGGGGATAGTGGCGCTGGCGCCAGGATTGCATCTGGATGCAGCTGCTGCAAGGTATGAGCCACAGCAGCAACGCGAGGGTAGAGGCTGTGAGGTTCAAGCGATGGCGACAAGGTGGGGTTAGATGTGGCGGGTCACTTGATATGTGCAGTGGCATTGGGTAGAGAGATGTGTGTCGTGAGCATATCTATATACAAGTTATATTTGGGCATTTACCGAATGATGCAGAGGACATAAATAATCCATATTCTATTTTATCATTATCCTATATGGTGAAAATGTCTGGACGATCAAATGCAGCCTAGGTTTTAGAAACAAAGTTTTTTTTTTTTCAAAAAAAAATTGTTGGGGTGGTGTTTGGGGAAGAGGGGAAAAAAAATGAAGGCCTGGGGCTGGGGGTTGGATGTTTCAAACTAGCATATCAGTAATCAGTCAGTCTTTTTGCGGTCTTATGTTATTATAGTCCCAGAATATCCTGTTCTCCTTATTTTAAGTTTTCCGGTATCAATTAGACTTGGTTGTTGTTGCCTGTATCTCCGACTTTCATCTGCTTTCATCTTGTGGTACTGGATAACTGGTTTTATGTCTCATTGTTGAGTATTAGTATACGAGAAGTATCCTTATTTTGTGTCAATTAGTAATTATCTCATGCAACTTTTGGTCTCAATGGTTGATGGTTGTTCTGACATATCTGATGAAAAAAAATAAAAATCAGGCAACGTTCCTTTAGTATCAAGGATTATTCTTCACACTGTCTGAAGGTCGGAGTTGCTTCATCCAATATCTGGAGAAGTACTCTGGGAGAGCCTGATATACCTGCTCTTCTCCTAGCTTCTGTTCGAATACTTATATCACAGGTAGGTCTTTATTTTTCTTAATTTGATGGTTTTGTCCTGGTTTGCATATGACTGATGATTTCGTCCCCCTTCCAGATTATATTTGCCCACCAGAAGTCTTTTCAGATAGAAAACTTTGCTGCGATCAAGTCTCTTATTTCTTCATTACATGAAAGTGGAGTGAAGGTAAACTCGAGAACCTCATAATGTAACTTGCAATTTCTAATGAAACTTACGTAGGAGCCATTGGAATCATTTTCTTACAATTAGATGATATATAAGATATGATGCATGGAAGGCTTATTTCCATCTGATTTGGTTGCAATTGCATTTGGGTTGACAGGAGAATAGCATTCAGCTGCTGTGCACACTTATTTTGTCGTCAAGCCATGAAGGACTGAGAAATTTGGTGCAGACTTCCATTGAGCTGGCCTTTAGAGAACTTTATGTTTGCTGCTCACGTTCTGGTGATTGTATGTTATTTCAGTTCTTCAGTTTGGAACTATCAGAAATGCCGCATAACAATTTCACTGAACATTTGTTATTGATTTTATCTTATCATTTTATATTGTGATAGATGTTCAATACCTTGGACATGCATGGTTACATATCGGTGGCATGCGTTATCATCAATTGGTTAACTCTGATGATTTGGATCCTGTGCTGAAGTACTCTTGTAAGCAGTCATCAACAGAAAAGAAGATTTCTTTGCTTGAACTTGAAATAAAGGTAGCTGTCTAGAGAATCTGCTTAATAATTTGTTCTTTGTTTCAATAATTACATGAAGCTGGTCTTCTTGTACTTATGCTGCGAAACTTAACATTCTATTCTCCAATGACCTGTAGGTTCAAAAAAAGTGCAACAATTTAGCTGGGAGTTTCTCCGCAAGACGGGATGATAAGCAGAGATTGCAGCTTTTAGAGCATCTAGAGAGAGAAAGTGACAGGATTCAAAGAAAGGTATTTTATTTATTTATTTATTTATTTTTTCGGGGGGGGGGGGGGGGGGGGTGTTTTTCTTCTTTCTTTTTGTCAACATTTTCTGTTAACAAGTGGATAACTTGCTGATTCTACGGTCTCTTTTTAACTTGTTTATGATAAGCGCTTCTGTCATAATTATTCGTGCCACCTTGCTATTGCAATTTATGCATGGAGTCATTTGTATGTTCTACACAATGGCTTGTCATTTATTTATTCTGAATCTTGCATTAATGTTTCCATTTCTGCTTTTATTTTTCTTTTCAATTTTGATTGACTGCTATTCTTTTGGCTCAGGTTGTGTTTCGCCCAGATCCTGGCAAATTCAAAAGGTTAAGAGGTGAATTAAATGATTTTTCTTTTCTAATCAAATCATTGATGCTCTTGGTGAGCAATATTGAAGGGACAGATTCGATTCAGATTATCCACCAAATCTGCAACTGGCAGGTTTGACTTGAGTGTGTTTTCAACTGGTTTACTGTCTACTTTTGCTTTCTAAAGGTTCCATACTGTTTCTCTATTTTTCAGAAAACTTCTACCTCCTTTATTGATCGATTGTCACGTTAGTACATTGAGTATCTTGATATTGTTCAGCCAGTTCAAGTTGCAGTCTACGAGATGAAACTAGGCTTATCTTTGGTTTTGTCGAGTGTCTTAAAGGAGAGTTTTCTGAAGAAACTCCTGGAGGACGAAATGATGCGGGTTTTGGTATGTAAAGATTTACATAGAGTCTTGATGGTGATATTGTATATAATTGTAGAACTCATCTAATTTTTCTTCGCAGGAAACTCCACTTTTTTATGAGATTCCCTAGATGTGGATTACACGAATTTGATGGTAAACTCATCCGTGAGCTGCCTGATGTCTCATCATATGAACTAGATTTTCCACCAATTTTGTCATCAGCAGATGTGACACTGCTCGAGAAGTTGGTTTCTGTTGCATGTGTCATTGATGCTGATGAAATGGTATGTGAAGTATTTGAATTGTTTTCAGTGCTAAATTTTCTAAGGTCCCGACTCATATGAATGTATCTTGTAGGACGTATGCGCCCAGCGGCTTAAAGCCTCTGTTCAACACAACATTCTTGTTCGGATTGCTCATTATGTGGCTAATTCACGATTTATGAGTGACTCATCATTCATGGTATATGTTCGCTGATCGATTGTCTGGGAGGAGCATCTCAAGTCTTATTTAGTTATCTTTATGCCTGTGCTTGATGGTTAGTCTTCATGCAATTTTTTTTCTGATTCAGATGATGGAGAAAATCTTTGCCACATTTGCCAACCTTTGGATGGCCATGAAAATTCAAGCCAAATTAAAAGAAGAATCTTCGTCTCAGCGGTTCAAATTTAAACCTCGTGCATTTGACATTGACACTGTTGTTCAAGTAAACAACGAAAGCTTTCTAGAACGGCAGCTGTTGGCAGCGGAAGAAGAAAGCACTGAAAGGGTAATGCTTCCATGTTTGTTTGCCATTCTTGTTTTATCGGTGCACTTATACTAGTGTCTATTGTCTTCATGTACAGGCTAACGAGGTTGAAAGTGTGGATGATGCATGGAGTTCCATTCAAGAACCTGTTTTGAGTGACATGGTTCAAATCCACAATCAGTTATTTGGGTCGATCGATCTTCTTGTTGCGGTGAGTTAATTTTCCTTTGACATTACAGGTTGATAGCATTAGCTGGTAGCCTTGTTGCCTTGCCACTAAGTCGATATTCTGAAATTTACTGAGACGATCATGTTGTGGTGGAAGGTCTTTCTTTACTTTTCGCAGTACTCATTCTTGGCAGAACAGAAGGCATTTATCTGCTGTGATGAAATCAGATTGTTTGGGGCTAGTTAATGGAGTTATTATCAATAGAGAATAATGTGAATACAGTGAGTTCCAGGGATAAGAAGAATCTTCCAAAAGTTCTTTCTGTGCTGCTATCTATAGAGAATTAGATTTGGCAAAACTTTTAAGTAACTTTGGCCCCTGCATCAAGAAAATTTCCTTTTTAGTTTCTCACGCAGAAATATTTTCTTCTGTCGTAGGGATGTAGCACAAGGTTCGGGAGATAAACGATTTTTTTGACGTCTTGGTGAGGTTATTTGATTTAACAATTAGGTTTTTAATTTAAGAAACTCTATGTACTTGTATGAACATATGTTTCCTAATGAGATTAGCCTTTTTTCATGTGCTTGCTCTGAACTTAAAGTTTGGTCTTAAATTTGAGAGGACCGATTTCTTTAATGATCATATCATATATGCATTTTTCTCTTCTTCTCAGCTTGGAAGTTTCACAATGTCTGAAGAAAACATTTTGAGAAACTTCATGGAGTCCTACAGATTTGGAGCAGGAATGATGAAAGGTAGCAATATTTTCATTTGGTACCAATAATTTGTTTCTTTTTCACCCTGGAAACTCAACTCTACTTTACCTGTTCTTGTTTCAGATTTAGGAAGTCCCAGTCTTGCTAGTTTGGACGCAAGGCTTATGCCGGAACACTTGCTTAATCTTTCTTTGAGCCATGTTTCAACCACTCCCTCTGGCCGAGGATATAATTTTTATAAGGTTTTTCTATTGTTGCTGCCTCTCTGGAATCTGGACCATGGATGAAAAGCATGACTATATGGACTAGTACTTACATGTATTTTGCATCCTATAGGATTCAAATGCGCACGATATGGATAAAATGGTCAAGCTGCTGCTCCCATTGGAAAGAGTCATTCTTTCTCTTATGAGCAAGTGGGAAGGTCATCCAGAACTTCAGAAAATGTTGGATGTGATTAGAATGCTGTCGGCACTTCCTGTGGATACTCCACTGGCTAAGGTAATGACAAAACAGAGTTCTTTCTGTATAGGTAGGTCAAACGTTGCAGAAAACAAGATTGCAAGGACTGAACTTTTGATCGGTCTGCTAGTAGATCAATAATGTTGTTCTGTGCATTCCCTCGGTAAGGTTATTCCAGTGGTACATAACCATGTCAAGACATAGCACTGAGGTTGGATCTTTTCTTTGTAATTTTCCCTCTGGATAAGATTTAAATAATATTATTTCCTCCTTCTGAAGGCTCTTTCAGGATTGCAGTTCTTGCGCAACAAGGCTCATGTGTTACACGAAAATATGCCCAGATTGTCTTTATCTGGTACGTCATTCCGTAATAAATATTCTTATACCCTTCTGCCTTTTAAAAAGGCTGATATTCTGCTTATATATAATTTTCTGGTTCCTCTTCTTAAACGTTTTCTTAGATCAACTGGAGCCTATTGTTGGTTTGGTGTCCTTATGGCAAAAGAAGGAATTTGAGTGTTGGCCAGTATTGTTAGATGAGGTGCAGGATCAGTATGAGATGAATGCTGCCAAGGTAAGCTAAGCTTTTGGTGAGAAAGATGTTCCAAGATAACAATTCTGCGGGGCTTTCAAAATTTAAATGATTTTTGATAACTAAAGTTCGTGGTATTTTATCTAATCTACAAGGGTAAGTAGCTAGACGTTGTGCTTCTGCGGATTTCTGCTCATTTAAGTTTCTTCTTTATCAAATTTTGGGCCCTTTCTCTATTATTTTGTAAAATGGAGATCCTATTTATCTTGGGTTATCTTTGCATCTTTAAACCAGTAAAATGAATTAGCTGTTGCCTCAGTATAGTTGTGTTGTTTCTCTAGGTAAAGTAATGTATCGCAAAAGAAATCAAACTCGTGATTTTTTTGCTGCTAGAGGAAATTTTTGACAACTTGCTTATAAAATACTGATGAGGTGATTCATATTTTCCTACTAAATAAAGAAAAGCTATGCGGGGTTGAATACATCCACCTCGCAGCTATTTCCCAATGGAATCAATCTTTTGGTCTCTTACTATTTTAAACCATCTTTTTTCTCTCTCAGGGTATATTTTCCTTATTGTTTGTCCATCTGTTTTTGCAGCTTTGGTTCCCATTATATACTGTTATCTATAGTCATTCTGCTGATGTCTCTGGATACGATGAGTCTACGATACGAAGGTACTAAAAAATGAGTTACTGGATATGTGTGAGGGAAATTTAGTGTGTTTTGAGTGGTTGCATCTAACAAGAATATTGAATGCAGTTTGAAGGACTTCGTGCAGACACCAAATATAGGTGAATTTAGAGGACGTGTCCAGTTGATTCTTTCTTTTTATGGCCAAATCAACACAGGTGTACGACTTGGAAAATATGCAAGGTATATCATGTGCAATGCATAGTATAGTGCCGAGTCTTACCCTTCTCGACCGTTTATTTTTTACAGGGAATAAATTCTCTATTTGTATCACACAGAGTATCTTTAATCTTGTTGGCATATGCAATTATGCTGTTGTTGTTGATCGCTTATTGCTTCTGGTGCATCATGTAGTTTCTTTTCTTGATTTGCAGTTCTGGTCACAAGGAAAATCTGAAAGTTCTGTACAATTTATTTGGACTTAACATGCAATTTCTGCCAATGTGAGTTCTCCGATACTTTTTTCTTGCCTTGCATTGCATAATCCATACCTTTGGAGATTTGCTGGTTTGCTTATGCTGAGATGATTTGCAGAATACTGGAGTAAATGGAGGCTAGTAGAAGTAGTATTGAGAAGAAAATTAAAGAACTTACAAAACCGTATAAGTGGGAAGAACGTGTTGAGAGCTGCTTGTCCATTGAGACTTCAAAAAGGATGAGGCGCAGGTTCAGGAAGCTTATGCGAAAGTACAGCGTATGTGGATGGTGTTTTTACAGTGTTTCTCTGGCAGTTCTTCAAATGGATTTTATTTGATGATTAATTGTTTTGTGGGAGTTGCTCAACATCCGGATTTGAGCATTCTGATAGTTTTTCATTTTATATCGCGTTACCTAGATTTAGTCGGTCATTTTGGGGGAAAACATGATGAAGAGTAAAATTTCATCTGTCAATTTTTTGGGATGCGAGGAAGGGCTTTCCCAAACCGTCGTGATTAAATCACTAACATCTGGATTTCCATTTTCTGCATGTTCCAGGATGTACTGCAGCAACCTGTGAAATCCATTCTGAACCAAAAATCTGCACAAAGTGGAATCGATGCTCAGTCTCTGCATTTTCCGAACTTTCTACATGTTTTTCTGAATGACAACACGGGGATGCTGAATGCTGCTTTTGATCTGACAGCTGTTAACAACAAAGATCAGTCAGACTATTTTTCTCCACTTTGGCCTGGAAAATAAAAATTTAAATCTACAAGAGTAAGTGCCATATAGTATTCTATATTTTGCAGAGAGAGTTTGTGTTCATAAGCATGCTTATCATTCACCATGTTGGCCAAACTTGGTTCATAAGCTCAATACTCTTCTATGATTACTGATTCGTTAATTTCTCGTGTAGATTTGTCTGGTACACAAATTGGAGGATGAAAGTATATGATGTTTTGGAGAATCTGAACACTGGGATGACTCCTGAATCTGTCAAGATGTTGCCATGCTTTAAGCATTCTGAAGGTTTCTCTTTATTCTTAATGTAGGATTTTCTTAAATTGTCGTCATGAGATGTTAGAGATTTGAGGCTTCTTAACTTGTGCAGAGGCCAACATTCTGAGGAAGTGTTCAGCTATTCGGATGGTTGTATATGAGGAAGAATGGAAGGATCTTTGGTCAACTCTTGAAGAGGTGTATAGGCATGTATTGGATTGCGGCAATATATGGAAAGATGCCACTAAAGATATGCAAAAGAGAACTGCTATGACTGGTCTCCTAAAGTGTTTAAAAAGCAAGGTCTTATCAAAGCACATGCCAATGTTGATCGAGGTTCTAATGACAGTAAGTCCATGTTCTCTTTTTTTCCCTCTTTCCTATTCTTTTAGTCTTGATTGTTGATAGATCTTCATATGATAAATAGGATCAACTTGATGCTCGCTGGTTGCATCAGTCGTCGCATGCAATCAGGCGTCTGCTGTCAACAGGTTGTAGACTGTCTTCGAGAGCTGTGGACATTTCTTCTCCTTCTGATTCTCAAGGCGTGCCAATTGACACGTTGGAAAGTGAATGGAAGATAGCCAACGAATACCACTTCAAGAGCATTGCATCAATGCATCTTCTGCAGCATATTTGTTGGAACTTCAGCAAAGATTTCGCTCTGGATCAGGTAGGTAAAGACAGGAAATGGAAGACCGCACCTCACCTGTGCCGGGCACCACCTTTGTTAAAAACAACTACAAGATAGTCCAGTTAAAACATGTTGTGATCAATTTTGTTGCTACCTGATGAAATTTCTTTTGCTCATCCTTACAAATACTATATTCACTTACATTCGCTATAAGAAAGATAAAAAAAGTAAACAAATCATGTCATAACAACAGCTACCCTCGGGTGCAACAGTTAGCTTTTTGGCAAACCTTGATAGTTGCTTAGCCTGTCCTTGCTATCAATTTGGTCCTGTTCATTGTTGATGCATCTTCTACAAGTTAAACTGCTTGTCATATAATAAATCTGTTCTCCTTTTGTAGGTCACACGATCATTCTATTTTGTGTGCCATCTAACAGTTATTCAGGAAGAGCGGCGGGATTCAATGTATGATTTAGCTCGTCATTTGGGGTACTTGCGTAAATGTGTATCTACTCTGGGACATGTATATTCCGATTCATCTCTGGAGTGCACCATTGCTAGGAATCAGCATGCCACATTGGAATGCTTGTGGCAACAAAAGGTTGGCTGTGTCTTTTGATCCATATCATTGCTTGATGCTGACATATTTTATATGTGGTCTAATGCATCTCTTTTGTAAGTGCAGCAACTGTTTGACCGCTTGTGGGCCATGTTGCATGATGTCTTGCTGTTGCTAGAAGTGGTGCAGAACACTCATCTGAATAACTGTCAAAGTATTTGTGCCGCTGCAAATGAAATTCAAGCCTTTTTTAAGGGGTTTATTCTAGCCATCCGCAAATCTAAGGTGCTCTTTTTTCTTTCAATGTGCTCAATATTTTACGTTGAAATTGTTCGTTTTGAAATTTCCTGTAAAGAAGTATAGCTATTCTAGTCTAGAGATTCACGTGAACTTAAGTGCAGGAAGTTCTGGATCATGGTCTTCATACTTTACATTGAAATTGTTCGTTTGGAAATTTCCTGTAAAGAACTGTGGCTATTTTAGTCTGGAGATTCACGTGCACTTAACTACAGGAAGCTTTGGATCATAGTCTTCTTGGTTGCGATGGAACCATAAACATACTCAATAGATCCTTGGATGCTATTGTAGCTTCGACAGATGAGGAAAAACTGGTATCCGAGAATTTTGAGGTGCTAAAGGAGTTTGAGAAGCATCTCATTTCATTTCGCAATCAATGTCCTGATGGAAGCTCAGTGAGGTCCATCCTGCTTAGTTGTTTGGATTGCATATTCAGGCAGGTATGCTTTTCTAGACTTCTAGATGGTATATATGTTTTTATTTCTTTCCTTCTTTTAGCATGTTTATTCTATAGTAAGATTTAGCGTAAGGATGAATGTAACTTTGGAGAAGGGAATGCCACTTATATCGGAATGGTTTTTGCTGTCCTCTAGACCTGTCAAAAAGAGCAGGACAGCAGCCTGACTGTAGTGAGAGTTTTATTGTCTGAGAGGCAGCTATGATAAAGTGTTGGCAATTGAGCCAATTGGCTTGATTGTAATATATGGATGGCGTGTGATTGGAGTTGACTTGTGATGTGTAATGTGGATTTAAGCACCGAATTTAGAAGGTGACAACAACTTCAAAACTCCTCCTTATGTGTAAGTGGGGGGCTCGTGGAATTTGAGTAATGGGGTGGGTGGGTGGGTGGGTGGGTGGGTGGACCCACTTACACGGACAACACTGGCTCTAATACCATGTTAGAAAGTATAATCTAAAAGCTTAAGCTTTAAGGTGGAAGGAGACCACATGAATATAAAAAGCATATTAGACTCGTTGTCACGCAATGTGGGAGAATAACTTCAGCAGAAGTAAAATACTGAGATGAATTTAAACTAATAACTCCATTGACAAATGAGATAATTTGTGGCACGCATTGATGAAAATTTGGACGGAGGATACGATTGTTGTCTTCATGTTACGGTGACAGTCTGTACCAGATCGATTATTCAAAGGAATATCTGAGGTGATTAACTATTTATCTAAGCATAATAGTTGGGGTAAATTGTGATATGTAATAATTTCAAGATACATTAGACTGATATTTCAGATAAGCTTGAAGTGTGTGGAACTTGTTTCTAAGAGTCCTTCGGATGGATCGGTTTCTTTTCTTCTGGCGAACTTTGAGATATGATAATGTTGAAGAACCTTCCGTCAGTCCCCTTGTCTTCTTTGGATTCGAAAGAAAAGGGTGGGTAGGCCATGGTGCTTTTTTTTTTTTCCCCTTCGATTCCTTTGACGTCTTCTGTCACTAATTATAGATTGAGATGGATACTGTCCTCTGTGGATTTGGTAATAAATTTGAACCATTTATAATGGGACCGCAGTACGTTTACAATGGCGACATACTTTTCCTTTTTATTCAGGGGAAACTGATGGAGGAACAGTTCAGATCCTCCTCAGCAGCGAGAATGGAGTCGACGTCTAAACCCTACTCTGAACTTGAAGCAGAATTTTGTGCGGCCTTAACCGTGGCATACGAACATGTTATGCACGTCAGTCCGTGATGATTGTGGTCTTTCTAAAGAACAGGGACAGAAAATCACCTCATGGGGAACTCTGTTCAAAGCTTATGCAATAGATTTGGACATAGGCCCATTATGTGACAATACTTTTAGAGCAATTCGTTTCGCGGTACGTGAACACTGTCTTTCCTCTTTGTAAAAAATTACTTGTGGGTCATAACTTTTTCTTCTCTTTTGGATTTACAGGGAAAATTAATTAATTTCCCTGGTCAAGAAAATGGGAGGCTGTCATTGCAAATTGCGGGCTATGTTGAGCGTACTCTCGGATTTCGGGAATGCTCTTCTGAGAGATCTTTTGATTGTGGACAGAGAAGTAAGTCTTGCTTTTGGTGTTGGATGTGTGATTCCACCTTCTTAATCCTGCAAAAAGGTTGCTGGTCTTTTGAGAAGATTCGGAGAGACATGTACAAAAAATGTACGTATATAGTCACTTGTACATGGTGGAGTTCCCACCCAATTTCTTTTTGTAACGCCAAAGTGCTATGCATTTCCAATGTAACTTGAAATGCTTACATCAGCTCTTCGAATCTCGAAACACGTTCCACTAGTTTCGACCCCTCGATAAATGATCAAAATAAACAGAAAAAAAGAAGAAGAGGAACTCATTGAACGTAGGAGTAACTCATCGGCTCTGGTTATGCTTGCGACAATTGTCGCCGAGATGACGATTCCGAAGAGTTTGGAAATTCAGATTTCGGAAAAGCGCTTTGCAAATTTTCGTATCTGTTTCGATCGATCATACTGGGCGATTTGCCTACGCGTGCGTCTGCCCGCACCGGATCTTCTCTCGGACCCCCAATTCAATGGATATAGATAACACGTCACACTCTGGCACCTCTCCCTCAAAATAAAAAAAAAAAAAGAAAATTGGCCTGACAAAAAGGTTCTCCCCTCGTAACCCTAACGAACCCGTCCCCCTAACCGGCAACCGACACGTGTCCGTACCTATCTGCCTTGCGCGCTCTCTCCCCCCAATCCAAAGAGTGACCTCAACAGCCGGTCACCCATCTGTCGCCCTCCGAGCTTCATCTGCAACTATTAACAGAAACTGAGAAACCAGAGCTTCACAGGACACACTCTCGTTCGCGCTCTCTCGAGATCTTTCTCGATCCGCTCTGCTCTAACATCGATTTGCTCTCCTTTTGTGTGTTTTTGGATGTGTATATCGTGAGAGTTTGTGCTTCAATCGAGCTCCTAGGTTGGTTCCTCTGGATCCCCAGGTTTCCGGAGAACCCTTTCGCGTCACGGACGGGCGGTGGTGGTGGCGATGATGATGGTTTTCCTGTCAGATTCGTTCGGCTCCTCCTCTCGGTCTCCTTCCGACTGTTGAAGCTGGAGATGTTCGATCATCCTTTTGCTCTGATCCGAGTCCGATCCAAGACCTGGTTCCACAAGCGGAAAAAAAACCCCAATCCTTGGATTTGAGGCGCGGATAAGTGGGTTTCGTGATTGAGCTGGGTGGCGATGGTTTTGTAGCTGAAAGTGTGGTTGGTGTTGTGTTTTCTTCTTCGTTTTGGGGGGTTTTTTTTTTCAGCTCTCGAGGGTTGTACAGTTTAGTGTTGTTAACTGACCGTGACATAGAAGGGTAGGTGGGTAGGTAAGAGAAGTTTAGCGTTTTCCTTGATATTTGAGTGATTTTGGCGAGCTTTTGAAAGTGGATAAGATGAATTTGAGCGCGGCCGAGGAAGAGGCCGAGCAAGAGATTCACATTCCAGCTGATATCGATTGGCAGATGCTCGATAAATCCAAGTTTTTCATCCTTGGTGCTGCACTTTTTTCGGGTGTTTCGGCAACGCTATACCCTATCGTATTGCTGAAAACTCGGCAACAGGTAGCTCAATCTCAAGTCCCTTGCATAAAAACAGCGTTAACGATTGTCAGGCGTGAGGGTTTTAGGGCTCTGTATAGGGGGTTTGGGACTTCCCTGATGGGTACAATTCCTGCCCGGGCTTTATACATGGGGGCTCTAGAGATCACCAAGAGTAATGTCGGATCAGCAACTCTACAGCTAGGGTTCTCGGAGCCCACCGCAGCTACTACAGCTAATGCAATGGCGGGTTTAAGCGCTGCGATGGCCGCGCAGCTTGTTTGGACTCCGGTTGATGTGGTGAGCCAGAGGCTCATGGTGCAGGGTGGCCCTCCTAATTCGGGTGTCTCCAATGCATCGGCGTGTAAATATGTCAATGGGATCGATGCTTTCAGGAAGATACTCAAAACCGATGGTTTAAGGGGCTTGTACAGAGGTTTTGGAATATCAATCTTGACTTATGCACCATCAAATGCACTGTGGTGGGCATCATACTCTGTTGCACAGCGCCTTGTGTGGGGTGGAATTGGCTGCTATTGTTATAAGAAGGATGGTGGGAGCAATGAGAACGGCGGCAATATAATTAAGCCGGATTCAAAAACAGTAATGGCGGTTCAGGGAGTCAGTGCGGCCATGGCAGGTGGTGTGTCGGCTCTGGTCACAACGCCCCTGGATACAATCAAGACGAGACTACAAGTTTTAGAAGGGGAGGAAAATGGAAGGCGAGGACCGACCATGGGACAGACCATTAGGAACTTGGTTAAGGAAGGTGGTTGGACAGCTTGTTACAGAGGTCTGGGACCGAGATGGGCTTCCATGACGATGTCGGCGACCACGATGATCACTACCTACGAGTTTGTGAAACGGCTCTCAGCGAAGAATCAAGACGGTCTGAGTTGACAAACAATAAAGGGGAACGGGAAATGGGATTTTCCCTCTCTTCCTTTGCCAAAGCTCTGTTAAATTTCTCTTGCCGTTTCTTTTCTTCTTTTTCCACTTTCTTGCCTTCTTTTTCCTCTTCGCCTGCCTGCCTGCCTGCCCCGAGGCCCGATCAATGTACAAGTTATATAGCAGGTTCATCTATGAAATATGTTATATTCAGCTTAAATTTGCTCAAACAGCTTGTTAATTTTCCACATTTGGTTTGCCAGTTGTGTTACTTTTGTTCTTGGCATATTATAATCTTTTGAGTTTGCTTCCGGTTTGGGTCAATGCGCCGTAGAGACTTTTCAAGATTCTCCCAAAATTGGAATAGCATCTGGTACCCTTGGAATTGGATGGCCTTTAAGAATCTCTCATACTACTGAGGCCTCGCCATAAAGTCTCCCTTTAATGCTTAGCGGTAAAACTATTTTGTTTGTTTTTTTTTTTTTTCAACTTCTGCTGAAAATGATTGACAGCACCTGTCAGGAGAGAGAGAGAGTCTCGTCTGTTTGCGCAAATCAAAATATTATGCCATAAATTACCGCTTATGACTGATGAAAGATAATTACCAAAACATTTGTCCGTGATGGATATGTTCGTAATAATTTTTGGCGATAATGAAAATTATCTTTGATTGGTTAATTATTTCAAGTTGAAAACAAGCCATCGATTTTATAATATATATATATATATATATGAATTATTTTGATTTTTTCGCTTAACAAGTGAAGCTAAAATCTTTTAAAGTAATTCTGCTGGTTCTTTACTGTATTTTACGGTTTCTTTACATGTCCCTACGCAGCCTACTTTTCATTGCCTTGGCATTCGCTCTACTTGGAGATATTGAATAACTAGAGTAACATCTTATTGTGATGATGATTACGGGTGTCTAAAGAACCTCTAATGAGTTTAGTAGAGATGACATAGGTTTATGTCATAAACCCCAAAATTAAAGAATCTCCGGGGTGTATCAACGTGTATGATGCTAGTTCTCTTCCAAATGGCGAATGGGGCAAATATACAGGCAATAGAGAGAATATATAGACGATGCACATATATTCACCAGAACAATGGCTGTTTAATGCAAGGAAAAACTAACTCCAAATAATTAACGCACAATCCCAACGTCGGCTAAGCAATGAACTACCAGCAAGCAAATGGGAAAAGGAGTGCAAACACCTTGTGTAAGGTCTTGCCTCGCGGCATCTACATTTGTAACCAAAAGTCGAAATGGAATGTCACATGTCAATTAAATGAAAATAGCTCCCAACATCTAATTTCAATATCCTAAAAGGTTATATGTGGTGCTAGTAAAAGACAGACAAGAAACCACCAGTGACAGTGAGCACTGTGCCTCGTGAGAGATTGCAGAGCAAGGGAAGCACGCGGCTTTGCCTGGACCAATGGACTAATTTCAAGCTTTAACTCTCTTGTTGTTGCATGATGGGCACTTGTATTGTTTAATATGCTCGGCCCTAGCTGGAGTTATCTTCACACACGCGCCATGGAACCACCTCTGGCATAGGTCACAGCAGATCCAGAAGTCATCCAAGGCAGTGTTCTCCCCACATGCTCCGCACAAGGTTTCCCCATTCTCCTCCTCCTCTTCCTCGTCCAACTCCTCTTCTTCTTCCTTCTCCTCTGATTCTCTCGCAAACTTTCCCCGAGACTCAGATGCACGCTGTGGGACAATGGCAAGAAAAATATGAATCAAAATCATGGGCGAAAGGGAGAAGACCATCAAAGAATCAGTTCAAATAACACATCAAGCATTGATAGTTACATGTATCATACATGAGTAACTCCATCAGCCAATCCCATGTGCATATGAGCGCATGCTGTGTGTCATACATAAAACACACGCATTGCAAACTAAACATCAAAGGGGTTATGCATTATCATAGTGAATCACAGTACCAGATAGAACAGAACCAGGCTAACTTGATAGGTAGCCTAGACACACAATTCACATGCAAAACGCAAGTATGTCCATACAGTCAAACCAAGTTGACAGCTTATTATAGCTGATGAAAATGGATGAACAGATTAATTACAATTAGCCAGCCAGTTCGGTCATTGACGTCAGATATTATGTGTTACATGGAGGAATCCAGGGTAACAGTATTGCTATGACATGTATAGTCCAGCAACTACAATTACTGCTTGGCCAACTACAACTGAAAAATATGTACAACCTAGCAATCAAAATGACCGGTTGGCCAACTACTGTTAAAAAAATATGGAGCACTGCATAGATGAAATATTTTAGGACGATTGCTTATGGATAGCTTTAGTCAGATAGCTTTATTCTGACTAATACTGCGAAAGTCACAGTCAGGTCTAAACCTAGATTTCAGCATGAATTCTCTAGAATGCCTAAGACCATCAGAAATCCTCTGATTGCAATTGCTTATTAAATGTTAATAAAGTTGGAGCATTTGAAGAGATAACAATAGTCAACTCTTCTAAATATCATCAAACCATGTAAATATAGCTGCATACATCTACCAACTCCTTAGATACTCAAGTAAAGTTCTTTGTACCGCTTTGGCAGTAGACTTGGATTTGCTGCTGCTATGATTGGCTACAGACGACTTTGCCTTCTCTTGCTTCTTTGCAGTACCAGTCACCACTTCAAAGATTGTTGGAAGGTCGTGTATCATATTGGAGAGCCGCTTCCTGCAACATAAAGGTAAACCATAGGGTGTTGTTTCAAGCCACGTGAACTTTTAAAAAGTTACAGCAGAAGAGTAATAGATTGCTAGCAGAGCAGAGACATTTATGCTGATTATTGTTATTCACGGTATAATTTAGTTTGATGAGGAAGTCCATTCCAACAGTTTGGAAACAGCAAGAATTTCCTTCATGGAGAACAGTGAATCTATCAAACTAGAGCTAGAATCACCTTTATATCTGGTCTGCAGCAGTGTGAATACCATAAACATCTTCAAAAATTGCTCTTACTTCGCAAAAATCAAGCATCACCAAGTTGACTTGTAAAAGTGAGATCTTACCTATCAGCCTTATCAAATCCAAATCTAGCACCGAAATAAAAGGCAACTGCAAGCAGCCAGGAATCACTGTGCACAGCCACTAAAGAAATCCAGTCCTTTTCATGCATGCCATCCCTCGCAAAGTTGATACCCAGAACCGGCTCTGGGAGCTCTGGGGGCACTTCTTCAGCCGGTAAGTTCACTTCCCATTGTTCACTTGGAAAGCCATACAAGCAGAGGTTCTCTTTTCCTTTGGGATAACAGTAGACAAGTTTATGATAGTCAGTCGTAGAGACAGCAAAAAGATCGAGAGTGGAAATAAATGTCAAATAAAACTGAAAGAACCACCGTGAAAACCAAAAGCATCTCCTATTTTGACCAATTTGAAAATGGTCAATGAATTCAATTGATACGCTAAATAATCAGGATAATTATCATCCCCAGATCGGCTCCCAGTATTTCTTGACACTATCTGCTATGTAATAATACAATGAGCTAGCAAGCAACAGATTTAACGCGACCAAGAGATAAGAAGAAAAATTTGCTCCATTTATGTAAGTAAACACCCATCAAAAAAGAAACCAAAGTTTACAAGGATATGCATCATCTGAGAAACAAAGGCCAGCTGCAAAGAGTGCTCAATGGTTGTGCACCGCAGAATAAAAAACGATGATCAGACACCCAAAACTTGCAGAAACTACAATCAACAATATACATCAATGCTAGGGCAAGGCCGATGTAAAACTAACCTGGATCACATTGTTGATAAAATTCTTCGACATCTGCAACAGTAGAGCAAGCAGCCTTTTAGGGAAAAGGCAGAAGAGAACAGTCACGAATATCTGTACGGTACTAGGCCAGCAAAAACTATCCACGAAAAAGTGAACAAAAGCACTTGACTCTCAAGATATCTTTATCGGAGTAAGCTCAACTACATGCTCCTTATAGCTTGTCCTACGTTCACCAAGGCATCAAAACTTCAACCATCTACATTTTTTGTCTACTCTTCAGCTGGATAATCATCTAGCCAACGAACTCGACGCTTCTGTCTTTGCAAAAAATAACCAGGACAAAGATCACATTGCCGCTAATTGACATCTCTTTCTCTCACTTCATCCATCTCCTTCTCCTCACCAGAAATAAAACAGAGAATTCAAAGTCCCCGAAGGTTCCCAAGAGTGCCCATCAATCTATTCCTACCAAATCCGTCAAATAACTTGAAGTCCAGCAACCGACCATATAGCACATAACATGGGGGAAAAAACAAACAAAACACCCAACCCCCTCCAACGCACACAGGAACACACGAGAACGATATTCACGACTACAATTTCCCGCATAGAAAACCATACAACATAAACAGTCGAAAAGAAGCAATGCCTGAACTGTAGAAGTAGAGCCAAACAACAACCGACAAGAATCGTCCGAATCGAAAAGCAGTTCTCGCCTGCGCTACTCAGTTTCGCGCACGGAACGGCGAAAAACATACAGCGCTGGTGGGAAATTCAGCATACAAATTACCCACAAAAAACCAACAAGAAAAGAGGCGGCGAGAGGGGGACGGACCGGTGGTGAGAGCCTTGATCAAGGCGGTCCGGCGGCCTTTGAAGTCCTTGAAGACTTCCTCGACAGTGCGCGGATTATACTGCGGTCCCTCCATCGTCGAACCTTTCTCTTCTCTCTCTCTCTCCCCTCTTCTGCGTCGTAGAAAGCAAAAGATTACAGAATTGTGCAGGTCAAACGCATATTTAAAGCACAATTTTCGATTTTTCCTAATATCAATTTTCCTTTTTTTTTTTAAAGAGAGTTTTATCCTTCCTGCTTGATAATTGCCTTAAAAAGGACAAGGACACCTTAGGATGGAGACTTGATTTATTTACTCATTTCAGTATTATTTGCCGGAATACAAGCGAAATCCGAGATTCATAACAGCTTTTGGTCGACTTTCGCATTATAAGCAAGTAAGTAAATACTAGGTTATGGGTGATTAGTGTACGCTTTCCACACGTGCTGAATCCCGAGAAAATAATGGGCGATACTTCGTGGACAAGGCACAACTTGGTAGAACAATGATGCAGATATTGTCAAAGAACGACAAGTGACAGCAATTTTACAACTTGCAAATGAATGAAACATACATTCCATGGCAAATTATAGTGCTAAATCAATCCTCTCGGACCACTCAAAAATGTCAGAGTAGACTTGATCACCTCCCAAGTCTTCTCCAGTAGCTCCAGCGGCCACCCTTATAATGTCCTCTATCAACGCAAAATTTCCCATTACATCTACATGCGAGCCACTTTGAGTTCCCCGACCCTCGAATAAATTTGCTGGAGGAGCATGCTCATACTCCCTATTGTACGTGCGAATTCCAGAGGGATTGAATCTGGTCTTACCACGCCAACCTTTAGCACACATGAACCCTGCACTCAACACTGGCACGGTTTCATCCCCATCAACAGTGTACACGCCATCCTTCAGACAGCTATCTTCATTTTCACCTTCGAATGAAGTATCAATCTGAAAGGGAATATAACATTCGGCAGAGGGAGACAGCTTGTAAATGTAAGCTCTTTCAGTAGGTACGCCAACTCCGTATAAGGAGAAGATTTCAATGTCTGAGGCATTTGGTAATCTGTAAAGAAAGAGAGAGTTTTGAGTATACAAAACGTGAAATTATTAATGGCAAATCAGGTGCTGTAAAAGCAAATACTTCCTAACGAAGAATGTAACATCCCACCTAATTTCTAAAGATTCTCACCTCATTTCCAGAGGGTTCGACCAATATTTGTAGTGCTTGTACATTGGGTCATCCAAATCATCAGCAATTCCATATGAAAAATGAGCACTACCACGTGCCATCATCTTTGGAGCAACAAAATGGAGCAGATCTAAAACTGTTTCGGCTGTGTAAATTTTATGTTCAGCTACAGCTCTGACCCCCTCAATTCCCATGTCATGGTACTCAGTCCACACATCACGGCAGGTTGTATTGGCAAGATTCTGGCCTTTAACAGCATCCTGGATTGTAATAGTAACCAGCAACATAAATAAACTGACTTCAACTTACACGATAAAATATGTACAAACCAGCAGGAACTAAAGGCAACAAAACTTACTAAATATTACAAAGAAACAAAGAAAGTTTGGAAAGAACACTAGCTGGATAGTGATATCGCTTGACCCGAACTAGATTATCAATTCGCAATAATAGGGATTTATTGCAAATAATTTGGCATTGGCCACCAAGACACTGTCAATGAACCATGCCAAAAGTCTTGATATGGCTTCCATGAAAATGTACGTGCGCTAAACATTTACACACAAGGGTTCCCACCTCTGTAAATTATTACATCCAGGAATGTAGAAGTTCAAAATCATCAGCTTTGCACGCTAAAATAATGAAAAGGAAAAAAAAGAAACCTGAAGAGGAATGACATATCTAACTGAAACAGCTAGTCATCTACTCTACATAGCCTAATCTTATTTTCTACTTTTAATCTCATCCAGCATATGAAAAGATTGAATCATTTTAGTACCAGGAAAACACGAGCAAAAGGCAAAAAACTGCTTGGCTAGAATGGGATTGTATACTTAAAATCATAAAAGAGAATTACCAACAGGAAATTCTTAGTTCTCTTCCACTTGGCTACCTTATCTGATAATCAAGATTGCAAAACCTAGAACCTGTTGTCACCAGGGATTAACACAAAAGAGTGTTAAACCTGTTGATTGCCAACTAGCCTCTGACTTTAGAGTCATTTTATGAATTTTCTATCCTGAGAATGATATATGCAAACAAATAGGAGCTAATGTGACTAGATGTTAAGAGCATAATCGGGGCATCAGACAAGGACGTTGAGAAGGCAAATTCACCCTAAAGTCAATCATCTTGATCTCAGAACTCGGAGACTCTGCCACATCTTTACCAAATGATATGATCCTTCCATAATTAACTCTTGCTGGACAACCGGAACTGTTGGTGCCACTTTCACTTGAAACCTGTGAGTAATTCATCCTTTGCCTTCTCTTGCTAGGAAGATATCCTTCCTCAGGTGACCAATCAAGACCACCCCAAATTGTGTCCCCACCCTTCGGGATCATTGACATGGTGGAGTCCCACGTGCGGCTCATCTTCATTACACGCTGCAGAGTTTGGACACGAAATATATCATTGCTCAGGACACCTGGTGCAATTGCCCTGCAATCAAAGGTAAACAAGAAGACAATCAGCTCATCTCCACGGGAAAGGTTCCATCTTATATCAGGAGAGTAACAAGGATTGCATCATATATATGTGAAAGTGAAATGTATTCAGTCTTTTTCAGGCTTGGATAAGATTTTCAAGAAAGAAATTAAATGGCCTTCCTTTTTTCTTTTTATTTATTATTTCTCATTAAGGGCTGAAAAATGAAATATAGTATACCCCGTCCTATCCAAAATTATAGCACTTACAAATGTATTTAGATGTAAGTCAAGAAAACATTGTGCCAGCATAGAGTATTATTGACACAAATGAACTTGGCTGGTAAGACATCATCCATTTTCTAATTGTTTTGTTGATCAGTGTAATAGAGGATGATGCAGACAAGAATATGCGTCGCCATTTACAACACTTTGCCTTCATTAAAAGTAAGCAAAATTTCCTCTTCCAAATCCATGTCAAATTTTAGCAGCAGATACTGGCTCTTCATTCGATAAACAAACTGAAATTAACCTGGCAACTGCAATATCCTTTGCTTCAGCAGAGAAAAGCCCAGCAACAGCCTTTGGAACTCCCAGAAATGGTCCACCAATGTTCATGATTGCTTTTATATGCTTAGAACACCAATCAGCTCCACCACCTCCACCCATTGGAGCTGGTGCCTCAACCCATTTCATGAAGTGCAGAAAGTACAAAACACCCATTGAATGAGGGATTACAACAGCTTTTTTACCTCCGCTGGTGGCCACCATCATTTCTATGTGACTTTTTATCCGGCTCAGTGTTTGATCCCTCACCTGATCAATCAAATGGTAGCAAGGAGGTTGAATGAACTTCTATTGAGAATGACAGGCTTATAACAATTGAATACTCAACACACAAGTAGCAAATAGTGCTGCTTGGCAAACAGTAGATGAAGGGCATACCTCAGTGTTTTGGAATGAGAGTCTCCAATCATAAGCAGCCATATACATATTCTTCTCTTCATATCCTATCCGAGCTAAGTTAGCAATCAGAACCGCCCAGACAAAATAGCCAGGCATGAAGTAGTCAGCAGCGACAAGTCCAGTCACTGGGCGGACTCTTATACCAGGAGGATCCAATCCAGTTTCGTTGTCCAATGACATGTGCTCTACCCAGCATAGAGGCCTAAATGTAATATTCACCAAATGATGAGGGCTATCATTTCAGCACCCTAGAACCTAAAATAGATCATAAATAGCAGTGCAAGATTGAATGAAGAAAAATCCAGCATTGGCATCACCGTAGAACTAGAGATGTTGGAGGCTTCGCATGAAGACCTGATAAGTCCTTCACGGTCGTAATTTTATATGTGCTTCATTGTGGCATAAAATGTTTCGGTCTTTTTACTCAGTTAAACTTGAGCTGTTGGACACGTTCGCATAATCTAGCAAGAAAAGAGGAAATCGTTCTTTCGTAAAAGAATTTGGACATCCTCTAAGTAGCAATGCATTGTTACATATGTTCAAATGTGAAAGGTTAAATGGTCGCCGCAACTATATGAACACAACCGTAACAGAAGCAGGACCCTTAGTAACCATTGTTGCAGATGCAGGTTCAATGGGAACTCTAAATTTACAGCATTAAGCTCAAAAACAGGGGAAAACAGGCCTTTGCTCTGGTCCACAGAGCTCGTGTTTAGCAAAGAACTTAAGCTTAAAAGGATGCGTACGGAGCCACCATTATGATCTGCCTATGCTTGCCCAAAAAGGAAAAGAGGGGCTTAAAGTTGCAGTAGGGGAATGTAAGTGATCACGAGCTGGGAGAGAGGTGTCTGGTACAACCTAGTAATCATTAGCATTTACTAAAAGGTTGGGGCGTTGAAATTTAGCTAATAATGGACAGAAAGATGATTTATGAGATCATCAGCCTGATGATCCATTCAATAAATTAATCAAGCACTTGCCAAATCATACTCCACTTCCTATATAGTAAGAAAGAAAAACAGTCAACAACTTCACCAGTAAACACCCAACTGATCACCCAGAGAGTCCCAGGCGACAACATCCAAACTTTCTCATTAGACAACATACTTGTGAAACCATGGTCAATCCTCAGTTTCAACCAAACATAGCAACGTATCCACAGCCAAAAACAGCTAATCAAATCATAGCATAAAACAGCACAAACACAATGAGAATTCTCAATCGAAGAGCCATACCTTTTGTACACTTCTCCAAACGTGCCGCCCCACAAACGCTTCCTAAATAGCCCCTCCGAGCACTCATATCCTTCCCATAGCTCAAGCCCGCCCGTCACGATCCCTGGCACGAACACCACAGGGTGCTTCACCGTCAACCCTTCCTTCTTCAACTTCACGCCCGGCGGGTCCGGTAGCGGCCCCGTGATCGCCTCAGTCACGTATTGTGGGAATGAGGATGGCATGGCATTGTACAGGAACAGCAGCAGCCACCACACTGTGCAAACGCAACCCACGAACCAGCAGCAACCGTCCAAGCACGACCACTTGTTCTTCTCGCCGGCTTTCTTCTTCTTACTTGACGGTGATTCCTTCTTCTTCCTATCCTCATCTTCGCTGACGTCCTGGACGATTTTCTCATCGGAGCTGGGTGCTCTATCAGCCTCTGCAGCTTTCCTTCGCTGAATCAAAGGCATTTTCCTGAATTTTCCCTCACTACTCCACTCTGCTTCTTTCTAAGAAAATCTTTCCGACCCAATTCACCAGAGAACTTTTATCTTTCTCCAGACAAAACACGCACCCGCATATCAAAAGGGAACACACCAAATACCTTGCCTCCCCCTTCAACAATTAATCGTTACGCAACTGAAGAAGCCAAAAGTAACCGAGGAAAAGAGAAGAAAAGCTCGACCGCCAAGCTTCGTCATCAATTTTCTTTTACGTTTAAACAGGGACGGAAACCGTAGGAGCGTAGAAGAGGATCGAACTTGAAAGCGAGGTCCGGGCAAGGCCGAAAGGACCCAACGAAATCGTCATGCTCGCTCCTCCTTTTATCTTCCCAGCGCTGAGAATTTCCTCTTTCCCGAGAAAAAGGAGGGGGGGAACTTTTTCCTGGCCGAGAGAATAGTGGAAGCTTCAGAAATGCAAGAGACGACCGGTAGCTCAATGAAGTGAAGTGAGTGACGCTGTGATTACGAGTGGTTGAGGAGAGAGGCATGGCGAGTTTGCATGGAACAAAATATTATTTTAACGGTAAACATTTTTTTATTTATTTTTCTATTTTTTGCCAGAGAAGTTTCTTCATTCGACACGTGTCCGATTCTTCCCGATAAAAGAAGAAAAGAAACACTTAATCAAATCACAATCGATTATTAATTTTGATAATATTCTTTTGAATATATTATTAATTGACTGGTTATCTTTAAAACAATCATTTTTAAAATAACATTTATCCAAGCATTTATTTCTTACGAAACAACAGTCCTTCGAGCTGGGCTGGGCTGAGCTATGTCGTAATGCACGTTCCAGTTGCGTCCTCTTCATGCCACAGGACTCGACGGAAACTAGTGGCCTTGTGACAACAGCAACTATGTATATTATCAAGAAAGGTTCGAGATTAAGTACTTAAATCACATCCAGTGCCCAAAAAAGCTTGCATATAAAATAAAGTCAATACAATATTGTCGAGTAAGGAGAATAAATTTCACATTTGCATCTTTTTCAAAAAGCGCGTGAAATGTTCGAATTGCCTACATTGAATGTTTAGCGATGCTATTTGCATCTTTTACTCTCGATATCTCAAACTATTTGTGAATGATTAGTTCGGCACTTTTTTTTTTGTATGTTTTGTCAAGGAAAAAAAAAAGAGTAGTTCAATTGTATTAGGAAAAAAATGGCTCTTTTTTTCAGTACACAAGATAAAATAAAATGACATTAGAAACATGCTCATCCTTATAAAAAAAAAACAAAAAAAAAACAGACACACGGACAGACATGGTCATCCTTGCATGAGATCAAACTAATCGTCTTTGGAACTGCCCAAAAAGGCCCAACAAGAGAACTAAAATCGGACTGGACTTGTTAGCCCATTCTGCTCGAGTTTCAAGACCTTACGCTCAAAATGGATTAAGCTCATTAATTAATTCAACGCGTTATAATTTGGGATAGCAGCATAGATAGTTCTTGCTTTGGTCCATCTCGCAACATCACTCTCTAACTTTTAATTTGTGCAATTCAATATGACTTATGAATTATTTGTAATCGTCCCACGTAATACGCAAACTATATGAAAATGTTAAAAAAAAAAAATCAAAGACCGCATTGCACGTGGGATTAAAATTCATGGATAAAGCCTACACATTGGACTAAAATTCACAAACCATTTAATCACGTTGTTCTCCCCGTAACTTCCATAGCTTTTCACGACGGGTCAATTAATTTCGGGCCTTCGTAACATAGACCTGGTTATGGGCGTGGCGGTTGGCTAAGTACCGTCATGGGCGCGAAGCACGTTTAGGAGGACGCTAATTGGGTCATTTGAGGAAAGGAAATTAATGATTCGTAATCATGATTTGGGTCCGAACGATTGTGTCGGCGCAAATCCGACCCGCCCGTTGGTCAAAGTCCAAGGATAAAGAAACGCGGGGGCAATCGATGCTCATCTCACAAAAAGAGGACTTCATACTCTTCAGCGATCCTGGTTACTCCGACTCTTGCCAATTTAGCTCCTAAGTACATCATCCCATATAAATTATGCATAAGGATGACTTCAGTAGCTTAGTAAAAGCTGGAAAAATCACTATATTCTATTGACTTCACCTCTCATTACATATAAAAAGGAACTTTAAGGCTTCATTTATTTTGCAAAAAAATAAATTATTTGAAAAATATTATCATAAAGGGGATCGTTCGTATCGCTTACACAATAATGGGTAGACATATTGTTATTAATGAAATTATTTTCTATAGGTTATTAATTTCAAGAGACACAAGCAATTGTTTTCAAGGAAATATTTTCTAAATCATTGACAAAAAAATGAATAATTTGAAAAATATTTTCCTGAAAATGATCTCTTTCAGTATTAGAAATAATCAACTAAATAAAATTTTTTATCGGCTACAATTTACATCTAAATATTTTTATGGGCGACAAATATTTTTACCTTTTATTCATTTTTGCATGTCGATACAAGTAATTATTTCTAGAAAAATGATTTTCAACTCATTTATTATCCACGAAATAAACGGAGCTTTAGTCCACGTACATAACTTCTTAAAATATCAAAAATATTTTGACCAAAAAAAAATATCGACAAGATGGGATTTTAAAAACCCTCCTCTAATCAACGGCTATCACGGCACTCTTTTATTTATTTATTATTATTAAAACCTAAGTTTCGCAGAATATATACTCAACTTAGCAGTTAAGTACCCCAGGTCCTCAAAAGCAAAAATTAAATAATAATAATAATAATCGAAGCTTCCATTGTTCTTTCGTGGTGCTTCGTACCAACTTTTTTTTACATCTGGCTCCATTTAAAATCTCTCCCCGCATAGCAATGCATCATCGCCCTAACTAAGTTTCCTCACCCAGCAAGCGAACCCCCTTTATGCAAAGTCCACTTTAGTTTCGTACTTTGTCTTGTAACGAGGGTTATGCCGCCAATAAGTCGATTACAAAACGCTATGCGAAGCACTGATCAATGATGCACGAGCCGAAAACTTTAACGACTCGCCCTAGACGCAGAAGGTTGCTATACCTGCCTATCCGGTAGTAACTAATGAAGTGAAGTCTACCTTCTCTACTGTCACTTCCTAAATTAAAGAGAAAATACTTTTTCTTCCTTGTATACTTGATAAATTCTTCTTAGGTTAAAAGAAAAATTTTATAGAACAGCAGTCAGACCTGCCATGTTATACGGAGTTGAATGTTGGCTAGCATAAAGGAAACATGAGCATAAAATGAGAGTAGCGGAAATGATTATGTTAAGGTAGATGTGTGGCCATATAAGGATGTATAAGATAAGTAATGAAGAAATTCGACGAAAAGTTGAAGTAGAATCGATGCCAAAAAAGATGAGAGAATATAGATTGAGATAGTTTGTACATATACTCTGAAAGTTCTTAAATGCACCGGTACGAATATAAATTTGATTGCTCGGATCTAAGTGTTCTATTTATGCAAAATCCACTTTAGTTGCGGAACCCTATAATGCTTGCTAAGAAAGCCCTAACAGTATAAAAGCTTAGCTTATGGGAGACAGAAAGTTGCCGTAAAGTGCCTCTATATATAGGCTTAGTCGGATCGCAACTTTGGCTTTGAGTGTGTTTTTTGGTTTGTGTGCCTTCTCGTCCGAAGGGGTCGCCCCAGCTTTTCCTCTTTTGTGGAGTCACCGCTTGCCAAGTTGCTCTTTCGTGTTTTGGGTCCATCGTAAGAATGTCATGAGGCGCAATCATTCTAGTTCGAAGGTCGCGGCATGCGCAGTCACGCTTTCATCTTAACAAATTTTAACTTTTTGAACATTGAGCAGCGATTCCACCGGAACCTCACATGATATCATGGTACGAGGTCTTTAATTCAAATCTTTTTAAGATCAATTTATCTTTCAAATTAAATA
Source organism: Rhodomyrtus tomentosa (assembly GCA_028455895.1). NCBI lineage: Eukaryota > Viridiplantae > Streptophyta > Magnoliopsida > Myrtales > Myrtaceae > Rhodomyrtus > Rhodomyrtus tomentosa. Next base: position 34,812,746 of record JAPCWY010000009.1, on the reverse strand, counting down.
TTCTTACTCTCACTATCAGGCAAAAAAACAAGATCAAGCGTGAGGGGAGAGTAATAGGATAATTAAATATTAAATTTCTTCTCCATCTAGCAATTTAAGCTTTTAGTACCGTTGGTATTAGCCTCACAAAATCTCATAGCATGTCCACGGTGTCTCTCTAGCATCGTAGATGTCGAAACAATACATTTTAAATGAGTGTACCATGTCGATGCGGCGGTACCCTCGAGCTCCATCTGAAGTGTGTCGAGTGTAGACAGAGGCCATAGCATTGGTAAACGTAGTGGGAAATGAAAAATATACATGATTTTTCAATTGAAAAATTTTGTCTTGCTTCCCTGGCGTTGAGTTCTCGGTCCGCCATTGATCGAAAGAGATTAATGTATTGTAATTGGCAACCTTATATGATTATCCAAATACATAGAGAATCTCAAATATAACATTGATGTTCTAAAGACTGTAAGAGAATTTTTGAATTGGTTAACTCGTCGAACAATCGAACAGAAAGCCGCCACCGCTAGATGAGACTTCTTTTAAGTTTTGTTTAATCTTGTTGTGAGAGCTTTCCATTTAGTTCCTCGTATTTTATTTTTTTTTTTGCAATGTGGATCGATCATCAAACTTTGATCTTCTTTAAGGCTTTTTTTCACTTTATGTACCAAAAAATCGAAGCCTAACAAAAGAAGGCCTAACGAAATGTCTTGATCACTCCAAAGGAACAGGAGACCTAAAAAAGAAAAAGGGGGGGGGGGGGGGGTCAAAAACATAAAAACAAAAAAATGATGGGGGAGAAGAGCAACAAAAAGCCAAAGAGAGGAAACCAAAGCAAAATGAGACAAAATCAAACGACCCTCCCTCCCAAACAAAAGATAAGTCTTCCTTTTCCATGGATGGGCCGACTCAAAACTAAAGTACGTGAATTCGATTTCTTCCCCCATGCGAAAGTGACGTGAGATCTGCCGTTGAAGCCTCGTCTTATGGATACCAGAATGGTGACGTGTCCGATTCATTTAATTTTGAAACCGAGTCCTACATGACTTATTTACGAAATTCACGTGTGATCTCCCCTCGACCTATGAATTTAAGGTTCGCGAGTCAAAATTTGCGAGGTTGATTTTGCATGTGCAGATCCCCCTCCTCCTCTCGATTCTTCTAATTTCACGTGCCATCCACATAAGTAAAAACAAAATAATCCCTAAATAGTTTGGCTAATTAATGCCATCCATCACCTGATCATATAATGAATGCACGAGAATTTATATATATATATATATATATATATATATATATTTCATAATTAACTAGGCTTTGGTGAAAGTTCTAGCCGCTTAAATAATATGACCAAAAGTCGGGGGGCTCAAGTGCAACTCCTTTTGGGACCCCCATCCCTTTGGATGCACGAAACTTGAAATCCCCAACTCCAATGCAAATTTCTCGCTTTTTTTCATTTTGAACTCCCCTGCTTTATCAATTCTTTTGCTTTTGAAGGTTTTTCTTGCTTAAAGTTTTCAATTAAGCCCTCGTCCACCGTACGTGCCATCCAATGCTAGGCTGCTAGCTATCTATGGAGCACATTCTTGATCATCAATTATAGCCCACGTGGGCAGCACCTAGGATCGAGCAAGTACACTAATTGAAATTATGCTTTTTGACGCTCATAATGCATGGTAGCTCTAGCTCTTAGGTGCGGCACAAAGTAAGGGACGGTTCGAATTAAATTCGATTTAATCACTCTCTAGTCCCCCCCGAGTTTTGGTCAAACATGGCAACAATTTATTGCGAGACTATGCCCGTGATCTTAGATATGGTTAATCTTCCGTCGATCAATTAGATGTACGTAAACGCTGTCCATATTCCTCACTCGATGGTCATCGATAAACACATGCCTAGCACGTGAATGAGAACAAACGCACGAATAGCACATGAATATGAACAATCACGTGCGTGGCACGTGGGTGTCACTATACGTATGCCACTCTGTCGACAAAAATAGAGATTAACGTAATTGTTATTCACCAGCACCAAATATCTAGTTGTCGAAATAGGACGATGGATGGTTGGTAGTTGCCAGTAAGAACATCGACGACGGATATTTATTGGAGGGGCATTGAAACGTCATTTTGAAACTTAAAATCGACGAAACGCGTGATCTCAAATACTTGAATACACACATTTTTGGAGGGACCGGTTACCACTTGAAAGTAAGATCGTTGGACAACCATTGTTACAAGAAACAAGATCATGGAGTAGTTCATGTACGGGGAGGGCAACCGTTTGAGAACATGGGTACGAAATTTGTGGAAATATAGGAGCATGGAGGCAATCGACGGAAGTTACTCTAGAAAAAACAATCGGCGATTTCCATAAAACTATTATATCTACCGCCAATCGTCCATCAGGGAACCCCTCAGCACAAATCAATTGAATGTACTTTATCCTTGCTTTCTTATATCGCATTTTATCTTTTGTAATTATACTTTTTCATATTGGCGTCCTCAATTAACCTATGGCTTGCGTCTCTATCTTGTGTATTGTTGTCGTCAATTAAGTATAGGTAAAGTACTTTCGTATTTTCAAGCTGTGCCATCGGTTAAACTTCGGCAAAATTCATCGACACATGCTTACTCGATCGAACCTTTATTATCAAGTGTTGCCGTCGACTAAATTCCGACACGATTCATACATGTGCATTCTTACTCGGCTTGAATTGGTTGTCGTTCACTTGACTTTGATATTTATTGTCCGGAGTTGGCACAGGGACCTTAGCCTCGCCAATTAAAGCCGAAGAAAGATTTACACAATCAAAGATATTTCACCGCGGGGAGGAATTCCGGCGAGACGAGAGTCTGATCGCGATCCGTTCGATTCGTTGATTCAACAATTATATGAAAAAGTCGCATTGACGGTGGACATTGGCTCTAATTGGGTGAGCAAAAAACGATTCTGTCTTCTCAATTGGCTTGTGATTTTGGGGGGTCAAACCACGGGAAAGATAATATTGCGAAAAAGTTGGGCGCACAAGCCTCAGCTGCTACTTGACAAACCCCAAGTCTTCCTGGTTTTCAGGAACCACCATTTGCCCTTGTCCTCCCGGGAAGAAGCAGCGACTAGCTAGCGAGTTCTTTTGCTCTTACCAATTTTATTTATTTATTTTTGTCGAGCGACTCTTTTGCCTTTGGGGAGGTGGGGTGGTGGGGCCACTGCCACTCGGATCATTTTAAATGAAATCGATCAGGGCCACGGAAGAAGCAAATATCAGCGGGGATCAGACGGGCATGCATCGGTGTCCGTGGGTCCCACTAGATCATCACCCCCCGCGCCCCGCCCCCAACCCCTCAGATTTGCATCCTCGGTGTCGGCGCGGGTGAATCCTGGACCGTCCGATCTGCGGAACCTTGGCCGATTGATAGTTTGTGCCCCCTCCCTCTTGTAATTTCACGAGCCTCATCATTTGTGGATTTATCCTTGCCCGACATCATTGCTTGACCGCATGATTATCTCTTATCATGAATACTAATGCTGCTAGACATAGACTCCCAACAAAATTTTTCTTTTCCCCCAAGTCTATTTCACAAATTCGATTTACTAAAGCCACGTGAGAAATTCATATCGATTATTGACAAACCAATTGATTTGCACACTCAATTAAAATTCATCACATAAGTTTAGTCCTAAATATTTTAAATATATCAATTTAATCTTAAATTTTTTAATGATTTATCAATTTAATTTTAAACCTATTATTTGAGTGATTGACTGAAATGGCTGCATTGATAAATCGTCAAAATATTTATGACTAAATTGATAAATCGTTAAAAATGTATATCACTGGATTAGCAAATTTACAAAAAAAAAATCATGACTGAATCAACATAATTAAAAAATTTATGACTGAATTGATTATCGTACAATAAATTTAAATTTTTTTGGGACAATTTTCCCACAAGTCTAGGAACTCCCCCTTTGAGCCTCCATAACCATTGAGCTTTATCCAATCATTTGGAAAACTCTGAGGATTCACAGGCCACTTCGCCTGTCATACACTCGTTCCGAGCAATTCCCTCTTGTTATCATTGTTCACAAGCCATACAAGCTGCACCCATCCTCGTCCCCTGTCCTGCACGCGTCGGAGGACGAGTTTCTCAAATCGAATTGGACCGAACCGAATCGAATGAGACGAGGGTTTTGCAAAACGAAGGTAGATGGATGGTGGTGAGGCGCTATTTTTTATTTAATTGGAGGACCTTCATATGTCGCCATTTGATTTGAACAGTCGAAATGAAGTTAGGGGTGACCAGTTCCAGAGATTTCGGGTAGGTTACACTTAGAACCTGGAACCTACCATCAGGTACAAATTCCTCATTTTTCGGAACTTAGCACCTACCATGTGTTCTCTTGAACCTACCCTACCACAGGTTCCGGTTTCGGTTCCAGGGTACCCCATAACCTGCCGAGCCGCGAGAAAAGATTTTTTTTTTTTTAATATGACTATGCAAGCTCAAATGTGGAGTAATAACTTTTTATATTATAACACCCTTTATTATCTGTCGTATTCATCTGTCGGTGTTGCTCACATTCTATGGACTTGAAATAGACTCACTAAGATTGTTTCCCAGAGAATTCATTTTCTTGCATGTTATTGCAATCTAGTGGTTCACATAAATCAAAATCTGATCATTAGTCATTTCAATGAATCGTGAGGGAAACAGTTATAGTAAATAGAAGTAGATAATTAATTATTAACAATGCATAATTGAGTAAATTTCAAACATTGATATAAAAAATTAAGATTTATGTTTTAGAACATATACGATTTCGATTCTGATTCTGGTTCCTCAAAATGAGGAATCAAAAATCGGACCCAGATACATCGGAATCGAGAACCGAACTGGAATCGACGGTTCGGTTATTCAGTTCCTAGGTAGAACCGCGAACTATGATCACCACCAAATGAAGCAACTGGAGAGAGAGAGAAGGCTGCATTTAACTTGCAGTTTCTCCCCCGCTTATTCTATGCATGAGCTCTGTCTCTCTCTGTTCAAATCTCGAAGCTCTAGCTCTCTCTCTCCTCTCTCTCTCTCCGTGCGTGCGAGCGAGCGTGAGTTTGTTTGTTCTTCCCTTCTCCCTCTGTTGTCCATCCATGGCGCTTCTGACGCACCGCTGGTTTTAGAGAGAGCGAGAGTCTCTCTCTGTAAGTGTGAAGGAGACGGTGTGCTGTGGAGATCGCTGCATTTAATGATGAGCAGGTCCTCGTGAATCCCCCTCTCCTCCGCCATTAACGGTAACTTCTCTCTCTCTCTCTTACCGCATATACAGTATTATTTCAATACAATACTCAAGTCGTACACACTATACCTCGCTCTCCTTCTCTCTCTGTGCGTCTATCGCCGTGCCTGCGCGTCCAAAAGGAAAAGGACCGATCCGTACGGTTCTGGCGTTCGTTTAGCCCGTGCATGTAAGCGCTGAAACTGATATCCCTTCCCCTCTGTTCGAAGCTGCTTTCCCATTTTGCGATCTTCTTTCTGCTTTTCTTTTTGTTGGTTTGGTCCTTGTTGTTGCGTCACTGATGGTACTGAATCACTGATCTGGTGCTCCCTTTCGTGTCGGTTGTAGTCGGCGACAATTCCGGCGACGAATCGGAGGATGTTGACTTGCGTAGCCTGTTCGAAGCAGCAGCTCAACGGCAGCGGATCTCATTCGCTCCGCCCGGGAGAGGACGACGGCGATGCCGTGGGGACGCCCAGCACCAAGCAGGCCATTAGGGCTCTCACGTCTCAGGTAATCATGTCCCTGCCTTTTCGCCTGTTTGATTGCTGAGGAAATGCCGGGATTCGAGTACGCGGAGGTGTATGGGCGGTTTTTTTATATGCGAAGATTTGTCACACACCAGGAGCGAATTCTTTCGACTCCTGAATGAGAAAATTCAGGACTTGGGGGTATTTATGTCAGGGAGATTGGAAAAACGAGCTCTCGAAAAGAATGTTATTGAAGTGGCGAAGGAAAACTTGATCTACTGTTGTATCGCCTTGGACAGTCGAACTGAGAACGGATTATGCCTAATTACGAGATCTGGAGCTATGCTTTTCCTTTTATGGTTGAAGTAGAGGATAGATCCAGTGAAGAGAGTCAAATTTTGTCTTTCAGATTAAGGACATGGCTTTGAAGGCTTCAGGAGCATACAAGAATTGCAAGCCATGTTTGGGATCAAATCGCAACCACAATCAGAACTTTGCTGACTCTGAAACTGCCTCTGATTCTGCTAGATTGCACTGTTACTATCGCAGAGCGGGCAGCTTGAACTTGACCCCTAGGTTGTGGGGTAAAGAAATGGAGTCAAGGCTCAAGGGGCTTTCGAGTGGCGAGACCACACCAGCGTCTGTGAGTGGCCGTACTGAGTCAGTTGTGTTTATGGAGGAAGACGAACCTAAGGAGTGGGTCGCGCAAGTGGAGCCTGGTGTTCTCATCACTTTCGTTTCATTTCCTCAGGGAGGGAATGAACTCAAGCGGATTCGATTCAGGTACTTCACTGTTGTTTGTTGTTGATGTTTGGTAGATGTGAGCTCATTATCTTTCTGTTGGACATGATTGTGGATGCATAATCTTTGCAGGGGCTCCTCTAGTTGGATATTCTTTGCTTTTAATTTGACAGAAGCTTCATGTTGTTGGGATGCGTTTCCTATATTTGTTATTTTACCTGGGATTTATGGAGACATGGAAACCCCTCCAGTGAAGCTGTTCTGTTTTCCTATTCAAATTTGAAGGTCTATGTTTTACATGACCTACTTGCTTCTGTGAGTTTTGTCGAATCGGGTAGAGTCATGAGCTACTTCCCTTGTTTTTTATGAGTGGGAACTACCCGTGAGTTGCTACCTGATTATTTGGATACTATCCTGTTACCCCAATTATGAGTGCATATCATAGCTGCTATCCATACATGAGATCCTGTTACCTCCCCCCCCCCCCCCCGCCCCGCAACCCCAAACAAAAAAAAATTTCATTGAGTTATGCCCTTCTTTCTTTTAGGAGGTCGGACAGGTGGATGGTGGAACGAGTGGGGGGATGGGCATCACTTCTCAATGATGTTGAGAGCACATACTCTAGGCAGTTGATATTCTCTTTTTTCAGGGGAGAAACACATGACTCAACCTTTGCTTTGTGTCATGTCCTTTTTTTTTTAGGGAGAGTGGGGGCTAAATTGTCATTCACCGGTAATCCTCTTTACAATAGAGTTAGCTCTGGTTTCATCTGGGTTCGAGACAATTTTGTTGATGCCATTCTGTAAAACACTGTCTTATTGCAATAGTGTCTCACTTACTGGATGGACATTGGTTTCATGCTTTGCAACTGGTGAACATTGAGCTTGCTTGGCTAAATGCTAATTACACAAGTTACATATTATCTGGAGCTGTCTGTTGTATAAAGTTTCTGACTTAGAAACTGGGTAATGACAATTTCCCCTTTCCATCCTAGTCTCCGTAATCCATTTGGTACATGTGTAATCATGGACAGAGTCACCAAGGGGGCAATGAGGGCCACTACATTCTATAAATTAATACGGACAATGCAATCTTTTGTAAATATTTGTTGAATTTGCACCGGCATAATTGCATGTGTGTGCTTACGAGGCTTGATACACCATAGGAAGAAAAGATTATTATGTTTTGTAATTTGATTTGCATGACTTCATAGAGATTGTGAAGGATAAAGCAAGCTGTAAAAAATTAAGTAATAACTAGTACCTTAATTATTATACATTTAATTGCTTATAAGGTATCTAAGTATACATATCAAATTCTATATTGTCTATATCCAATTCCTAATTTCAGAGGAGGAAATATACACTCTATTTTGCCCACTCAAGCGTTCTTTAATTTACCTAATTTCAAATATGATCTTCAATCATGTGCATTTTGCTTCTGTACACCAGAAAAAGTTGAGGCGTTTCATAAATATACTCTTTAATTAATATCATTTGATAAATTTTCTCCAATACTGAGAGAAAATAACAAAATCAATATCACTATGTACTTCTTTTTATAGGCTTATCTATCTTTCGTGATTGTGATTCAGTTTGCATTTTCTTTCAATTTAAACATATCTTTGGTAGGCACTTTTTTGAAAACACGTGTGATTTATTGCCATGTTTCCAAAACTGACCGAGTATCACATGAGTTTGTCAGTGCATAATTCCCATGTTCATTAACTGATCTGATTACGCACAACAAACACACACAGATCCATCCATCTGTGTCTAAATCCTGCATTCTGCTTCCTATTCTTGTCAAGGTTTGAGATGGTTTCTCTCAGTGAAGTAATCTCCCATATTATGAAGCCTAAAACACTTAAGATGGATTGATCCATATCTAGATTGTGGAGACAATAGTATGCTTGATATCTACTCTGGCACTACCTTTAGTACTCTCTCTGAAATATTTGTGGTGGGAGCTGCACATGTTGTGCTGTATCTAATTTTTTTGTTTGCTCAGAAAGATATTTTTCTGTATCTAATACCTAGAAGGATGTGATAATATCACTAGCACCATAAACTGCACCATCGCGCAATCTGGGATTCGATATAATCGATGTTGAAATTATATTTTGAATTGAAGAGTAAAGCTGGCTTTTTCCCTCCATTTATCTGAGAAGAAGTACTAATTTCTGTGAGAACAAGGGAAATTGTCTAATGTATTGAAAAGGAAAATCTAGCCAGTAGTTTCATCACTAATATGGTGAGCCTAGATGCTGCAGTTGGTTGTCCTACAATATTTACGCGTGATTTGCTCTTTATCTGCGATTTCTCCTGGGATGTAGCTAGCTGTCGCTTAATGCCTCCATAATTCTTTCATTCCTGTATTTATGCAGTTGCTAATTACCTTTGTTTGAATTGATCAGCCGGGAAATGTTTAACAAATGGCAAGCTCAGAGATGGTGGGCTGAGAACTGCGACAAAGTCATGGAACTATATAATGTTCAACACTTCAACCGCGAAACAATGCCACTTCCAACACCTCCAAGGTCCGAAGATGAGGTGAGTTTTGCACACTGTGGGTGGGATAGAAAAGCAGTTGTCTCTCACATCCTCCCCTCCTTTTTATTCTAAAGAATAAGAGAAAAAATAAAATAAAGCAACTACATCCCTGATTTATGATGAAAGTAAAAATGGAATTTGACTCTATTTACCTTGTCCAGGGCTCCAAGAACGAATCTGCAAAGGAGAGCCCTGTGACTCCACCGCTCAGTAAAGAATGCCTACCTCGTAATTATCACCGGTCAATCGGGATGGGCTACTCATCATCGGATTCGCTTGATCATCGTCCGATGCAATCTCGTCATTGCTACGACTCGGCTGTTCTTACTTCAGCCCCTAAGCTCTCCAGCATCAGTGGGGTAAAAGCAGAGACATCGTCTGTGGATGGTTCTATTTCATCTAGAGAGGCAGATCACTCTGGAGAGCTTTCTGTCAGCAATGCCAGTGATATGGAAACTGAATGGGTTGAGCAGGATGAACCGGGAGTTTATATTACTATCAGAGCTCTGCCAGGTGGCACCAGAGAGCTTAGACGTGTTCGTTTCAGGTAATTTATTTGTTTATGAAAGAAAGGGTACCAATCGGCAGTTGATACTCTGTTGCTTAGTTTCCTTTGTTCACTTTGGGTGAGGCTTGCTGGATAGCCAATCCGTTGCATGTACTTTACTTTAGTTACCAACGTTTCTTTGCATATTGCATGGAGCTTCTTTTCAAATAGACTGGGCTGTACTTGTGGAGCCAGTGCAAGTCATGTTAGATGAATGTTACTGCAACTGCAATGGTGAAATTGATTGAACAGATCTCAACTCATTTCTCTATTCTGATGCAGCCGGGAGAAGTTTGGAGAAATGCACGCTAGATTATGGTGGGAACAGAACCGAGCGAGGATACAAGAACAGTACTTGTGATTTTAGAGAAGTATGAGATGCGTGCTACTGAGAAATTGATGTGCCTTCTAGAGTCTGTTTGTAAGTGTAGCTTCCCAGCATATCCTCATCGGTATAGCTTTCACCTTATTTACCTTTTCATTCCTATCTAGCTTGTTGTTAAAAAAATGTCTGTTTGATCTGGATATGTGCGTCTTTTTCTTCCTTACGGTGTTTTTGAGTATAGACGTTTTGAGGTTCAACGTTGAGGAGATTGGCGATAGGTTCTGGGGATTGAAGAAGATTATTGGGAATGTTAATTTAATTATGCTGATGTCAATTACTAAAATAAACTTCAGTGAGGATGATAATTTTGCTTCTGACTTCATTCTTGAACTGTAAATGACATACCTACGATCTTTGAAAATTTCATGGCGTCCCATGCCATATTCACTTCTCTATTTTTTTATTTTTTTTGTCGCCCATGCTCCAAGGAATCTGAACCTTCTACCTGTAATTTCCAACTCCGGGATGCATGAATAGTTCATATCACGTACTCTACACATACTTGCGGTATAGCCTTGCTCGAACTGAGCATGCGTCTTGGCTTCATAGTAATGAAATTAATTGACAGTATTTTTTGCGCACAACGCTGGGCCAGAGATTTTTTCTCTTCATTTGAAATACACGCCTTCTTCCTAGCAATCTCAGTTATATCAATGTGGCAATTTGATCTGCATCGTCTTCTTCCTAACAATCTTCTGTCTTGTATCTCCCGTGCATGCTGCTGCTATCTTGTTAGGTTTCCTGGATAAGTTTCCCCTTCAAGTGTAACGATGGCTCTCCCTCTGAATCGGCAATTTTGCTTGATACGCATGGTTCTTTTTGTTTGAGCAGCTGCGCGTGCATCGACTTGCATTTCTGCATTAATGATCATCGCCGCGCACTTTCAGCTGGCCATTTTTGATTGCTCATGTATTTTGCCCTAATTCTTTCGGAAGTTGTGCTTGCTGCAATCTGAGATTGGCTCTGGGTTTGTTACTTGTAGGTTTTTATTCTTGGCATCAGAAAAAACTGGACATGATCATCTCCTTTTCAGTGGGCAGTCTTTTTGTCTGTAGTTGACTCGGTTGAGTTTTAGAGATCAAATTTGCAATTTCATCAATGTGCTCACAAGCCAAAGACTGAGATTCAACTGCAAAACTACTACGCAGTATTAATTACTGCAATAATATGGCATGCTTCCGAATACAACACCGATTTAAAAGCATATGTACTGGAAAGAAACATCCATACTCTGATCATTTCGCGAGTTGCGTCGACAGATTTCCAGAAGAAGTTGCTCTTTAGAACTCAGGCGTCCATCAAGAACCTGTGAAAGTCGATTGCTGCTGTCATGGAGCAGGCAACAGAGAACTCGCGGAACGGTGTCGCATCGCGATGGTGAATTTTGCTTGTGGGCAGATATACATCGACGGCAGCTCGAGCTTCAGGGCTCAGTCCAGCTCCGAGATCGCATGATTAGGACATAGCTCATAGATGCCTGCTCATGGTGCTTCCGCTTGTTTATCTCTCCTCTCTATGTATATGTAATTGGTTTCATAGATAGAAGTTATTGCATAGAGAAAAAGTTGTCCAAAAAATTCTAAACATATGGCACCACTTCCAATTTAGTTTTAAATATTTTGAAAATTTGTCACTTAGTCCTTCCAGCCGATTATAACTGAAAATCGATAACGTGGCAGTCCAGTCAATGGCGGCTGCCACCTTAAGTGGCACTGTCGGTGTTGACATGAATATATATATATATATTGTTAGCTTTTCCTTGATTTTTTTTATTTTTTTCTTTTCTTTTCTCTATTTAATTTTTTCAACTCTAGGCCAGCGAGGGTTGGTTGGTGACTTAGCCGACCCAGGGTTGGAAAAAAAATAGAAAGAAGAAAAGCAAAGAACAAAAAATAAAACTTCAAAAAACTTCAAAATTTTTCAAAATTGTCCACGTCAGCGTTGGCTGTGCCACGAAAGAAGGTCGACACTAACCAGATCGCCATGTCAGCGGTGCTAGGCTCATATTGGTAGGGACTAAATTGATAATTCATTAAATGTTTAGGACTAAATTAGCATAATTGAAAAGTTTATGATCAAATTGGTTGTCGTGTATAATAAGTTTAAGATGGATAATTATCTCTTACATCCATCGCATACACTTTAGTAGACTTGAACAATCAACTCAAAAAGTTTCAATCATTTCATACAAGAATACTATCACGAGCTACTCTTTTTATACATCGACAAAATCTACTCAATTTTACTACTAGAAGTCCTAGCTGCAGCATATCCTCATCGATCTTGAGGTTCCGGCGTAGATCGCCGTCCGCGTTTCGTGCTGAAATCTACTCAGTTTTACTACTAGATGTCCTGGCTGCAGCGTATCCTTATCGATCCTGAGGTTTCGGCGTAGATCACCGTCCATTTTTCGTGCCGACTAGACACGAGACCAGAATTAATTTGTTGCGGGAAAATTGGTCCATAAGTTGCTTAAAAACGAAAAACAAAATACAACAAAGGAAGATTGAGGCCCAAAAAAACAGGAGAAATAAAATAAAATTCAGTGCACGTGATGGACGGGAGAAACTGGGGATATATCACGTGCTGAGGAGTGAAGTGCAGCTCATCATGGCCGCTCGTGGTGGGCCGGCTCCACATAGAGGAAAACCGTCGAATCCTCCCACTTCGTGGCCTTTTAGCAATTTACTACAGGCCTTTTAGCAATTTACTACTTCTTCTTCTTCTTCTTCTTCTTCTTCTAAAGTAGCTGTAGTGAATCTCCTAACATTTATTTCAGCAATGATAATAGCTTTGAAGGTCAATACCACTTCTTCTTCTTCTTAGCAATTTACTACAGGCCTTTTAGCAATTTACTGCTTCTTCTTCTTCTTCTTCTAACATTTATTTCAGCAATGATAATAGCTTTGAAGGTCAATACCAAGGGGCCTTCAAAATAAAGTTAAAATTTAAAATTGAAGTAGCAAAACAAGTTCCTAGGAGTCACTTTTACCATTAAAATCTCAAACAACACCAACGATTCAGGAATCGGTACAAGAAAACCCCGCATTAATCATATGTTTAATACGACGATGTAATGCTAAGATGAAAAATATTAGTGTGGCCTGGATTTTTTTTATGCAACGTTCAGCAAAGAAGATCAAGTAAGTCTTGCTTGAGAGAGGAATCTCGAAATTCAATACCAAAAAATATACTATGCCTGCTCAAAACATCATAAAATACCTTTTATACGAGTTGTTAAAAATCTAACAGAATTCTAGATACAAAATTCAAAATTATAAAATTGCCACTAGTTGAAAATTCCAAAATAAATGAAAAATCCATCTAAGAGACTTCGGATCACCAAAATCCATCGTAGTTCACAGTCAAAGACGATAAGTATTGATCACGAGCTCGCTTCGTTTCAACGGACCAAATTTGAGCTCGATCCGAATTAATCCGCCGAATATCTGGTGTTAAACGCATCATCGCTTCGACTTTTGTTTGAGTTTCTACCCGTCCAATCGATCAAAAAAACGCACTGCTAATGCTTTGCCACATCGATGTTGGCGTAATGTTGTATGTGAAAATGGATAATGAGGAAGTCAAATAAGGGGTTTAGAAAAATCTCAAAACAGTTCACTATGATATCATGTAAGTTAACCACTGCCAAATTTAAATTTTTGGGGTGGAAGTCGTGATTTAATATTTCAATATTTTAGCATGCGAAATCTAAAGATTAGTGGAAGAAAATCTCACGTTAATCATATATACCGTCCGATGCGATAACGCTAAATCTAAAAAGGGTCTACTGTATACTTCACTTCATCAGCAAGCACTTATTATGACCTAGTTGATGTGATGTTCCTCGAGTGACTGTGCAATGAACCAAAAAAAGAAAAAAGAAAAAAGGCCAAGCATGCATGACATGAGAAACAAAATGATGGTATGGATTTCCAACTTGGGATGTCCAAAACCCATTTTTTTTCTAAAAGTACCAATTTTTATTCCATCAGCAGCAATTATAGCTCATTTAAAAATGGCACATTTCCTCTCTTTTTTTTTAAAAAAATTCCCTTCTAAAAAATTTTACTTTTATTTTATTTATTTCCCTCCAAAAGTCAAAGGGATGGGAATGATGAACACAACGCCTGGACCTGGAGGGCCAATTGATGATGATCAATGTATAGGGCAATAAAAGATGTACAGATCTCTAATGGTTGTTAGCGCTTAGCGGTCCATTGGTAAGCCTCCACCCCGCCAATGAATGATGGAGAATTACTTGAATATCAATCATGAATTGGGCCATAGAGATCTAAGGCTTGAGTCCAAGATAGTTTTCTTTCCATAATCAAGATGCACGCCTAAATATAATTTGCCAATGCAGACCTCGCTTATGCGTGCCGACAATTGAGAATCGTTCGAGATACTAATTAATGAGAGTGCCATATGGAGTGAGAAAAAAGATCTTCATTCGAATAACCACTGACTAATCCATATGTTTCATCCATGTGGTAAATAGACGGTCACGAAGATGGAGAAAATTGACGAAGTCGAGCGAAGCGTGAGTCACGATCCAAGTCAAATCATACTTGTTGACACTTGAATTTTGTTTTCTCTTAAATTATTCATTTAAGCATAAAAGGAGAGTTTTTCATAATTTCCGCACAAATAATTCCTTCCGCATTGCATACTTATTTTTGGGTCAGTTATGTCACTACGTTGGCTGAGTCAATCGAGCTGAATTTGATAGGCAATTAAACGAAGCCAAAGATGGAATTTTTAAGGCAAAAGGGATGCTGTCATGCCCAGCACCCCGGGCACGGGCGCGACTCCCTACAAGTAAACTCTTGAGTGCCCCAAGCTTCATATATCGAGAGATGCATAATAACGGTAGCATGCGGAAGCGTTAACACACACACTCCTCGATACACACATCAAATGGGGACTTGGGTAATGAGAACATCACATAAACATCTCATGAGTTTATACAAAAGAGTAGGTAATCTATTCCTGCTATTAGCTCGGGAGTCGGGATCAATCAAAAGACTACTACAACAGGGTCCTCAAAAGAAACCAACTGACGAGGTCACCAAAAACAGCCAAGTAAAAGCAAGAAACCCATAGATTGAATCACTGGAATCCTCAGTCTCCTCCACGTCTTCAGTAGGCTCTAGTCCGAGAAAGTCTCGGATCGCGCATCCACGATATCCTCCATCGTAGTATCCTCCAGCTCATCATCTGAAGTGTTGATCTCGATCACCTCAACCATCTCTTCCAAAGCAGGGGTCTTCTCAGATATGTTCCTCGAGCCAGCTACAGACCCCTCAATCTCTACCGAATCCCGAGTGGGATGACATCAGCTAGAAATAACCCTGCGAGGTACCTCTGTGGCCTTCAACGGACCTCTGGTAACCTCGCCTACTCTACGGAACCAAGCTTCGAACCTATGCGGTTTCTAGTCTTTACCTCCTTCGTCGACCCAAACCGCTGTACATTTTCTAACATACACAGTCCCCCTATCGTCCGAGAACTCATCAAAATATGTTGTCATCTCCTTGGGGTCCCCTAGTCGAGTCGGCAGAATTCTCAAGGCTTAAAGTTTGAAAAGGTGGTCCCACGACGGGATGAGATTGACATCTCAGTAAGACAAATCCTAACTCTAGGTCAGGTTGACAGTACACCCAGATGAATGCAAAGAATGAACAAGAGTACGCACTTTACAATACAAGACACTTATCAGTCAAATATGTCACAATGATGCAAACGATTATCAATCACACAACATGGCACTATAACTTATCGATCGACTCAAGCACAGAGTACAAATTCAAGCCACACGTTTCATCATTCCAAACTTCCTTATGAATTACGTCTGCGTTTAAAAACACCTCGGGCTCGGTCCGCGTAATTACGTCTCAGACCATCCAATTGATAAACCCGCGTAAACGCATCAGGTTTTCAATTCATTCTAGGCACGTGTCGACACACAATCTTTCTTGTCCCGCGTTTCAATGCACCAGAACATAATTTCTCACTACCCTGCATCTCAACGCATCGGGGTATCAATCGTCACAACCCCGCGTCACAACGCTTCAGGGTATCACAAGTTCTCATGCATGCCAAATATCATTTCAAATCAAACTTCATGATCAAATACAAGCTCATGCATCGAGCTAGGTATCTATGGCATGTAAGGCAATCAATTTTATCACTCACAAAAGACAATCAATTCATGGCATATGTATTAAACAAGCATTCAAGCAATCATCCATCCACCATGACGAACATTGAACAATCATGACATAACTCACGAAAACTAACTCAATCCGCACTCAAATCATCCAGTCGAGTCCAATCCTCCTAGCCAATGTTTAGGAACTTCTTACCTTATGCTAAAATCAACAAATTTCCCTTTCCAAGCACCTCAAGTAATCGGCTCCAAGGGTTTCAAAACATGGCAACTTTGTACCTAATGGAATTCCCTCCGTTTCGTCAATATTTCTTTGTCCAATCATCGAACCATCAAGTATAAACCTTAATGACGCATCCATCGACGTTCTAGTACACATCAATGAAGAATTTAGAGCTCAGTTCCCCATGAACAACCCCTAAAGTTTCGATATGCACAAAACCGAAACAGGGCATTTTCGGTTCTGTGCATATCTCACCCAATCAGCCTATAATTCAATCTAAATCCTTAATTTATTCACTAATATACTTGCTAACACATAGTTCTACATGTTCGGAAGCCTCATCGATAATTTGAAGTCAAGGCAATGCCGAATGGTCCACGAACGGCGCCGGTTCTTCAAAGTCCTCTACCGGGCAGATTTTGTCCTTCAATCATAGCACTCATTTGGAGTCAAAATTTCATCAAATTCAGTCCAATTTTTCACCACAACTTAGTATATGAATGCTCTAGATGTCTACAAAATTTGGCATCAAGTTTGAGACGAAACGAGGTCCTATAGAGCTCAAAAGGTGGCTTACCTCCAGCTGCGACGGATTCCGTCGACTCACGGGAAAACGGCCTAACGGGGCTCTTCCGGTGGTCAAATGCCGCCCTTCAAGTTGGAGTGAGTCGGCAAGAGGATGAAGAAGACGTGGGTGGTCAGCCCGACGACTGGAAGTCACCGGAGGTGGAGCTCGAGGTCGACGAATGAGGCTGTCGGGTCTGGTCGGCGGTGACAGCTCACGGCAAGAAGAATAAGAAGAAAAACAAGAAGGAGATGGTAAGAAGGAGATGGTGTTCGGCTAAGGGAGAGGGAGAGAGGTGTATACACAACTTTGAGAGTCAACCAAGGTGGAATGGTAGGTTAAAAGTTGGACATTTAATGCCAAATCTCCATCCTTTGACACTTGCCTTTATTTCAATCAAGTCTTCATCCAATGGCTGGTATATCATCAAATTTTCGGCAACTTAAAGGGGGTGTCAATGACCAAAATGCCATTCTCCATTTATTAAAGCAAGGCCAAGACTTGAGGTGGGCAAAATGATAATTCTACCCTCGACGTCCGAAATGTCATTTTTCTGATTCAAATCTTCTTTGATGAGGCAACGTCCAATCCAATTATAATGTTGGAATCCTTGATTCTTCATTTTTTAATTTCGAGACTCGTCTCTGAATCGTTTCTCTGTTAGATGTGATTTCAACCTATCTCGAACTGACGGGCTTATTTTGCTCATTACATGAGTTTGCACTTGATCATGAGTCTGAATTGAAATGAGCATTTGGCATGTCTGAGGAACTTGCGATACTCTGAGGTGTTGAGGCGCGAGGTTGTGTGGATGGATACCCTGAGACGCAAGGTTTGAGTTGAACGGTACCCTGAGGCGTACGAGACGCGGGGTTAAAATGGCCAATGTCCTGATGCGTTGAGACGCGGGACGGAATTTGAGATGTGTCAACATAGGCCTGGAATGAAATTGAAAACTTGATGCGTTTACGCGGGTTTGTGAATGTGATGGTCTGAGGAGTATTTACCCGAACCGAGCTTGAGGCGTTC
Organism: Rhodomyrtus tomentosa; assembly: GCA_028455895.1. Lineage (NCBI taxonomy): Eukaryota > Viridiplantae > Streptophyta > Magnoliopsida > Myrtales > Myrtaceae > Rhodomyrtus > Rhodomyrtus tomentosa. Next base: position 34,794,800 of record JAPCWY010000009.1, on the reverse strand, counting down.
TAAACGTAGGCTTGAATCAAATGGAGGCATGGAAGGGTGGAAGGAGTAATCTGGCTTGATAATATGTGTTTGATTCCACTAATGTGACACGATGTCATGATTGCATGCTTAACACTCGTTTGTATCCGTATGTTATTTAATGACTACGAAATGCCTCATGTGATTGCTTGTGCATTATTGTTTATGATTGTACTCACCTGAGTGTACGGTCAGCCTAACCTAGGGTTAGGACCCGTCTTATTTAGATGTAAATCTCACCCCGTTATGAGATCCCATTTTCATATACTAGGCCGTGAAAATGTGGCCTATCAGATTTGGTGACTCGAAGGAAATGTCTGCTTATTTTGAGGAGTCCCCGAACGGACAGGGAACCGTATAAGTTAGGAAGTGCATGGTAGTATGAGTTGACGAGGGTGCAAAGAGCTAGAAGCCTCATAGGTTCGAGGCTTGGTTTAAGAAAGTAGGGGAAGTGACTACGGGACCGTTGAAACCCACTGAGGTACCTCGTAGGGTAATCCCTAGCTGGTGTCATCTCGCTCGGAATTATATGGAAGTTGAGGGGTCGGCTCAAGAAACATCCCTAAGAAGACCTCGACCCTGTAGTATACCGTCGAGGTTATAGAGGTCGAAACCTCTGAGGATGACCTGGTGGAGCAGTCAGCAGACACGACAATGGAGGACACAGTAGAGGTACGCTCGGAGACCTTCTTGGTGTACGAACCTACCAAGGACGTTGAGGAGACTGACGACTCTAGCAGCTCGACTTAGGGATTTTCGTTTTCTAGGCTAATGTATTTTGATGATGGTCTCGATGTCCCGTTTCTTTTGGAGATGATGATGACCCCCCTTTTTGTACTGACCCTGTCGCCCTACCGACTAGCAAGTCTAGTTTACCAGTGCTCTTGTATGAACAGGATGGGAGGTTATATTTATTACTGATGTCTTCGTTACCCTGGTCCTCTTTATTATCGTACGGAGGAGTTTGTATATTGTCGCTTCCGCATGCTATTGATATTATGCATCTCTCGATATATGTGAATCTTGAAACGTCCGAGAGAGTTTGTGCTTGCAGGGTGTCGCGCGCTCGTGCCCGATCCGCGGGGCGTGACACCCATGACCTCATGGAAAGGGATGGCGATTTAGTATGAGTCGTTTCCTTTGGCAAAAGGCATGTTGTCGTCTTATACCCACTATTTACATACTGGCTCGAATCTTCGAGGATGTAACGGATAAAATTTTTTCTCTAACCTAGATCTCTGGGGAAGAATGGATTTTTCAGAAAATTTAGAATTTAAGATATTTTATGGGTATTTTTTTAATCTTGTTCAAATTTTTGTTTGCTTTTGAATGTTTCTTTTTCCTTGCAATTAATCTGAAAATACAAAAAAAAATCGTCATAGTTCATCATTCAATTCACATAAATCAATCGAAAATGTATTTTCATGAAATTAGTATCGAAAGGGCATTAATTTTTTTAATTAATGTAATCAAGTCCCCAAACTTAATTTCCCTGATTCGTAGAGATAAAATAGTCATTCTGCTATTTTATATAAGTATCTAATTAACCTACCATAAATAATTAGTGGCGGCTCCAATTATATATATATATATATATAAAACATAAGTTGCGATTTGATAGAACTTAGAATGGTCCGAATTAGGTTAGTCAATTAACCTAATAATCAACTAATTTTTTTAAGGCCGCGATAATACTATATTGACTCACGACATGATGTTCGACAATCGACCATATACCATCTCAAGAGATAAAAGAGAATGCTGATATATGGTAAAAATTAACACCCCCCTTTTCTTTTTTCAAATTTTCTGCATTCATTCTCTTTTGAGAATGAAAAGAAAAATATAGAAAATGCGGTTGACGGCGCCTTGAAAAGGGATTTCCAATGTGAACAAGAGATTATTTTCAAAACTAAAGCCACAATCCAAATAAATCTTTCTTATCCCAAATGACAATAAGGGATTTATTAAAAATTTTCTTACAACTCATAAGTTTTTTTTTTCTTTTTGTGTGGTATTTTCATGTAAGAAAGTTGTATGTAAGAAAATGGAGGGAAATCTCCCCCCCCCCCCCCCCATGACAATAAGGGATTTTTTGTTCCATGAAAACGAAGTACGAAAATGCTAATGATGACCAGTTGTCCTTGGTCTACCCCCTATGCACGTGGATGGACATATAATGGGGGGGTAAGCTTAGACAGAAAAATTCAAATGCTTTTCAAGCATGGCTTTGAATATGATCCATTTGAAGCTCAATTGATGCAAAAGGACACCATACCATTCATATCCTAAGTGCCAAAAACAATAACACCCCTTCCTCATCTTTACACCCCTCTCTCTCTCTCTTATTTTCTAAAACGATCCATCATTAAATTCCCCAGCAGACGTAAATTGACCATAACCATCACACAAAGAGAAAGAGGAATGGAATCGACCAATAACATTTCTCGGAAAAAAAAATTGTCCAATCAGTTCCGAACGTATTGTACATATGCCAATTCGATCTTACGCTTTTCATTTTCGCCAGTTCAGCCCTCCGACCATTTCGATATGAGAAATTACGAGGCGTCGGTCCTTCGTCGCCGGCCGTCCTACGTGACACGCCGACGCCCACCGTCGAGACTTATGACGCGCCATGACGGCGTACGGCGCGGGAATATTCTGTCTACTCCGGGTGGGAACAAATGAGGGATGTGATTGCGATGGCGCAATGTCTACCAATATGAATGTCTGTCCAACGTTAAAAAGCTATGGTGGGGCGTTGGAGATATTACATTCTCACGAGTGTGTGTGGGGGATGAGACATTAAGACATTGTTCATTGGTGGGATTGATGTTGGTGATCAACGGAGATGGGGAGAGAGAGAGAGAGAGAGAGTTTTAACTTTTCTTTGGGGAGGAAGATGGTTGAATCCTTGTCACTTAATGCTCATCTACTGTGATTCTGGGACCCTGGATTGGTCATTTCTTGATCGGAATCGAATCCCCAAACGTCACATACTTAATCCCTCCCCCTATCAAACTCATAGATAGATAGATAGAGAGAGAGACGAGAATCTTGCACCTAAGAATATCATAAGAAACGCCATGAATAGTCTGATTTTATACCAATCGATAAAGGCACGGAATTCGAAAGATCAAACCCGCATACGCGCGTCCCGAAAGCCAAAAAAGGGTGAAGATCAGAGCCTAAACGAAAGCCGAAAAACGCTTCACGGTTTCGAATCTCGGCTACTTTCCCTTGCCACCAACGGCATCACCGCACGACTTGAGTAACCCATTTCTTCGTGCATATCCCGCAGCAAAGCGAAGCACGTTTCGTGAGCTTGAAGGGAAGAGACGTGAATGAAGAGAAAAAAGAGGGGGGGAAAAAAGAGCAATTATAAAACGACCGGCACGTTGCTTTGCTTTTCTCGACGTTTTGTTTTTCTAGGGCTTTGTTAAGGATTCTCATTTGATTTAATTTGCACTTTATCATCCCCTCCCCGGCCGCGTCTTTGCCATACCGACATTCCCTTGTCCTAATCCTTTCTTACACTAATCTAATCAAATCTCATCTCACGTCACTCGTTTTTATTCTTTGGTCCCAATCCATTCCAATCTCTCTCTCTCTCTCTCTCTCTCTCTCTCTCTCTATCTCTAAAAAGTTGGGAGCCACGAGTGCAATGATTGCCCTCGAACGATGGTCTACTTCGAATTTTGATTTTCCTTCTCGATCGTTTTCGAGATTAAGGAAAGAAAAAGCAAGAAAAAAAGAAGAAGAAGAAAGAGTTAAACAAAAAAACAATCGAGATAAACCCAACACGGAATGAAGTAGCTCGTGGGAAAACGACGTGTAGGTTTTGAGAGAGAGAGAGAATTATCTCCCAAGCTCACGAAATTTGGTAGAGCTGTTAAAGCTCGATCAAGAAAAAGAAAGCAACGGCGCGCACGATTGGTGGTGACTTGATCCGCACAATGCGCCGTCGGTGCGATTGATCCGACGTTGAAGTCACCCCGACTTTTTGAGATGTTATGAGTTTTCGAATCACGCTGCGAGCGGACCTCTCCCATCTAGCTCGACCGGCTACACCTCCTTGGAGGAGGTTTCCGAGCCACTAGCATCTCGGTAGAGCTGTAGCGACGAGTTTGCAAACCATTCCTTTTTTTTTTTTTTTTGGGCGTCCATGTACTACTACTTCCATGGATCCAAAGATTAGCGTAAAGCCACATGCTTTTTGGGTACACGGGCATGTCGCTTTGGCATCCTAGGCATGTGAATCCAGGAAGGTACGTGCGATCCAACTCCAACGAGGTCAAGCAACTCACTCCAACGACCACATGTTGCACAATTAATGCTCATATATATATTTATATAGCTTTAGGGTAAAAATGACGTAAAATAATGAAAATGTCCCATTTCATAAAAACGTCGCACTAACAAAATTTTCTCAGTCTACATCGAAAGAAGCAAAGCTCGAAAACCAGCCGCATCATTTGACCGTCATCCTCCTCCTCCTCCCCTTCCCGTCGACCCAGATTCTAAAAAACAAAAGACTGTTCACACGATTCATCCCAAGCCAAGTTCGGAGATTTCCAGATTCTAATCTAGGGTTAGCTTTAGGAAAGAGGGTAACTTTTGAGCAGATGGTCTAGCATTTCCCCTACATTTCAACACTATATACAAGAGACAATAATCCCAACTTTTGTACTTCAAAAAACTGTCAGAAGCATAACAAACTTAGGTAATCTCATGTTCAATAAAGAACATTGCCAAAATAGTTTCCCTACTGCCGTCTATACGTTAAAATGGTGAATCGGAAGTCGCCCAAAACATATCCGTTCATGTTTAGATTGCTAATGTGAACGTTAGGGTTGTCAAGCTCGTTTATCTGGAGACCTTCTCTTTACGATGATACAAATTTCGACGAGCCGAAATTGCATATTCTTTCGCTTTCATTTGGAGGAACAAGAGATGATCTCATGTCGAACACTATTTGGTTGCCATATTGCTAAGCAATGTCTACAAAACCTTAATAGGAGTTATGAAGCAAAAGTTTTCATTTAGCAAAGTGAAAGATATATTTTGTTTCATCAAAATCACATCTTCCACAGTACAACGCAATTACCTGCATATATTATCCGCCTAAGTTAAGAATAATTTTGTTATAAGGTTCCCATGAAACGTTTGTTAAACAACCAAATATTGTGATGTTGAATACATCAACAATTCTCGCCATATACACAATCGATATTTTGCAGGTTGAATATTTTTCTATTAAGAATATTTGACAGGTGTCTCGAGAACACTCGTTAACAAGGCCTTAATAAGATAATATTGGCCAAGTGAAATAACAAAAGACAAAAAAAAGTTGTTTACGTGTATACATACATCACGTATGTGTATGTGTATATATATAAAGGAATAAGATGGGGAATAGTATATAGTCGTTGCGAGTACAATAAAATAGTAAGAACGCCACGTCATCGAATGCCGAGCTGGCACCTCTTCCAGCGCGGACATGCTTGCTGTCTCCTCTCATTATAAGAACCGGCGACGAAGAGAGAGACTCGGAAATCTCTCTCTCCCTCTTTCTCTCTCTCGCCATGGGCGTGGCTTAAGCTCTCGTTACTCTCTCTCTCTCTCTCTCTCTCTCTCTCTCTAACATACCACAGCGACTGCGTCTCTGAAACTTTTGCTTTGTGTTTTGTACTCGCATTCACATAGCCCTAGAGAGAGAAAAGAAAAGTATTATCAGAGACTCTCTGGACTCTCTCTCTCTCTCTCTCTAGTTCTTCTTCTCTCTCCTCCATGATCGATCACACTTTGCTTTTCCTCTCTCTCCCTCTCTCTCTCTCTCTCTCTCAAGCGACCTTTTGACACTCTCGGAGCAGACAATGAAAGATAGCCCAAATCATTGAAACTCTCCCTCAACCCAACTTCACTCCACTCCACTCCACTCCACTTCCCTTCACTCCCCTATATGAGCCATGGATCCCTGTGACGGATCCCACCGTACCCGCCACCGCGAGAGAAGAGACAACCCCTCCTTCTCCTCCACCCTCCTCGACGCAATCTACCGCTCCATCGACGGCGACTCTCCCCCGGAACGCCACATGGTCTTCTACGCCGACGACGCCACGAGGATCAAGCAAGACGACGCCGCCGGCTTTCGGCGGGACTACCTGATCGAGAAATGGATGGCGGCTGAGGAGGAGGAGAAGAAGAAGAAGGAAGCGAGCGACGAGAGAGAGGCGGTTCGCCGCAGTTCGTGGAACCGCTCGATGCTCTTGACGAATTCCAGCTCGAGCTCCTCTGATTCCAGCTCCAGATCCGGAGGAGGGTTCTCGTCGTCCGAGTCGGAGTCCAGGTCGCGATCCTCCGGTTCCTGTTACTCCGTGAGGAGGCCGAAGCCCAAGCCCAAGCCGGCTCCAATCCGCACCAGCGCCTCCGACCGAACGGCCACCGCGATCGATTGCGGCCAACTCGACCCGAGAAAGAGTCACCACGCCCAACCTCAGAGGCCAAGCAATAATAAGCACGAAGGGCTCGGCTTCGTGAAGACGAAGTCCAAGGCGCTGAAGATCTACGCCGACCTCAAGAAGGCCAACAACAAGCTCAAGCAGCCGATCTCCCCGGGCGCTCGCCTCGCGAGCTTCCTCAACTCAATCTTCACCGTGGGGAGCCCCAAGAAGCCGAAGATCGTCACGAGCTCGGTCCAAGGAGACCAATCGGCGTGCTCCTCGGCTTCCTCCTTCTCGCGGTCGTGTCTGAGCAACACGCCGTCGTCGCGAGGCAAGCCGAGCGTCGTCAGCAGCGGCCCCAAGCAACGGTCCGTGAGGTTCTATCCTGTGAACAGCGTCATCGTCGACGAGCCTGCGCGGCAGAACAAGGACCCGAAGATGGCGGCAAAGATCTCGCCGGCGAAGGCGGAGTTCGGTAAGCCCAGCTTCGGTGACGAGAGCCGGAGGATCGCGGAGGCCGCAAGGGAGATGCTGAGGAGCTATCAGAAGAAGAAGGAGAGCTACGAAAACGAAGACGAGGAGGAGGAGGAGGAGGACGCGGCGAGCTGTGCGAGTTCGGATTTGTTCGAACTGGACAATCTGTCGTCGATCGGGTGTGATCAGATGAGGTATAGAGAGGAATTGCCGGTGTACGAAACCACTAATCTAGACACCAATCGAGCCATCGCCGGTTGTTTAGTTCTGTAATTCATGCAAAAAAAAATTATATATAAATTAATGGTGTGGGGGGTTTACGTGAAGGGCAATAAGATTGTTCTCTTTGGGGTTTTTTTTAAAAAGAAATTATATTTTAGTGTGCTCTTCGGTAATATATTTCGAATTATTATCCGGTAGATCGACGGTATCGACCGTAAAGATGTGCTTGCAGCCACTTAATTACCTTCAAATTTCTCGCACACCAGGCATTATCAACGACGGGCAATTACTCCTGTTTCACCAAAAAATCGATTAGCAATTCACCTTATAATTTGATTTCGATGCTTTAAAGAGAGATGGTTTCAAAGTGAACAAGGGGAGGATGTTGAGTAGGGTTTGAACAGTGTATGCCATGGAGGAAAAAAAAAAGATTGCTTTCCTTTTTTTTTCTTTTTTCTTTTTTTTTGGTGGATTAAATTAGGAGAAGAATGTATTTTGTTTTTGGAAACGGTTAGCTTGATAGTTTTATAGTGATGTCGTCTATTTTGAACCACACGATTTTTCAATCTATGAATGATTTATGTAAAATATGCGATGATGTTGTGTAAATTTACGGACACTGACTTATGTAGCAGTGATGTCAAGAACCATCCATTTTTTAGCTCTCGAATCGTGTTCACACGCGAAAATGGGGAAAAGGGTAAAGAAATTAAAAAAAAAAAATTAAAAGGATGAAGTAAAGGTGAAGATGGTAGTAAAGGAGGCACATCTTCCGCTCTCTCATCATTCATGAGAATACAACAAAAGTATCTCTCTCTCTCTCTCTCTCATCCAATTGCATGAAAATGGAGTTTAGATTACTTTGTATGCTAATTCCAAAATTGATCACAAGACAATCTACTATCAATCATAACAATAATAATAATAATATGAATTTGCAAGCCGAAGTAAATATCTTATCTTTTTGTTGACTATTGTTTAGGACTGGAAAAACGCGGCTTAAATTGCTTAAACATCAACTGATCCTACCAATTAAGTATCGACTCTATTAACAATAATTGCAAAAAATGATAAATCATTAACGATGGATTTTCCTTACATTTTTCACGGAGCTTTTCATTTCAATCCAATGTTTCGACAAGCTTAATCTATCATTGGAGAGTGATAGGGACAGTCACCATTGTAATCGCAATCGAATAGTGTTAGGGATAAATGAGGCCTCAAATGTTCATCTATAAAGTCATGTAATACATATTGGGTCAAACACTTGTTAAAAGCTCAATTACAGTTTGTTACGTTACTTTGTCAGTTATGTATAGTTCTATAATCAATTGTTACATCTTTAGTCATTAGTACAAACACTTGAGGTAATCATAAGGGATTAACCCGGGGGGGGGGGGGGGGGGGGTGGGTGAAGATGGCAAAGGCATCAAAAGGAACATAATGCACGGTCTCAAAAGCTGCGGACAGAAAATCTAAGGTTAGATATCCTTTTTAAGCTGGGTGTCCTCAATTTGAGCTGGCTTCAATGCTAAAACGACAACATGTTTCGCCAGTGTAAATCTCACATAATGAGCCCTTTTGTCCCCCCCGCATACAATTGCCTTTCTAACTGCCCCCCCACCAAATTAACACCAAACACGGCCATTAGATTTCATATTTAGAAAGTGATTGCTTGAATGTCATCTTGACGAGCATGCATGCTTGTCATCTTCACACCAAACCAGCGTGCACGGTGCTCAAGCTAAGTTGCAGGGCTAGGGTTTCGTGGTCCATGCATCGCTAATATACAACTTACAAGTGCATCCAATGATCCAATGATAATAGCCTATTGGCATGAAAGTTTTCGACGAAACTGTTCAATCGGTACTAGACTCGTTATATGGATACCAATTCGTTTCTAAACTTTTCAGTTTTGTCAATGGCATGCTAAACCTTTTAAGCGAATCCCTGATGTAGTCTTTCGAACTGCGTTCGCTAGATATCGCTGACGTGGCCCGGTGTGCTACACGAAACAACCGTCGATGGATGTATTCTTGCATCAGCAATTGTCGGCGTAAATTGGCTGAAAGGATCACCACTCACGGGTTGGTGACTAAATTGGTATAATTTTAAAAAAAAATTATAACTAATCCGTACAATAGGTCTACCGTTAATTAAGTAACTTCCCGAATGTTTTCTTGTGATCAGTGTGCTTACATCAGCATAGAGCGTGATTTGCAGAAACATCAACATGAATAGAGACGTTCAGAACCATTAACATGCACATAGGTTATCCATCGATTCGATAAATATTACCAAAAAGAGGGAAAAAAAATGTAACAAAGGTTATATCTTAAACATTAGTATATAGATGGATGCTTTTATGGCGTGTAGGCAGGCTTTTAAATGCGATGGCCTCCTCTGGGGGCGAACCCTAACTTAGACCCTCGTACTTTATGACTAATCATCTCAACATAAACAGTTGCCCCCTCACAAAGATTCTCGACGAAAAAGAATGGAATTTGAGAAAGGTGATCAATGCGCTCAGCAGACTTTGAGTTTAAATTATCTCTTTGTCTAATCAAAAGATGTAGGGAGAGGATCGGCTTTGGAAGGACCACGAAATCATAACAGTTGCCATCTGCTAAAAAAAAATTAAGTTATATGACCATTATGGCCATTGGCTTAGCTTAAGGATGTAGGGAGAAAAAGGAAAAGGCTAAGCCTACATATCCGATGGTCAAAAGGTGGATCGATAGGCTCAATTGAGCTATGCAACGAGAAAGGAATTTCCCGGTGGGGGCCTCGGCATTAGTTTATGCCTAGGGATGAAGATGCCGGGAAATGGAGCACGGGCGATCATGCGACGGTGCAACTCGCCATGATCGGATTCGGCAAAAGATTGGTATCTTAAGCGACGGTGACAGGCTCCTATAAAATTAAGTGTCTCGTTTTACAGTTTGCAATCCCGTTTCGTCATTTGATAGATCGATGTTAATGTACGTGATATAGCTCCATTTTATACCAAATTACTATAATTAGAAAAGGGAACTAAGTGGAACTGGAAAGGCAAGTCTAGTTTGTAGCCCTACTTTTTTTTTTTTCCTTGCTTTACTTTATTGTGAAATCCTATTTCGCAAATTGGGGTTAGCATGAATGGGGAACGTTTACTTAGCCATCGATAGATTTAATGGGTTGGTAGGTGTAAGATCACCTTTTGTAGGAGCAGAGCAGCCTTTTTTGTTTTTGTTTTTTTTTTCCATAATTACCCAAATGTCTTAGCTAACATCCTTACTTGGGAGTCCCGTCGGCCTCTAACAACATGACACTGACGTTATATTCCATCAGATTAGCGATAATTCGCTTTAACCTTAGAGGGGTCACGTCCCTAGATTCCGTGGATGATGTCTTAATCAACGCACGAGATAAAAAAAGCTTTCCACTTTAGCCAAATCAAACGCCAATTCACACCGTGACACGACACGAGAACGACGACGCAAGTGGCTATGGGTCGTCAAAACCCTAATGCCATGCCGTGATATTATCAAGCATGACCTTGCTCCATACTCGATAGAATCCTTCCCAGCACAGTTCAGGATGTTTGGTTGAGTCGTCAAGTGTTCGATTTGAACGGGGAAATTAGATCGTTCGCCCGTGAGTTAATTACACGGTCTCTCGCTCGGAGTAACCGTGGAAGCTTGGATTCGCCGTTCCTATAAACTGAGTCCCACTCGAGACGCCACGAAGGCATTCATGGAAAAATTGTCCAGATATCCATGAACTTGTGATACGATGATTCTAAAATTTTTAGTTTTGCCATTTCAGTCCTTAATATTTTGACGATTCGCCGATTTAATCGTAAAACTTTTGACCTTTTGTTAATACAATCCTTTCGAACGATTATTCGAATAATAAATTTAGGACTGAATTGACACGACTGAAAGGTTTGGATTTGAATCAGCAAAGACAGACAAAATATTTAGGATTAAATTTGCACAACTGAAAAGTTTATAATTGAATTGACGCAAAAAATTCATGATGTATCGAATGATCGTCGCGACAACAGCTGTGAGCATAAATAATTGGTCAACCGTATCTTGGAGAAAAAGAAAGGACATTGAATGCACGATTGAACAGTTGCATACTGCCAACTGCGACGCACGAGGACGTTCCACTAACTTTGAAGTACGTATGAGCGGCTGCTGTCCCACGCGCAACCGCACTCGGGGGGGTGGGGGAGGTGGGGTGGTGGCCAAAAAAGCTGGGCAGTGCCATACCATGCAACACTGTCAGTCACCAACCATGCACGAGTCCCCGGCGCGAAAGTGCATGAGAGGAGAGCACATTACATGGAAATCAACTCATCAATGCCATCTTGTTGCGTGCAATATGTGGACGTTTCGTTCACGTGTAGGTCCAACGTTGTCTTGGACCGCGGTCCCGAACGCCAGGAAAAATTGTCTAACAAAATTTTAAATGCATTTTAATTCCGTCACTTTAGTGTTAAACCTTTCAATTTTACCGATTGAGCCTTAAACCTCTTTACGATTTGTCAATTGAGTTCATCTGTCCAATTTTAATTGAAAAATCACTGACGTGGACGACATACATTCTCGTGGCACTACCGTCACTGATGTGGATAATTTTTATGAACAACTTATTGTTTTCTTTTAATTTTTTTTTTATTTTTATTTTCTTCTTTGCCTTTTTTTTTTACAACTGTCGCCAGCGAGGGCGTCACGCCTTTCCCCAGATCCAGGCGAGGCTTGAAACCCTCGTCTAGTTCGGGCGAGTTGACCTCTCCGGCCACATTTGTAAAAGAAATTAAAAAAAGATGCGATGAGACGGATGGCGTCCACGTCAACAATTTTAAATCAAAATTGGCCAGGTGAAGCCAGTTAGAAAAACATAAAAAAATATTAAAAACTCAATCGATAGAATTACAAAGTTTAGAATTGAATTGTCAATTGCGCAATAAGTTTAATAACTTTTTGGATAATTTTCCCATCCGAAGATCAACCACACATGGGTCGATCCTTGGCTCGATCCCATTAATGGTGTTCGCCTATTGGGGCGCAAGGCGGGTCAACGGTCGCTTTAGGGAAAATAGATCGTGGCCTCATATTTTGTCTTGGAGATGATATTCGTCGTTAATATTGCTTTGTTGGCTGCTCAATTATCTTCGGGAAGCAACAAGAGGAATGAGGGGAGAATAGCTGACGAGATTATTTAATAATATCATCTCTTTTATTTTATTAATTTTGGCACAAAATAATTGTTGATTTTTCTTGCATATTTCGCTGACGTGAGAAATGCAATAATGTGCAAAGATTTTATCTGATTTATATTGTTTTTGGACAGCAATGGTACGTCAGATCTAGTTGTTCTCGACAAGATAATATATGGTTCATCCGAAGGTAGTCGCTGTATAACGTACTTGTTCGGACGAAATGCGATCGGCCCGTCGAAGGATGAAAGCATGTCGTGCCGATGATCGCACTATATAGAGATAACATGTGAAAAAGTCGGTCGGCCAGGGGGGATATTTTCAAACTTCAAACTCAATACACGCACCGCAACTTCGATCGATAGGTCGATGGTCCAGCTCCTAAAGCATGGCAGGCGAGACGAGAAGTGTTGAGCGTTTGAACATAGAGCGGGACCGGGAAGGGGTCGAAGAGCCGCATCAAAGTGGGAGAATATCTCGCACGCATCGCGCACGTGAGCTCGCTCCATCTCCATCGTCAAATTACCGCGAGGACCGCAACGTTTAAGCGCCTAAGAAGAAGCGAGCTCGCATGCTCCGGTTTGAGCCAGAAAGTGACTTTTTTTCCCCGCCGCCCGTGATGGAGTGGCATGCATGGCGCATGCCTGTCGCGCATGCACACGTGCGATCCTCCATGCATCCCCGTAGTATCCGCTACTCTCACAACTGACCTTACTTTATGTTTTATTTAAAAAAAAAAACGGTCATAAAATTACTTATATTCTTCGCACTCTATCCGTGCAGCGTTCAAAGCTCTATTCGCTTCACATGCGAACTTCTTCCCACATAATTTATAGAAAATAATTATGTGACTGTTATTAATTTATGAAAAAAAAATTCAAATAAGGACATAAAGTATCATCGTTTTCTCAAATAGAAGTTCAAAGTGGATCTTACTTCAAATAAGAGCCTGCAGTGTCTTCGTTTTCTTAAATAAGAGCTTAAAGTGGACTTTATTTCAAATAAAAGCGTAAAGTTGCCATATCGATCTCAAATAAGGGATTGTCACGATTGTTGAAGGCCATTTTCGCCCTTTACTTTTTCAAAGTTTTTTCCTTATTTTTTTTCTCTTTTTTCTTTTCCTTTTTCTATTCCTTTTCTTTGTATTTTTCCTTTTCTATCTCTTTTCTTTTTTGCTCTGCCCTCCGTCAGCCATTATCTAGCCTCATCGATGGCCGATGGAGGTCCCCAAAATCAGGCGAGGGCAGCCCTCGCTTGCCTGAGCCCGGCGACTTTCGCGTGTCATCAACGAGGCTCGGTGATAGTCGAGGGAGGGAACAACGGAAAAAGCAAAAAGAAGAAATATATTTTACAAATATACTTAGAATTTTTTATTGCTAAAACATCGCTTCTCCGACGACTGGAATAGTCACATGCACACGAGCCCGACAAAAGTCCTTGTTTTAGACGATTTGGCCACTTCATGTACTTATTTGAAACAGTTGCGCCACTTCAGGCCCTTAACAGTATATTATGATGCATAACAAAATAAATAATAAATAATTAAAAATTATTGTGGGGTTAACTCCTAAAAAATTTACAACCCACCATGTGCTATTTACTCAAATAGTCACCCAAAGCACACGCTTTATTGCGCTTGGCGGGTAGTATTTGTATCTTGCAAACTAGAACTAGCAGAAAAAAAAAAAAAGTTACAACAACGTTATGAGATCCTCCGCCCTTCGCCGGAATTTTCGTCCGGACGTCTCGTGCATCAAAATCGTCAATCCACGAAAGTAAAGAGACAGCTGTGAAACTTAAAAGACTCGGTACCTGTCAAATACTCAGACGGAAGATACGGAGCACGGCAGTCGGTCTTTTGTCCGGAAAAGACATGCGTTAAGAAAGATCTATGATTATAATTCGCAGAGGTTAATTGCGCACGTTTAAGGAAATCGAAAAAGGCTAGCGTACGGGAAAAGGGAAATAAATCTTACCATGCGTGAGTCATTTGCGAAGACACGATATGCTTAATTGCTTATACATGTATATATTACGTATTAGGGATTGTTCTCGTCTCTGTGTTCTGATGGATTCGCTTATCTTACTCTTCATTTAATTTCCCATGGAGAACCGACGTGTATAAAAATTACTGTTAAATTAATGATCTGTTTTGAGCCACGAGACAACAAAATAATCATAATATTATTAATATTAAAATTCATTACGGGGGTCTATTTTTTTTTTTTTTTAAGAATTCGTGGCTCATAACATTTCCGTTATTGTCGATGGTCGCCGGAGTTCAAGCCTTTTTCCCATGCCGCCCGGCAAGAACCGTCATCGAATCCAACCATCCGCTGACACGCGTAGCATCCTCACCACGTGTATCCCCCTTGCTTTCCTGCTCCTACAATCTCACTAGAGAGCCCCCATCGAAGCTCCAGTGGGCGATCCCCCCACTTTTGGCATGGGGCGATCTCGGGAAGTAAGGGGAGCAAAAGGGGGCGGAACGCGAAAGGAACAAGGGCAACTTTAGTGTCAAGAAAAAGCAAAAGAATGTGTGAAAAAAAGAGAAAGTAGTGGGGAAGAGAATAATTCTCGATTCTCATTTCTCTTTTTTTTTCTTTTCTTTTTTTCTTTTTTGTGACGATCCCAAGAAGATCGCAGCGAAGCCAAGTTTTAAAACTGTGGCAGCTTCTCTCTTTTTTCATCTTCTACACCTTTTTTTTTTTTTTCTCTTTTAAGGCCAAGATTAAATTATCTATTTGTACCTTTTTTTCGATTTTTATGTATCTTGGGAACAGGAGGAATTTGGAGGGAGGGGGGGACACTGACAATTGGTCTGAAACTTCGTATCCCCATGTAAAAAAAAAATGGAAAGATAAAGGGGGAGGGTGGGAGTGGATCGTCTGATGGGGATGTTGGGGACGATCCGTGCCTCACTTTTGTTCTTGTTTAAGGGCAGAATTCTAGGCAAACGATGGTCGTGATCTCTTAAAGCATCCCGCTTTATTGTGTGTATGTGTGTGTGTGTGGGGGGGGGGGGGGGACCCAACGTGCTAGGGTTTGGAGAAATTTCGAATCTTCTATGGCGGGCTTCCCTTTGCTTTTTCGCCCTATGCTTCTCAGCCCCTAATCTAACGTTAACCCACGGTCGCGTTTCCTTTCTTCTTTTTACCTGATGCTACTTAGAGTTACGGAGGATTACCTGGAGAAAGCCCTAAACCTATTGCAATCGTGTCAATACAATCCTAAACTTTATTTTTGCCAATGCAATCTTTACATTTGCCGTTATTCAATCCATCCAGCCAATTTTTGGCCAGATATTACTGACGTTGACAATGACCGTACTACATAGCACGGCCGATGCTAACGTGGATATTTTTTTACTAATGTTTGTAATTTTTTTTTACCTTTATTCTCCTCATGCACTTAGCCAGCGAGGGTTGCCAAGAAGGCCTGGGCCCGGGCCCGAGACGCCCTCACCAAATCTGGCTAGGCTGGAGCATCACAGCCCTCACCGGCCCTAAGTGCAGGGGAAGAACAAGAAAAGAAAAGAAAAAATTAAAAAACTCATTAATATATTATTGTAAAATGCCTACCTCCGCACCCGCTGTACCATGGCCGACATCCACGTTAGTTTTTTCAAGCCAAATTGGTTAGATAGACTAAATCAACACAAATACAAAAGGTTTAGGATTAAATTTGATAAATAAAATTAGGGTTAAATCGACACAATTGCAATAAATTTAGGATTTTTTTGGGCAATTATCCCCAGAATTTTACGAGCGATAATGCCGGCCGATTGAAAATCTCGCCGCTCACGGGCTTCATTAGATATTCACATATCTTGATCGACTTGTATGATTGATGCTTGACTTCGTGGAATCGGCGCGGTGCGGACATTCGGTTGGTAACCCAATCAACGACAATCCGAGGCAAAAAGTAGAAAATTTCGGACACACGACGTACTCCTCGGCCCTGATCAGATCGAACTTGTGTGTGAAACTATGTTTTTTTGTTTCGTGCGCGTCTCCAGAGCAAGCGGCGCCTCATTTTTTTTTTTCTACGTAGTCGTTGAAACGAATCGAGAAATAGAATCGTCTCAACAGTGGATGTCCGGCTGCCTATAATTTTTGAAAGTTTGTACCTGCACAGGAAACGCAAAAGGAGGCAAACTTGCGCAGGTGGAGATCACAATGCTGTACGGAGCTTTGACTAGCTTGAGGATTTGACTTCCTTCCAGAGTCATGACCAAAGCTTTGCCGCAATCTGTCGAATGGGAATTGGACAAGTTGTCCGGCTGGTTCTTCACCCATTCGGGCTTGGGGTTAATCCTTGCTTAAGGTATGAGTTCGAATCACCAACACTTCACCCTCGATCGAAATTAGAGCACGGTTCGCATTTGTTGGACCAACCATTTTTTTTGGATTCGGTTTATCAGAGTAATGAAATTTTCGAAAACCTTTTTTGCGAAACGAGAGACCTTTGGAGGGAGTCAATGCGAATAGCTAGGGTTTACATCTTTGGAGTAGTGGGATTGTTGTGAATTGGCTTTCACTGACCAAATTGAATTGTTGAGAAAGGGACTGCACACAGAACGCATAGTGTTGAATTTTAAAGCATTCTCGTTCGGTGAAAGACTGGTGGAATAGATAGACCTGAATCGTAGAGAGAGCTGAGTGAAATAGAGAGATGAAAGTGATCTTTGGGGACGTCGCTCTCGGCCAACTCGATCACCTCGCCCGAGGCCACGAGCAAGAAAACCACGCCGTTCCCAGCCGCGAAAAGCCTCTTTGAGATTGCCAGTGATCGTCGTCCGAGTTTGAAGTTAACATGTCGGACCTTGACCATGCGAAGCAAACCCTATCTTGTGCAAGAAGCATGAAAGAGTGGAGATAATCATAGCCAATAGGTTGCCTATGACCCAAGTTATGTCTTTCACATCATGAGTGGCTATGATTAGCCCTCCATGGACCGGATGTAGAAGGCAAAATAGTGCTCTTTCACTTTCACCTAAGCATAGACAAATACGCCCTAAGCTCGGCACACAAAAATGCTTTATAGGTCAAATTATTCTCGATAGGTAGAATTCTTTGAACCCATACAATACAGTCTCTTTGTCACATTTTTCAATGATCTAGTGCCCCATCGAAGGTACGCATAAAATAAGCGAACTCGTCACTTGTGGGTCACCACATTTAATGACCACCAAGTTAGAACTTAATAGGATCCAATAGTCATGTGCATGAGTATTTTGATGAACAATATATAGGCCTAATTGGTGGAAAATGAAAAGAGAGACGCGTGAAAAAAAAAAAAAAAACTTGGAAAACGAAATCACACGCATGTCTAGTGCACGATGGAAAAATAAAGCCACCTTCAAGAAGAACGAAAGCCAATCGGAAGCCAATGGATCTATCAATGCTTTTCATCCTTACGGACTTCATGGAGAGACCAAGGCACGGGAACACTGCCAATTAAATATTTCTACACTTAGTATTAGCCGAAAATAAAACCCGGACTATGCGTTTACAATGTCCGAAATATGTCTAGGCAATGAACTCAGATCAAGTTTTGCGGGCATTGCCAATTGATTTTATAACTTTAAGTTTTTTTACTGGGATTTCTAGCAAGAGTGGTGGGGAACGCGTAGAGATCTCTAAGAAAGAGCTCAACTTAAATCTCTAGTAAAGCCCAGCTTTATCAGGCCCGTCTTGCTACACCACAACATCCACAGCGTTAGTCGCCATATTTCTTCTTTGAAATATTGGTCAAAGGGGCCTACCAGTCTACCATCCCCGCTCTAATACCATTCGCTAGGAGCAAGTAGCATAAGTTTGATACATTCGAGTGGGGGAGATTGTCGAGAGTGAGCTCTAGTTCGAGCCCATGGCATATTCATCCAGACTCATATCTGCTTAAAAACTGGAACTAATGAGTTATGGATCAATCGAGATATATTAATCGCTCCACATCACATCATTTCTCTGAAAATGTGAGACTTCTCTACGTGACCTGTACACGTAGCTACATAGCCTCGGTTGCGTTGACCTTGACCCCTTTCGTGATACATCGAATGGCATATGTTTTTGGTATGGAAACGTGCTCGACGGTCGTGTGTAGGACGAACGGAGCCTGTTCCTGAGATTGGAACTCGGAACTGAAATGGACTGTGTTGGGGTCTTGGTGACATAATGAATTTAGGCATGCGTCGTTGTTGCGGGCGGGCTCCTACGTTTGGTGGTCTCTCTCTTGAATCTTATGTTTACCTTCTCGAGTGGACTTATGGTCGATGTTTGACCATTGCCTTTACATTTCCAGGTCCGTCTCCTCTCCTATTTGACGCCGAATGATATTTGCCCATTCTAATATATATATATATATAGAAAAGGATTTTTTGCTTTTTTCTCTATGGGTTGTCCATGAAATCACTCCATAAAGTCGGATCCTCCTGGTTTCCTCCAAGGATTTTTTTTTAATCATAATAGTACATGCTCAAAAATTCGAATCCGTGAGGTAACCGAACAATTTTACATCGAAAACGACATCAATTTTCCTTCAAAAGAAGGGCCCACTTTTAAATTTTATTTTCGGAAAAATCGCCTGCCGAGGTTTGTTTTGTTTTTTTTTTGTTTTTTTCCCTCTTCTTCTTCTTCCATGAACAGGAACCGAAACTTTATTGAACATTTTGATATTCGTGTTATATATCTGAATATTAGAATAGAAATAGTAAAAAACGCTTCTGATGGATCCGGTTATGTTAAAGCCCAGCCCATTACGAACTTAGTCACGAATGCATAGCATCTTTGTGAAGACTTGCACGGGGCATTTGGACGATCGGATTTTGGTTTCCCTTTCAAAGAGAGAGAAAGAGAGAGAGAACTTTTGTGCTTTCAGATGGGCTCTATTACTATTAGGAAAAAGCTATTTCCCTCCATTTTGCTTAGAAACTTCCATTGAGCACATCCAAAGGTGCTCTCACGTCACATATAACAGAGAACATGCTTGACTGCGCTTTAAAGTCCTTTACTTTCCTCTTAGATGATTGCCGCTCGCTCGCGGCTTCGAATTATGTGTTTTGTATGGCTTCAGCTTGTTTTTACATGTTCAACTTTTAGGTGAATTGGGTCGTCTTTGAATTATGAGTTTCGATTCAACTTGCTTTTCTCTAATGGTGTCCATCTGAAACCACTAAGGGTCTCTCTCAGAAATGAAAAGAGTTCCCTTAGGTGCGCATTCCATTTTTTTATTATTATTTGCAAAAAACTATTCATGGCTTGCAAGATCATATTTTCATATTATTTTTATTTATTGATAGTACTTTGGTCACGTGTCAATCTATGAATGTGTCTGACTAGTTGAACACGTGTCACGTCAGCTGCCAATATAATATGGTGGTTTGATACAGCCAATAGGCCCATGATTAGTTCGCCAATTGGTCTCAATAGAAAAAAATTTATGGGCCTCCTGTGGAAGTCTCACTGCAGGCCTAATAAATTATTTGGGCTTCAGATAGGCCCATTATCCAATTATTTGGGTCGACGGCAGAAGCCTGGCTCGATCTTAGCTTTCTTCCTCAGCGACCCGTTGGTGAGGAGCAAAGCCGAGGCACGTTCTTCTGCAAAAAATCGTCACCGCGAGCGATCGACATAGCAAGGATCGAAGCAATCGACACGGCGAGGAAAGCTCCGTACGTTCGGCGAGCACGATGAGCTTCCTCTTCGGCCAAAGGAAAACTCCTGCAGGTGCACAGTTTTTCTTTTTTTTTTGGGTCATATTTTACAAAAATTTCTCTGCATGTATGGATTTCATAAGCTTATTACTGATCGTGACCTAAGTTCGAGCTGAACGTGATCGATTCCGTGTGGAAGTTACTGCAGGAAGAGGAACTTGTCGAGGATGTGACTTTTTCTTATGTTGAGTTCGTATCAGGGCTTGATGAGCAATTCGAAATCGGACTGTGTTTTGCAGAAATTATCATTGAATCCTGTCCGACTGCAATTTCTTTTTGATCATGTCTACTGTCTCTGTAGTTGGCTTTGGGTGCGTGCAAATCTGTTCTGGAAGGCGGATTGATTACCATTTTTGCTGTGTTGCAAGCGAGTATTTGCGTTATTGAGATGCTTGTGCTTTCGTTACGGTTGACACAATGACGATGAGTTTGAAAAATTTGGACCTAGCAGTAGTCAATTTACCTTTGAGCAATTTCACTATTTGTGTAAAGCTGCGGCTTCTGTCGCTGTATAAACCTGGCCATTATGACTTGTGTGAACTACCTGCTCTACTCGGATTGCCATCTCTGGAGACGTTGAATCTCATACATCCAATTTGCTAGTGTAAAATCACTATTATTGCTCTTAAAATTTAAGAAAACATGTCTATGTTTTGGTGCAGAACTTCTGCGGGAAAATAAGCGGATGCTGGACAAGTCCATTAGAGAAATAGAAAGGGAAAGGCAAGGTCTTCAAACTCAAGAAAAGAAGTTGATCAGTGAGATAAAGAAAAGTGCCAAACAAGGACAGATGGTATGATTGTTGCTATTTTTCATTGCTTTTACGTAAATTTTATTTCTTCTTTGGTAATGATACCGCAAGTACCTGAGCTGTTGTCCTTTTTACAGTTGAATAATCAAGCTTTTCTTTTAGGTTCAAACAAGCACCTCAACTTTTCAAATTACGGAGGATAATGCCAAATGGGACACTAACACTATTAGATAGCATTTAACTGTCCACATTAGCATCTGATTTGGTTTTTTGAAATGATGCCACGTCAACAGAGATATATTCAACAACCTAGTCGTCCAAGTAAGCAGTCTCTATCTCGCCTCATCACCCAACACTTAAATGGAGATGTCATGGTTTTTTCTTAGTAAACGAGCCATATGGCCCAGCCCGAAAAAAAATTGTGGCTAATCATGGTTAATTTTTGCTTAGGAAGTGAGTCCTGAAAACAAGATCACATAAGAAGGCAGTTTATATAACCGAAGCTTGACACTAAGCCAAACTTGAAAAGTTACTCGATTGGAAAAACAAAAGGTTCAGGTTTAGGTACTTGATTGTAAAACGTATGAAGGTTCAGGTGCTTGTGGTGTCATTACCCTTTATTTTTGGTGGCTGGTTTAAATTAACCATAGCACACATTCCTTGACAAATATTTCTGCTTCCATTTATTTTTGGTGGCTGGTTTAAATTAACCATAGCGCACATTCCTTGACAATATTTCTGCTGCGCTGCAGTTTCACTGGTGTTTACTTCTTTGTGTCTCTGTTTGCTCAGTGATCGATCTTTTTCTTTTCTTTTCTTTTTGTTTTTTTGGGTGCGAAGGAAGTGGTAAGGTGGTCCTTAGCTAGTAGAGAACTTAGCGAAAAAAGCAGTTTCTAAGATTCAATTTGATTGTAAGTGCTTTGGTCTTCCCTTACTTTTCCCACTTTGGTACCCTTTTTTGGATTTAGAAGATGGTGAAGTTAGGCAGATGGAAGAATCATACAAGCTCATGAGAAATGTTGAAGGTAACTCTTGGTCTGTGCTTAGGAAGCGACTTCATTTCTCAATTTTGCCCAGGTAGGATCTTCATTATTGACTTATAGTTTTTGATCAAACAAAGAAAAATCAGTGGACTTGAAAGATTGGTGTGATTGCAGATCTATGTGGTATATCAGAAGAGATCAGAAGTATATTGGGAACTTGTTACACTTTAGTGGAAGTAACTAAACACATTTGCAACTGATACTGTACCTGCGTGAACTAGTGTCACTCGAAAGCGACTAGCGAGAATTGTTCATTTTCCAAAGCTTTGTCTCCAGATGTCTGGTTGTCCCTGTGTTTTTCCTTCTAAGTCATCCTCTCATGAGTACGTAATTGCCTGGTTAATCTTCCATTCATCACAAAGAAGAGGAAGCTTTGCCAGTTCGGAGTTTCTCTAACAATCTATCTTCTTAGTCTTCGCTCTTTGGAAGTTGTTTATGTTTGGTGCTTAGAAATGGCTTAATTTTCTGAGACTATGTAAAATGCCCTTTACTGATTCAAAATTAAGAATTGGCTATTGCTCTCCTTTCAGGGTGCTGTGAGAGTAATGGCTAAGGACCTCATTCGAACTCGACATCAGGTCGAGAAATTTTACAAGCTGAAATCACAACTTCAGGGTGTGGCTTTAAGAATTCAGGTCTCTCTCTCTCTCTCTCTCTCTCTCATGTGTGTGCACGCGCGTGCGTGCGTGCAGACAAAATGTCACAATCAGAATTATACAGAGTAATGGTTAAATTTTTTACATGCATGGTGACTGGACTGATCCTCAAAGGCAGGCACAGCTGCACAGCATATGATTGTAGAACCTGTTATGCCATGCAGCTTATTTATCATTTGAAAGCAGACATAGCCTTAGATCAGACTTCTGCAATGGTTGATCTGGGAGAAAAAATGATGTGGCAATCATATATCTGCATATGGAAAACATCCAAACTTTAGCACAACTGCGAAGAAATGAGAGTAAAAACTAATTATACTGTCAGCAAATTTACGAACTGCGGAGTTCTCTTCTGCCCTTTTTGGTATGCGTACACGATTATACACCCTCTGGATGTTCTAAATTTTTCAATGTATCCTTTTAGACCCTGAAATCAACTCAAGCAATGGGTGAGGCCATGAAAGGTGTAACCAAGGCAATGGGACAGATGAACAGACAGATGAACTTGCCATCGTTGCAGAGGATAATGCAGGAATTCGAGAGGCAGAATGAAAAGATGGAGTTGGTGAGCGAGGTCATGGGAGATGCTATAGACGATGCCATGGAAGGCGACGAAGAAGAGGAGGAGACAGAAGAGCTAGTTAATCAGGTGCTTGACGAGATTGGTATTGACATGAACTCAGAGGTAATCCGATGTCTTGTTTCTTTCACCTCGCAGGCTTATCATGAATAAGAGACTTACCAATGACTTTTAATCTTACACGGCTCCCTGAGTGTGCTAATTCTTTTCCCCTTAAATTGCAGCTTCTAAATGCACCGTCAGGTGCCGTCGCCGCTCCGGCTGCAACGAACAAGGTTGCACAAGCTGAATCTGCAGGGACTGGTGACAGCGGAATCGATGATGACTTACAGGCAAGGTTGGATAACCTACGAAGGATGTAAATAATTGTCGAGAGGTAAAGATAGACTAACGTTTTGGAAGTATGCTTGAATAACGAGATGAATTTGTTCTTACCCGCGCCGCTTGTCTGTAGATATGATATGGGTACAAGACGTTTTAAGATTGTAACATAACATGGGCAGGGAATGTTATGTGCCCTTTCAATTATAAGCAGAAATGGTTAATCCTTGGCACATTGGGAGAAAACATCTCCTTATCTATTTAAAATGTTAACGAAAAAGGAGAGCATAGGATTTTTGTTTTTCCAAAAAGAAGAAGAAGAAGAAGAAATTCTTGAGTGTATGCTAATCAAGCAAAGGAAATATTTTTCAGTTTTATCTAAAGATATACCTTTACGCATATTTTATTTGCTTTCATTAGAGTGCGTTACATAATTCTCTACGTTCATATTTTTTCTAATCACGTCTCTCTATTTTTAGTTTGTCCAAATTAAATTCTTTCACATTCACAAATTTTCGAATTAAATCCGATATCATAAGAGTCCGATCAAATCTAGCTACTGTGGCAATTGGACAACATTGTAGAGCGATGTAGGTAAATTTTTTTTCACCCAGTTTCACGTGGGGATTTGCATAGTTTATAGGGTTAATACCACAAAAAATTTCAAACTGGTACATTTGTGATAAATTTATTACAAATTATTTTTTTGATCGTGAAAAATCCTAAACTGGTATACTTGTGATAAATTTATCCCAAATTGGTATATTTGTGATAAATTTATCTCAAGTTAGTTTTCGTTCAATTTAATCGTCACATTGTTTAGATGGCACGTAGCAGTTTATAAGTGTACCAATTTAAGGTTTTTACCCTCTGATTGTCACGTATATTAATTTAAAATTTTTTGCAGTATTAATTGAATTTAACGAAGTGTAAATTTGTCACAGATATACAAGTTTAGATTTTTTGTGGTCAAAAAAATTAATTTGTCATATCTACCCATGGGTAACTCAGTTGGATATGGCGCACTTCGAATTGTGTGGTTAGACACACTGGTCTTAAATTCGATTCCCCAAATGAGTACATGTGATTTAAGTGGGGGGACATGGTGGTGGGTTTCTATGCTAACCTTCCCAATGAATAGTCGAGTTGCGCGCAAGCTGACCCAGACACCTTGGTTATAAAAAAAAAATTAATTTGTCATAGATATACTAGTTTATGATTTTTTTATGGTTAAAAAATAGTTTTGTGTAAATTTATCATAAATGTACAAGTTTGTGATTTTTCATGATCAAAAAAATAATTTGAGATAAATTTGTAATAGGTGTATCAGTTTGAGATTTTTCGTGATACAAACTCTAATTTATATACTTTGGCGTTTGTTGGATAGTTTCTTCGACACGAAATTCGATTTATTGGTTTGAGAAGTTCAGTTACCCTGGAAATTATGACTCCTAAGGTTAGGAAGACCATTTTTTGTTAATAATTTCTGATGAAAAAGTATATAATTTTATTTAAAAGACAATGAATAGCTAGGTACAATTATCTCCCAAGTAATTTTGTTGTGCAATAATCTTCTCTTGAATCGTTTATTTATACCCTCCAAAATCTTTTCTTATTTTTTTCCGTAATTAATCGAACAAGAAGCGCTAAAATCCATAATCAAGAGACAATTATAGAAAGATTCAATAGTTATTGCAAGTGAAAAACTTTCAAGAGAAATATGTTCTTCATCACTTGGGAGAAAAGCAGAAATACGACCACTATGTTTCGTTAGATGTGTTTTCTTCATAATAAAAGATTAAAAATTCCAAAATTTAAATAAGAGGATAATAAAATAAATTAAAAAAAAAAAACAAAACAATTTTTTTATATTAACCATTTCCACATTAGTTCAAGCATTAAGTAAATGCCTCCAGCATAAGCGAACCGAAAGAAGCCGTCTTTTTTCCCATCTTCTTGACCCTCTCCACGGGTTTGCCATGCATGAGTCGTCGCCAAGACCAACCGGTCATTGCTCTGCTAAAACATTGCCTCCAAATTAGCAAGACCGTCGATCAACTGAAACAATCTCACGCCCTCATTCTCAAAATCCCGACTGAACCAGACCCACTTCATGGCGAGAACGAACGTCTTCTGCCCTTCTTGCTCATCAAGCTCCTCCGGTTCCCCAGTGACAACCTTCGTTATGCACGCCACCTGTTCGACGAAATACCCCACGGCCAGACCCAGTTCCTTTGGGCTTCTCTCATCCTTGCCCACGTTGCCCATGGCCAATTCATCCGGTGCATCTCTTTGCACGCCCGAATGCACAGCGCGGGCGTGTCGCCGTCGGCGTTTATCTTCTCGTCGGTGCTCAACGCCTGTGCTCGTGTGCCTGTCCTCTTCGAGGGCAAACAAGTCCACACAAGAGTACTGAATCTTGGTTTCTTGGGCAACAGGGTTGTGGAAACTGCTCTCCTGGACATGTATGCCAAATCTGGGGCCGTATCTGATGCGAGGAGCATCTTTGATGCTATGGGCGGGAAAGATGTGGTAACATGGACCGCAATGATACGCGGGTATGCTAAGCTGCGCATGATGAAGGATGCGCGGCAGTTGTTTGACGCGTTGGAGACCCGAAACAAGATGTCTTGGACGACCATGGTCGCAGGGTACGCAAATTGTGGTGACATGAATGCAGCTAGCGAGTTGTATGGTAAGATGTCGGGAAAGAATTGTGTTACTTGGGTTGCTATGATCGCGGGTTATGGGAAGATTGGTGATGTGACTAAAGCAAAGGGAGTTTTTGATGAGGCACAAGTGAAGGATGCAGCATGTTGGGCAGCAATGGTGACTTGTTATGCACAGAATGGATATGCAATGGAAGCTTTGGAGATGTATAGGGAGATGAGGAAATTGCGAGTAAAAATCAATGACGTGGCCATGGTAGGGGCTATTTCTGCTTGTACACAACTTGCAGACATGAAAATGGCAAATGAGCTGGTTGTGCATGTGGAGGAAACATGTTGTAGTGAGTTACTCTATGCCTTGACCATCATTTTGATTTTCTGGTTTTGACGTCATATCTCGTAGCATAGGTGAAAAACTCTGTGAAGTTGTTTTCATGTGAAATTTTCAATGCAGTTTGTAAACCTTGAGTAGGTGACAACCTTGCTAATAAGTAAGATTGGTAAATGGACTTCTCACGACATAAACGGGAATGGCAAGAAAAAGAAGTTTAGGATATCATCTTTTATTGGCACATAATGTGCGCGTTTTTTGTTTTTTTGGCTGTAACTGAATAATACATCTGTTCCGGCTACGTTATAGACAGAAATTTTCTGTCTAACATGATACGAAATTGTGAAGTTAAGATATTGCATGCGCAAGTACATAGATGCCAGAGCGTATATAAATGTCGATTTAACTGGTTTGATAATACACGTGAATTTATTTGCATGACTTGTGATTTCAGGAAGGACGAACTTGGTATCTGGTGCGCTGATCAACATGCATTCAAGATGTGGAAATATTGATCAAGCACAGAACGAATTTGAAAAAATGAAGAACAAGGATGTTATATCCTATAGCTCAATGATTAGAGCCCTCAGCGACCATGGGAAGGCTCATGAAGCTCTGGAGCTGTTCCAGGAGATGCTAAAAGACGGTTTTAAACCGAACCAGATCACTTTCGTTTCTGTACTTAGTGCGTGTAGCCATGCTGGATTGGTGGAAGAAGGATTCGTGTACTTCAGTCGGATGACAGAGACTTTCGGTATTGAGGCATTGACCGAACACTACTCAACCATAATCGACCTCCTTGGAAGGGCTGGCCAGCTTGAGAAGGCATACGATATTGTGATGAACTCTCAGGGCATCTGTGACGCCGGTGTCTGGGGTGCTCTACTAGGAGCTTGCAGGGTCCATTGTAACGTCGAGTTGGGAGAGATGGCAGCGAGAAAGCTATTTGCGATTGACCCTAACAATGCTGGAAATTATATGCTTTTGGCAAGTATTTACGCATCTGCAAATAGATGGGAGGAGGCGGAGGAAGTGAAAAGGCTGGTGAGTGAAAGAGGAATGAGAAAATTGCCCGGAAGTAGCTGTATATGAATGTGAATATATCGGTTCGACTGCATTTTCTAGGACATCTCGTCAGAGGGGCATCCTTTCCTTCACTTTGTCGTTGCGGGAGGTCAAGACGAGAGAATACTTTGTCGATTATTCAAGATGACTACTTTTGCGACAGTGCAGGTGATCAGTTTTAGTCATCATCTAGCGATAATGGGAACGGCCCCCCGGACGGAAGAATTGGGAAGTTGGCAATTTGTCGAACGTCAATGCATTCGTTTGAAGTCCAACTAGGACAATGAGTGGCGTGAAAGTACTGACGTTTCTATGACCTGAAGCCATAACCCAGAATGATTGGTGTGATCCACGCTCAAAAGGTCATGCGTTTCTTTCTATAAGCAAAGATACAGAAAGTTCTAGCTTCCGATCCGTTGAATACGTCATACTTGGCGCGGCACATACTTCCTGAAAGCTGGAAGAGGGTGGTTTACTGCAGAGAATGTAACAGTCTCTTCGTCCTTTACTTGATTGCCAATGCTGATAACCTCCTCCAGTTGGGATACTATAAACTATGTTGCTGAATAGCATCGTCATCTCTGATGCTTCATTAGACTCAGACTAGCACGTGCCCCCTTTAATGATAACCGTTTTACCAAACAAGATTAAAAGCACTAAACGATGAGCTCACGTCTTCAAAGATCATCTTTAGTCTTGTCCCCATCATGATAACGTACAAGAAGCCTGGACTATTTCACTAATTGAAGTAGAGAGAGGCCATCACCAACGACCGAATATCAGAGAGTTCGTGCTTCCAAGATATTCAATCAACTCGAGAGATAACAGCTTTCGTCAATTCATGATGTGCCAATATGGTTTCTCGCGAATATAAGCGGAACTATCGAGCATCACCTCAAGTTGCTACAGGAGTTCAATGCGTGATCAAAATTGCCCGGTGACTGATTATTCTCGCCTCAATATCCTGTTGGATCCCTTGCGTCGCAAAATTATGTCTTCAAAGGAGCTTTCTTCTCTCTATCAGATATTCGAGAAGGAGCATTTGAGTGCGACTTAAATCTTCCTCTTCCTCCATCTTCCCTTTCCTGTTCAAAACAGATGGCATTTAGCTCAAGTTTGTGCTCATCTAGTTGCAACGACATTCCAATGCTTGTTAGTGCCGTCCATGGACATGGAATCAAGTGGCAGTCTTAAGGGTGCAAGAAGGCAGAAGTAGAGGACTGTAGAGAAAGTAGGAACTTTTTCCTGACCTTTTTCTTGACAATCTGAACGACATCCTCATCTTGGAGGATGTGACCAAGACCACAGTGCTGTGGATAGTGTCTTGCACTAGTACCCCATGCCAGAACATACTTCACATCCTTCACCAAACTCCTGTGAATGTGGTTGCAGAAGTCCTCAACCGAACAGCCGCCTCTATCCTACATCCATGTAAAAAAAAGAATGAAAGAAACGGACGGCAATTAGAGAAAATTCACACCAAACTATCGTCTGTGGATTTTCTAATGGCAGGATGTACATACTGTGGAAAGAACTACGGGATCAGTAAAATCTGGTTGTTGGCCTTGTGGCTTTGTGTAAATTCTAACGAGCCCCATCTCTTCCCAAATCTTTGAAAGCAATCGGTCAAAGTTGAGCTGCTTGAGTAATCATGAAAGCAGAAGCAATTAATTTTCCAAAATAGGAAAATGTCAGATCCGATTAGCTATTGCAAACTGATCTGACAGCGTGAAAGTTCCTAACCTAAAAGCAAGCTATAACTCCATCAGCGGAAACTGTACAAAATCACAAATGGAACTTGCCTTCAGATTGCAGCTAATAACAACGGAATTTGGCTGCCGGGCCAACCTGTCCACGTCATCAATACCAATCACGTCTATTTTGTTGTAAACATATACGCACTTCATGTATTTTCGGTTTCCTTCAATGACATCTATGAGATCATCCACAGTAGCATCCTCACGAAAGAGCACCTGGAACCATTTCGATTAACCTCATAATAAGATTCTTTTTGGACTCCAGAACAAACATCAAAACATAACATGTTTACAATGCAAAACACCCAAATCAACTGGAAATTTGTACAGATTGAGTTTATGGAAATTGTAAGATTTGATAAGACCACAACCGACTGCTCTAAAAGCTTAAGCTGTTAGAAAAAGGTGTGGTTTAATATTTATATATTCCGACACTCCCCCTCACGCTTAGTCTAGTCTTTTTGCCTAGTACTAAGCGTGAACAAATTTATTGGGGAGGCAAACAAGGGCCTGAAAAAATTTGAACTCAAGACCTCCTGCTCTGATACCATGTAAAGATTTGTTAAAACCACAACCGACTGTTCTAAAAGCTTAAGCTGTTAGAAGAAGGCGTGGTTTAATATTTATATATTCCAACAGAAATCATCAATCCAAAAAGGTTTCCATGGTCAATAATTTAAATTTTATCAATGAATCAATAACCACCAAACAGCAATTAACTTTTGGAACTTTCACAATTACAAATATATATTCTCATTAGCACACACAAAACGACAGAGATGTTCAACCTTTCACTGCATTTCATATTATAAGGCCGTAGCATTACTTTGAATAACAAAAATCCACAAAAGTATAGGCAGGAGAGGACTGGTACCTCCGCATTATGAATTTTGTATTCGTGCAGAATCTGATAACAGAGCTTCTCGTCCACATGAGTTAGAGGAATAGTGCTGTTGAATGAAATGCCGCCAGTTTTTTTCTTTTTAAAATAAATCTGCCAATGATATAAAAATTTTGATGCAAATAAGTCCAAGAATCACAGAGACATATTTCAAAGAAAGGAGACTTTCACTAACTACTTGAAGGCTGTTCATCAAATGTTTAAATGCCTTCAGAAAAGCATGGTTCATCTTGATCATTAAATAGCAGAAAAGCTGGACAAGAATCACAAGATATCATTAGCGCAGACCTTGAGCATGAATTTAATACTGTAATATATCAAGTGACCCCCTTCCGCTCCTAAGAGAAAATAAACCACAGTTCTTGGGTTGATACTAAACACATCCTCAAAGAACCACCCTCAACTTGTTCTTGTAAGTTAAATCCAGTAGTAAGCTCCAAGCTTTACCAGCTAAGTACCATTCAATATGATTGAAAGAAAAAAAAAGCATATTAATCTGATCTTTAACCACGAACAATCTTCAACCAACCCATAAATTGTTCTCATCCAAATGGATGCATCAAGAACTTTGAACTCCATATCAAAGCCTCATATTATTCCTAGCATGTAAATCATCTTGAGAACAAAAGATCTACAACTGCTTCCTCTTTTTCCTGGAAATAATATTTTAACTAGCCAATGGCTTGAGATCCACCTTTTCATCCTCAAGATGAAGAGATTAACTCCCAAGGCCCTCCCATTACCTCACTTGTTATACGGGAACTGGAACATCAGCCTAGTTTGGGTGGCTTTACCAGACCCGAAGACTTCTGAAATATGCTCTTAGTAATGTCCTCCATCCAAAGATTGATTTTCATGGGTTCTTCAGAAAGCCAAATCTTCAATCATGTTATCTTGTCAAAACGCCAAAACAACTTTCTTTTTCTACATTCAGACTATCAAGAGTTTCCCAACTATTAGGTTTGCTCTCCTTTGCTCAAGTTTATGACCTCACCAGAACATCCGAGCTAATCATGATTGATGTCAAGTGTGCTTTTTTACTGTTCACGTCTAGTTGGCACTTGCAGAAGTGTTGAGGACTGAGACTGGGCGCTCTTCTTAATTCTTTTCAACTCAAATAGCTAAAAACGTGCTAAATGTGAGGTTAGCTTGATGAAAGAAATTTCGAATAGGATGCTAGTCTATCCCAGGCACAGTTCATTGCGAGGAGACTTAAAACTATCATGGAAGAGAGTGTAACTGGGCCCCGGGGGGGGGGGGGGGGGGGGGGAGAAAAGGATGCTCCAAAGAAACTCACTTGAGGTGGCTTCTTGTTCAAACGCAAACCCACAGCTTCCAGCTCCTTCGTCAGTATTTGTCGATGGCCCTCACTCTGCCAAAGTTTCAAGAAAATATCAAACAAGTGCAACGAGGCTATAGTAAACAAAGATCCATGCAAAAGGGGCAAGAGGATATAGTCGATATATAATATACAAAAACAGGAATACATCCAATAAGATCAGGACAAAAAATTTCGAGCAGAAAAGTTGCAATTTAATTCTTGCTTGGGTCTCTGCTATAATCAACATCCACAGATGCTCTTACCAGCGTATGCAGTTTAGCAGATTACATCATGCTGATTAGAGGATCTACTAGATGTTACATGATTAGCATCTGCTAGATGTCCCTGAGTAACGTTGTTAGCCATCTGAAAGACATCCTTTATCCAATCTTGGTCTATGGGAGTTCATCAATATTAATATATAAAACCTCCACTTGGGCTTATGTTTTTAAGATTCAGCTCTTTGCTCAGATTGATCCATGAAGTCATTGCCACAGTGAGGGGATTTTTACCCACATAACAAAATAAAATTTGCTGCAGCCTCTAAAACATATCACTTACTTTGGAGGCATCAAGAACCATCAATACGATGTCAGATGACTTCGCAACAGCAATAACCTGAGAAATTTCCATTAACATTCAGCCAAGCCCACAAATACAGAAATTACAATCATGTAGCAAAAAGGAGATCTAATCTAGCTTAGCAAATAACAATTGAACAGAGAGCATAAGCTATCCTTCATGAGAATTTTGCTGATATACCTGCCGACCACGTCCCTTGCCTTCAGAAGCACCTTCTATAATTCCAGGAAGGTCCAGCAACTGAATTTTAGTATCGTTGTAATGTACAATTCCAGGAATGCAAGTAAGTGTTGTGAACTCATAAGATGCAGCTTCGGAATGTGTGCCAGTTAACATAGTTAAAAGTGTCGACTTCCCCACACTACATATAAAACATCAGTAGAATGTTAGAAGATTTGCTACCTAAATCATGCAGAAAAAGTCTAAATCTGGGCCGAATAATATTGATGATAGAAAACCTTGGAAATCCTATTAGGGCCACACGCCCATGGCCATATTTCGTAACTTCAAAACCCTCTCCAGCTCCACTAGAACCCTGATAAAGCATTTTGAAAGACGATTAGCAAATCCCTGACTCTAACCAGCTACAGAACAAAGTAAATCGAGCAGAAAAAATGAAAACAGGGAGTTAATCGTAATAGTGAATTTATTTTTGCTACAACCTCTATATTGAACTCATAAACAGTACAAAGTAAACCTTGGGTTTTGTTAATCCTCCCTACATGGAAGTCTAGGCTAAATGAATCTTAATGATTCCCAATATATGTAGCTGAAACTAGAGAAAGAAATCATCACACTTTTGGAGGCTCCAGTAACTGTGTCCTTAGCTTTGCTATCTTCGCCTTGAGTTGACCGAGATGATACTCTGCACATTAAAATCACAAAATTAAATCGCACATTCCGTAATGCATTCTACAAAAAGGAAAAGGACAACAAACAATTAATAGGACTGCCGATGCAATGACCAGCAGATTTCCGCTGCGCAAATGGACAATAATACAAACCGATAACACAAAAGATTTAAGCCAACGAAGTTAAGAAAGACGAGAAAACGCAAAAAAATATAATTAAAAAAATCGCAAGGACATAACCCGACGGCATACATAAAGTTTGATTAGACATGGCATGAACAAAATTACTTTCTTCTTAAGTCGGAAATCTTAAGTTCAAACTATACATACTCCAAAATCCATGCTTATCAACAAGGTTCAGTACATGCGTAATAGAGCAGAAAATACAAACACGAACCTGTGGCCTTATTCTTCTGTGTCCGAGCCATCTCGGCTTCAATCTCTTTGATCTTCTCGATGATCCCCATTGCTCAAAGGCAACAATCTGCGGAATAGAGAGACAACAACATGCGCTCAGGAATCGGAACATCGCAAGACCGAGGAACAACCACGGCTCTCGACGCCAGAATCAATCGTCAGAAGACATTCGGTAAACTAAAGGAGCTATCGAAGGAGAGGAAGAACGAATCAATCGTCGCGCATGTATCGCCAAGCAAGCGAAGCTCGTACAATCCTCAGTCAGCTAATGATCAGTGAAAATCAATTCCTCGAGGATATTTCAGCGTACCTCGAGTCCTTTATAGCCTTGGATTCTGCTCGCAAGTAGGTGAAGTCAGCTTCACAAAGCTCGGTTAAATTGAATCGCGAGGCGTCGTCAAAGGAGCGAAACTCCGCGAAGCAGAGAGAGAGAAGTAGCTTTGGGAGAAGAATTGAGAGTGGGGGGGGAGGAGGAGGAGAATGACAACAACAGACGAGCGAGCATTACGGGCCTGGGCGGGCTCTGGCCTGTCTTGGTGGGTACGCGCTATGTGCTAGTTCGGGCCGGCTTGGGCCCGTTGATCAGGCCTGTCTTTTTAACCATTTTGCCTGATTCGAGAAAGCTCCGCCCCAGGCCCGCCCATGTTTCCCGCCAGAAGCCGTGGGCTTTTTTCGGCTTTTTCCCTTTCGGGTGGAATTTTTTAACGTTTCGTTTGTTTCGCTAAAAATAATAAATGATTTGAGAAATATTATTTTTAAAATAATTAAATTTTAAAAAATATTTTCATCATCCATGAATATGTTTAGAAACAAATTCTTATTGACAATAAAAATATTTTCCATTGACAGAGCATTCCTTTTTTAAAAGAAAATTTTTCAAATCATCTAATTTTTGCGAAACAAACGAAGCGTTAGCACTTGAATGGAGTCCAGAGAGAGCTAATCGAGTGAACATATTATAAGTTAGCCTAACACATATGGACCCTTCAATCGGATGATGCTTAACAACAGAACGAAACTCATATATCGATATCAATGAGTGTATGAAGTGTCAGGGGTGTGCAAAAAAAAAATTGGGATCCACCTAAATTGTACCGTACCCAACCAGTTGGTTTTGGATAGAGATGGCAAATGGGTGCGTTGGGTTGAGTTTGGGTTGGGTCGAATATGGTCCGACTCATTTGACCCATATTTAATGACCCATATTTGATCCGATCTGTGACTGACCCATACCCAACTCGACATGTTTTAACCTATAATATCAAAACACAATAATATTTTAAGAAAATATTATTATTAAAATACTTCTCAATCCCGGCCCCGGTCCCTGCACTAATCTCATCCTTGGTCCCCGGCACCAGCCCCGTCCATGGTTCCCAGTTCCAAGTCTCAATCCCCGTCCCAGCCCCGGGACCCGATTCCGCACCTGCCCTGTCCCCAGGTCCGGGCCCCACCTCGGACCTGGCCCCGACCACGGACCTAGCACCCGGCCCTAGGAGACCCAAACCCTGTCTTGGGACCCGTTCTCGGGACCTGACACCCTCCCCGGCCTCGAGTCTCGGCCCCAGCCCCCGTCCCTGTCCTTGTCTCGGCCACATCCCTAGCCCCGATCTCAGGACCCTACCCTGGGCACCGGCACCGACCCCGACCCTGGCCCCCGGCTGGGTCTGGCCCCGTCCCTCGCCCATGTCCCGGTCTCGGCCTCGGCCCCTACCCCAACTGTGGCTCCGGGACCCGACCCCGGCCTCGACCCCAGCCCAGGCCCTAGGACCCGATCATTGGTACCGGCCCCGGCCCTGGCCCTACCTCAGACCTGGCACTCGGCCCCAGCCCCGGGAGACCCAGACCCTATCTCAGGACTTAGCACCCGTCCCGGCCCCAATCTTGGGACCTGGCACCAACCCCAACCCCGGTCCCGATCCCAACCTTAGCACCCGACCCCCGCCTCAGTCTCAGGACCTAACACTCGCCCCGGCCCCAAGTACCGGCATCAGCCTAAGCCCTGGCCCACGCCCCTAGACCCGGCCCCCGCCCCTCGACCTGACCCTAGGACTCAACCCCGACCCCGGTCCCAACCCTGGCTCCTACCCCAGGACCCGGTCCCGCACCAGCCCTGGCCCCAAGTCCCGACTCCGATCACAGCCACAGCCCTAGCCCCGATTTCAGGACCCAACCCCGGGCACCGGCCCCAGCCCCGAGACTCGGCCCCGGCCCTCGGCCCTGTCCCGGGACCCGGCACCGGCCTTGGGACCCCGCCTCAGCCCTTGTCCCGGCCACGGCCCTGGCACCCGATCTCGATCTTGGGACCCGGCCCTAGGTCCCAGCCTCGGCACCCGACCTCGGGACCCGGCCCCAGTCTCAGGACTTGGAACCCGGCCCGGCCCTAGGTCCCAGCCTCGGCACCCGACCTCGGGACCCGGCCTAGGCCTCAGTCCCTGTCCCAACCCCGGTACCCGGCCTAGGCCTCAGTCCCTGTCCCAACCCCGGCACCTGGCCCTAGTCTCGGGTCTCGGCATTGACCCCGGCTCCGGTCCTAGCCTCGGCACCCGGCCTCAGTCTCGGGACTTGGTACCCACCCCGGCTCCGATCCTGGCCTCGACACCCGGCCCCAAGAACTGACCCTTACCCCAAGACCTGGCCCCAGTCTCGGCCCCGACCCCGATCTCGGGACCTGGCCCTGAGCCCGAGGGACCCCGTCTCAATCTTGGGACCCGGCCCCGGTCTTGGGACCTGGCACCGGCCCCAACCTCGAGTCCCGACCCCGGTACCTGCCCCGAGTCCCTGTCTCAATGCCCGACCCAGGTCCCGGCCCCATTCCCAGTCTTAGTCCTAATCCCCCGCCCCAGCCCCTATCTCGATCCCTATCCCTGGTCCCCCGTCCTTGGCTTCCGGTCCAGGCCTTGGCACCTGGCCCTAGTCCTGGTGCCCGACCCGAGTCCCGGCCCCATCCCCGGCCCCGTCCCCGGCTCCTACCCCGGTCTCGGGACCCCGCCCAGGTCCCGGCCACGGCCCCAATCCCGACCCCAGTCCTCAGCCCCCCAACCCAGCCCCTGGCACAAGTCTTGACTTCGGTCGTAGTCACGTCCCCGGCTCCTATCCCGGTCCCGGGACCTAGCCCAAGTTTTGGCCCCGGCCCCGATCCCCAACCCCCGAACCCAGTATCTAACTGGGGTTCGCGGTGGTGGAGGAACTGGATCGGAAAAAAGAGGGATTCTAATTGTAAGATATCTAATGAAACCGTCGCTGGAATTGTTCGGCATCCCCCTCCTTGCGGTTAAGGTAACGACTTCGGGCATGGCCAACTCCCATAGTGTGACGGGCGGGTCCTTTTCCTTGTTCGAGAATCTCCTCCCTGAAGGGAATGCTGAAGTTGAAAAAACAACCTAATCATTTGATAGGTCCTGACTCCGGTCGTCAATCCTTGGCCCCCAACACCGATCTCGACCCAGGTCGCCGGTTCCCGGCTCCTGCCCCCGTACTCAACTCGAGCCCCGGACCTGGCACTAGTCTCGTTCCTGGCCCCAGTTGCCCACCCCGTGCCCTGGCCCAGGTCCCGATCCCGACCTCAATCGCCAGTTCCGGCCCCGATCCCGGGATCACTTGTAACTGGTGAAAGGATATTTTTCTTACAGGTCGAAAATGGGTCTAAGATTGGTAAAAAATGGATCAACATGGATTTAAGTGTAACCCATTATTGATTCATTTTTAGTGAACCATTTATAAGTTAATGACCCATATTGCCAGCCAGCTCTAGTTCTGGATAGTTCCCATCAAATACCAATCCGATTCTCGATTCTAATTTGCTAAAACAGGTAGGTACTTAATTGAGTTGATTTGAGGTGAAAACCACCCAACCGGACCAACCGTACTGAACTTATTTACATAATGTAGATACATGTTTTTTTTTTAATTGAAGCTACTTCCCTCAATTCTGAGATATAGAAATCTATGTTGTGATTCTTCAAGCTTATCTAGGCCTCTCTTAAGGTATATCTCAGCATCATTGTTAAGTTTTATTCAGCATATAAACATTACAAAAAAAAAAAAAAGCTAAACTAAACATACGCTATCCCAGTTGCACCCAAACATTAAGAAGTCAACCAAAAGAACAAAGGGCAGGTTAGTCTACAAAGGCCTAGGAAGAAAGATAACTCATCCTTCTTTTCGAAGGCACTCTGTAATGATGAAATGGAGCATAAACAATAATAGGTAGGACCAACTCCATGGATCCACCAAGAATCGAACCGAATCGGTTATCGGATAGGTCCAGAAAATGAACGAATGGCTCGCGATTTCCATTTCACAAAACCAATCCCTAAAGGTGGATTCTCGATTTCTAGATGACAACCACCCGTCCAAGAACCGATCACCCATAGAGTGCACGTGAATGTTCTTTTTCTGAGGTAAAAAGGCGTGACTCAACTCACTTTAAGAACGACTCTGGGACAAAAAAATTATTTTGAGGGTATTGGTTTTTCACTTACGAGTTCCCTTTACACCTGATCATTGTGCCAGAGGGGTAAATAGACTACTCTCGGATTCACACACTGGTAATCAACGTAAACTAAGCTCAGAAATTAATCGTCAAGACCGTTCTTACAGAGCAGACCTAAGCTTGTTAAATTGGTTTCCCAAGAGGAGATAAATGATTATAACGGTAAGAGCACACGACTATTATCTAAATGGCATACTTAGCCACAGCAAAATAAAAGGCAAAAGCCTAGGTCTCAAGTCTCTCAAACTTAGCCTTAGTATTTTGGCTCCCCTCTTCACACAAAATATAGATTACATGCATATCTAGCTTCGCAGTTGAACTGATCCTGTGATCATATGCATTGATACCATATCGGATAACAGACTTAGCGTTACGACCCACCAGGTGAATCAGGATCACCCATCTAAACCAGTAGAGACATCAACAGTTAGATACTTTACTTACATCTGGCGATCCATCCGATTGCACCGCTCATAGTCTTGAGAACTTGCTGCTTCAGGGGGGGTTTTATTCGAAGTTAGACAAACTAAATCTCTGTTTATTTTACAATGGCTACAAGTAACCTGATCTGGTCCCATTTACACTTCCACCACAACCCACTAACTTGCTTGTGCTCAGATTTGGTGATGCCCGAGCATGCAACTCGGCTAGTTCTCTCACCCGTAACAAGATCGGAGCTGGGATCGGCATCGACAAGTGTTTCCTTGGATTCATCTGGAGCATTCACAGGAAACAAACGAGCCCTTTAATAACTGAACTGTTTCTGGATGCAAGTAGACCAATAAAAATGCCTATAGGCACGACATCCTAGAACTAAGCATAAAGAAAGCAGGTCATATGGTAAAACAACCTGAAAGTGGAAAACATAGTAAGTGAACCCAAGTCCCCAATCTCACATCCATATGAGATATTTGGTAAGACATGGAGAAAACAAAGAAATTGCTTACCACTTTATCTGTAGGTGCTGGTGCAAAGCTAGCCTTCAGCAAGTTTCTCCATTTGTCCTGGAGAACACATTATTGTCTTAAGGGAACAAAAAAGGAGTACTCTAAATTTTAAACCAGACACAAGCGTAGTTAATGGAATACCTTAAGATCTACAGAGGTACGGTATGAATAGGATGCAAAGGCAAGCCTTTTGATCTCAGACCACCTCCCAGCTCCATACCTTGAAACACCTTCTACTAGTCTCATCACTTCTGCAAGAGTCCAAGCTCGATGATGTTTCCTTCTTATTCCACCTTTTGCCGTTGGCACAGTAACTATATTTTCTTCTGATGCATATTCCAATGAATCTCCATGCTTAGCCTCAAGATTCTGCTCAGGCTCAACTTTATCAATGGCCAAGCATTGGTTATCTTTCTCCAACAACTCAATACCCTGAATCAGCCCAGAAAGACTCAAACTAGTGCATTTAACCAATTGGATCTATAACTCCTCAAAAATCAAACCAAGATATGATCAGATAATCTCGACAACATGAAAAGACTATTGAAAGAATGCCAAAGTAAAAGATTTGCAACTCAAAAGGCCCTCCTCATTCACCTTATTGAACCAAGAGAAACAGAACCACGATTTACAGACACTGAAAATTAATCTTACTACAGATAGAAGAATCCAAAATTCTCCAAACTAGTTTCCTCAACTGAATAAATCCTCTCACAAAAAGTTTCTGAGTCCCCTGGCCATAAAAATTCCAAAGAAACAAGAACATGAAGAACAGTGACGTGTTGAATCTCAGAAGATTGTCTACTGCTCACACTTTCATTTTTCCATTTCTCTTACCATGCACTTCAAGCAATGTCAAATGTTAGTTAGACTTCTACCATCTTAATGTGAGGGTAACCACAGCCAAGACAGACTAAGACTCTGCATCTCATTTAATGATGCTCGAGAATAATGTGCTAAGTTCTATGTATGAACATACTCTTCGAGCAAAGCTATGACAAAGATTGATGCATCTTTTTGGTATTATTAACCTCCTGATCTCCTTTTCTGGCTCGACCCTAGTCCCATTTTCCGTGTTGATATTAAAAGTTCAGAAGTTGAAGATGGAAAAAAAAAATTAAAGAATTGTATCACTGTGCCAGCTTCCTTCTCACATAATGAGTCAAGCTCCCCGGTTTTGCCACAGGATCTACTTCATTACTGTCTTCCAAATTGAAACACGAACTCCACGCAGATGATCATGAAGTTAAATGTTCTCACACAGATGAGCAACAACTACATCGGAACACGAAGTTACATGTTCTCATGCAGATGAGCAACAAAAGAACCAAAATCCACATTGAAAGAATCACTCAGAGATTGAGTAACGAAAAATTTACTTCTCCACATGAAATACTTGAAGTCCATATACAAGATTTCAATCCATAACATGACAACAAAAATTCTAATCTTACTTGGTTTTGTATCTTTTTAGGATCAGAACTGGTTCCAAGAGTCTTGCTCACCGATTTGCCAGCCATGCCCCCACTACTATGATAAAATCCCTACCGAGTACAGGCGAAAGAAGCTTCAGGGATTGCATCAATTAGAATTATTTCACTCTCTGATAATTGCTCCATGCAAATGATAAGACAAGAGAGTAAAAGGTTTCCACTAAAAGACAATACACATCACTTCCTCTGGTAAACCTTAACTTTTACTCTTATTTTTTTACGTACTCACATGAAATGTAATTTTACAAAGAAAATGCACACAAACAGATAAATTTCATTAAGTGTATGATCCCAAAGTATCAAGCTTTGACTGTAACTTAAAAGAATAAGAGTCTAATAATTACCACAAGAGCCATAATATCTTTACGGGGACGGCTTCTTCTGACCCGAGAAACACATGGGACCCGTAGACCGGCTACAGAATCCAGCCTTGTGACATAAGTTCTACTATCAGGAGAGACGTTTTTGGCAGGTCTAGCACAGGATTTTGGACAATCCCATCCACAGCTTTTAGCTGGAGATATTGACCTCCCAGTATGCTCATGATGTTCAACTTCAGAAAGTTCTTCGATATACCTTTTTGTAGGCTTCCGTAATCTCTTGACAGTTTTCTGCTCCTGATTTAGAACTTCTGGCAGAGAATCCTCAATATACCCACAGTTTCTTAATCGTTTTCCGGAAATTATTTGACAATCTTCCGACTGCTTTTTCTGAGAAAAGTCCGAGTCTGTCTGTTGGTCATCTATTGCCACAACATCCTGATCAGTGGCAACAGCACAATTAACATTGTTGGAGTTTTCTTCTTCACCAAGTTTCAGTATTTGGTTATCTTTAATGACAAAACTCATACTTGGAATATCACAACAGTTGGTCAATCCCATGGCAATTCTTCTTTTCAGCCACGTCTTGTCTTTGACAGTAGTCACTCGCCCAAAGGTAGCTCTAAAAGTTTCATGTAGTTCTCTGATAGATAGATTATCTAGGCAAATTTCTCCCTTTAATTTTGAAAAATCAGGCAGCAAGCTGGTAGCAGCACATGACAACTCACTTTCTCTCATTTGATCCGGAGATTTTGAGCATTCTGCAGCGTCTACAGATTGTTTCATTTGATCGATGTCCAAACTAGGAGCTACAGGAGCAGCAGTTTCCTGCATTCAA
Source organism: Rhodomyrtus tomentosa (assembly GCA_028455895.1). Lineage (NCBI taxonomy): Eukaryota > Viridiplantae > Streptophyta > Magnoliopsida > Myrtales > Myrtaceae > Rhodomyrtus > Rhodomyrtus tomentosa. The sequence continues at coordinate 34,753,382 of JAPCWY010000009.1, read as the reverse complement.
ATACCAAATAGGAGCTTATAATCAATAGTAGGTAAATTATATCCTGCGAAAATATTGGTTGCTCAGTTTCACTTTTGTGGAAGAACTATCAGAAGATCTGTAACATGCAGATATTCTATTCCTGTTGGGTAGAAAGCGCATAGACAGAAGTTACCACAAACACGAATCCGACTACACCTACTCGGAAAAACAGGGGTTGTCACACATTCAGAGAAATAGGCTTCGCAAGGAAACCCACAACTATTGGACCACCCCTCCCAAGGACATATGTTTATATGCTGTCAACAGAATAATTATCATTCTACTAGTACATGAGCTGTATTTGCTCAACGAGCACAATGAGATTATATCAGAAACTCAGTAGTTGCCTAAACTTGCAAACAATCACATTCAGTATCATAGAGCTGTATTTAACACTACTATTCCAGCTTTCACACCATTTGCTATGAAAAAGGCATCTCACACTACGAAATGGAACTAGAGGTAACATCTGGGAATATATGATGATCATTAGCCATCTCAAACAACTAGAATCATACTTTGGGAGGAAAGAAAAAATAACACTATCATATTAAATTGACTTAGTAGTATTTCACTGCTTCCTCCAGTTTCTAGTTGCACAATCTGTAAATGAAGAAAAGAGAAATTCAAACAAATCAGCACCTGAGTTGGTGCTCCCAAATTCTCTGCATCAGCATACACATCCTCAAACTTGGAAAAACCTGGGAAAACAACCAGTGAGATGGAATAGAACCAACTGTATATGCTACGAACATTATTTTCTGATACTAGTATCTGATCATGTCTAGTAAGCAGCAGAAGCCCACATTAAGAAAAAACAACTGCACTTTAAGAAAGAAAGTTACACGCCATTCTAAACTTCAGGTTTAGAAAATAAGCAAAAGAACCTAGTGATACTCCTCTGAACGAAAAAAAAAATGAATGAAAAATGAAATTATTTTATTTGCCAACATCACAAATGTCAAACCAAAAAGAAGACGAAAAGCAAGAAGATTGATCGAAGCTTCCCATATTCAGTGAAATTGACTAATTCAATGCACAGTGAGTACATGGGGAAGAAAAGGATGAAGGGAATTACAAACAGATATTCAGGCACTAGACATACAATTTTGCTTTTTTAAATCATGCAGACCATGATCATCTTTTAAAGTATTTTCATGAGCCACGACGAAGCAATGGCGGATTTGATGCCAGAAAGGTCTTCTGCACTGTGTTGACTGTGCTGGTGGTGAAGACAGTGTAAACAAAAGGCTACAAACCTGATAGCTCTGACAGAGATTTGCCAGAGGAAGAATCGTCGATGGAAATTCCCATGGCCTGCTCAGACTCTGCAACAATATGCATTTCACTGTTGTCATCTTTAAGCAGATCCACAACCTCCATGATTTCATCATCTGTTGCAGGCACTAGTCTCCCATCACCTTCCACCTAAGACCAAGAAAACTAGTGTAAGAATGAACTGAAAAGGTTAAGTCGGCAATGCAGTAGAGAAACGAATATCTTTGCAAAAGATCTGGTGAGGGCTACAGGACACGAAGGCAATCATGTTCCACCTTCTGTCTTCCATCAAAAGGAATTGCATAGTGGACAAAGAAAGCCAAATACACTCCATAGAGGTCACCAGCGTGCCTACCATTGAAAAATTTGCCTACAAATTATCGTCGGGATTACTACTCAAATTATCCCAATTGAACAACTTCCCACAGTTTCTGATCAATCTCATGGATTATGCAATTTTGAGTTTGTGCAGAACCAGATTGATATGCTTCATTCAATTCCTAAAATGAAGTCCAATGAAACTTTTAAAAGGTCAGGTTAGGCATATCCTTGATTAGATACCCGACAACCATTAAAGATAATAAGGTGAAAGCATAAGAAGTTTGGCTGCACAGGATAAACAATGGGAAGAAAAGTACAAATCTCCATATTTAATTTACCAGGACAGAAAATTCAATCTGTTATTTTACTGGTTGATTTTGGTTTGAAAAGACGAAAAAGAATTCTTTTAATTCAATATTGACATGCCCATGGATGACTCCATATGGCATCTTTATTTCATGTTCGAACCTGTAATTGACAATATGTGGATTACAGTTCACGAAGATCAACGTCAACAACACCTTTATCCCAAACTACAGTTCACAAAGATAAGACAGAAAATTTATTATGAAAGCAAATGAAAAGCGAAGCAAACTAAAACTACATTCTAGTCAGTTGTGCTTGTTGGTTTCTTAACTTCTGTCTAATGTGGTTCTTGTTTGCTTATTCCTCTACACAAAAATGGTTGCTCAGTATTGGCAGATCAGAGATACTATTGGCAATTACCACCAGTATAAACCAAATAAGACGATGGTATAATCCTCAGTATATCGGAAATGGATGGTAGTAACAAAACTTCATTGACCAAGTATCCATTCAAATGTCTACTTCAAATGCATAGCCATTCGCTCCTCTAGTTTAGGAAAGAGAAAACTAAAATTTCAGCATATAACCGCTGCCTCTTTCATGGAATGTCAGTAGTAGCCTTCTAAATGAACTATACCAATTTCCATTCACGAATTTGATAAACTTTAACCTGAAAAGGGATGTCAAACATTAATCCAAGATAACAGCTGTAGATAACAATCTCAGACAGAATTAAAAAAAAAAAGAGCCAATAAGGGGCCAGATTTGCTACATTGAATTGTATTTTATTTTCTATGGATTACAAAAATTAGCAAAGGTCATTGCTTTTGTGTCCCAACTACTTCAGCAGACATGGAATGTTTAATAAGAGTTGACAAGTTCAGTTAGTTACTGCATTAAGATGCAGTATACTCCTAGCACAGCATGCCTGTGACGCTACCTAGCATTTCCATCTAAGACAATCCAAGGGAGTACCAGACAATGTAATATTACCACAGGCATTAGCACAATCAAATTGGTCACATAATCAAATACAATACCCAAACACCAAGTGCAGCCACAAATTCGATAACTTGTTGAAAAATTATGAATACGAGGATGGCAAGTAGATCAATTACCCGGACGAGCTTATAGACGACTGGGTCCGAAATCTGCTTTGTGGGTGAATTCGAGGGGGAGGTCTTCCCAACCCGGCCATCCTCGAACATGGCTTCATCAACCCCCTCAGCTCGGGCCACTGTTTCCATGGAAAATCCACCACATGCAACTCAAATACACTAACTGAAAGCTCAAAAATTACCAAAGAAGAAAAAGTAAGAACATTTCCCCTCAAAGTTCACAAATTTAAGAAAGAAACTTAGCTATTAAAATCATCATCCTCCACCGAACACAGAAATTTCTCCCATGCATCAAACTCAATTAATTTGGCCCCTGATCATCAATTCAAGTAATCGCTAAAAACCGACACCAAATTAACAGCGGGAACAAGCAATCATCAATGCCTTCAACGGATAAGGAAAGCATACACGAGCCTCCTCACACACATTGCAAGATCAAATCCGAAACACAACCAAGTCATTCCAGGTAAGCGAAAGCGAAACCCATGCGGAGCATCAATCGACAGTCGCCAGTTCAATTGGACTAAGAAATGACTGTCATTCAATTGTGGAGCCAGGAGAACTCCGAACTCACCATAGGAGGCACCGGCGTCACTGCGGTGGTTGACCGAGCTCGACTCAGCCACTGAAGACTGAGGGAAACCACCGGAAAAAACTGAGTTGGTGACTCGGGAGGCCCGTTCACGCCGGGGGGGGGGGAGAGAGAGAGAGAGAAAAGACTTGATTGACAACGAAATGGAATTTGCCGGGAGAAAAATGGCGACCCTTTTTCCTCTTCCCCGTCTCGGGCTTTCCCTTTCACTTTTCTTTTCTTTTCTTTTTTTTTTTACTTTTTTCTTTTTGCGTTTGGTTCTTGCTTTTATAGTACGCTGAGCCTATCGTCGCGCACGCTTCCGGACTCGAAGCGTCTCTGAGCGGCAGTTTATGGTTTCGGTTGGAATCCGCGTTTGTTGGGTGTGGCCTTGTTACGAACTGCGAAGTCAATGATCGGGTCTTCGTCTCTTTCCCTATTTCGACAGTGTTTAACTAGTTCTTCTACCCAAAAACCAAAAAAACAAAATAGTTCAGATGACATAACCAACGCTCGGATTTTGCCTCAGTGGCAATCTTTTCGCTTGGAAAGGAGGAGACGAGAAGCTCCTCACCTTCTCGGGAGAGCTCGTGTCTGAACGCATGAGTAACAGAGCAAGATTTCTCCATCCGCACCAACAAAACGTGACTAGTAAATTAAATATACGATAGAACGGGGAGATTAATTAAAAAAAAAAAACAAAACAAAACGAGTTCAAATGAGGACTTTCAATGAAACTTTTGTGCGAACTCGGTTCAAATGGGATCGAGCGATTTGAAGGGTCGATGTCCCGGAAATTGCCAGCTAGGAGTAGATGTTATCACTAATAACACTGATTTAAGTTATTACGTAGACCGGATACATACAATATCGAGCATTGGTGACGAGAGCGGATAGAAGAAGGCGCCGATAGCGAATTTCGCAACCATAGGATTCGGGACACCGTACAAGTTTTCTCCTTGTCGGTGCGATGCTAGACTAAGAGGATCAGATCAAGCTAAGAGACGCAAGAAATTCAGCAGAACCAGGAAAAAGAAGGAAACGGGGGCACTGTGCATTGAGATTAGCTCTAGAAATAGCCAACACTATGACGTGTGCAGAGACTGTTTAGCCATCAGTTAAACTGCTGCTGTGAATGCAGCAGAGCTCATACAACCCATTCTGCAATTACAATCCAAAGCAGCCTGTCGCCAGCGATCATGCGAAACAAGTGCGCCGGGCTCGAAGTCAAGATTTTTCCCATCACGGGAGGATGTCGCCTTTGCCGAGCCCACGGTCTCGCCCGTGGCCTTGCTCCGCCTGTGACTCCATCTTCGAATATCGCACACCCCCCTTGGCATATGGGCCCTCCGATTCTCTGCTCATAGTAAAGCAGCGGGAAGCAACAAACGTGGTTAATGCTCATTGGCTTGTTTCTGCAGCAGAAAGCTGTACGCCTGGTTAAAAAGATACTAGTAAATGATGGCGGATGCAGAGTAAGACTCAGAAATTTCCCGGCGAAATAACCATCGGAAAATTGCAACACGAAAAGAATTTAAAAGGGCCATTGGGCAATTCATCGAAGTTCCGATTCATTGCAATACAAAATTGAAGGGATCAAAGCCGTGCTACTTGAGTAAAATTCATAGAAGCGATCGCTTAACGAACAGGATGAATGAGTATGACTGTATTATTTAGGAGCAACCGAACTCCGAGAACTGAATGAGCCGTTCAGAGAGACTAACTAACTCCGATCGAATCAATGTGAGCATTCTTGATATCCTCTCAACCATAGTTATTAGGGAAGAGAGGACTTAAATTATGAATGCTAAAGACTTTAACACTTCTCAGGAGAAAAAAAAAAACACCCACTTCAAATCACCAAAAGAAGAAATCATGATGTTCATACTTAACTCCTTATAGATCCATATCAGACGGAAACAAGATCCTCACATACTGCACGAATTCGCCTCGCTAAAGTTCATCTTCCACTCGGAAACTGTGAACTACACGCCCCTCGTTCATCTGTAGATTCATATCTTTTCTCCATCGGGATCTCAGCCCCGATCCGCGTTCAAACAAAAGTTTCGTCTTGTATAGCTGCAGGGGAGCAGAACCTCCAGCTACAGATCATCGATCCGTTCCTCACTCTCATGATTCCACCGAATTTCCATCAGCGACACGCCCAACCAGTCGAAACATTTGCGAGTGGAAAAAGAAGAAGAATCATCGATCTCCAATTCCAATTCGGGTAAAACTAGACAAAAGCGAAGAGGTGTCACCGAACTGCATAATCGATGACGGCTTGGTCGGACTGCAGGAACAGAGAGCGCGGCGAGTGAGGCCGTGATTAGGGATTAGAGAGCGAAGGAAAGGGCAAAGCTCGAGAGGATAGGGATGGAAGAGCGTGGGCCCACTGCGGTGGAAATTGGAAAATTGGATCCGGGTCGTATAAATTTTTTTCGTCCCAAAGGTTGTATATATAATATTGCAATCTGATCCGTTCATTTTTAAACGGACGGTTCAGATTTTTAATTTTTAAGAAATAATTTTTTATAATTTATATATATGTTTTTATTAGTTATAATCTAGGTCATCCATTCATAACACGAACGGCCCGGATTACAAGGATATAGCCTAAACTTTTAAGAAAATGTTAAACGGTATCTTTTCGAGGAGGGAAGGGAGGGGGAGATTCGGATGTTGTCTAATGAGCTGCAAGAAATAGTCTAACACTTTTCTTAGAAATTTAGGCCTTAATTCGGGCCGTTCGGATTATGAATGAATATACCAAATTATAATTAATAAAAAAATTTAAAAAATTTAAAAAATTGCTCCCTAAAAATCTAATATCTGAGTCATCCGTCCAAAAATGGACGAACCGGATTGCAAGGTCAGATGCCTAAATTTTCGAGGAAAGTTTAGACGATCCGGATCCCTAACAAGAATATGAGAAGATTGGCCGAAGACTTCGGTTCGACCCGTTTCTTTAGCCGAAAATAAACCATTATAAAATATATTTTTTAAAAGCGAGTATTCACGTTCTTTCAAATAATTAATTAATAAAATTTAAGTCAAATTATTATCGCGGAAGGTGATTTTTTTCCATTTATTCATTTATGTAAGAAATATAAAAGATCAATTTTTCCAGAAATTATTCTTCAAAAATATTCATTTCGAAACGAAGTATCAATTCATTATTTTTAGATTCATGGAGTCATGGGTATACCTAGTAAGTATCAATTCATTATTGATCGTTCTTGGTCATAATTGTACGCAATAGTTTATTACTTTGGATAGTGGTCATGTAAAGCCTATAAATAGCCCGTACTTTTTACTTGACCATGCATCAAATATACACAAATTCCAAACTATGTCTTCCGCTTCATTGCTCTCAACCGTGGATTCAATCAATTTGGACTGTAGTTAGCATGGATTTCCTTTGATTGATGGGTTTTTTTTTTTAATCTTTATAGTTTTGAGTAATCCCATATACACATTGTATGATGACTTCGAAATCAGTGAGAATACAAATTGATCGATCAAGGAAGAGCAAGTATCACGAGAAGTGAGCAACGAAATCGAACCGAATCAATCGGGTCCTTAATGGACGCTAAGTCGGAGTAAACAAGTCTTTAAGTAGAATACGTTTTGTGTCGCGACTATGCTAGACGACAGGTACGTGTGGAGAAGGAAGCCCAACAAAATACTAGGAGAAAAATTTAGCACCGTCGGCAGAATTCCAGCGCTGCGTGTTTCCGAGAATGTCATAAGACTCTCGACTTCTTTTGCATAACTTCCCAAACGTTGATATTATCCAGCTTTTATAAGAAATAACTGATCCTAAATATGACAAAAAAAAAATAACTGATCTTAATTTCAGCGGATTATAATTTCCTTTAATCAAGTTAAAATTAATTATAGATATCCGGAGATGAGGATACCATGAGTATCATAACTTTCGCACAACGTTCACTTTAATGCCGTAACTTTTTCTTTTCCCGATCACTTGAGTGTCGTGACTTCTAAAAAAGGTTCATTTGACTGTTATAAGTTTCAACCGATCACTTAAGTATCGTATACTTTAGAAAAAGGTTAACTCAAGTGTCGTAAATGTATGGTACTTTCAATGAACATTTTTAAAAACTAATATCACTTAAGTAATTGATCGAAAAGTTATGTGGCACTTAACTGATTGGAAAAAAAAAGTTATGGTATTGAAGTAAGTATCATGTGAAAGTTATAGCACTCAATTGATAGAAAAAAAATTACGAACACTAAGGGAAGGTCTCTGCATAGTCACTCGAAAGTTATAGCACTTGTGACGTCATTATCTTTATATAATCGTATTCCGAGTTACTTTTAATGTTTATTTGGTCAATCCTAAATTGGCCTATCCTCTAATGACATGTCAAAGGATCGACTTTATTTGAGACACTCACCAACTTCTATCTCTTATGAAAGTAATAACTAGTTTTACTTCATCCGCTCTCGTTTGATCGCCAACTACCGTTGATTAGGTCATTTCCGAGTAACGAACCTCTCTAGAATTGGTTGATTAGGTCATTTCCGTGTAACTAACCTCTCCAAAATTTTACCAATTTTCATTAAAGGGTTAACACAATGAAAAACTCCAAAATTGTATAATTGTGACAAATTTATCCCAAACTATTTTTTTACCACGAAAAGCTAGGGGTGATCGTTTTCCAGTTTGATCCAATTCCCCTAAAGAATAGAAAATCGAGCTGTGGTCTTGATTCTCAATTTCTCAAAATCGGAAACCGGACCGCTAGTCCGGTCTTGTTCCTAGGCGGTTCCATTGAATCGGACACAAGCCAAAAAAATATATATGCACTATTCCAAACACATGCCAAAAATATATATATTTACCATGACTGATTGTGGAGATGATGAGTTACTTCACTATTGGAGATTTGTTTGAATTATATTTTGTTCACGTGTGATATGAGAATCCCTTGCTACTCCATAGGGATTATTCTTTCGGTTGTCTTAGCACCTCAAACACGGCACGAGCTTGTGAAATCAGCTTGGGACCATCTTCATTATGTTTTCTTTGCATTTTGTTGATTTGTTTATTTCCCAAACCTTCTTTGTTTGGGATCAGAAGGTCAGCCTCGGGTTTTCCCTTAATGATATGCACCGAACTTAAAATAAAAAAATAAAAAAAATAATCGATTGATTCGATCCGAGTGGTCCGATCCTAGAGGACCCTAGAACCGAGAACCGGAGTGCTTCCTCTAGAATCAGATACCAGACAACCAGTCCTGATACGAGCAGTCCGATTTGTTCACCCCTACAAAAAACTCTAAGCTATTACACCAACAATAAATTTACCCTAAATTAATTTTTTGACTACGAAAAACCCTAAATTGGTACATCAGTGACAAATTTACCCTATGTTAAATTATTACACTCACGATAAATTTACCTTAAACTATTTTTTTTTTGGTAAGGTACCTTAAACTATTTTTTTATCACTAAAAATCTTAAAATTGGTACTTTTGTGTTAAATTTACCACAAATTAATTTTTGACAAAGAAAAACCCCAAACTGATACACCCGTGACAAATTTACCCACTATTAAATTGAATTAATATCACAAAAAATCTCAAATTAATAAACATATGAGAAACAGATGGTAAAAAATCTCAAACGGATACGCCCGTGAATTGGAACGTGCTATTCAACTTAGCAATTTAACGGTTAGATTTAACTAAAATTAACGAAGGTTAAATTTATCAAATGTTTACTAGTTTGGGTTAAATTTATCACAAAATATATAGTTTGAAATTTTTTGTGGTCAAAAAAATAATTTAGGATAAATTTATCACAAGTAAATCAATTTAAGGTTTTTCGTGATATTAACCATTTATTAGATTCGCCATCTATTGCTTGTAAGTTACTAATTACATGTCAATTACTTATCAAGTTCTTTTTAATATGCTTAGCAGCAAGATTAACAATTCACACTTGCGCCACAGTCCGAATTACTAACTTAAAAGAATGAGACGTGCCATGACGGTTGGGAAAGAACGGGAAACTTTCCAGCTACGAACAGGTGGTGTCTATCATCTATCAATCCGCGGGCAAAGAACATCGAAAGAAGATGAGTCTCCACCGCCAATCACTTTCGACAAAGAAGCGTTGAGTCCCGACCGTCCGACTTCCCTGCCCGTCCCCCTTTCTCCTCGCAATGCCTGGCTTCTTAAACGCTACATGTGTTCCTGCTTTTCACACGTTCTTCCATGGATGAGGATTTCAGGTGGTCCCAAACAAAGATATCGGAAAAGCCGGCCTCACGCAGATTCCATACAACCCAAATACGCTGAAACGTGCGACATGGTATTCGTTCATACCCTGACCAGATTCAGGTAAAATTGATGCTTTCCCTACAAGTTATCCGGTTAAAAGGTAGGTAACGGTAAGATTAGAAACGGGACAATCTGACGATAACATCCCCACGAAAGATTTTCCTGGATGAAAATGTTCCTTATGAGTGCCGCTTCCTCCCGACTTCTTGAACTCTCGTACCAATCAATCACAGTTGACAATTCACAAATCAAGCCGCCCAGATAAGAGCATGGTTGACAGCACCAGAAGCTCCCGATGCATAAGTCTCTTTGACTCCCAACAACACCAGAAACATTGCATAATGTGACTGTGGCCAACAATATATTTAGTACGCTTCCAACACAAAACTTTGCGTTGTCTGGCCCATCCCATGATTGCACGGTAGAAACCAAAAGGTTAACAGCATACTGCTTTTTTCCACCAATAAAAAGCAACTAGGAATATGTGAGCCTTAAATCACACTTCTGTAGAGATGCGATCAGACATGCATTCGAGATCAATAGCACCAAGTCACAGATTGTCTTAACAGACAAATTCAGATGACTATCTTCCACGAACTCAACAGCTTAACAAATATGCCAACTTTGAATAAGACACTACCCGTTACAACATTCATTCCAATGGTCTTGCACCCACTTCTTCGTAAATACAAGGAGTAAATGAAAATTTCATCCCATGATCACCTGCAAGCTCTTCCTTACACGCTATCTAATCTGGAGGACAATTCAGCATACAGAAAACCTTTTACCTTATTCCTACAGATAACAAATAGGCCTACTACTTGAAGAAAACGGACAAGCAGTTATAAGAAATTAAGAATAGTGTGAGTAGTAAAATTGGAATACAACTAAAGCTAACGCGCGAGCAAAGAAAATTGTGTCCCTGCTAAATGTGCCAAAAATTAAGACAAAGGGTAACCACAGGCAAAATGAGAATCTAACATACAGCACATAACCAGCTTGAGTTTTTAAGCCAAAACATCTTCTTAAAGAATCTTCAACAAAGGGCTTAACAAATCCCAAACAAATACGGGGAGTGCACGTTTAACACAAGCCAAGACACATATAGGGCTGAAGGGATCATGCAAACACAAAGTGGAAAAGAAACAAAGCCATGCCTGGGTCAGACGAATATCATAGACCAAAACCATTCCTGTAACCATCAATCAGCATATTCACATCACAGGGATTTCATTTCACAAGATGAAAAGAAGGTTGACAATTCAGATCCATCTCTCATAGCAACCAAACTAATAGAGAAGTGGCCAAGATCAGTCAAGCCTTCATAACTAAAAAAATTGAGTGAAGCCAAATTGCTTAAGTATTGATTGGGTGTGAGTGCAGGTCACGTGACCAATCACTCATCCATTAGAACAGAGCCTAAAACCGCGCCATGAGGTTAGGATCCTCCAGCACCACACTCCATCTTTAAGCCCAAGCCCATGTGTAACCCACACCGAAATCTCAACTACCTCCAATATGGGATCCAAGCCACATATCTTACAATTAGGAAAATAACAAAAAACTCAAGACTGGCTAGTCAAAATTGGAAGGATTGATATGAACCTCCATAAGGTGAATTTCACTGATTACAATTACAGATTTGCATGACTGTCATGTTTTTATTCAAGTAATGATAGGTAGAGAAAGAGAAAGAGCCTAAAGTACAAGTGGATAAAACAATCCAATATTTCAATGCATCCTTCGCCTTTCATTGCATGGTCTACTCTATGGTAAAGATTAAATAAGGGGAATCTTTCATTCATTAATTACCCAGATCTAATTCTCTTCGGAATGGATTTACCATCTGATCTAGATTCCCCCTCGGAGGAAGCTTCCACAGACCCAGTAAATGAGCTGGAGAGATCAGCATAGAGATCTACTACTCTTCTGATATTGTTATTCAGCTCTCTAATCAGACCTACATTCCTGCTCAAGTTATCCGGGATCTTCGACTCGTGATTTAGGTTAATCTCATTGATCAGTAACCTATTCTGATCCAATATGCCCTGAACCTGCAGAAAGCTCTTTTGAAACATCTGCAACGTCTTGGCATCGACTGCTGTTCCGTTACTGATGCCTGAAAAGATGTCACCTTCCATTTCAGTTGTTCTCAAACTGGATCAAATTCACAACAACACCTGAAACAAAGAAGATATGAAGAGTAAGAGCACTAAAACAAAAAATCTTCGAAGCAAAGGCAAAAGCCGCAGTCTCAAGCCCCAGCTATTGATGCAGATGAAGTCCTCAGCCATTTTGTAGACGCTGAAAAATTCATAAATCCAAGAAACATATTTGAATCTACCCTATGCCAAACCACAATATAGAGAAGCCTTTTTACGGCTCTTGCCTACTTTTATCACTCCTGCAATTCAGCTGCCATCTTAATTCCCCATCCATCCATTTGCCAGAAAATAAATCCGACTTGAAAAAAGCGGACATAAAAGCCTCTCTGCAATTGGCACCAATGCCCAAGAAAGAAAATTAACAGCTTTCCAGTGAAAGGTTGCATTTTTCTGCTCTCATGTCCCATTTTCCTTCATAATTAATTTAAAGGGCAGAAAAAGAAAAGGTGTTGAGAGGCAAAAAGAAAGTAATAAAACGAAAAGTTGAGGCCTGCGAAGCATAACTCCTTTATTTATCCTTAGTTGATAGACATCGCCACCCAAAGGAACCTTCCAAGCCCTTTTCTCAGAGAGACGAATTTTCAGCAGCCATAGATCCCCAAGAAAAGGCAAGTCATCGTCAACGTAGACCAATAAAATCACCAGTACACCTACGAAACTAGTGACGACCTGCAGTTGCGAAATCGAGTATTCGCGAAGATCGCGGCGACGTAGACCAATATAATCAGCAGCCACGATACATTACAAACAAGACCGCGTGACTTGCGAAACAGGGGAAAACAAAAGAAAGATTTGTGCGGTCGAGCTCATCAGCCGAGATGACACAGAACAGCACCCGCAGCAGGAGGAGGCGAAGACTAGCGACGAACGAGATTGGATTCCACGACGCCAGTCCGCTTGCTTACCTCGATAACTGCGCCCTCGTGGCCCGGCGACATTGTCGGTGGCGATTTGAGCAGGGGGAAATCGATGCGCCGATAGGCCCTTGCGGAGTTTCCCGAGAAAGAGAGCGAGAGAGAGAGAGAGAGAGGACAAGTGGGTGTGAAATCAAACGCCTGGTCAGGAATCCACAGAAGGAACGTGTAGAGAGAGAGAGAGAGAGAGAGAGAGAGATGCGAGATTGCGTCGACCGTCGCTCGTTTTCGTCGGAGAGCAAAATCCACCGTTTTGGAGTACTTTACTCTTTTTAGCCAATCTTGCACCGTCAGCAGTATCAGGAGGATCTTGTCTCTCTCTCTCTCTCTCTTTTTGGTCGCATAGGAGGATCCTGTTAAGGGGGTACGCTCGGGCACTTATCGAATTTACGTACCTCCGCCCGTTTCGAAAAAAAATAAAATAAATGTGACAATTCTGAAAAATGAATTTCCAAAATAAATGATATTATATTTGATTTGATTGAAACTTGAAAATAAATTGAAATTCTCATTTTTCTAAGTACATTGGCACCCGTGCTTGGAGATAACTCTATAAAAATAGAGTTATTTTATCTATTTTAGGCAATATGATATATGTGATAAAATATTTGGATTCCCTTCTACTTACTTAAAATTTCCTTCTTTGTGCAGGATAATGATATATGGATAAGATAAGGAAAAAAGTAAGTAAATCAAGATGAAATCGCAGAATTATTATAAGATAAAGACCAAATTGTCAGAACAATACCTTATTTTTAGAATATCTTAATATTATCCTTAGAGATTTAGTTATTTTTAAGATATCTTGAATGTTATTCTAGAGGGGATTAGCTTTAGAGAGACATGGATGTTTTGATTTTTTCATTTTTTCATCCATCGTCGATCAAGAAGCTTTTCAAGTATTTTGAAGAAAAGACAAAGTGGTGACAGAATTGTTATTCTTTGATTCAAGATGTTTGATTTAATTTATCTTCATATTTTTCCTTTTATTATGTTCTAATTATCTTATGTTAGGGCTACGATGTAGCCTGATCATGATGATATGAATTTCACGATGTTTATGTTTTGTAAGTGATTTCGTTCGTGTGAGTTATATATTACTATGCTTAATGTTTTTTAAGTAACTGGTCACCACTTGAATGATCCGATGTGCATGTTTGAGACTGAGAAGTGATAATATACAATTATTCATTATAATATATAACCATGAATTACGACGTGAATAGAAATATACCATGTTATTTATGTAACTTTAGGTATAAAATGATCCAAAAGACTCATTATAAATCAAGAATATTCACAGATTTTAATGCATTTGCGTTTATTTCACATAAAGATATAGTGGATTGATAAACTAAGTGGATTTATTATACCTAGAGATAAGATAGTAAATAGCTGAGGAAATTCTGCTATCACATGTTTGATGTTTCTTGTATGCGTAAAGATCTGAAATTCATGTCTAGTGGCTATGGTAAAATCAGATGCTCCAGCTTATTTATTTGATTGATTTTATCACATCTAATTATGAACTTTTATCTTTAAGATTGTCAACTTTATTTTATTCTCAATTCTATTTTTATTTGTTAGATAAATTTTAGAATTAATCAATTTTTTTATGATCGGGGTGTTCGAGCCAACTTGCATATTAATCCATTTTTAATATCTAGTTAGTTTATTAATCATCAATCTCTGTGGGACGATATCTTTTCTCATCATTAAATTACTTGTTCGACACGTACACTTGCGTTGAGAATTTTGCGAACACTCGAAACGCCCCTCTTGAGCTCGAGTCTAGTGAGGTCAAGCCCCAAACCCACAATAGACCTCAATGGATCCGAGATAGGGGTGGGGATTCTAGCAAGAGTATCGAGATCTCAAGCTCAGCCTCGAGTGGCACAAGCTTGGACTTTGAGTTCATGGTATCGAGCCTGACATCAATAGCACTACGGTCTCGAGCTCGGGCAACGAGGTCTAAAGTTTGGTTTCGATGGATTAGAGTACGAGCACATGGGCTTGGGCAACGGGTATTCGAGCACAAGTACTAGGGTCCCTAGCCCAGCTTTGATGAATATGACTTGCCCTTAGTGGACGTCGGTAGACTAGCCCCATTACTAAGGCTTTTCGTGCCCAAGTGCAAAGTTTTTAGCTCAAGCCTCGCTATCTAATTGTTGGGTTTCTAGGTTATTAAAAATGCAGCGGAATTCTGAAACCCTAGACAGGATCCATGCGTATATCAAAATCTTAACACGAGCTCAATGTGTACCTTTATCAAATCGGAGATAAATCGACGGTCGGTTGTATCGAGATTAGCGCCTCAAGTGGTGCGCCTCTATAGGTATCCCCACACACGAACTGAGATCCATGTGCTAGTTTACAGATTTTGGAGTTCCTCATGTCAGATGTCTTTTTAATCTTCAAGACTCTCTCAAAGATTGACGAACAAAGAATGATTCTCTGTGTTTTCTCCTTTGGAGGCGTTTCTAGGGTTTTTCCACACACAGCTCACTATTCTTAATAGTTGGATATATATATATATATATGCGGTTTGGGAGGGACGATTTTGTGGGCCCATCCACCTTCAATCTTGCATTTAATCATTATCATATAACGCGCACGATCATTATGTACAACTCTTTTATTCGCATAAATATTTACATTAGGAGAATAAAGTTAAATCTACTTCTTAAGTAGATCAAGGCGCAGAAAAAATATAAACTTAGTTCGCTATTGTGCGACCTTGTAGGTTTATTAAATATTAGCAATGTGCTCAAAACTCTTTTGGTCCACAAGTCATAAGCGATTTTTAGCAAGACATTATGACTACATAAGTATAATGAAGGTCGATTTTCTGACGCAACCTAATATATAACTAATGTTATAATATCAACCTTGATTGGTTCCGAGGGTAGATCACTAATAATCTCTCACTTGTACTAGAACCAATCACACAAAATAAATCATTTTGTCACTTTATATCAGAGTTAAGCATAAGGTAGGACAAGTGTCATCCTTATATAGCTCAAACTCATTTTCTCGATACCGCAGCTAGACTGTCAAATCAAGTGGTTGTCTCCTTAACTCACTTGAACATGGCCATGCATTTCACAGTCTCAATTCTACGGGAGGCCAGAATATCATACTCTCGTTATATGAGAGGAACAAATCTCATCTTGTCTATTCACATCCCTCAACACGATTCATAACATGCCAGCCATTACCTTTATAATCACCAGTTACGACTGACGTTTGGTGATGTTAAAGGTATAGGAAATCATGGCAAACTCAGGTCAAAATACTATACTATATATGTTATGAGAAACACTAATGACATCATATAACAATCCTACAGTATTCTCCTAGCGGGTCTATCCAATACAATATTCTCCAATATATATTCCATGTGATCAACTTTATATCTCTGTATTCATGACCCGTGAAACTTGATAATTAGTTGACTCACACTAGTCTCAAACACCATTGGCGTCTTAATGCACAATAATAATTAACTAGGGACATTTAGAATATTAATATCTATTATATTAATAGAGTGTCACAATCAAATCACGTATTTGATTTTCTATTTAGGATATTCAATATTCAGGGGACAAAGATTTTGCATTCAATCATATACTCAAATTAAATCGAAATCAAATATAACATGTTTTATTAATGAACAAGGAAAATGTATATTACATATATTCCCTCTCACATCAAGATCGATTACTAATGTGTCTAAGGCCTAAAGCGTTATAATGACGCTCATGCTTAAGTCGTTGAAGAGCCATCGTCAACGGATCAGCTACATTTAACTCCATTGCAACTTTGCACATTTTGACATTGCCTCTTTCAGTGAATTCTCGAATGAAATAATATTTTATGAGTATGTATTTGGTCTTCTGGTGAAATATAGACTCTTTAGCCAATGCTATGACCCTATTGTTGTCATAATAGAGGTCTACTAATTGGCATCAATGGGACTGATTCCCAATTCTTCTATAAATTTTCGAATCCATACGGCTTCCTTTGATGCTTCTAAGCAGCAATGTACTCAGCTTCTATCGTAGAATTTGCAATAGTGTCCTGCTTGGAACTCTTCCAACACACCGCTGTTAATGGTATGCCCTAAGAACCAATTAAGATTGATACTCTAACATTAGTTGTGAAATATGTTGTGTTGGAAAATTGACATTCACTATACTTAGGTAATCATAATGTCTTGTTAGAGATCGCTTATGACTTATGGGCCAAAAGAATTTTGGACACACTGCTAATGTCTAGTAAACCTATAGGGTCGCACACAATAGCGAGCTGATTTAATATTTTCTCTGTGCCTTGATCTACTTAAGAAGTAAAGTTTTATTTATTCTCCTATTATGAATATCTACGTAATCATGCGCGCTATGATATGACGATTAAACGCACGATTGAGTAGACAATATAGAGGACGTTATGTCATGGGGCTCAAACCGAGAAGTGTAGGTGTGATATCCTGAAAATTCAACTTTTGTAAACGCCGGAAGTCGATGAAATGATATGAAAATATAATCATAGTCAACTTATACCTTGGAAATTAAGGACTGAAGAGACAAAAATTTGGACAATTTCTAAAATTTAGGTTATTTCGGATTGAGTTTCGAAATTGATTCGCGGTGATTTTGAATTGCCGTTTTCACAATTGATCCTAACCCTGACTGAGTTTAACCAGTGAAATTATCGAAATTACCCTTCGTTCAGTATACCAAAATTTCGTTTCAGTCCCGGCACGCCAAATTACCATTCTACCCCCCTCAATTATTCACCCACATAAGACAAAAAAAAATTAATTTTGGCCAAAGAAGTCTTGGTCATGGCCCACCTCTGCACTGCCCCATGTTCACATCGCTTCTTCCTTTTGTCTTCTTTTTTCTTCTTCTATGTTCTTCTTCTTCTTCTTCTTTGTTTTTGGCCGACGACCGACCCCCCTTGAACCGATCCAATCCTCTTCTTCCGCCACTGTTTTTCGCGACCACCGCCTCACCCCCTACAGCCACCGTCCTCAGCTACTCTCCGCCGCCACCCTGACCCCAGCCGAGTTGCCGGAATCGAGCCTCGAAGTTCCAGTGCCCTGTTTTGGGCCTGGTTCGGTCCGGTCTTCGATCCTGCCACCACGGCCGCCGCCGTGCCTCGCCGCCGCCGCCAATCGACTCCCTTGAGTTCCCTCTACCATCGCTCAGCTCACCCCCGCCGATCGCCTCGCGTGGCGCAAGGAATCGGCCACCGACCAATGCCCCTCTTTCGACGCCGAACAGGGCAGCTGCTGATCGCGGCTGTTCGCCGCCGCCGGCCTCCTCCCGCCGCTATCCATGGGTCATGGCCGACCCCCACCGACCCTTGAGTGAGCTCCCGACCCTTGGCCGCCTTGTCCCGGCCCGTGTCGCTGAAAAACGGCCAAAACAGATCGGTTCGCCGGTTGAGTTTACTGTTCGTCACTATTTCAGGCCGCCGCTCGCCGGAGCTCCGTCGCCGGCCACCTATTTCGGTAACCTCGTTGGACTTCCTTGGGGTGTCGCTAAAGTTTGAGCTCGGGCCGCTACGCGATAAACCCTAATTCGATCGTCGTCGCCGCCGCTCGAGCTAACTCACGTTGTAAGTTGACCCTAAACCTTGGTTAGGGTGCTAATTGCGCTTAGGATTAATTTTAGTTATTTATTTATTTTTATTTTTTAAATTATTTCGATCGGAACCGATTTAGATAGAAACGATGGTTAGGATAAATGACCGATCGATTATTTGTCTGTAGCTAATTGTGATAATTTATCGATCGATTGATTAATTGTGTTCGTTCGCGAGCGAGTGACAGGTTAGGGACGAGCAAGTGGTTGATTGCTATAATTCGACTGGGAATTAAGATTTATAATATGAATTGAGTTTAAAATTGTCGGGTTGAGTTAATTGCTTGCGAGTGCATGAATTGCCTGATTGGATTGGTTACCTGGCTGAAATGCTCAACTGAGAGTCTTGTGGGCCTTGGGGTGAAGTCTATTGCATTTCTGTATGAACTTTGGCATTAATCATAAATAAACAATGAGTTGATTGCCAAATGCAAGTTCGCCTTGTACCATTGGCACTCGTGGCGTACCTATTGTATAGGAATTCGTGACTTGTCAGAAACACGATAATCTATAGCCTGTGCTAGTCGTACGGTTTTAAGGGATTATTGGATGCCGGTCGCAGTTTGTAACGGACAGAAGCTCTTTTTTAAGGAATGCCTACTTGCAGTGCCGTGCCGAGTGCACTGGATACACCGCTTGTAGTAGCCGTCGCTAAGAGGGTAAAGTGGACGTAACCTGGTCCTGTCAAAGGAGTGCGAGATCGCACTATTGATGTATTTATCATGCTAGTCGCGTGGGTCATTGTTTAATAATGGACTTGTGTGATGTCTTGTGTACGCCTGAGTGGTGGTGCCTCAATTGGTTGCTGATTTGGCGTATATATTTTATTGATATATATCTATTTATATCTTGTGGCTTATTGTGGTGCTTAGGATATCCTGGGCGAATCAGTGTCCTAACCGAGATTAGGCTTGATTCACTGAGATTAAATTCTTGCCCCGTCGTGGGACAACTTTTCAGATCCAAAATAATGGAGAGACCGGTGCGATTTGGTACCCCCACTCACTCATCACACGATGTCAGTCTCCACCCGATGCCAGGTACGGACCAAATGTGGAAACGCCACATCACGACGATATGGATCGATAAAAGGATGCCACAACTGGTGGCACACCTCTTCAAGGCCTGATATCTTCGCGATGGGGTGGATCTCTTTGGTACACTCAGAGAATTTGAGGGGCCACCTCTTCAGGGGGTCCTTAATGTCCCCGCTTGAGATCCGATGGACATCGATATGCTTGATGGGGAGGTGGTAGATCCCGCACCTGGTATGCAGCCCAAGCTCGAGCCCGAGCAGTCAGTAGCCCCCTCTGTATATTCTAGCTAGAGTTCCTATGATGACCCGAACGATCCGGCTCCCTCGATTGGTTATGACGATCTGAATGCCGATTTTACCCAGTATAGGGTTAGGTTTCTTTTGTGGTCAGAAAACTGGTGAGGTCTTTTGTGGGGGTACTATTTTGAGATAGATGAGAGGTAACCTTACCTGACTCCTGTATCTTTTTGTGAGTCCTAGAGGGCCGCCCCGAAGCATGGGGTTGTATTTATCAACTGTTGGCTCTGTAAGATTATAGATCATCTATTCTCAACAGTTTTATCTTTGCGTTATGTTGTCTGACTTTTCTTCCTACCTATCCCATCTTGATTTTATTGTATAGAAGATTGCACGTTTTGCATGCGCAATATATTCTTAGATCGATAGCAGTTGCCTATGACGTTATCTTTTATGACCTGGTGGCAATTTGACAAGGGATGTCGCGAGTTCGAGAGTCGGGACGTGACAGTAGGGTTACGAGTAATAGCCCTAGAGACGCCTCAAACCGGTGTCGTTATTTTATCCCGTATGAGAAAAATAAAGAACAGTTCTCTATTCAGGTGATCGTGAGAGACACTCCAAGATTTAATAGTTAGCACTTGGATTGTTGGAGAAATCAGTTCGTGTGTGTGGATACCGGTAGAGGCGCAACACTTGGGACGCTAATCCAGGTGCAATTGATCGTCAATTCGAAGTTGATCGCAAAAGGTACGTCTTGAACCTATTTCGATTTTGATATACATATGAATCTTATTTAGGGTTTCGTTTCGCTGCGCTTTATGAATCAAGGAAACCCTTTAGACCACTCCACCATTCATGCGAAAAATAAACCCTGACTGCGATCAAAGGTTGTCTTTGTCAGTTTGGAAATTAGCATTAGTGCAACCACTTACAGTGATCTGTTCCTCACATCTATAGACTAAGAATAAATCTTTAGTTTTTCTTAAATACTTAAGGATATTTTTAACAGCTATCCAGTGAAGTTCTCATGAATCTGACTGGTATTTGCTTGTCATGCTAATGCATAAACAACATCAGGATGAATGCACAACATGGCATACATGATGGATCCTACGGCTGATGCACAAGGAATCCTACCCATGCGGTCTCCCTCATCTTGTGTTAAAGGACACTGAGTTTTGCTAAGACTTATGCAATGTGCTATCGGGAGAAAACCTTTTTTGAAATCTTGCATATTAAACTTATTGATGACTTTGTCAATGTATGTACTTTGACTCAATTCAATAAGTCTCTTTGATCTATCTGTATAGATCTTGATTCCCAAGATATAGTTTGCATCTCCCATGTCCTTCATGGAGAAATATTTTCCTAGCCATGTTTTAACTGATTGAAGTATAGAAATGTTGTTTCCAATGAATAGTATGTCATCCACATATAACACTAAAAACACAATTGCACTCCTACTAGACTTCTTGTATACACAAGCTTTTTCTTTGTTTCTGATGAAGCCAAACTCTTTGACAATTTCATCAAAACGAAAATTCCAACTCCTTGACAATTTCATCAAAACGAAAATTCCAACTCCATGATGCTTGTTTCAATTCATAAATAAAACGTTGAAGCTTGCATATCTTCCCAGCGTTATCTAGTGATGTAAAGCTTTCAAGTTGTGTCATATACACATTCTCCTCTAGGTTTCCGTTTAAGAAAGCTGTCTTTACATCCATTTGTCATAGCTCATAGTCATAATATGCGGCAAACGCTAGAATAATTCGAATGGACTTAAGCATGACCAGTGGCAAAAAGGTCTCGTCATAGTCAATACCATGAGCTTGTTTGAAACTTTTAGCTACCAGCTGTGCTTTATAAATATGAACCTTTCCATCCATATCATTTTTCTTCTTGAAAACCCACTTGCACCCTATAGGTTTGACACATTCGGGTGAATCAATCAAAGTCTAAACTTTGTTTTAATACATTGAATCCATTTTGAATTTCATGGCCTGAAGCCATTTTATCGGAGTCTGGGCCCATCGTAGCTTCTACATAGGTTGTAGGCTCGTTATTTTCTATTAACAATAGATGAAAATGTTCTGTGACATGAAAACCATATCTCATAGGCTCACGATGTGTTTTTTCAGACCTACAAACTATAGGTGCCTCTGAAGGAGACTCTACAACTATTCATATATCTAATTAAGGTTCCTCTTGAATTGGAACACTATCTTGTGGCACAATAACTTGTTCGAGGTTTACCTTTCTCCCATTGGTTCCTTTATTAAGAAACTCTTTCTCTAAAAAGATACAATTTCGAACAACAAACACTTTGTTCTCTGATCGGTTGTAAAAGTAATATCCTTTCATTTCGTTAGGATATTCCACAAAGAAACACTTATCGAATTTGGGCCCAAGCTTATCATAAAGTAAACGTTTTACATAAGCTTCGCAGCCCCAAATCTTTAGAAAAGACATACTATGAACTTTTTCTATCCACATCTCATATGGTGTATTCTCTACGGCTTTTGATGGAATTCTATTTAGTGTGAATGCAGCTGTCTCAAGTGCATATCCCCAAAAAGATAACAGAAGATCTGAATGACTCATCATTGATCAAACCATGTCTAACAAAGTTCGATTTCTCCTCTCAAAGACATCATTCCACTGTGGTATTCCAGAGGGAGTAAGTTGTGAAATAATTATACACTCCTTGAGATGGTTATTAAATTCTTAGCTTAGATATTCTCCTTATCGATTATATCGAAGAGCCTTCATATTCTTGCCAAATTGATTTTGTAATTCATTCTGAAATTCTTTGAACTTTTCAAAAGATTCAGATTTATGTTTCATCAAATAAACATATCCATATCTACTGAAATTATCAGTAAATGTAATGAAGTACTGATAACCTTCTCTGGTTGTAAAATTTAGTGGTCCACACACATTAGTATGTATAATGATAAAAAATTCTTTTACCCTCTCACTCTAATTTGTAAAAGGAGCTTTTGTCATTTTGCAAATTAAACAAGATTCGCATGTATCATACGATTCAAAATCAAATGAATTTAATAGGCTATTGCTATGGAGTTTGTGAATTCTTTTCTCGTTTACGTGACCTAATCGATAATACCATAGGTAGGTATGATTCAAATCATTAGATTTAAACCTTTTTGTATTTATATTATAGATTGACACATCAAGATTTAGAACATATATCACATCCACAATATGGGCGCCACCATAAAACAATCAATTAACATAAAATGAACAATTATTGTTCTTTATATCAAAACAGAAACCTTTCTTGTCTAAACAAGAAACATAAATAATATTCTTGGGTATAACAAGTACATAATAGTAATTATTCAATTCTAAAACCATACAAGAAGGTAAAGCTACATCATATGTTCCTACGGCTAATGCAGCAACTCTTGCTCCATTTCCAATATGTAGTTCTACTTCACCTTTTGCTAGTGTTTTACTTCGTTTCAGTCCATGCACATTCATACAAATGCGAGTACCACAACTGGTATCTAATACTCATGAAGTAGAATTAGTAGTAACATTTACTTCTATAATATAAATACCTAAAGTGGAAGTATCTCTTCCATTATTCTTCAGATTCTCCAAATATTTCTTACAATTCCTCTTTTAATGCCCCTTGTTACCATGATGGAAGTACACAACATCAGCAGTCATACTCGTTTTGATCTTGAATTTGGGTTTAGGCTTAGTGCCCTTGCCCTTACCCTTGACTATACCTGGCTTTTTAAAATTTTTTCCCTTTTAAACCATGAGAACATTAAAGGTAGGGTACTTCTTAATATTCTGCTCAGTAATTTTTGAACATCTCATGCAATTCAGTCAAAATCTTATTTGAATTATGCATGTTATAGTTCATAATAAACGTGTCATGATCATGAGGCAGTGATTGAATAATAATGTCAATAGCTAACTCTTGACTAATGGGAGAGCCCCGCCGCTCCAAATTTTCAATATAATCAATCATCTTTATGATATGTGGGCTAACTAAGCTCCCACTTGCTAGTTTGCACTCAATTAAAGCCTTTACTAACTGGTACCTTTTAGTGCGTGCTTACTCCTGAAATAAAATTTTTAGGTTCATGATTATATCATACTCATTTACGTTCTCAAACTGTTTTTAAAATCTGAGCTCATGATAGCTAACATTAGACAAGATACATCCAATGCATCATCTTTATGCTTATGGTAAGTATTTTTTTAGCATGAGGAGCATTGGAGGGAGGCGTCTTATAAGGGAGTGGTTTCTCCAAGACATAATCCTTTTTCTCTTACTTGAGAACAATTCTCAAGCTTCTATACCAGTCCAAGAAGTGTGAACTATTCAATTTATACTTCTCAAGGACAGAACGCAGTGAAAAGCTTTATGTAAAGCTATTTGCCATTATTTTCAACAAATATGCAAAGAGAATTGTTCATTAATATTATTTACAATAAACTTCCACTATACTTTTATAAAATGTGTCCTTATAAGTATAGTAGACAAAGATCCATATTTCACCAAGACTCGAGTAAACTTTGGCTTACCGCTCAAGACTTGGTTATATAGGTAGACAACTCTTTGTCAATTGTATCGAATACAACTCTTAGTTGTTTGGGGTTGACATCTCATGTCTTGTCCCTAAAATCTATGCTTAAAGGCTTAAAACTATTTTGATAGCCTCGTTAAGTAAATCAATCTTGACATATGGATAACCATTATCCATTTTATTTTACTCAAATAGTTAAAGACACACTGCTTTTGCAAACCCATATTTTGACGATTCGAGTCTTGATAGATGTATGATTGGAAAGGCATCATATCATTACTTAATGTTATCAAGGACTTTACAATGTTTATTTAGTGATGAATGTATGCATGTTATGAATATAAACAAAACATCACTTATCATAACAAGGTACATCAATCATACTGGAAACGAATAATTTCATGTAGGGATCAAGGGGGTCGCGCCCCCTTGTGGGGTTCGAGGGGTAGCACCCATTGCGGGGTCAAGGGACAGAGCCCTTGCAATGGTTTCGCTAACCCATCAGCGAGCGAGGTTCGAAGGGGCAGCGCCCCTTGTATAGGTTCGAAGGGGCAGCGCCCCTTGTATAGACATAATTCTCAATTCTGTTTTATTAGGAACCTATCTGTCCCCTTAAACCGTCCCTACTAGAGCGGACGATTTCAACTCAATCGTCCCTAAGGTCGTCTTGCGTCGTTCATTCTCAATACCCTAAATGGAATTCGTTTTCTTAACAAAACGCGTTTGGATCAATCACATTAATCCACATCATTGCAGGAATTCGAGTTCATTTCAATGTGAAATTACTCAAATTGATCATATCATTCGTATTCCCAAATCATCTAATCGTAATTTCACATAATCAATTCAGGCATACATCATATGTATCAACAATTAGGTTTTCCTATTCAACTTCAATACATCACAAGTTGCTATGATATCATTGTTGGGTTTCTAGGTTATTTAAAATGTAGCGAAATTTTGAAACCTTAGACAAGATCCATGCGTATATTGAAATCGTAACAGGAGTTTAATGCGTACCTTTATCAGATTAGAGATAAATCAACGATCGGTTGCATCTGGATTAGCGCCTCAAGTATTGCTCCTCTACTGGTATCCACACACACGAACTGAAATTTCCAGCAATCCAAGTGTTAGCTTACAGATCTTGAAGTTACTCTTACCAGACGCCTTTTTAATTTTCGAGACTCCCTCAAAGATTGATGAACAGAGAACGATTATTTGTGTTTTCTCCTTTGGAGGAATTTCTAGGGTTTTTGCACACACAACCCATATATATATATATATATATATATATATATATTGGCGATTTAGGAGGGACGATTTTGCAGGCCTATCCACCTCCAATCATGCGTTTAATTATTATCACATAACGCGCACAATCATTCCGTACAACCCTTTTATTTGGATAGATATTTACATCAGGAGAATAAATTTAAATCTACTTTTTAAGTAGATCAATGCGTAGAGAAAATATAAGCTCATTTCGCTATTGTGTGCGACTTTGTAGGTTCATTAAATATTAGCAGTGTGCTCAAAACTCTTTTAGTCTACAAGTCATAAGCGGTCTCTAGCAAGATATTATGAACACCTAAGTGTAGTGAATGCTGATTTTTCGATACAATCTAATCCACAACCAATGTTACAGTATCAACCTTGATTGGTTTCTAGGGCAGAATACTAACACTGATCATGTTTTTCTAAAATGATTTTCGATTTATTAGATATGAAATAATTTTCCCTAGTTTAAATATGAAGCGGAAAATATTTTTCGTTGACTCGTTTTCTAAAGCGATTCAAACGCTGAAAAGTGAGGAAAATGTTTTTCGCTTTCTAAATATGAGTCACGCATATCAAAATATGGTCTTCGTATTGTATTTCATTACTCAGCACGTAACTCGAAAAAAAAACAATCGACAATCATCTCATATTAATAAAACACATTTACTTTTTGAAACCGCACGACGAAATTAAGAGAAATTGTCACTCGGAAGCGGCAACTAGTTATATTTTGGTACTTCTCTTTTCTTCATTGGTTATTATATTTTTGCTTCTCTTTATGTATAATTAATTTGGTTTAGATTTTAAGTACCGAGTCACTCATCACTTCGTAGATGTGATCTTCATATATAATTTCAATAATTTAAGGAAGGTCGCGCATATCCGAGTCGACGCGGGGCTTCAATTCATCTCGACCCATCGTGTACCCAAGTTATTTTGAGCTTTAGGCCCACCTCAAAATTAGATAGTTCGACGTCCTATAATAATCGGGCGGAGACCGACCCATTCATGCGGGCGGGTCAATTCGGCCCGGTTTAGAATCCGGATTCTCCACCTCTTCCACAGCAATCCCCGACCCCAGTGAATTTTCCCGGGAAAATACTCCCTCTCATCGCCATCAAACGCCACGCAAACACACACACACACACACACTCTCTCTCTCTCACACTTCCGCATGCTCTCCATCTCCTCATGGACTCCATCACCTCCTCCGCGCTCGAGGAGATCTGCTCCACCGGCACCGCCGGCCTCTCCCTCCCAAGCCTCTGGTCCAAACTCGCCCCGACCGTCTCCTCCAGCGGCCTCGACCTCTCTCCGGGCGTCAAGAGCTCCATCTGGAGCGGTCTGCTGGAAAACCCTAACCTTGAGTTCCGCGCTCGGGGCCGCGCGCTAGGCCCGGCCGACGGGACGATCCAGCGGTTTGAGGATGCGGAGAAGGTGCATTTGAAGGTCATCGCCAACGAGAGCTTGCGAGACGTCTTCGTCGGGCTCTACGACGCTCAGTTCGCTACGGCGAACATCAAAGGCAATCAGCGCCGGGTTCTCGAGCGGTTGGCCCTCGGGAGGTGAGTCTGACTCCGAGTTATATGTTAGTCCCTTTTTTTGCTCCTCTTGCGCGGCTATATAGGCAGCTTGGCTAATTCATATGGTACGCGAATGTGTGTGCATATCATGAAGTTGTGGCAGTTTGGAAATGGCGCATCTTTTACTTTATTTACATCAACGATGAGAGCGTTAGAAGTTCTACAACTTATGCTCAAAGTGCTTTCAATTCTTAAAACAGTTCTATGAAGTCCTAAAACTTGACAAAATTGGGTAAAAGTTTCTCCATTAGCCCCTCCTATTTTGTGTGAAAGAGAAATCCTTCATGGCTTAGTTTAATCGTCTCTCTCTCCCATACGGCTAGTAGAACTATGGCTTCCAAATACCCACCAGAACAATGCGGTTTCTGATATATTTTTTGTTTGAAACACCACTGTGTCATTCAATTGGACAAGTACATTTGCTTGCGTATTTATGTTGAAAGCACCCAATTGCGTTTGGCCTAATCGTAGACCTTTTCATTGGCGTATCTCTTCGTAATCGTAGTTGGTTATTTTGAGGCAAACATAAGCAAATTAGTCCTGAATTGACTTAAATAGAAGCTATGCCAACTAATTTTCCTCATTTTTGTTATACTCACCAACCCTCTTTTGGGTAAAAGAAGGTCAAAAGGCCACATATCAACTCAAAATAATATCACACGCCTTGGAAAATCTACATTGTTACGTCGCATATCAGATTTCAAAGCAAAATTCGCTAGCCAACCTGTGCAAGAATTTCCTTCTCTGTCAACATGAGAAAGCCTTTTACTTAATCGAAATGCAAAAGCGGATCTTGGATACGAGGAATAAGACTATCTGGGAAAGAAGTTTACTTACATTTCATAGTCCAATTTTGGGCGGAATTGAACTTCATGGAAGAGGGTCGCTTTGAACAATTAGTTTGAAAATGACATCGTTTTCATGGATCTTACTCTCGGTGAAGAATAGGCTTTCCCTCAGTCAATCTGGAGTTTGCCTTTGTCAATAGTTTCTGACAGCCACGCAGGAAAGACAAATGATTAAAATAACCATCCAGTTTGGTAAAACAGATGAGGCTAATGAAGAGATTTGATTGCACAATTTTCACAAGTTTTAGGACATGAATACATTATTGGAAACTTTTAGAACTTGGTTGCACTTGGGTGTAAGCATTAGAATTTTTGTTGCACTTATCCCGTTTGTCATTAACAGCCGATGATGTTTGCTAGTTGCGATGGCTGTGCTCAGGATGAAGGGAGTGACTCAGAGTCAACTTTCTAAGGAATTCGGCATGGACGGGAAGTACATGTTCTACATACTAAAAAGTCTCGAGTCTCGAGGCTTAATTATGAAGCATTCGGCTCTCGTACGAACTAATGAACCTGGTGCTGAGGGAGAGTCGATAAACAGTTCAAGTGTGACGACTAATGTGTTATACTTGTATAGATACACAAAGCAATTAGGACTACAGCAGAAGTTTGAAATTACCAAGGATGACGAGCAGACTGACGATGGTTTTGAGGATTCTAGTGAAACTTTCGTGAGTGAAGAATGTTTGCCTGGAGATTATGCTAAAGAAAATGTGGTTGTGAAGGATTATCAACCAGTAATGAAAGCTATATGTGACAAACTTGAAGCTACTGAAGGCAAGGTATGTCATATGTGAAGTTTTGTTCCAGAAATTTACTTGCCCAATTTCTTTTCGTCTTACACACTTTTGCACTAATTTCAGTTTTATTCATCCTTTTTTTTTATTCAAGGTTCTTGTCGTCTCAGATGTCAAGCAGCATCTTGGTTATCATGGAGCACCGTCAGCCCATAGGGCTTGGAGAAATGTAAATTTGCGACCACTTTTAGGCTTTATCGTTGCTACTTCAATGAAGTTACTGGTGGTGGTAAAATTCCTCTAATTTTCCTCAAGTTCTTGTTCCCAGATTCGTCGGCGACTGAAGGATGCCCATTTAGTGGAGGAATTTGAGGCAAAAGTGAATGGGAAGGTGATAATGAAGCATCTAAGTTGGACTGCAACTTGATTGACTATGTTTGCTCAAACACAATATATAGAAATTGGACTTTGCTTTCCAATCTTTGCTTGAAGGCAAAATGTTATAGCTTCGTTTGTTGCTGGAAATAAGTTGTTCCGAATGTTTTTGTTATTATTCTATTAGTAAAGATATCTGCATTTGTACAAGCTATCAATTGAATGATCTAAGTTGGATTTCTATTTCTTTTCATGCCCGTTCCTCTTCCAGCTTTTAGTTTGACGTTGGCATTAGAGTCAACAGCGCAAAGCTCCCTCCCATTCTTTCATTAATGCGAGTATCCATGCAATATAAGCTTGATGAAAAATTTCAAACTGTCTTTTGCAGGTTCAAAAATGCTTACGGCTGCTGAAGAATTTCCCTTCAGAAAGTATTGAGCCTCAAACCCTTGGGAGTGGAAAGAGTGATCAGGGTGAAGAGTTTCTGAACTTTGGGAGGAGATCTCTTGTTACCGAGCAAACTGCCGAGCTTCCTATCGAGCATCAAGTTTTTGACATGATTGATGCTGAAGGACCTAATGGGCTAGCGATGAAGGAGGTCTCCGTACTTTCCTCTTTGTTTTGAGAAACTTCTTATTATGTTTCCACATTAATAATCTTATGATCGAGTACATCTCACATCTTGTTTTCCACAGGCATGCAAGAGGCTTGGTATTGGTAATAAACAGAACCACAGTCGACTTCTTAACATGTTCTCTAGATGTGGGATACATCTCGAGGCTCAAAATAGTAAGAAAGGTTTTGTTTATCGCGCCTGGACACCAGAAAACTTCAATAAGGTTTCAGCAGATGCATTTGCATCCAAGGAAAAAAGTGTTGATTGTGGCAGTGGAAATTCAAAGCTAGACCTGGTGGACAAAGAAGCTCCATATTTACCACAGAATTTTACCTCATCTTCTGAAGATCCCTTTATTCAGCTGAATAGCACAGAAATTTTATCAGAGCTTCCTCGTGGAAATAAAATAGATATAGAGGTTGACAATGTGCTTGCCTCAGTGGTTGAACCCAAAGGATTACTCCATCAGCCTGGAGTTTCTGATCCAAATTCAGAAGTTGACTTAGTGGTTTTGTCAAATGAAAAAGGCATTGTCCCTTCTGAGGCGAGTCCTCCTTCGAGATCTTGTAAATCAGAGTCACATCTGAGGTATCCATGTTTATCCTTGACTGCCGATGGTGCTAGGAGGGAGCAGAGGATATTGGAAAAAGTGCAGGTCTCATCCTCCATCTTTTCTGGTGGCTTATGTACGAATCTATTTATATTTTCTCCTATGACAAATATGTTATTGGAGTTGTTTCCTGTTGTCTTTTGCAGAGGGAGAAGTTTATCTTGAGAGGTGAACTTTATAGGTGGCTTGTGAGTTTCGAGAAGGATAAATGCACAACAATGGACAGGAAGACTATAGATCGCATGGTAAACAAGCTACAGAAGCAAGGGCAGTGTAAATGTGCTTATTTGGAGGTCCCAACTGTCACAAACTGTAGGCGTACCCGCAGCATTCAGGTGGTTCTTCATCCATCTATCCAAAATTTATCTCCTGAGCTGATCAGTGAAATTCATGACAGAATTAGGTCCTTTGAGATGCTAACTCGTGGCCATGGCTCATCCAATCAGAAGAACACTCAATCTGTTCCTGTGCTTGACAGTGTTAAAAGGATTCAGAGTCATATATATCCTGATGTGACTGCTACTAAATCAGAAGCAATGCGTGCTAATGGATTTGTGTTGGCAAAGATGGTCCGCTCAAAGCTTTTGCATGGCTTTCTTTGGGATTATTTGCACGCTGCTTCTGGTTATGGCCATGATTTTCTGCCTACATCAACAACTGATGCTAACAATCCTCATAGCAGCTGTAGACTGTTTTCTTTAGAAGAGGCTATTAAGGCTATTCCACTGGAGTTATTCTTACAGGTTGCAGGTTCCACTCAGAAGTTTGATGACATGATTACCAAGTGTAAAAGAGGCTTTTGTCTCAGAGATCTTCCTCCTGAGGAATACAGGGTCTTAATGGATACTCAGGCAACAGGGAGGCTATCCGTGATCATCGATATTTTACAGAGGTTGAAGGTATATTAACTTTTGGACCATGTTTTCCTGTTTCCTGCAACTAGTTCTTTGATAGGTGGGACAGAAACATGAATATTGTCCACAATTTAATTCACTTATTTTTGCATGTGGATGATTCCATGTTGTGTAATCCACCAGTTAAAAGCGTGGCAGATGAAATTTTCTCCAATCAGAGATGGAGGAAGTATAGCCCTTCATTTTCAACGTTCATTTTCATATGGAGACCGATTGCCATCCTCTATGTTTATTGGCTTTGTTCTATCTTGTTGTGTAGCTTCGTTGCTTCTACTTTGACGTTGAAAACAATGATGATATGAAACCCCTTTGTAAACACTTAAAATATTGGAACTAAATTCTCGAGCGTATGTGTCCAAAAGTTTATGTAAATGCCCCAGAGCTGATCTTGAGTTTCTACTTTCTCTGGTTTAGGCTACTCGGACCTATGATCCTGCCGAAAATGATCATATATTTTATTTTCAGAAGAGTATGATACTATGAATCTAAATCTCTGACCTATAAAACATGCTACAATATTCTACGTGTTCATGTGGACATATAATATCATTCTGGAAGCTAGAAGCTTGGGTGAAGGAGACATAAGGTTGGTGGCTTGGGTGGAACCAGTGGGAATTTACTGATGAAAACTATGGGTTTGTGAAAACTGGTTCCTTACTTCTAGCCCTTAGTCAAGATCACAGTTGGTGGTATGTGATATGATTTGCATGCTTGAATAATAGAGGGCCATCCAAATCGATGGTAGTCTATGTTGTTAGTCCTGATTGATTCTTAGTGAAGAGTATGACCTTTTTTACTTGACCGTTATCTTTTCTAATCGCCTCTTCCGTGTCCTTTTAGGTCTTACCCTACCCTTTTCATTCGAGTGCCCATCTTCTAATTATATGTCAGCCTTGGCATACTCGAAGGTCTTCGTCGCATGTGCCCAGACCACCTCAAATGACTGTTTTCATTTTATCCTCTATGGAGGCTAAGCCACTTTTTCTCGTATAAATTCATTTCCGATTGTCTTTTCTCTAGTGCTCATGCGTCCAACAAGACATTTTCATTCTTTTGTGCTCGCATTGGCATTTGTTGGTCAAACAGAGCACCAGATGCACTTCGATCTATTTTTCTTTAGCTTAACAAAGAAAATAGAAGATCGAAACCATTTTTTTGGGATTTGATTTGGGTTGCATACCAAAAACAACATTTAGCTCCAATTTCATTGACCTCAGATCTATTTTCATACGGTTTGTATCGTTTCTTGAAAATATTGTTCTTCTTCAGATATGGTGTCATGACTAGTTTAGCATAAATTTTTTTTCGTCTTTCCTTAGCATAGTTTTTGTACTAAGCTTATCAATTGAGTCAACCGGTGCTGCTTTTTTGGTACTTTTTTTTTTTGGTCAGAGCTTTTTTGGTATTAGCTGCCTTTAAAATCACACACTGTTGTTTCATAACCTTTTTTTTCGTGATATTTGCTGTTGTTGCTCAAACTTTGTTCTTTTCATTTCAGATGTTCAGTTTCAGTGATTCTGTGTCATCTTTAGTGTAGTTAATGATAGTTTTGTCTCTGACGTTTTTCATTGCCATTTATGTGTATGCTTAGGATTTCGCAGGAATTTCTATCTCTTCAATTGTAGATATTTCTTCTTGTCCGTCCTTCGACTGTAGATCTTTGAATCACATGGTTGCTTCAAATAATCGAGTGAGAGAGAGGAGAGTTAGGGATATTTCTTGGGTAGTTGATCAGACTGGTGAAATGACTCCTGGCCTTCTCCACAGGAGTTTTTGGGTTCGTTATGGTAATGGCATTAAGCTTAAATAAGTGCCTATGTCTTCTTGGCCATCCTTCAACTGTAGATCTTTGAATGCCATAGAATATGAGCAAAGCTGCTTCTTCATATACTAAGTCCTGACAAAGTTCTTTTCTATGATACAAATTGAGTGCTTATAGCTTTCTAGGACTCTTCACTGCTTTAACTCCTCAGCCTTTTATAGCTAGATGAACATGGTTGCCTCAAATAATCAATGGGGACCTGCATGATCCTTCTGAACTAAAATACAACTTTCACTTCAATGTTTCCCTCCATTTGAAGTTAATATGCATTAAAAAATTTTCTGACTGTAATATGGTCTTAACTGATAATTTTCTTGTGTAGTTGATCAGACTCGTGAATTATGGGCATAGGGAGGATGGAGTCAAGGTTCCACATGCAGTTTTAACACATGCAATGGAACTTAAACCTTACATTGAGGAGCCACTGTCAAGTGTTGGAAATTCAATGAGTCTTTCATCTCTTGATCTCCGCCCTCGAATAAGACACGATTTCTTTTTATCAAACAGGGGTGCTGTTGATGAGTACTGGCAAACTCTAGAATATTGTTATGCTGCTACAGATCCAAGGCCAGCTATACACGCATTTCCTGGATCTGCTGTTCATGAAGTAATCTCTCTCTCTCTCTCTCTCTCTCTCTCTCTCTCTCTCTCTCTCTCTCTCTCGCTCGCTCGATCAGATTAAAGCTCTTACAAAAGAAATCGAATGCAATGTATTTTTGGGTGTTTTCCCCTTTCGATGGTCTTTGCTATGGACTAGCTTCTCATAGCAGCTTGCGTTTGTAAGCTACTGGATTCTAGGACATAAGCATTGGTCAGTACTATAGCATGGAGGAGTGATCTGGTGATGGGATACTTAAATTCTGCAGGTCTTCTTTTTCCGTTCATGGGCCTCCGTTCGGGTTATGACGGCCGAGCAACGTGCTGAACTTCGCAAGCGCATTATGACGGATACCAACGAGAAACTTCCATACCATGAATGTGAGAAGATCGCAAAGGATCTCAATCTTACCTTAGAACAGGTGATTATCGCGTCTGTTTGAAGCTGATTGCCTGTATTAACCATCAACTTTGTAACTTGCTCCACTTATTTTATTTGCATATATGTATGCACAGTGGTCTATTTTTCTTTCCAGCCCTGATACGCTTAACACATGAACATCTCTCCGTTTCACTTGAACCTCAACAGAAAAGTTTCTTATGTGTAATCTGCATCATAGTTTGTCGTGTCCCTCTCATCAGGTGCTTCGAGTTTATTATGACAGGCGCCAAAAGCGTCTTAATAGATTTCATGGCGTTCAAAATGCCTCCCGCAAACGAAAGAGATCTTCGGAAGAGGTGCTGTCAGAGCATAATGGAACTGGTGTAGTGACCGAACTTGGCCATGGTAACAATGATCTACTATCTGATAGTGCTGGGCAGTTTATTGAAGAGCAGGTTAAGTTCTTACCTTCATTAGACAAGCCCGAATCTCATTGTCAAGATGCTGAACTCGTTAATTGCCTGGAAGAGCCTGGACCAAATGAAGGAGATGAAGGGTGCCCTTCCAGAACTAGCCAGCATGAGCCTACAGGGACGAGAACAGCACGGCAAAGAAGGTCCTTGTGGTCGGATGAATCAGATAGGTAAGTGGGTATAGAAGAAAGGCTAAGGATCGTTGGTAGGTTACCACCACAATCTGTAGTTTACTGTGTGGAAAGCACCGGTTCTTTGTTGAATTGCTTGACTAATTTCCCTACCAGCCATCGATTATTTTGTGGCAGCTTATGGGAGTGCCCCAGTGACTTTTATTTTCAGACAGTTTTCAGACAGTAGTACATAAAATAACTCTTCGAACTGGTCCTATTGAAAGTGGGTATATAAAACCAGTAGTTACACCATTTGTTGCATACATCCAGAGGATAACTCAAGTCCAAGTGGTGAATTATTTATTTCGAGTACTTGAGGAAGTGGTTTGGCAATTATAGTAAGTAAAGTTTTGTCAAGTCCTTATATGGACGATCTTGAATATTGCCTTTCCATATGTTTTTGTGGGTGGCATTAGGGATTGGCACCTTCAATCGAACTGGTAGCATTGTAATGTTCTCTTCATCTTTGATACTTGTTTTTTTTTTTTTTGGTTAAATCCTTACAATGTTCTTGAATTTTTTCTTTTCACCATTTTGAATTCACTAGCATATCTCTTCAGGCAATTGGTCATCCTATATACAAGAAACCGAGCATTTGTTGGGGCAAAGTTTCACAGGACGGATTGGGCTTCTCTTCCAGACCTTCCTGCACCACCAAATGCTTGTGGCAAAAGAATGGCATCTCTCAACAAAAGTGATGCTTTTAGGAAATCTTTAATGAGGCTTTGTAACTTGCTTGGTGAACGATATACCAAGCACCTGCTGAAGAATCAAGAAAAGCAATTCAATTGTGGTGATGATGGACAACTTGTGCGAGGTAGAGTTGAGCATTGTTGCAGTGCTGATTTCTCTACCATATCTCAAAACACTGAGCATGATGCTTTTGAGGAAGATAGATGGGATGACTTCAGTGCTGAACCCATCAGGACAGTGCTTGAGGAGGTTCTCCAGTGCAAGAGGATGAATAAGTTGGAGGTCTCTAAAAGTGTTGGATCTAGCACTAAGGAATGGTCTAATCTAAATATTGGTGCCCAGCATGTAAGTTGTAGCTTCTTGCTTATGTGTTGTACTTCGTCTGTTAGAGAAAGAAAAATGGGTTGAGATTGTTTCCAGTTGCGTCATGAACTTTGGGTGACATCTACCTGTGTGTTACATTTGCTCCATCATTCATAGATTCCTGTACTTGCTTCAGTTTAGTTTGCTTCTTTTGAAGGATCTGGTCCCACTCAGTAACGTCCTTTTTGGTACATAAGCAATTTATCCATGGTAGTTTTTGTGCTGTCAGGTGATTTGTTTGCTATTCTTCGGGATAATTTGTTTTACTTGCAGGATTCCCAAGTTTTGGGATATGTTTCTTCTGCTAATACCCACGAGGATATCCAGGAGAAAACTAGTGGCCGGAATAATGGTTCTCTCCGTAGATCTAAGTCCAACTGCCGTCATCTTCAACGGAAATTTATCAAGCTTTGGAATGATGGAGGGCATGTCAGTGGACATATCTGTGAGTCATTGGCCGTTTCAAATGCTGTAGAGCTGTTCAAGCTTGTCTTTTTGAACTCCTCAACGGCACCTGAAGTGCCAAGTCTCTTGGCACAATCTCTACGGCGATATTCCCAACATGATCTTTTTTCAGCTTTTAGTTACCTCAGAGAGAAAAAAATCCTGGTAGATTATTCTAAACAAGTGCTCATTATAGCTGACATCGTTTCATTAAGTTTACTTTTTTTACGTTAATTTTCTTGACATCGTTCTAGTTGTTAAAATGTTACTAATAACATTAGATTACTTAGCTGCTCTCACTGAATATCTGCATGGTGCCATCTATGGATCCTTCACACATTGACTTGGCCTCGAGATTATTCGTAAACTGCAAAATTTTGCATAGCATGGTTCTGCCTCATCTTAATATTACTTTTTCTGAATCTACAATGGATGTGCTTTCCAGTTGTGTAACTAGGTTGAAGGCATCGATCAGTCATGTGCCTCAATTTTGGCATAGGAGTCCAGGAACTCAATTGTAGCTCCATTGGTCAAGTAACTTCACTTGTATCTGCCATTATGAGCTAGCTTCATTCCCAGAACTAGGGACTGCTATGACGGAATTTTTCGGAATTTTGTTTATGTTGGCTATTGCAGACTATTTAATATCAGTTAACACATCAAATGAATTCAGAAACAGCAGCTGGATCATCATGGTGCCCATACTTAATTCTTTTTAACTTGTTTAGTATCAATCAACTTAAATTCTGCTCTGACTTCTAGCACAGATTGTGCTAGAGGAGGCCATAGGCATTATTTAAAGCTTTGTTTTGGTGATTACAAGGTGTTTCTAGTAGTAGCTGCCATTTGATGCTTCAAAGTTCTGCTGCAATAATCTTGAACCAAAAGTTTTATGCAACACATTCATGTGAAGTCACATCCTCTTCTAAGCCTGTGGAGTAACTAGATACTGTTGTAACACTCTCATGGGTCATCAAATAGTCCCTTCCCTCTTTCTTCCTTCTACTTATCCCATCTCAAAGAACTTCTAATGATACCAAAGTGCTTTCTGATGGAAATGGGGTCAGGTATGTTATGAGTGCATTGACACCGATTATAGATTGGAGATTCTCTTCATCTTTGGAGAGGAGCTTCTATGTTGGATGTTGCCACATTGTTTATATTTTTGTCTAGTTAAGTATGATTTGTTTATTTATTTGTACATATTTATCTCTTTTCCCTCAAGTGGTTGCTTTTATTTTATGAATCTTTGGGGTTCATCGACCGCTGACCCCAACTAGTTTGGGATAAAGGTGTTGTTGATGTTGATGTAAGTATGATTTGTTGTCCTAGGGTATATCTAGACGACTTTTCTATCACTTTTTCCTTTCCCTTTCCTTGTAGCTTTTCAATTGGATTTCTATATGACGTGAACGCATGAAACCTTGTAAAGCATAAAATGTTGAGATAGATTCTATAAGAATTGCGAACGCCCAAAACCTTGTAAAGTATAAAAATGTTTCTATCACTTTTTTCCTTTCCCTTTCCATGTAGCTTTTTAATTGGATTTCTATAAGATGTGAATGCTCGAAACCTTGTAAAGCATAAAAATGTTGAGATTTAGAGTCTATTAGAATTGTTAAAACTCAAGATTTTTTTTGTCTATACGTAGAGTTCAATCTATTTATTTTCACATTTTCAAAACTCTGGAGGGAACGCAAAACGCAACTCTTTTAGTGCTCTGCGAATAGACTCTTACCTTTTCCTTCTTTTGGCAGATTGGGGGTAGTGGAAGTCAACCATTCACACTTTCTCAGAATTTTTTGCACGACATTTCAAAGTCTATGTTTCCAGCCAACACTGGAAAGAGAGTTGCTAAATTTTCGAAGTGGCTTGATGAAAGGGAAAATGATCTCGATAATGAAAAGTTTGTACCTACGGATGTTTTGCAATGTGGGGATACTATCTACCTGTTTGCTTTAGTATCTTCAGGTGAATTCTCTCTCTCTCCCTCTATGCCAGAGGAAGGTGTTGGAGAAGCTGAAGAGTCGAGAAATTTGAAACGTAGAGCTGATGATAATGAATCTTATGGTGGAAGTAAATATAAGAAACTAAAGTCTACATCAGAATGTGAGGTTGTTTCCCGCAGGGAAAAAGGGTTTCCTGGTATTATGGTATCTATACAACGGGATACAATGTTAAAGTCTAGCTCTCTTGAGCTGTTCAAGGATGCAGAACTTCGTGCTGGGCACCTGAGTATCCAAAGTTATGATACTCCATGCTCTATGTTGCTTCAGAGAGAGAGCGACTCATCTGGTTCTGATTGTGCGAAGAAAATAGTCACTTCTGCCAACACTACCAACATTTCAGGGCTTGCTAATGGAACAATCTGGGATTCTATGACAAGATATGCAAACGAAGTTAATTTTTCCCATACTGCTCTTGAACAGGGAAGTGTCATTAATCCTAATGTCTTCAGAGTTATGTATAGTGCAATTCAAAGAGCTGGTGATCAAGGACTGAGCATGCAAGAAATTTCAGATGTTGTAGACATGCCTGGTATGTTTGTTTTCTTGTTCTCTTCTTGATAATTACCCTTAAAGCACTATTTGGTGAAATATTCTGTAATCTCCCATTTTTTTACTTCATTTTCTGTTCTTCCTCAGGGCTAAATACGCCGGAACTTCTTGTTGAAGTGCTGCAGTTGTTCGGCTTGGCATTAAAGGTTTGTTTTACTGTTTTAAAGCAAATCTGGGACTGTACATTCCCTTTCAAGAGTTTCTTTAGGCTGTCAATTTTTCAGCGGCAATGTGGCCGGAATTGGGGATATTTCCTTTGTGTCTTCCTTGGCATCTCCTTCTAATATCTTGTCTGATAATATTTGAGTTACGTTTTGGCTGCACATGGATATTCATTTCATAAGTGAACAATCATGTGGGATCTTATTGCGTTGTAAAGAGGTAGTCGCAATTTACGCAATAAATGCTTTTTCTCTGGAAGACTAGAAGAGCCTTGATTTAGAAATAAAAGCTGCAGCCTAAGAAATTGAAGCTGGTGTTCACCGTGTCACAATTGTTGAAATGTATTGCAAGCTATGCACTTCTGATATTCTAATGCTTTTGAACAGGTCAATTCTTTTGACTCTGTTCGTGTTGTTAACTCTCTGTTTTGTTCCAAATATTTCTTGACGTCAATTGCTGGTTCTGGTCGAGAGCTAAAACAACTATTGTCAACGGAGTCATTGATGGCGATCGGAGAAGATCACCTCATTTGTCATCCCAGGAATGATGATTCGGGTTGTGCTAATTCCGAGAGAGAAACAATAGCAAATGTTGATCAAATGCATAAAGTTACCATCCTTAATCTTCCCGAAGAAATTGACATATCTGCAGATGAGGTTCAAAATAGTAATGCATTTGAAGGGCCTATGGAGGGAGAAGTCAATCTGCCAAGAGGCACTCTTGAGATTGAATGCTCCAACTTTTCGTCTGGCAGGTTATGTATGCCCATATTGCCTTGGATTAATGGAGACGGAACTGTCAACAGGCTTGTTTACAGGGCACTCGTACGCCGTGTCCTTGGTATTGTGATGTTAAATCCTGGGATATTGGAGGTACAAGCTCTCTTGAAGTTCTTTTCCGGCTTTATCAGATCTTTACCTTAGTTACTGCACTTCTTTTTACTTCAGTCCGCCATTTATTTTGTTGATCCATCTATTGTAACATCAGCACACTATTAGCGCTGATTTAAGTATTTGCTGTTGCCATATAAGTCTATTTGCTGTCAAGAGTGAAGCGATCAACTTAATCATAGTAGTACATTTTTTTTTTTGACCCTCGTAGATTTAGTGAGATGTTTGTTTTTGGCTTGAAGTTTAGTTGACAGCTTGTAAGGCAATCTTTATTTGAAGCTTGTTGTTGAGACTTTTGTTTTCTCCAATCTGCAGGATGAGATAATTGGCCGATTGGATGTCTTAAACCCTCAGGTATGCACTGATAAACATTCAAATTAGCCCACAATAAATGTGGAGGTACCCTTTCTTTCTGATGAACCTGTATGGAAAAAGAATATATTGTATGGATTTTGAATGATAATTGGCCCCCTCCAAATTGTGAGAACAATAACTAAAGTTCAATTAAAAGTTGATAAAAAAGAGATTACAATTTCAACTAGTTTGTCAGTATTTTCATATGACAAATTTGCGAACCATGTAATTAAGAATTGCTGCTTCAGCATTTTTGGGTTATTGCATGCATGGGTACAATTTTGTGTGGTCAATGGTCTGTGAGAATATGGTTGACCTTTACTTGTAATTGACGTTGGGCTATTATTCTTTGGTAAACCCAAAAAAAAAATTTACCAAAGAATAATAGCCCAACATCGATTACAAGTAAAGGTCAACATTATTCTTTGGTAACGATGTCATCTGGATAAACTGTAAGTGCATCTCCTTAGCACTCTTTCGTGCACCGTAGTTGGGTTGCCTAGAGTAAAAAATATTGATGCGGTATGAGTCGAAGGTGCGTGATCACATGCATGTTTCATTTCTTAATTGGAGAGATTTCCTGTATCTTATGTCCTTGGGAAGGCATCTGCCTGATTTAAGAAAATCATCTGGTGCACCTATTGCCATGTTGAGATTTGCAACTGACAATGTTTTTCTAGCAATGATTGTTCTTGCTTGTACAAAAGTAATTCTTTGAAACCTTTCTGCAGAGCTGTAGAAAATTGTTAGAGCTGATGGTTCTGGATAAACACCTCAATGTCAGGAAGATGCATCAAACTCAAGGCTCTGAGCCTCCTCGTGTAATGAAGTCTCTTCTTGGTGGCCAAGTCAGAAAATCAAAGTTCATCTGCCGTGAGCATTTCTTTGCTAATCCAATGAGCGCGTCACTATTATGATGTCGTACTCTTTTGTATCCATGTAGCTGCCTCTGCTAAAGATAAAAGGAGCAAGATTTGACTGTGGGCTCCACGGAAATGCCTTGCGAGTATTTACTATCTTATGTCCTTTCTTTTTGACATATGATGTAGATCTTGCACGTGTGTATAGCAGTGTAGCTCTGTATTCTAACGTTCTTTATCTCCGGCAGAGAGACCTTAGCTTTGCTAAGCTGTCTATCCGGATGATGGCTTTCAAGCATGTTATATCTATTAGTTAAGATTGATGTCGATGTTAGCATAGCAAGTACATATCCATCCTTTATTTGTTGCATGTTCTTAGTTGATCAGCAGCTATACACTTTCGCGTTTGACCACATGCGTATGCCCACAAAACTTGGATCAGTCCGCAAGCGAAGTGGTCTCTCAGCTTGAGCACGGTTTTCCCCTAGTCCAACTTAAGAGTTGTAGGCTTCGGACGATTGAGCTTTGCTCACTGTGAACAAATTGCGGCATTGGTCCCCCATTTATATTCTTGTTAGCACTCACTGTATCAACATCAATATCAACAAAACCTTTATCCCAAACTAGTTAGGGTTGGTGGTCGATGTACCCCAAATAATCATTAGCACTCACTGTATATTATATTGAAAATAGGACTTTATATTCTTTCTATGGATATTCCATGTTTCTATGTATATTTCCTGATTGATAGGTAAATTAGGGTTGGTTATCTTCTCAGTATATAAGAGTGCTTATAGCACTGTAAACGGGAGAAGTAATAAAATCACGTTGATTCTTTTTAGAATTTTCTCTCTTTTTCACATGGTATCAGAGCAAGGATTACTTGTTCTTTCCCCATAGACGATGTTCGTGCTCGAGGCCTTATCTTTTGGCACTGGTTCAGAGATCGTGGTTTCAAGTTCTTTTCTGAATTGGATTGAATCTCGTCTTCTTTTAGGGATCTTGATTTGCGCACTCGGCATTTTTTGGTTATTTCTTGGATTTTCCGAGTCTCGTGACTCTTGGTCGACCGATTAGTTTCTTGGAATTTTCGTTTTCGCGGAGCTTGCTCGGGATTCATTACTGGGGCGTACTTCGACCTTCAACCGGTTAGTGTTCTTCTTAGTGGAGGTCCAACTGATTAGTGTCGGGATTCATTACTGGGGTGTACTTCGACCGATTAGTGTTCTTGTCAGTCGAGGTCCAGAATTTTGTGAGAGAGAAAATTATATGAAAAGGGGACAAACTGGTGCAATTCCACAAACTGGTGCAAATCCACCGAGGGAAAAAGAGACAAATCCACCGAGGGCTGTCTGCAAACAGGGGTTTCGATTCTATAGC
The DNA here is from genome assembly GCA_028455895.1 of Rhodomyrtus tomentosa. NCBI lineage: Eukaryota > Viridiplantae > Streptophyta > Magnoliopsida > Myrtales > Myrtaceae > Rhodomyrtus > Rhodomyrtus tomentosa. The sequence goes on along the minus strand of JAPCWY010000009.1, from coordinate 34,710,767 downwards.
TCCGGTTTCGAGCCTTATTGGCTTTAACGCTAAATTGGATGCTGTTCGGTAGTCAAATTTGCTGCTCTCTATGCTGATTTCTGTTGTTGTTCTTGCTTATTTTATCACAACCTTCGTCGCTACTCCGATCAGATTACAGCCCTATGGCAACCCAAACTCGACCGGCGATGGTCTTCCCTTGGTACCACAAGGGGGAGCTTCGAATACTGATGCTCTTATTGAGCGTTTAACCGAAGTCTTGTCTCAACATCATGACCCACCATCTCATGTTAAGACTCTGACTCCTCCGATTGCTGTCAAGTTAGATGGAAGCAACTATGGTCTTTGGTCCCTAGTTGTTGAGATATATATCTCTAGCAAAGACAAGTTGGGATATATTACTGGGGTTTTTCCCCAACTCCCTCCGACTGATCCATGCTTTTGAAAGTGGAAGACCGAGGATTCAACTGTAAAGAGCTGACTTATCAACTCCATGGATTTTGCACTGATTGACAACTTCATCCGATACACTACCGCAAAAGCAGTTTGGGATGCGGTAGTGACGACATTCTTTGATGGTGCTGATGTCTCGCGGGTGTATGATTTAAAGCGACGCCTAACTCGTCTGAAGCAAGCAGGCGGACCCATTGAAAAGTATTATAATGACCTTCAAGGACTTTGGCGAGAAATTGATTTTTGCTGGCCTAACCCCATGACCTGCGCTTATGATATTGACAGATACAACACTTTAGTTCAGGGAGGTTGTGTGTTTACTTATTTTTGGATGGCCTGAATGATTGCTTGGATAAGATCCGAGCTGATGTATTTTAGATGCAACCACTTCCTACAGTTGAACAAGCTTACGCATGTGTAAGAAGAGAAGACATGCGTCGGGCCATTGATGACACATCCTCATACTCCCACCGTTGCCGTTATAGTGTCTCGTGGCAGAAAAACAAGCTCTCAATTTCCAGAATTCGACCCTAGAAATGCTACTTTACGTATGGTTCTTGGTTCTACTCCACCTGGGGGAGGACGTTCTAGCACTGGTCCAAGACCTAAGTCGCAACCGCTAGAAACAGAGAATTGTACACATCGCGGGAATTCTCGACATAAGAAGGAGACCTGTTTTAAGTTGCATGGCTATCCTGATCGGTGGAAAGAATTGCAAGCTAAAAAGAAAGCTGAGATTTTGACAAGTAGAGGACAAGCTTCCTTGGCCATAGGTGATTTGCCCTTATCGTTAGTGTTGCAGGTAGACTCCACCGCTACATTTGATTCTAATCCTATAGGTAATAATGGGTTTGTACTTATCAGTACTTCGCAGGCTGGAGGTAAAAATGGGTGGATTATTGATTCAGACGCTACTGATCATGTAACATCTTATTCTGACGATCTCCTGCACAAAATCGTTCCAAGGAGACAACATATATATAATGCCAATGGTCATAGTTTTTCGGTGTTAGGGGCTGACAGTGTTAAACTTTCCCTGTCGTTATCATTATCTCACACTTTGCTAGTGCCGTCCTTATCTAACCGATTGCTCTCTGTTGGACAAATCACTGATGAATTGAATTGCCATGTACTCATGTATCCCTCTTTCTATTTATTTCAGGATATCCCCACGAAGGAGATTATTGAACGTTGTACTAAGAGGGAGGGACTATACTTTATGGATGATTTCATTGAAAGCCGAGCATATCATACTCGCGGTTAGTCTACTATTAAGGATAAAGAAATTTGGTTTTGGCACCATTGCTTAAGACACCATTCTTTTGGGTATTTAAAGAAATTATTTCCATAATTGTTCAGCTGTTTATTGGATTCTGAATTTCACTGTGAGACTTGCATCTTGGCAAAGAGGCATCATGCTTCTTTTCCACTGAGTTTTAATAAGATCCAGACTCCTTTTTCATTAATACATTCTGATGTGTGGAGTGCTTCACCAATTGGTACTATGTCTGGTATTCGTTGGTTTGTAACTTTTGTGCATGACTATACTAGGATGACCTGGTTATATTTGATGAGACATAAAGATGAAGTAGGACAATCTTTCGTGTATTTCACCGCATGATCAACACACAATTTGGAGCTTTAATTCATGTCCTTCGTAGCGACAATGGCGGCTAATATATTAACCAGCATCTCAAAGGTTATTTTCAAGATCATGGGTTAATTCACGAAACTTCTTGCGTTTAGACGCTCCAGCAAAATGGTGTTGCCGAACGGAAAAATTGTCATATCTTAGAGACAACAATGACACTTCTGATGGGTGCGCAGGTTCCGAATCGTTTTTGGGATGCTGTTGTGGTTACTGCTATGCCTCTGATGAATCGTAAGCCCTCCCGCATATTAGCATTCTAGACCTCGCTCCAGGCTCTTTAGACGCATATCTTACTTCCCCCAGTCTTGGCTTTACATCCCAAGGTCTTTGGGTGTGTGACCTATGTCCATCTGCATAAGAATCAGTGAACAAAGCTCGACCCATGTGCTGTTAAGTGTGTTCTTCTTGGTTATGGAACTCACCAGAAGGGATATCATTGCTATAATCCAGACACGAAGAAACTCATGTGACGATGGATGTCACATTTGTTGAATCTGAACTCTTCTTTTCTACCACCAATTATACCTTTCAGGGGAGATCCATGGTGAAGACTAAATTGGTGGGAAGGTGGGATGATGGCCGGGGCTATGGTAGATTATGGCTGTGGACAAGAAATCGACAACAAATTCTCAACAAAGAAGATGATTAGCATAGTATTTTGTTACAAGAGTCACAAGAACAACCTCAAATACAGTCCTCTCTTCCTCAAAATATCCCCTCTTCAGTGCCGACCAGTCTCCTGAGGATACTCCTCTCCCATCACACATGAGTCTCTTATTAATACTGATGAGGTTGTTGGTTATAAATTGCCTGACAAACACAATCAAGACAAGGCTCCTAATAGGTACTCACCAGATGTGGAGGAACCAAGGTCGAAATACCCGATTACCAATTATGTCTCGACAAAAAGATTTTCAAAGCGCTTGAAAACGTTTGTGGCTAATGTCTCCGCAATTCAAGTTCCTAGTGGAGTACAAGAAGCCTTGAAGGATCCCAAGTTGGTTTAGGCAATGAAAGAGGAGGGGGAAGTCTTGCAGAAAAATAAGACTTGAAGACTGGTAAAGTTACCGAAGCGAAAGAAGGCGGTAGGGTGCAAGTGGGTCTTTACCATTAAACACAAAGCATATGGATCGGTTGAAAGGTATAAGGCACGACTAGTAGCACAAGTGTATACCCAGACCTATAGTGTGGACTACCAAGAAACATTATCTCCAGTTATGAAGCTGAATACGGTAAGCGTTTTGAGGTCAATTGTAGCAAACTTGGATTGGCCTTTGCACCAATTTGACGTAAAGAACACATTTCTTCATGGAGATCTAGAGGAATAGATCTACATGGAAGTCCCACTATGCATGTGTTGACCAGTCGAATGTGGTGTGCAATATTCAACGGTCATTATATGGGTTAAAGCAATCACTTCGCACATGGTTTGGTCGATTTAGCTTAGCGATGAATAGGTATGGATACACTCAAAGTAATGTTGATCATCAATTATTTTTGAAGCGTAGACAGGATAAAGTGACATAATTGATCATACATGTGGATGATATGATCATCACAGGCAATGATTTCGAAGAAATTGCAGATCTTCAAGGGCGACTAGCTAATGAGTTTGAGATGAAAAATTTGGGAGGTCTTAAATATTACTTGGGAATCAAAGTAGTCAGGTCGAAGGAAGGTATTTTCTTATCTCAGCGAAAGTATGTGTTAGATTTATTAGCTGAGGTTGGAATGTAAGCCTGCTGACATTCCTATTGCTCAAAATCATAAACTCGGAGAATTTCCTGATCAGGTGCCTACTAATAAAGACAAATACCAAAAATTAGTAGGGAGATTAATTTATTTGTCACACACTTGTCCTGATATTTCCTATGCTGTAGGGGTTGTAAGCCAATTCATGCATGCACCGAGTGAAGAACATATGAATGCTGTAGTTCAAATTCTACGCTACTTGAAAGCCGTTCTTTGTAAAGAACGACTACCTTGAGGTAGAGAGATTTACGGATGCTGATTGGGCAGGTAGATTCTATGATAGAAGGTCTACGTCAGGCTATTTCACATTTGTGGGAGGAAACTTAATAACATGGAGGAGTAAGAAGCAGAGTGTTGTATCCTTATCAAGTTCTGAAGCAGTTTTGAGGGGTAGCTAAAGGTCTATGCGAGCTATTATGGCTAAAAAGATTGATGACAAAACTTGGCTTCCCATCTAAGTTTGAGATGAAACTATTCTGTAATAATAAAATTACGATTCAAATTTCTCACTATCCAGTTCAACATGATCGTACTAAGCATATTGAGATAGCTAGGCATTTAGTCAAGAATAATTTGGATGCCAAGGTGATAAAGTTTCCGTTTGTCAAGTCTGAAGATCAATTATTGGATATTCTTACGAAGGCCTTATCAAATCAAGCTTTTCACAGCTCACTAGTTAAGCTGGGTATCAAAGACAATTTCTCACCCGCTTGAGAGAGAATGTTAGCATGAGCTGTATATTGTATTCAAAATAGAATTTTATATTCTTTCTATGTATATCCCATGTTTCTATATATATTTCCTGATTGATAGGTACATTAGATTTGGTTCTACTCTCAGTATATAAGAGTGATTATAGCATTGTAAATGGGAGAAGGAATAGAAATCACGTTGATTCCTTTTAGAATTTTTTTTCTCTTTTCTACAGTTCTTATGTTGAATAGGGCATGCAGGTGCATCAAGCTTGGCGATTTAACAGATGGGTTGGGTCAGTTGTTGATGTGATAGCCGAGACGGGAAGCAACGGTAGGGTAAGGGAACTCTATTATTCTGCTCTGCTTTTTGCACATCTCACGTGATATTTAGTGATTTAAAGGTTTATGGAGCATGTGGTTACGAACGTCTAAGAGGCATTTTGGTAGCCGTTTGTAGATATTACAGAAAGACGCCTTCCAAGAAAGGCTTCGTTCAGGCAACATGTACTGCGGACTGGACCTCGGAGTAGTTAGTTAGAACTAAGATAGATCGCGAGTGGAGGACTCGCGAATGGAGGAGAAAGTATGAATACAATTGCGCGGACAAGGTCTGTTCTGTAACTTAATACTGAACGATGTCTGATAAACAGAAACCAGTGTTCCAAATCCAATAAATTCGCGACATTCATCAATCTTACGTCGACCTTTGGACCACCAGTCCATACCCTTTCTTGGGATCAACAGGTTAGGCGGCAAATGCAGTTCTTTCTAGATTGGACTCTCGTTTTGGCGTTCCACCTCTCTCGACCCCTTAGCCTCCATGAAAAACCAAAAACCTCCGGCAAAACTACCGAATGCCTCTTTTAACTCCCTTTCTTGTCAAGCTTTCTAATTGATGTTGCCGTCCAACAAAATCGGTCTCAGAGGAAAGTTTTCACAATACTAAAGCATGGGTAATGAGAGAAATCAAGAGGGGTCTTTGCAAGCCCTTAGATTCAGCTTAACTCGGCTCCGCACTCAAGTTCAGAAGAAGAAAAATCTACTGTATGCGATTCCCTCGATGCTATTTGTCATGTAACAACGGGTTTATATCGACAAATCAATTCCTGTCGGTCATACAAAAGTCAAACAAAGCGTGAAAAAAAAAGTTCTTTGATAGTTACTCCTAGTGGATTCCGATGGGGTGAGGGTGTAGCTATAAAATATAATGACAAGTCATTCCATTCATACCGATTCTCTGTCATGAACTGAAGAAAAAAAATGCAATGAACAGAAAGGTAGTAGGAGTCAATTCTGAATGTTATCTCTTTTCATGTTTGTTTTTTTCGTGGATGGGGGTTCGTATTTTCACTGGGACCCATTGTAAGTGTACACTTGGAAATTTCCTATAATATGGGCTTACATTAATTAATTGATTTACTATTTTAAATAATCGAGTTAATGAATATTTCAATGTATATATATATATATATATATATATATGTTTAACCCTTTAGTGATCTTATTGAATTGGGTTTTGGCATTTATAAATAACAGGCTTAGTTTAGCAGCAAAGTGTAGGCAATTGTGTTCAATTGAAACCCGTGATAAGAGGGGCTCGGTTAACATACTAATGATTAGGGTTTGCTAGGTACAATCTCTGGCCTATAACATGGTATGTTACGCCTATCAGTCGCTTTATCCCATTGAAAGCTGCTATATCAAAATAGGTCATAGAGAGGAAGATTGGCATTCCAATAGATCGTTGATATATTTTTCTTCGAGAATAGCAATGGCACAAACATGTAGGTTTTAATTCCCATGTGCGTCTCTTATGGTGTTTTACATTCATATATGGTTCTGACTGTTCTGAATAATTAGTGTTTATATATTCAAAAATCATTTTCATATGGTATCAGAGCTTGGTCATATATGATTGTAGAATCCATAAAATTAATGAAATCTTTTTTTGTGCGTGCCTCTTAGATTCGAATGGCACATATAGATCTTCATCACTTTCGATTCTAGGGTTCGTGACTTTGAAAGAATTTTCGTGCGTCCGAAATAGTCCTATGTTCGTCATGATGTTAACTCTCGCGAGTCCCGCTGAGCGGCGGTATCAATTTTTTTTTCTTGTGCGGCTCCTCTTTGTTTCGTGTGCGTGTGGGTCCCTCTCTCTGCTCGGCAAGCGCGCCTTGAAAACTGCGATTGGACACAATGCACATGGAGGGGGTCAAGTGATGGTCGCTGATATTTGTGTTCTGTTTGGATGTTTTAAGACTGTTTTTTGATTATTCGTAATCAAGGTTTGGCCGATTGTTCTTTTGTTCTACACCATTCTGACTGTTCGACATATACTTTGGGATTTATGTTTTTTTTTTAGGCAAAGTGGATTCGTGTTTTTAGGCAAAGTCGTTTTAGTTATTATTAAAAACATGGAATGTATTATATATATATATATATATATATAAAGGTTATTATTATGTGGCAAAAGTTATTGTTTGGTAAATACAATGTGATCCTGAGAAGCACATGTTGTAAAGTGCTTCATATTGCCTAATGAAATTGTGGGCATTATTTGAAAGGAACTTTTGAAGTTCCTTATTAATAAGAATTAGTATATACAAGCACCTGCCCAAAGGGGGTTATTGTGCATATTAATTTGAAAATCGCATGAAGATAAATACCCAATTTAAAAGATGGGGATGTACGACTCGAAAAATTTATCTTCTCAAAAGGGATACATTTTTCTTATTGAAAGTTATATGTAATTCCCCTCTATAGTGATATAATGGAGATGTATAATTTAAAGGATTTGTCTGACCAAAGGCGATGGGTTCTTGACAATTATGTGTAATTCTCCTTGTTTGTAAGCTTCGTGCTGTTGAAAATAGTGGTGCTTTATATACTCTGCCCAAAGGAGAGTTTATAATGTGCCAATTATTTTGTTGAATTGTGCATTGTCCATAATTGATCTTATTGCATTGTATGTGACAAATAGTTACTTTTGCTGTTAACAACAATAATGGCACTATTGAAATGTTAACTGGATCGAACTTCAAGAGATAGAAACAAGACATAGAGTTTGCTTTGAGAATTGTGGATATGGACTTGGCTCTGCATGAGGATGAACCTTCCAAGCCCAATGATCAAAGTACTACAGATTAAAAGGCCCATTATGCTAGATGGGAAAAATCCTACCGCTACCGACAAAGCCTCATTTCCATGAAGAGGTCCATTGCTGAGCATCTCATTAGTGGCTTGCGAGAAAGAGCAAATGTGAGAGAGTTCCTTGTAGCAGTGAGAGAAATATACACAGTCTCAGACAAAGTTGAGGCTGGGAACTTACTGAATGAGTTAACGAGTATGAAATATGATGTTGCTATGGGTGTTAGAGAATTTATATTGAGGACGGTCCATATACAATCTAAGCTTAAGGCTCACAAGATTGTCCTTTCTGAAGATTATGTTGTGCATCATGCCTTAAATATTCTGCCTGCTGAATTCAATCAGATTAAAAATGTTTATAGCACTCAGAATGAGACTTGGAGTGTTAATGCTTTGATTACTAAATGTGTGACTGAGGAAGAAAAGTTGAAGAAGAAGAAGAATGAGTCGGCACATTTGATTACTAATGCCAAGTTGAGTTCCTTAAGAGGAAAATGGAAGTCTAAAGGGGTCAAATGCTTATGCCCCTAAGAAAGACCAAGACTTCAAGAAAATTGGCAATAATGGGAGACATGAAGATAAGAATTTTAAGTGTTTTCACTGCAAGAAGCAGGGTTACAAGAGAGCCGATTGCTATAAGTTCAAAGTTTGGCTAAAAGCAAAGAAATAAAGTAGCCAAAGTGAGTTGTTGGTTTGTTTTGAATCAAATATGGTTGATGTTCCTTTCGATTCTTGGTGGCTTGATTCTGGGGCTACTGTCCATGTGACTACCACTTTACAGGGTCTAACAAATCTAAGGAATCCAAGTTTGAGGGAGTCAAAGATTAAAGTTGGAAATAATATCGGAGTTGATGTGGAACATAGAGGGACAATTGTTTTGAATTTAGACTGTGGCTTTCAGCTAGTGCTGAATAATGTCTTTTATATTTCTGATTTTCGGAGTAACTTGATATCTCTTCTTTGCTTGACAAAGCTGGATATTGTCTTTATTTTGCAAATAATAGAGTGTATTTGATTTATAACTCTAGAACTATTGGGAATTGCGTTCTGTTTGATGGATTATATTAGTTATCTTTATCTCCCGATAGACCATATTGTTCCTTCAATGTTGAGAATAATGTGGCTAAATGATCTTTGATCAAGGAGAAATCTTCTTTCCTATGACACAAACGATTATGGCATATCTCCAAAGAAAGGGTAAAACGGCTTATCAAAACTGATATCCTTCCTCTACTTGACTTAGATGATGCTGATATTTGTATTGATCGCGTGAGGGGAAAGTTGACTAAAATCAAGAAGAAAGACGCTACTTGCAATTTGTTTGAGATAATTCATACATATATTAGTGGGCCATATTCAACCACCTTGTGTGGGAATAAATACTTCATCACCTTCATTGATGATTTCTCCCGTTATTGCTATGTTTACTTGATTAAGGAGAAGGTTGATGCTCTTGACATATTAAAAGTATTTCGTACTGAAGTTAAGAAACAATTGGGAAAGATAATCAAGATTATCAGATCTGATCGTGGTGGTGAGTCTTATGGGAGGAATACTGAGAATGGATAGCAAATGGGACCTATCGCTAAATATTTACGGGACTGTGGTATTGTCGCTTAGTATACAATGACTGGGAGTTCTGAACAGAATGGTGTAGCTGTGACATCCCATTTCTATAGTTCAGAATAAACAAGAAGTGGACAAAAAAAACTTTTTAGAAAGCTGACTTAGATGGGTTAAAGTGGTGGGCAAGTTGGATGTAATTATCGAAAGTGATCTACAGGACCAAGAAATGAACGTGTTTGACTGAGGAAAGAAGGATGAAGGTTGGCTAGGTGTCGACTAGATTGGATCTGGAATACTCGCTAGAATTCCGACTGCACTAATTATTCCAACCTAAATGGACTGTCAACCTCTTTTTCGTTTGCGCCAGGCCGATCGGCTTCATTTGGCCTTTTTTTTTTTTCTCATTTTTTGGACGTTAGCCTTCTCTTATTACTTCAATTGTCGATTATGGCCTGCAATACCCAATCATTTATGCCCACCAACAATTGTCGTTATCCCACAATACCTTGCTGGCTTGGCGTTTTCACCGACAAAGTGCAAGAACAGGAGACAGACCCACTTTTGCTCTACGTTGGTTGCTGTCCTTGGTTACTATGTCTTGAAACTGCTCTCCCTGATGGTTCGGCTCCTCCAGTTCGGCGCAAGGACAGGCGGCTCTCCAGTGATCGACAGACTCGAGCTTGGTTGAAGAGAGACCAAGGCAAGTAAATTTTCTAACCCATCCACTAACCTGGGCAATGTGAGTCGAGAATGAGCGGGGAGGTGCGCGTTGCGTGTCATGGTTTGCATTGTTGGTTTGTCAATTTCTGGCGGGGTGATTGTTCGACGTGGAAGAACAGGATCGAAAAATGGGTTTCGGCCGTGAGGTTGGCGAAGTGGAATTCGTGTTGGTATGGGTTGTGAAAGACAAGTCAGTGGAGTAGGACCAGCGTGTCAAACTTGCGAGACGAGGGTTGAATTGTGATGGATGCCTTGGTGCTTTCGAGTCTTCTATGGTTTGCGAGATGCGAAAATATGGTGGCAATAATCTGGTCTAAGTTAATCTCGCATTAGGTTGCTGTGAATGGAAAGAGAGAGAGCCTGCATTTAGTGGTGTTACATGATGGAAAGAACTCAAAACAGATACTAGCCTAATAGCTGAGAAACGAGAAGGATTGGCAGACAAAAATTATTCGGTAATATAGAAACACCCGAACTAGGGTAGAGTTTAGTATACTCGGTGAATGGAGAACTCTTAGAAATCTAATATGGAAAGAGGTATTTGTCCAGCATCATGGTGTCGGTTGTGTGGTTCAAAATAAAACTTGAGCATTCTTGAAGAGTTTAATCAAATGGTAATGGTTAGTATACGAAGTTGGTCGGAATGCGTGTTTAGCGATATCTTTCTTCATGAGCATAATGGATTGTGATCTTACAATCAGGTAGATGGGTAACTGTGCGCTAACAAGAGGTTAGCTTACGTTTTAGGCACAAGCATCAGCATTGCCAAAGCTTAGTGCATAATATTTTTGCGTGTTCATTTTTATGAATCTTGTATAGATGGTTCTCTTGTAATGAAAGAAAAAAAATCCAATGTGGTTCTTAGTAAAGAGTTGGATGCGCGTTAATTTTCCCCATGGAGATATGGGAAAACCCTGTTGTGTGTTCTGGGTGGCATTGCTGTGTGTTCTGGGCTGGCCTAAGAGGTGGAATGAGGTGTTGTACATTGACTGTATAAAACAAGAAATCCGGCGCTCGACCATTCCCCATGGAGATATGGGAAGATCCTACTGTGTGTTCTGGGTGGCCTTGCTATATGTTCTAGGCTAGCCTCGGAAACGGAATGAGGCGTTGTACATTGATGGTGTAAAACAAGTAACTTGAGTCACATGTCCAAACTTCTTGTTCATGAACATCACTCACATCATGTGCTTTGCGTGTTGAATGCGATGATTTTCACAAATGTGCTAGAGATGATTTTACTATGCTGGAAGTGTCGAGGGTAGTTGTTCTTTAAGCATTTGTTCTTGTCTCTTCCATTGGTTAGCTTAGTTAATGGATTAGAACGTTTTACTTGCTAGCCTTGTGCTGACCCACATTGTGGGATAATTTTTCAGATTAGAGACATCACAGCTCAGCTTTGGTGGATATCCAATAGAAGGGAAGGAGGTTCGGGCCGTCACAGTAGCTAAGCGGCAAAACCGCACACTCATGGATATGAAATGAAGTATGATGAGCAGATCTAATATGCCTGAATACTTATGGGGTGAGACAATTAAAACAACAGCTTATATATTGAATCGTGTACCCAGTAAATCAGTGCCAAAAACACCTTTTGAGTTATGGACGGAGAGAAAACTAAGCTTGAATCACTTTTGAGTTTGGGCGTGTCCTGCAGAGGTGGAATTTATGATCATTCGCTGAAAAAGACTGAACCCAGGACTATTAGGTGTTACTTTATTGGATACCCTAACTATTCTAAGGGGTATAGGTTCTATTGTCCTACTCGTGGCACTAGAATCGTTGTGTCACAGATTGCCAAATTCCTGGAGTTGAAAGTTGCTGAAGAGAGTTCTTCTCAATCCTTTCAAAGTGAAGAACCAAACAATACAGTCTCTATTCCATTGCCCATTTTGAATTATGATTCCATGTGAGAGATTTGCAGAGAGGAAATCTAGGAAGAACCAGGTATTGGAGATATGACTGTAGACCATCCTATTATGGATGAAACTCCCCAGATGAATGATCTAGCTCTAGAAGTGCTTGTGCGAAGATCACAACGATAAAGAAGACCGACATTTTTGAATGATTATCATGTCTACCTTAGGGAAATTGATTTTGACATTGGACATATAGTTGATCCGGTGACCTTCAAAGATGCTCTTGATACTGATTAGGTAGATAAATGGTTAGGAGTAATGAAGGATGAGATGACTTCCATGTCAAATAATCAAGTATGAGAACTCGTTGATTTACCTGATGGGCACAAACCGATTGGCTGCAAATGAATATTTAAAATCAAGAAAGACAATAAAGGTAACATAGAGAGATTCAAGATAAGATTGGTTACAAAGGAGTTCACACAGAGGGAAGGCATTGATTACACTGAAACTTTTTCTCCAGTGTCTACTAAAGACTTTTTTCGAATAATTATTGCATTGGTGGCTCATTTTGATTTAGAGCTTCATCAGATGTATGTCAAAACAGCTTTTCTAAATGGAGATCTGGATGAAGAAGTATATATGCAACAACCTGAGGGGTTTAAAGAAGCTGTAAAGGAGCATATGGTGTGCAAACTTCGAAGGTCTATCTGTGTCCTCAAACAAGCTTCACGTCAGTGGTACTTGAAATTTGATAGAGTTGTGAGATTGTTTAGCTTTGAAGAAAACAAATTTGATCAATGCATCTACATGGAAGTGAGTGGGATTAAATATATTTTCTTAGTACTTTATGTAGATGACATTTTAATTGCTAGCAGAGATGTTGATCAATTGAATGACACAAAAGGTTTTCTATCTTCAAAGTTTGATATGAAAGATCTTGGGGAAGACTCTTTTGTTTTGGGCATTGAGATTCATAGTGATAGATCTAAGAAATTTCTGGGATTATCTTAGAAAAGTTATATAGACCGCGCTTTGAAAAGATTTAATATGCATGCCTGCAAGGTTAGTGAAGTTTCTATTGTGAAATGAGATAAATTAAGCATTGAAAAGTGCCCCAAAAATGATGTTGAAAAAGAAGCAATGAAGAATGTTCCATATGCTAGTGCAGTTGGCAGTCTTATGTATGCACAAGTATGTACCAGACCTGATATTGTTTTTGCAGTGAATACTCTTAGGAGATGTCTGTCGAATCCAGGTCAGGAACATTGGGTTGCAGCTAAGAAAGTAATGAGATATCTGCAACAAACAAAAGAATTTATGCTTGTGTATAGCAGAGTAAATGATCTAAAGGTGATTGGATATTCAGATGCGGATTTTGTTGGTTGTTCAGATGACAGAAAATCAACTTCTGGATATATTTTTATGATGGCTAGATGTGTTATTTCTTGGAAGAGAACATAGCAAACCTTGATTGCGAACTCTACAATGTATGCTAAGTTTGTAGCTTGTTATGGTGCTTCAATTCAGGCTGTTTGGCTCAGAAATTTAATCTCAGAATTACGAGTTGTAGACTCCATTGCTAGACCTATGGTGATCTACTGTGACAACATTGCAGCTGTGCTTTATTCTAAGAATGACAAAATCAGCAATGCGTCTAAACACATGGAGATCAAATATTATATTGTTAAGGACTTGGTCAAAAAAGGAGATATTGTGATTGAGAATATTAGAACCGAGTCCATGTTGGTTGATCCTCTAACAAAAGGTTTATGACCCATTTTGTTTAAAGAACATGTAAATAATATGGGTGTTTTAGATTGTTTTGGTCTTTTTTGTTAGTGGGATTTTGCATAGCTCGTCTATTTGGATATTGTAATTATATGCAAACTGATAATGCTTTTTTTATGATCTTTATTAAAGCATTTGATGGTCATCGTTATTGATTTTATTATTATTATAATTTTTGCCATGTCGACTGAGAGATGGAAGTATAAAACAGTATCTTTAAACATATGTTAGTTTAAAGATTACTGGATGTCACTAATTTTGAGATCTCATGTTGAATTGTGACATGGTTGTGCAATTTCATGTTGTTTAGAAATTGTGGTGATGCAGTTTCATGTTGTTGAGAAATTGCATTGAGGACCAATAAGGAATAATGTATGTTTGGTCACATGTTTGCACGATTTCTTACTACACTATTGGGCCTATGATCCATGAAAATATAATACTCATTATATGTGATTATGTAAGGTCATGTGTTGCAGTATTTTCTTAACACTTTGATCCCCATAGTCCTATATTGAGGTTATAAAGGATTGGGTTGATTTTGAGATGCCATTATTGGAATATTTTTTATTTTTTTAAATTGTGGCCACATAAAACAAATTTTCAGTTATTAACCCGAGAGTGTCGTTTTCAAAATAAAATCATTCTCAAAATAAAAGCAAGTTAATTAATGTAGCCGAATTGGGAGAATGTTAGAAATTTCCTATAATATGGGCTTACATTAATTAATTGATTTACTATTTTAAATAATTGAGTTAATGGTTATTCCAATATATATATATATATATATATATATATATATATATATATATATATGTTTAACCCTTTAGTGATCTTATTAAATTGGGTTTTGGCATTTATAAATAACGGGCCTAGTTTAGTAGCAAAATGTAGGCAATTATGTATAATTGAAACCTGTGATGGGAGGGGCATAGTTAACACACTAATGATTAAGGTTTGCTAGGTCCCCTCTCTAGCCTATAACAGGGTAGGTTACGCCTATCATTCGCTTTATCCCATTGAAAGCTGCTATATCAAAATAAGCTATAGAGAGTAAGATCGGCATTCCAATAGGTCGTTGATCTATTTTTCTTCGAGAATAGCAATGGCACAAACAGGTGGGCTTTAATTCTACTGTGCATTTCTTATGGTGCTTTACATTCATATATGGATCTGACTGTTCTGAATAATTAGTGTTTATATATTGAAAAATCCTTTTCAGATACACCATTTATATAGTCATTGAACAGCTAGTCAAATATAAACTTTGCCGGTATGATGCTGCTGCTTACCTTTCTCTCCACACCCCACGAAACCAAACATCTCTTTCTCTCTCCACATGTTATTTGCCATATGCCTGCCCCGTCCGTGGCCATTTAATTCGTCTAATTACAATCATGCCCAGCTTCTGAAATGGCAACTATTTAGAAGCGGCGTACACACCAAGATTTTCTACACCAGTCCTGAAATCTTTTGAGGGACAAAATTTTGTTGGGGGAGGGAGAGAGAGAGAGAGAGAGAGAGATGGCGAGGAGACCATCTTGTGAAAAGGAAAGGACGAAAAAAGGAGCCTGGTCTGCTGAAGAAGATGAAATCCTCATCAACTATGTCAAGGTTCATGGTAAAGGCAAGTGGAGAACTGTTGCTGAGAATGCTGGTACTGTAAACCACAAACCACCCCCCCCCCCCCCCCCCCCCCCCCCCCCGCTTTCTTTTTCCGCCTTTTCGATATTCTCTGTTCTTCAATTTGATGAATAAAGCGTTTATTTGAGAGTGTCTTAGTTGGTAGGAATTCCAATATCCATCAATGTGTGTCCTTTTTTTTTTTGGGTTTTTATCCCTTCAAAATATGAGTTTGCTTGTGAAAGGTTCATTTTTTTCGTGATCATTTGAATCTTGGGATATTGCTGGGAAGGTTTGAAGAGATGCGCCAAGAGTTGCAGGCTTAGATGGTTGAACTACTTGAGGCCCGGCATCAAACGAGGTGACATCACCAAGGACGAAGAAGATCTCATCATCCGGCTCCACTGCCTTCTCGGCAACCGGTCTGTACACCTCGTTCATTCTAAAAAATACTCACTCCACTGTTAATTACATGGTGCGGTGGACACAGTGAATCATAGCATCTGGAGGTTCTACCGAAGTAATTGAGTCGTTCATCCGAGCTCTAGAGATTCAGATTGAACAGCTGTGTGTGCAGTGCTTTATGTGCCGAGTCTGTGGAGCTTGCATAACGTAGCGCTTCGCTGTCCGGCCGAACTCGGTGCTTCTAAACATCCCGATCGCTAATCCTTCTCGCTCTAAGATTTGAAATGATATGTTTCTAGGAGATACTTTCATGATTTTGTGCATGCTCCATGCTTGTGGTCCACTTGAATTAAACTGCTTAGTAGCTGGTGGAAAACTTGTCGTTCTCATTCATTATCGCCCTAGTCACTGTCAAGAAGTCTCAACTACCTTCTAAACACCTCCTTTATAACAGATGGAATCAGAATATTTAGTCATTATTCTTTTGTTTTTACGTAATTTTCATGCACGTGCAGGTGGGCCTTGATCGCGGGGAGGCTTCCGGGACGAACGGACAACGAGATAAAGAACTACTGGAACACCACCCTCGCCAAGAAGTGTGAATCTGTCTCGCGCCAGTCTTGTGTGAGAAAATCGGACCATGAAGAGGAAACTTCGCACTCCCGAAGTAGCGGGTTGATGAATGGTTCCGATCAAGCTAATGCAGACCAGCCATCCGTGGCCGGTATGTGCGGAATTCCTGTTCCGCCCCAAGAAGAAAAGCACTGCTTGGCGGACAAAAGCACTGGCTTGATGAGCTTGATGAATAACAGCCGCAGCATTGACAATCAAGGGTTGTTCTCTTCACTTCTGGTCGGAGATGGCCGCGCTGAGGATCATCTGAACTTTCTGACGAACGTCGATAACGACCAAGATTTCGATTCACGGTTGTTTCCCGATATCACAACAGTGCATGAAGGCAATAATCCCGACATATTTGGCGGGCTTGACAAGAACAGTGTCGTGTCTTCATCTCCTCCCGACGACACTCGTGATGATCAAGCAGCCAGGGTTGATGCTGAGGTGATGCGTGATCAGCAACCGTCGCTACATGTGGAGCTGAAGAAGCTGGCTCTGTTTCTTGATTTGGAAGATGATTGGAAGGAACTCCTGATTTGACAGAAATTAATTAAGAGAGAGTAGTAGCTATGCAATCAAGATCGTTGTTGGGTCACCTAACTTTCACATTCTGAGCGTTCGATCAATGATTTTGGTTTGTCTCTCTTCCAATGATTGGATCCTGATTTTGTTTCGCGTAAGCATTTGCTGTGCCCTTAAATAAGTAAATAAAGGGCAACCGCACCCCCAGTTGTCCTTGAATTTTTAGGCTATGTCAATGTTCATGTTGTCGTAAACTTACTCGTAGTTCGAATCGGGTCTGTCGGGTCTGTCTCCTCTTTTGAAACTGCTCGACATGGTCTCTACATTGTTTTGATTAATGACAACGGTTGATGTACGGTCTTACGAGAATATTGATTTTTAATAAAGCTAGCGATCCACATTATAGATTGATTCAAACCACACTATAAAAGAGAAAAAAAAAACCGTAACATCTAATGCTAATGGAAAAAACTTTTCTGATAGTATTGTTAAGGTGGTACATTCTTAATGGTAGATTCACATACCATCACCGCGTGTTTTGCATAAAACATTCATGGTGATTCCGTAGCAACAAATAACTGATAGAACTATCAAATTGTCAATCTATCATGTTTCAATGATCAAACCTGACTTATTAAAGTTTGGAAAATGACATCTCCCTATTTGGAAAAAGCTTGCAACTAGAGATTTTTTTATCCCAGCTTGTGAATTGTTGCCACTATCTCGTATAGCTCGAGTTGAAAAGTGATGGAATAATTATCAAAAAATTGTAAATTAATTGCACTTGTGTCAATTTAGTCACGAATCTTTTCATTGTGCCGATTAGTTCTAAATTTGTTCACGTTTTGCCAATTGAGTCTATCTAATTAATTTTGGCTAAAATCGCCGACGTAAATGTTGGCTATCCTACAAGGCACAACCAACAGTGATGTGAACAATTTCATAATTTTTTTGAAGTACTTGTTGAATTTTTTTGAAATTTTATTTTTTTTTTATTTTTCTCTATTCTTTTTTTTTCCTTCCTTCGTAAGTCATTGGCCTTCTCGATGGCCGACCACAAGCAAGGCCGCCTCGGGGATTGGCTTGACGATCGACAGTGGAAGAAATAAAAGAAAAAGAGAGGAAAAGAAAGAGAAAAAAAATGATATAAAGAATATTTTAAAAACTAAAAACTAATATTTCATACCAGTGTCAGCCGTATCACGTAAGAATGCTTGCATTCATTTTGGCGATTTCAGCTAAAATTGATTAAATGGACTTAATTGGTAAACATGAAAATATTCAGGACTAAATTGGCACAATTAAAAAAATTTATGACTGAATTAGCACAATTGAAAAATTTATCATTGCGGGAGGACTTTCTATTATAATAATATAATGAATGAGTAGAAGTGTAGTCGTGGATGCTTTAGACGATAACAGGAGATGCGGTCAAGGTGTGACCAACAGAACTATCCCTGTGATATATATAAAGGAGTGTTGAAATGGGAAGCATTTTCTTTCGGAGACACGTAAACAAAGGTCGAGCCACAAATTAATTCATCGTGTCTATATGTATATATGCTCGTGTGTCGTGCACGATATATCGAATTGATATTATCTGTGTGGATCCTATAGAAAGTCTTAAAGTTTGGTGCAATGATCTGGGCAACGGCGTGGAAGATCCGACCCTCGCCTGTTGGCCAAGAAGGGCAGCGATGCCCTCGCCTATGGCCGACAATGGTCGGCCGGTGACCTCGCCGGTCAAGGGTCAAAATTCAAAATTCAGCAAACTTAAAGAAATTTAAAATTTATTCAGAAAAACTTAAAGAAATTTAAAATTTGCTTACGTCAATGTCCGTCAAACTTTGTAGGACGGTCGGTGATGACTAGATAACCACTTCAACGATTTTTTCTGCCAAAAATAAATTCAGGAATAAATTACCAAATTGTCAAAAGATTTGAGATTGAATTCACAAATCGTCAAAATGTTTAAAACTAAACTGGCTAAATTGAAAGGTTTATAACTAGTTATCACAAATTCAATATGTTGAGGATTTTTATTATTATTATATAGTTTCACCTTTACTAATCTATTTATGGCAATATTCCCGTCTGCAAGTACATACGCAAAATGGTCCTTCATTTTATCAACCAAGGTTATTGACACGTGAACGCAACACTATGCCTCTGACCACATTATATTAACCGGTACTTGCTGTCACCCATGTTGTATTAAATGCTACGGACAAATTCATGCTGGTCATTGATGACGTGAATTTTTTTTTAATAGCTTGTATTGTTTGTATGCTCTAGACCTAAGTTCGAATCGCGGTTCTTGTACCTAAGTTTACATGTCGCTAGCCCCTAAGATGTCCCCGATATCATATAGTACTGTGCAACGTGTCTACAACCTTGTTTTTTTTTTTTTGGTAAAAAGTAAGAAATGCTTTGACCTAGGAAGTGCCGATTACAGGACAAAATTCCGCCGTGCACTACAAAAGTGTAACTAAAAGCACAAGGGCAACTTATATTGCAAAAGCCAAAAAAAAGAGCTAAGGGCCAAATAGACGGCCGTCACTATACTAACAAGAGGCCGAGAGAGCCAAACAAAAACTTGCGAAACTTATACAAAGACTATATAGAACCGGGTCAAAATGGCAATGGAACCAACAAGAATAGATGTCAACAGCCAAAAAGGCATACATCAACCAAATGTTAGTCAAAAATAGAAGTAGAGATGCCCCGGCTAGCTTGTATCATGCGGTTTATGGGTGTATCTTCAACTTGGGAAAAAGTCTTTGACAAATTTCTGAAGATGAAACTTGAGGGTGGACATGTTGAGCTGCTTGTTTCGAAAGAGAATATGATTTCATTCCGTCCAAACTTGAGGGCGGACAAGTCTACAACCTTGGTTAATGTTCATAACTTGTAAAACATAAGTGATGTTCGTAATTTGTCAATCGATAGTCAAAAGTACGGTTACTTTTACCTTAAAAAGTGATGTTCAAACTTAACCAGAGTTGTAAAATATGTGCCCTACATGGTTCAAATTTACTTCAAAGTGCGAGGTTTAACATAAGTTGGCCGTGGAATCAGTCTAACCTTTCACAAGTTTAATTCAATCTTAATAACATGAAATATATTCGAACTTTAGCTATTATGCATGTCATATTGAAAATGGGTAAAGACATGGGTGGTCACTGAATTTAATTTCTAAACTTTTTTTTTTCCCTGAATATAATCTCGAAGCTTTCGGAATCTGCCAAATGTAATCTAGTTTCGTTAAGTGTATTGCATGTCACATGCATTCTTTTGATATGAAATGCCACATCAGCCTCTATTTGCAAAATTAATGACGTGGTGTCATATCATTTTCATCAATTAACGGATCTGTTTTTTTTTCCCCCTTTTTGTGCATCTCCTCTTTGCCCAAAATAATCGGAGAAAGAGAGATATTGCGTAGAAGCCACGTGAATTCCAACATAGAAAAACTAACGCTGATTTAATAAAAATTACAGTCACATTTGGTAACAGCATTAGAATATCTAAGAGAAGGATTACATGATTGGATCTGGATCGCCTAACTTTTTCTCAGAAGGTCAGACATTTATTATTGGGATCCGGGCAGTCTATTTTTGGACGGACGACTCAGATCTCCAATTTTTAGGAGATAATTTTTAAAATTATATATATATTTGTTAGTAATAATCTGAGTCATCTATTCATAACATAAACGCTCTGAATTTCAAGGGCATGACCTAATTTTCTGAGGAAAGTTTAGGCGATTATTGAGTGGATTTTTTAAAGTTCAAGAAATAGATCGAACCCAAACAAATAAAATAAAATTAAAGACTAGCATTGAACATTGAAGAAAATTCAGGGACATGATCGAAAGCCACTGTTTGTCCAATACTTATTGCAACTAAAGTTGCTGCATTTTAAGGATCTGGATCCGGATCCCCTGCTCTAATAGCAGAGATCCCGATCATATTGACTCTTGGATCTTTCCCGCTTTTATAGCGGAGAAGATTCAAGGGTCTTGAGGAGGAGCGGGATTCCCCGGAGAAAATATTGTGTACAGATTGGGTAAGGTTGACGTGATCCATTTACCACTCCTAGCGTGACACGTGACTATCGGGCCCCACTTGCCAAAATTATTTGTACACAATATTTTCTCCCTCTTTAGTACTCGAGTCACGTTAGGAAGAGATATCGTGCAACCCCGCCTTGCTCGCGTGGAGGGTGCATCTAGGTTACATGTGTCAAATCTTGGGACGTGGCACGGCCAGAGTCGTGGTGCGATGGTCTCCTCCCCTTAAGGAGATGGACCGCTTGAGAAGAGACTAATCGTTTTTTTATTTGACTTCCACGTTTCGTCCCATGTGACTTTGAGGATTGATCTCGCTAATATTCACACAAGTGCTTCTACTTTATCGAGTGATTTTTAATGCGCACCAAAAGATAAAAGCTTACATTGTCGAATTAATTTGAAAAAAAAAACGAAATAATGATTCCTTGTATTATTTAAGAATTTAAAAAAACAAAAAAACAAAAATATTTTTTTAATTAATTATTTCAAAAGATATAACCAATTACTTTTAAAAAACTAAACTATTTAATTTTTGCAAAATAAATATAATTTGAAAATAATTTATTGTGACTTGGCGTAAGTGGCATGGGACTTTACTTTTGAAAATAAAAATGGCAATGATCATATTTTAGGAAATTATCATACATATAAGCTACTAACTACGTCATGGTATTTTCAAGTAGAAATATAGAAACAAATTGCCCATATCTATGTATACACACATCAATATAATTGTCCAAAAAATTCTATACGTATTGTACTTTGGCATTCTAAACCTTTCAATTTTGTCAATTGATTTCTAAATTTTTTTATGTTTTGCCAAGGTAGTCTATGCAATCGTTAATGTAGATCCTAAATGGCACTGTCAGTGCTAGGACGAGCGGTGCTAATGGATAATTTTTTAATTATTAATGTTTCTCAAATTTTCTATATTTTTGTTTTGTTTTGTTTTCTTTTTCCCTTCACAGGTTGCTCAACAACTAGCCATCTCCACAATCTGGTGACCGTTGGAGACGTCAACGCTGGCCATACCACGTAAAGTGACAGGAGTCCATAACATCGATTTTTAATCAAAATTGATCGAATAGACTATATTGGCAAATTGTCAAAAGGTTTATAACTCAATTGGTAAAATTGAAAGGCTTGGGATTGAATTGATAAAAACGCAATAGGTTGATGAGATTTTGGACAATTTCCTTGCATGCATGCATGCATACATATATATGTGCGCGCGCGCGTAATTTGTGCCAACTTCTTTTTGCTTGGTTTTCCTTTTTCAGGAAAAACAAATAACCTTCCATGTTGATTGCCACAGCCAATATACCTCACCTAATTTTCATGACTTTTGGATCTTTTGTGGCACATCATATGTCAGGTACAAATGTACTGTTATGGAACGAATGCTCCGTGTAATTACTTTTCACTTTTCTTTGTAGTGTTGACTAATATGTGTGCACAGAGAAAAATAAAATTCATTCCATATTAAGTTAGGGAAAATGGATAAAGTTTCTCAAATTTTGATATATTATGAGTGAGAAGTATCTTATTATAACATCTCAACATATACTTGCATAGTTTTTCCTATTAAGAGGATCCCAGTGGTATGTTCTAATCAATAAACTAATAAATAAAATCTGCATCTTCCGGTGTCACGATTTTCTCGTATTACCGGTAATCAATGTTCGAAAATTAGCCCATTAAAAGAGCCTTAAGTTTAACCAAAAAATAAAATAAAAAAAGCATGTATATTCTTGCATATGAACATGGCATTTGACCAGAAAGCTTATAACTAAAAATTAACTAGCAACAATTAATGAAGAGAAAGAGTTTAAAAAAAAAAAAAAACTAACTAAAGCCCCAGTGGAACTTGTAAAAGGGACATTTTGACCCTGAGTTTCCAGCTTTAAGTGGCCGGGTCAATTTCACTACTTTGATATATGCGCACAGTCAGAGAGGTAATAGACCAATGTGCAAAACATTGATCTTGGACCATGTATTAAATATGTGGTACGAGGAATTAAGAGAAAGCAAAAGACAAGGACATAACGGTAAACAACGCCAGAATGAAAGGTGCCTTGGTTGAGAGGATATGTAATCCTTCGCCCTCGGGGGTGAAATAATGGTTGCTATCTCTTTCATCAGGATGCGTGAAACCTTAAAACTGGTGTTCATTTCCGAAGTCTGCCAGAAACCTCGCCTCGCCTCGCCTCTTTCATTGGGATGCATGAAACCTCACAACTATTGTCAATTTCTGAAGTCTGCCAGAAACGTCTCTGAGGATGTACCCTCGCTTTCACCAATGTCAATGTTTTGACCCCCCCCTGTTCCTCAGTCGATTTTGACAAAGATTTTAATCTCTGAGAACTCATGTTGGGGTACCGAAGTAGACACCGAACATATAACACTAATCCTAAGGACTGGCGCCAAAATGAACCAGGCGAAGAGAACTATTCTATATCCTATCTATCTCGAAAAGGGCAACTTCCATAATAACATGAGGCCATCTTCAAGAATGAAAGAACTTTTGCAACAATCAAATGCACTGACGTTTCACCACCACATGAAGCACTCCTCTTTGCGGCGACCTTGTGTCTATTTAAGTAATGGAATTGCAATGCATTAAAGCAATCCAAAAGTTCATAGCAGCAGCCAGGACAAACGGAGGACGAAGAAGAGGCGCTACAGGTCAGCCGCTCAAAGGATTAGCCATAAAAAGTTTTGGGCAATGCTCTGTATCGCAGCAAGAGCATGGAGGATAATGGGCTGATGGCTACCAAAAGCTCTTATCAACGTAAATTATCTCACTGAGTTTCTCTTTACTCATTGAGAGCAGGATCCAGTAAGAAGTATGGATCAACTTCGAAACCAAACTTGCTGATTCTTACGTACAAGTAGATCAAATGGCGAGCCTTGGCTCCATCAATCAATTAAGTTATTTCACTTTGAGAAAATTATCGATACTCTCTCTTCTCCCAGCCACCTTCAATAACTCAAAAGTGCTTTTGTAAAGGAAGAACCATATCTTATCTTCGGATGATTACTCCCTCAAAAATCATCTCTTGATCTTTCGCCCTTTTTTGGGTCAACTTTAATTCCTCCTCCCGATCCGCTCAACTCCACTGCTCTTTTCACGAGTGATTCCAAATTAGAATATTGTACGTGTTATTCGACACCTCGCGGACATCCATTCCTCGTTCGATGTCTCAGTTGGTAACTTCTAGTTCGTTTCTCATATGTATCTTTGTCGACTAATTCTGCTTTGATAATTGTCAACTATACACCGTCCTAAAACCACAGATGATTCACAACGAGACTGTTAAACCGTTCTAAACCTTCTGTTGGTGCTAATTCAGTCTTAAATCTTGTGCTTTGGTACCAATTCAAATCTTTTGTATCTTTGTACTAATTCAATTTATCGATTCATGGCTGAATTGACACAAATACAAAAGATTTAAGACTAAATAGGCACCAATAAAATGTTTAGGACTGAATTGATACTATTACAAAAGGCTTAAGACTGATTTGACACTAAAAAATATTTAGAGAAAACAAGGTGATAGCACAATAGCCCTAAACTCACTGTCTTAATTTCTAACGCAGAAGATCCAATTTATGGCAAACGCAGAGTATACTTTTCAAGACAATAATCTTGACTCTGATACCATGATAAGAAAGAAAGATTAAGAGAGAATGGTATTGTTCTCTATTAATAGTGTATAAAACAATGTACATGAGAAGCTTTTATATAGGTTTAGAAGAGGTAAAGAGCTTAGTACTCTTCCCATGTGGGACTAAATAGAAAGAAGAAGTGCAAGAGAAAGCTACAAGACTATAAGGCTATATAAGTATGTCTAACAGTATTGTCCATGTAGACACGAACCCGATTCTTACTTTCTCCTCCACTTTGAGCCCTCCTCTTCACTCGCCATCTATTTCAGTTCTAACTCACTTGTTCAAGGTTCCATTTGCGATATGTGGAGACGGAATGAATCCTTTCGCGAAGGGATTCGGATCAATTGCCCTAGCCAAGATTGCAGGCCATTGTTGACACCTAATTTTTTTTCTTTGATCATTTATTTTGCATAAAAATAGGAATTAATTTTAGTTCCTACAAAAAATAATCATATTATTTTTCATATTTATTTTTAGCATCATATTGCATTGTATTTATATTTAATCGAATCGATAGTGGAAAATGAATTGAAATCGATGAGCGGTGAACCAAAGCTCAAAAAAGCATAATTCAGCTAGCTACGGGGGGCAATTCCAAAAAAAAAAATCATCAAGGTATATTTAATGTTCAATTTGGGAAAAAAAGCATTTTAATTAAAAAACGCCCATTAATTAAGAAAAAAGGCTTTATAGACATAATATTTTCCCCCCGGATCAATTTGCGATTATCCAAAGTTGAGGGACAATTTTGCAAATAATGAAAATAACACCAAACCTTAGCTCACTATTATAAATAGATGACTTAGGGTTCACATCAAAGGAGTCCAATGGAATTGAATATTCGGCAGAAGTTCAGCGTCAAAGTTCTGTAGAATGAGGATATGGAGGAGACGCATTCACAGGCAAAAAATAAAAAAAGTCAGAGAAAGGTTTCGTCCAGAGAGGGAAAAAGAAAGGCTTCGTCCATCGAGCGAACCACCACAGCCACGACTTCTTGGTCTTGTCGTTGTTGCTCGTCGTCATCATCACCGTCGACTACTGGAGAGTCCTGTTTTCGACGCAGTTCAAGCACATCTGCGAAGAAATGCTACTAGTGCCCATCGTGAACAGCCACCATCTCAGCCGATGCAATCCAACTAGCTCAGCCGCTCACGATTACTCACTGCTCAGCCTGTTTTGAGCTGCTGTTCAGCCACATTCGGACTTTATTATTATTATTATTATTATTATTATGTGTGCAGGTGACAGCCCACGAACGAAGAGGCGAGAGGTTTCTTGTGGAAAGAGCCTTGAACCATCCACCAAACACTTCCAGAAGCCTGGATATTGCACGGACACTATCCGACGGGTTCGCTATCATGCGGAGAAGTCTCCGATTACGTGTTACCTTGAGATCTGTGCTCTGACGAGACAGTATCGTCGGGACTGGATTCTTCGTTCAGCGTGGAGCCCGGTACTTTGCTTGGGTGCCGATCAACGCTGCAGACTTGATTAACGCAACGGTCAAAGTCTCCTGGTCTTTCTTTCATGGTTCTTGAACTTTATATATTGCGTAATCTATGCAATATATCCATGGTCAAACTAGGTCCTGTTAAATGTCCAGTTGTTTTGCTTTTGCTCCCAAACCAATTAGTTCAAACTTGCTGCTCTTTATTAATTATTTGCGGTGACTCCCAATTCTCGAATAATGATTCCATCCCATATTACTGCTTCGTTGTCTCGTTTTGCAGGTTCTTTTTCGATGAATTTTCGAAGGTCCGACTAGCGCTCTAGCATCTTCATCACCAACGAGCCATCACCGCGGGTTTCTTCATCCGAACCTGAACGTCACGATGTCCTTCGAGCGTTACCATGTCTGAGAGCCACCATGGAGCACCATGGCCGAAGCCACCCAACCATGCGTGTCTTACCAGCAAGTCCTCATCCGTTAATTGGTAGCTCGACGTTTGAATTTAGCAATCGGATTAGCCAAGATTGGGTAAAAGAAAAGTACACCACCGAGTCCCACCGTGACCCTCCCCTAGGCCGGTCCAATCGTCAAACTTTGATGTCAAGTTTGGTGTTAGTTCAAACTTGGAAAGCAATTTTCGCAAGATAAGGTAGAGTTCCCTATCTCAAAATTTTGAATATTCACTTGCCTATTTTGCATAAATTATGTATTGAATTGCATTGATTCATGTTTTAGGCACAATTTTCTGAATAAAAAATATCTAAATTAAAATTAAAAAAATTTAGTCGATTTGACCCATCACCCCTTAGGTCCAATTTGTTATCCTCAAAAGGCCAATTTTTAATTTGGATTGGGGATATTTTCAAAAAAAAATTGAAAAGGGATGATGGTCGTGATCTTGTCGATTTCTTCCTTATCTTGTCATGAATATTGCTATCTTGATTTGGCCTGAAAACTCCTAAAAGATTTTAGTAAGATATGGTTTCCTAGAAATCTTATCTAATTGAATTTTTTAGGAAGATAAGGTTTCCCAGAAAACCTTATCTCATTAAACTTTGAGCATATAAATCAAGATAATGAAATCTTCATGATATCTATCATATTAGTCAAAAATTTAAAAGGAAATAACAAAAAAATCACATTTCATGCATATTTTATCATTTTGCATGTCTCACATAGATTAGGATAACACATCTTTGGCATATCTCATTTTTATTTTATCTCATGCCTTGCGTATATCCAATGAATTTTATATCTACATATCTTGCATCTCTCGAGTATCATCCATTGCATTACATAATTTCAAAATATCATTGCATATCTTTAAGTTATATCTTGTTTCATGCATCATCCATTTTTTTTCTTCGAAAATCATGCTTAGCATTCCCATGTCCCATAATTATTATGTTTATGTTGCATCGCATTCTGCTATGTCATTTTACATGTCATTAGTATCACATTTAGGGTATTCATGCTAGGTGAGTCTAATTGCTTGGTTGATTTTCTTGTATTAGAAGTCGCATGCCACTTAGTTTAATTATGATTTTTTGCGTGTTATATGTAGCCCTTGCATGATTAGTTTAGTTAATTTCATTTTGTCCCATCGAATTGCCTTGCGTTGTCATTCTTTCTGCATTTTTCAATCAATTAGCTAAACTTTGCATATAGGGAAATATGACCTTAACTGTGAGTGACTTGCATTGCATCCCTTTATTTGGTCATCTATTCATGTCATTGCATTCGTGTTTGTTCATTCATGCATTGCATATAAAAAATGAAAATCGAAAAAAAAACATCTCATTTGAACTTTAAGACAGATTCAATCCGAGTCATCAATTTAAGACATTCATATGTAATTAAGGTACCGAAAGGGCATTAGCTTTAATTAGTTAATGTAATTAAGTCCCCGAATCCATAATCTCTAGTTCGTAGAAGTAAAATGATTCTCCCGCTATTTTACTTAGGTTTCTAATCAACCTACCAAAAAGAAAAAATAATGGCGACTTCAAACTCTAAACCATCTCTAATTAAATTAAAGTTGCGATTTGGTAGGGCTTGAGAGAGTCCGTATTAGGTTAGCCGTTAAAATTAACCTAATAATACATTAGCCTAAAATTCATTAATTTTTTTAGGTCGCGACAGGCGTCCCCTACCCCAGGGCATAGGATCCTGCTCCTTCTCGGAGCGCATTTTGCCTTGCGACAAGAAAAGGGACGAAACTGCATCTAGGGCAATAGCTTCTTGAGATGTTGGCAAATCCTTTTTGCAGTCCTTGCCTAATGGCTAGTAGCCTCCTGCCAGCCCTAAGAAAAAGAAAAGGATAGGAAAAAAATTCTTTGAAAATTTTAAAACTAAATAAAAGAATTGTCAATGGATTAGATTATTATTAAAAATTATCCAAGTCAGCAATTTACAACCATAATTGGCTACATAGACTGAATTGACACTAATGTAAAGTATTTAGAACTCAATTGCCCCAAAAAAATTTTATGACTGAATTGACACAATTATAATAAATTTAATTTTTTTTTATAATTTTTTCTATTTTTTAGTGTCTAAAAAGGGGTACGAAAATGCCTCATGAGCATATGCTCTATATTATCTTTTGGTTACCAAATACCACATGGGAGGAGTATCCACAAAATTTGGAGCAGAATAAGAAACCTCATCTTATCATAAAAGAAAGGGAACTGCTACCCTAACAGTATGACATTACAGTTATTATTTCTGACCTCATAATTTTTCAATTAATGAGTGATTTATGTAAAATTCGTAGTGATGTTGTGAATCTATGATTTTAAAAATAACTAACACTATTATTAGACTATCAGAAAAGCATTTTTCTAAAAGAAACTTGCTCAAGCCGAGAGACCGCTTCGCTTATGGATTGACCTAAGACTCCTATAAAAAAAAATGATTTAAGTGCTGTGGCATAGGCATGTCAAAGTCAAAATTGTATAGCTGCTTGTCAGGTAAGAACATGCAACGAATGAAGGGTAAGGATGTATATAGACCTGCTATGCCCCCAAATCGATCTTTAAAATATAGGTAACATGCTTGAAAGTCCGTCATCCGAATCTGTCCATAAGCGAAATTAGAACCAAGAACCACAAGGGTCAAAAGGAGGACGTAGCATGCTAATGAAGTGGGAAAATTGCCCAAAAAAGTCCTAAATTACTTATGATTTTGCCAATTCAATTATAGACCTTTCAATTTTGTCTTAAATATTTTCTCATTTTGCAAATTGAGTCTATCTGACTGGTCTGGGCCAAAAATCACTAACATGGAAACGCTAACGTAGATAATTTTAATAATACCTTAATTTTTCTAGAATTTTGCTTATTTTTTCCTTTGCTTTTAAAAATTAGATTAAAAACCATTAAAAAAAGAAAAGTTAAAATTCTATTTTAAAAAAACAAAACTAAAAAAAAAAAGTATAGCAGGCAAGCCAGCTAGAGATCTACCGCCGCTGTCGTCGCCTTCCATCACCATAGGGGAAATGGAGGTTGTCGGCCCTAGGCAAGAGTGATCGGCCTTCCCCAGGCCAGGGCGAAGGCTCACCAACCCCTAGCAAGGGACGACAACACTTGCCAAGCCCAAGATAGGGCGCTTGGGTTTGGATAATTCCTGCCCTCCCCTAGCGCCAGGTCTAGTGAGGTCTCACCAGCAACCCTCGCTAGGCCTGGGCGAGTGCCTGCGTCGCCTAGATCTAGGCAACCTCCGTCAGCCCCTTCAATAATGGGGGTCGCGGCAATGGCACTCCAATCGGTGAGCTTGCCGTTTTTTTTTCCTTTCAGTTTTGTTCTTTTTAAATAAAATTTTAGCTTTTCTTTTTTTAGTTTTTTAATCTAATTTAAAAAATAAAGAAGAAAATAATAAATAAATAATTCAAAAAAATATTAAAAATTATTCACATCGGCGTTGGTCGTGTCATGTAAGACGACCGGCATCCATATCAAGGATTTCATGCCGAAATTGACCGGATGTACTCAATTGACAAAATTAAATTGTTATGACTGAATTGACAAAATTGCAATAGGTTTAGAAATTTTTGGACAATTTTCCTTATCGAAATGCTTGTCTAAGATATTATTAATACAAGGAGTATAAAATTTTTGTATGTGTTTTTATTATCAAAATAAAGCAACCTTAAAAAAGATGCCAAAAAATAGAAAACGTAACTCATTAACAAAATTATTCTCACATCGAAATGGGTCTCCAATTTTTGTGAGCACGCATGTTTTTCTTTTTTTGTTTTTTTGTCATAAAGCACTCATGTTGAAAAGGAGTTTGGAAAAATGATTGCTTCTTTTTATATTGTGGAATTATTTTCTTCAATTTTAGCCACGGTTGTGTTCATCGAGAGTCTTTTTCATTGACTACATGAAAATTTGAAAAAACAAAATCATGTCATGAAAATCAGTTTCACTAAAAACAAAAACACCTTCAATTCATGACAACAACAATCGATGATCAAATGCTTACAAAGAAAAGAAAGTGAGGTGACCCGACAAGTTGTGGGTCAATCTTGATTGCTGCTGCTACTCTGTGCTAGATTTTGTCAAATCAGAGTGCCCTTTATTCATTCATCTTCCGGCTACTCTTCAGCTCCACATGAAGCGAAGGTTACTCATCACACATCACCTCAGTTTCAACCTTGGCTCCTTGATCTTCAGAAGTGATATCAGAAGGAGACGAAGACATGACATTGTTATTCCATTGAATACGTCATGCTCATTATCTTCATCCACCGTTTCTATTGCCCACCGTGAACCCCGAAAGAGGATGGATTGGTGGTTCCAAGGTCGATGTAATATGTGTGCATTTGGCAATTGATTACCTTGGACAAATCATTTTAATTTATCAGACACGGTACATCAATACTTTGTGCAGAACATATCTCCTCCATGCAAACACGAATCATGTTCCATGCTTTCTCCTCCATTTTGTACAGAACCTGTCTTTAACTTGTTCGGCCATAGCCCCGGCAATCTGCATATACGATATATAGAAATATAAATGGGGGACCTTGGCCGCAATTTGTTCAATACGAGCAAAGCTCAAAACGTCTAAAACGTACAATTCTGAAGTAGAACACCAGGAAAGAAACATGCTCAAGCCGAGAGACCGCTCCGTTTACGGACTGATCCAAGTGTGGTGGCAAAGGCGCGGTCAAACACAAAAACTGTACAGCTGCTGATCAACTAAGAATAAGCAACGAATGAAGGGTAAGGATGGATATGGACCTGCTATGCTAGCACCGAAATCAATCTTTATAAGTTTGTAACATATGCTTGAAAGGCCATCATCCGAGTCATTCCATGAGCAAAGTTAGAACCAAGAGCTACAAGGGTAAAAAAGAAGACGCCGCAAGCTAATCAATTCGGTGACTTCGCTCTCGACAGAAATTAGACTTGTATGGCAAAGGCCAACCATTCAAAGCATCACTAAAAATGTGCCTATGTTACCAAGGATGGAAAGGAGTCGACGCCGTAAAAATGGCAGACCGAAGTAAAAAGGAAGTGCAGTACCTAGGGTATCCAAGGCAAAACCTGCCAGATGAAAGGCAGGAGCATTAAACCTCAAGAGGGCCTGTTGGCAAATTTGACTTTTTAGTGGTCCTCCTATGACTTGACATTCATTAAGACAAACTCCTCCAGAAGATGCTCAAACGTTACTTGATGCCCGGTCAGCCACTTCCTACAACACTGCTGGCAATGCTTCTAAGTGGTCCTTTTTCCCCCCCTAGTGGTAGACACACCTTTCCGACACAGAATGCAGCAAGACGGACATTCATTCGACAATCCAGCCTTCTGAAGTTAATAAACACATCGACAATCCATGCCGGGAGGTCCCCGCATCCACTACGAAACATACCGGATGGAATTGTAGTTGCTCGGCTTTGGTACTGCAGACCCATCGAGTATTGCTAATATTGCTAATATTTTAATCCAAACTCAGACACCTAGTTACATGTTGAAAATCGATTTCCAACTTTTTAGGCAGGAAACCATTTTCCCGAATTGAAGTTATAGTAGAAAAATATTATTCGTTGATTTATTTTTCTAAGCTATTTAAACGACAAAAATGAGAAAAATATTATTTTTTTTGCGAAATAAGTAAAGCTGTAGCGTCATCGCATCGCGAACATGCTCTCCTCCTCTGCTTTTTATTTTATGGCTTTTGCATTTGCTCGCGCATGGAAAAACAATAATAAGAGCACATATATGGACTGAACAACTGTCATTATGACAAATTCCTTTGTTGATATGTACATTAAATAAATAGATATGACAAATATATTACAAAGATCATACTTGACATTTCAATGCCATGTCTCATCTCTCTTTGGCCTCTTCCAGAACCAAATGGTCGGATACTTGGGGAAGACAGAGAGAGGGGGGGCACTCTTATAAAAAAAATTCAAAAAAATAATAAAAAATAGAAAATGATTAAAAAGTGAAAAAAAAAATCGTAGAAAATTTTCAAAAAATCATTAAAAAAATCTCACAAAATTCATAAAGACCTATGTATTCTATTTTTGATGATTTTGCCTGTGACTATTTTACCCTTATGAAATTTATTTTTGATGATTTTGCCTCCTAATTCCTACGCAAAATCTCCCAGGGCCCGTGAGAGAGATTGTTGGGGGAGGGCTGCTACAAGTGCCAAAGAAAGGCTGAAGAAGATAGTTTTTCTTTTTGTTTTGCGGGGGGGGGGGGGGGGGGAGGGGGCTTGGGGTTGGGGCTGTTCTTTGGAAAAGCAATGACCCCCCACAAGATGGACGACATCGTTTTGTGGACTGTTGATCTTAAAACGGACGTTCACAATGGAAGAGCAGCACCATTATCTTTGGTTTTGGATGAAGCACGTTATCTGGGAGCAGCCGAATGACATAAAGATTGATTCTCATTTTTCATACATGTTTTGGTCCTAATATCTCACTTTGGAAATTCACGAGTCTCTCATCATTTTGTAATATATTCATGTTTTCTCGTGCCAATTTTTTAAAACTCATTTAGTGAATCCAGGGACAATCGTTCTCCCCATTATTTGGCCCCTAGCATTAGAATAAAAAGTTCATTCAAAACGGACGAAGGAAGGGAGCCAACAATTGAAATTACCAAAAAGATATTAAATCCACTGTCACTGCTTCGCAAAATTTGCAAAGAAAATGAGTACCTATCTTGATCTTCTTGAATATGAAATTCTTGATATTCTTGATCTCGATTCACACACACGCTCCATCAGACTAGAAATTGTCTTGCGGAGCCTAGTCCTCTCCGTTTGGCACCACTTCTCCAAACATTCAACTCCTTCTTTTAGAGAAGCATTCCTTTTCTCATGCGGTTCCACAATTCTTCGCACGCACACCTCCTGCTTGGATTGTACTCATTCTTCTCCAGCAGGGCGGTCACAACAGCTTTGCAAACTTCCTCCCCCCATGTCATCCCTCAGCCCTTTCAGTTTTTCATCTGCATCGTCTATTACTTCCTAAAACAAAAATTAATCTCAATCAACACATTTAGCTTCTGAAAAAAAAAAAAAAAAAAACAGCAGACGTGAAGCAACAATCCCGAAAAGAAAAATGAACTGTCAGAAAGTGCATAAAATTCAAATTCAAATGGAACAAATCGAGGCGTATATGCACTGGAGGCAGGGAAAGAGGATAAGGACTCACACCCCAGATTGGCATACCCATCACATTATCTTTACCATGTACTCATTAATTCATTGATTCAGGATACTATCTATACCTAAATTCATTGAATGCAATCTCATCTGAAAGTAGTCCATATTGATGAAATGCCTAGAGCAACCTAGAAATTCCAGCTGCGAGGCGTTCAAACACCAGTACAATAATATGCTAACAAATATTAAATGCGTCACCTTATGCTTCCCTGGAACCTCCTCGACAACCTTGAAAGGATCCCACGAGGTGTTGGTTAAAAGCTCCTACCACTCAGAACACATCACACATGCTCTTTCTTCGGCTGACTCAACTTCTTTCCGTTTCAAAGCCTTCAGGATTGGCTGGGGATCGAGCTCCCCCATCCTCTTGACACAAATGTTACAGCGGCTTGATGTTTCTTTATCTTTAAATGCCTACATGATAGAGTTGAGTGATTCAAGTACCAAAAAGATTCTGAAACTTTAAAGGAGAAGGGAGGAAGTTACCGAGATCAATTGTCTCCGAGCTTCTTGCACCTCATCCTTGCTCTGGCGCTCCATGAAGATGAGAGTGCGATTCAGCTCATATGCATGCTCCGGCTCCAACTTCTCTTCAGTGTGCTCCAACTTCTTCGACTTTTCTTCCACTTCTTTGGAATCCCGCCTCAGCCGTCGGATCTCTTTCTGTTTCTGAACAACGTCATGTACCACCCACCCTTCTGGATGGATCTCCTCTTGCCCCGAAATTTCCATTTGAAGCCAAGTCTTTTCTGGATGGATCCCCTCTTACCACCAACCCATCCTTCTGGATGGCTTCTTTGACTTTGTGTGCTATGACCTCAACCGCTTCCCAATGCTCGTCCTATGTAATCAATGACATGTTTTTATCATACGTCTTGTCTTGCAGCGAGTGCAGTAGGAAAAACTTTTCAGTGTGTATCAACTCATTTTCTGCGTCAGATCTTCACTGCAGTTGACAAGACGAAAGTCACGAAATGCCCTATTCTTGACCATAGTCAACGCAGAAAAACCTTAACCCTATAGCATTACCGATGGACTGTGTCTCGGTAGGGACCAACGACCGTCTCTTGGCTCCGTCCATGGCCAAATCCAAGGGAGGATTGGTGATTCTCTCCTCTGTGCCCTTTTTAATTTTTATGTTTTTTCATCTTAAAAATATTTTTTAATTTCATATCTAAGTTAACTAAAAATTATGTTATAATTATATTTTAATGAAAATACCCTTGATTAGTTAGCAAAATTAGCCAACTGGCGAGCCAGCCAAGCCAAATCCTTATTTGAAATAATTCATCACTTTAGGATCTTATTTAAAAAAAATCATTCAAATGTTTATTTAAAATATTATTTATTATATATTTTTATTTGAAAAAATCATGACACTTTGCGCTCTCATTTGGGGGTTTTTTCTAAGGCAGATACATTTATAATAATGTGTGGCCTCGCCTATGCAAGAAAAATGGGAAAAAAAAATCAAATCAAATAGTCTCTTGAGGCTTGACGCGGGTTGCTTCCCGCTGCAATCTAAGTAAGAAAGGGACGAGCATAGCTCACAGGTTGTAGGCACGATATCTCCGAGTTTGGTCCCTTTTGACTTGGAATGGCCCAAGGAAACCTATTCCTATGGGGATACATGATTCAAAAATCTCTTAACAAATATAACATTACAATCAAGTTTAGGGACTTCCACTTTGAACTATTAAGGACCTTAATGGACTTAACATCCCTCGATCTCGTGGCTTTGGTGCTTTCACACATCTAGTGAGCTCCGAATGTCTTCATCTTAAAAAATTTCAAACCAGACCCAAGGAGCATAATGGGATCGATCCTTGCAATGGGGAGGAATTAAGATGGCACTTGACAATCTCACCAATATCAAATCTTTCGTAAGTCGCTTAAGCGTCTTTTAGGTTAACCGCCATCACATGAATTTTAAACGCGTCGAGTATGTCCCATCTAGAGATGCTAGATGAGAAAGACAAAAGAATGTTTTAACCTATATCTACGACAATAATTTCGACTATGTTACATGGTTTTTTTCAACCTACCAAAACACTTTCTTAGGCCTTATAGCTGGATGTGTAGAAGATATTGGAAATTAACTTGGATCAAGAAAAAGAAAGAAAGAATACTATGATCTAGTCCAATTTTTAATAATAGGGTTAATAATACGAAAAATCCTAAAGATAAATTTATCTCAAATTATTTTTTTGATCACCAAAAATCCCAAACTGGTACGCTTGTGATAAATTTACTCTAAATTATTTTTTTATCACCAAAAATCCTAAACTGATAAAGTGCGATAAATTTATCTCAAATTAATTTTTTAGCATAAAAAAATCTCAAATTGATACACATATAACAAATTTACCATCTCTTAATTTTCATTAAATTGAGCTAATATCATGAAAAATTTCAAATTGATATACCTGTAGCAAATTTAGGTAGCGAGTACGCTCGAAAATTGTCACATGTCATTCAACTCAGCAATTTAACGGTAAAATTTAACGAAAATCAATGGAGTATAAATTCATCACATTTGTATCAGTTTGAGATAAATTTATCACAGGTATACTAATTTGAGATTTTTCATGATAACAAAATAATTTGAGGTAAACTTGTCAGGATATTTTTTATGAAACCATTAATAATATTTACTTAAGAAATAATTAAGCACATCAAGAAAGACATCAAACGACGTATGCATCCACAGAAATTAAATGCGATCAAGAAAAAGAACACATGTAGAAGCAACGTTCCATTTATGTTTTGGAACGCAGAAAAAACAAATACATAATCACATGGATAGAGCTCATGGTACATGACGCAAGAAACGAGACCTTTGCATGGGGATGGCAGTATCGACACAAAACAAGCAACCCATCGGCATGTCCTGCAGGCAGGCACAAGAATGTCTACCCAAGGGAGAAAAGGAGAATTAGAGAGAGAAACCTTTCTCCTGCTGGCACAAGCAGATTCAAGTTTCAGAGAAAGAAAAAAAGAGATGTTATTACGCATCCATCCTTTTGGATATATGAACGTGAAAATATCTCCATGTCCAAAAGTGCCCAAGAGTGGAAAAGAACCTGAGCTACTGACCTATATCCATCTTCTTTCCTTCCTCCTTAGTAGAGGTTGTAGCATTAGTCTTCTTACATGGTTTAGCTTTTGCCCTTGCACCGATGCGGTGAAGTTCACGAAGAAAGAAATCTTTAAAAAGCACGAGATTTGAGACTTTTTTTACTCATAATAGCAAACATGGTGGGTGGTACAACCCCCTTCTTTGTGCTTGGAGTCTAACTGGATTGATGCAAACAGAAACATTGATGCTTTTTTTAGACTTGATCTCCGTGATTTTCACCGGGTGATCCCTATTGAAGTGCCACGCTTGGATGAATCCATTGTCACAAAGGGGAAAGAGCGTGCATCCGTCGAAGATGACACCTCTATAAGAACCATCATTACCAGGTAGCTCCCCCCACACGCCGACTCCGCCAAAGTCTTTGAACCTGCAAAACGCAAACTTCGACTCAATGCCAAAGGTCACGACTGCCCAGCAACTCCTGTCGTTAGCATCGTCATTAGGGTTTGCTGATAACACGGCCTTGGAAAAGATATAGTTGCGCAGCGGTAGGAAAGGAAATAGGGTCATTCTACGGCAACAACTCAGATGGATCGTGTCGTAAGAGGCGGTCGAACTGCAGCTATTGTTGTTGTGACTCCGAAGCACTACCTCCACACAAGGGAACGTCTCGATGAGAGGGAGGCGGAGGACCCGGCCGCCGCCGCGAAGTGGGTCGAGGAGATAAGGCTCCGTGTCCTTGTCCAAGAGCACGAGCCAACTGTACGAAGAACCGATGCAACGGCCGTCAGAAAAGGTCGCCGGGAAGTTGCGGAGGGTGAGGGTGGTCCGTCCTTGAGATTGAAGAAGCGACAGCCATGGCCATCGTCGCCTTTGTCCAACGGATACATCAGCAATGGAGATTGAGGAAGAAGAGGGCTAGGAGAGAGAGAATCGCAAGCGTCGATGGCCATCATCGATGGAGCACAATGACGATCAGATTGCAGAGACATTAATTGTAACTTTGTAACGATAGAAGAGACACTGCTGACCTGCTTCTTTTTGTAGAGTTGGGATAATAACGTTGGCTAGTTTATTAGAAAACTTGATCTTCAAGAGTTGGGATAAAAACGACGGCATTTGCTTGGAAGCTTCTCTAAGAGCTAGGGACATCCTACAACCCAATCCAAGTAAAATTGGTCCTTGAACGACCCTTGAAGGTCACGGTTTAGCCGGGGATTACCAAGGGTAAAATCTATACTTAGAGAATTCACAAGCAATCGGCATTAAAATCCCTTCTAAACTCTAATCAAACCCATATACATCTTGCTAATACATAATACTATGTCTTAAGGTGACTCACCGAAGATTTTCAAGCCAAGCGAAGCCTCAATGATCCACAAAGTGTCTCAGTTCAACATGCCCAGCAACGACTAGATTTGCTCTTCGAAAATCATGGAGATTCAACCATCCAAACTCGTCAATAATCCATCCTCCAACTTACAATCACAATTACATAAGTCTTAACAAGGCTTAAGAGGTGGTCTTACCAAGATTAAAGCCAAAATAGTCTCGGAATTTCAACTTGAATCCCCTCAGGTCGGAATCTGACCGATTAGCGACCTTTGCTCACTCAAACGGGTTTATAGAACAAACGGCTGGGCCAAATTGAGTTAACCACATGTCCCAAGAAAGCTAAGACGATAAGCTTTCTATTGGCAGTAGAATCATCTTAATCCGATATAGGATGAAGAAGTTATGGTCGAAAAAGTAAGGATGGTCGGATCTGGACGCGAACTGGGTGAGAGAGAAAAAGAGAAAAGAAAAAGAAAAGATAGAGTGAAGGAGAGGGTCTTCAGCCGAAGTAAAAGCATGTGTGACGTGTTCTGAGTGGCAGAAGCTTTTAACCAACCCGATGTGGCATCCTTTCAAGGTTATCGAGGAGGCTCCGGGGAAGCATAAGGTAAGGCACTTAATATTTGTTAGCATATTATTGTACTAGTGTTTGAACGCTCTGCAGCTAGAATTTCTAGGTTGCTCTAGGCATTTCATCAATATAGACAACTTTCAGATGAGATTGCATTCAATGAATTTAGGTATAGATAGTATCCTGAATCGATGAATTAATGAGTACATGGTAATGGTAATGTGATTGGTATGCCAATCTGGCATGTGAATTCTTATCCTATTGCCTTGCCTCCACTCCCTATACGCCTCGATTTGTTCCATTTGAATTTTAGGCACTTTCTGACAGTTCATTTTTCTTTTCGGGATTGTTGCTTCATGTCTGCTTTTTTTTTTTTTTTTTTTTTCAGAAGCTAAATGTGTTGATTGAGATTAAGTTTTGATTCAGGAAGTAATAGACTATGCAGATGAAAAACTGAAAGGGCTGAGGAATGACATGGGGGGAGGAAGTTTGCAAAGCTGTTGTGACCGCCCTGCTGAAGATGAACTAGTACAATCCAAGCGAAAGGTATGCGTGCGAATAATTGTGGAACCGCAGGGAGAAAAGAAAGGCTTCTCTTAAAGAGGGGATTGAATGTTTGGAGAAGTGGCGCCAAATGGAGAGGACTAGGCTCCGCAAGACAATTTCTAGTCTGATGGAGCGCGTTTGTGAATCGGGATCAAGAAGATCAATAGTTTCAAATTCAGGAAGATCAAGATAGGTACTCATTTTCTTTGCAAATTTTGGGAAGTAGTGACATTGGATTTAATATCTTTTTGGTAATTTCAATTGTTGGCTCCCTCCCTTCGTCTATTTTGAATGAAATTTTTATTCTAATGATAGGGGCCAAATAATGGGGAGAACGATTGTCCCTGGATTCACTAAATGAGTTTAAAAAAAAAAAATTGGCATGAGAAAACATGAATATATTACAAAATGATGAGAGACTCGCAACTTTCCAAAGTGAGATATTAGGACCAAAACATGTATGAAATATGAGAATCAATCTTTCAGTCAATCGACTGCTCCCAGATAACGTTGCTTCATCCAAAACCAAAGATAACGGTGCTTCTTTTCCATTGTGAACGTCCGCTTTAAGATCAATAGTCCACAAAATGATGCCGTGCATCTTTTGGGGGGTCATTGCTTTTCCAAAGAACAGCCCCAGCCCTAGCCCCAGCCCCAGTCCCCCCAAACAAAACGAAAAACGATCTTCTTCAGCCTTTCTCTAGCACTTATAGCAGCCCCTCCCCCAACAATCTCTCTCACGGGCCCTGAGAGATTTTGCGTAAGAACTAGGGGGCAAAATCATAAATAAATAAAAAATCCATTAGGGAAAAATAGTCATAGGCAAAATCATCAAAAATAGGATACATAGGTCTTCATGAATTTTGTGGGATTCTTTTTTATGATTTTTCTTGAGAAAAATGCCTAGGATTTGAGAAAAGGGGAAAAATATAAGGAAATAGATAGTTTTAAAGGATATCAAATATTGAAACATAGCTAAAATGATGTTACTAAAGTTATTCGAGATTTCGAGACATATAAGGAAATCATTTGCCGAAGAACGAAGAACTATATCCAATCATTCTAAAAGTTACATAGTTGATCTTCAAGAGTAACGATAGAAGAGGCACTGCCGACCTGCTTCTTTTTGTAGAGTTGGGATAAGAACGTTGGCTAGTTTATTAGAAAACTTGATCTTCAAGAGTTGGGATAAAAATGACGGCATTTGCTTGGAAGCTTCTCTAAGAGCTAGGGACATCCTTCAACTCAATCCAAGTAAAATTGGTCCTTGAACGGCCCTTGAAGGTCACGGTTTAGCCGGGAATTACAAAGGGTAAAATCTGTCCCTAGAGAATTCACAAGCAATCGACCATTAAAAGCCCTTCTAAACTCTAATCAAACCAATATACATCTTGTTAATACATAATAATATGTCCTAAGGTGAATCACCGAAGATTTCCAAGCCAAGCGAAGCCTCAATGATCCACAAAGTGTCTCAATTCAACACTGCCCAGCAACGACCAGATTTGCTCTTCGAAAATCATGGAAATTCAACCATCCAAACTCATCAATAATCCATCCTCCAACTTATAATCACAATTATATAAGTCTTAACAAGGCTTGAGAGGTGGTCTTACCAAGATTAAAGCCAAAATAATCTCGGAATTTCAACTTGAAGCCCCTCGGGTCGGAATCTGACCGATTAGCAACCTTTGCTCACTCAAACGGGTTCATAGAACAAACGGCTGAGCCAAATTGAGTTAACCACATGTCCCAAGAAAGCTAAGATGATAAGCTTTCTATTGGCAGTAGAATCATCTTAATCCGATGCAGGATGAAGAAGTTATGGTCGAGAAAGTAAGGATGGTCGAATCTGGACGCGAACTGGGCGAGAGAGAAAAAGAGAAAATAAGAAGAAAAAGAAAAGAGAAGTTGAGTCAGCCGAAGAAAGAGCATGTGTGATGTGTTCTGAGTGGTAGGAGCTTTTAACCAACACCTCGTGGGATCCTTTCAAGGTTGTCGAGGAGGTTCCCGGGAAGCATAAGGTGACGCATTTAATATTTGTTAGCATATTATTGTACTGGTGTTTGAACGCCTCGCAGCTGGAATTTCTAGGTTGCTCTAGGCATTTCATCAATATGGACTACTTTCAGATGAGATTGCATTCAATGAATTTAGTTATAGATAGTATCCTGAATCAATGAATTAATGAGTACATGGTAAAGATAATGTGATTGGTATGCCAATCTGGTGTGTGAATCCTTATCCTCTTTCCTTGCCTCCACTCCATATACGCCTCGATTTGTTCCATTTGAATTTGAATTTTATGCACTTTCTGACAGTTCATTTTTCTTTTCGGGATTGTTGCTTCACGTCTGCTGTTTTTTTTTTTTTTTTTTTTTCAGAAGCTAAATGTGTTGATTGAGATTAATTTTTGTTTTAGGAAGTAATAGACGACGCAGATGAAAAACTGAAAGGGCTGAGGGATGACATGGGGGGAGGAAGTTTGCAAAGCTGTTGTGACCGCCCTGCTGGAGAAGAATGAGTACAATCCAAGCAGGAGGTGTGCGTGCGAAGAATTGTGGAACCGCATGAGAAAAGGAATGCTTCTCTAAAAGAGGGAGTTGAATGTTTGGAGAAGTGGTGCCAAACGGAGAGGACTAGGCTCCGCAAGACAATTTCTAGTCTGATGGAGCGTGTGTGTGAATCGAGATCAAGAATATCAAGAATTT
This sequence comes from Rhodomyrtus tomentosa, assembly GCA_028455895.1. NCBI lineage: Eukaryota > Viridiplantae > Streptophyta > Magnoliopsida > Myrtales > Myrtaceae > Rhodomyrtus > Rhodomyrtus tomentosa. The sequence continues at coordinate 34,668,858 of JAPCWY010000009.1, read as the reverse complement.
CATATTCAAGAAGATCAAGATAGGTACTCATTTTCTTTGCAAATTTTGCGAAGCAGTGACAGTGGATTTAATATCTTTTTGGTAATTTCAATTGTTGGCTCCCTTCCTTCGTCCGTTTTGAATGAACTTTTTATTCTAATGGTAGGGGCCAAATAATGGGGAGAACGATTGTCCCTGGATTCACTAAATGAGTTTTAAAAAATTGGCACGAGAAAACATGAATATATTACAAAATGATGAGAGACTCGTGAATTTCCAAAGTGAGATATTAGGACCAAAACATGTATGAAAAATGAGAATCAATCTTTATGTCATTCGGCTGCTCCCAGATAACGTGCTTCATCCAAAACCAAAGATAATGGTGCTGCTCTTCCATTGTGAACGTCCGTTTTAAGATCAACAGTCCACAAAACGATGTCGTCCATCTTGTGGGGGGTCATTGCTTTTCCAAAAAACAGCCCCAACCCCAAGCCCCCTCCCCTCCCCCCCAAAACAAAAAGAAAAACTATCTTCTTCAGCCTTTCTTTGGCACTTGTAGCAGCCCTCCCCCAACAATCTCTCTCACGGGCCCTGGGAGATTTTGCGTAGGAATTAGGAGGCAAAATCATCAAAAATAAATTTCATAAGGGTAAAATAGTCACAGGCAAAATCATCAAAAATAGAATACATAGGTCTTTATGAATTTTGTGAGATTTTTTTAATGATTTTTTGAAAATTTTCTATGATTTTTTTTCTCACTTTTTAATCATTTTCTATTTTTTATTATTTTTTCGAATTTTTTTATAAGAGTGCCCCCCCCCCCTCTCTCTGTCTTCCCCAAGTATCCGACCATTTGGTTCTGCAAGAGGCCAAAGAGAGATGAGACATGGCATTGAAATGTCAAGTATGATCTTTGTAATATATTTGTCATATCTATTTATTTAATGTACATATCAACAAAGGAAATTGTCATAATGACAGCTGTTCAGTCAATATATCGTGCTCTTATTATTGCTTTACCATGCGCGAGCAAATGCAAAAGCCATAAATTAAAAATCAGAGGAGGAGAGCATGCTCGCGATGCGATGACGCCCCAGCTTTATTTATTTCGCAAAAAAAAATTCTCATTTTTGTCGTTTAAATACCTTAGAAAAATAAATCAACGAATAATATTTTTCTACTATAACTTCAATTCGGGAAAATGGTTTCCTGCCTAAAAAGTTGGAAATCGATTTTCAACATGTAACTAGGTGTCGGAGTTTGGATTAAAATATTAGCAATATTAGCAATACTCGATGGGTCGGCAGTACCAAAGCCGAGCAACTACAATTCCATCCGGTATGTTTCGTAGTGGATGCGGGGACCTCCCGGCATGGATTGTCGATGTGTTTATTGACTTCAGAAGGCTGGATTGTCGAATGAATGTCCGTCTTGCTGCATTCTGTGTCGGAAAGCTGTGTCTACCACTAGGGGGGGAAAAAGGACCACTTAGAAGCATTGCCAGCAGTGTTGTAGGAAGTGGCTGACCGGGCATCAAGTAACGTTTGAGCATCTTCTGGAGGAGTTTGTCTTAATGAATGTCAAGTCATAGGAGGACCACTAAAAAGTCAAATTTGCCAACAGGCCCTCTTGAGGTTTAATGCTCCTGCCTTTCATCTGGCAGGTTTTGCCTTGGATACCCTAGGTACTGCACTTCCTTTTTACTTCGGTCTGCCATTTTTACGGCGTCGACTCCTTTCCATCCTTGGTAACATAGGCACATTTTTAGTGATGCTTTGAATGGTTGGCCTTTGCCATACAAGTCTAATTTCTGTCGAGAGCGAAGTCACCGAATTGATTAACTTGCGGCGTCTTCTTTTTTACCCTTGTAGCTCTTGGTTCTAACTTTGCTCATGGAATGACTCGGATGATGGCCTTTCAAGCATATGTTACAAACTTATAAAGATTGATTTCGGTGCTAGCATAGCAGGTCCATATCCATCCTTACCCTTCATTCGTTGCTTATTCTTAGTTGATCAGCAGCTGTACAGTTTGTGTGTTTGACCGCGCCTTTGCCACCACACTTGGATCAGTCCGTAAACGGAGCGGTCTCTCGGCTTGAGCATGTTTCTTTCCTGGTGTTCTACTTCAGAATTGTACGTTTTAGACGTTTTGAGCTTTGCTCGTATTGAACAAATTGCGGCCAAGGTCCCCCATTTATATTTCTATATATCATATATGCAGATTGCCGGGGCTATGGCCGAACAAGTTAAAGACAGGTTCTGTACAAAATGGAGGAGAAAGCATGGAACATGATTCGTGTTTACATGGAGGAGATATGTTCTGCACAAAGTATTGATGTACCGTGTCTGATAAATTAAAATGATTTGTCCAAGGTAATCAATTGCCAAATGCACACATATTACATCGACCTTGGAACCACCAATCCATCCTCTTTCGGGGTTCACGGTGGGCAATAGAAACGGTGGATGAAGATAATGAGCATGACGTATTCAATGGAATAACAATGTCATGTCTTCGTCTCCTTCTGATATCACTTCTGAAGATCAAGGAGCCAAGGTTGAAACTGAGGTGATGTGTGATGAGTAACCTTCGCTTCATGTGGAGCTGAAGAGTAGCCGGAAGATGAATGAATAAAGGGCACTCTGATTTGACAAAACCTAGCACAGAGTAGCAGCAGCAATCAAGATTGACCCACAACTTGTCGGGTCACCTCACTTTCTTTTCTTTGTAAGCATTTGATCATCGATTGTTGTTGTCATGAATTGAAGGTGTTTTTGTTTTTAGTGAAACTGATTTTCATGACATGATTTTGTTTTTTCAAATTTTCATCTAGTCAATGAAAAACACTGTCGATGAACACAACCGTGGCTAAAATTGAAGAAAATAATTCCACAATATAAAAAGAAGCAATCATTTTTCCAAACTCCTTTTCAACATGAGTGCTTTATGACAAAAAAACAAAAAAAGAAAAACATGCGTGCTCACAAAAATTGGAGACCCATTTCGATGTGAGAATAATTTTGTTAATGAGTTACGTTTTCTATTTTTTGGCATCTTTTTTAAGGTTGCTTTATTTTGATAATAAAAACACATACAAAAATTTTATACTCCTTGTATTAATAATATCTTAGACAAGCATTTCAATAAAGAAAATTGTTCAAAAATTCCTAAACCTATTGCACTTTTGTCAATTCAGTCGTAACAATTTAATTTTGTCAATTGAGTACATCCGGTCAATTTCGACATGAAATCCTTGATATGGATGTCGGTCGTCCTATATGACACGACCAACGCCGATATGAATAATTTTTAATATTTTTTGAATTATTTATTTATTATTTTCTTCTTTATTTTTTAAATTAGATTTAAAAACTAAAAAAAGAAAAGCTAAAATTTTATTTAAAAAGAACAAAATTGAAAGAAAAAAAAACAACAAGCTCACCGATTGGAGCGCCATTGCCGCGGTTCCCATTATTGAAGCGGCCGACGGAGGTTGCCTAGATCTAGGCGACGCAGGCACTCGCCCAAGCCTAGTGAGGGTTGCTGGTGAGACCTCGTTAGGCCTGGCGTTGTTCAAACCCAAACGCCCTGGCTTGGGCTTGGCAAGGGTTGTCGTCCCTTGCTGGGGGCTGGCGAGGCTTTGCCTTGGCTTGGGGAAGGCCGATCACTCTTGCCTAGGGCCGACAACCTCCATTGCCCCTATGGTGATGGAAGGCGACGGCAGCGGCGATAGATCTCTAGCTAGCTGGCCTGCTATACTTTTTTTTTTCTAGTTTTGTTTTTTTAAAATAGAATTTTAGCTTTTCTTTTTTTAATGGTTTTTAATCTAATTTTTAAAAGCAAAGGAAAAAAAACAAAATTCTAGAAAAATTAAGGTATTATTAAAATTATCTACATTAGCGTTTCCATGTTAGTGATTTTCAGCCCAGATTAGCCAGATGGACTCAATTAGCAAAATGAGAAAATATTTAAGACAAAATTGAAAGGTCTATGATTGAATTGGCAAAAGCATAAGTAATTTAGGACTTTTTTGGGCAATTTTCCCAGTTGATTAGCTTGCTACGTCCTCCTTTTGACCCTTGTGGTTCTTGGTTCTAATTTCGCTTATGGACAGATTCGGATGACGGCCTTTCAAGCATGTTACCTATATTTTAAAGATAGATTTGGGGGCATAGCAGGTCTATATACATCCTTACCCTTCATTCGTTGCATGTTCTTAGCTGACAAGCAGCCATACAATTTTGACTTTGACATGCCTATGACACAGCACTTAAATCATTTTTTTTATAGGAGTCTAAGATCAGTCCATAAGCGAAGCGGTCTCTGGGCTTGAGCAAGTTTCTTTGGAAAAATGATTTCTTGATAGTGTAATAATAGTGTTAGTTATTTTTAAAATCATAGATTCACAATATCACTATGAATTTTACATAAATCACTCATTAATTGAAAAATTGTGAAGTCAGAAATAATAACTGTAATGTCATACTGTTAAGGTAGCAGTTCTATTTCTTTTATGATAAGATGAAGTTTCTTATTATGCTCCACATTTTGTGGATACTCCTCCCGTGTGGTATTTGGTAACCAAAAGATAATATAGAGCATATGCTCATGAGGCATTTTCGTACCCCTTTTTAGACACTCAAAAATAGAAAAAATTATAAAAAATTTAAATTTATTATAATTGTGTCAATTCAGTCATAAATTTTTTTTAGGGCAATTGAGTTCTAAATATTTTACATTCGTGTCAATTCAGTTTATGTAACCAATTATGGTTGTAAATTGCTGACTTGGATAATTTTTAATAATAATCTAATCAATTGACGATTCTTTTGTTTAGTTTTAAATGTTTCAAAGAATTTTTTTCCTGTCCTTTTCTTTTTCTTAGGGTTGGCAGGAGGCTGCCGGCCATTAGGCAAGGACTGCGAAAAGGATTTGCCAACATACTCAAGAAGCTATTGCCCTAGATGCAGTTTCGTCCCTTTTCTTGTCGCAAGGCAAAATGCGCTCCGAGAAGGAGCAGTATCCTATGCCCTGGGGTAGAGGATGCCTGTCGCGACCTAAAAAATTAATGAATTTTAGGCTAATGGATTATTAGGTTAATTTTAACGGCTAACTTAATACGGACTCTCTCAAGCCCTACCAAATCGCAACTTTAATTTAATTAGAAATGGTTTACAGTTTGGAGTCGCCACTAATTATTATTTTTTGGAGTAGGTTGATTAGAAACCTAAGTAAAACAGCGGGAGAACCATTTTACTTCTACGAATTAGAGATTATGGATTCGAGACTTAATTACATTAACTAATTAAAGCTAATGCCCTTTCGGTACCTTAATTCCATATGAGATGTCCTAAATTGATGACTCGGATTGAATCTGTCTTAAAGTTCAAATGAGGTGTTTCTTTTTCAATTTTCATTTTTTATATGCAATGCATGAAAGAACAAACACGAATGCAATGACATGAATAGATGACCAAATAAAGGGATACAATGCAAGTCACTCACAGTTAAGGTCATATTTCCCTATATGCAAAGTTTAGCTAATTGATTGAAACATGCAGAAAGAATGACAACGCAAGACAATTCAATGGGATAAAATGCAATTAACTAAACTAAACATGCAAGGGCTACATATAACATGCGAAAAATCATAATTAAACTGAGTGGCATGCGACTTCTAATACAAGAAAATCAACCAAGCAATTAGACTCACCTAGCATGAATACCCTAAATGTGATACTATTGACATGTAAAATGACATAGTAGAATGCGATGCAACATAGACATAATAATTATGGGACATGCGAATGCTAAGCATGATTTTCGAAGAAAAAAATGGATGATGCATGAAAGAAGATATAACTTAAAGATATGCAATGATATTTTGAAAATATGTAATGCAATGGATGATACTCGAGATGCAAGATATGTAGATATAAAATTCATTGGATATGCACAAGGCATGAGATAAAATAAAAATGAGATATGCCAAAGATATGCTATCCTAATCTATGTGAGATATGCAAAATGATAAAATATGCATGAAATTTGATTTTTTTGTTATTTGCTTTTAAATTTTCGACCAATATGATAGATATCATGAAGATTTCATTATCTTGATTTATATGCTTAAAGTTTAATGAGATAAGGTTTTCTGGAAAACCTTGCCAAATCAAGATTGCAATATTCATGACAAGATAAGGTCACGACCATCATCCTTTTCAATTTTTTTTTCGAAAATATCCCCAATCCAAATTAAAAATTGGCCTTTTGAAAATAACAAATTGGACCTAGGCGGTGATAGGTAAGATCGATTAATTTTTTTTAATTTTAATTTAGATATTTTTTATTCAGAAAATTGTGCCTAAAACATGAATCAATGCAATTCAATCCATAATTTATGCAAAATAGGCAAGTGAATATTCAAAATTTGAGATAGGGAACTCTACCTTATCTTGCGAAAATTGCTTTCCAAGTTTGAACTAACACCAAACTTGACATCAAAGTTTGACGATTGGCCCGGCCTAGGGGAGGGTCACGGTGGGACTCGGTGGTGCACTTTTCTTTTACCTAATCTTGGCTAATCCGATTGCTAAATTCAAACGTCGAGCTACCAATTAACGGATGAGGACTTGCTGGTGAGACACGCATGGTTGGGTGGCTTCGGCTATGGTGCTCCATGGTGGCTCTCAGACATGGTAACGCTCGAAGGAATTCGTGACGTTCAGGTTCGGATGAAGGAACCCGCGGTGATGGCTCGTTGGTGATGAAGATGCTAGAGCGCTAGTCGGACCTTCGAATATTCATCGAAAAAGAACCTGCAAAACGAGACAACGAAGCAGTAATATGGGATGGAATAATTATTCGAGAATTGAGAGTCACCGCAAATAATAAAGAGCAGCAAGTTTAAACTAATTGGTTTGGGAGCAAAAGCAAAACAACTGGACATTTAACAGGACCTATTTTGACCATGGATATATTGCATAGATTATGCAATATATAAAGTTCAAGAACCATGAAAGAACGACCAGGAGACTTTGACCGTTGCATTAATCAAGTCTGCAGCGTTGATCGGCACCCAAGCAAAGTACCGGGCTCCAACGCTGAACGAAGAATCCAGTCCCGACGATACTGTCTCGTCAGAGCACAGATCTCAGGGTAACACGTAATCGGAGACTTCTCCGCATGATAGCGAACCCGTCGGATAGTGTCCGTGCAATATCCAGGCTTCTGGAAGTGTTTGGTGGATGGTTCAAGGCTCTTTCCACAAGAAACCTCTCGCCTCTTCGTTTGTGGGCTGTCACCTGCACACATAATAATAATAATAATAATAATAATAATAATCAAGTCCGAATGTGGCTGAACAGCAGCTCAAAACCGGCTGAGCAGTGAGTAATCGTGAGCGGCTGAGCTAGTTGGATTGCTTCGGCTGAGATGGTGGCTCTTCACGATGGGCACTAGTAGCATTTCTTCGCAGATGTGCTTGAACTGCGTCGACAACAGGACTCTCCAGTAGTCGACGGTGATGATGACGACGAGCAACAACGACAAGACCAAGAAGTCGTGGCTGTGGTGGTTCGCTCGATGGACGAAGCCTTTCTTTTTCCCTCTCTGGACGAAACTTTTCTCTTGACTTGTTTTATTTTTCGCCTGTGAATGCGTCTCCTCCATAGCCTCCTTCTACAGAACTTTGACGCCGAACTTCTGCCGAATATTCAATTCCATTGGACTCCTTTGATGTGAACCCTAATGCATCTATTTATAATAATGAGGTAAGCTTTGGTGTTATTTTCATTATTTGCAAAATTGTCCCTCAACTTTGGATAATCGCACATTGAACCGAGGGGAAAATATTCTGTCTATAAAAACTTTTTTCTTAATTAATGGGTGTTTTTTAATTAAAAGGTTTTTTTTCCCAAATTGAATATTAAATATACCTTGATGAATTTTTTTTTTTTGGAATTGCCCCGTAACTAGCTGAATTATGCTTTTTTGAGCTTTGGTTCACCGCTCATCGATTTCAATTCATTTTCCACTACCGATTCGATTAAATGTAAATACAATGCAATATAATGCTAAAAATAAATATGAAAAATGATATGATTATTTTTTGTTGGAACAAAAATTAATTCCTATTTTTTATGCAAAATAAATGATCAAAGAAAAAAAATTAGGTGTCAACAATGGCCTGCAATCTTGGCTAGGGCAATTGATCTGAATCCCTCCGGGAAAGGATTCATTCCGTCTCCACATATCGCAAATGGAACCTCGAACGAGTGAGTTAGAACTGAAATAGATGGTGAGTGAAGAGGAGGGCTCGAAAGTGAAGGAGAAAGTAAGAATTGGGTTTGTGTCTACATGGACAATACTGTTAAACATACTTGTATAGCCTTATAGTCTTGTAGCTTTCTCTTGCACTTCGTCTTTCTCTTTAGTCCCTCATAGGAAAAGCACTAAACTCTTTACCTCTTCTAACCTATATAAAGGCTTCTCATGTACATTGTTTCATACACTATTAATAGAGAACAATACTATTCTCTCTTAATCTTCCTTTCTTATCATGGTATTAGAGCTAAGATCATTGTCTTGAAAAGTATGCTCTGCGGTTGCCATAAATTGAATCTTCCGCATCAGAAATTAAGACAATGAGCTCATTGTTTTTTTAAAGTATGCTCTATGGTTGCCATAAATTGAATCTTCCGTATAAGAAATCAAAATAATGAGCTCATTATTTTTTTAAAGTATATTTTGCGGTTGCCATAAATTGAATCTTCCGCATTAGAAATTAAGATAGTGAGTTTAGGGCTACTGTGTTGTCACCCTTGTTTGCTTTAGTCAAGCTTCCTATATTTGCTTCTCTCTCTAGAGGTTTTGTTCGCACCTCAAATCAGTGCTTCTCGATCCTTTCGATCAGTTTGTGCACCTCAACCCACACTTCTAGCTTCTCTAACGATTTTTCTGTCCTCATGGGCGATTCTAGTGATCGCATCGATGTTTTCGATCAGTTTATCTTGACTGCCCCATCACGTGCTCCACCTACACGTGGCTCTCGCTGTCTTTCATGTATTTATTGTCACCGTCTTGGACATGGAGAGTTACACTGTTGGCAAAAGAAGAAGGATGCTTCACGCCTTTTTGTGACACCGCATCCTATTCCACACTCTCGACCTGTTACTCTGGTTTCTTCTTCTACGGATGACCGTACTGATGCTCTTGAAGCCCAGCTTGCTCGATTTCCTCTGCTTATGTCTTGTCCCAATTCCGGCACTCACACACCTTCTTCCTCTACAGAAAGAACTGTTGCAGCCGCTCCATCTTCAAGTGACACTTCTACTACTTGGATACTTGACTTAGGAGCTGCTAAACATGTCTAGTTCCGCTGCTTATCTCACTTAGCTCTCTGAGCTCAAGCATCCAGCACATTTCTTTACTGCTGATGGCTCTCCTCTCTTGGCTACCCGACGAGGTGCTCTCACCGTCTCTCGATATTTCAATGTCCCTGATGTGTTACATGTTCCTTCTTTGGCTCTCAATTTATTATTTGTTGGACAACTTACTGATGCCGGATGTATTGTAAGCTTTACAGATAGCTATTGCTTTGTGCATGATCGTTTGAGTGGCCGGATGATTGGGAAAAGCAGTAGACGGGACGGGCTCTATATTATGCAACATCTTCATCTTCCAACTTCTTCTGATCCTTCTCCTATGTTGGCTACCCTTGATCTTGCCCGATGGCATCAGCGTCTCAGGCATATTCCTTCTTCTTGTCGCACCGTCCTTCATCAACAAGGCGTTTTGGATCATGTTTCTTCCGGTAGTCTTCCTCCTTGTTCTATATGTCCTTTGGCCAAGCAATCTGTTAAGCCTTTTTCTATCAGTAACTCAAGATCTAGTGCAATTTTCGATCTTATTCATTCTGATTATGGGATCTTGCACCGCTTTCTTCCAAGAGTGGCTTCAAATATTATGTCTCTTTTATTGATGATTATTCTCGTTATACATGGGTCTATTTTATGAGTCAACGTAGTGATTTTTTTCCCGTCTATCAACTTTTACTGCCATGATTTGCACCCAATTTAACACAAAAATCAAAGTCTTTCGTTCAAACTCAGGAGGAGAATATCTCTCTGCTATTTTTCATTCCCTATTGGCTAGTGATGGTACACCTCCTCAGCAATCTTGTCTGGAGGTTCCAGCTCAGAATGGGGCTGCTGAACGCAAGCATCGTCATATTCTGGAAGCCACTCGTGCACTCTTGCTGGGGACATATATTCCTACTGAGTTTTGGGCTGAGGCCATTCTCACAGCTGTTCATATAATTAATCGTCTACCCTCATCTATTCTCCATCAAGACACCCCTTTTCAGCGCCTCTATTCTCGATCTCCTAACTATAATCCTCTTCGAGTTTTTGGGTGTACCTTTTTTTTCATTCTTCCACCCACTGAACGTACGAAGCTCACCGCTCACTCTGTCTCGTATGCATTCTCGGGTTACAGCACCCAGCACAAGGGTTATCGATGTTACGACCCAAATGCGTGACGCAAACGTATTTCTCACAATGTTACCTTTCATGAACACGTTCCTTTCTTTCTTACCTATGTCACACCTCATGTGTCGTCTCATGTTCCATTAATGGATTTCCCTATTGATCCTTTTCCTGATCCTCCTTGCCTTGTTTCCACCTTGGATCCAGATATATAGCCACCATCCCCATCTTTGCCTCTACATTCTGCTGCACCTCCTGTTCCACTTGCCCTCGACGATTCCGCGCCTCTAGAGCCACGCCTTAATCCTCCTCGGGATCGGCGTCTGCCAGCCCGGTATATTGCTTCTACTTCTTATTCTACTGAGTTTGGTTCTTTTTTTGCTATTGTTCATGCTATAAAGAACCCACCGGTTATCGTGAGGCAGTTCAGCATGCTGAGTGGCGTCAGGCTATGTTTGAAGAACTCTCGGCATTGGAGAGTATTAATACTTGGGAGCTATTGCCTCTTCCTCTAGGTCGCTCCTTAGTATCCTACTGATGAATATACAAGATTAAGACTCGTTCTGATGGCAATATTGAGCGCTACAAAGCATGTTTAGTTGCCAAAGGTTTCTCGCAGGAGTATGGTATTGATTATGAGAAGACCTTTGCTCCCGTAGCAAAGATGACATCTATTCGAGCTTTACTAGCTATTGCTTTAATTCGTAATTGGCCTCTCTTTCAGCTTGATGTCAATAATGCTTTTCTTCATGAGGATCTTCAGGAGGATATCTTCATGCAACCTCCGCCTGGTCTTGCTCATATCTCTAGACAAGTTTGCCGCTTGCGATGGGCTATTTATGGCCTTAAACAGGCTCATCGTGCTTGGTTTGAGAAGTTCAGTGACGCTATTCGATCTGCTGGTTTTACTCAAAGCGAGGCGGATCATGCTATGTTTGTTCATACCTCTTCTGCTGGTTGCACTATTCTTCTTTTTTACATTGATGATATAGTTATCACTGGAGATGATCGCGACCATATTGAACATACCAAGCGGCACCTTCAGCAACATTTTGCCATGAAGGATCGTGGACCACTGCGCTACTTTCTTGGGTTTGAGATTACTTGCAGTTCGCATGGTATCCTTATTTCTCAGCAAAAATATACTGCTAATATTCTCTCTAGGGCTGCTTTCTCAGATTCATGCATTGCCGCTATTCCTATTGAGCTGAATCAGAAGCTTTGTCCGGATGACGGGGAGCCTCTTTCAGATGTGATCCGCTATCAGACTTTGGTTAGTAGCCTTGTATATCTTGCTATCTCCCGACCCAACATCGCTTATGTTGTTCATGTCGTCAGTCCGTTTGTTGCTGCTCCTCGCACAGTTCATTATGCTGTTGTTTTGAGGATCTTGCGCTATCTCCGAGGTACTTTATCACGATCCTTATTTCTGGCATCTTCTTCTGCTATCAAGTTGCGTGCCTATTCTGATACTGATTGTACTTCCAATGTGACTGATCGCAAATCTATCACTGGCTATTACATTTTTCTTGCCGATTCTCTCATTTCTTGGCATGCCAAGAAACAACATATTGTCTCACGCTCTTCTACAGAGTCCGAGTATCGTGTTATGGCTGACACTACCGTTGAGATTGTTTGGTTTTGCCACTAACTTGTTGACATGGGTGTTTCACTTCTGGATCGCACTCCTCTACACTATCACAACAAGAGTGCTATCCATATTGGTACAAATCCAGTCTTTCATGAGCATACAAAACATATTAAGATCGATTGTCATTTGACTCGTCATCATCTACAAGCTCGCACCATTTCTCTTCATTTTGTTGGAACTGAGAATCATCTTGCTGATTGTTTTACGAAGGCTCTCACATCACAACGCTTTAAATTTCTTCTTTCCAAACTTTCGTTTGATCCACCTTGAGTTTGAGGGGGAGTGTTAGACATACTTGTATAGCCTTGTAGTCTTATAGTTTTATCTTGCATTTTTTCTTTCTCTTTAGTCCCACATAGGAAGAGCACTAGGCTCTTTACCTCTTCTAAGCCTATATAAAAGCTTCTCATGTATATTGTTTCATATATCATTGATAGAGAACAATACCATTCTCTCTTAATATTTATTTCTTATCAAATACATGTTGCACACATAATATATGTTTGCAAGTAAAATGATCGTTCAGAGCCAATCTAATGCCACATGCAGGCTTACCATTCTCTCCGTATAAGACAAGACCGGAGGAAACCCCACTCTCTCTCTCTCTCTCTCCACGTGTTATTTCTCATATGTCTGCTCCGGCCATGGCCATTCAATGCACCTGATAAAACTCAAGCCCGGCTTCTAAAATACCAACTATTTAGAACCGACGTACCCACCAAAGAGCTCCACACAAGTTTTACAAACTTTTGAGGGACGAAATAAGCTTTGGGGAGGAAAAATGGTGAGGAGGCCATGTTGTAAAAAGCAAGGGATGAATAAAGGAGCTTGGTCTGCTGAAGAAGATGAAATCCTCATCAACTATGTCAAGATTCATGGCGAAGGCAAGTGGAGAAGTGTTGCTCATAATGCTGGTACCAACCCATCTTCAATTTTGTGAATAAAAGGCAATGAACTTTCTAGAGAGCTTACTTGGTGCGAATGCAAACGTGTATGTGTGTAGTATACCTTCTTCTTTTGGGTTCCTTCCTTTCTTCAAAATGTGAGTTCATTTGAGATAAGTTCATCCGTTTCGCAATCTTCTTAAGATTTCAAGTCTTGGGATTTTGCTTGGAAGGTTTGAATAGGTGTGCCAAGAGTTGCCGGCTTCGGTGGTTGAACTACTTGAGACCCGACATCAAACGAGGCGGCATCACCAAGGACGAAGAAGATCTCATCATCCGGCTCCACCACCTTCTCGGTAACCGGTGCGTACACCTCGTGCTCCCCTATTAATCGTTCGACGCGGTGGACCAATGAATCATGACGTCAATGTTTATATTATTGTTTTCTTTATGTGAATAATATGGTGCAAGATGCAGTGCAATGGACTATCATCTTGAGGTTCTCGTGAACAAACTGAACAATTCATCCAAGCTTAGAGATTCAGATTGAACTGCTTTCTGCAATGCTTCATTTGCTGACCCTCCGCATATTTGTAGCGCTCCGCCGGTATCCGCCCTCGGTGGTTCTAGATGTCTGGTTCAATCTTATGTTGATGTCAACCTTTCTGGCCCAAAGAATTGTATGATCTGTGCGTAGGTTTTCTTCCACTTTTTTGTGCATGCTCCATTGGTGTGGTCCTCTTGAATTAAACCGCTTCGTGGCTGGGGGCGAACTTGTAGTCCTCGTTCGTTAATGCCCTGCTTCCTGTCAAGAAGTCTCAACTGTCTTCTAAACTCTTCATAAATTGCAGATATAATCAGAGGATTTAGGTCGTCATTGTTTTGTTTCCATGCAGGTGGGCCTTGATCGCGGGGAGGCTTCCAGGACGAACAGACAATGAAATAAAGAATTACTGGAACACCGCCCTCGCCAAGAAGTGCGGATCTTTCTCGCATGGGTCTTGTGCGAGAAAACCAAACTGCGAAGAAGAAGTTCGGCACTGCCGAAATCTTGGGTCGATGAGTAACTCCGATCAAGTCACTGCAGACCAGCCATCAGGGGCCGATATCTGCAGAATTCCTGTTCTTACCCCAGAAGAAAAGCACTGTTTGGTGGGGAACAGCATAGGCTTGATCAGTAACCGCTGCAGCATTGACAATCAAGGCATGTTTTCTTCTCCTCTGAGCCGAGATGAAGGTGATGAGGATCATCTGAGCTTTTTGATGAGCATCGACGTCGATAAGGATTTCATAGTGGGAGTTACCGGGTTGGATTCACAGTTATTTCCCGGCAACAAAGCTTCGCATGAAGATAATAGTTATGGCATATTTGGTGGGTTCGACAACAAGAATGTCATGTCTTCATCTCCGTCTGATATCGCTTCTGATGATCAAGTAGTCGAAACTGAAACTGAGGTGATGTGTGATCAGCAGCCATGGCTACAAGTGGAGCTAAAGAAGCTGGCTTCGTTTCTTGATTTGGAAGATGAATGAAGGGTACAGGCTTGACAAGAAAATGGATAAATGGAAGTAGTTGCAGTAAAGATTGACCGACAAACTGTCGGGTCACCTAACTTCTACATTGTAAGCATTTTGATCAAGGATTGCTGTTGTCTCTCTTCCAATAAAATGTCGAAATGTGTGTCCTGCTTTCGATCAAGTCATCTGCATTTGTCGAAACTTGCATAACATGTAATATAGAAACCATCAAAGCTAACAACTTTGAAAATTAAGGTACCCAACCGATTCGATTATACGAAGTTTAGGATGATACCTACATAATTGGAATAGCTTGGAACCACAAATATCATAATCCTAATGTCTGAATTATTGCCAATATCCCCTATAGTTTGAGGTGGAAAGTGGTGCGCATGTACACAATCAAATAAAAAGCAGCGTGGTGTTGAAACATTTAATATCTATCAGTAGGTCCTCTAGTAGATTCAAAAAAGGCTTGTGCTCAATTCGAGATTCGAACTTAAGATCTCAAGCTTGGCTCCTTCGCCTTCTCATTCTCAGTGACACACACACACATGGATTAAAGTTTTTAGGCAGTAGACAAACAGACGCTTTTTCCCAAACAAAAAACTCTCCTGTCTTCTTGCATTAAACCTCTTTTTCTCAATCAATTATATACTGTGTTATAATCGAGTTCTAAGCTTTTCGATCACGAAGTTAATGAATTTTTCATACAGCAATCTATTCATTTCTCATGCAATAACCGAATGATGTCCCTATGTATGTCCCGACATAGAAACGCCCGGTTGTTTCAAACAATATTGACCCTTACTCGCTAAAGAAATAAAATAAAATGGCTCTCGAAGTAATTTCCTGTCAAAATTGACCTGATGCACTTATTGGTAAAATGTGAAAAAATTTAGCTTTTTTTGGACATTTTGCCCCCTCGAAACAGGCAGCGTTTCTTTAGGAGACAAGGACAACTGCAGAGGTGGAGCTCCAGAACACGGGGTCACCCATTTAACTCATCCAGTGTCTTTATTTCAGGCGTCGGTATGTGCTCGTGACTATAATGCAACTTGCATTGGAGTAGATCAAGTATTGGCAAACATAAGAATAAGAGATTGTCACATCTTGTCATTTTTTACGTGGTTCCTGAATAAAATCATTTTTTCGAACCTAGGCATGTCCTTAAACGGCTTAACAGAAAATTGAAAGCTTGTTTCTGTAAGACTTTCCTGGACTTCCCTCCTACCAGGGAAAGGAAAATATATATATACATATATATATATATATATATATAGTAGGAATTCGGGAGCCTTGGGGTCCGCCTCGGACCGACTTTAAATAAGCAGTAATTTGGAATAAAACGGGTAGATATCAACCATTGAAATTCGGTCATCGAACAGGATAGAACAAACGTTCTATTTGATATTGATAAGAATTGCGTGGAGAATGTTGCATGAAGCTAGCCAGGGTTCGTTATAAAAGAACACAAAAACAGAAATAGGAAATTTAGATATTCGTTGTCATGTTCTAAAGGTGACTTCTCTAGAGTCTTGTGTTCTTTAGGGCAGAGAGATATTGGGATATAGAATCTCATAGCATCTTCATGAAGATAATTTATAGTATAATCAATGGCTTAATAGAATAATGTACGAGATCCGAATTGATGAGGCCAATCTCTTAAGGTAATGTTCCGATTTTCCTGGGAAATTACATGTACAAAATGGTCCTTTTTATGATTTACATCGTCTAGATTTACGCTCAAGCTTTACTTCCTTGTCAAATTGTACATGAGGATAGAAAATCTACTCTTGAGTTAATAATATAGCCCGATTGATTAATTTCGTAGTGGTATGACGTGGTCATTTTGCATAGTCAGACATGGAAACATTTTCCTAGAGGAAATTCTGCTAATTTCCTAACTTGTCTCAAATCAATGTTCACGATTCGCGCTTCATAAGTTCAACTGAAAAAATACCAAAAAAGACATAGGTCTATTGTGTCAATTCAATTCAAATTTATTTTTTTGCCAATTGAGCCTTAATTTTTTTACAAAAAATGCGACAATTCAGTCCATTTGACCTACCGGTGCTGACCTGAATAATTTTTAATAATATCTAGTGCTTTTTAAATTTTTTAATTATTACTTCTATTTTTTCGTAATCTTTTTCTTGTCTTTTTTCTCTATTTTTTTTCTTTTGTTACCGTTCCTTCGAATTGTGCATTTTGTGTGTCTTTTACCATTAATAAGATTTGAAATTTATTCCGCCGGTCCCCTTTTTTTTCAACTCGATGGGATGATTCATTGGTTCTCCATTAACTTCTGGCATGATACTGAATTGTGTTTGCCTGGATTGGACGGGTCCAATTGTGAGTTATTGATCTACAAATCTTTGAAAATTTTCATTTTTGCTGCTGAGTCAAAACAAATGAATTTGACCAAAGAAGGAACTCTTCCACCAACTTTCCCAATTGACAGTTAATCACGGAAATTTTGCTAGGATGTTATTCCCCGGGACCACATTACCGAGAGACTCAGGGAGTCAGGATTACGCACGTTTGTAATAAATGCTAGCATTCCATTTATTTCGTAGTGGGGGCCAAAGTCAGGCGAATTATTGCTTTAATTTCTTGGGGCTTTGCATCGTGAAAAATAAATAAATAAAGGCATTTATTTGTATGAGCTGCCCAAATTCTACTCGAAGCTTAGTTTTATTCAACTGAGGTAATTTTCATAATTTGTAACCAATCAATAAAAATTATTGTCAATTTTCTTGATCGACGGTGTTCATACTTAATCAAGGGTGTGGGTAAATGTGCGACATTTTGATTTGTTTACTTGAAATCATACGATTTAACTTAAAAAGAGTGGAAATAGTCCCCCCCCCCACCGTAAAGAGATTAATATAGTCCTAATTACGTACATATTTTATCGGTCATGCACATGCCACATCGTGTCAATATTGGCAGTGACATGGACGATATCTGAACTCTTTTTTTTTTTTTTTGCTTAATCTAATTTTCAAAATCTGCTTAATTTTATCAACGTCATCTGCACTTTTCTTACATGAATTGCCACTTCAAGGTTTATTTTGCCAAAATTGTGATGTGGATTGCTATATTTGTCTCTTCCCAAGTCAAGCAAATCTTTATTTTCCTTTTCTTTTTTTTTTCTCTACTCTCCTATTTTTCCAAAATTACGAGACAAAGAGAGATATCACGCAAAAGCCACATGGAGCCACGTGGAAGCCAACGTGACAAATCAAAGGTCAAGTTAACATAAATTACGAGACATCAGCTAACGATATAAGAGGATTTTTTTTATAAAAAAAAAAGGACAACATTGAGAAATATGGCATAATTTTACTACATTTTACAGGCTCTTTTAGAAAGTAAGAATCAAAACAGTAAAAGGTCTACTTCACCTAAAACCCAAGAGGGCAAAAGAAGTGATACATGACTAATGTTTCCCCAATTCTCGCTCTTGCTTTTAGTCTTTGCATGATCATAAACTTGGGTTTTGTTCTTTTAAACAACTCGAAGAACTTTTCTAACATTTGATGCTGTCAAAAGCCATGTGAATATTACTTTCGTACATTTTAAAACTGAAATTATACTTTTTTAAATTAATTTAAAGGTTCGAGCGCAAACACCAACGTACCATTTTTCTCGAGCACAAACACCTAACCATTTTTTAACACGTATATATATAAGAAGTTAAAAACACTAAGAACGCAGGCTAAATTTCAATGGTATTTGTCGAGGGTACAGCTCAACATAGGCCATGCCTCGGAATCATTGGCGAACTTGGAGGAATAACAAGATCACCATAAAGATCGTGGCCAACTTTAGTAGGTCAATCCAAATGTCCTTATACTATAATATTTATCTGTTTATTGCATGTGCATGCGTGTGAATTGACCATTGATTAGGGTTCAGCTGGGTTCTACGTAACCAAGCAATGAATCAAGTTCTGTCACCGATTCCTAGAAATCTGTGCAAATCAATGCCTTCTGTGGTATCCCTTCAGAGGCAGCCGACCAACCAGAGTCCCATTCATACTGCCCAAACCCTAGAGACTTAAGACGATGTAACTTCACGAGGAGTGCTCCGCACAGAGAAGAATTCTCCCACTGTTGGGATGCTAACTGAAGTACTTGTATATCTATGCTATATAAAGCTAGCTTATGTACGACCAATGTACATGGCTTGTGTATTAGGCAAATGAGGCCCAGGGTAAAGGTGGGATTCCCATTTTACAACAAGAAGAGAAGCCTTCATTGGTGAAGGAAAGCACAGGCTTCACGGATAATGCAAGCAACGATTATGATCAAGACATGCTCTCTATGCTTCAAGTTGGAGATTTTTTTTTTTTTTGTGGTCGGCAGGTTGGAGATTATGATGATTATTATCTAAGCTTTTTTTATGAGCATTGATACGGATTTCGAGCCAGGAGCCACGGCCTTCGATCCGCAGTTGTTTTGGGGGAATCGAGTTGCAGTTCGCCAAGAAAACGATAACGGAGGAACTATTATTAGCGGAGTCGATAGCAATGATGTCATCTCTTCATCGTCTCCTTGTGGATATTCTTCACTACACTCCTCAGGACATGATCAAGTCTAGGTTGAAAACGGGTTGATGAGTGGCCAGATACGGTCGCTGCATGGGGAGCCGAAGAAACTGGCTTCCTTCCTTGATTTGGAAGAATGGATGGAACTCTGGGACTTTCCTCTTTGGGTAAAATAAATAAGCAAGTTAATAATTAGGACCGACCAAATAATCTGTTTAGATCAGAATCTTAGTTGGGTAAACCTATGGTCCAATGGGTTGGTCGGAGAAATTTGTTGCCCGTCTTTGGTTCACGTAGCCGAATCCTATTATTTGTAGCCCGTCTTTGGTTCACGTAGCCGAATCCTACTATTCCAACGTTTTAATATATATATTGGTAAGATTTTTTTTTTGGTCGAATATTTATTGGGAAGATTAACAGATCATTTTCTACATAATTTTTTTAAATTTAAATAATGTTTTAAAGTTTTTTTTTGGTTGAATTTGTTTTAAAGTTTGAGGGGCAAATAAAAATACAGTTTTGTTTTTGTTTTAAAAACAAACAGGCAGGCACCGACTTCTTTGGATATTACTATTAGCAACAAATTAACGTGAAATCACCAACTTTAGCCTTGCTCATTTCTCATATTTTAGAAACTTTTCATATATTTCCAGCATGTAAAAATTGCGCATAATTTTAGGAAAGGAAATTCATGCTCTGACTGGTTAACAAATTAGGTCATTCAGTCGTGTGATACGAATGATACCTTAGTTTTAAATAGTCCACTGAGTTGTTTGATTCTTCCATTGATAGGAGAGTAGGTTGGATCAAATTTCGTTAGGTGAGTTCTCGAGAGATATTTGGGCTTTGGCCCTTTCATTATCAAATGCTTTTCGTAGTAACTCACAATCTAATTTGGAAAAATACATATTTTTTAA
This sequence comes from Rhodomyrtus tomentosa, assembly GCA_028455895.1. Classification (NCBI taxonomy): domain Eukaryota; kingdom Viridiplantae; phylum Streptophyta; class Magnoliopsida; order Myrtales; family Myrtaceae; genus Rhodomyrtus; species Rhodomyrtus tomentosa. The sequence goes on along the minus strand of JAPCWY010000009.1, from coordinate 34,648,864 downwards.
ATTGCTTCAGACGTATATTTCGCAAAACAAATTATAAAAAGAGTCTTATCCTATTTCACGAAAGGGAGGAGCAAATCTTGAAATAGGGATGGGCACCGTGGGGGTGGACCCGTAAATATCCGAAAGTGACGTGCTGTTAATGAACGACCCGGTTTTCCCAGGTCCTGGACCACAAAATGCTTCTATTTGTTGGGGTAGATGAGGCCAATTTATTTTCATTTTTAGGTCATCCTTCCTATGTCCTCACATGCAAAAAGGCAAAAATCACACCCCCAAAGGGAAAAACTAGAGAAAATTACATTTTTAGTGTCAAAAGTTGTGTATGTATGTCACTTTAATGCTAAAAATTTCAATTGAGTCAGTTCCGTGCCAAGTCGTAGACAAAAGGTTCATTATGGTGCCTTCGCCGAAATTTTCCGGCCAAAATTGCCATGTGTAATTAATGATTAAATTTTAATATAAAATGACAATTAAAAATAATAACAAGTCCACGTGGGATTTCTACCCTTTAAGTAAATTCAAATAAATCAAATTCAAATTTAAAAATTATCTAAAAATAAATTTGCTTAAAATACAAATTGTATATAAAATAAAATTAAAAAATAAGTTTAAAGTTTAACCCAAAAAAAAACCTTTAAAAAAAAGAGGGCAAACCTTAACAAGTGGCTAGGGTTTTCACCAATCCTCACTACCGCCCCTACCATCGTTGGTAATGGCCGACGGTGGTGGGGCACAGCCAGCGAAAGTCGCCAAGCCCTGGCTAGGGGTTGCTAGTCCCCTCTAGCGGTGGCCCTCGGCTAGGCTGGCTAAATATTACGGCCGATCAGGGCTATTTTTGTTAAAATACACTTTTGGCCTAATTTTTAGTTAAATTAAATTAAAAAATAAAGGTAAAAAAAATAAAAACAAGAAAACACAGGTGGGCCCTCGCCCAGATCTGGTAGAGGGTCAGGGCCCTCACCTCTAGGAGGCGGCGTTGCCGGCGCATCAGCGAGGCATCAGTGACTTAGTCGTACCGAGTCGCCGCCCCATCGGCGTTGGGGTGGTGGCCCCTCCCGCCTGTGTTTTGCTTTTTTTTACTTTTACTTTTTGAATTTTTGAAAAATTGGAGAAAAAAATAATAGATAATAGAAAAATACTAAATGATCGTTATACTCCTAATAACATGTGAGTGGGGCTCTTTTTTGAAACTAATAAATCACTGCATGTCCTTATCTGAAATAATATTCATCTCAGACCCTTATTTGAGATAATGAGGGCACTTCAAGCCATTATTTAAAACAATGTCAAATTCATATCCTTATTTGATAAAATGAAGGCACTTTAAACTCTTTTTTGAAGTTTTTCAAAATAGTCTTTATCACCCCCGTCTGGTTCTTTACCCCACCCCTAAAATATTCCATAAATAGGGTTGGGTTGGGTTGGGTTGGGTAGGGTAGGGCCATTCATAATTGACAACCTTAATGGCCCATATTGTGACAAGCAATGTCAGTCAGTCATGTAGAGGGAAAAAGTATTTAAAAAAAAAGCTCACACACTTATTGCAGTGGTACCAATTCGATTCTAAACTTTTAATTAATTAAATCCTAAACCGTTTTTCATTTGTACCAATTAAGTTTGTTTTATCAAAATACCAATTAAGTTAATTTTAGCCTGAAATCGCTGATGTGAATGCCAGAGCAGTCGATGCTGACATGAACATTCTAATATTTTTATGAAAAAATTAAACTTTTAATTATTATTTTCTTACTTTCTTTTATTTTCAATTTGGCCGGCAAGGGTCGCTAGCCACTAGGCGAGGGTCTATGAAACGGCAAAAAAAGTAAGAATTTTTTCTTCAAATATCGTTTTAAAAAAAAAAAGAATATCAATGTCAGTACCGACCGCGCCACGTAGGACGGTCGGCGTTCACGTCAGCAATTTCGAACAAAAATAGGGCTGATGGACTCAATTGACACAAATAAAGAAATGTTTGCATCTAAATTAGTCCAGGCGGAAGGTGTAACACTAAATTAGCACTAATGTAATAAGTTTAGCAGTTTTTGATTATGTAATCTCATATTCCGCTTGCATTGTCGTTACCCAATGTACTTTAAGCCTTTACTTTTCACTTTGGAAGGAAGCAAGGAATAAACATCGACTCTCATCTACACGTTACCGATCACATTCCCTCATGGCAAATCTTCACCGGGCAAATACAGTCGTGCTTTAATCCAGATCAGTATAAGGCTAAGGGAGTTTGAACTTCAAAAGTACAGGTAATGCTCGTTGCTCATGATGAATCTCACCTCTTCTTTTCTAACATAGTAATTGCTGTAATGGAAACTCCATGTTTTTGCAGTAACTATGGATTCCTAATTGCTGCCGAGTTTCGATCCCGCCTAGTTTCACAATGTCTACTGGTAAATGTTTTTCCATTTAAGTGTTTGAGGTTAATGTCCAGACCCGGATGATCGTTATTTACTTCGATTCACCACTGAAACACTATGATAAATGACGGAGATCTTATGCGCTTTTAGTTGCCAGTGTCCTAATCCTTCTCGCCGCGAGGAAGGCCGTCCAGATTTTCCCGGAAAATGTGAAGAAGCTGTGGAGCAAATGGGAGCTCAGGGTGATGATCATAGTGAGCCTTGTCTTGCAAATCATGCTTGTAATGTTCGGTTCAAGGCGGAAATCGATGAAAGCCAGCTGGATCGCTTTCGTTGTCTGGTTATCATACTTATTGGCGGACTCCGTCGCGACCCTCTCGCTGGGGCTCATCTCGAGCAGCAGTGGCGGAGGAGACTCCTCGGACCCGAGCAGTGGGCTGCTGGTGTTTTGGTCCCCGTTCCTCCTCTTACACCTTGGAGGCCCCGACACAATCACGGCTTACTCAACCGAGGACAACGAGTTATGGTCAAGGCACTTGCTTGGCCTAGTAACCCAAGTTGTCGCCGCCTTTTACGCCTTCCTGACTTCTTGGAGCACGAGCGTTCTCACATTTATAACGATCCCCGTGTTCATTTCCGGGGTGGTAAAGTATGGAGAGAGGACCTGGGCGCTCAGATCCGCGAGCTCCGACCACTTTCAAGCCCCCGAACTATCGCCACCTACTCAGTTACTAGCCATGAATCTAAGGCCTGATGAGAAGTACCTTCATGAAGCGTTTTACCTGTTTAGCATGTTCAAGCATCTCTTCACTGGTGTCATACTCAACACTGATGCAGCTGAATACAGCTACAGCATCATTTGCAAGAAGTCGGCCAAAGAAGCATTCAAATTGGTCGAAGTCGAGCTGAGCCTCATGTATGACCTGCTCTACACGAAGGCAAGAATAGTCTACTCGATACCCGGCATCCTCCTTCGTTTCCTAACCTTCTCTTCCGCTGTTTCGGTGCTGATAATCTTTTGCATTGCCATCGACAAGCGTGTTTACTCGCACGTTGATGTGGCAATAACTATGTTACTGTTGGTGGGAGCTATTTCTTTGGAGGTTTATGCCGGATTTACTGCTGCATTGTCCGATTGGACGATGCTGTCGTTGATAAAGCTGAGGAAGCCTTTTCCGGATTTCCTTTATCGAACGACATTGTCTTCCCGGTTATATTCGTGTTACAACAAGAGGTGGTCGGGATCCATGGGACAACTCAACTTAATAAGCTATTGTTCGACTAACAGGTTCATGAAGTTCATCGAAAACGAGCCGTTTGGCTTCTGTTTCATGTTTGTTAGGATGTGCACGTGGCGATCTCCCCGAAAGAAGGTATCAGAATTATGTTGCGCACTCCCATCAATGTTAGAAACATCTTGGCAAGTGATGCAGGCGGAGGCGAGCATCAGTTTAAAAGAACAGATCTTCAAGCGGCTGATGGAGAATCATTCTAGGTGTAGAGATTCAGGGTTCGATCCCAGAACCATCAAGGAGTTGCTTGGCGAAAGAGGTGATTTTGCGCTTCGGAAGAGGAATTGTCTCCCAGAACTCCAGTGGAGCACCATTAGTATAGACTTCGATCAGAGCCTCCTCCTTTGGCACATAGCTACTGATCTCTGCTACTACTCTGACCTCAAAGACGACAGCCTTGCCGCTTGCCGAATGAGCCAATTATTGTCTGATTACATGCTGCATATCCAAGTTGTATGTCCCTTTTTGCTACCTAAGTCAATCGGTCGGGTGAAATATCTCGAAGAAACGTACAAGCAGGCGACAGCTTTCTTTCGCCAGAAAGGGTTGAAAATGAAGAGTGCAAGAGATGCCCGAGATCTATTGTTCAAAGAATACAAGCAAACCTTGCATTCTCTACAAATAAGTACGAGCAGCTTGGTGCTGCTAGACAGTCGGAGGCTTGCCGAAGGATTGCAGTCCCTTGTGATAGAGTTGGCTTGGACGAAGGAGCAATTATGGGAGATGGTATGCGAGTTTTGGGTCGAGATGCTGATTTACGCAGCGGGCAAGTGCAATTGGAACGACCACGCGCAGCAACTCCGGCGAGGTGGAGAGTTGCTGACTCACGTATGCCTCCTGATGGCGCATCTCGGCTTAGCAGAACAGTTCCAAGGAAAGCTGGTGAACATTGAAGTCCCAGAAAGGATGGATGTTCCTAATCTTGCAGGAAGGAGCATAGACGATCCCATTTTCGACGCATTTCCTGCATAATCAAAAGTAAGAACAGCACTCGGGGGATTGTTTCAATCTCTTGACCGTCACATTCTTACATATCAACTGACGAATCTTTCGCGTACAATACATGTTATCATCTGCTGATATGGTCTCTGAAGTTCTAGGTACAGAGTTCGTCTTTTTCACTGTCAGATTTTCCTTTCCCCTGGAAATTCTGCTAGTTCGTCTGTAACTTGCTTAGCTTTCCAGATTTATCACCTCTTTCTCCATGCCGATCTCTTTGACATATAAAATTTAGCGTAAATGACACCGACGCCTATTCAAATTTGCTACTATATTCGAACTCCCTGTGAATTTTCAGAAATGATCTAAATAGAAAATTGATACAGTTAATTTTTACATTTCATACTTTAATGTGTTCCTTTTTTAAGATGCCTGCAAATTGACGACGGAGATGCCGCACGACAAAAATGCGGTCCACATCATTGGAAGACGAGGAGAGAGAGCTCTGGGTAGTCATCACCTCTGGATATAGGACCGGCTACGGATGTGGTCGCCACTCGCTAGCGGGCGATACCAATCCCTCTTCTTCAGCTTTGTTACAATTATGCCTGAAGTTCGTCGTTCTTTCTTTCCACTGGCTGTCACCATCATTCGCTCAAAGCCTGTTTGTTTACACTGAAGCGAAAGGAAAAATCCTGTTCGGTTTCATGCAAAATTTCAAGTATCATTCCAGTTTCAAAAGAACAAGAAAATATAATGTGTGTAATTTACTCGTCAAACGGAAGTTTCGGAGATTTCAGATTTAGAAAAAGTCAAAGTGCGTTAATTGCGAGAAATAGTCGAATTAGGCAAAAGGAAAGGAAGAACGTTAAAGTCAATCAAGATAGGAGACTATCTTGTATTCCATCATCTTTTTCCTTTGCTTTCCAAAGATCCTGCATGTTTGATGCGTCCCCTGGAGAGGTCAACTTCTGCAACATTTTACCGTCATCAACTTGCCTTAGAATGGAAGCCAACGAAAAACAGAGCAAGTCTTGACTATGAAACAGAGCACAAAAACACAGGCCTCCCGGATTTCCACCCCCTAAATCTTTCTGCTCAACTGCAATAGGTCCTCATTCACAGACACAACAGACTGATCAATCTCTGTCCATTTAGCCAGGGATCAGTTCCATATAGGCACAGAGTTCACGAGTTCATTGCTTGCCTTCCACACTGCAAACCTTCCTAGTTGTCCACAACTATTTTCTGCAAAACTGTTGATATGTATTCCATCAGTACCATGTCAGAGAACGACAGAGGGCAAGCAAACAGGATTACAAAAATGAAGATGGGAACCAATAGGATCGAGTCAACATGGAGCAGTGTGAGTGGTGACCTGACTCAGGAGATAGCAACGCAAGGGACAAACAGGTTCCTTAAATATAATCATCATCGACATAGTATTCTAACCCAATAAAATTGTCATGCAGAGGCCAAACCTCGAGAAGGGACAAAGCAGAGCATTAACAAAACAGAGCATCCCAAACATTGATTAATAGCCTTGCCGGCTCTTGACAATTCAAATTTCAACCCATCTCTGTCTGCAAACTCTCTCTCTCCAACAGTCATTTGTAGATCTCAACCACCACGCCCTCCAAGAGAATAAGTTAATATTCAGAACAAAATGAGCATGAAGGATTTGTGTCTTTTGCTACTTTTTTTTTTCAGAACCCTGGAAAGAACCTTATCAAAAACATCGTTACTTCCAAATGAACAGCACACCAACACATAAAGAATATGCTCTCCACCGTCCTCTTCCCTGGTAAAAAAATCACTGCCCAAAGTGTTTGTTTAAGCGCAAATTGCCAATGGCCATCTCTATCCTCCTCCGGCTTGGTCAATGAGCAGACGCTTTCTTTTAAACGCGGAGAGCTTCCTCCTTATCTGTGTCTCTCCCCTGGCACTTGGCCATCGTTCTTGTCGAGCAAAAATGACCATTGAAGAAGCAGAGCCGAATCCTCACGTCCTAGGCTGGATAGAGGATTCGGTCTCGCTCTTCCCTTCGCTGTTTCTCGACGACCCGTACGATTCCGCCGAGATCAATGGCTACAACTGGTGGGATCCGAATCAGGATTTCGCGCAGGATCTTATCAACACCAGCGCAGCAACTTCCATATCGAGCACCGTCACCACTGCAGACAGTATTGCTCACGCCGATGCGACCCCCGGCACCACAGCCACGGCTGTGAATCCTACCGTTGCCGCTAACCACACGGAAGAGTCGGTCAAACAAGAGACTTCGAAGAAGAGGAAAGCATCAGTGGATAATCAAGATCACACCCAGAGGAGAAACCAAAGTCCCAGTACCACTGAGAACTCCGGATCCATTGATGTGAAGCCGACGAAACCAGTGCTGGTAGTGAAAAGAGCTGCTGGCAAGAAACGCCCAGCTGTGTCCTCGGGAAACAACGGCAACAACGGTAGCAACAAGGAAGGGAGGTGGGCAGAGCAGTTGCTCAACCCGTGCGCAGCCGCAATCGCTGCCAACAACCTTAACCGGGTGCAACACCTCCTTTATGTTCTCCACGAGCTCGCCTCTGCGACCGGTGATCCCAACCACCGCCTCGCCTACCATGGCCTCCGTGCCTTAACCTACCACCTATCCTCGTCCACCTCTCTGCCATCGTCAGCTCCGTTCACATTCTCATCCGCAGAGCCGCGCTTCTTCCAGAAATCTATCCTCAGGTTCAACGAGAGCAGCCCCTGGTTCGCCTTCCCGAGCAACATCGTCAACTCCTCCATCCTCCAAGTGCTCAGCGAAGAGCCCAACAAGTCGCGGCGGAACCTCCACATCCTCGACATCGGTGTCTCCCACGGCGCGCAGTGGCCGACGCTGCTCGACAGCCTAAGCCACCGCCCCGGCGGGCCCCCTCCGCTGGTCCGCCTCACTGCAATCTCCCCCACTGGGGACGGTGGAGACACCGACACGCCCTTCTCCATGGCTCCCCCTGGCTACGACGTGTCCCCACTCCTCCTCGGGTTCGCCAAGACCCTCGACATCAATCTCCAAATCAACCGCCTCAATAACGTTCCCCTCCAAGGCCTAAATCCCCAATCCGTCGACGCCTCCCCCGACGAAATCCTAATCATCTCCGCCCAATTCCGCCTTCACCACCTGAGCCACAGCGACCGCACCGAGTTCCTCAAATCCCTCCGAGCCCTCGGCCCAAAGGGAGTGATCCTGAGCGAGAACAACGGGGACTGCGCATGCGCGGGGTGCGTGGACTTCGCGACGGGGTTCTCGCGGCGGATCGAGTACCTGTGGCGGTTCTTGGACTCGACGAGCGCGGCATTCAAGGGGAGGGAGAGCGAGGAGAGGAGGATGATGGAGGGGGAGGCGGCGAGGGCGCTGACAAGCGCGGCGGAGATGAACGAGGGGAGGGAGAGGTGGTGCGAGCGCATGAGGGATGCCGGTTTCACTGGGGAGGGGCTCGGTGAGGACGCCATCGACGGAGGCCGAGCGCTGCTGAGGAAGCACGACGGGAACTGGGAGATGAAGGTGGAGGAAGACGGTGGGAGCCATTGCTGCGTGAGCTTGGGGTGGAAAGGTCAGCCTGTGTCCTTCTGTTCGTTGTGGAAGTTGAGCGGTGGCGGGAAATGATGATGATTAATTAGTGAAATTGTGGTTCAGAGATTACCTAATTCAGATCAAGCCTGATTAATCAGTTTGTAAAAATAGTGAAATCCGGTGCTTTTGATTACATTTTTTTGCGTTCACTTACGCGTTTGCAAGTGCAACGAGCATCAAAAGGGGGTATGATGAATGCTCTGGATTTAGCAAATGCCTAGGTTTTCTACCTTATAAATCGAAAACGTTTTGCCATCTATGTTTCAATATCGAATCGACAGCAGTTCATTAGTAACGGTTCCGGATTGCTAATGGTACGCAATCAATCGTGAGTAGGGCCGAAACCGAGTTGAGTTACGCACGACCATCTCAGGATTGCGTACCTGATAATCGGACATCGACTCGCCCAATGCGACTTGATATTAAGTTGCTACTGAACTTGATCTAGTATCTCCTCGAAATGAGCTCAAACTCGTCCACAATCAGCTCGACTGGGATGAAGATCCTGATCTCCTAATCAAGCTTGCATTGTTTTGTTTTCCCTTAGTATTCAGCAATCACAAGACTTATTCGCAGAAACCTCTGCAAAAATATAATGCCCAAGAACACCAATATTCTAGGTCATAAAGTTCAGTTTCAAGTGACTGTAAGTAATCGAATCGAACTAAGCTCAAGAATGAATTTCAATCGATCATCTAGCTCAAGCTTGCACTGCATGTGGCCTGACTGAAACTCGATTCGACCTCTCGATATGGTCTTGAACGTACAACTTAGTTAGGGGTTAATGATAATCAAGCGCTGTGATGACAAGTTATCCGTCCTCTCCAAGATGGTGAGTATTCAAGTCGAAGTTCATCGTGATTGGATTGCCAATGGAGGAGCTTTATGAGACCACCGTACCAACATCCATAGACCATGACATACCATTACCATCCACAACGCACTACGTAGCTAGGTCCCATGGCCCCCTCATCTCTGTTCCGTGCCATGCTAAGTTAATGGAGCACCACTAAAGTGGCCGCAACAGCGCCACCACCGCGCATGATGTGCTGGATTACGACATTACTCCGTCAAACGAACAGCTTGCTCGTCTGCCAGTTCCTGTATGTCGTAGGAATGTCGTATCAGCATCTTACGCATCCGATACATATCCCTAGGATGTGAACGAACGACTTTGAATGGCTAGCGGGCTAGGTATTCGGTCGTGGCCAGCGTGATGTGCTCGATTACGACATTACTCCATCGAACGAACGGTTTGCTCATCTGCCTATTCCTGTATATCGTAAATGGCACGGGGAATGTCATATCAGCGTCTTACGCATCTGATACATGCCCCTAGGATGTGATCAAACGACTTCGGATGGCTAGTGAGGTTAGGTATTCGGTCGTGGCCAGCCCCGACAAAGCGCGAACGGATTCGTAGCTGCAATCACATCCGCACTGGGCAAGAACAGCCCTTGTCTTTTGCCGTGATTTCCTAGTCAACCCAAAATCCATTCCGTACATATGATACGATGGGCATGGACCCTCTGTGCCTAACCCACCGATTGCTTCAATCACAAATAAGAAATAACCCCTCCTCTTTCCAGGAAACCTCCGAACTGATCATGTTTACATTCGACATTCTATGTTCACACCACATCAGTCAATTAATGCAACTCCAAAGTCAACAGAAAAATCGAAGGCGACAGCTGGAAAAAGAGAACACGCTGAAGCGCTTTGCTCTCTGCACTGTTGTTTCACCCGTGAAGTGCACACAGAACAAATCATAGTAAAAGTTGACCAAGATTCTCTCTCTTTTCCACGTCAATGTCCACCTCATTTTCTGCCAAGATCCCTCTCCCGTGACACTTGTTGGCCATTCTTGCAAGAATTTCCACCACCCTAGTTTCTCTCCAGGACGGTTCTCGTTCCTAAGTTACTCTGGACTCTATAAAACCAGAATATGACATGCTAAGCAATCTCAACATGAACCGAGTCAAAATGGAATCAAGAAAGCTTTTGCCTTTCGCTCCACACCCTGTCATCTTCAGTCTCTGCCTCCTGCTTCCATGCACCTACTTCACTCTCTCTCACTCTGCTAAACTTGGGAATGACACAGATAGACTGGCCTTGTTGGCCTTCAAGAACCAGATATACCATGACCCTTTTGCCACGCTGAGTAATTGGAACGATTCGGTCCATTTTTGCCGATGGAACGGGGTTGTTTGCGGTGGTCGACACGAGAGGGTCGTGGCACTGGACCTCCACTCCAGGAACTTGACAGGTACTATCTCGCCGCATATAGGAAACTTGACATTCGTGTGGAAAGTCAATCTGCGGTACAATTACTTCCACGGCGAGATTCCAAAAGAAATGGGATGTCTGTATCGGCTTCGAACGATCGGACTCACCCAGAATCTCTTGCAAGGTGAGATTCCTGTAAATCTCGCTCAGTGCTCGGAGCTGAGGATTCTCGATCTAGTCGCAAACAGCCTCGAAGGAAGAATTCCACCCGAGCTGGGCGAGCTCGATAAGCTTACGGGATTAGGACTTGCTGTCAATAACTTGACAGGTCCAATCCCCAAATCGCTAGCGAACCTCACGTTTCTCAGTGAGTTTTCTCTATCTGAAAACAGACTGAGCGGCAACATTCCTGAAGAGCTCGGCCAGCTGAGGCAGCTCCGCATGTTCCAAATCTCATCAAACAAACTCTTGACAGGTTCGATTCCTGGTCAGCTCTTCAACCTCTCTCTTATGGATTACTTTGCTGTTGCCGAGAACCAACTTGTCGGAAAAATTCCACCCGACATAGGATTTACTCTTCCAAACGTTCGGATTCTTCTCTTAGGACTAAACCAGTTTTACGGTTCAATTCCAAACTCCATATCTAATGCAAGTAAGCTCGAGTGGCTTTTTATTCCATTTGGCCAGTTGACCGGTTCGATACCTCAAGATTTGGGGAAGTTGAAAAACCTGGTGAAGTTGAATCTCGGAATGAACCAGCTTGGCAACGGGGATGGGAATGACCTTGGATTTCTTTCCTCATTAGCAAACTGCACAAAACTTGAGGTCCTTGCCTTCAACAACAACAGTCTCACTGGCGTTTTGCCAAATCACATAACCAATCTCTCTTCAAACCTCAATTACCTTCTGATGGGAGCAAATAGGATTTCCGGTAGCATCCCGAACGACATTCAAAAGCTCGAAAATCTGATCTTGATCGGCATGGAGGAGAATCTCTTCACCGGACAAATCCCCGCCTCCATTGGGCTTGTGAAGAACCTGCAGGTTTTGTCAATTTTCGGCAACAGATTTTCGGGGGAAATTCCTCAATCCATTGGTAATCTTACTTCCATGGTAGAACTCGGCTTAAATTATAATTCTCTCCAGGGAAACATACCTTCAACCTTAGGAAACTGTCAGAGCCTTCAGAGGCTCTCTATGGCAAATAATAACCTTTCAGGTACTATACCTAAAGAGGTCATTGGTATTCCTTCCATAACAGATTGGTTAGACTTGTCTGCAAATAAGCTAGCTGGTCCGATACCGTTAGAATTAGGAAAAATGAGTCAGATCACATATCTAGACTTGTCGGACAACAGACTATCAGGAGAGCTACCTAGTTCCCTCATAAGCTGCGTTAGCTTGGAATTCTTGAATCTAAGCGGGAATCTCCTCAAAGGATCGATTCCTTCCTCCTTAAAAAGTCTCAGAGGGATTCAAGAACTCGATCTCTCGCGCAACAACTTCACAGGCAAAATCCCTGATTTCCTCGGATCTCTCACCTTCTTGAAAAATCTGAACTTGTCATTCAATCATCTGGAAGGTGAGGTCCCAGAAGGTGGAATCTTTAAGAACGCAAGTGAAATCTCAATTGCAGGAAACAGTAATCTTTGTGGGGGACCGGCGGCATTGCATCTGCAGAAATGCACACCCCCGAGAGTTCATTCCAGGAACTCATGGCGACGTTTGTATGTCAGGATAATGATAATCCTCGCAGCTTTTGGTGGAACATGTGCAATCTTGATATGTTCCATTCTCGTAATTTATCGAAAGAAGAGTGTTAGGAGGAAGAAATCCTTCGAGACGACTCCTACGGATGATGAAAAGAAATTCCAGAAGATCACGTATGCTGAGCTTTCAAGAGCAACAGATGGCTTCTCTTCAGCTAAAAAGATAGGGAATGGCAGTTACGGTTCAGTTTACAAAGGATGCAGCGGAGAATTGGTGGTTGCAGTGAAAGTTCTCGACCTCCAGCAACATGGAGCTTCGAAGAGCTTTATAGCAGAATGCGAAGCGTTGAGATCAATCCGGCATCGAAATCTCTTGAAGATAGTGACTTCTTGCTCGAGCGTTGATTTTGCTGGGAACGAGTTCAAGGCATTGGTCTATAACTACATGCCGAATGGGAGTCTGGAGAAGTGGCTGCATGTAGACAATGCAGATGACCAGAGTTCTGGCCGGAGGCGACTCAGTTTTGAGCAGAGGGTTAGCATAGCCATTGACATAGCTCAGGCTCTGGACTATCTCCATCACCATGTGGACCCTCCAGTTGTTCACTGTGATCTTAAACCGAGCAATGTCCTCCTCGACCAAGACATGACCGCTCACGTCGGCGATTTCGGATTAGCGAGGCTCCTCAATGATAAGAACCCTCAGATTCAATCGAGCCTGAGTACTGGCGCCCTTAAGGGTACTATTGGATACGTTGCTCCAGGTAACTTCTTTTTTGCCCTATAATCTTGGACAGAGATATCTCACAGATCCTTCATTTCTCAGGACCCTTCCTGTGAAAAATGAACAAAAGACATTTCAAAATTGGACTGCAGAATTCATCCTCTTTTCATTTTGAGAATGCTCATATACAAATGTTTTGGGATTACATTTGTTGAACTTATGCCAAACTGGTAATGTGTTTTGGTGAAGAATATGGAATGGCTGGTGAGATTTCAACTTGGGGGGATGTGTACAGCTTTGGGATTCTAGTGATGGAGATGTTCACCGGCAAGAAGCCAACGGATGAGATGTTCATGGAAGATCTCAGCCTCCATAGCTATGTGAACAGGGCTATTCCAGATGGAGTGGCTGAAATAGTCGACTCAAAACTACTCGAAGAAGTCTTCCACCATCAAGACATCGACAGGGCAACCACTTCGAGAAAGCAAAGCAAAGCTCAAGAGAGCTTGACCTCGATAATGAAAATTGGCATCTTATGCTCCGCAGAACAACCCGGTGAACGACTCGACATGAAGGAGGTCGTCGTGCAGTTGCAATCACTCAGAGAAATGATCTAAAATCTATGGCTGTGAAATGGTTTCACTGGGTCGCGATAAAAGTGATGCATAGGGTGAGCACCAGAAGTAGTTAAGGTAGTAGATGAAAACTAAGTTAAAAGATATACTAGCTAGGTTTGTACTGTATTCCGTCTTAAAAGAATTACTCAATCCCAAAACTCATGGTTCAACAATGAAGTAATCTCAAATATGCATAGCATTTTATCTTTTCTCCACGATGCTGCTTCTAATCGACTTTCCTGAAGTAAACCAAGATGCGTCAATAGGAATCATTTGCTTATAGAGATGCCTGAAGGATTACTTTAATCAGAGAGCATCAGCAAAAGTTCAGATCTATGAGAGTAGCAAGTTCTACTTCTCTAGCTGTTGCAATGCACGGCATATTCCTAGCTTGAATACCAAAAGTTGAAATCAGAATGCTAACTTCTTTTATCACGTTCATTTACCAAGGATAAAGGCTCTTATAAAATTGTTCACAGCTCCAGGGGATTCGACGTTTGCAGCGTGACCGGTGTCCTTGATGATCTCTAGCTTCGACTTGGGTACCAGACGCCTGATGATTCTAGATGTAAGGTTCTTCACATTGGTCACGTTTAAGCAAACCAACAAACTGATATAAAGAATGCACACTAAGAAAACCTTACTTTTGCAAGTGTTGTGCAAAGCTCAATGGGAAGACCTTATCCTGATCCCCCCATATGATCAACGTTTCCTGCAAATAACACCCAAGAAATTAAATGCTAAGAGTTATAGTCATTTTACACTGATATGAATGCACGTATATCTCACATATGATGTCTTTGAAAACACTGGTTCTTAAGTAGTCCAAATGCTCATGTGAATGAACTACCTGAGTCAAAACAGGAAGTTTGCTGTCTGCTTTTCCGAAGAGCAAGTATTCTGCTGGCTCCGACTTCTCTTTCCTGTAATTGTTGCACATGACCTGAAAAAGTACACCCGTAAATGCAGGAAAATGAAGGGAGCTCTAGGTCGTGACTAAGAGTTGATCATTGGACGGGTTCGGAGCGGACCCAAACGTCAGGCCGATGTGCAGCTCAAACCCACCCATATCATAAACATTATAGCGAAGGGATGTTTGGCAGGCCGAGCAAAAAATATGTGGACCAGGTTTCTTCACGTAAGACCTTTGCCCAACCTTGCCAATTTATGTCTCAGGCCTCGGGGTGAGCGAGCCGTCAGCTGTTGATCACCTTTAGTGCTAACCTATGAACTAATCATAGAAGCAAACATACACAATGAATCACCAAAACCAACTCAAACTAGGGGTGTGCACTGGGTCTGGTTCAACCCAAGAAGCGGACAAAATCGACCTGGACTGGCCGTGGCATGGCCAAATATTGGGAAAATATGTTCTGTTCCAGTCTTAGCGCTCAAACTGTCGGTTCGATCGGGGAACTAGTTCATACCTGTTCAACCACTTTGGTTTCTAGGTTGAACCACTTTTGAAGCATTATTTTACAAGAAAACAAAAGTTCTGCAACTCTCTGAAAGTCAAACTAGGTCTTCAACATGAAGAGACAACAAACATTTTTTAACAGTGAAATACTTTTATAACTTACTGTAATAATTTGATTTTGAATCCAAAACAAAAATGTAACCGGTGCCCGGTCAGTCTAGATTTGACCGGTTCGACTCTCATCTCCAATCTTTTGGAGTGGATAGTCACATTGTCGATTCTCGACAACCCAGTCAGGACAGAGACCCCTAACTCAAACAACACTTCTTGGTAGCAAAAGTTGCGGAATTCTATGGAGAGATTCCAATTCAAGTAGGGCAAACAGATTGAAAAAAATTCTGTTTCGAGGAAGTCCATTAGTTTGAACATGTCAAAGTCAGGATCCAAACCAAGGTAATTCTAATTCCACGATAACATAACTGATGACGATATTTGGATTCTGAAAGCGAAAAGTCACTACAGTACAATTTCATTCCTTTCTACCATTTAGAAGCCAAGATTCTCAAAATGTCCTCTCTTTAGTTGAGGAAAAACTCCTAAAGGTTCAAGCCCTTTCCTTTTCACTTTGTTTTACGAAATTTCTTTCAAAGCCAGCATTTTCCTCCAAGACACAATAAGATTAGATTACCAATCAGATTCTCCTATAAACTGATTTACGTAGCAAAGCAAACGCAACTTGAATGGACAACTCAGAGACTGAGACCAGCAACTGCATCAAGCTACAAACAGGGCGCAACTGTGAAGGGCAATATGAAGAGGAAATGTCAGCTCACATCAATGAACTGCTGAAGGAAGAAATTGGGGACCCATTTGAAAGGATTGAACTTAAAAGAAATTCCAATGGATTCCTGCCGATCTTCCTCAACTGCTCAAACTTCTGCTCCTCTGTACACGCAATCCCACTGCTGACAATCACCACTTTCTCAACTCCTTCGCCACCCATCTCAGCCATCCTGTACCCTACGAACCCACCGTAGCTGATCGCGTAAATTGAGTACTCATCAACCCCAAGTTTCTTCAGACCCTCCACGATGCATGAGGCCTGAAACACATCACTCCTTTGAGGACCGAGCTTGTGCGATTTCCCAAAGAAGAGCAAGTCTGGTATGAAGACGTTGAAGCTTCGAGATAAACGGCCCACTTGGGCCAGGAACTGGAACCTCGAGTTGCCCCCATAGCCATGGATGAGGACCAAATATGGCTTCTTGGGCCTCCGGTGAGGGGAGCCCCAGAAGTGGATGGTGATCTGCCCGTCGTCCAAGTCCACGGCGCAGGGCGCGAGGCCGCACGACCAGAAATAGAGTGACAGGAACATGTCAACGAGAGTGACGAGAAATGGCGTCCTGTGGAGGGTCTTTAGATTGTGAGAGCAGGTTCTTGAGGACGTTGATGGCCGTGGAGAGATGGAAGGAGAGGAGGTGAAGGAGGTCCGAGGCAGCCATTGAAGTGGGTATGAAGGTGCTTGGGAATGGCCCGTTTCAGCGTTCAGTCAGACATCACTCTTGGCATTTTGAAGCGTGCACAATATGCAGAGGAAGGAACAAAAGAACAAGACCGCGAGAGGCACGCGACACGACAGATGATACTGTCCTTTCTTTCGGAAATAGATCCATAAACTTTTCTCATGCAATTTTAGTTACTAACGTTACAACCTCAATTCTTCGTATTATGAATAAATATCTTAAATTTTAACTAATAAATATATATAATTTAAAAAATGACATTCTAAAATTAAAAATTTAAACCGTACGTCCAAAAATAAATATCTCAAATTGTAAAATTAAATGCCTAAACTTGTAAGGAATTATTAGATTTGTGTCTTCTTTCGTTGTTCTTAAATTTCCGGACGCGACAGACGCACATGGAAAGTCCAAAGCATGGAGGAAGAGAAGGGCAACGGTGGCCTTTCTGTGCTTCTTTTAGAAAAGGGGGTTGCCCTTTGTTTTTTCATGATTTTCAAAAGTTGATTTTTTTTGTCGAAAAAAAAAGATGATGTTTAATGCTGCATAATTGTATGAGTTTCTTCGTACCAGATAGCAATTAAGCACAATTCATTTTTATAAGTATTGATGATTCGTGATGATTTCGAAACAACTTGATGTTTAAGAACAATTCGAATTTATGAATACAATTTTTGTAGATTGAATATTTTCTTTCAAATTACCAGCAAATTAAGAAGGAAATAGTTTAAGGTAATTCTCAGGCAACACACAATACTAGGGCCTAGGGGTGAACAAATCGGACCGCCTAGATCGGGATCGGACCGTTGGTTCGATTCCTAATTTTAGAGATGTCCGATTCCTAAAATTGAAACCGGTGATTGAGCGTTTCGATTCTCGAATCTAGGTCCATAGGAACGGACTGGACTGATCAAATTTCTCTTCTCTTTTTTTTTAAATAACACAATGTTTGTTGTTGAGTTTTAAAACTTTGAATGTAAATCTACATCTTCAATGAAGACTCTTCACCCATGAAATGTCAATTTGCCCAAAATGGGCAAAGATCAAATTATATGATGTCAATTTGCATCTTCACTGATGAGACGCGGATTTGCCTATAAGTTTTAAAGCTTGGATGTAATTTGATCTTTGCCCATGAGGATGCATTGAATTGTTGTCGAGTTTTAAACCTTGGATGTAATTTGATCTTTGCCCATGAGATGTCAATTTGCATGTTTTTGGTAGACTTGGCTTTTGATGTTTCGATCATTCTTAAATAGGATAAAAATCAGAAATTTGATCGTGTTATTGGTTCGGTCCGGTCCGGTTCTCGATTCTTAAGATGGCCGGTCCGGTCTCTGATTTCGAAAAAGGGAAACTGGGATCATCGGTCGATTCTTGAGGGGAACCGGATCGGACAGGAAACTAATCAGCCCCGCACCGTACCACGTCGTATTAACTTGGATTTCAATCATAATTTAATGCATTCCGTCATGACGCGTCACAGCCAATTGCTTTGAATGTGGTGTTTCTTCAATATCTGGTAGTGGTAGTAGAAGTAGATAGGGAATTCAAAAAACAGACGGATTATAAAGAGTGACAACGCGCCGTCGTAATGCTTTCGCACTACGTCATAGCGCATCATACGAGCTTGAATCTCATCATAGTCTAGTGCATTTGAGCATAAAGCATTATAGTCCTTTATTTTTCATAGTGCGGTATCAATATCTGTGCGATGAATATATTATAATAATTAATCAAAAGAACAAAAAAATGTACAAAACTTTAGGAATTACCTTTTTTAGCATAAGTGCAATACTCGTAATGCCTCATGTAAGCTTTGGTCTCATCGTACCTCCGTGCATTTCGTCCTGGCGCATCACATCGTAATCCTCTATTTTCCTTTACGTGACTTCACCAGCTGTCGTGATATAAAGGCAAGGAATAACTATCAAAAGAGGGGGGGGAACAATGAATTACAAAGAGTTACAACGCCTCGATCTTTAACCAATAGATTGAGTCGTAGCGTGTCGTATTAACTTGAATCTCTACCGTAATTTAGTGCGTTCCGTCGCACGCACTGTAGGGAATGGGCAAAGCAGATACACAGGCAAAGTGATTTGGAAGAGTCCCCACCCAGGAGTTGTCTATTGCAATGACTGGATTTTACTGTCATGGGAAAACTGCCCTGCAGTGTGGCCATCGCCCATGTGTAAATATCACGCGACATTACGAAAATATCTTAAAAATATAAAATTATCTAAAAATAAAATATGTCTAAATATCACGTAATATTCACATCATTCTCCCCTGCTAGAGAAGTATTCGCCCTCGAATCTGCTCCGTCTTCATTGTCTTCAATCTCTTCAGTGCCTCCTTTCTTGTTAGTGTGATAAGGTGACAAATCTGCTAGGGTCCGTCAGTTCTAGGTTGTAACTTGCCAAACTTGCCTACCGAAAAACGCTCTTTACTAAGGTGAATCCAAAATAGATCACCCTCTTTGAAGACAACTCCCTTCCTGCGTCTATCAACGTGCTGCTTATACTTCATGTTCTATCGGTGATCTGATTATGGACCTGGAAATGCAACTCTTTGATCTGTTCTGCTTGTTTTTCAGTGTCTAAGCTAAACTGCTTGTGAACTGGTAATGAAGTGAGATCTAAGGGATTAACTGGATTACGCTCATAAACCACCTCAAAAGGGGTCTTGCCTGTAGTTCGATTCTCAAATCTGTTATACGCAAATTATGCTTGAGGTAACGCCAAATCCCATTGTCGTAGATTATCTCCAATCAAACTCCGCAGCAAATTTCCTAAACTTCTATTGACAACTTCTGTCTGATCATTAGTCTGAGGATGGTGAGAAGAGCTAAATTTCATATTCGTGCCCATGTGCCTCCAAAGAGCGCCAGAAGTGACTTACAAACTTCAGATCACGATTTGAGGTTATGGACTTAGGAATTCCATGCAGTTTAACAATTTCCTGCAGGAACAATCGAGCGACCTGCGAAGCATCAACGGTCTTGTTACATGGAATAAAGCGTGCCATTTTCAAAAACTTGCCAACAACCACCATGATGGAATCTTTATTCGGCTGCGTTCTCGGCAAGCCCAAGGCAAAGTCAAGGCTGACATCCTCCCATGGTGCAATTGGAACAGATAGAGGCATATATAGGCCAGCATTATTACTTTTTGTTTTCGCTACATGACACACCCGACACTCTTCTATAAAACGCTTCACGTCTAGCTCCATTCGTGACCAATAAAAATGTTCGCACAACAAGGCTATCATCGTCTTATCCACGCCAAAGTGCCCAGCTAGAACTCCTCTATGACCCTCAATAATAATAGATTCCATCAAAGAACATTGAGAAATGTATAGTCTATTACCTTTAAAGAGATAACCATCCACAATATGAAATTGCTGAAAAGTCTCCGCTTGACTCTTCCTCCAGACATCTCCAAAATAAGGATGTCTAATTTCCAGGTCGTACTCCTCGATTCCGCCCCTAGCTTGGAACCACAACAGGGTTGTCTTCCTCCTCTTCAACCTCAGTTGAGTCAGCAGATTCCGCTCCTTCTTCGGGTTGTGCGTCAAGCCCTGCCTCCGCAAGACGTCGCTGCATATCCCAAACTTGTCTCCTCAGCTCTTCGTTTTCTATGTCTCGCATGTCTCCTATACGCGTTTGTTCATCTGCATCAGGAACGACTCCACGTCCCTAGCCTCCACGACCACGCTGCCTTCGACCACCACGATTTTGTTCAACCATCGGTTCGAAGCAACCTGTGCTCGGATACCCAAATGATGTCGAAATATGATAGAAATAAGGCGATGAAGAACAAAATCGATAGAATGAGGAACAATCGTTGTTCTCTAAAAAAACGATATCAAATCGAATATTCTTCAAATAAAAAAAAAATTGCTCTCAAAACTCTCGAAACAAGCTTATATAGGGTGTTAACCCTGATTACAATAAAAACACAATATTACGAAAATATCCTAAAAATATAAAATTGCCTAAAAACAAAAGATGCCTAAATGTCACCTAATATTCGCATCAATTTTTGTGATATTAATCCTTAAATGTTGTGCATAGCTTAAGTTCATATAGTCATCTATTTCACCTTGAGAAAAAAGTGCAATGATGTGATCTATTCCTAAGATGCGGTTCGAGAGTTGGGAGAGAGATCTTTACCGAACATCTAATTGCAACTTAGGAGATCCTAGTGAGCTATGGTTTATACTCTCCATCAATTAAAAAAAAAAAGTATTGAGTCTTGTTCTCTGGAGCCGAGGGTCTCAACGGGGGCAACACCTCCTGAAAGTCATAGGGATTTTATAATTTGAGCTTATATTTTATTAATCATTTGTGTTTAGGCCCATAAATATATATCCACTCTTTTTTCATTCGTAATTAAGTGATGTAACATAAAAGTGCGATTTGCTTATTTTGGTGGAATCCTCTGAATGTAGCCATAATTTAAATAAGAACAGGGGAAAAAAAAAAAAAGAGGGCTGTGAACTAGGATAAAACCTTTTTGCTCGGTTTCTCTTTTTCGTATTTACATTTTAGCATCAATTCCCGACAGATCCAATGAGGTTGGATGATGAGTTCCACCCATTTCTTGGGTTACAATTCAGAATCCACTAAAGAGATTCTGCTAAAAGTTGGAATGAAAGGGGAAAAGAATGCAGATGAAACAAGTTTCCAAGATGCAGAAAGAAAGATAAAGATAGCTGATTAAGTAAAGAAAGGCATTAACCTCCAGCGAGATCTGTGCACAGCCAGCGGTAGCAACAGAATCACTCCTTGTCACATGTGAACACACACACCCATCTGATACCTTTGCCTCCGCTACGTTCCAATCTCATCTCTCTCACTCATTCCCTCCGATAACTTTCAAATCCCCTCCTCCACTTTTTCACACTTTTTCCTTGTTGAACTTTATGGACGGCTGTTTAATTTATCACCTGTGTCACCCAATAGAGACTCTCGGGCCCTTTTCCCACCATGATTCCTTTCCTTCGCCAGGTTCATCTGCTTCCCTCTTATAAATCTCCCATCAAACTCTACCCCTTCTCTTCAACACCTCTTTCTTCCATTTGGCTCTACGGTTCCCCTTCAGAGCCCCCGTCAATGGCCGCTCATCTTTACGCAGCTCATAGCTCGTCGCAGAGAGGAGTGGCCATGGTGTTGGCTCTTGTATCAGCAATAGTACTTTCTCCACTGTATGTTGACAGGAAGAGTGAGGCCAAGTACTACCATGAGGCCAAATGGAGTTCTGGGCTTGTGCTTCCTGTGGTTCTTGCCGGGCTCATAATAGCCATCAAGACCACTTCATCATCATCTTCCTCTTCAGGGTATGTTAGGAGAGGTTCAGCGATTCCGTCTCCTGATCCGTCATGGGTGCTGAGAATTGGGAGCTCAGCCTGGGGACTCGCCGGGGTTCTGGTGATGCTGATGCTTGTGCTCTCTTGGCAACATTCTGTTCAAGAGTTCTTGTGGAGATAGAGAATGAAAATGCATTATTACGCTATTCTATGACTGTTTTCTCTGTAGTGGTGATAGTGGCTGTACTTATCATGCGACTAATAAATTATTTTAAAGTACCACATATGAATTGACAATACATTAGCACGAGACTATTTCTTCTGTTTCTTGAGAAGTCACAGATGATGACTCCATCAATAATTCGTTTACAGATCATAACAATCACCAAATATTAGCAAAAGGGGGACAAACACAGATGACGCTCCGGACGGTGCATCTTTGAACAGAAAAAGATGGCGCTGCCAACGCAGATACAGATCGCATACATACTGGATTTTGGAGAATCAAACTGTTCAGAGTCTATTCAAGAGCACAATAGAATGAGAAAGAAAATAACTTTTCCTGACAGAATTGAGAGTCCAAATCCTGTCCTATATATACAAACATATTTACAAGCAAACCTGATTTTGACAAATGATACATCACCAAGGTATAATCTCGTAAGGGTCAACTCCTCCAGCCAACCAAAGAGCTAGTAGACCGCCCCGGCCTCGATACGGGAAGGCCGTGATCATACATTCGCTGGAACTCTTCCCTATACTCGGTCAATGACTTATTGGGTAACGCAGGTGTCAATTCCACAACATCCCCCATCTTCAACTTGCACATAGGCTCACCAACCGGCTCGCGATTCAATCTTGGCCTCAGTTCTTCCTTGAGAGGGCTCCTGTAAGGTGTCCATTTTGAGCTCCCCATCCCAGCCCTTTCCAGCAAATCCATGACTGTAGAGTCCGGAGGAAACTCTTGGACTGACATCTGCAGAATCCAACCATCAGAGAACTTCACATCCATTTTTGACCAAGGCAGACTAATCATATATTAGCATACTGTCAAACCAAACTTCAAATGCGCTACCCAAGTCATCAAGTATTTCATGCACCAGAGAAAAATTTGTTGCAACTGTCCTATGACGATCAGGTAGCATAAGCACCGACATTAGAAAAACACTGCAGGAGAGAGAAAAAAAAAACATGGAAGTAGAAGAAGTACCTTATCATTTTCAATCATAATGATAAAGATAGGCCTATCCTGATCAGATAGAGGCTTGTACGAGAACGGACAATCTTCTGTGTGAGTTGGGAATGTGCAGGTTGGCTTGACAGAATCAACATGGCCAATTGATGAATGATCGTTTCTCATTGCCTCACACTGCCAGCTAACAACCCATCGGGCCCACTCAACCATCTGAAGCACGAAAGCAGAGTGCTTACACTCACCTTCTTTATATCTCCAATGAGCAGCAAATCCAAATTCAGCCTGCAAATGCATTGCCTTTGTTCGGATTTGAACTTCAAGGGGAACCATCCCATAACCCATCACTACAGTATGAAGTGATTGATACCTATATGACAATGACGAAACGTTAAGGAAGCAAAGGCCTTGGCTCTCAAGCACTCAACCAGTGCCTTTTAGCAAACATACCCATTAAGCTTTGGATGGGCAATGTAGTCTTTTGATCTTCCAGGAACTTCAGGCCACAAACTTTGGACAATTCTCAGTGCCTCGTAACAGTCCTTTTCATTTTCAACAATTAATCGTAAACCATGTATATCATGGATTTCATCCATCGTAAGCTTCTTCCTGCATGAAAATGACAATCTCAATTAGTACACCAATTAGTACACAAGTTACTTGCTACAAGAGAGACTGGAAATCTATTCTAGGTGCGTGTCGCCATTGCTGCTGAGTGTGTGCATAATTATTCAAAATATGTGCTGCAATTATTACTCGCACCAAAAATGTTCCATCAGCTTCTTCACTCTTTGTGGCTTTTAGTCATCTTTGGGATTTATGCTCTACTCTCCACGCTATAAATATGCTCGTTAGGCTGTGTTATTTAGTTTCTTGTGCCCTGTTTTCATTTACTTCAGATGTATTACAGCAGTGTATCTTTCAATAAATTACCTTATACTTAGTAAAAGAAAGATGAAACATCATCCACCCTCGGCAACTTTTTTTTTTCGTTTGGATAGACACCCATAGCGGCTCACATACCAAAAACTTTGTGATAAACAGTACGTCAATTGTTTATTTTGCTCCCTAGGTTTCTGAATTAGCAGCCAGTCCATGAAAATCACATAGTACAAGCTATCAACAAAGGAAAGCATTCCCTCAAACAACACATAAAGGATATGTCAGGAAGGGACTGAGGGGCATACTTTAACATTTTGCTATATATGCTATATAAGCTTTTATGCCTTCCTGATAAAGAGTGATAAGAAATGGCCTTATCCTTCAGAGCCAGCTCTAATTTCTCAACAGTAGATGCAATCATTGCTTCATCAAAGGACTCAAGAAGCTGCGAGGATAATTGTTTGTGCATGTCGGGGTCGAGATGCTTAAAGCACAAATTCTCTAGCTGCTCCTTCCAAGTATAGACCCCCAAACGGTTGGCCAATGGCACAAATATCTCCATCGTCTCCTCAGCAAACCGCTGTTGCTTGACCAAAGGCAATGCATCCAGAGTCGCCATATTGTGAAGTCTATCAGCCAATTTTATGAGGACAGCCCTGGCATCTGCCATGGCTAGGAACATGGTATGAAGTCGATCTGCCTCAACAGTCTTGCTTGCTGTATTGTTTTCCCGTGCAAGTTGGCTAAGTTGACTTAGCTTTGATACCTAGAATACCATACATAACTGACTTACATTAAAGATCCTCATAAAACATGCAAGCATAAGTCACCATGCAAACAAAAGAGAGCTCAAAACAGCAAGAGTACATTACTTCAGACAAGCAGCCACATGGAAAAGAAAAAAAAGAAAAAGAAAGAGAGAGAGATGGAACAATCTAGACGGAGAATACAAGCACCCTAGTTAACCTGCTATCTTTCAAACTAAAAGAGTAAGCTTCTGACTGTTGACTAAAGAACAGTGAGCTGTCAGAATCAAAACCCAGAACATAACATTAAATGCTCAAATGTCACTTTCCTATTATAAAAAACAATTTCCAATTTTTTTGTACGGAAAAAGCAAAACATAGGAAAGAAAGAAATATCCCTTTTTGCAGCATTACCAGTGGCTAAACCATCAGAAAAATTCATTTAGGATTGTCATTAATCTTCCTGAATTAGAGAGTGAAGAGACTGTTAATGTCTACAGAGTACAATTCTTACATCGCAAACACAATCTTCCTGGACAACAATTCTCCAAAAAGAGAAGCTTGCAAAAGCTACCACCAGCTATATTCACAATACCATTCTGAGTGCCAAGATAATTCAATCCTGCAACTCTGTTTACATAAATATTCATAATAGAGATCTCAGGACTCTCTGCAGATAACACACCATAGTACCAGTAAGCTTAATGAGGTCATTTCGAGGACACCCTGAACTGGATCTTGCTCAATCAGGAAGTAAATATCTACCTAGTTCAGTCGATAACCTGAACATGCATTGTACTCCTGCAGTGGCCTACGAATAGTTGCGCAAGGACATAGCCACAAACAAAAACTTGCAAGTGGCATATTGCAAATTTTGTATGCTGTGCACTTGTTATTACGCCTCCTAACCATTTTCCAGGGACAGATAAACAGCAGAAACAGCTCACAAGAAAAATAAATGGCAAATGTTTAACTTCTTTTGATATTCTTGTTCGTCCAAACAGTTCACACGAGGAATCAAGATGGAAATTCTTTCTTACCCCTACAATTAATTCAGCCACACCAGCTCCAAAGTTCCTCAATACATAGTCATAACTCATGAAGGTATCGTCAAGGGTGTCATGCAACAGCCCCGCGGCAACCACGGTAGAATTAGCACCAATAAGTGCCAGTGACACAGCTGTTTCAACGCAATGCTGCAGATACGGATCGCCGCTGGCACGCATCTACATTACAAACACATCAAAACCTATCAGGCAATCATAAAACAAAATTGCCCCAATGAACAAAGGCCCTTGTACACTCGAGAACTATACCTGCCCTCTATGCGCTTTTTCGGCCTCATAGAACGCCTTAACGACAAACTCGTGGCAGAAGATCTTATGCCTTAACTGTGCATTCACCAACAATTCCCTTGCATACGGCTCGAGATCACTCTCCACAAAGCAATCCTCCAAATTAAACGCCAATTCCTCCACAAATGCAGCTCCACCAGTATTACCACGCACCTCAGCCGCCGGCATTTCTAGCTCAACACAAGAAGCCACCGCCCTCCTAACAAACCCACTGAACAGCCCGTTAGAACCTCTTCGAATCGAGCCTAGTGCATTAACGTCATTTCTATCACGCGAAGTTCTCACAGGGAAGCTCTTTGCGCAACCGTTTCCACTGCTGCTATTGCTACTACACGAAACAGGTCCGTGAAGAACCGAGACCGGGCTCTGATGATCTCGCTTCCACGAACCCACAAATTTACTAGGCGAATAGCGAAAGGAGCTGCTCAGCTCTCTAAATTCCTCACCTCTCTCTTGCCTCACCAATTCATCTCCGCCCCCACTGAAACTCGAAGAAGACGAGTGCTTCGCCACCGTTGGCGTCGGCGAAGCGAAGAGGCACGAGAGACCGCCGACGATTGTCTTCTGAGCCGAAGAAGCGGTCGACGAGGCAGGCGGCGACGATCTGGAGTTGAATTCCAAATCGCACGACACGTGCGCGCTGATCTGGTGCGAAGTGGAGCAGACGCTGCTCGGCGGGCTGGAGTACAGAGCCACCGTCGGAACGGCCATGGGCATTTGGGGCGAGCCGGATTCTAGGGTTTCGCGCGGTAGTTCACGAAGCGCAACCTACTCCGTCAGAACCGAGGCCGTTCCTCAAGAACCCAGATTCTTTTCCCGCGAGATGGGACGATTCCTCGGGAAAAGGAGTCGAATTTTCCGGGGAAAAGCTGTAATTTCTTTCTCAGGGGAACTGTTGACCGACGAGAGGAGGAGCAACCGATCAAGGAAGGCGGCAAAGCACAGTTGAGGGCTGTGAAGCGGACCAAGTCGTACGTGTTGAGAAGCTCTGGACGTGAAAATTCGAGAGAACTCACGGGAGATTTTCCGCAAGAAGGATTAGAATCTACGGGAGAAATGGAGGTCCAGCAAGTCTCAGATTTTCCAGAAGGTTGAATCTCTCTCTGCCTCTCTCTGTCTCTCTCTCTTCTGTCCAAATTGTGGCCGAGAGACAACATAATTGCACATTTACAACGCTGTCCTCGGATTGCACGAAGAACTTTCGGCCGCCAAGGACGACATTACCTTGTTAAAAGTACAAACGAACACAATTCATAAAAAAGTATTCTTGGCCAATCAAGGGAAAATTTGTTAAACAGACCTACATTGCCAATAAGTTTATTAACAAATATTGTGCGAATCACATGTCAGCGATACACGAGCCGAAATTCATGACTTATCACATGCACGGTTCGTTAGTGTGTGAACATATCTAAAAGTAACCATTCGAAAATGACGTGAAGTTTAACTTCCTCACCTTTAACCTCAAAA
This sequence comes from Rhodomyrtus tomentosa, assembly GCA_028455895.1. NCBI lineage: Eukaryota > Viridiplantae > Streptophyta > Magnoliopsida > Myrtales > Myrtaceae > Rhodomyrtus > Rhodomyrtus tomentosa. The sequence goes on along the minus strand of JAPCWY010000009.1, from coordinate 34,621,486 downwards.
GTTGAGAGAAAATTTAAATTTTTCTTTCATTCATTTTAGGAATGTTTAATACCATGAAAAATCTAAGCTGACACATATGTGTTAAATTTTCTCAAATTTATTTTTTGACCACAAAAAATCAAAAAATGGTACGATTGCGACAAACTTATCGTAAACAATTTTTTTTTACCACAAAAAATCCTAAATTGATATATATGTAATAGATTTATCTTAAATTAAATTTTTTACTACAAAAAATCTCAAACTAATATGCATGTGATAAATTTATCCTCAATTAAATTATGTTAATACCACGAAAAATTTCAAATTGATAGGCATATGACAAATAGAGGGTAAAAATCTCGAGCTGGTAACCCGTCTATTGCCACATGTTATGAACTTAGCACTTTAATAGTTAGATTTCACGAAAACGAATGGATACTAAATTTGTCATAAATATATCAGTTTGAGGTAAAATTGTCACAAATGTGCCAGTTTGTGATTTATTGTAGTTAAAAAAATAATTTAATGTAAATTTATCACATGTGTAACTCTCTCAAGACTTCGACATGTGCAGATTTTTCCCACTCACATAATTGAGAAAACAAGGATAATTTTTTTTTTATATAACTTGACAAGAAAATTGGAAATTTCCAAATGAATTCAAATTCGAACAATGACAGAATGCCTTGTATGTGATATTTATGAAAAATATTACTAAAAAAGGCCTAAACTTATTATTATTGTGCCAATTCAGTCATAATTTTTTTTTTGTCGGGGCTAGGCTCTGGCCAGCCGACAACATAATATTTTAATAGTTTTTTTTGAATATATATATATATATATATATATATATATTAATGTTTTCCCTTTTTTCCCCTGCCCCTCCCCTCCCCTCCCCTCCATCTTCTCCTTCCCTGTTAAACCCACCCCCAGGCTCACCCACCACTCCTTTCCCTCTTTCCCTTCTGTTCCCCGTCTCCGTTTTACGCCGAAGACCGGCCAGAGGATCATCGGCGAGGCTCTCTAAATTCTTCACCCCTCTCTTGCCTCGCCAATTTATCTGTGCCCCCATCGAAGCGAAGAGGCACGAGAGACTGCTGACCATTGGGCTTCTGAACTGAAGAAGCGGGCGGTGCCGATCTGGAGTTGAATTCGAAATCGCACGACATGTGCGTGTTGATTTGGTGCGACTTCGAGCAGACGTTGCTTGGCGGGCTGGAGTTCAGAGCGGGCGGGAGTTCGCGGAGCGCAACCAAATCCGTCCGAACCGAAGCCATTTCTCAAGAACCCAGATTCTTCTTCCACGAGAAGGGACGATTCCTCTGAAAAAGGAGTCGAATTTTCTCGAGAAAAGCTGCATTTTCTTTCTGCAATTGATGAAGACGGCAAAGCACAGTTGAGGGCTGTGATGTGGACCAAGTCGTAGGTGTTGAGAAGCTCTGGCCGTGATAATTTGCAGCCTGTTCGATTCTTCTTCTTCGGTGGATTTGGTGTAGTTGAAGCCAAAGAACAGGGAAGGGAAAGGGGAGAAAAACAAATGAAAAAAGATAATAACTTGATTAATTTGTTAATCCCATAATGTTGTTAAGTTGAGGCCTTAGAAAATCGTTGATAGATTTTTATTTTTTTTTGAAAAATAGTCAAATTGTTCTCATCAAGCTAAGTAGAAGAAAAACTTTTGAAAAAGGAACTCTTAATTAGGGACTTTGCCATTTCTCCCCCGCTACGTTCATCTCCTGAGTCCTGATGGCCGCAACTGCCACGTGGGGCTGTCGAGCTTGATCAAAGCCACGTGTGTCCCGCAGCACCGACAGGCCACTGGAGGCATCGAGAGGCGAGTGCTTACTCAGCTCAAATCGCGTTGCTGATCTGGGCGATCTTGTGGTCCAATCAGCAAACACCGTTCTCTCTCTCTCTCTCTCTCTCTCTCTCTCTCTCTCTCTTTTTTGGTGGTCAAGGTCAGAGTATTTTCTCGGTCAACAGAATCGCATGTTCCAGGCTAAGCCCGCCGCCGGGTGAACGAGGGCGCGCGCGTCACGGGCGGGCCACGTGCGGGCGTGCGGTCCTGGGTCCCTGTAACTTTTTCATTGGACAAAAAAGCCCCTAAAGAAGAACACTCGACAAGTCAACAGCCAGCCCCCTGCTAGTACTCCGACTTACGTTTAAAATGAAATGTTATGGTAATTCTGGATTACGTAAGATAACGCCACCATTTATCTCTCAATTGATTAAGTCTTATTGATAATACGTATATTTCGTGAATAATAAATGATTTATAAAATATTTTATAAAATGATCCTTTACAAAAAAAAATTAATTAATTAAAAGATAATTTCATCATTCAAGAAAATAATGAAATTATTGTCGATGATTAAAATATATTTTATATTGACTAATTATTTAGAATGATGCAAACAATTATTTTTAAGAAAATTGTAAATATTTAGCGGATAAATATAATGAAATAAAGAGTAAATGCAAGAAATAAAAATCGAGACAAAAGTTAATATCAGTTCATTCTTAAATTAGGGCTACATCCAATATGAGGATCTACTATAATTAGCCCTTTACAATTTTCTAGTGCAATTATCAATTATAAGAGAAATAGATTACATATAGATAGCATATAATTATTCATGAGGTTAACCCCAAACTTAGGACTATCAGATGAGTAGGCGCCCGCGTTGCCCAAAAAATTGAGAAATTTTTGGACGAATTCGGTACTGTTTCTGTACATTACCAACACTGATTCCTCTGTGCCCCAGGATTGAAGAGTGAAGATAAGATCAAATTGCGGAGAGCTTGGAGATCGTCGTTGACTTGTGCCCCCCATTCACGAAGCCGCCTCCGTGGAACTGCAGCATCACCGGGAGCCTGACGCAGTCTCCCCCAATTAGAGGGGAGTATCCACCGTACAGAGCGGAGCCATCGGGGCTCCCGCCGTGAGTCGGGGACGTCAGAACAGTGTCGGGGAGGAAGAAGTGGAGGGAGAGGGCGCAGGAGGGGTCGATGTGGATGTCCTTGGTGGCAGTGCCATCGACGAAGGACGGATTTGCGAGGGCGATAGGCTCGTCTAGGCTGGAGGCAACGCCGAACTGGTCGCCGACGCCAGGGCTTGGAGGAGGAGATTGAGCGAGTGCTTGGAGCTTGTGCTTGAGGTGGTACTTGGAAGACGATGTACAGCTTCACCAACGCGGTCGGCATTTTCAGAGGGATGGGGAGAGAGAGAGAGAGATTGACGACGACCTCCAAGCTCAAGCCCTCTCTCTTCCTCTCTTCCTCTCTTCCTTCGTCGCTCTCTGGTTCCTTCTCCTCTACTTCCGCTTCGAGTTCGACCCCCTCCCTACCCGCCGTACACAACCTCCTGCCGTCAACCTCACTCTTATCATCGCCCAAACCCCCTCGTGCCCCTCACGCGCCACCGTCTACGTCCACGCGCTCCCCCACAAGTTCAACTCCGACCTCCGCCTCCGCTTGCACTCCCTCAACATGTACATCGACATGTGCCCCTACGTCTCCAACCACGGCCTCGGCCGCCGCCCCATCCCCTTCGTCGTTGGCTTCTCCGGCGAAGGCGACGACCGCTAGTTCGCCACTTACCAGTTCATCGCCGAGATGATCTTCCACACGCACCTCGAGAACCACCCATGCCGCGTCCGCGACCCCGCCCTCGCCAACCTCGTCTACGTCCCCTTTTACACTGGCCTCCACGCGTCCAGCATGTTCCGCGAGCGCAGCCCCCCGGCCCGAGACGCCCTCGCCGTGGACCTTGCCGTGCACGTCCTGTCCCTCCCCACATGACGACCCAACCAATTTTTTGGAGTTCAAATTTTTTATAAAAGAAAAAAAGGAGAGAGAGGCTGGCCCGGCCCCACCTGAGAGCTGGAATACATGTCATTGTGGCTCGGGACTAGCTCGGCACTGTTTACTTAACCGGCTTGATTCGACCCATTGACACGTATACCCAAACTACCAATAAAATATGAATATTTTTGCCATCTATTAATGGGAAGTATGTGGAGGTGTCAAAATCAAATTGGAAATTGAATCGAATCACGAGTCAAACTTTACTAAACTGAGAATTTCGTGTACTTTGGTTCATTTTAATTTTCAATTCTGGTAATTGAAAGATAACCATTTTTTTTTTCCATTTTGATTATTTCAGATCAGCTCTGTTTAGTTAACCACATCACATTGAAAATCTCCAAACAGACTTTTTTTTCTCCTTCTTTTTTCTTATTTTCTATTCTTTTTTTACTTTTTTGGGGTTGAAGGCCACGACGCCCTTATGCCCCGTGGCTTCGGCGAGGGCCGCGATGCAATCACACACAGAACGGCCCTCAACCCCAAAAAAGACAAAAAGAAAAATCAAAATCAAAAAAGAAAAATCGAATTAAATTTTTGGTTCAATTCATATTCAGTTCAAGGCGAGATTCGATTCAATTCAAACTTGCATGCTAGTGGTTTGGTTCGGTCGATTTTTCAAGAAAATGGAATTGAATTGAGCCATTGACACTCCTAAGAGTATGAACCCCACTTTTAATAAATAAATAAATAATCAAATCATGCATTTTTCTTAAAATAAACGAAATTAACTCCATTTTATGTAATTACGGCTATATATGCCGCTTCAAGAGCAATAGTTCTAGCGTGATTTTCCCTTCTCCTCTTTCTGTCCCTTTTTTTGTCTATCTGGAATTTCAAACTACGGACTTCCCCACAGTCAGACTTTTGTACATCTCTATTGACACCTAAATTTTGACGACCTAGTCTTGTATTGAAAAGAAAATTAGAGATCGAATTCAGTCCCTAAAAAAAAAACAAAACAAAACAAAAACAAATAAGTTGTCATAGAATTTTCAAATTATTTTAGTTGCATTGCATTCATGTTGGATTGGTGATGGATGTACAGACTTAAGAAGGCGGGGATTTAATTTTTGAAAAGGAATGGAGTTAGGCACAAATTAAATAGATTTATGACCACCAATACAAATGGAAAGGCTGATATGGATCCCAAATATATTCATATACATGCCTGAAAGAAAACGATGGATTGAGTCGGAAAACTAAGCAATATTCGATCAACGTAAAAGGGGGGAGGTCTTTCAGAAAATCTTACCATGAGAATACGTAAAAAGGCTTCATTCATATAGAATCATGGAGAGAAAGAGGCAGTGTAATCCGGCAAATCAAGTTTGGAGTTTGTCTGCAAGGAAGCCTCGATTCTTATTTCTTTTTTTTTTCTTTTTTTATAGCCTGGTTCTTGCTTGTTTATTGGACAAAACAGGTCCAGATCGAGCAGTTTTTGTCCAGCCCAGTACGGACGAAATTGTTGGTCTTCGTGCGTGGATCTCCAGCCAAGAATTCCTCCTGTTCCCCGAACTGGGGTGGATTTGTGCTCAAAATTACCGCTGCAAGTTGAGCATCGACAAGCTGCAAAATTCCTTTTGATCCATGCGCAAATCCCCTTCGCCAATTCCGCCACCGATCCCGCCGGGTTTGCTCGCTCATCCGTCCCCGCTGCCATACTCTGCCGCTGCTGCCGTCCAGCTTTTTGTCTCTCCAGATCAGCCCTGTTTTGGCCCTGCAGATTAAGGTAATGTCCATATATACTTGCACATAATTGATTCGATGATATTTGGAGTTGGGAAGCTTGCGGATTGGCTATTGTTCATATGCCTTTTTGTGCCGTTTGGCCCGGAGTTTTGTTTTTTTTTTTTTTTGCATGTTTTAAATCATTAACAATTGCAGAATTTTTTCTAGGAGATTAAAAGATAAATATTTGAATGTTCTAGCATCGTTTTGCATGATGTCGACATTCATAGAAGTGCAAACTCTTTTTTTCGGAAATTCAAGATAACGGTTTTTTTTTAATCTAAACCGTCGGAACCTAATTTTTGTCAACAAAAATCTCGTATATAGCCAATCTGACCTATCACCGGTGGAAATATTTTTTTTGGAAAATTTGAAAGAAATATGGTGGTCGCGATTTTGCTTTGAATATCGGTTGGCGGGTTGCTATCTTGAAGATTTAGGCATATTCCGAAAATTCCTAAAAATTTAGCAAGATGGGATTTCCTAGGAAAGAAACCTTATCTCATAAAACTAGCAAATAAAATCAAGATAATGAAATTTTCAATATATACCTCATTTGGTCGAATTTTTTTTAAAAAAAAATGAAAGAATCAAAGATTTCATTCGCGTATATTTCGTCATTCCGCATATTTCATATAGCTTAGGATAGTGTATATTCAATCTATGATCACATATCATATCTGCATATTAAGTTAAATAGGATAACTTTTTAATTTCATTCTTATTTCATAAATTAGAAAAAGATATAAAAATCCCCCAAAAAAAAATCATTTGCCACTTATTTTGCCACGTCATTTTTCATGTCATCTTGCTATATGTTAATCCATTGCCATGTCATTCATTATATTTTCGAAATTGCATATATCCATACATCATCATTTTTTGATTTTTGAAAATCATTATCGCATTTGCATTATTGTATTTCTATATCGTGTCATTTTCGCATGCCTTAATTAATTAGTTAGATTTTGCATATAGGAAAACATGACATTGCATAGAAAAAATGAAAACCCAAAAGAATGAACTTCATTTCTCGAGCTTTAAGTTAATTCAATTTGAGTTGTCAAATTAGTACATCATCTTATTTGCAATTAAGGTACTGAAAGGGCATTAGTTTTAATTAACCAGTATAACCAAATCCTCGAATCCACAATATCTTATTCGTAGAACTAAAATAGTTATTTTACTTAGTTTCTAATCAACCTACCAATAATGATTAGTGGCGACTCTAAATTCTATATCATCTCAAATTAAATTAAAGTTGCGATTTGGTAGGGCTTAGGAGAGTACGTATTAAGTTAATCATTTAAATTAACCTAATAATATATTATCCTAAAATTGATTTAATTTTAGATCGCGACAATCTCTAAATGGAGTTTTCCTTAGTGTTGGATCATCAAAGGTACAAGAAGGATCCGGTCTTTTAAATATTCGTACCAGATTCTTCTATGAAAATGACATTCAATAAATTAACTCATACGATTATATTTCAACCAAATTCCACGAATCGTTAAATGCGTAGTGCATAACATGATTATGTAACAGACTGTCGATCATGAGAGCAAATGCAATGCCATAGAGTTTGCCCGAACCACTACATCATCGTGGCATCGAAGGGAGGCTCTTGATAGCTATTCTTGATGCTTAATTACTTAAGAGTTACAAAGCAAACGACATGAAAACAAGATCTTAACCTCATGAAGCTTCCCACGTTAGCTCCGAACAAAGCAAACGACAACAACACAAGAAAGTAGCAACAAGACCCGCACAACTCCCAGGGAGTACATGTGATCCTGCAACCTAGGCTTAGCCACAGCAACGAGTGGGATCTTCCTAGGCGTTGAGAGCCCAAAAACCTCCTCCATGTCCAAATCCTCCTTTCTCATCCCCCCAGGCAACCCCCAAATGAACCCATGCAATAGATTGCCCAGGGCTCGCCTGAATCGCCTTGAGCCCGAGGCTGTACCTCGGGCACATCCTCCTCCCGGACCCAAACGGCGGGAACTCTAAGCTCTAGCCCTTCACGTTGATGTCCCGCCCGAGGAACCTCTCGAGCTGGAACTCGTCAGGGGCGTCCCAGATCTCAGGGTCCCTCGCGATGCTCCACACGAGGACAGGGGTTTGGGGTGCCCTTGGTGATGTCGTAGCCATGGATTTTGCAATCCTCCCTCGTCATCCGAGGCACCAGCATTGGCGCCACCGGGTGGAGCCTCATGGCCTCCTTGGAGATTCGTCGATGTAGGGCAGGTTCGCGATGTTGCTCTCTCGCTCACCCACCTGTCTCTCCCGATCACCCTATCCAACTCCTCAATGGCCTTTTTGAAGGTCTCTGGTCTTTTCAGAAGCTCCGAGAACTCCATTGTCGCAGCTGAGCTCTCGGTCCGGCCCGCGATTAGGTCCTGCAATCAATATTAAGTCAGAGAGGATTATTAGAGGGAAGATTACCAAAAAAATAAAAAAAGGTGCTAAACCTATTGCAACGTGTCAATTCAGTCTCAAACTTTTTATTTTTGTGTCAATTCAACCCATTTAGTTAATTTTGACCAGAAATCATTCACGTGATATGGCCGGTATTGATGTAGAAAATTTTTAATAATATTTTAATTTTTTTGATTATTTACTTATTTTGTTGTATTTTATTTTTAATTTTAATTTTTAATAATCTAGCGAGGTCGACCTCATTTAGCGGCGGCGGGGTCGCACCTTCCTAAGGGTGGGCGAGGTTTGCCCACTAGTGGCCTGCGAAGGGTGAGCTTTGCCAGAGGCTAGCTAGTTTGATCTTGCCGGGGTTCAATCTGCCCGTGGAATAAGGAAAAAAATGGAAGAGAAAGGAAATAAAAAAAAAAATTAAATAAAATAATAAATAAAGTGACTTTTTCGGCACTACACTGGAGCAACAGAAACTGAACGCAGTCCTACTTATGTGTAGCAACATTTCCTATTTGTCGAATAGCTAACTCACCTCGTTGTATAGTTACCTCCAATATTTGCGTAAATCGCCACATTAACAAGTCAATTGAAGGTGGTCTCAACACAAGTTGCCTTTTTAACTAGTTTTATGCTGGATTGAATCTGCAAATTAAGGAGAAGAATTGGTGCCAACGCGCGCATGTATAGTACATGAGTGAACGCTTTCACTGCTATCTTGTCGATCTTTACTTCAAGATTCGGATCATCCGTGAACTATAAGAGCACATCTACCAGGTCCTTGGCAACGTAGTCGGCGACCCCGCGTCGCCTATCGCCGTGCTCGTCCAAGATGTGCTCTAGAAACCGGTCCATCTTGCTCAGCGCCTTCATCCTCTTGATGTGGCCCTGGAGGTCCAGGAAATTCAGCCACGGGATCGAGTCCCTGAAGTTCATCTTGCCGTTCAACACGAATAGTTCCTCAAGCATCTTCTTGAACACATCCGGCCGGACGATGGGGTTCTTGGTCTCCTTGGTGTACTTCTTCCCCAAGACCATTTGGCTTATCACATTGAGGTTCAGGTTGTATAGATGATCCTTCAACGTAATTTGCGCCCCCCTAGAGAGGTCCACGATCCTGAGGTGGGGGACATTAGCTCCTCCGTCCGACTGTACCCGTAGGACTCGAGGCGCTTCGCGCTGAAGAACTCCATGATGCACAGCTTCCGCGGCCAAAGAAACTCTAAACCCAAGACAATTGCATGTCATTCCAAATTACGTGAATCAATAAGTGAGTAGTGCATGCCATTATTTATATGTGTCGGACGGTCAGTCATGAAAGTAAATAAAATGCCATAGAATTTAACCGAACTACTAAATGATCGTGGCATCGAAGAGCACTTCTTATTAGCCATTCTTGATGCTTAATTATTTGGGAGTTACCAAGAAGACAAGACCTCAGCATCACGAAGCTTCCCTCAGTAGCTACGAACAAAGCAAAATGACAACATAAGAGAGCAGCAGCAGCAAGACCCGTACAGTCACATGGAGTACATATAATCCGGCAACCTAGGCTCAGCCACAGCAACGACTGGGACCTTCTTAGGCATTGAGAGCCCAAAGATCTCCTCCATGTCCATGTCCTCCTTACTCATCCCCTCGGGCAACTCCCAATTGAACCCGTGCAATAGATTGGCTAGGCTCGCTTGAATTAGCTTGAGCCCAAGGCTGTACCCCGGGCACATCCTCCTCCCGGACCCGAACGGCAAGAGCTCAAAGCTTTTGCCCTTCACATCGATGTCCCGCCCAAGGAACCTCTCTGGCCGGAACTCGTCTGGGGCATCCCAGATCTCAGGATCCCTCGCGATGCTCCACGCAAGGACAATGGCCTGAGTGCCCTTGGGGATGTCGTAGCCATCGATCTTGCAATCCTCCCTCGCCATTCGGGGCACGAGCAATGGAGCCACCGGGTGGAGCCTCATGGCCTCCGTGGCAATGGCGTTGATGTAGGGCAGGCTCACGATGTCGTTCTCATTCACCCACCTGTCTCTCCCGATCACATTGTCCAGCTCCTCAATGGCCTTCTTGAAGATCTCCGGCCTCTTCAGGAGCTCCGAGATCGCCCACTCCACTGTCATAGCTGAGCTCTCGGTCCCGGCTGCTATTAGATCCTGCAAGCAGTCATAAGTCATGCATGAATATTAGAGAGAAAATTATATATATAAAAAAAGCCTTATACTTATTGCAATTGTACACATTCAATTATAAAATCTTTTTTTTTTTACTAATTGAATTCTAAGCCTTTTGTGTTTGTGCTAATGCAATCCATTCAGTCAATTTTAGCCGAAAACTACTAATGTGACACGGCCGTCGCTGACGTAGATAATTTGTATATTTTAACGTTATTTGAATTATATATCTATTTGTTTGAATTTATTTTTTATTTTTATTTAATTTAATTTAACTCCGCCTATGTAGTCTACATAGCCTATGCCAAACAAGGTAAAGAAGGAGGGTTGCGTCAGGAGTAGTGAGCCGGTTATCAAAAAAAGAGTTAACTTTATGAGATGAACCCTATTGATATTTCGTTGGAGCGTATCTTTCTTAACGATGCGTTGCATCGGTGCCCAGGTGTAGCGAAAAATGAGCAAGGGTCTTTGCACCAAGATAGGTAGGTGCAAGGGGTAAGGAAGCTAGTTTTGGGCCATCATTTCCAGAGTGATGCGCCACATCGGTGCCCGGATGTGATGATAAATGAGCAAGGATCCTTACACTTCCGTGGGCGAGTATGAGGGGCAAGAAAAGCCCAAGGGTAGGGATTAGATTGGAGAGTTGGAATGTAGAAACCTTAACGGGTAAATTGAAGAAATTGATAGATACTTTTGCTAGAAAAAAAATGAATATTGCTTGCTTGTAAGAGACTAAATGAAAAGGAGAAAAGGCTAAGGACGTGGATGACACCGGATTCAAGTTATGGCATACAGGCACAACAAAGAGTATAAATGGAGTTGAGATTCTGATCGATAAAAATTTCAAGAATAGAGTTGTTGGTGTTAAAAGAATAAGAGATATGATTATTTTAGTTAAGCTAGTAGTAAGGTATTTGATTCTGAATGTCTTTAGTGTGTATACCCCTTAAGTTGGACTACAAGCGTCCGAGAAGAGCGGATTTTGGAAAGATCTGTAAGAGATTTTAAGGTGGATACCACACGAGGAGAATGTATTCATAGGAGGAAATCTAAATGGACATGTCGGTTAGAGTAGTAGAGGTTTTGACAGAGTTCATGGAGGTTTTGGATATGTGACTAGAAATGAGGCTGGCGAAGATATCTTGAGTGCGGCATTAGCTTATGATTTGATGTTGGCAAACACCTTTTTTGGGAAAAAAGAGTCACATCTAATCACTTTTCGTAGCGGTCAAAATTGTAGCCAGATTGATTTCTTTCTTGTTAGAAGAGATGATAGAGCTTCGTATGTAGATTGTAAGGCATACCCTGGTGAATGTGTAGTTACACAACATAAGTTGGTGGTCTTAGAAGTTCGGTATAACAAAGTACAGAAGATGTGCACAGCACCCCAAAGTAAGATGGTAGAAGTAACATGAAGAGAAACAAATAGAATTCAAGAAAATAATGCTACAGGAAGGACCGTGGCGACTGGAGGGCGAAGTAAATATGATATGAAAGTAGATGTCTAACTGCATTCAAACAGTGGCAAAATGGGTGTTATGAAAAAGTAGAGGGAATGGACATAAAAAAAAGGAAACTTGATGGTGGAATAAAGAGGTGCATGAGGCAATTGAGTAAAAGAAGGAGTGTTTCAAATGCCTACATAACTGTCCTAATGAAGAGAATTTGCAAAAGTTTAAATTGACGAGAAAAAGTGCCAAGCAAACTGTACGAGAGGCTAGAGGCAAGATTTTCACCGATATTTAAAACAAACTTGGGAGTAAAGAAGGAGAAAAAGGCATCTATAGACTTGCAAAGTCAATGGACAAAAAAAGTAAAAACTTGACACAGGTTAAATGTATCAAGGATGAAAATCAAACACTCTTGATAAGAGATTAATGGACAAGAAAAGTAATGACTTGACACAGGTTAGATGTATCAAGGATGAAAATCAAATACTCTTGATAAGATATGAAGATGTCAATGGTAGGTGGATGAGTTATTTTAACAAATTTTTTAATGAGGAGAGCGATAGAAGTGAGATGGATTTGAAAGATGCTTCTGATGATTCAAATAGAAGGTTTCTGCGTATAGTTAAAGCACGGAAAGTTAGGAAGGCATTAAAAAAGATGAAAACTAGTAAAGTCTTGGGACCCGATAGTATTCCTATTGAAGTGTAAAGATGCTTAAGAGGTGTAGCAATAAGTTGGTTAACTAGTCTTTTTAACAAGATCCTCCATATTAATGAGATGCCTGATGAATGGAGGAAGAGTATACTTGTGCCTATATACAAGAACAATGAGATATCCAGAATTGATCTAACTATAGATACATCAAGCTTACGAGTCATACAATGAAGCTGTGAGAGAGAGTTATTGAACATCGTTTGAAATGGATTTGAAAGATGCTTCTGATGATTCAAATAGAAGGTTTGTGCGTAGAGTTAAAGCACGGGAAGTTAGGAATGCATTAAAAAAGATGAAGACTAGTAAAGCCTTGGGACCCGATGGTATTCCTATTGAAGTGTGGAGATGCTTAAGGGATGTAGCAATAAGTTGGTTAACTAGTCTTTTTAATAAGATCCTCCATACTAATAAGATGCTTGATGAATAGAGGAAGAATATACTTGTGCCTATATACAAGAACAATGGGATATCCAGAATTGTTCTAACTATAGATACATCAAGCTTACGAGTCATACAATGAAGCTGTGAGAGAGAGTTATTGAACATCGTTTGAGAATAGAGACCAAGGTTTCTGTCAATCAATTTGGATTTATGCTAGAAAGATCTACCATAGAGGCTATTTTCTTAATACAACAATTAATGGAGAGATATCGAGAAAGAAAGAAGGGCCTCCATCTGGTGTTTATTGACTCGAGAAGGCGTGTGATAGGGTTCCAAGAAAGGTTTTGTGATGGATTCTTGAGAAGAAAAAAGTACCTTCAAAGTATGTCGAGGCAATCAAGGACATGTATGACAGTGCTACTGCATGTGAAGGCTTGTAATAGCACATCAAGTTATTTTCCAATCACAATAGACTTACACCAACGTTCTGCTTTGAGCCCTTATCTTTTTGCCCTGGTTATGGATGAGCTAACAAAAGATATTCAAGATGAGGTGCCATGGTGTATGCTATTTACAAACGATATCGTGCTTATTGATGAGACTAGGGCTGAGGTTAACGCTAAGTTACAAGTATAAAGAAGCACGTTAGAGTCTAAAAGATTTACGCAAAATCGAAGTAAGATGGAATACTTGAAGTGTGAGTTTGACGCGACAGAAAGAGGGGATCAAGAAGCCGTAAATATGCTCGGACAGGAGGTACCCAAAAAAGATATATTTAGATATCTGGGATCAATATTGCAAAAGGAGAGAGAGGTTAATGAGTATGTAAGCCATAGAATCAGAGCAGGTTGGATAAAATGGTGTAGTGCATCGGGATTTTAGTGTGATCACAAAATTTCTCTTAAGTTGAAAGGAAAATTTTATAGAACAGCAGTGAGACCTGTCATGTTATACGGAGCTGAATGTTGACCAGCACAAAGGAAACATGATTATAAAATGAGAGTAGCGAAAATGATAATGTTAAGGTGGATGTGTGGTCATACAAGGATGGATAAGATAAGGAATGAAAAGATTCGACGAAAAGTTGGAGTAGAACCAGTGGTGGAAAAGATAAGAGAGCATAGATTATGATGATTTTGGCATATCCTCCGATGGCCCTTAGATGCACTGGTACGAACAGAAATTTGCTATAGAGAGCATAACATGAAGAAAGCAATAAGTCCGCTGAAACTCACTTGGGGGAAAGCAGTAAAATAAAATTTAATGGAATGAGAAATAGATTGGCGTACGGTTTGTTTTAGGACGGAGTGGGGGAAGGCTATTAGTGTTGTAGAGGAGTAGTGTATAGATATATATATATATATATATTTACAGAGTTATCTATTTTCTTTATATTGATTCTGCTTTTATTTTTATGATTTTTTGGAGTTCATCGACCGCCAATCCAAACTAACTTGGGATAAAGGTATTGTTAATGTTGATTTTTATTTAATTTAATTTTTAATGATCGATGAAGCTGACCTCTGCATAACTAGTGGCTGATGAGGGTGAGCTTCACCAGAGGCTGCTAAGTCAGGCCTCACCGGACCTAACCTCTGACCGGCAATTAGTTGGAGGAAGAACAAAAAATGAAAAGACGAAGAAAAGGGCAAAAAAGGAATAAATTAATATATAAAAAAAAAGTGACCTCGTACAGATGTACTTATCTTATCTCCACCTACTGGACCGTTCATACTTGTTAAGAACTAATGCCAAACTCATGGATCACCGCAGCAACATAAATTGAATGCAGTCCTACTTATATGCAACAACATTTCCTCTCCCCTCGTTGTATAATTCCCTCTAATATTTGCGTAAATCGCAAGATTAATAATTCAAATGAAATTGGCCTCAACACAAGTGGCATTTTAACCGGTTTATGCTGAGATTGAATCTGCAAATTAAGGAGAAGAATTGGAGCCAACACGCGCATGTACAGTACCTGAGTGAATGCTTTAACTGCTATCCTGTCGATCTTCATTCACTTCAAGATTCGAATCATCGGCGCACTGCATGAGCACATCTACCATGTCCTTGGCGACGTAGTTCGCAACCCCGCGTCGCCTCTCGTCGTGTTCATCCAAGACGTGCTCTAGAAACCAGTCCATCTTCTTGTTTAGCGCCTTCATCCTCTTGATGTAGCCCTGGAGGTCCAGGAAATCAAGCCACGGGATCGAGTCCCCGATGTTCAGCACGCCGTTCAATATGAACAGCTCCTCGAGCATCTTCTTGAACACATCCGGCCGGACGATGGAGTTCTCCGACTCCTCGGTGTACTTCTTCCCCAAGACCATCCGACTTATCACATCGAGGTTCAGTTTGTACAGATGGTCCTTCAACGTAATTTGTGCGCCCCTAGAGATGTACAGGTTCCTGAGGAGGGACATTAGCTCCTCCGTCCTAATGTACTCGTAGGACTCGAGGCGCTTCGCGCTGAAGAGCTCCATGATGCACAGCTTCCGGGCCTGACGCCAGTAGGGGCCGTACTGCGACCAGGTGATGTCGGAGTAGTTATAGGTGGTGTACTTGCCCGCGGCGGTCTTGGGCCGGCCGGCGAAGGCGATGTCGTGGGTCTTGAGGACGGCCTTGGCCCCTTCGACCGAGGAGAACACGACGACGGGGAAGGATCCGAAGCGGAGTTGCATGAGCGGACCGTAGGTCTTGGAGAGCTCGTGGAGGGATCGGTGCGGGAGGGGGCCGATGAGGTTGAGGTTCCCAATGATGGGCCAGGGTTTCGGGCCCGGGGGGAGGTTGTGTTTGCGGCGGAGGCGCCGGGAGAGGAGGAGGAGGGCTAGGGTCGCTGGGCACGCGGTGGCATAGGTGGTCCAAGAGGGAGACTCCATCGGTGGTGGTGGCTGATGCAGTTTCGTAATTTATAAAGGTGGGGGGGAGGAGACCCCTTTTTTTTGGGGGGGCGCGGCGGGGGGGCTTGTTTGGATCGTTTTCAAAGGGGAGGAGACATTATTGAGTTGCTTTCTTTCTTTACTCTTTCCCTGTTTGTCATGGTGTTCCGTTTTAAATACCGCAAGGAGGTCAGTAGCATCATGGTCGAATCAGGCTCACTGTACCTCCATGAGCACACATTTCGAAGAATCTTGTCAGCCCACACTCCGAACAACTCCCGATGAGATCTGAACTCGAAAGTCGAAATCATAGGAGACCCGTCCAACAAAAATATTTATGACTATCGACGCCAAGGAAAACGAGCGAATAAGCCAGGTGAAGTATTTTGCTTACAATATATATATATATATATATATATATATATATATATATATATATATTTACGCGTCTCGATCTCAAGAAAATCGAGCCAACGAGTGAGACGACTGCGTTTGCTCGCGCAACCGCAAATCGATCATATTTATGTAAAAAAAATATTTACGTGTCTCGACTTCGAGAAAATCGAGCAAACGAGCGAAATAACTACATTTGTTCACGGGACCACGAAGTGATTATATTTACATAAAAAAAATATATACGCATCTCGACTTCGAGAAAAGTGAGCAAATGAGTCAGGCGACGACGTTCTCTCCCGGGATCGAGGAGCTATCATATTTACGTAAAAAAATATTTTCGCGCATTAACTTTGAGAAAAGCGAACAAATGAGCGAGGCGTCGGCGTTCGATCGTGGGGCCGCGAAGCGTTCATGTTTAGGTAAAAAAAAAATATTTACGCGTCTCGACTCTGAGAAAAGTGATTGAATGAGCGAGGCGACAAGTGAATGGCGGGACTGCGGAATGACGAGTTAAATAAATTAAAAATGATTAAATGAAAATAAATTGAATAATGAAAAATAATTAAAATATAACAAGAAAAATAAAAATGAGCAAATCAATAAGCGAGCAAACGAACAGGCGAGACGACAAGGCTGCTGAGTAAAGAGTGAAATAAATTAAAAATGATTAAACAAAATAAAATAAATAATAAATAATAATCAAAATATAACAATAAAAAGAAAAATGAGCGAATGAACAAGCGAGCAAATGAATGAGATTAAAAATGATTAAAAGAAAAACAAATGGAATAATAAAAAAAATATTAAAAGAACAAAAAAGAACATGCAAATGAACGAACGAACGAACGAGCGAGGGGTTTTAAAAAGGGCCGGGCCCATGCCCGGATATTTTTAAACATCAGTATTTTCCTTTAATTTAATTTATTCTTTTTATATTCTTTCATTTGCTAGATTTGTCAATTAATTTTCATTTCAAAAAACTAAAAAAATGAAAAAAAAAATAATTCGGTCTGTCCCGGCACGAGCCGGCTTGAACTCGGTGCTGTTCACCTTCGAGCCCAGCCCATTGATGCCCCTATTATCCGGTGTTTGTTGGAACACGAAATCCAAATTTGTCCGAATATAATTCAGACATAGCCCAAATAAAATAAAATAAAATAAACCCCACCTAGGGCGGAATACATTTAGATAGTATAAGAATTTAAGAAAATTAATTAATTAATTAAAATTTTTTGTGAGAAAAAATTAGAAAGTAACCCGTTCCGAGGAGAGACTACTTGACCTCCCTTGTCAAGCTCCACTGAGCTCCATCGTTACTCGACATCGCAGTACTAGTCGGCCTTCATCCACTTTGTCTCACGCTCTCTCTATCTATCTAAACCAGTCGAGCCTATCGAATCGATGTCCAACACTCTAAACCTCAGGTCTGGGCCCTGAGTTTGACGCAACGCTTTGTACCATTTTGTCAAGAGAAACGAAGAAACACAACATCTTCTTTAGTTCCCATCTAACTAGGTCAAAGGGAGGGAGGGTTATGTACTGTTGACATCTAAAATTTGACTTGTAGGAATTCATTCATTTAAACATAAAATGAGAGTTATTTATGACTCTCGCAAAGGACAAGTAGTGCCGAATTTCCTATGGGCCAATTGAACCGATTTTCAAAATTAATTCTAATACATTCAAGATTAAATCAATCATTAAGGACTTCATTTAACTGTCCATTATTCGGAAAATCCTTAATTTGAACCCATGATTTGATTGGAAAAATCGGTCAAGAGGTGGATATGTGAATGCCGAATTGGTAAGTGATTGTGGACTCAAAATTAATTCAGGCCCCCTCTCTTTCGGTTAAATACAAGAAGGCTCTAATTAATTGCCCAATTTGAGCTTAAATTAAATTAATAGAGCCCATCCTATGAAATTTTTACGGCAGCCCATTGTTATACACTCCATGGTCGTAGATCTCAATGAGTATTAGTGGATGGGGATATTTTTGTCTTGGCCCAGCGGGTAGAACTCAGGATTCCTAATCTAATGGTTGAGGATGAGTCCAAGTTTCACTAGGTTGACAGAACCTCATTCTATAAATACATCATTAAGCCTAGGGTTAAAGGAGTAGGCCAACACTTTGAATATACAGACATATAGAGAAAGCGGAACGTGAGCCTAAGAAAAATCCAAGAGTTCGATTGTCTCCCCCACCGGTCAAGACAATCCTCTTTGACTCAAGCTCGATTGAGCTCTTCGGTCTCACCTCCTGCATCGAATGCCTTGTTGCTAATCTCTACTCCGTCGTGATTCAGCCACTATCCTCGCCAATTAGTAGCCCTTGTTACGTATTGGCTGTTCTTGACCAAGGTCTCAAGTTGCTGTTATTTGTTTTCGGTGAAACCGCGAGATAAAAGAATTTGGATCACGGTGGCTGCTCAATTTGTTCGCCGCTGTCCAGATCTGGCGTGGGATCAATCAACTCACGTTTTTGCTATTTGAAGGTCTGATCTTGCAATCGTCTGTATTAGATTTTTCAGAATACCTTGGTGGTGAATCGGGCTCAAAAGCGCAAGTCTTTGTACGCGGATCCTAGCTTGAGAGTGCGCTAGAAATTTGCTAAAGAGGTAATTTTCTCTTCCCCTTTAATTGTTAGTTTATGCATGTCTTGGAAGTCATCGTCATTCTTGGATCATTGTGAACATGTATAATCTGCAATTAAATTAAACGTGGATTTTAAACCTTCTTATTAAATTCAAGTTCGCAGTGGAAATTGATGCAAGAATCTGTTTACTTTTTTGGAAGGCAAGTTGATCCATGTGTCAAGTCCTGTGTAGTTTTTTTTTTTTTTTTTTTTTTTTTTTTTTTTTTTTTTTTAAGGATTAATAGAATTTAAGTAGAAATCTGTCTTTCCTTTGATCGACAAACTATTCAATTGGTTAAAAAACAAGGACAGAGCCTTGGTGAACATAATTTCTTTTTTTTTTATTTCTTTCGGCATGCATGCACCCTCATGGCCAAATTTGCTATACGTAATGGAGGATAATTCTTGCAGCGAGCTATTGGGCTTTTTGGATAAGCTTTTGACTTGATTTTAGCTAAACGCTTTTATTTGATGGTTTCATTGCTTTATCTTTTAGTGGATAAGAGTTAATTTCTTCTGAATATATCTTTAAAATTTGGAAAGATTATCTGATAATTCATTTCAAATCTTGAAAGATAATTTTCCTAAGTTTTAAAAAAAAGATATGATCCAGATAGGACCTTATGTCCTTTAAAATTTCGGCACATACCCTAGTTTGGCCGAAGATCATCCCTTTTAATTTAATTCAAATAATTTTATAATCTACATTGAGTATAATGCACGCTCCATTGTGCCTTGTCCCTCGGAATATGTGCAATGTGATGATTATCTGACCCAACCTTCAGGGTACGAACCGAATTCATTGAAAGTTTCGGAATTTAAGGTGTATTATGCTCAAGGTTTATTATAATTTTATTTGATTAATTTTTCATAAAAAATAACAAAAATCATGAAAAAAAAATCATCATGTCAAGGCTTTAAATGAATTTTTCGGAAGTTGCATTTCAAGTGAACTCTAAATATAAATTGGGTTTTAATTAATCAATTTATGTTAATTGTCAAACCAATTCATCGAAAACAAAAAATTCATTTAAAAGTTATGACATCTCATCTGCATTTCATATAATCTAGTTTGTCATGCATTTTCATGTCTTTAGTATAGTCCATATTGCATGTCATGTAATTGGAAATTCACATTCACTTTGCATCAAAGCCAATTTGCTCTAAAATCATTCGTGCAATTTTTTAAAATAAATCATCTTGCATGTCATTTAGTGTAGTCATAAGTTTCGCATTTCATGCATTTTACCCGTCATTCGTGCATTACCATGCCATGTTATCTAAGCTCATGCATAACCATGTCGCGTGTCATTTAGATTAGAATTTACATTCTTTATCGCTTTAAAATTTAATTTTTCAAAGTTATCATGCATGATCATTTTTTCTTACGTCATGTAGTTTCATATCACATTGCATGTCATTTGGTTGCATTTTGCATACATTCATTAAATCTAGAAAATTCAAAAAAGAAAAATAAAAAGAAATTGCGCCTTAATCTTTAACTGAGATCAATGAAATTCGTCATAAAAATGATACCGAAAGGGTGTTAATTAACATAATCAAGTCCCTTAGCCTAAATCTCTGGTTAGCATAAAATAAAGTATTCTCCCGTACTTTATTTAGGTATCTAATCTATTTACCAAAAAGATTAGTGGCGGCTCCAAAATTAAAAATTTTTTGATTAAAATCAAGGGATCCTGAGTCACGAATTGGGAGAGCTTGCGCTAGGTTAGTTAATTCATTTAATTAACCTAGTAATCCATTAACCCGAAATTCAAATCGAATTTTAGGTCGTGACATGTACGTAGGGCTTCAATTCTCTAGTTTGAGATGAAGATTGCTCGGTGCTTATGACCTCAGATCCGAGCTTTCCAGCCTCAGTGGATCCTAGATGTGGGATCGCCTGAGACTAGGCCTCGTATTCAGCTGCGATCGCGAGTTTGGGTTCCGTTATATCATCCTGTGGCCTCATCGGTAACCGGATTGCCTTCTTCCATTAGACCTAACGGCTTCAAGGCTCAGGGTCTCATTGTGGAGCTTAGAGAGCAATGAATAGTTGGTGGGATCAGGCTTAATTTTTTTCCCTTTCCATCGGTGTTAATTCTTCCAATTTTCAAAGGATCCAAGGGCACGTTTGGTTTTGTTTCTCTATTTCTACTCCTCGGAACAAAAAAGAATCAGAAACATGGTTGGTAATGCAAATGATTATGATTCTAATTCTGTTCTCAGGAACATTTTTGGACCAAAAATAAAAAAAAAGTTATTTCTTTAAAAAAAAAGAACATTTTTGAGAATAAAATAGGCAACAATAGTCTTCCTTTACTTTGTTAGACTCTCGCAAGGCGTGGGTCGATTCAACCTGACCCAGTTTGGATAATTTTTTAATAAAAAAATTTGAAAATTGATAATTTTTTTAAAAAAAATTATAAAAATTGATTTAAAAAATCCAAAAAATGGAAAATTCATAAAAAAATCTTAAAATTACGAGATGAGTTATTTCAACTGACCAATCCTATTTTTGATCATTTTTCATTTCGATTACTCTCAAATTATGATTTTGCTCCTCATGGGTAAATCGTTCCGAAAATAAAAAAAATTTCAAAAAAAAATAAAAAGTAAGAAATGGGTCCATTCAACTAGCCAATCCTATTCTTGGTGATTTTTCCTTTCTATTTTTTTTTAAGTTCTGCCTGATTTGTTGTCGGAGTACATGCTATATCAGTGACTATTCGCATAGTATTCGAGATCCGGATCGCCTAACCTTTCCTCAAAAGGTTAGGTACTTAACTTGCAATCCGGGCCGTCCATTTTTGGATGGACGACCCAGATCTCCGATTTCTAGGGGCAATCTTTTAAATTATATATATTTATTAGATATAATTTGGGACATATATTCATAGCACAAACGGCCCAGATTGCAAGGTTATGACCTAACTTTCTAAGGAAAGTTTAGACAATCTATTTCCTAGTATTCAAGGGTAAAATTGGGATCCGGATCACATAACATTTCCTCAGAAGATTAGACACATAACCTTACAATCCGGATCGTCCATCTTTGGACGGACGGCCTAGATATTCGATTTTTAGGGGGCAAATTTTTAAATTATATATATATATATATATATATATATATTTGTTAGTTATAATCTGTGATATCTATTCATAACGTGAACGACTTGGATTGCAGGGTTATGGCCTAACCTTCTAAGAAAGGTTAGACAATTTATTTCCGTGAAAATGAGCCATTTATGTGGCAAAGATGGATTTTATTCATTTTGAACAATAAAAGATAATCAAGGTCATTTTTTTCATCCTAGGAATATGCATAGCCTCAAGAGAAATATGAAAAAACAACAATTTTAACATATTAACCTTCTAAGAACAAATTTGAAAAAGATCATGGTACAAGAGGATCGCATTTGCGAGATTTGAGAAATGTCATCAAATGTGATTATATAATTATATTATTTAAATGATAAATTGGGAAGAGAAATTATTTCTCAAAATAAAAATTTTATGCAGTTACCAAATTCGTTTCTGTTCCGGGAATAAAAATTTTATGTGGTTACTAAATGCGTTTCTGTTCCGAGAGCAAAAATTTTATGCAGTTACCAAAAAGTGTTATGATTTTCTAAAACTCATCTAAGAAATGAAATAAAAAAAATTAAATTTGTCTACTGAACTGCCTTTACTACCCACACCTTGTCTTGTCATGCCAGCTGTTTCCTACTACTTTTCGTCTTCCTGAATTGGGAGAGCAAGAAGAGCTACGCCACCTTCTGGCTAGCTCGTGCAATCAATACAAGAAATAGAAATTGAATTCAGTGATTGATATGGAGCCAAGTTAGAGCTGATAAATGCAAAATAGATCTTGTTCTATCGTTGATCAGGGATTTCTCTATGAAAAATACGAATCGGCACTCGACATCTATTAAACAACACCAAGAACAAAGCCATACAATCAGAATCACTTTTTTGGAATAGAAACGTTACCCCATATCCCCTTTGTTCTTCTTATTTCACCTTTGATACGGTGGAGTCGGACAAGGACTACGGTCTTGAGATGGACATGATAGTGGATCTGGAGAAACGATGAAGAAAATGTATCAGAAGGGATGGTGAGATCTGAATATTACGGGAGATTACATGGAGCAAGTGAAATTTTCAAAAAATTTAATCTTATCATGAATTGTACCAAACACGTGATCGAATTTTTTTTTACAATCCGGAGGGGAGGATTTATAATCCTACCATATCCTATACTATTCGAATCGAAATTCGGATTACCAAACGCAAATTGAGTGGACTAGATAGTGAAAGGCCACCTAAAAAATACTCGTCTTTCTTGCTGATTATATGACTGTAATCCCCACGATCTCTTTTGCATTTGTTTTGTTAAGACATGTCACGAACTTTTTCTAGTTAGTGAGATGGGTCTTACCAACAATCGCCAATCTCCAATTCTAGCCACCACCTCCTCACCTCGCCCTCTCAACTACGCACAAGATCTTTATTCTTTCTATGGAGGAGTGTCTAGCTAGATCTCTTCCCCCGTGCCCTCTTCATTACTAATTTAGTTTTATGTTCCTTTTTCTTTCTTTCCTCTGGTTTGTGGAGCTTTTTTCTTCCGTTTTAGTGTAGATCTGGAAACTCTTCATTAGTATACATGTCCACTTCCTTAGGAGATCATAAGGAATTCGTGAAGATTTCGTTCTCATTTTCTGATCTGTGTTGGCTTAACCTTTCTATTCTACATGGCGATGGTGTTGAGGATGTCAAATTGTTGAGTGATCTTGGGGCTATCTCAACTCAAAAACTGCTTAAAAGTTGAGGCTTTCCCTTATACTTATAAACCGACTACCGGCCCCTTCCACAGCCGATGTGGTACAATCCCAACAATCTCCCCCTCACACATCGGGCTATGAGTTGGAGGGAGCGACAATCTGTATCTCTCCCGAACGACTGTCGGGTCCAGACTTGTTAGCAACCTGAGTTCTCTCCCGAGCGACTGTTGGGTCCAGACTTGTTGGTAACCTGGAATCTGATACCAGTGCTGGTTGGTCTTGGGTCTATCTCAACCCAAAAGTTAACTCAAAAGTTGAGACTTTTCCTCACACTTATAAACCGACCACCGGCCCATTCCACAACCGATGTGGGATAACTCCAACACAAATCTAGGCACTCACCACCGAAAGACAAAACCGCAACAATAGATGAAGATATAGGTGTGTGCTCTTTACTTATGTAGCACCGATATGACACGAAACACGGGACACGATACGACACGACACGCCGACACGGCAGTTCTCAAAAAATAAAAAATTTCGACACGGCGGGACATGACATATATAAATATCATTATGTTTAAATGTCATAACTATTTCATATTTGACATTCTGATATGATTGCTTTGTGATAACAGTGACCCCAAATAGTAGCTTCAAACTTATAAGATCACAACATATTTTTTTTAAAAAAAAAAAATTATATCAGCCGGGTGTGTCGGAACGTATTCCGAACATGTCGAAGTGTTGGACATTGCTATCCATTTTTATTGGCCAACCGGACACGCGGTCTCCCATGTCCGGCCGTGTCGGGCCGTGTCGTCCATGTCTAACACGCAAAAATCCTCCTAGTCGGTGTGTCCGTGCCACATAGCTCTTTACTAAAGACGGATTTGATAATTGATCGCCGATTTTGATTTGAAAAACTTATAGATTTTCTTTTTGAGCAGGTGACTCCTATCATTGTTCTAATGCTGTGTTTTGGTCAATCAAGGGAAAAATGTTTAGTGGGAAAAGGAAAAATTAAAATTACTTAGTATGTGTTTAGTATCTTTAATTATGATTTCAGTTCTTTTTAAAAAGTTTTACACATTTGATTCCCTGAAATTGACCATTTAACTGAAAGTCATTCACGATCAAAGAAAATATGCGTTCTTGAAGTTAAAAAAAAAAGAATAGTTTTTTTTATCGAGGTGTCTGGACCAGCTTGCGCGCACCTTGACTATTCCTCGGAGGACTAGCACGACAACCACCAGTCGCGATCCCCACTTAAGTCACGGAGTACGAGTTGAGAGATTTGAATCAGGGAACTGACGAGAAATAGTACATTTCTTAACCAACTCGGCCATGTGTGGGAGGAAAATATTTTTCTTTATCATGAATATTTTTTTTCAAAAATAAATCTGCCTTAAAATTTCAATCAATAGTGCAAAATTCTATTAAGACTTCAACTTACATAAAATTTTCTCACTCGCGTGATTGAGAAAACGAGCTCGGGAAAAAATTGGTAATTAGAAAAGAAAATTGGGAAATTCCCAATTGAATCAAATTTGGACAATGACAAAATAATTTGTATTTGATACTTATTGGATCTTTGATCCTTTTTCGCGCTGGAATTTTTCTAGTTGTGGCGCACTTGTGGCCCGACGGCTTCTTTTAGTTTTTGATCAGGGCCTAAGTAAAAACCTAATTGCTTAAGAATATCTGCTCAAGCTCTTCAAATAAAGTGGTCACATCACAAATATTAAATTTTAATCTTACCATTTGTCTCCTTTACATATCTTATTTCTGCTAAGTTTTCACAAAATTTAATCGACTTATCTCCAGACGACGAAACGTCATCAGTCCTTAGTAAAATCAAATTATTCTCTTGAGGTGCTAGAACATCATTTGCACAATCGAATCCATGAATTTGTTAAACTCATGAATGTTCATACCTTGAGGTGCTAGAACATCGTTTGTTGGTGATGTCTTTTTCTCTTTTTGGAGGAGAAAAAAAAAATCAAATTATTCTCTTCAAGCTAAGGTATCTTGATTTCTACCGATTAAATGCTCGGAGGCAAGGGGTGACTCGGGTGATCGAGGCGCGCGTGTCACGAGCGGGCCACGTGCAGGGAAACTCGCACGTGCGATTCTGGTTCCTGTAACTTTAATCGAACGAAATAGCCCCTGTAGAAGAACGCTCAATGGCCACCCTAGTCACCGTCAGTAATTAACACTCTGAAACCCAATCTTGTCCCAGCTAATCAAACTCAAAAGCATTTTCTAACGACTAACACTTCGAAAAATATGGTTAATCGTCCGGTAATCATGGATTAAATACAATTATGACCCGATTAATTAAGTCCCGCTTGTGATGATTAAATAGTACAATTGTAATCCCGTCTAGTTTGTGAAAAATGAACAATTTTTTTTATAAAAAAAAAACCTGAAAATGATCCTTACAAAAGTGAATGAGTAAAATATTTTCATCGTCGAAAATGATTAGACACAAATTATTATGAATAAGAAAATATTTTTATTGACTAATTATTTCAATCAATACAAGTAATTATTATAAAAAAATATTTTTAAAATTTATTCAATTCTTAGGAAACTAATGGAGACTTTCGTTGACGATTATTTTGGCCATGTGGCTTCAATAACAATGGCTTCTAGTGGGTGAATTAGTCAACATTAAAAAAAAATTCTTCTCCTTCTTTGCCCTTTTCTTTTTATCCTGAAGTTGATAATTTAGTCAACCAACATAAACTTAGAGCTAGAAGCAATTCAAACTATGAATCATTAAAGGCAGGAAAGGGTCCAGTCTTTCAAATATTCGTACCGGATCTTATTTGAAAATCGCATTTAATAAATTAACTTGTATGATTACGTGCCATTTCAAATTACATGAATCATGAAATGCAAAGTGCATACCATTGTTTATGTGTCTGATGGTCGGTCACGAAAGTAGATACGACGCCATAGGGTTGAAACGAACTATTGTATGATGGTGGCCTTGAAGAGCAGATCTTATTAGCTCTTCGTGATGCTTAATTACTTAGGAGTTACAAACAGGACAAGATCTTATTATCATCCGAAGCTTCCCTCAGTAGCTAGTAGCTACGAACAAAGCAAAACGACAACAACATAAGAGAGGAGTAGCAACAAGACCCGGATAAAGTCACAGGCAGTACATATGATCCGGCAACCTAGGCTCAGCCGCAGCAACGAGTGGGATCTTCTCAGGCATTGAGAGCCCAAAGATCTCCTCCATGTCCAGGTCCTCCTTGCTCGTCCCCCTGGCAACTTCTAAGAGTATGAACCGTACTTTAATTAAAAATAAATAAATAAATCATGCATTTTTTCTTAAAATAAACGAAATAAACGAAATTAACTCCATTTTCTATAATTACAGATGTGCCGCTACAAGAATAATACATTTAGGGTGTGCATGATAATATTTCTATTTTACTATTTTTCTGTTTTTGTTTAGTTCCGGGAAACATATTTGAAATAAAAATGCATTTGATAATGCAATTTAATTTTTCTATTGCCGGGTTATATTTTTGGCTCATAAATAGATTCGGGAGAGAAATGACAAGTAGAAAAAAGTTACTTTTTTCTTCTGAAACATAAGGTAGAAATAAGTTAAGGCATCGCTCGTTATGGCTTAGATCGACCACCGTCCATTGACCCCGCCTCACCGCCGATCACCACCACCACTTTTGGCCAACGCCCCACCGCATGCCGCCACCTCCACCCGTCGGTGACCTCTGTTGCTCGTCAGTTGCCACCCGCCAACGCCCATCGCCAACCACTGCTCGTCGCCTACTGTGGCTGCCGATTGCCGAGCGCCACCTGCCGATGACCTTCCCCTCCAACCCCAGACCATTGCCCACCGTCGGCGACGTCCACCACTCGCCGGCCACCGCCTCCACCCATCGACGACCTACGTCGCCCATAGCCTTAATGCTGGCGGCCGCCCCACCGCGGGTCGCCGCCTTCTCCCGTCGGCGACCTTCTCTACTCCCTGGTTGTTGACACTTAAATTTTGACTAATTTTTTTAATCATTCATTTTGCATAAAAATTAAGAATTAATTTTAATCCCTACAAAAAATAATCATACCATTTTTCATGTTTATCTTTAGCATCATATTGCATTTACATTTAATCGGGTCTGTGTGAAAACTAAATTGAAATCGACGAGCCGTGAGCTAAAGCTCAAACAAAATAATTCGGCCAGCTAGGGGGGAATTCCAAAAAAAAATCATCAAGGCCTTGATGTCTAATTTGAACTTAAATCAACCCATTTAATATTTAATTTTGGAAGAAGACCTTAATTAAAAATGCCCATTAATTAAGAAAAAAAAGGCTTTATGGACAGAATATTTTGTCTTCGGACCAAATTGTGATTATCCAAAATTGAGGGACGATTTTGTAAATAATAAAAATAATGCAAAACCCTAGCTCATTATTATAAATAGGGATATAACCTTAGGGTTCAGAGCAGGAGTCCAATTCAACTGAAGATACTCACATAGAGAGGGCGCCACAAAAAATTGAATGAACATACGACCAGAATTTTGGGAGAGAGAGGGGGACCAGAAAAATTTCTTTTCTTTTACAGGTTCCCCAAGGTCTACACGGCAATCAAGGCGATTCTGAGCTCCAAAGCAGCACCGACGAAACTGCCATCACCAACTTCTACATCAAGTCCTGACGATCCTCGTCAAGAAGACTATTGTTGAGTCCTAATGCTGCACCCTTTGCAGCTGTCCTGCTGTTCCGGATGACGTCCGTGGGGCTGGTTTGTGCGTCGACGATATTAGTTGTCGGGTCATCAGTGATTTGTTTGTGACAGGCCATCTTTGCTGCTCCCTCCGTTGGCTCTTGCGTCGAACAAAATACGCACTGCAAAGCCAAGTTCTTGTTCTTGACGTCATTGATCCACCACTGATTTGTGTGGTGTAGTTTTATTCTTTTTACTGCAGGAAAGAGACAAAAATGGTCCATATCGAAGAATCTCTTCCATGCCACTTGATCTTACTCAAAGCCATTCATTGTCATCACTCGGCCACGTTGAGGGAAACAAAAAAAAAAAGAATCGGCACAACTTGGAGAGAAGTAAAAAATCAAAGAGGAAGGAGTTCTTGGAGTGGTGGCTTTTGTCCTACGTTACAAGCCAAGAATCTGGACTTGTTTCCCACAAGATTTGCAAAAGAGAACCAACAGAACGCTCGGATCGCACTCGGACAATACCTTGTTGACATCGCCAATCCACGAGCAATCTGACGCACTATTGTTTCCTCTCCGTCCCGACGACGAGAAATAAGAATAACCGCTGATCATCCTTGGCTTCGAGGTAAGTCTGTTTCATTTTAGTCGTAAATTGGGGCTTAACTTGACTATTATTTTGTGTTAGAAATTCAGCTATTCAAGGGTTTGTTTTCTGCTACAAATCACGTCCAAAAGCTGCTGTTTTGGCATGATCTTCGTGGAGTCTCGTGAAGAATTTAGGCTCAATTCAAGGTAATTCTATATGGTTCTCGTGGATTCAAGTTGATGATGTCCTGGGTTGAAAAGCATTCCGTTTTGATGCTTTTCCAATGCGATTTTATGCTATTCCACATGCTGTTTTGTCTGTAACGAGACAGTTGTTTGCATCTAGGGTAAGACAGTTGTTTGCAAATTTTAGACAGTTGTTTTTTTACTAAATTTTTGTTAGTTAACTCTTGCATCTAGTGTAATTCGGCATTAAATTTGCATGCTTTGCATATCATGTCATTTCGATAGTTTCATCTATGCATTCATTCATATCATGCATTAATCTAAAAAGTGAAAACACAAAAATACCTCTTTTGAATTGACAGCGAAATCAATCAAGTTTCAGTCGTCGACTTAGTACATCTTATGGAATTAATGTACCGAAAGAGCATTAAATTTAATTAGTTAATGTAACAAAGTCCCCGAATCCACAATCTCTGGTTCATAGAAATAAAATAATTCTCTCGCTATTTTATTTAGGTTTCTAACCAACCTATAAAAAATGTTTAGTGGCGACTCCAAATTTTAAATCATTCAAATTAACTTAAGTTGCGATTTGGTAGGGTTTGGGAGAGTCCGTATTAGATTACTCATTAAAATTAACCCGATAATCCACTGGCCTAGAATTTTTAATTTTAGGTCGCGACACCGGTGCCCATCGTCGGCCGCTGCTCGCCACCCACCACTCGCCGGCGACCTCCGCCGCTCAACGGCCGACAACGCGCCACCCATTGACAGCCGCCATCTCCGGTCGCCACCATCGCTGCCAGAGTAAAATATAAATAATAATTTTTTTAAAATAGTAAATAGTATAAATTTTATGTTGTAACCAAACGAATTTATGTTTCGAAAAATATAAATTTTGTGTCATTATCAAACACAAACTCTTTCAGGAAATAGAAATAGAGCCACAAAAGAAAATAGTTGTCATGTGCGTCCTTAGTGGGATTCCAAACTGCGGCCTTCCCCACGATCAGACTTTTGTCATCATTAAGGCTACGTTTGCCAGTTGGGATAGGATAAAATTTATCATATCTTGTGTTTGATTCCTACTCAGAATATTATATAGCAGGATATAAGGGAGATATAGCCTGGATATAATTATCCTAGGAGAAGGTAGGATAAAGGTGGATAGGATTTCTTTTTGTTTGTAGTATAAAAACTAATCTAAATAACAAACTTCTTATCTAATAAAATTAAAATAGCAATTATTTTTAAATAAATTTGAATTCTAATGTTAGAAAGAAAAATCAAAATAAAAAATAATTTTTATTTTTATTTTTTATAAATCATATTTATAATTTGATTCCTTTCTTCATTATAATATATAGTTTGTATATGTACACGCACATACACTTAGTATCTATATCATTAAATATTTTAAGTATAATAGTATAATTTATTATTTAATGAAAATTTTATTAAGAAATGATGGAAGGGAGTCAAAATAATAATAAAAAGATTTATAATTAAAAAATAATAAAAATAAAGTAGAAGAAACTAGATTTTAAGTAAATATATTCAAACTTGAAAATGATTTCTTTAATTATTGAAAAGAAGGAGTAATGAAATTTCTAAACAAATAGCATCTCCGTCTTCATCTCTTTAACTCTAGTTCATGTGGAAGTTTCATGATTGCTTTATAACTTTATAGTTTATTATAAAAATTTACGAAAATAGTGAGATAGTTGAAACTTACTCTCTTTATTGACTTTCTGGTTTACATCAAAAGTTTAAGAAAAAAAGAAATAGAGTCAAATCTCTTTCTCCTTCATAACCTTGTGTTTCATATTGAGGTTTAACGAATATCGCGAAAAAGTCAAAACTTTTGAGAAAAAGTTGAATGTTTATATTTTCTTTCTTTTACTAGATTCAGTAATGAATTACAATATATTCTTATATTTTTTGCTTGTACTTTTTCAAATTCATTTTACATTGATATATTATATATATCAAATAATGAATATGATATGATATGAATATATCCAGATCTATTATTGCGATTCACCAAACACAGGATAGGATATAGCAAAATCCTTAGATTTCATATCCTATCCTATCCAATTCCATCCTAACTAAAAAACCGGGCTACCAAACGCAGCCTAAAGTTACAGTGAGGATCCGGTCTTTTGAATATTTGTACCAGATTCTTCAATGAAAATGATATTTAAGAAATTAACTCATATGATTGTATTTCATTCAAATTACACGAATCCTTAAATGCGTAGTGCGTACCATGATTATGTGTCGGGCTGTCGCTCATGAGAGCAAATATAATGCCATGGAGTTTACCCGAACCACTACATGATCGTAGCATTGAAGGGAGGATGTCAATAGCTATTCTTGATGCTTAATTACTTTACAAAGCACACGACATGAAGACAAGATCTTAACATCAGACATGAAGACAAGATCTTAACATCATGAAGCTTCCCACATTAGCTCCGAACAAAGCAAACGACAACAACATAACAAAGCAGCAACAAGACCCGCACAACTCACAGGGAGTACATATGATCTGGCAATCTAGGCTTAGCCACAGCAACGAGGGAGTTCTTCCTAGGCGTTGTGAGCCCAAAGATCTCCTCCATGTCCAAGTCCTCCTTACTCATTCCCCCGGGCAACTTCCAATTGAACCCGTGCAATAGATTGGCTAGGCTCGCCTGGATCACCTTGAGCCCGAGGCTGTACCCTGGCACATCCTCCTCCCAGACCCGAACAGCAGGAGCTCGAAGCTCTGGCCCTTCACGTTGATGTTCCGCCCGAGGAACCTTTCAGGCCGGAACTCGTCTGGGGTGTCCCAATGCTCGGGGTCCCTCCCGATGCTCCACACAAGGAAGATGGCCTGGGTGCCCTTGGGGATGTCGTAGCCGTCGATCATGCAGTCCTCCCTTGCCATCCGGGGAACGGGCATTGGCGACATGGGGTGGAGCCTCATGGTCTCCTTGGTGATGACATCAATGTAGGGCAGGCTCGCGATGTCCTTCTCGCTTACCCACCTGTTTCTCCCAATCACCTTGTCCAGCTCCTCTTGGTCTTCTTGAAGATCTCTGGCTTCTTCAGGAGCGCCAAGATTGCCCACTCCACTGTCGTGGCTGAGCTCTCGATCCCACCTGCAAATAGGTCCTACATGCAGTCATAAGCCATATAGGAGTATTAGAGAGAAAATTATCAAAAAATTCATACACTCATTACAATTGTATCAATTCAGTCATAAAATTTTGTTTCTATCAATTGAGCCCTAAATCTTTTGTGTTTATGCCAACATGATCCATTCAGTCAATTTTGGCTTAAAATCGCTATTGTGGTGTTGATAACGCTGACTTAGATAATTTTTTCAATAATATTTTAATATTACTTGACTTATATATTTATTTGTTTGAATTTAATTTTTGATTCTAATTTCATTTAATTTTTACCAGACCTTGGCAGGGGCGGGAACGACAAGGGTGAGATTCGCCATAGGCCGGTCAAGTCAACCTCATCGGATCTAGTCTCTGGCTGGCTACCAGCACAAGGAAGAAGAAAGAAAATGAAAAGACGAAGGAAAAGGAATAAATTAATAAATAAAGTGACTTTATACAGCACTATTTATCTCCGCCAGCTTGACTGTACATACTTTTTAAGAACTAATGCCAAACTTTTGGAGTCACTGCGGCAACATAAATTGAATGCAGTCCTACTTATATGCAGCAACACTTCCTCTCCTTCTCGTTGTACAGTTAATTACCTCCAACATTTGCGTAAATCACCAGATTAACGAGTCAATTGAAAGTGGCCTCAACACAAGTTGCCTTTTTAACTAGTTTTATGCTGGATTGAATCTGCAAATTAAGGAGAAGAATTGGTGCCAACGCGCGCATGTATAGTACCTGAGTGAACGCTTTCACTGCTATCCTGTCGATCTTTACTTCGAGATTTGGATCGTCGGTGAACTGCAAGAGCACATCTACCAGGTCCATGGCAACGTAGTTGGCGACCCCACGTCGCTTATCATCGTGCTCGTCCAAGACGTGCTCTCGAGACCGGTCCATCTTCTTGCTCAGCGCCTTCATCCTCTTGATGTAGCCCTGGAGGTCCAGGAAATTGAGCCATGGTCCCCGATGTTCAGCACGCCGTTCAACATGAATAGCTCCTCGAGCATCTTCTTGAACACATCCGGCCGGACGATGGGGTTCTCGTTCTCCTCGGTGTACTTCTTCCCCAAGACCATCCGACTTATCACATCGAGGTTCAGTTTGTACAGATGGTCCTTCAACGTAATTTGTGCGACCCTAGAGATGTACAGGTTCCTGAGGAGGAATATTAGCTCCTCCGTCCTAATGTACTCATAGGACTCGAGGCGCTTCGTGCTGAAGAGCTCCATGATGCACAGCTTCCGGCCTGACGCCAGTAGGGGCCGTACGGCGACCAGGTGAATTTGGAGGAGTTGTAGGCGGTGTACTTGCCCGCGGCGGTCTTGGGTTGGTTGGCGAAGGCAATGTCGTTGGTCTTGAGTGTTAACATGAGCCGTAAATTAGAGCAATTTTAGGAATTGGAATATTTACTTCTTATTGTATCCCATGTTTATTTATCTCCCAATAAGAAAGAATCCTAGAATTTGGATTTTATGATATGCATATATACAACATCTTGTAAATTGAAAGGTTAATGAAGAAATTCTCCCTACATTCATGTGTGTTTTTTCATGGTATCAGAGCCAAGGGTTTTAATCCTTTGAAGTATTGTACACTGATTCACAACTATGGCGGTCCCTAGATAATAAACTAGTCGAGCAACGTAAACTTAGAGCTAGAAGCAATTCAAACTATGGACTGCCCCATGGTCAGAATTTTGTACATCTTGAAATGGAGTTTTCCATTGTGTTGGATCATTACCTAGGTACGATGAGGACCCAGCCTTTTAAATATTCGTACCGGATCTTCTTTGAAAATCACAGTTAATAAAATTAATTCGTACAATTGCATGTCGTTCAAATTAAGTGAATCATTAGATCCGTAGTACATGCCATTATTTATAACACCATAGAGTTGAACCGAAGAGCAGATCTTATGAGCTATTCGTGATGCTTAATTAGTAATTACTTAGGAGTTACAAATGCCATTTGAAGACAAGATCTCAACATCACGAAGCTTCCCCTCGTTAGCTACGAACAAAGCAAAACCGACAACAACATAAGAGAGGAGTAGCAACAAGACCCGCACAGAGTCACATGGAGTACATATGATCCGGCAACCTAGGCTCCGCCACAGCAACGAGTGGGATCTTCTTAGGCGTTGAGAGCCCAAAGACCTCCTCCATGTCCAAGTCCTCCTTACTCATCCCCCCGGGCAACTTCCAATTGAACCCGTGCAATAGATTGGCCAGGCTCGCCTGAATCACCTTGAGCCCGAGGCTGTACCCCGGGCACATCCTCCTCCCGGACCCGAACGGCAGGAGCTCGAAGCTCTGGCCCTTCACGTCGATGTCCCGCCCGAGGAACCTCTCTGGCCGGAACTCTTCCGGGGCGTCCCAGAGCTCGGGGTCCCTCCCGATGCTCCACACGAGGACGAGGACCTGGGTGCCCTTGAGGATGTTGTAGCCGTCGATCGTGCAGTCCTCCCTCGCCATCCGTGGCACAAGCATCGGCGCCACCGGGTGGAGCCTCATGACCTCCTTGGCGATGGCATCGACGTAGGGAAGGTTAGCGATGTCCTTCTCGCTCACCCACCTGTCTCTCCCTATCACCCTGTCCAGCTCCTCCGTGGCCTTCTTGAAGATCTCCGGCCTCTTCAGGAGCTCTGAGATCGCCCACTCCACCGTCACAGCTGAGCTCTCGGTTCCGCCCGCGATTAGGTCCTGCAAGCAGTCGAAAGCCATAGGGGATTATCAGACATGCTACTACCTGTTTCCATCCTTAACCGGTCCAAAAGATTGAACAGCTGTTTGCGTTTGAATTATGGAATCGCTGTCCCGACTTTTTGAAGCAACTGAATCACTCAAAAAATCTCAAATGCGCTAAAGGCCAAAGATCGATTCGCATCCCACTACTTGAGATTGGAAAAGATTCCCATGAAGTTCCCTCTTTCTGCAAGAAGGTGACTTTACACAGAACTATCCATCTCCACCAACTGGACTGTTCACTACCTTTTTTTGCTACCTAAATGCAGCAATATTTCCTATTGAAGTAACTTGGTCGAACAGACGTAATTCAGCCCGAACGACCCGTGATACTTTGCCTCGTCTTTACAAAGGAAAATGTCATTGAAAGCTAGGAGGAACATGACTATATCTGTACTTTAGTTGGGTCGTCGCTTTCAAGCTTAAGCTGCTAAGTTAGCATGTAATTTCGCATCTGTCAGCACAAGTTGCCTTTTAACTAGTTTATGCTGGATTGAATCTGCAAAATTAAAGAGAAGAATCGGTGTCAATGTGCGCATAAAAGAAATACCTGAGTGAACCCTTTGACTCCTTTCCTCTCGATCTTTACTTCGAGGTTTGGATCGTCGGCGAAATCCAGGAGCACGTCCACCATGTCTTGGGCGACGTAGTTTGCGACCTGGCGTCGCCTCTTGTTGTGCTCGTCCAAGACGTGCTCTAAGAACCGGTCGAACTTCTTGCTCAGCGCCTTCATCCTCTTGATGTAGCCCTGGAGGTCCAGGAAATTGAGCCACGGGATCGAGTCCCCGATGTTCAGCGTGCCGTTCAACAGGAACAGCTCGTCCAGCATCTTCTTGAACTCCTCCGGCTTGATTATGGAGTTCTCGGTCTCCTCGGTGTACTTCTTCCCCAGGACCATCCGGCTTATCACATTGAGACTCAGGTCGGTCAGGTGGTCCTTCAACGTGAGGTGCGCGCCCCTGGAGATGTACAGGCTCCTGAGGAGGGACATTAGCTCCTCCGTCCGGATGTACTCGTAGGACTCGAGGCGCTTCGCGCTGAAGAGCTCCATGATGCACAGCTTCCGGGCCTGGCGCCAATAGGGGCCGTAGGGCGACCACGTGATGTCAGAGTAGTTGTAAGTGGTGTACTTTCCCGCGGCGGTCTTGGGCCGGCCGGCGAAGGTGACGTCGTGGGTCTTGAGGACGGCCTTGGCCATTTCGATCGAGGAGAACACGACAACAGGGAAGGATCCGAAGCGGAGTTGCATGATCGGGCCGTAGGTCTTGGAGAGCTTGTGGAGGGATCTGTGCGGGAGGGGGCCGATGAGGTTGAGGTTCCCGACGATGGGCCAGGGTTTTGGGCCCGGGGGGAGGTTGTAGTTGCGGCGGTGGCGGAAGCGGCGGGAGAGGATAAGGAGGGCTAGGGTGGCCAGCCACACGGCGGCGTAGGCGGTCCAGGAGGGGGACTCCATTGGTGGGTGGCTGTGGGGGGGTTGATCGGAGTGGCCGATGGAGCGATGGATGATGAGGTGGTGCGTTGGAGGGAGAGGGTATTTATAAAGGTAATGTGAGGGGAGGAGACATGATCAAGTCGCTCTCTTTTATTCGTTACAGTTAATTAAGTCGTCGCCGTTTTAGTAGTCACCTTCCCTAGCTTGTTTGTCTCTAGCGACAACTCGTGACTCGCGACTCGCGACTGGACAAGGGTCCATTTACGCGTATGTGTCAAGGGGTCCTTTTCCATTTAATACAGCAAGCCCGTCCGATGCTCGGATCTGATCTCGTGCACCTCGACCGATCCACCTCTCAGAACGATCTTGAGGGCGTTCTGCCCGTGTCGGCCTGGTACATTGGAGATTTCGCTCCTAGACTACACCCAACAGGATCCGAACTCGAAATCTCAAAGGAGAACGCAAATTGTTTTGTCACCTAAGCGAACGTCTTGTTGGCAACGTTTTTTTCACAGGCTGATCTGGGAAGAATATTGGATGACGATTACCAACTATGAAGGGGATCGAATTGATAATGAGGAATAAGGGGGGAGTTGGTATGCCTATACCTAACCCTAGTCCACTGAGGAGGAG
The DNA here is from genome assembly GCA_028455895.1 of Rhodomyrtus tomentosa. Lineage (NCBI taxonomy): Eukaryota > Viridiplantae > Streptophyta > Magnoliopsida > Myrtales > Myrtaceae > Rhodomyrtus > Rhodomyrtus tomentosa. The sequence goes on along the minus strand of JAPCWY010000009.1, from coordinate 34,584,599 downwards.
ATGAGACCATATGTCAGCCCAACTCAAATTAAAATTACAGCTCTCTACTACTAAACCGACAAGAAATCGATCACAACTTTCCACATACTGAACAGTTATCTTAATCCGGCGTCCAACCACTTAGTCGTTTATATTCACGGAAAACATCCAGTTCTCATAGATGTACGCGATTCTTATGCATAGAATACTTATTAATGGGGAGATTTGTGCGATCAGAAATAACTGACAGTACTATCCGACTGTCAAGCTAGCTATCACGTTTTCAAGACATAACTGTACCAGGGCTTAACGAATGGAGATGTGTTCTGGATCATTTTAGTCAATATCAAAATACATTTATTATATAAATCTCTCTTAAACTTTCCGAGAAACACCCGCATTCCCACTTTCTCGTCAGAATCGACTGTCACCTGATGTGCTCCGTCGTCGCCGAGAGACGGTCAACACCCTTTTGATGAATTCACATGCAACTTCCCAGTGGGAGTGCGAACGGCCGAATTTTTGTATTTTTATAATTTTTTTCTAAATAACTCTTGACCCATGACTTTGCCCCACCTTCCCAGATGGGATGGCCGTGCGAAAGTTTCCCACTCATTTTCCCAGAAACTTTTTTGTGGACACTGTGAACTGTGAGGTGTTTTTCCCTGAGACTTTCCTGGTTGACCTGAGTCAAAGCCGCCGGCGGGGGATGTGGTTTATCGCTCGGCCTCCGGAGCGCCCTTTTCGTCAACACTTTGCGGTTTGTCTTTATGTGCCCGATTAAATTCTTATGGAAATCATGACCCTTGGATTACATGCCGCTCCTTCTGGCCCAGATGATCAATCGGGTTGTTAAATTAGAAATTACGAGCTTGAATTTCATTTAATACCGGTGCTAAACGTTGTCGTCGCGTCAAAAATAACGCCTTCCGTGAGATAATTCCAGTTTCACGTATTCAATCCACGATTGTTTTCCCCTTCTCCGAAGCCGCAATTCCAATTTGCTCCTGCCCATTTTCCCATCCAAAAAGCCTGTCGAAAGCCGTTCCTTTTGCCCTTCACGGTCGCTCCTTGGCTCATGGGACCGGACTGTTACATTAGAAATTACAAGCTCCAATTTCACACCGGGTTATTGACCGATGTCAGTGAAGGCACTTCCCGACAAGCATGATACATGCTTTGGCGGTCAAAAGAAGGAGGGGCCATGCTAGGAGAAGTGAAGGCGACAGAGCGAGCGAATGTCGCTAGCGCTTCGTGCGTCATGCTCGATCAGATCAGTGTTGTGGTCAAGGAAGGGCTTGCCATTTGGGCCTCGAGAAGGGGACCAGATCCCCTGTCAAGGAATTTCCATGGCAGAGGGATCTCGACCCTCCACATGGGGGGTGGATGGTCAATCCCAATGAAGGGTGGTGGGAATCATTTACTAAGGAAATTTCCTTGGCAGGTGATCCTGACCCCCAAGAAGGGGCATATGCGCCAATTCGTAAGCAACTCAGCCAACCCACCAAGCATCTCTATCATGTATAAATTATATACGAGGAAAGTATATTTCAAGTATCAATATTTATGTATGGCGTTTGCTTTGATGTTAATAAATTTTTTTAGATCACTTAAATGCTAATCTTTTTTTAAACGATTATTTAAGTGTTAACTCTAGTGAGATCGCCGGAATTTCTTATCGTTAGCACTAAAGTATTTATTTTCTCTCCGATTCGATACTTAGATGATCCCAAAAAAAAAAATTATTGACACCAAAGTGAGCACCGTGTATAAATACTAACACTTAAGGTGTCATTTTGCCATTATCTGCTGAAGGAGTATCTCAATTTAGTCTAAGAGGGAGGTAGGTCGCTATTATTGTCCAAACCCAACTAGCGATGAGATTCTGAGAGCAATACTCTTGAATGACTGTTTTTACTCACTTAATAAATAGATTTGAGTCGGGTCAAGAAGGAGTACGATTACCGGGTTGGGATCGGATCCCTGCTCGAAGCGCTCCGCCACGAAGCTGAGCCTTCAGGATGGATAGGCAGTAGAGATAGTAACTCCTACCTGTACGGCGGACTTTCAAGATGGAGACGCATTGCTCCACACCTGAAAGGTCTATGTTATTAATGAACGATATGGGAACGGACGGCACGGACAATTTTGGAGATTTTTTTTTTTTGGGTACCCTTTTCATGCATTTTATTTCTTTATCGAAAAGAAGAAGCCAAGGAGGAATCCAAAGAGAGTCATATCTGCTCTCCTAGCGAGGAGCATAGAAAATGGAACCCTACCTGAAAATCAACCACTAAGCTTATGTCTTCCTTTGCAATCAATGGTCGGTGATTCGATAGGGTAAAGGAAGAAGAGCAGCATCCTCATAGGAATCATTCAAAGCATGACCCACGGGTCTTTTGTTTTTCATTGTTATAAAAATAAACATAATACATCCACACACACACATATATATATATATATGGAGTGGTTGCTTTTCATGCTCCAATTAAATTGATAGACGTCATCGAGATGACGATGCTAGCTCCACCTTATGACCTCATGCATGTAAGAAAAGTGCTTTCAATAATGGATTGATAAAAAGAACAATTTGGGCCTTCTTGTGCTTAATTGACCGACGATCGAAAACGTCGGGAGAAAAATGAGAAAACTATTTGGAACGGTGGCTTATCCTAGTAAATAAGAAATTCCGTGGGGACATGATTGCAAAGGGGGAAAACAATCATGCCATGTTTTCCCAATCAACCCTCGGGCCCAACCCACCCAAGCCCAAGCACGATAGTCAGAATGGGCCTGAACAACTGAAACCTCACCGGGCCGGACCCGTTCGGACATGGAATTTTTCCTTCTACCGGGCATCGCTTGTTCCGTTCCAAAATGAATGATTTATGATCACTTGTATCGCTTGAAATAATTAACCGATACAAAATATATTCATTATTGACTGCAATTTATCTTTAAATATATTTATGGGCGATGGAAATATTTTTTGTTCTTTGTAAGCGATGTAAGAGATAATTCTCAGAAAAATATTTTTAAAATTATTCTTTTTTTTTTTGCTAAAAAAATGAAGCTTTCATTGGACATGATTTTATTTTTCCCACTTTATAGGACATTTAGCCCGAAAAAAAAAAAAACCCATAGGTTGGATTAGACTTCGTATTATTCCACCATCCGATATTTTATTGGATGACCGTCGGTCCAAATTCATATGCCCAGGACGTATTAATCTCTTTAATTTTTCTCGATATACTAGTAAAATTAATGCACGTGCAAAAACCATGCTTATTAAATCTTAGATTTACATATTGTGGACAATTGAAATCCTATGATAATATTGAAATGTTGAATGATTTAGCTTATTATGCTTACTAGGTTTGTAATTTGTTTAGCGATTGGTCTTGTTTCATTGGTTTCGGTGGACCAAATATCTTTCACTGAAATTTATTCTTGGGTTTTATTAAAAGGAGGCAAGTTTTCCGGACATGATTTGTATCAATGGAACACAAAAAATAAATACACTTCAATAGAATTTAATCGATGGAAAGATACGATGACATAAAAGATACAAAGTCGTAATTGAATCAGGGGCTTTACAAAGATTACGACGTGCTACAATTAATGATTACAAACGCATAAAATTCTAATAAACAAATAACTTTATCGTCCTATCCGCAATTTTTTCCTCTTTTCTAAAAACACCTATCACCCGGCAGTTATAACTTATATCAAGTTGTCGACTTGGATGACTTTTTCTGTTTATGAGAGGTGGCAAAATGGGTCTATAACCCACATTTGACCCATATTTGATGGTGGTGGGTCAAAAATGAGTTGGCTTAAGTACTTAAATAGTCATAAATGGGTTGCTTAAAAACTTTATGGGTCATGAATGAGTTTCAAATGTGCCATGTATGGTTAGCTAAGAAAACTATCTTAAAGGAATCATAAATAAGTTTTGTGAATATTTTTTTAAAATATAATTTTTTTAATATTTTACTAATTTGTTTTTTATATAATTTTCTCATTTCTTTTTTTCTATTTTCATTTTTCTCCTGCCTTGCTTGTCGGTCTTCTTTGGCCGCCAATGGCCGCTGCTGCCCACCTCCGGCCACCACTACCACCCTCCACCTCCGCCTCCGCCGGCCGCCGCCACTGCGCGTGTGCAATTGCCTCTACGAACATTGCTTTACGTCATTGATATTCATAGCAGTTCAGTTATCCATGGGAATCCGAATGTCACCTCCCCACATTTCACTTACAGGCTTCGAATCTTAGGTTGTCGTACTGGTTAATCCCAAAGTACCGGCATGTTACCTTTAATTGCTTCACGACGTCCGCACCTACACAAAGATTTTTAAAAAAATCCCATTTGGATGCACATTTTCCTGTTTGGTGCAGGAAATTTGGCCAGACTTTTAAAGGAATGGGTTGACACTTGTTGATAAGCATTCCTTCACTTGTCCCGTCAAAATCTCAGTTTCTTCGTTACATGACACTATACGAGAGATATATGCATGTCTCGGTGGGTGGCGAGCAGTGGCGAGTAGTGGTGGCGGGCGGGAGGTCAGCCGCAGAGGTGGCAGGTGGCAGGTGGCAGTTGGCAGTTGGCAGGAATGACGGTGGCAGGAAGCCGGCAGCGATCAGCAGTGGCAAAAGTGGCAGGCGGCCGGATATAATAAAAAATTATTTTATAAAGACAAAAATTTAAATTTTTCAGAAAAAATTCAATTGCACGTTTTAGCAATATAATTTTTCTTAATAAGTTAAAAAAAAATAAATATTTCATAATTCGGCTAAATATATAAGTATTTAAGTAATACGGATCGGGTCGGGTATGGATTGAGTCGGGCATGGGTCACTAAATTTGCATTGAATGAATACGAGTCAAAACGAGTTAAATGAGTCAATATGAGTCGGACCATGTTCGATCCGAAATAAACCCAACTCGACCTATTCATTTGATACATCTACTATGCTATCATCGACTAAGACTATGCTGATAGTAATCGAAAGTTAGCCATTGTTTGGCATAAACTGATTTGAAATTAAGATATTAAGCGAGAAATAATTATCTGACGAAAAAAGAGAAGTGAAATTATTAAAACAATTATATTTTAAGAAATGAATAAGAGCAAGTTTGCACTTTCAAGCCTCTCATAATTGCGTGGAGAATACATGCCATGTGTCAGATAATGGGAATCTGCAGAAGTCAGCACACTTCGTGATTAGAATCAACTTGCGAGTGGCGATTTCTTTTTGCACCATCGGACGAGTGGCCAGATAGGATCATAATTCTGTACATCATTGGACGAGTGGCGATTTCTTTTTGCACCATCGGACGGGTAGATGTGGCCGGTTTCCACGGGACCGGCGGTTCTGATTCAAAAACCGGCGGTTCTGGTTCCATCAAAAGGTGGAACCGGAATCGGCCCTTAAGGGACTAGTTTCGGTTCCAGGTTCAGTTCCCATTTCGAATTTTTATTTTTTTAAAAATAATAAAATAAATAAATTATTAATTATAATCATTAATTAAATTGTACATTATAATAAAATTTTGGAAAAAAAGAAGAAGGAATAGTCTTGAACTTAATGAATTATCATTAAGCGCCTATATATCTTCTTGGGATAGAAGAATCAAAACCCGTGTAATTATATTACCTTCAGTAACCCCAACTTACCTCATCGTCAATCGTCGCTACCTGTTATTGTGGTGGCGGTAGTTGTTGGATCTAACGAGATCCATTCCAATTATATGGCCTATCATTTCTATTATTTAAGTAAGTATATTAGAGAATATTTTATGACATCCGATTGAGCTTCTAGAACCTTATCTTTAAACATTGATGGACGGTTGAGATTAGACAGCTCTAAGGTTAGTCACATCTCTCCCTTTATATAAGATCTCCTTTTGTGGAAAACGGCTAACGCTTTTTTACGCTTCCGCATTCTTACGCTTCCGTTTTCACCACAAAATTACTGAGAAAAAAATACGCATCCATCTCAATTGGTATAGAGGAGAGTAGTGAAGAAAAAATACACATCCATCTCAATTGGTATAGAAGAGAGTGGTGAAGTTCTACACCTATAAACAACATACTCACCGTCATCGGATCAACAATGGCTTCTTTTTATTCGGATTACCAAATACTCGTAATTTTGTGTTGTCCCTGTCCTTTGATTCGGCGGTGGTGATTCAATAATTTGCAACTCACATGGAAAAAGCAATAGTATCCAGAGATTTAATTCAAAGCATAACTATTTTTTCTTTTTTCTTTTTAATTCATGTCGACTTCTTTTCCTGGACATTGTGGGTTATGAACAGGGAAGTTGTTTATGAAATAGGAACGTTTAAAAAAAATTATAATGGCTTGTGATGATCCCACCAAGGCATAACGCTTATTTGACTAAATGACAAGTCATATGTATGTATCATGGTTCGACTATTACCAGATTGATGAACATATTAAAATACCTTAGCTTTGGGAGCAAGTTAATCTATTATCTTGAATAAATTTTTATTCTTTATTACGGTTCTAAACTATTTGATCCGGTAATCGGCCAAACGGAAGATTATTATTTTAAATAGTTTTAGATTTTGATAAAACCGCCTTATGTTATGCTCATGATTAAATTCATGACTGGCCCAACGGAAAGTTAAGATATTTAATTTTGAGTAGAATGATAATATGATATGCAAATAATTTGCAAATATGCAATTCGAATTAATTTTGTCCAACGGTGATTTAATTTGACTTATTATTGCCTTATGAAATTTGCTGATAATTTTGTAAGAATCCATTTAAAGTGTTTATAGTTAGCCCAACGGAAGGCTATAGATAATTCTTGGATTTCTTTTGGTAAGGTTTTGTGTATTTTACTTTCCAAGTAAGTGAACTGCTTAATTTTCAGTGTACTATGATAATGAATTAAATTATTTATTCGTTGTTGTGGATTTTCTAAAAGGTACTAATGTGCATAATTTTATTGATCTAGCATACTATCCTGCTGCTATTACCAATTACCTTTCCTCTATTGAACAACTGAGTGGTACAAACTTTAAGAAGTGGAAAGAGCAAATAAGCCCCATTCTTGGAGTCATGGATTTGGACTATGCATTTCGTGTTGACGTTCCTGCTGAACTCACAGATGAAAGCTCCATTGAGCAAAAATCTGCTTATGAAAAGTGGGAGCGATCTAATCGCATATCTCTAATAATTATAAAAGGCTCGATAACGACTGCTACTCGGGGAGCCATTCCTGATTCTAATAATGCTAAGGAGTACCTTGCTCACATTGAGAAGCAGTATGAGGGCACTTCTAAAGCACAAGCTACTGCTCTTATTTCCAAAATGATTACCCTCAAGTATAATGGAATCAATGGCGTTCGTGAGCACATAATGCGGATGAATGATATGGCTGCTCAACATAAGTCCTTGGATATGGAAATCTCTGAAGGTTTCGTCGTTCACTTCATTATGACATCTCTTCCTGCACAGTTTGGTCCTTTTAAGATCAACTATAATATGTAAAAGGAGAAATGGAAGATGAGCAAGTTGATTTCTATGTGTGTCCAAGAAGAAGAGAGACTGAAATCCGGACAACCTGATGGTGCTCATGTAATTACCTTTGGTTCGAACAAAGGAAAAGGAAAGATACATGGCAAAGGTCGCAATTATGAAAACAAGGGTACTCATGACTCTAAGACTAACAAGGCAGGTTCTTTTGGTTCAAAAGGACCAGGTGGTCCTAAGTGTCATTTCTGTAGAGGTAAAGGACATGTGAGGAAAGAATGCTCGAAATTCCGACAATGGCTGGAGAAAAAAGGTAATACTTTATTAAGCCATGTTTGTTATGAGTCCTATATTATTGATGCTCTTTTAAATACATGGTGAATTGATACTGGTGCAACTCTACACATAACTAATTTATTGCAAGGATTCCTTTCAAAGAAGAGTCTAAATAAGGGAAACCGTAATATTGTCGTAGGAAATGGAGAAAAGGTTCCGATTGAAGCTTTTGGCACTCTCCGTTTGGTGTTGGAGAGTGGTTTCAATTTGGATTTAATTGATACTGTTTATGTTCCCAGTATTATTAGAAATTTAATTTATGTTTCAAAACTTCACGCTTATGGCTATTCGTTTAAGTTTGAGAATAAAGGTTGCCCCATTTCTCGTTATGGTGAGACTATTGGTTATGGTCTGTTAGAGGGAAACCTCTACAAACTGTGTTTAGATTCTTCGTTTGCTGAATCATTAGTTTCAATGAATGTGAGTGATGAAGTTGCTAAAACTAGTAAGAAATGGGAATCAGAAAATGAAAATTCCTCAAAATTATGGCATGAACGTCTGGGCCATATATCACAAGGCAGAATGCAACGTTTCATTAAGGATAGAATTCTACATTCTCTAGATTTCTCTGATTTTGACACCTGTATTAAATGCATTAAAGAAAAATTCTCAAAGGGCAATAAACATGGTGCCACAAGGAGTGACGGACTTTTACAAATTATCCACACTGACATTTGTGGACCTTTTACTACTCTTGGTATTAGTGGTCATAAGTATTTTATCACTTTCATCGATGACTACTTACGTTACGATTATGTCTATCTTATTCATGATAAATCTAAAGCACTAGAAATGTTCAAGATCTACAAAGCTGAAGTTAAAAATTAACTCGACCTAAAGATTAAAGTTGTAAGATCTGACTGTGGAGGAGAATATTATAAAAGGTTTTCCGACACAGGTCATAATCCCGGTGCCTTTGCTTTATTTTTGGAGCATTGTGGCATAGTTGCTCAGTATACAATGTCGAGTACTCCCTAGCAAAATGGTGTTGCTGAACGAAAAAATCGTACGTTAATGGATATGGTACGAAGTATGATATGTCATAGTGCTTTACCAAAATGTCTTTGAGTTAAAGCTCTTAAAACAGTTGTGCATATCCTTAATCGGGTTCCCAGTAAATCCATGGTTAAAACATCCTATGAACTATGGACAAAAAGAAAATGGAGTTTGGAATATATTCATGTATGTGGCTGTTTAGCTGAGGCAAAGATATATATCCCACAAATGAGGAAACTCGACCAAAGGACCATAACTTGTCATTTTGTTGGTTACCCAGAAAGATCAAAGGGTTTTAGATTTTATTGTCCTTCACATACCACTAAATTTGTTGAAACTCGAAATGCGGTGTTTTTAGAAAATGCTGATTATTGCACTCCTAGAACAATAGATCTTGAGGAAACTCGAGATCAAGTTTCTACTCGGGATCATATTTTGGTCCCTGTTATTCAAGCGCCTAGTGTACCATTACCTTCATTAGAAGTTTTGGGTCCACCAGAAAAGGTGTCTAATGAAGAACCTTATAATGTAGAGCCTATTCTTTCTCCCATTGATGAACAATCTCTTAGGAGATCGGGACGAGAAAGGAAACCAGCTATCTCTGATGATTACATCGTATATCTAGATGAGTCAGACTGTGATGTTGGCATATGAACTGATACTATCTCCTATGATGAAGCAGTTACAAGCGATCGTTCAACTCAATGGCTAGAAGCCATGAAAGATGAGTTGAACTCAATGAAAACTAATGATGTATGGGACCTAGTAGACTTGCCTAAAAGGGCCAAGGATGTAAGCTATAAATGGCTCTACAAAACTAAGCTAGACCCTAAAGGTAATGTTGAAAGGTATAAAACTAAACTGGTCGCAAAAGGTTTCATTCAAAGAGAATGAGTGGATTATAACAATACATTTTCTCCTGTGTCGAAGAAAGACTCTTTCAAGATAGTCATGGCTTTAGTAGCTCACTATGATTTAGAGCTACATCAAACGGACGTGAAAACAGCATTTCTTAATGGAGACTTACAAGAGGATGTCTATATGGCACAACTACAAGGTTTTGTGGTTGAGGGCAAGGAATACATGAAATGCAAACTGAAAAAGTTCATCTATGGTTTGAAACAAGCCTCAAGACAGTGGTATCTTAAGTTTCATGATGTGGTTAGTAATTTCGGCTTTAAAGAAAATATAGTGGATCAATATATATTTTAAGATCAGTGGGAGTAAATTTATCATTCTAGTTGTGTATGTATATGATATATTACTTGCCTATGAGACCAAAAGTTTTCTTTTACATAACTTTGAGATGAAAGATCTTGGTGAAGCCTCTTATGTAATAGGCATTGAGATTCACATAGATAGATCTCGAGAGATCTTAGGACTATCTCAGAAAGCTTATATTGAAAAGATTCTCAAGAGATTCAACATGCATAACTGCTCTCCTAGTGTTGCCCATGTTGTTAAGGGTGACAATAGCTAACCTTCGGATGGTACGTCGGGCATTAGCTGTTGCGTACTCAGGGAATGTGCGATCCTCGAAGTACTATGATTTATGAGTTGGACTGGGCCTCCATGTGTTTGTCCTGCCTTTGGTGATTGACCAAACAAAGAGGCCTAGACTTCCTTCTCCTCTTTGCTTACTTTGTCTCATGTAAGTTGACTTAGTGATAAGGGATCTTCTTCATTAAAGGGTGACTCGCCTTAATCAATAAGCGGGAGAGGGACGAAGAAAGTCGATTGGCTACTTTTGGTGTTCTATGATTCACCTCCGAATAATGAGTACTTCACGCTTCCCAGCAAGCCCGCTGTACATGAGAAAGGCCTGGTGGCCATCCTATAGGGCTTGTGGGTTGGGAGGTAGAGGGAATCTACGGAAAATGGAAAATCTCGAAATAACCCGCTTCACAGCTCGAGGTCCCCCACTTCTATTTCCGCCCTGTTATCATCTCCAATCCTAGAGTTGGGATTACTCCGTTATGAAAACTCGGATCGGTCGGTCCTCCATTCATCCGACCGGAGGTATGGAGCACGGTTCGCCAAAATCGGCATAGGGAGGACCCGAATTCCATTCTTTGAGTGAACAGCCTGTAGCTAATCGACCGATACGATTGATTGGTCTTTGCGCCTCTATTCATAGTTGGTCAGTCCCCCACGGCTTGTCGCTTTTCATGAATGTGTCTCCCCCTATGCTTATGTGAGTTTGACCCGCCTTTGACTCTGCCGTTCCCCTGCGGATCATGGCCTTACCACTTGATCCCCAAAAGTTCAACATTGGCATAACTAGGAGCAGCCCATATATATGAAAAAGAAAGATAGGGCGATCGCCCTATCTTTCTTTTCATATGTGGTCCCTTTCCTGCGAAAACCAAAGCATCAAAGAAATAATAGAGATGTTCCCCTCCTTTCCTTTCATTTGGCGAGACAGGAATTGTCTCTAGAAGCCTTGGTCAGCAGACAGAGGAAAATAAGATTGTTGACCTATTATTTGATTGGAGAGTTTCCGGGCTGGCCTAGGATATTGATCTCTTCGGTGGAAGTGACTGACGATCGAGCTTCGCACCTGGAACAAACTCCATTTCTTGATTAATACCCCTTCGGGGAGGAAGAGCTCTCGGTACTTGCGGTAGCATGACATCGAGCCCTATCTTTCTTTTCATAAGTGGGCTGTGAAGGCTCGTTATCATAGTCCAGACCGTACTGCTGTGAGAACCCTCGTGCCACTAGGCCTTGACTTCGGTTCCAGAGACGGGTTCTGTGGCGAACTCGCGCTAGGGCCCTTGACAGGCACTCCAGGACCCGCCAACGCCCATGAAAACTCGGGTCGGTCGGTTCTTTCGGCCAGCTGATGATCCTAAATTTACATATTAATCTGTCCTAAAAGCCAATCCATTTGCAGAAAAAAGGTAACCTCCAGCGTGTGATTTTGAAGTGTGGAATTGAGACAGGGAAGGCAAGGACATGAAATTGAATTACTCAACTATCGATCAATATTGGATCAAACAATAGGGGGTCGTAGCACTGACCTCTTTTTTTTTTATCATTCAAGTCGGAAAGCATTTATTGACGCTAGGATCCGACCTACGTTATAGCTTACTGCAATGGCCTAGTAATCAACTGGAGCTTGTAAAAATGGAGCATGTTCCCTATACATCTGCAGTAGGGAGTCTTATGTACGCTCAAATATGTACTCGCCCAAATATAGCATATGTCATTGGAATGCTTGGCCATTACCAAATAAATCCAGGAATGGGTCATTAGAAAGCAGCTACGAAAGTAATGCACTACTTACAGGGTACAAAAGATTTTATGCTTACCTACAAGAGAACAGATAACCTTGAAATTATTGGTTATTATGATTCTGATTACGCTGGGTGCATCGACACCAAAAAATCCACATCATGTTATATTTTTATGCTCGCTGGAGTACCCATCTCATGGAAGAGTGCAAAGCAGTCCATAACTGCATCTTCCACTATGGAGGCAGAGTTCGTAGCATGTTATGAAATGAGTTCTCATGATCTATGGTTAAGAAACTTCATTATGGGGCTTGAGACAGTTGATACTATTTCGAGACCATTGAAGATTCACTGTGACAATCAGGCTGCTATTTCTTCTAAAAAATAACAAATCAAGTGGTGCATCAAAACAAATTGACATTAAGTATCTTGTTGTGAGAGAAAGAGTTCAAAATCAAATTGTATCCATTCAGCATATTAGTACGAAAGCCATTTAGCGGATCCCTTGACGAAAGGCTTACCACCCAATCTCTTTCGAGAACATGTTGCTAGCATGGATTTGGTTGATAGCCTTTAGTTTAGACCATGGTTTTGGACACATGATGTTATATTTGTGATCAACTCATGTAATGAATTTTGAATTTATGGTTTGTTGCTTCTCGTTATATGTGCACATTTGAAGCCTTTTGAAATAAATAATTATGTATGGACCACATGAAAATTTTATGGTATGAAATATCATTATTAATAACTTTTAGATGTCGTGTTTGATGTTTGTGCTAGAATAGTAACTAGAGAACGGTACTGTGGCTTTGGAATATGGATACTGGCTTCAATTCTTTTATGTATAAATGTTAAACATGACCTTACTTAAGGGGTGCTATATATGCTTGATTATGTTTTGTCAAGCCTTATGAGTTAGATTGTTAATAGAACCTTTAGCCAAGTAGGGGAATGTTGGATCTGACGAGATCCATTCCAATTATATGGCTTATTAGTTTTATTATTTAAGTAAGTATATTAGAGAATATTTTATAATATCCAATTGAGCTTCTATAACCTTATCTTTAAATCTTGATGGACGGTTGAGATTAAACAGCTCTAGAGTTGGTCTCATCTCTCCCTTTATATAAGATCTCCTTTTGTGGAAAACGGCTAACGCTTCCTTACGCTTCCGTTTTCACCACAAAATTACTGAGAGAAAAATACATATCCATCTCAATTGGTATATAGGAGAGTAGTGAAGATCTACACCTATAGACGACATATTCACCTTCATCGGATCAACAATGGCTTCTTTTGATTCGGGTACGCTTTTATCAATTTTATCTTATGTTCGTGTGATTGAAAGATCCTATCGCTCTAACAGTAGTATCTCCACAGTCATCATTGAAGAATTGGTGTTCTCGATCCAGCTCTTGTTGTCAAAATATAGATTTTGTCCAATCATCGACATAAGCTTGAATCTCCACACTTTTCGAACTTAATCTTGAACAACGGGGGTCCAAAATTAATCATCCATCGCTAAATGCTTGTTCAACTGCCACTGTTGAAGAAGGGGTCGCTAATATTTATTTCGCAATGAGGGAGAGAACTGAAAATTGAGTTGAATGGTTCTTCCACCACTTAAGAATCTTGAAATCTGCGATGTGTTCGGAATCACTAAACTAAAAAACAGTTGTTAAATAATTTTCTAATTCAGAAATACTTCCTGTTGTCCCTTTATTTTTTTTTTTGCCTACTCGTGATCATTTTATACCATCTACTAAGTGAAATACCTGCATTGCTTTGTGAGACACTATGTTGGGCAGATCCACATCTGTTATCACTTAAATCATATCTACTAGAAAATTCATTATATAATGCTATTATAACTTGTTTAACATCTGCTTGTATAATTGAAATATTTATTACTTCATTCAAATGTAAACAATCATAATAATAAGCATTCATATAATCTAATAAACCATCTAATTTAGTACGTGGATCGAAAACAATACCAACTAAATAGACAAGAGGAATGTTCAAATAATAATGCAACCATTTTTCTAGCATTACTAAAATACTCGAAGCCAATTTAGTATCATTTTCATATTCATTAAAAACACTAGCAATATTAACACATTCTATTAAAAATAAATGCTTAGTTGGATAATAAATACTAGATAAAGTATTAGTAGCATCATTAAAAACTTTCAAAAAATCTAAAAAAAATTTGCAAACATCCCAATGTTGTTGGAGTAAAGCAATATTAGGAATGGTATTCGAAATAAATGAACATAATAAATATTTGTAATCAAAAGTTTGTAGAAGCATCTCGTAGGTAGAATTCCAACGAGTCGGAATATCTTTTGGAAATCTTTTTGCCTTTCTCCCATTTTGTTTATAAAATTTTCCCCTCTCTTTCATAAGAAGAGGACGACTCCTTAAAAATCTGATTGCACTATTAATTGGATGGAAATAAATTACAAGAGATCATAAATTATTTTGTACACATAAATTCAAAATATGGCAAGCACATCTAATGTGAAAAAATTATCCGCCAAAAGAGAATTTACAATTTTTTTTAACTTGGGAATGGAAGCAGTATTTGCGGCGACATTATCAAAATCAATTGAAAAAACTTTATAAATCAAATCATATTCTTCTAAAACTTTCCTAATTAGTCTATAAATATTACGGGTCATATGTCTTTCAGGAAAAACTCAAAATGCTAGAAATATTTTTTAAATAACTCAATTATCACATATCCAATGGCATGTGACACCCATATAAGAATTAATATTCCAAGCATCGCTCCAAATATTACTACCTATATGTACAAGTCCATTGAATTCTCCAAAAAAATTTATCAATTTATTTTTTTTCTTTTTTTATAAGTTTGTTTAAGTTCACGTTTAAGAGTAATTTTCAGAACAGATAGTGCTTGTGGAGCAAGCACAGTGTTTACCAAATATCTAAAATTAAATTTTCACCAGTATTGAATGGAGCATGTTCAAGGGCAACATATTCAGCTAATGTTTGTTTATAAAGTGCATTAGTGAAACATAATAAAGGATGAGGGTTAGGATTGACGAACCCGAAAATTTGTTGTTGGCTAGTATCGATCCCCGCTTGCGTTGGATGTTTTTTCATCAAATGCCGACAAAATGTTTCGTAACCATCTTCTTTACCAATTTTGTATGTTTACGGATAATATTTACAGCTTATATCAAACTTACCTTCATTTTCATTCCATACTTTGTTGAAGTGTAGTGATAAGTCGGATTCTCGGCTCTTTCGTCCCGGCTCCTTTGCTATCGACGTTTCTTTGACATCAGCAGAAGGATAAATACTTTCTTGCATTAGGGCGTACTCGACATTAGGATGGGGAACATGGCCGTTTTCCCAACATGCATATTCACGAGGATCATATTCACGAGCAGGATAATCAGATTCTCCCATCGGACTCTTTTCAGTATTTCTACTTCCACTTGCCATTTTTTGAGAGAATTGATCGAAAAATTGATTTAAAGAATTAAGACGGAATTGAGAGAGAATAACGGATTGCGAGAATTTGACAGAATTTGAGAGATTAAAACTTGAGAATTGAGAGTATTTGAGAGAATTGAGAGAAATTATGAGAAAAATTAAGAGGGATTGAGAGATTTTTATAGATTTTTTTATATAAAAAATTTGCAACAACCAAATGACCGTTACAAATGTCCAACAGCCTTCTGACAATGGTCCGAAGGCCGTTGGGGAAGAGCCTAACGGCTCTTCCCCATGCCAGGCGGGGCTCGCCCGCCTAGCAGGGGAAAAATGGCAGGACCTTGGGAAGAGCCAAACGTTTCTTCCCGAGGGGGCGAGGGGGCGAGGGGCCCGCGGCCCCCCGCCCCTTTTTACCTTTTTTCTTCAATTTGGAACCAACTCGGAACCACTGGTTCCGAGTCGTTTCCGAAATTTTAAGAACTGGAACCTACCCTTGAAGGCCGGTTCCTATTTCTGTTTGGAACCGTGGGTCCTGTCAACTGGCCGGTTCCGGGCCAGCGGTTCCGAATGGACATGTCTACGGACGGGTGGTAAAATAATAAATGATTTGAAAGATATTTTTATGAAAATAATCACATTCACCATTTACAGAATGAATGATCAAAAAATATTTTCATCGTTGACGAAATGTTTGATATAAATTATTGTCAATAATGAATTTATTTCAAGCAATACAAGCGATTGATTTTCAAAGAAGAATACATTTCAAGTCATTCATCTTCAACACAACAAATAGAGCCTCATTCACCCACTAGCTCGTTTATTCAGTAAACAAAAATTCTAACCTACCATCTTCGTTCATCCTCTTAGGCTGCGTTTGGTCGCTCGAATTTTTAGTCAGGATGGGATTGGAAAGGGTAGCATATGAAATTCAGGAATTTTGTCATATCCTATCATATGTTTAGTAAATCGTAGTAATAGAGCCGGATATGTTCATATCATATTCATTGTTTGGTATATACAATTAAAATGAATTTGAAAAGGCACAAACGAAAAATATTAGAATCTCTTTTAATTCACCGCTGAATCTAGTACAAGAAAGAAAATATAAATATTCAAATTTTGCTGAAAAAATTTACATTTTTCGCGACATTCATTAAACCTCAATATGAAACACAATGTTATGGAGGAAAAAGAGATTTAACTCTCTTCCTACTTTTTTTAAACTTTTGACGTGAACCAGAAAGCAAAAAATGAGAGTAAGTTTCAACTATATTGCTATTTTCGTAAAATTTTTATAATAAACTATAAAACTACAAAGAAATCATGAAACTTCCACATGAACTAGAGTTAGAAAGATGAAGACAAAGATGTTATTTTTTTAGAAATTTTATTACTCCATCTCTTTAAGAATTGGAGAAATCATCATTCTCAAGTTTGAATATATTTACTTAAAATCTAGTTTCTTCTACTTTATTTTTATTATTTTTTAATTATAAATATTATATATTATTATTTTGACTCCCTTTCATCATTTCTTAATAAAAAATTTTATTAAATAATAAATTGTACTATTATACTTAAAATATTTAATGATATAGATACTAATGTACATATACAAACTATATATTATAATGAAGAAAGAAATCAAATTATAAATATAATTTATAAAAAAATAAAAATCAAAATTATTTTTTATTTTAATTTTTCTTTCTAAGATTATAATTCAAATTTATTTAAAAATAATTACTATTTAAATTTTATTACATAAGAAGTTTGTTATTCAAAAAAATAATTTTTATACCATAACAAAAGAAATCATATCCACATTTATCCTACCTCTCTCCTAGGATAATTATATTCAGGCTATATCCCCTTATATACTGCTATATCATATCCTAAGTAGGAACTAAACACAGAATAATATAAATTTTATCATATCCTGACTTATATCTTAACCGCCAAACGTAGCCTTAACGGACGGTGAATCTCACGAAAATTGCATCCCTAACTCTCATACTTCATGTACGGAATGCAATTAAGCGCTCAATCTTTCATTAGGGTTCAATTAATTTCTAAACGTTTCTCAGGAAGTACAATCAAAACCTAACCTTTCTGATCGTCTCAATTGAGTCCTAAAAATTTTACTAGATTCGGGTTCCACGGTTCCCTTCAATCCTTCCAGTTTTCATCGTTTCTTCTGGCGGAAAGGGTGCCCCACTATCCCAACGCCACTGGTGGCCACGGGAACTCAAATCCCACCATCCCCTTTGCCAACTTCGGCTGTGATCATGGAAGGAAATGCGCGGAAAGAGAGAGACAGAGATCCCCTCCACTTCGTATGAGGAGAGCAGGCCGAAAATGGTGGGAGTCCATTCATAACCAGCAAATGGAAGTGAATGGTGCTTTACTTCGATCATCATGTATCACAATTTGCGTCATGCATGTGTTTCAGAGTGGAAAATCCCGCCATCATCACGACCCGCCGTCGCCGTGGTGGTCGGATCGCCAGCCGACTCCTTCAGTAGATTCTGATGAGATATTCAAGGCCAAAACAGAGATCATTGAAAAGCACAGGAGATTGGTTTTGGAAGCAAAACTTAGGCAACGAGCAATTCGGTTAACACTCGTGCGTAAAAACTTGGCCAGAAAATACTCAGGTATGTATACAGGCCGAGTTCTCGACTCAAAGTGTGATTAACACTAATGGATCTGCCTCGCATAATTACTCAGTTTCTACATCTGAAGTCTGCAGAATTACTTACGCGGTCCGTCTCTTTTGTGAAACCTCAAATATGATGAAATGTAGCAGGTTTATCATTCTGTTCCAGACATCTCTATCAACTGTCTTCATCAGCTAACATTCTGGAAAAAGCAAAAACGCAAGCAAACATCTATGTACTGCAAATGAAGTGCCAACCTTCAACTTTTGCGTTGATGAGACAATGCAATGAGTCCCAAATCTGAATCTTTGTAACATAATAAGTGCTATATCATATAATACAACTATATTGCGCAGGATTCCTACTGCATATACAATTCTAAAGTTCGACAAGCGTGAAAGTGCACTTAGACTTAGCAATCTACGTACAAACATGGCGATACTGTTGTCTCAGTGCCGAAAATCTACCTCGAGGATTTTCCGAGGTATATCTTATTGAGACTGAGTTATAACCACCACGTCCATCATATGGATATACTGTTTGGCACACCTCTACATGTTACACCCGGTTCTGAGCTGGGTGCGAGCAGCTCGTAGGGTAACACGCCCGCCCCGCACCGATTCCTAAGGCTATGATCATTGTTCCTTCTCTCGATCTCCTTCTCTATCTGCCTAATCTCTGCTGAGAACTCATAGAATGCCTCAACAACCTCGGCATCGCCTGTCCAAACAGACCGTTGTTGTCGCTCCCCTATGTATTCCTCATCAGGCGAGTGAGTCGATAGCGTGTCCACCACGGCCATAAATTTCGTGGCTTGGAGCAGACTAGGCAACGCAGAGAGGTAATACTTCTGCGGGTCAGCTACGAAATTTGTATATTCGGGGTCACCTTCGAAGGGAATCAACCTCCTCATCAGGGGTGGGCGGTTTGGCACAAATCCACCATAGGGGTACTGCCCGAAATTGAGGGCTGCGTGTTGAGCCGAGGATAGCCAGATGATTTTGGTGAGGATTGAGGCAAGATCTTCCGGGCTCGCCAGTTTGGGCCACCAGTCCGCATGTCGGATATCAGCGTGGCCCACGTTGACAGACTCAGCATACCAAGCTTGCAGCTCTCGGTCATTACAAACTACAGCAGGAGTAGGGTAGTAGTAGTTTACGTACGTGCGCACCCAGTTCTCAAGCGCAGACCAGATCAGAAGCCCATCTGATGCATATGGGTAGTCTTCAATCAAGAGTTTCAACCCATGTGGTTGTGTGGAATCAGGCACAGCCACTCCCCTGTAGTAAAAGGTACAACATTGAGTAGAGTTGGGATGATCCGCATAAAGGAGAGTATTGAAACGAAAGACATGCTGAGCATACAGAAGCAACCCGACTGAATTGAAACTGAAGATGTTTTCGCAGTATATACTGTATATTAGGAACAGAAAATGGAAAATTTTGTTTTTAATGCACAATTATGATGCGTATGTTCTTGTGAATGATACAAATATGCATACAAATATCACTTCTTTTCTTGAAAGTGTTTGCTCGAATAAATCCAACTCGATTCATATCTATACCTACTTTTATTCAGCAGGATTCCAGGAAACCATTAACTGTGTTCACTGGGATGTTTAGACATTATGCATTCGTTTCATGTGGTTATGTCAAGGTACCTTCGAATAAGATCAGAAGGAAGGTCCTCCTTGTCGAAGCGCCACATGCTTTTATATGCAGCCGCACTGAGTTCCATGCAGTAGCGACCAGGAGTGAAGCAAGACTCAATGACACCATCAGCATTGATCAGGTTCTGACGTGCCAAGGCATTGATCTCCAGCGTATATCGCATGTGCGGATCCAACAGCTTGAATATTGGGTGCATTGCGCTCATTTGCCTGTGCGCAGCCAGTATGAATGGTTCCATGCACGCATGGGTGCGTAACCTGGAGAATAAGTCCATGAGACGATGTGTTTATGTGTTTTTGGGTCCACAGATGGAGCTGTCATAAGTCTTATAAGATGTAGCGGTTCACTTACCAATGATTAACAAGTTGGTGAACCCCTGCATCGTTGGAGTTGACATGAGCTTTAGCAAGCTGCCACATCCAATTAGAAGTAGCATCGACTGGAGGTGTTACTACCCGCTTCGACCGAGAACTAGGCCCTCGAGCTGGCAAGCTAAGCTCTATGGCAATCGGTTTAAGTGTTCCACGAGGGGTCAAGAAATAGATGGTGCGAGTCGCATATGCTTTGCGGCCATCAAGGGCGTTGATACGGTCCAGAAATGGAAGGTATACATCGTGATAGTCCACTATGAACAGCTTATTTTCATCTATGGCCTGTGATGAATAATTGGCAGAATAAGAAAAGACCGATTAGCTATTGACAAGGGACGAATACCATATTCTTCAACTGTAAAAGTACATATAACTTAGGGTAATGGTGACTTAAGTTAAATGTCTTGGTTGTTTACCTGTTGGACAGACATGCCATTGAGATGGCCCAAAATGTGTTCTTCTTTGAGAGCAGACTCTAGAGGACCATAGACTTCATGGTCAAGGTTGCTTTTTGGAGGAAACACTGTAAGCTTCTCGATGTTCACAGGGTTAACCCCTGCTATCGCTTGACGGGCAAATTCATCATCTCGGAGCCACGCAAATTTGTCCTCTGAATATTCAGTTAAAGGTAAAGTCAGCAAACTAATCTAGTTAACTTAGCACCGATCTCATGTCCACTTGTAAATTCCCCAATCTCTAACCGAAAAATGCTTCATCAATTACAAGGACTGCCATGTTATAGAAACAGGCACAGAGAAAAACATCAGATAGGAAATAAAATCGTCACACATAAAACAAAGCTATGAGATATATTGTTACCATCCAAATAGATTTAGAAACTTTCTTCTTTATATAGAACAAATTGGAAGATCTATTTTCTTTTGCTTTAGTATCTCCAGATTATGATGTCCAGGTCGACATAAGAAAGTGCTCTATCCTATTTCATTTTTCATCGAAGGGAACCAAAGAAGAAAAGAACTTCCATATCTAGATGATACTCACTCGACAATATCTTTGGAGTGTCATATTTAAGAAACCCTTGACTGGATTCTTGGACCACCTTCGGCAATGGAAGTTTCTTCAAGAGCTCATCTTGCAAGCCAACCTTCAGAAGAAGACCTTCTTTGTAGAGGCTGTCAATGTCAGCAAACCCATTGAAGTCAAGGTTATTTGCCGAGATGCTGGCCTTCAAGGATGGTATTAAGTTATGAAGCACAGCTTTGAGCCTCCCAGCAGAAAATGCGTTTTGTTTCGATTCCTCAAACTGCTCATCTCTCGGGACATACATGGGCAACGGTTTCTCAACCCTGCTCTCGGCATGTATATCTGACAATATTCAAAATAAAAGTTGCTTCAGGTTCAATGATGTTTTATTGAGAACAGCAGTCATTGCACCAAGCAATTAAGTACACATAAGAAAGGATAGTGTTTTTGTCAAGCACGAATCCACATTATGGAAATAATGCAGGACCTATATTTATGCAATTATCAACTCCTAAAACTGAGGCATCCGTAATTGCATAGTCTACATGTATGTCTAATTGCTGTCAGGCTGACCGCCATTTCCTGTGTAGTCATTGGCACATTGTCTTTAAGAAAACTGGAGTTGGCAAACTAACTGACCTGTGTAAGTAGGAGCACGGCCAGTACGGCAGCGTCTTGGATAAGGGATTTTAGAGCCTCCAAGGGTTGGCCGAGCAAAATCAATTCCTTTATCGGGATTCCCCAAGTCGTTATACACATCAAAGTCGTATACCCTGTCAGATAATTTTCTTTCTCCCTTCCCGTCGCCCTTCAAGTATCTCAACTCTTCTTCTCTCATTGCTTTTAGCCCAGCAGGTGTCTCAGATGGCAAATAAGGCTGCCCAAGAAAACCACAAACCACAACATTTATTTAGTTACTGAAAATGGGGGATAAGTTTCAATAACATCTCCAAAGTTGTCATAAACGCAAATAAAAGTGGTCAGGCCCATCTCAGCATGGACAGATAATCTGCGACATGAGAAATGGCCCGTTCAACTCCCAGAAAATATTCACTGTTTTCGCCCTACTTGTCCAATAACACGCAACTATCATTATTGTTTGCCTATGCCAACAGAACTGCATTATGGTTCAAGTTGCTCCCTGAGAAGATAAAGATGCCATAATATGGTGTTTGACTTTCACTATTTGATTGAAGATTAGCAAATAAATAAAGCATTTAAAACCCAAAATGAGAAGCACTTTCATTGATGACAAGCACCTTATTGGAAAAGAATATCCTCTTGCCAGGATGATCTTTCTTAGATTGCACCCATGAGTTGCAGGGGAAATGGACCGGACCACAGGCAAACCCTTCAATGGTCATGCTCTCCAAGAAGAACTCATTCGGGTGCTTATTCGTCACCGTGATGGCCCCGGGAATGCCAAAGTTTGAGTCCACTGTGAATTCGGCTGAGTAATGAACCCTCTCAGCTTTCACCTGTGTTTTCTTTGACCAGTCCTTTAGCACTGCTTCGCTGCTTTTCTTGGGAGCCTTGGTTTCTGAAGTCATTCAGGGGGACAAGGATTTAAAGGAAAATTAGCAAACTTTAATGTTGTCTCAAAACATCATGAACTACCACCCTATTCAAGTGACATGCGGGAATTCAATTTGCAGCAACAACCCAAAAAAAAAATAAAAAATTGAATCGGTAATGGTAATGGTAATAGGAGCCGAGCCTTTTGTTAGCTATGATCTCTGGAAAAACGAAACGATATATGTAAACCCCACATTAGATTTTAATCCTTTTCTCTGGGAAACTTGCACTGTTCCCATCAGAAGCTTTGAAGGGGGTGGTCGATCAGAAAATTAGGAACCCGGAAGAAGAAAACCCCAAAACTCCAATTGGATATATTCACAACGTACCGAAAGATTTTTCTCTTCATTTTTCTGGTTGGGGAAAAAGCAACTTACTTGGATCGATTTCAGTGCTGATAAGCTGCAAGACAACGTTCCTGCCAATCCTATCGGTGAAAGCATCCAAGTGCTTGGCAATGGTCTCCTTCAGGTCCTCCTTGTTCTTCTGCCTCACGGTTACCACAGTCCTCACCTTGAACTTGACAACATTCTCAGGCGCGGCTCTCACCAAATCCTCACTTATGGCCGCCACGGCAGCGGGGCCTGCCAAGCCCTTCCTCAGGCTCACTCTTCTGTGATGGACCAAAGATGGGTTGACCCCAAGGTTCTGTTTTGCTTGACGATTGCCGCTCAAAACCACCTTTGGGGTGGAAACAAACGAAGATCTTTCAAACACTGAGCAACCCAAGAATTCTTTGGCCAGTGCCATCTCTCTCCCCCCTTTTTCCTTTCCTCTTGGCACTGTTTCTCTGCAAAAGCTCTCTGATCTCTTCCTTCCTCTCCGAGTGAGTTGCAGAGGGGTCTTTTGTTGCAGAGAGCGAGCGAGCGAGGAAATTAATGGGGGAAACAGAGAGTTTCAGAGAGAGTCTATAATGGGTCTAGTCTATGCGGGAGAAAAGAAAGGGGGAAATGATGAGTGGGAATGTACAGGATCTTCCATATATAAAGCTCCGAGCCACAACATGAAAGCTCCGCAAAGGCGTTTTTCAGCACAAATTTTCTGGCACCGTCCAGGTCGTCCACACACGTTTTTTTCCAAATTCCACTGTTCGGAAAGCCGCTTGTTTTTTACTTTTCCGATAGAATTTCCCCTCTTCTCCCTTTGTTTAAACCCTTATAAATTCTTCCTGGTTTGGCTTCAACCACCCCAGCTTCGAGCTTGCCATTGGTGAATACCGGTCCGTTCTATGGGGAGTTGAAGCTGTGACGGTGGGGCTGCCAGAGTCAAAGAAACAAGTAAAGGACGCGGTAGAGGAAGCCCGAACCGAAAGTCAGATTTCTCTTCCCCCACCTCTCTCTTTTTTCCTGAATATATTATGATTTACTGGTGGACCAACAAGAACATCTTCTTGTCTTTCACCCCGGAAAAGGCGATGAAGTCCCTCTTGCACCAAAAATTTGCTTTGATGTTTCTCCCAAGTAGCAGAATGGGAACACTTCGTGGCATTGGATCTTGAATGATTTTGGGCAGCTCCTTTTTTTTCTGCTTCTCTTTTGAGGCGGAGGAGGAGGATTCTTGGAGCGATTTCTTTCATTTAGCCCACGTCACCGACGATCAAGACGGTCAAATAACACTGTCGGGGAGGACAAGCGACGATTATGTTAAGGGTATGCGACGGTAGATCATCGGTCGAAACGATCGACAGCGTTAGGGGTAACGAGGTGAGGATCGATAGTAATGTGGCGATTCGTTGCCAATGCCGGTAACCATACAAGTGGTCGGGGTAACAGCTGTTGTTCTTATTGGAACCAAACAAGTATCCATCGGGTGCGGGTGGTGGCAGTAGTCATTATAAATTGCCGCAATTTGATCATATGCCAAATCAATTTTTTAAGATACTGTCTATGCATAGAGCAAACATCACGACAATTTGGACCTTAAATTTTTGTTGAAGAATTTCATAAGAACACCCAAAATGATCGTTTCGACGTGGTTTACATTAGTTTCGTGAACCCATTACTATTTTAACCAAATCGTTCATTTTAAAATACGAATTTCTTTCATTCCATGACAACCCGCCTCAGAAAATTCAGATTTTAAGTACTTCTCTTCCTTTAGAAGTAATGAGAATTGCTTTGCACTCGTTTCCACTTGGTGTTGACCATAATTAAAGTAGTGGGAAGACAAGTAAAATGAAAGGACGGTGCTTTGTAAGTTATTCCTTATTTTTCATTAGTAAACTCGGAATTATGTTTTTTTTTTATCAAAGTGAAATAAAATTGATCAATTTGAAATTTATTAGCTAGCTAATTGCACTTGGGAAATGAGAAACCGATACCATAATCAAAGTATCATTTCCATCCTCATGCTTGCCACTATGCATAAAAGTGTTTGCCCCGAGGAGTAATCCTTGAATTCCATCTGTTTTCTAGATTTGAAAAAGTGAGGATTTTTAAGAACGGGAATCTTATGATATGTTAGAAATATGTTATGATACTCATCCACGACTTAAACTAATGCCTGAAAGTTTGATAGGATGGCCCTTACATAAAGATTATATTGCCCATAATTTTTATGAAATACATTTGTATCCACGATTGCAATTAAAATTCCTGGGGAGTCATACATTTGTATATTGATAAGACCATTCACTATTTCTTGAAGCTCGATCTCTCCCCCGAATGAACCATATAGCCAAGAGAAATCATGAGCTAGAATAAAAGAGCTTGCCCCACCCATGAGTAAATATTTTATAGTAGCCTCATTAGACCGCACATCTTTCTTGGTATATCTAGATAATAGGTAGGAGCATAAACTATGACTTACATTACTGGTTTTATGCATTAAAATAAACTGACTTGAACTTAAAAATTCAAAAAAAAATTGTCAATTACTAATAAATCCTACTGAAGTCGAAATTTATCACATGAGAATGAATTCTACGTAGACATGTAATACGGTTGACTCTTATCCTCAATCCACACTGTCTTCCACTCACAATAATTTCGGGACCATGCATTCCCAATATCCCGAGATCGAGATATTACCTAACCAACAATACATGTACACGACGTGCCCATCATGTACGTACATCCGTAAAGTTAATCCTATCAAACGTTTCGATAAACTATACGATTCATAAAAATAAAAAAATAAAAAAAAAAGATTTCATATGCGCATGCCGGACACTCCCGGATTGATATTCTACCCAACGGAGGATTTTTTTTTCGTAAACCTTGCGTCGGTCACCTATCTTTGTTTCTTCCAATTAAGATGTATTTTTGGTTTCTTGCATCTAAATCAAATTCTATGTAGCTTCAAAACGTAAAACTTTGCACTGATGCTCACGGGAAAATTGGGTTTGATAATAATAAATAAGTAAATAAATAACTCTTTAGGCTAAATTATTTCTCACTTCGACACACGAGATGGACTATAATTACCTCTAGATTAGTCAATTACCATGGTCATTCATTAATCGATTTAGACCAAAAAAAACATTGATAATCGCGATAAAATTCTTCCGGGACTGACTTGCTAATACGGGCAAAGTGGAGGGCGCGCCACCAAAAAAATATATGCAAAATGCTTTCCTGATGATTGAGCAAACTGAAGGCGTGCTGGAATTAAAGAAAGAAAGCAAAAAGCAGTCTTTGGTCGCAGTGTTGACCCCGCATCTCACAATGCCGCCTATTCGGCAGCCAAGAGGGAAAACCTGTACACGTGGCCTTTCCTAGATGCTTCCTCGTCACGTCAAATTAATCGCTAATCCCGCTTAATTTAAAAAAACCATAATCATGTTATAAAGATTTTTTTTTAAAGGTGTATGCTCTTTTGAGAGCACTTTCTGAGGGAATAAATATGGTTTAGCTGTAGTTGATGGGAGTTGTAGCTGTAGTTGTGCTGTACACTACATGTACATAGTGGATAGAAGAATATGCCCTTTTCGCCATCCTAATCCACTTAATTAATTAAACACACGTACACCGATTAATTGAGATTAAGCATATAATATATATAACTTAGTAACTATCCCATTCTACAATCCGTCATCTTTAAAAAAAATGAAAACGAAATAAATGACGTGTTTGTTTCGCAAAAAATAAATAATTTGAAAATTAGTTTTCAAAAAATTATCGCTCGAATCATTTACGAAAGTCAATAAACGAAAAGCATTTTCATCGTCCACGAAAATCTATAGACATATATTATTGTAAAATATTTATTTTGACTAATTATCTCAAGGGACATAAGCAGTTATTTTTAGGAAGATATTTTTTAATTTATTTATATTATGCTAAATAAACGAAGTCTAAAGTGGATCCACTGTTTGCTTGGAAAGACGCGGCAAAAGATGGAATGATAACATTGTGTGGTCGATACAAAGCTGCTTGTTTTCTTCGTATGTTTTTTTTGTGTAATCGATGTCTAATATAGCTTAAGAAGGACTTAATGACGCGAACTAATGAAGTGCTAATCAAGTGAGGGAAGTTCAATGAATGATTGTACAACTTAAGGTCAAAATTCTTGCCGAAGCAACATGTTTAGCACAAAAAGTAAATGCGAGAACGACTTGCATGCAAGGATCGTCAAGACGACGATAGTGCCTTATCATTTTCTGACCAAGACGCCATCTCTGTTACGTGAAAACCTTGAACTTTGAAGTTGTACGAGATTTTTTTTTTTTTTGGGCTTTTTAAGGACCAAAAAAAAAAAGTTGATTTGGCCTCCACGTAATGAAAAATGTTCTGACCAACCCTAAAGTGGAGATTGGCGCAGACCCACTCCCGCAAATGTCGTCCTCAGCTTCTAAAATTTCTTGTATAGCATAAGCTTTATTTATTATTATTCGTAGTCAGTATAGCTTTGCTCATGTTAGAGTAATTAGACATTATGCCACGTATTTATCTAACAGTTTAAAATTTTAGAATAATTAGCTAAGGTCTCACAAAATATAACATCCTAATTAAATATGTCAACGCTTAGTACTAAACAAAAAAAAAAATCATAAAACCAAAAGTGACAGGGAGTGTTAAATTAATTAAGTATTACAACCACGCCTTTACCTATCAACTTAAGCTTTTTAAACTGTTGAATATAACGGATCATAAGTTGTTCAACGTGTGATCAATTGACTTGGTCCCGTGTGGAAAAGTGCTGCCTAGGAAAAGTAATTTTGAATGGTATAAGTTGTGTCACATTTGGATTAGTGTCCCCCAATTATGTATGGTATTTCCTTTGAGCATTGACTAAAACGGTAAACGGAGCCCGTGGACGTCTTCAAATCGCAAAGATTTGTGATCACGACTGTCGTAGTTAAATGTATATTTTTCTCTTTTTAACGCGATTATTTCCATTAATTTTGGATCCAATCAATTATATACATTATAGACGACCATAGTTCATCAACGTCCTCATATCTGTCCTCATATCCTATAATTGTGGACGACTCGAGGTGCACGTCAAGATGATAGTGCAAGAAACCCGAAATTAAATAATTGGAACGGTGTAGATGAATTATTACATTTATCGAGCTCGTAAGGGAGTGACAAATATTCTGCAAATTGAAAACTAGCAGTAAACGTACGTACATACATCGAAGATGCCAAAAGATTTCTATTTACCAGGCCATTGAATTAGACTATGGAAAAGATATGGAGAACTATTCTTGTTCATCATTTTGACTGACAAATATTCTGCAAATTGAAGTGCCGCAGCTAATAATTGACCCGGGAATTGGATGGTTATATACTAAACAGGGAAAATAAGATGGTGGAGACAAGTGAATGCTGTTCACACACAAAGAATAAATAAATAAATAACAAAAAGAAAGAAATATTCAAGACTTTTGAATACGAGATTGAGCGATCACATAGGGTTTTGTAGAGCTTGACAATATCTGACTCTTGAAAATCAATTAAGAAAGATATACGTGAAACCTCATATTCTTGATTTTTTGTCGATCATTCGTGTATCGATAGCCACTCCTTTAATATTTATTTTAGACTTGGCGTTAGATTTAGCGGATACGGTTATTTTGAAAATAATAAAGGATGGAGAAAATATTATGTTAACCAAAAAAAAAAATGAATTTTCATGTTTCTCGTGCCGACATGTAATTAATCAAACCAGGCTCCTCCACATGGGACTAATGGAGATTTCTTGCATGACCCAGTCAAGTATGAATAAACCAACCAGTCAAATATCATCCCATTGAAGATTTTGAATGGGGTCACCTCAAGGGGTCGCAAAATAATAATAATAATAATAATAATAATAATAATAATAATTGGTTTAATCGCTCTAACTATCACTTAGGTTTTTAACAATTATTGTAGTTATATTCATGAAAGATAAAATTCGAGTAAATTAATAAGACTATGAGTATGGTCAATAGGTCTTGTTTCAAGTTGGTTTTTTTAGACAAGTTAGACCTTTCCCGATTGAATTCATAATGTTGACCTAAGACCAATTAGCCAAGTTGACCCGAATTTTTTTTTTAAAAAAAATAAAAGACATAAAGAAAGCTGAAGGTCAAATCGCCCACCTAACTTTACACCGTCCACGAAAATGACCATTGTATTCGACGCTGGCTTCTGCACCGGCAACACAACGAGCGTACCCTCGTCCTGTTCTCTATTTTATTTTATTTTTTTTGTTTTGCCACGATCTTATTCTGCAAATTGATCAGCCCCTTTAATTTACTTTTCAAATCTCACGGCTTACGCACTTTAATTTTTTAACGCCCAGTACCCAAAAAAAAAAAAACCTTTACCTTTAATTTTTGTGTCAATTCTATTTAATTTTTTTTATCTAATAAAAAACCTTTAACTTTTACTTTTGTGCCAAATTTAACTCCATTGGATGGCCGCTAGTGAGCCTACGTGGCATTTCCACGTCATTTATGAAATGTATCTAAGCAAGCTGACATGGACAAGTCCATCACAAAACTACTTATCCTGGAAGGAGCAGTTAAGGACGCGCATGATAACACTTCTCGGGCAAGAAGTGCTTCTAACAGAGAAATGAATATTTTAACTTTTGATTTGGAGTAGAAATTGAATTTTCAGCTTCTACTTTAAAAGTTAATTTTTTATGGAGAAATGCGTTTGACAAAAATCAAAAAAGAAAATATTTGAAACATTATTAAAAAATTTCTGGCGGCGATCGGTGGCGGTGGCTGTGACCAGCGGTGGCCAGAGATCAGCGATCGGCTGCGGCGGTGGCGGCCATCAGCGACCGGCGACGGTGGCCGACCAGCGGCGGCGGCCGGCTCCGCGAGAATGACTTCTTGAATGGAGAAGTAAAAAAAATTTACTTCTCAAAATCGATCAAAAATCTTGTCAGAAGTAAAACATCCTACCATAAGTCAATTTTTTTACCAAACGCTTTTTACTTCATAAGTCATTTTATCAAACGCATTTCCCCGTCGAATGAGTTCTAGCAGGGAAATGGAAAAAAAAAAAAGTGTTACCATGCAGCAACTAAGGTTTGGCTTTTCAATTGCTTACTCTTCTTCATATTGTCTCGTCTCCATTCCACTGGCTCTAATCTTCCATGACGCTCACTTCTCTGCCTCTTGCGCTCCTAGGCTCGAGATGCTTGGACTCCTCCATCTCTCGCGCTTAGAGTCCTCCATCTTGTTGGATCTAGCAATACCACCTAGATGGGGGTAAATAGGCGTTTGTGAGTCTAATTGAAATTTCTTGCGAAATTAAACAATTTCAATCCACGAACAGAAACAATGACAATGTAATAATATGCAAATAATATAAACATAGAAGTAAGAGTTTAGGGTAGAGAATAGTGCATGCTCAGTTTATAGTGGTTCGACTTGTTAAGCCTATGTCCACTCTCCCACGATGACGGTCGATTGGATGGATTTCACTAGAATGATTTGAGGAAGGTTACAAGTGACAACGAGCACTCAGTCTCTCTTACAAATCCTCACAGTGAATAAAATCGAGAACTCTCAGAATAAATTGTGAATCTGAACAACTCTTGCACTTTGAAATTTCTGGTTCTCGACACCTTCGCAGGTCATCATGATTTTTTTTTATACTCCTTTGTCTCCTAGTTAGCCATTGGATAATCTATCAAAGGATCATTCTTCAATCTTTGATTGCACGTCATCAATTATAATTGAACGAAACTGTATATGATAAGATACGATAACGTTGAAGAAGAATCTGAATCCTTCTGATTTAGTCACCTATACAACCAAATCTTCAGTTTCCAAAAGTATAGTAAATTCAAATAAATCACAGGATTTATAGTTGCAAGATAGTATCCAATCATAGATTTTCTCCTAATTTGTTTGAAGAAAAATCTTGTCAATCAAATATCACAAACTTCCATAAATAAACTTGCCTTAATTGAAAACCTACTTTATGTGGGTCTTTAGAATTTGTCTGTGGATAAGACGCAGAATCTGAGCAGTGTTCAAAAAGCAGTCTTCCAAAGAAAGACTATCCGAATCTAAACGAATAACTTTGAATGGTAATATTGAGTTTTAATAAGATTCTTTTGACACATCATATAGCGCTTTAGATGAATAAGCATTCAAATGAAAAATCATATTCCACCTAATATTCAGAGGCAACTTTATTTGAATATCTTCAGAAGCAACTCCATCCGAACGTCTTGAGAAGCAGCTATATGACTACTCCTTATTGAGTCTTTAATGCCATAAAGGGAACAATACAAACTTTTGTTTACATATTCATCTTGCAATAAAAATATTAAAAATATTATACATATTCTTACTGGAGTATGAATAGTTTTGTCATAATCAAAATATTTAGAAAAAAGATTTTCACAACAATCTCCCTCTTTTTGATGATGACAAAACTTCCATAATATCAAACTTATTGTTATATGAAAAAAAAATGATTAGAAGAAAATTTGAATGTAAGTACAAAGAGATTTCACAAGTATAAAATCAATTGAATATCTTGTGAATCTTTAAGAGATATAGAGTGTAGGAATATCACCAACATGTCTTGATTAATGTAATCACAGACTAATTTTTTCGTTGCATCCTGCAAACAAAATAGAAAATAGAAAATAAATGCTTCCCTCTCCCTTTTTGTCATCAACAATAAGCAAGAAATGAAAATCATTGTATTGATATGTCATCCCATAATGAAAGTGTTGGACAGATATAGTTCGAAACTGATGAAAAACATTAAAAAAAAAAGAACTGATTAAAAATTCCGCTTTAATCAGAAGGTGGTGGAGGTGATTTAGAAGAAGATGGAACATCTCCATACTCTTTATCGGCCTCCTTTGTGGAATCCTTGATGTAATATGCTCCAACTTTGAGTGCATAATAGCAAACAGCTTGAAGATACAGAAATTCATTGACAATATTCTCATCACGAATCAGGGTGTATGTCTGGATACTTACTATTTCAGCACAGAACATCCTGCCATAAAGATCAATAGAGTTCTCAAGGGTGTCTATTTTTTATGCAAAACTCTTCATCTGGTTGTCTATCTATTGTTCGAAAGCCCTCATATTTTGCTCAATCATTCTTTCCATTGTGTCTATTCTCTGAACTACGAGCTGTTGGAGTTGCTCCATCTGCTTATGAACTCCAAGCTGAAATATTTTTGCTCCATTTGCTTATGAACTCCAAGCCAAATTGCTCATTTCAGAAGGCGTCGTTTTTGTAGAGTAGTTGTCCATGTTAGCTTGCTAAGATAAATTTTATAAATTACATGGAAATGCCACGTAGGGTAAAAGTTTTGGGTAAAAGTTTTGAGTAAAATTGATACGAAAACTAAAGTGGAAGGTTTTCTGGGGTAATGAGCCAATTTTTTAAGGCAAAATTTTTGAAATACTTCACAATAATCTTACATTAACATTTAAATTCACATAGGAATTCTTTCATCAATTCAAATAATATTTCGACTTTTTAATTATTATTATTATTATTGCCTATTTACTGACTTATGTGGTGGACATTGTACTTGCCGGAAGAAAACTTCTCCATTAGCTTCTCTAGATTTAATTTTGGAAGATAGAAAACAGCTCAGGGAAGAGCTCTTTTCAATTCCATACGGGAATTTGGAGTGCTCATATACGACGCTATGCCTCAACTACAACGACTACTATTTTTGAGGTCGTTGACGAAATCTCCATATATACGATTGCGACTCCAAGGAGAAGAATTAACCAAACCATGAACAAAATTATGACAAAAAGTCCACACTTAAAAGAGTAAATTTCATGTGTTTATATTTCAAGCAATCCAAAAAAGGTCGCTTATTTTCTTTTGATGGCTTTTGGCTTGAGAGTTTGAATTTTTATTTTTTTTCTGCTTCTCTTGATGTATAACAAGGTGACCATGTTAAAAAGCAAGTGACAGAAATGGCTCTAGAGAGGTCAAGCTTAAAAGCGTAAAAAAAAAAAAGAAGAAGAGCTAATTGACTTTTTTTCAGCAATTATCGCTAATATAATGCAGTAATTATATGAAAAATAATTCCCTGACAGTACTGTTAGATATAATATCAATCGCAGGTACGCACATCATTATCGCGTGTTTTGCATAAAATACCTATTGATTGGAAAATCGTGCAGTGAAAAATAACTAACAGTATTGGAAACTGTCATACTAGTACCTTTAGATATATCTCAAAAATTCTAAATATAATGTGTGAGTGCGAGGCATGAAACTCGAGAGATTCAGCTTTTCTCCCGCCGTGCATACAGAACATAAAAAACAATTATTACGCAAATAACTATCCATAATTTGACGAAAATGTTGAAACCAATAGAGATTGGCTAGACAAGGAAAATGGAGAATGTCTCAAAAGAAGCGTCGAAATATTTAAATACTAGATCACGATTACATTGCACAGGTTAAACTTTTATACTGATTAACGTGGCTCCACGAAATTTTTGACAATGTGTCGTGGCGGAAGGTGCTGGGTTCAAAAATTTTCAGGTGACTATTTGTCGCCCGTATTTTTTTTTATGCTGTCGTTTTCGACCAAAGTATAGCTTTCGCAAAAAGAGAGTAGTGTTAAATTATCCAAATATGAAAAATCGAAACTTTATTTAACGGTTGTAAAATTTTAAGACAGTTGGCAGCCTAAGTTTTGCATGAGATTGCGTGTATAGAATTTTCACCACCAATCTTATTTTCCCTCGAATTGATGGTAACTAAGAGCGTGCATGGCAATACTTTTGAAGTAAAATTTCTGCTCCATAAGTACTTTTGAAACAAAAATTTATTTATTAGCATGACTTCTGGAGTAGAAATATATTCGGTTATGCAACTTCATTTTTCTACTTTTGAAACCACTTGAAGAAAAAAAAAATACTTCTCTTCACAAGTAGTAAAATTAAATTCTAGCCATAAGTTGATTTCTAAATAAGAAGTGTTGCCATGCGCGTCTTAAGAAGTAAAAAGTTTAAATCATTAGATTAGAGGTGAATAAGACTGCTTCAATAAACTTATCTTCCACCAAATGGCCCTCAAAAGATTTATTTTAATATGTGTTTCTGAGGAGGATAATTATCGCGAAAAATATTACAATTTCCACTGCACTGATTTTAACCCAAATAATAAAAAAATAATATTTGGAAAATCGAATTTTCATCTATGATAATTATGTCTTGCCTTTGTCTTTGAAGCACTAGCCGAATTTGAACCTAATGATTTTTATTTTTTTGGTCAAAAAACTTATTGGCTTCTATGAGTTACAAGTCAACCAAAGGTTTGGACCAACTTGATGATGTGCACTCCACATAAGCAAGTGGCCGGAGAGAGGGACTGGGACCAGATGGGGAGACGGTCACACCGTCCTCGAGTTTTCATATGACCTTGTCCTCTAGAACGACAAAATTTTGTGACGTGAATCGCAATTTATAATGCTGAGCAGGAAAATTGCCAAAAAGGTCATGAATTTATTGCACGCGTTAGATTCAACCTTTGCTCGGAGAGATTGTCAAGAAGAAGTCCAAGTCAGAATCCGTCCACATATTCAGTCGATTTAATTTTTGTTCAAAACCTTAAGTCGATGGGTATTGTGCCAATTTGAATATCTCATATGTTCCATACCACATCAATTATATGACATGGATTTTCTCTAAAGCTACTCACACATGTATCTCAATCGTATGAATGTCAATTCAGTTCTAAATCTTTTTATTTTTTCAATTTAATTCATAGGTTAATACCACAAAAAATCTTAAATCGGTATACATGTGACAAATTTATCTCAAACTAATTTTTTGACCGCAAAAAATCCCAAATTGGTGCGCTTGTAACAAATTCATCCACCGTTAGTTTTTACTGAAAAATACCATCAAATTATTGTGTTAAATGACATGTGACAGTTGACAGGTGTACCAATTTAGGGATCTTATCTTCTATTTATCATAAGTGTATCAGTTTGATTTTTTCATGATATTAACCCAATTTAACAAAAGCTAACGGACGATAAATTTGTCATAGGTATATCAATTTGAGATATTTTATGGTCAAAAATTAATTCAGGATAAATTTACCACAAGTATACCAGTTTGAGATTTTTCATGGTGTTAACCCTTAATTCTTTGACAATTTGTCAGTGTAGCTCTTTTAGTCAATTTTGGCTTGAAATCGTTGACATGCATGTTATTTATCTTATGTGGTACGACCGGCACTGGCGTGATCAATAATTTTTTTTTAAATAAAAACTAATAGGAGTTATGATTTTATAATTTATTTATTAATTCTTTTCTTTTTTATTTTCTTGGAAGGAAAAAGAAGATAAAAAAATTATAAAAAAAACTTTGATCACGTCAACATTAGTCGTTAGCAGCTGTACCACTTGGATGTCTCGCATCCACGTAATCGATTTTCAGCAAAACTTGGCCGAAATGATTACAATGACAAATCGTCATACAGTTTAAGACTAAAACAGCCAAATTGAAAGTTTAAGATTACAATGGCATATGTACAAAAGGTATAGGACTTTTTAGCGGTAACTTAATTCAGTTCAGCTCGCAAGAGAGTCAAACCATCCGCAATACATAAAGAAAACACGTCCTGACGACGAATTCACAACACGATACCGTGCGAGCAAACTCCCAAGGACGGTGCCCGAACCCCCAGCTAAAATTCAAGGGGGAAACGAAGGATATGTGTTCATATTCTCGTTGTGCCCGTACGAATTGTTC
The DNA here is from genome assembly GCA_028455895.1 of Rhodomyrtus tomentosa. Taxonomy (NCBI): domain Eukaryota; kingdom Viridiplantae; phylum Streptophyta; class Magnoliopsida; order Myrtales; family Myrtaceae; genus Rhodomyrtus; species Rhodomyrtus tomentosa. Next base: position 34,548,651 of record JAPCWY010000009.1, on the reverse strand, counting down.
CATAATCACATTATTCACGAGCTTTGAAAAAGGCCGGTATGGTTAGCCGAAGCTAGTCGTACCTTCTTGGTGGTGACCCGTTGGTGACTTGCAGCAACTTGATGGTATCGATCTAGATGGTCCACCGACGATACGTTGCCGGCCATAAAAGAGTGAAGCAATGCTTCTATAATTAATGCTTTGGAAAAGTTAGGTCCACTTATTTTCCCCATATGCCCCATAAGGCATGGTTGAGAATCATGAGGTCCATGAATTGTCTCTCTTCCGCGGCATTTCCAGCCAAAGGCTCTCCCAATCACCATCTTTGAAGGTTTGAATAAGGAAAAAAGAAGAAGAAGAAAGCAACATCACCGGAGAGTTATCAAAAAAGTTGTAAACTCGTCGCAATCGCGGTAGTTCAGTCCTTATTTTTTTTTTCCCTAATTGAGTTACACACTTTTATGTGTTTGTGTCAATTCATTCCATCCGATTAATTTTGATCGGAAATTACCAACGTGGCGTGATCGGTGCCGGTGTACATAATTTTAAATTTTATTTTCCTTTTATTGCTTCCCTTCTTCTTCTTCCTCCATCCGAACGGCAAAAATCGGAAAGGGCCGATGAGGTCAACCTCATGGCCACGCAACGTCAGCGATTTTCAGCTAAAATTAATCAGATGGATTAGCATAAATGCAAAAGCTTTCGGATTCCATTGGCCAAAAAAAAAATTAGGACTAAATAGGCATAGTTGCAATAGGTTGAGGACTTTTTTGGTAATTTCTCTCACAATAGTGATTGTCGATTGTTTTATATAAAGCTACACCCCGACTTTAGAATGCAGTCATGAAATGGGAACTCTCGTCTACTAACAAAATAATATTCATTCGCCAAAATTAAAAATCGAGCACGTGATAACGCTCGGACAATATGTGTTCATCGATCTTTTAGAAATCTTCCATGCCTCTCTCGCACCCAAATCAAATGAGACATTTTGGGCTCATTTAACAAATGTGCTCACTTTCTTCGGTACAAAAAGCTTTGGCTTGCTTTCAACTCTCTCAAAAGATTCTTGCACTCTAATGAAATAGTGTCACTTTATGTAGGTCATAGGGATTAAGTGAGCTATGTACTAGGGCTCGTGTTCATTGGGGTTAGTATAATCTAATGGAAGGCCTAGTGGACCCTATTGCTACATGATATACAATCCTTTTTAAAATTTCTCAAATATTCTCTCCACCATAGGAGTCCATGGGATTTTAAAATGCCCACATGGTTATGAGTAGATGTACACAAGTGATACGAGTTCATAAGCTGATCTAATTGGCCAAGCAACTTAATGGATAAACTAATCATTTGCTATTCATAAGCACATCTAGTCAAACTAAGGGTACGTTTATTTCGAAAAAAATAATTTAAAAAATATTTTTCTAAAAATAAATGCTCATACTTTAGTTAGTTAATTCGTTTTTAACAAGATAATTTTCAAATCATTTTTTTAAAGGACCAATTTTTATTTTTTTCATGGACAAAATTCTGTTGTAGCCCATCTACTCTTGAAAAGGTGGCAAAGGCAACCCTACCACTATTGGAAATGGGAAATACGTATGTAGCCATATATGAAGTGGGTGGTATACATGGGAACAATCAAGTAGTGACCGGTCGGTTTTTGCGCAGCTCGATTCCCGACTAATCCCATCTCATAGGGGTGCAAAGGGCCTGGTCGGGTCGGGTCTCGGCTTAGCCCAAGCTGGCCCGAAAATGAGCAGTACCGAGCTCGGGCCCGATTCTTTTTTTCTTTTTCTTTTTAGAATAAAAATCAATTAACAAACTCACAAAAGGAATTTTTTTTATAAAATAATAAATTATTATAAAAAACATCGGTGTTAAAAAAAAAAGGTCAGGTGGCGGCATAGCCCTGCCCGAAAAGGCCCAAAAATCAAGAGAATTTATGGGCTGGGCCAGGCCCGCCCAGCAGGTTATTCTGACAGCCCTACCATCTCATCGAACAATCTTAAGCACACTTTATCGATTGTCTATATCGTTGATGCCAAATCTCTACCAGATTGGCTGGATGCACACAAAATTTTACTTTAGAACTGCTCTCGATGAAATTTAAACAGAGGCAATAAAGATAGGAGTGAACTCTTGTACTTCTAAACCAATACCTTGTTGGTAGAGCGGTAAAATGGGTGGATCGAGTCGGGTCGGATCGAAAATATTATGACCCGTATTTATCCCTTTTCCCGTGATAAAAATGTAATGACTCATAACCGACCTGACTCATATCGCTAAAACACTTTCAATATTAAAATCTAATTTAGAAAAACTTGTTTATTATCAAATTCTTTTAAATTTCTCATATTTTATTCTTTTTCTTTTTCTTTATTTTTTTCTTCTATGTCCAGCGAGGGTCGCCGGTCGACTAGCTGTCAGTTGAAGACCAATGACTCGTGACTGGTAGCATGCAATAACTGAAGATCCTCGCCAAATTTCGTAGAAGAAAAAGAAAAAGTATAGAGATAAAAATATAAATAATTACAAAAAAAACTTGTTTATGATTCACTCAAGCTTATCACACAATTAACCCATTTATGATCCACTAATTTTTTTAATTAACTCATTTATAACCCACTTAAGCTTATATTTACAACTTAAGACAATCCATTTATGGCCCATATCATCAAACATGGGTTAAAATATGGGGTTCTAGATCAGTTTTGACACCTCTACTTGTGGGCGATGATGGATTTATAGATCGTTTACTTACTAAAATTAGTCATTTATCTTATAAGTTCCACAGATCTAGACGGTCTTTTTCCCCCCTCTTAAATCAAACTACTATTGGACTATCATATTTGTGTCGACCATATATGGACTCCGACTTGCATTCTGCTTGGTCCATAAGTAATTCGTTCGCAAGCAATCAAAGGCCCAACAAGCAGACAAGACTGAATGAGCCCAGAAATTTTCGTTATGTTTTTTTAGACAAAAAAAAAAAACAAAGTACAATTAGGCCGTATTCTCCCTCCTAATATAAATTTTAGAGTTCAAATAAAAAGAATTTTTGTTAACCGTATTAGGAGTGTTTCAAGCTGCCAGGTAATTCCACCACAAAGCTTTAGACGGGATAATTATCCAATCAACCGTTATAATAAAACTTTTTGATTTTGCTAACGTATTACTAAACCTTAGCCCAACACTTCAATAGCCTTTTGCCTCCGGCGGTTGCCGATGTGGCGTCTAATTGTAGCCGGCTATCTTAAATAGCACACTAAAGTGGACGACTTGCAAATTGTCACATTAGTTGTTTTGATGGCTACCGATTGGAATGATCATATTAAAATTTCATATATAAATTTAGGACTATATCAGCCAAATTAAAAGTGTAGAACTGAATTGGAATTCGTACAATATGCTTAGGAGTTAGGGCTAATTTGGTAACTTCCTCTCAATTAAACTTTGTTCACTTCCACTGTTTTCTATAGATAGATTAGGACCAAATCGAACAACGTCGGAAACATGAATGTTCAAGCAAAATGCTTCAAAAGGAGTATAAAAATATATATAGCTACACTCTAACGAATTTAATGAGTTAATAATTCGACTTAAAAACTTAAATTTTTAGATGAATATACGTATGTAAAGAGGATATATTATTTCAACGTGACGTTGCCAAGGCATCTTAAAAGTTGTAGTCGACTCATCTGCATCGGGGAAGCAACAATAATTAATAATTTAGGAAGAAGAGATTAGTTGCCTTCTGTGATGTCACGCATGACGTCATTGTTCAGTCGCTCCTTCAACTTTTTGTATCGTTCGCCAATCACGTCTGATCTGATGTTGCTGTCTAAACAAAGTCCAAAATCATAATATTCCTTGTCCGTTGTCATCATGTCTAAGCTTATGCTACAAGATCCGTTCTAGTCACAGGGTGAAAAGGGCTGGATTACTTTTTCAAGTTTTTTTAGGTAAAATGATTAGGCAACAAAGAAGTTGAATACGACTCCGGGTTAATGCGTGATTAATTAAGATGATTCGAGTCGATGTAATCGGATTAACGTGAAATAAGACAAGTTGAACGTGCCAGTGAAATGAGTTGGGAATCTCCTACACGTTAAGCGTTGGGAATCTCTTACCAATTGAGAGTTTTTTCATGTGGTTCCGTTCTTCTTCTTCTTCTTCTTTTCACAGGGTTTCGACGAATTTGCTTAATCAATTTTTACTGAAGTCATGGCAAAATTTGCGAAAGCTATATTTATTTTAGTTTTATTTTTGGGTAATTGGGAAACTCTTGCGCAATTTACTGAAGCGGCACTTTGCAAAAAGCTTCAACTGTTTGATCACTTGAGAATTTTTTTTTTCAATAACTTTGATGAACCACGAATTATAAAAAAATTGCAGACATGTTATTCTTTTATTCTGAGCCTCTACCTAATTTAAGACCGCTATATCCAGGATTTTTCCTATCATGGAAAAAAAAAACTCCGTTTATTGGTTATGAATTTCAAAGAAGTATTTTTCTCTCAATAACGTGAATTACTAGCTGTAACTGGGCGGTGCATAATAGTTTAGTTCAATTCAATCAACCCGTAGCAAGTGTGGGACACTTATATTAATGCCTGGAGACGGTCGCTAACGCTGATCGGCACTCCCGCCCTTTAATTGATAAATGAAATGCTTATTACTAGCAAATATCCTTAAAATCCACGAAATCAAAAAATTGTGGAAACACATCAAGATGGCTAACAAATTTTGAAAACCACATACATCTAAGAGTGAAGTGGCCATTTCATTTGTTTGAGTTCCGCAAAGTCATTGCATGGATTAACGTAAATTTATCGTGCCGCTTGAATAACACTTGTCAAATATAAGCAGAAAAAAAAAGGTCATTCGATTTCAACGTCACGAGAAACATTGATATGTGATTAAAAACTTTATGCTTTATATGTTAGCACGAGCAATATCTTAGTAAATCTCTACCATTTGTTTATCTCAATTTGAATTTTGCGGCGAAAACATTTTGCCATTTTCAAGTCATAAGCCTTGAAATTTTTATAGTACATAAATGCTAGCACATAGATTCATGTATGATAATTCGTAGCTTTTAATATTTGAATGAAATTCTAATTTTCTTTTGTTTGTAAACATAAGGTACAAACTAAAGAAATTACATCCTAAAGTTTACCATCCCGATTTTATCACTGATCATAATATAGGGTAGTTTCTTAGGAAGCACTAAATAGAACGTAGTGTCCAATCACTTCGTTATGCCAATATTGACAAACATCTCAGCAGGTCAGCTGATTTTCCAAAGAATATGACGAAATTTGATGGACAAGCAAAAAGATTTGAATTTCACATTTTGAAACTCTAACTTCGAGCCATAGCCAATAGTAAATACAATACCAATGCGAACCTCAAGGCTCTAAGACTCACCGGCACGTCGACTTGCCAACTGGTTTCGATTTTCAATGTTTTTTTTTTCCCATTTTTCTTGCATTTTCTACTCGTGGAAAATAAAAATAAAAGAAAAAGATAAAGAAGAATAAAAGAGAAAATTTTCGGAATGACAATGCTCATTAGCAAGAAACTTACAAATATCATCAATTGACTAAGAACGCTTCTGCAATAACAACGCAATCCGTAGACGAACCGAGCAATCAACTCAAGCCGTCCCCTCTCTGTGAAAGGATTTAACGAGGAAAACACTTACTTTTTCTTTTGGGTTAGAAAAGAAATATACATTACATTATTTCCTTCTTGTTTGCTCATCGAAAGCTTGCACAAGATCGATCCATACAGACCCCAAAACAAAGAAAGTTCAGAAGATAGTGGCTCTGGCTCTGGCCACCGTAGGGAAGCGATTGAACCCCATGCCCGGGACGGCGCAGGCCGTCTCCATCAACATCCTCTGCTGGAACGCCTCCACCGAGGCGCCGGCTTCGACGATGTCCGCGATCACCGACCTGTAGTACTCCTTGAGCTTCTTCAGCATGCACGAGTATCGGAGCTTGAGCCACCTCAGCCTCATCTTCCTCCACATCTTCAGCAAGAGAAGCCCTGGCCGCGGCCTCTTCCCGCCGAGCCGGACGGTCGGGAGCTTCCTCCGTCGAAGGGGGACAGTTCTCCGGCGAGGCGGCCACTGCGATGGGGCCGCAGCCATGTGGGTGGTGGTGGGATCTTGGTGAGCCATGTGGTGTGGGTGGTGAGCTGTTTTCTGGTGGGGAGAGGGAGAGATTCAGATGGTGATTATATAGGAGGGTTGACTTGATGAGACAAAAGCATCTTTTGGTTTATTTATTGACTTTTTTTTTGCACGGGACCAAGTTTAGGGATAAGTTATATGTGCTAGGCATTAAATTAATTTTAGCATTATGCACCTAAAAGTAACCAAGATAATGAAATTCTAGCGGTTTGGCGCCACAACTTCGTGTTTTCTTCTGCTTTTCTTATGTTTTGGCATCGGTGGTCAATGTGACATGGGGCAGCTTTGATGGTCACATTGCATAAGAATTACTGGGATGTACACGGGAAGAGAGGACGAAAAAAATTTCTTCCGTTAATCATTTGAAAAATAACATCAATGATGATGAGATCGAGGGATCTTATCTCTAGCTAGGGTTTCGTCATAACACAAAAGTATAATCAAGACTTTTACATTGCCTTTAGAAACAGGATGAATGCATGCACAACACTCGCCTATCCTTTTCCACTTGATATTCTAAGTTTCTAGGTCAAAAACCGCGATGGTTTACTTTTCCTTAGACTTATTGATGCATGGGTTTGCACATACAGAATATGAATGTTCTACGTTCAGGATTATGTTACTCATATAAATGATCGCCCAGAAATTGCGACTCTCGTGACAAATCTTGTTCAGTTGGACTCGTCAGAGGATACCTCAAAGATGTGTTTCAATCCCTTTTATGGTCAAACTGCATTAGTTTCATATTCGCAGCATAACGCATTGGACAACGAGGATTCTAGATCAGACGAGCGGGAATTTTTCATATTTTATGATTTTACATGCGCCGAACTCGACTTCGTTACGTAGCTCCCATATGTCTAGAGGTATGATGACCATCTTTTTGGTAAATTTGATTTTCGATGACTCAAAAAGCTTTGTTGACGATCTGATCAGCTCTTCTCTCTTTGTCACAACAGGACGTGCAGATAAAGAAGTCTGGTCTGGCTAAGAATATGTGATGATCCAGCAAGGAATAATCATCGCTTGCAGAGAAAGTTTGCTTAAGAAAGCAATGTCCCCTTTTGCCCTACTTCTTTATTAACACAGTCTAGGGTGAGGTGAGCAAAGATGGAGGGAGGTGCGCACAGGACAGGGATGTGATTAGGTGCGTACTTAACCCATAATAAAGATTTACATCTGCCCTTGTCTGTTCTTTTTCCTAACACAGGTTTTTAATGCTGAGCACGACCATCTAGATCCTCGTAGGTTTGGCATGTGGAGCTGGCCTTATATTTAAGCGAGATAAAGGGTACTTCTTTCACTTGGATGCTTTGGGAGTGGTCCTGCTTTGAAGATTGACGAATGAATAGTTAATGCCCTAATATAAGTAATTTCATGGGTTAATATCACAAAAAATCTCAAACCAGTAACTTTGTGACATATGTACCTTCCGTTAAATTTTACTGTCAAATTACTAAATTAGACGACACATGACAATTAATAAGTGTACCGGTTTGGAATTTTTACATTCCGTCTATCACATAGATACCGATTTGGATTTTTAGTGGTATTAATCCAATTTAACAGAGAATAAATTCATCACAAGTGTATCAATTTCAGAATTTTGATAGTCAAAAAATTATTTTGAGATAAATTTATTACAAATGTGCCGGTTTGAAATTTTTAGGATCGAAAAAGTAATTTGAAATGAATTTATCACGTATATTTTAATTTGAGATTTTTCATATTATTAACCCCATATTTAGGCAACACAAAGGTCACTCCGGCCACTCCGGCCACTTGACTTAGGGTGGCCCTGCTTCGAGGACTGATGAACGAATGATTAATGCCCTAAAATGAGTAGTTTTTTTTTTTTTTTAAGTTACCTCTAGTTTTATGTGCGGGAGTATTTTCGAGGGAAAGATTCTTGATGGGGTTGGTCTTCGAGATAACTTGGATTGGATTATATTAGTTTGGTGGACTTGTGAGCTCTGCATTTTCCGTGACTTGGACTCTTGTGGGTGAGTGCGCGGTATGACCGTATTTCTGCTTTTAAAATTAATTTCTGATCATAAATTGATTTTTCTACTTCTACTCTAGAAATTATTTCTGTTAAGAGAAATTCGTTTGATAACGATTGAAAATTTTTACTCATGAAACATTATTAACACAAAATTTTTTATGAAAAACTATTATCAGCGGCCGAGAATTTCTACTTCATTTATCAAATTTTCAAATTTCTTATTTAAAATAATTTTTTTTTGAAATTAAAAAGTTATTATTTATTTTTTGTTTACTCCAACGACCAAAGACGGCGACTCGACGGCTGCGCCGACGCAGTGATCGATGGTTGGCAGTAGTCGGCAGTGGTCGTGACTGGTGAAAGTTGGTGGCGGCGATCGATAGCGATGGCGGCGATTCCCGACGGTCGAGAACAACGATGGGTGGTGTGACTAGCGAAGGTCAGTGGTGGTTGACTCTTGGAAGTAGTCGATGGGTGGCGATGGTGGGTGGCAATTGGTGGAGGTCAACGATAGTCGGCGGCGGCGAAGGTTGGTCGAGATGGGTATGATCGAAAAGAAGGTGAGCGCGTAATTAAAGAAGGATGAGGCGAAAAGTATTTATTGAGTTTTTTTTTTTGTTAGAGAAGTATCTCTTGAGTTGGAGAATCCATTCTTTTTAACTTCTCAAATTGGGAGAAGAACATTCAAAAAAAGAAAAGCACGAGGAAAGATTGCACGCACAGATTACCTTCGCTCATAAGTGGAAATTTACTTCAGAAGTGAAAATTTCATTTAGAAGTAAATTTTTTATCAAATAGATTTATATTTCAGAAGTACATTACCAAACGGATTTCTGCTCTAGAGTCACTTCTAAAGCAGAAATTAACTTTCAGAAATGTTATCATGCGCACCCTCGCACGAGCCATCAAGATCTGGAAACAAAGCCAGTTCCTTTAGAAGATTCCATTGTTTTTCCCTGAGCAGTACAAAAAAGGTTGAGCGACATGAACAAGGTCAATACCACAAAAAAATAATGGATGAGAATGAAAGAAAAAACCTCAAATTAATACAGCTGTGATATATGACAAAAAAAAATTAAAAAAGAACAAAAAATATTCGTCATTTTCCTTTAGTTTTCTAAAAAAAATAGAAAAAGAAAAATTAACTTGAAAATAAATTTATTTTAAGAAAATTACAAGAAAAAATATACATATCAATGCCCCTACCACGTAGGACGATCGTTGTCTACGTTAGTGATTTTCGATCAAAATTGATTGAATAGACTAAATTGATGCCAATACAAAAATATTTAAGATTAAATTGATCTAATTAGAATATTTAGGACTTACTTGGTATCTATGTAATCATCGCCCCTCACACGAGTCATCAAGATCTCGAAACAAAGCTAGTTCCTTTAGTAGCTTCAATTGTTTTTCCTTGAGCAGTACAAAAAGGTTGAGCGACATGAGTAGGATTAATACCAGAAAAAATAATATATCAGATGATAGAAAAAAAAATCAGTTATGATAAATTCAATTAAAAAAAGAATGGAAAAAATATTCTCCATTTTCCGTTTGTTTTTTAAATGAAAAATAGAAAAAACTTAAAAATAATTCTTAAAATGATACTAAAAATATATCCATATTAGCGATAGCAATGCCACGTAGAACGGTTGTTATCCACCTCAACGGTTTCGGGCCAAAATTGGCCGAATAGGATGAGTTAGTATTAATGAAAAAAGGTTAAAGACTAAATTGATCCAATTAAAATGTTTAGAAATGAAGTAATATCAATACAATACGTTTAAGACTTTTTTGGTACTTTTCCTGAGGATATGGTTAAACTCGAATCTGATTCAGAGAGTTCTATACGAACTTTGGATTGATGGTTTATATAATCTCGAGATGGTTGATCGGATCGAGCAAGTAACGAACAAGGGACTATTTCTGCAGCACGAGTTTTCTTACCATAGGTTGTGAATCTTGCCAAGCATCCAAGCTGTAGTACTCGACATTTCTCGATTGAACTTTCATGTACTCCAGCCCCATCTACCTCCATCCTTTTATTAGCCGGGCCGCATGCCTGCTAGCTGCTACCATGATGAGTTAGTGACCAACTTTGTTTGATAAAAAGTCCAATTTTTATAACCATTGAAACTTGGTTTCGAAAGTGAAATTTACTCGCATGAAAATTCAATGGGACGGATAGAGAGCTAGATGACGAAATTAATATCTACTTGAGTCTAAAATTACGGGACTCCTATGGCGCGAGTATTTCATAGAAAATCAACAAATTAAGAAAATATTTTTCTAGAAATAGTTATTTACATCTCTTAGAAAATTAGTTAATGAACATTCGTTCTCCATAATAATATATGCCTAAACATTTGCATTAATGTTGAAAAACATATGGTTAATTCAAATAATTATTTTTGTCTCATGAAAAAAGCATCAACTTTAGATCCAATGATAATTTTGGCCTAAAATTTTTTTGACTCATAAAAAATCACAAACTTTAACTTAAGTCCCAAATTTGGCCCCTGTTAATTTGAAACCATCAATTATTCAATATGACAGTTTCACGTTATCAATAAATTATGTGGCTTGCTATCGTCGATTTAATATACTATTCATCATATTCTTAGCACGAAATCCAAAGTTATTCATCCTCTTCACCTTGATCACAGCTTGATGGACGACGATTAAGCCTCCACTATCTCACTGGAACATGGAGCTCTGTATTATCACTATGGAGAGACGCTATGGACGAGATCCACCAAGCTCACGACTAGAGCATAGAAAAGAAAAAACAAAAACAAATCCGAGCCCTCTCCTAAAACTTCGAAACATTAAGCCAAGATTTCACAATTTCTTTTGTGTTTATACTTCCGTCACTGTTCATCATTGCTACGACCTTAGCATCATCGTCATGTTGCCATAGTATACCTTTTTAAAAACCATTTTTCGAAGATTCGGGGAGGGGACCTTGTTAAAAAAAAGGCTCTAGTCGTGAGTTTAAGCGGATACCTTGTCTCACTGGAATCCGAAGCTGTGAATTATCATTCATAGTTAACCATAGTTCTTCAAGTTGTGATCGAGATGAAGCGGATGAACAACTTGAGATTTCATGCTAAGAAGACATGCATAGTACTTTGAATCCACATTAGTAAGTTACACAGATTTATAGACGGCATGGAATTGTTACGTTGGATAACTAATAGTTCCAAATTAAGGGGCCATATCTTGGACTCAAGTTAAATTTGGTGATTTTATATGAGACAAAAAAACGGTTTGGGCTGATTTGAAACTCGAGTTAAAGTTTGTGATGTTTCACAAGACAAAAAAATTTCAGGTCATAATCTTCATTAGACCTAAAATTTGCTTTTTATTTTTTTGTTTCTTTTACTTATAAAAGTATAAAATATAAACTAACATGCTTGAGTCCCATTTGCTGCTTGAAAAGCTGCGGGCCATCGGCCTAAAATGGATTGGGTTAAAATTCATATTCGAATAGGCTTTGTAACCCTAAACCCATATTTAATTCATTTTTCAAATTTGCTGAACCTATATATGACCCGAGCATATTGACACAACTATCTGGAGTATGTCTTTCCTCAGTCTGATTAACAAGCGCGCTATTTGCACAACCCATATTGACACATCTATCTGGAGTATGTCTTTCCTCAGTCTGATCCGGTGAAAGCGGTTATTTGGTTGGTAGTTATTTCCTTGTGGTCGTGGTTTAGTCCGAAAGGATCAAGCTATGCTTGAATCAGATTCCTAGCCAGTCGACATTAGAGATCTGCCGCTTTACCACCCTCTGCAAACTGCAAGGTAGTCGCCTATTGTCCCAGAAGATAATTAAGGAACACAAGATAGTGGGTTTAGTATAATTTCTTCTTGGAGAAGCCTCAAGGTTCCTCCTGGAGTTGGACTAGTCTACCATACGCCATCCCTGCTCTCTAATATCAGGATTTTGCAAATTCAACACACAATCAATGTCGTGTCCGATTATTTTTGCATAGATCGTCGCTTGGCCGATCTCTGGGTCATCTGCAAACGATGAAGAGGCATTGAAAGCGGAAAGCAGACGAAGAAAACCAGGAAGAATTTTCAGCCATTCTAGAATCATGCGCGCAAGCACGATAGAAGCTGGAGGTTCGTCTTATAGACGAAGTCGCAGCAACCGTTTGGATCGCGCAAAAGCCGAGAGGGACGAACATCACAGAGTGTTGATTTCGGCACACAAAGTGACAGTTTTCTGCTCCGGCATGTTATTTCAAACCAGTCTAATGTAAACAAACACAGCAGAAACAAATGAGGGAACTCCGAATCCAAGCCTACAGTGTTCCAAGTTTTTACAAGAGGCTATCATGATTTCAATCGTTAAAGATAAACATAACCCTTTGAGAATGGCCGAGGAACTTCTGCAACAGGTCCGCGAACGGTGCGCTCGATCTGATTTTTGAGTCTGCAGAACAGACAGTAGTATCTTTGGGGATTATATGGATTCCACAAGCTCTTGACGCCACTTGACGGCAATCGGACTCCTCACCCGGTGAGTCCCATCTGTCCACTCGATCGATCCAAATCTTGGAGTAGACAACCCTGACGCGATGCTGGAGAACGTAACCTCGTAGGAAAGTATCCGGTTTTCCGAAGAAAATGTGAGCTTGCTTGGTGAAACACTGACTTCAACATGATCGGGAGCACTCACTTTCACCTCATAAACTGCATCAGCAGAGCCCCCGACATTTTTTACCACCCTCCTATGCCTCACGACATCGCCGCCCGATTTCAGGACGACCGAGAAGGATGGATAATTCAATTCTCCAGGAGAAGCCATTCTATGCGCGCACACGTTAGAACTCGTAGGCTCTCTAAGGAAAACCGCGATTCTTCGTGGTTCGTAACCGATAGCACAGAGAAACCCTACGTAGTCATCAACGTCCATGTCGTAAACCAATCCAGGATTAAGCGCCCTGTTCGGATCAACATGTCCTGCTCCGTGAACGAAAGGGCTGGATTCGTCACCGCTAGCAAGATCCTTGATGTTCCTCCCCGCATTATCCAAGTTATAAGCAGTTGTCATGAGTGCAGATTTTATCGCCGCTGGAGACCAATCGGCATAAGCCTTCCGAAGCAGAGCAGCTAATCCACTGGCATGGGGGCACGACATCGAGGTGCCTGAGATAATGTTGAACTCGACCCTTCTCTGGTCGATTTCAAGATCTGTGGGGCCATTGAATCCGGTCCAGGCCGCCAAAATATTAACACCTGGAGCTATAACATCCGGTTTAAGGATCTCGGCAGTGAGATGGTTCGGGCCACGGCTAGAGAAAGCAGCGACTTTTGGAGCAGGCGGCGAGGGTCCGATCACCGTGCCATGGAATTCAATAGCCGCTGTCGGGAATGGGTCCGACCTGGCATATTCTCGGATCTTATCTCCAGCCGTCTCGCCCACCATGGTGGCGGGTACAAGGTGCGAATCGGCAATCAATTCTTCGCCACTCTCGTCAGTATTGCCAAGAATCATTCCAACGCCGCCAGCGAGCTTCACCGCACTTCCCTTGGCGACTCTCGCGTTTCCTCCTCTGTCACAAATGACAATTTTTCCTGCAACTTTGGTGGAATCGAGCCTGTCATCGTGGCAATACCGGCTTCCGCAGTCATCAGCATAGACCAAAGGAAGTTTAGTGTCGCCGAGCGGCTCACCAGAGTAAAGGGACACGCCCTTAAAGATCCTCCCATCACCAAGAACCACATCAGCGGGGAACTCCCTGTCAATTGTGGAGGCACCCACTGTCAAAATCCAAGGAGCAATGTTCACAGCTGTGGAAGGGCCGGGACCGGAATTCCCAGCAGAGCAAGACACAAGAACACCATGTTTCGCAGCCCCAAATGCACCGATCGCGATTGAGTCGTGATCGTACTGCGGCGCGTACCCGGTCGCGCCCACAGATAAAGAAATTATGTGCACACCATCTGAAACAGCCTGATCCATGGCTGCTAAAATATCCGAATCGAAACAACCCAAGCTCCAGCATATCTTATAGGCAGCAATTCTTGCTTTAGAGGCCATACCTCTAGCTTCGCCCACCGCATACTCGTAAAAGCTCGCGTTCGAAACGACCGATCCAGCAGCTGTCGAAGCAGTGTGCGTGCCGTGACCCTCCGTGTCCCTCGGCGATTTCGACTCTCTCGACTCATCAATCGGCCTCTGCAAATAGGCCTCATATCCTTTGTAAAAGGCCCTCGCGCCAATGATCTTCCGATTGCAGGCTGAGGCAGGAAAGTCCCGCCCGACCTCACACGCGCCTCTCCATGCGCCGGGGACCGGGCCAAGCCCCAAATCGGAGAAGCTCCGCCGCTCGGGCCAGATCCCGGTATCAAGAACCCCGATTATGATGTCGTCCGCGTAATCGGAATTCGGCCAGAGGCCGGTGCTCTCGGTAAGGCCGAGGAAGTGAGGGGTCCGGGTGGTGTGGAGGTGGCGGATGCGGTCCGGGACGACGGAGAGGACCCCGGGGTCACGGCGGAGGGCCTCGGCCTGGGAGGCGGTGAGGAGGGCGGAGAAGCCGCCGGCAGCTGCCCGGTAAGTGTAGAGGATCCGGGAAGGAGGTTTCGAGGTGGGGAGGGAACGGAGAAGGGAGGAGTACCAGCGGTGGTGGGTGGCGAAGAGGGAGGGCTTGTGGGAGGATGAGGCGTGGACGATGAAGGTCTGTTGGTGCTGGGGGTTCTGGGGTGATTGCTCTTGTTGGCTGGACAGAGATGGAGAGATGAAGAGCAGGAGGATGAGGAAGGAGGAGGAGAAGTGAGGGAGATTGGCCATGGATGAACGATGAAAATTCCTCAGAAATTGGAGGAACAAGGGTCTTTAAAGTTCACCTGACATTCTGAATCTTTCTCGACGATAAAATGGGTGGCGATTGGGACATGAGGAATCTTTTTGGAGAAAATCAGGCCCACGTCAGCATGGATGGAACCTGTTTCTGCATCCATGTTCATTTTTTGAAGTTTGTCGGAATGGCGTGGATCCACAGGTCAATGATATGGGCTGGCGGGGGACCCAGATGGGGTAGTGGGAGCCACTTCTTTTCCTGGTCTATCGGCTAATGGGTTCTTGACACCTCATCATTGAGCCATTCTTGATAATTTCCGTTTCCTTTGTATTACGACGGGAGATAGAGTCAGTCTGCAGAACGGCAACGTGATCGCTTTCACGGACGAAAGGACAAGCAACCTCGGCTAAACAACGATCGCGCGCGCGCACACAATAAAATAAAGGCCAAATTGCTTATAAATATCATGCATTTACTTTTGGAGAGCGGTATTAGCTTTCGAGCAGTTTATACACAAGAGCCTAATCTTAATTTCAGAGCTTCTGAGAGTATAATCTTTCTATCATGGAACTCTTAGCACAAACTTGTTGGTATATGATTTTTAATCAATTTATTTTATAAAAAAATGCATAGAAAATTCATAAAAAAAGGTTAAAAAAATTTAAAAATTGACTTTAATAGCCTTGGCCAAGTTTAAGGGACCATTTTTGTGTAAAAAATAATTTTTCATAATCTTCATAATTTTATATTTTTTGAAAGTAGAAAAATACTTGAAAATTCATTAAAAAAACAGTATTTGAGGTCATAAAAATAGTCAATATTTTTATTTTAATTCTCTTTTCATTTTGACCTCTTAGAATTTCAAAAATCCTATTCATGACTTCATGTCTCTTCATTGAGCATAATCTTGAATTGGCGCAAAAATTACTTATTGAGTCATTTTGTTTGCAATCTTTGCATTTTTTAAGACATGACATCTTAATTTAGTATTTTGCATTGCAATTTAGTCCAATTGCACGAATTGCGCTAACTGGACTTAATTGCATAAATAATTTTCAATTTATTCTCTGGATTTCAATCAAAATGCAATTAATCAAATTATGGGGATCAACATGCCAAGACAAGATCACTACCCTATATTTTTCAACCTCCTGAGTCAACTGGTGAGGGTAGCTTGGTTCGATTTGGTCATTTAGGTTTGAAATTAGCCAAATCTCATTTTCGGGTCGAAATCCAAATTTAGGGCTTTTGTACAATTCGATGTGTATTTTTGAGGAAAATCACAATTCTAAATAGAATTCATTCCTTTGAGCCAATTATGTGATTTAATTTGTCTAATTCTAAATTTTTGGGCATCAATTTGAGAAAATTAAATCAATCGGGTTTATTGGGTCAGACTGAATCCGATCTAGCGACCTGATCGAGCTCCTTTCTCAACTGGCATTCTTGTGCGTTTTGAATAATTTGCAGGCGGAAATTTGATCACAAAATTGAGGATCAATTCGTCAACGACTGGAGGAGTTATGGGAGGGGTTTTGATCACCACTCCATTTCGCCTTGATCAAGCCAAATATCATGACCAGTGTCGTCGGTGTAGGGGCTGACCCACCTGGTAAATACCGCAGCGGTACCAGTAGTCAAACCAGGTCTAAACCGAGCTTAATCTATGCCAATTCGTGCTCCACGGAGACCCTGACGGAATTGGACGGAATCCGAAACTGTTCCGGCATAGTTATGGCCATTTCGCACGTGACATCACGTATGAAACTAGGTCGGTGATCACCTGCCCTGCGCGCAAAGTTTATTCGAAATGGATGTACATGAATAAACACGTTTTGATCGAGGGCAAGACACAACAGAATAGAGAGAGGGGGGGCAGCTCTCTTCTCGAGCTTCGACTGTGGAACTTCGGCCAGCTCAATCTCGAGCAAATCGAGACCCGCAACCACTTCAGGAAGGTTCGCCTCAGCTCCAGAAGCAATCAGACCAGCTTGCATTGCTTGAGAAGCCCGAAAACCGTAAGTCGAGCTCGCAATTTCTCACTGAGTTGGCATGGCATCTTGAGTTTCAGTGAATGATTACTTCAATTTCTTGAGGCATTTTGGTTTTTGGAGTATTAAGCATGACTGCATCTTGTTTTTCGTCGACTTCGCCTGAAATCTTCAAGTCAAACCTTCCGCCATGGCTCAATCTGTTGCGACTTCCCCAGCTCTTGCTATGCAAAATCGAGTCAATCGGACTCGCGGGCAAGTCTTCTGAACTTGTTTTGAGCGGGATCTATGAAGGAATTGTTTCGATATGCTTTGGTTTGCTGGTTTAGAACGGTAATGATCACACTTGTTCAAGCTCGATTAGTATAGTTCCGGTGGATAATCTTGGCTAGGTTTAAAATATGTTATCAACTTGAATAGACGAGTCAATCAGGACCAATTTCAGGAAATTTGGTTCAGATTTGACCATCGATCGGTGCCGGGAAAATCTTGACCATCCGTTCGATGGCCTCGCGAGGAAGACGATGACAGGTCAACGTCTGACCTGGTGCTAACATGGCACCATGTGGCTTGACACGTGGCAACCAAACAAATTATTAATAACCGTTACTAAATTAGTAAAAAATTTCAACCGTTACCAAACAAATTATTAATAGTGTTGTTTTGCAAGACCTAAAAGACTTATTTGTGTCTTATCAGGTAGGTGAGCAGATCTTTTCCTGGAAAGTGGGAAGATGAGGCCTGGAAGTTTGCTTGATCTCTCCATATTTTCTAATCCATCAGCAGGCAAACATGACCATTTCAAAAGGAAAACTACATCTCATTTTTCTAATATTCGGTTCTCTGTCAGCCTTGCTGGAGCTCATATCTTCACCTAAATATCAAATATTACAGGTCATTTCCTTGTGCTATTACATCAGAGTGTGACTAGTAGTTGTCCTGAATTAAAGCTTATGGTTTTGCTCAGAAAGAGAAGCAAGACAGAGAAAGTTGATTGAACAATTTCCTGGAATGCCTTCAGATTTTTTCGCTGGAAAATAACTGAAATGCTTTTTATACCATGTGTAAGCTGCTATAGACCTTAAGATGGCAATTTCCGGGTCAATATAGCTAGAATATAGAAACGTAATAATTGTTTAAAGGAATTTGTGCACCTGATTTGGAATCTATCATTACTTTAGGCGCAATCACGATGATCCGATGCTCAATATATTCTACTTTATGTGAGGTTGTGATGAGTTCGTTAAAGTTAGAGGAGAGAATAGAGCACTGTTTACATTTTCGTGTTTTCAGTCTCGAGTCGAAAGAATGAACTCGCCTCGTGTCGACAGGCTTTGATCGAAACGGGAAAACAGAGTTGAAAACGTTCGTTAGAAGCTCAACATCAGCTGATTTTCCATGTATCTTTATGTACATGCTCACACTTTAGTTTGATTTCGTCTTCTTTTTTTTTTTGGGGGGTGGGGGGAGAGATTTTTAACAGTTCTCTGCTTCTTGTGTACATGGTGTGATACTGGCACCAACCAAACCACTGCAGTGAACAAATCTTTCTTTTTCTTAGTATCTGTTTCCCTTTTGCTGCTACATCCTATATCTATCACTTATTCTATGAATCATACCCTGCTGGACCTATTTCTGGAGTCTCCAAATTCACTCCTTTTGTTCAACCCGCCAAATTATTCAGACTTTGGAAACAACTTCAAGATCAGATACCAATGCGCGAAGACCAGGGATTTCTGGCGAGTTCCTAGAAGGGCTTCCAGGAGCCGATCTCGAATCCAAGCCCCTCTTCAGGATCTGCCTCACCGCTGATATCAGAAGCGCTGTAGGATTCGGAGGCGGCCCAGTCGAGTCGTTAGGCCGCTTGCAAAATGTCCTGAGCTTGGCCATCGCCTCTTCAGTGCCTACAGCCCTCTGGCTGTCGTTGTTCCTGAGGATTTCGTCCTTCACGGCCTCGGCGCATAGCCCGCATAGCCATTTCCCGTGGTGGCGCTCTCGGACGTGCTCTATGTAGGCCGGCGTGCACTCCTCGGTGAGGCCGCAGCAGTCGCACACAGCAATCGAGGACTCTTGCTCGATATTGGGAAGGAGCAGAGATTGTTGTGTTTCCAGGGTCATTATGATCACGGGGTCGTGAAACACGGACGTGGCCATCACCGGATCGAGCCCCGCGCTAGAATGAGGGAACGCGATCGCCTGTAAACGCCATAACTCAATAGTAAATAAAAACCGATGTCAAGACCTGGTACCCGAGCTGTTCAATCAAGAAAGATTGGCCTCTTTCTAAGGAAATACTCAAAATCTTTTGACAACACGTCGTACAAAACTTAGCATATGAACAAGATGACACAATCAACATAACAACCTACTAACCGAACGGAGCCTGAGATGAGAATTACCTGCAGAAACAGATCGAATCACGGACACGGCACACCTGTCTTCTACCTCTCTTTCTCCCACTCCCGATCGCAAACAATCGCTTCTTCGGCAATCAAAAACTCGAACATCGAAACCGGAACCATTTCGGGAAACTCCTCTCTTGCTTTCCTTGCTGTGAAGTCACGCTCTCATTCCGAGTACCTGAGATCCTCGACTTCCACTTTGATGTTGGGCAATCTTCAAGAAGCCCAAATCTTTACCATTACTAGAGAGGAGGGAGAGAGAGGGACTTGCTTTTTCCGGTTCTTTCTGGGTGAGGCAAAATTTCTGTATGTGAAGATCTTGGATTTACGCAGGGGGAAGATTTTGCAGATGTCTGGTAAACAGGGCATGGTCATTATAAAAATTAAATTAATTTTTTTTTTATTAAAAAAATGAATGATTAGGTTTAGAATATTATGCAAGGAATGAGTAAACGACAAAATCCACGTCGGTTCTGACATTACAACAGCTGTAAGGACAGCTCAGCTTAATCTTAGCTGACGTGTTCTATGTCATGGACAACTTATACGTTATAAAGACTAGAGAGGAGAAAAATTTGAGTTTTGATTTACGAAGAGGAGAAGTTTACAACACGTAAATATATCGCGACTATAGTTCATATTATATATCTGAGACTATATATATATATATATATATTTATTTATTTTATTTTTTTGTGTGCGAATGTCTGAATATTCCCGAGAACCAATTCAGAGGTATACGCATGCCTTTCCCTATGAACATTGCCACAATATTACTTTTGTCTTGTTGACCTAACCGAAGTAACGAATAATATCCTTGGAAAATTAGATTAAGTCAACATCATGATAATATTTATCTATTGTTTTTTCTTGCTCAAATTCTTGGCTTTCTCTCTTGAACTTTCTTCGCAAGAAAACGAAATGTCGCGGAAAAACAAACGCGATTTCACTTGGTACTTGCATAATGATCTTGTTGTGCAAACTCATGACGCCTAATTAATTAACCAAATAAAAAAAGAAAATAAAGAAAATTGCAATTCTTAATGAACCATTTTTTCAACAAAAAAAAAAAATTACAGTAATCTTCTTGACATTACAGTGGTTCTTTAGCTAATTCCTATATTTTCTCAATTTGTTTAATGTAATCCGTAGTGTCTAAACGTATGAAAACAACCATCAGTTGTTGTCTTCACGCTCCAGCAAATAATGAACTTGGCCAATCCCATGTACTTTTAGCTCTCCACCACAAAAATGAAAATAATAATAATAATAATAATAATAATAATAATAATAATAATAATAATAAATGTTCTAGGTTTAGATCTTTTGAAGAGCCTTTTGTGAGATCCACTAATCCAAGAACTCCCATAAATGAGCAGAACATCAAGCCCAAAGAGAGTGGCAGAGCACAAGAGATGACCCCATCAGGTGGTTAACAGTCCATTATCTGCCGACATGAATTGAAATTTCGAATATTAAATGGTACTATTGATGGCGAGAAAATGATTTACGATGCTACCACGAGCAACCATAAATCATTTTCCAGAAATTAAGGTTGCTTGTTGTTTATTTTAATGGACGATTCGGCCCATGCTATTAGAAATCAATTATCAAATTAACGATATTAATAATCTAATAGTTTCATTGGATCGCCGGTCCGGTTCCCGGTTCTTGAGTGGGACCGGACTAGATTGGGAAATGGTTACACCTAATAAAACTTTGATAGGGCTGATAGGAATATAGTATGGGCAAACCATAGTTTGGGTGACTTCACTGGCATGTCAATGATTTTCGGCCAAGATTGGTTGGAAGGGCAATATTGAAAAATCTTTGAAATATTCTAGACTAAATTGATCAAATTAAAAAGTTTGAGACTACATCGACCGCCGTGCTGTATGATGAAGAGTTTTTCGGGCAATTTCCCTGCTATTTATCAAAATAAGGGTCATAGCTTTGGCTATGGAATCTCCCTTGACGAAAGTTCCCAAACCTACATCTGCCTGTGGCTTGACCAAAAAATGAACGTCTTTGAACAATACGCATACTCTTTGAGTAGATGCTTGGCTCAACTTGTTAAATTTTTTGAAACTTTTCCCAAAGACTTAAATGTTTCTGGTCAGAAATTTCTGGAGGAAAGTGACATAAAATTTACGGAAAATGGATGCATTAAAAAAAAAAAAAGGGAATCCATGGCTCCTCTATGACATCCATAATTAAAACTTAAAAATTCTCTCCACCGCCAGCTCCGGCCACCGTGAGCGCACTTCACCACCCTCAGGCCAAATGCTACGGAGCCAGTGCCCGCCGGGGCTTTTGCGAGCTTCGCGCGACCCGGCTAATCAAAATTTGGCTGAACTAACTCGGGAAGCCGGTGGCGGAGATTTTTGAAGGAGGGGAGAGAGGGAGCGACGGCGCTCCTTTGAAAGGGTTTTTTTTTTTGGTTGGACGCTCCGGTGAAGAAACACGTAATTTTGCACGTCAATATAGTGTTCCTCAAAGGCTTTCAAAGATTTCCAGTTATGTAAGAGGCGGGACATCTAAAAAAGGCAAATCGCGCATCAACGGCAGGCCGATTCAATGGGCGAGCCGAAACCGATCGGATGATCGTTGTTTACGTTTGCACATAAATTTCAATTCATAAAAAATTAAAAAATTACCAAAAAAATCATAAATTTATTGTAATTGTGCCAATTCAATTATAATTTTTTTTTTCAATTCAGTCTTCAATATTTTACAATTTTGCCAATTCAGTACACCCGACTAATTTTGATTGGCCAGCTATTTAATATTTTAATAATTTTTTGGACTTCTATGATTTTTTTTTATATTTTTTTTCCTTCCCTATTTGTCAGCTTCAACTTATTCTTCGCCTATTCTAGATTTCAATTTCAAGAAGAACCCAAACCAGCTAAACTAGACGCCAAGTTCAACAAGATAAACCCGGACCTAGACCCCATCATCTTCGCCTTCCTTGTTCCTCGGCGAATCTTTGCCCAGCCATGGCCAGGCTCAGCCTCATTTGGTTCGACCATAGCGAGGCAAGTGAGTGGCTCACATCAGTCGTTCTCTAGGGGGTCGCTGGCTCAGCTTTGTCCGGTTTGACCATGGTGAGAGGCTCGTCGATTGTTCTCTGGCTAGTCGCCGTCTATCGTAGGTAGAATGAGAAAGGGGAATGGAGAGGTAGAACTAGGGAAGAGGAAGATGGAGGGGGAGGGGAAAAAATGAAAAAGAAGAAGGGAAAAAAAAATCATTAGAAATAAAAATTATTAAAATATTAGATCATCATTCAGCTTGTATGTTAACGTCGGCCGGCCAAAACTCAGCGGATGGATTGAATTGAAATAATTATAAAATATTTAGGACTGCATTGACGCAATTACAATAAGTTCATAACTATTTTGATAAATTTTCCCAAAAAAATTAGCCGCCATCATGGTTATGGCGAAGAAATGGCGCAAGAAGCATTGTGCTCCCCTGCCGCCAAAGATTTGGCCGAACGCTGAGCTATGGCGAAGAAATGGCTTATTTTAGATAAATGTCCTCCTCAACGAAGATTTTCCTTAAGAAAATGGCTCCCGCTGGAGGGGCTTATTTGCAATTTTCCCAAATTATTATTCATGAAAAGTGGCCGGGCCTGAGTGGGATATGGCGGGCTTGAGCGGGCCGACCCGGTATAACCGAAAGATATAACGATTAATTAAATTTTCGTTCTTTTTCTT
Source organism: Rhodomyrtus tomentosa (assembly GCA_028455895.1). NCBI lineage: Eukaryota > Viridiplantae > Streptophyta > Magnoliopsida > Myrtales > Myrtaceae > Rhodomyrtus > Rhodomyrtus tomentosa. The sequence continues at coordinate 34,525,529 of JAPCWY010000009.1, read as the reverse complement.
GACGCCGAGGAAATAATAAAAGCAATCGGGATTTGGCCATTTCGCCCTCGCTCTCCCGCCTTCTTCTGCCGCGCTCCAATTTGATTCCTCCGTGCGAGTTCTCTTCTCTTTCCCTCCCCCAAGTCACCGAGGAGGAATTTTCCTATCGATTCCCGAGAAAAATCGGAACTTCCCCACCATTCAACTCCTCCAATTCTTTCTGCAATAGAGTAGGTCGGTCGGAGTCACTCCCGCACGGTCACTCGCCGGACGGTTTTGTTTGGTTTCCGAGACGATTCAGCGTTGTCAATGGCGAGTTACTGGTGTTCTGCTGGCGCTGCTTGTCGATTTGTTTCGTGCAAACTTTGATTGCTCTTTTCTTTGGAATTTAATCGGTTCCTTCATGGATGATGTTGTTGTGTGTGTGTGTGTGTGTGTTTTTTTTTTTGTGCAGTTAGATGCTCCAGATGGCGGTCCGTTTGACTCCGTTCCTGACAAGATCGCTGTTCTTCTCCTTATTCTTCTTCCTTTTGTTGTCTGTTACCAGGTAATTACAGCTCGGGTTTCGTTTTCCGGTTGACTGGTGTTAGGATTGCCTTTTTGCAGTTACTAGGAACTGGCCATTGAAGTTAAGCTCGATAGTAGAGAGCATTTGATTCGATTACTTTTGGTTCTCTCTGCAACCACGTGCAGAGTGAGTTCTTCTTTTGCTGTCTGCTACTCTGTTACGCGAACTCTCCCACATTCGTTACCTCAAATTGATCCTATCAAGGTCAATGCTGCAAGTCGGGACAATGTCAGAAGAACTGCAATGGAAAAATGAAGGGTTAGGAAATATTACGATAATTTGTCTTTCCTGACTTCCCGCTTCATCAGAAACTGACCTACTATTAATGTGGCTGGCTTTTGTGTTTTTTATTCGGTCAAAGTTGCTAGATTATGAAGTGGGATTTGGGTATTTGAAATATGATGGTCGGGAGGAAAGATCTATGATAATTTTCACTACAAAAAGTCATTTATGTTTGTATCTCAAATTGTTGGAAATATTGGTGTTTTGTGGATTGTGATGACTCATAACTGCTCGGAGGTGTATAGGTCTTCTGGCGGTGAAACAAAAAGTGAAAGAACATTGGCTATCATAAAGCCAGATGGATTGTTTGGCAACCACACAGATGCTGTGAAGAAGATTATTTTGGAGTCTGGCTTCAGAATTTTAAAGGAAAAGATTGTTCAGTTAGATCAAGAAAGTGCAGCGAGCTTTTATTCTGAGCACTCTGCAAGGAGCTTCTTTCACAGCCTCGTCCAATACATGACTAGGTATAATACCTCTTGTCGTAACAGTGCAGTACTCATACATGAGATTATCATGCATATTGAAATTGTAACCTTGGTCTCCTGATTATGATAGTCTTGAATGGCACTTTTGGTGTTCAGTTTCTGCCAGTCCACAAGCTGCTTCCTCAACTTTTGTTTATATTCCTATAGGTATTACAAGCTTCCTTTTGTTGTGAGAAAAGAAAAACATGCCTGGACAAGTTCACAGATAACATATTCTAGGCTTGGAATTTTTTCTTTCTTTCTTTCTTTTTTTTTAAGTGGAAGGGTGACCCAGCTTGTGCCCTTTAATTCATTCTGGTTCTCATCTTCCTCACATAAGGATCTTTTGCTTGTCGGCTCTTCATCTACCTTCGTTCCCCTCCTTAATCTCTTGCATCACACTTAACAGTGTGCGTCTGTTAGTGGTCCAGTGTTGGTTATCGTTTTGGAAAGGGATGATGCTGTTTCTGGCTGGCGTACTTTGATTGGGCCAACAGATGCAAGCAAAGCTAAAATTACTCATCCTCAAAGGTAATTAGAGATATCTAGCTTCCATCTAATTGGTTTTCTATGGTGGGTCGTGTTGCTAATTTCTTTTGCTCCTTGAAGTTAAAAGTTGGGATTTATGAACAAATTTTCTAACCATCCTCGGATAATTTACTTTCTATCCAGTTGTGAGATGATTTTTTCTGCTTTGCTTACAGCATCAGAGCAATGTGCGGGACCGATGCTAAGAAGAATTGTGTTCATGGTTCCGATTCGCCTCAATCAGCTCAAAGAGAGATATCATTTTTCTTTGACTCTGTGCCTTCAGGTGAGCTTCTGTTTATCTTTTCAGAAAGTATATGCTTCTCTCTCTTTTTTTTTTTTGGGTAAGACATGCTTCTCTCTTTGATCCATTGCAAGGGGAAATATGGAATCAACAAATTAAAATGGCGGCTTAAGTATACAACAAGTGTCATAAGTTGTGTACGGCGTTTACTTTAGTGCCAAAATTTTCAAATAGATCACTTTAGTGCCAACTTCTTTTAAAAACGATAACTTTAGTGCAAATTTCGATTTAAGCTGATGTGGCTCGCCAAAAATCCGACACGTGTATTAATATTAATATTATTATTATTATTATTTGAGCTGACATGGTTCATCTGACTTGGCACTGAAGTGATCGTTTTTAAATAAAGTTGGCACTTAAGTGGTCAAAGTTACAAAAACTTAGTACTAAAGTGATCGATTCGAAAGTTTTGACACTAAAGTGATCGAAGTTATAAAAACTTAGCACTAAAGTGATCGATTTGAAAGTTTTAGCACTAAAGTGAGCGCCGCACACAACTTATGGCACTTGAGGTGTACTTAACTCAATTAATGGCAATTGTAAATATATTGAGCTTTGCGAAAATTGGAAAAGGGAAGGCTTGCATTATAGGGAATTGTTAAACTCGATAGTAAGAGTCATTTTCTGCTAAAGAATGAAGATTTTGGATAGGCTCATAGTCCTACTGTGAAATGAAATGATGGACTAGCACAGCAAATGATGGCTTTTCTTATCCTTGGCTATTGACGGATCTTTAACGGGAGAAGCATTATAAGACTAAATAAGACAATCAACAGAATCATGACTTTTAACATTTTATTCTATCAACAGGGGTGCAAGATATTGAGCATGATGAACTATAGCTGGAAAATGCGAGCCTCTTAATCTCTGCTGTTGAACCCATGTCAGACAGATTCCACATCTACTTGAGACTGGCACGGAGGATCATATCTACAAAATTCTCGTTCCGTTTCTCTCAATTTATTGTTTTTGTGCAGCCACATTGACGTGGTGATTGCTACAGCGGTAAGCCCTCTATAATTAGTTGTTGTCAGCTTAAAATGTCTTTCGTGTGTAGCTAAAGAATGCGAGCCTAATTGTATAATTGGAGAAACAATAGGGGGCCTGCTTAATCAGGTTTGCATCTCAGGGTGTTGCATGGTTATTGATGTTGTCATCACACACCACAAAGTAGTTCGGGATTTCACCTGACATACATAGTGCAATGGTTTATTGATTAAATATGAATCCGACTTAGATTGTCCAGGATGGTTTGTGTAACGTAGCACTCTTCCCTGGTACATGATATGCTCCTCTTTGATGTGTTTTGTTGCTTTTTGAGTAGTCATGGCACACAGAAGATTCAGCTCCTATTTCTGTTCTTTTTATTTAGGAATCCCACATTGCATTCAAACAACTAAAAATTTTACGTCATAAAAAATTTGAAACAGCGCCTTTTAAAATGAGGGTTAGTAAGTATGATATGTTTTTTGATAAGTAGAATTTCATTCATAGAAAAGATGTACACCTGAATGGTGAAATAGAATGGCTGAGAGAACTTGAAAAGAAAATGACAAGGACACCATTACACAAAGATGAAGAAGAATTAGAGGATTTGATCCGAATTTGTATACGGAGCAATCACGATACGCTTTATGTTGATAGTAGGCTTTCAGTATAAAAAGCTAAAATGAGATAGGGGGCAGCTCCTTCCAGTCAAGTGCCAACAATTTCTGTTTCCTTCCAGCCATTTGGCTGAAGGATCTAGTTTAACACCTCTCTGTCTTCAAGATCTAAGTCCTTTTGGAGGGATGTTGTGATAGATTGGGCTGCCACTTTGCACTTTGAATCTCACATATCATACATGCCAGGTGGCTGTGTATATTGTGTATGTAGCGTTGTTATTGTTACTTTATATATATATTTTCGTGACTTCAATCCAAGGATAAGGATATAACTAAAAAAATAAAAGATAACTACTGTTGTCCTGGATTTGCCTCATTATCTGGCCGTCAACTTTCTGACCTGAGGAAGATTAAACAGAGGACTAAGTGAAGGGATGAATGACTTAGAACACTCTCCCTTTTATACCATAGGTAGAGCAGAGTTGTTTCTATCAAAGATAGACTGTTCAAATGTTGTCTGACCAAGAAAAAAGTCTCTTACATCTGACACAGTCCTCTGTTCTTGGAGCAATGTTATGGTAGGAGTCCTACTCGTGGGGATAACTTCCATCTCAGCGAGGAGAGAAGAACTATACAGACTAAGAACATAGAGAGAGTTTTTCCCAACTTAGGTTAGGTTTGGAACTTTTCCCTTATTTATCATTCAATTTGACAACCTAGATCAGATAGTTCTTTGAGATGAGTCATCATTATTCATTATAACAAACATAAGCGAGTGTTCGACTTTAATTCCTTGACTGCTTTGTTTGACCTCATCACATCTTCTAGTGTCTCAAAGTCATGTAGGATTTGGTTCCCCCTATCCAATGGAATAGCTGAGGATGCCCTAATATTATATGGTGGAGCTGAGAATATTGCCGAGATGTGCTCTATAAATGCGAGCTTGAATAAGTTTCCCCTTCCTTCTGGTATTTCATCCTATTCTGCCAGTGCAAATTCCATACAGTGAAGAGAGCAGCTATTGTGAGCAGTGCCGTATCTTCCTATCACATCTAGTGACGAAGATGTGCTTTAGAAAAAAGAATCAGAAACGTGCGTGCACTCATTGCATTGGGAGATTGGGGTACATGGTCTTGTGTCTTTCTTGCTATTACTTTGATGAGATTGTAGCTTAACTCCAGGGCTAGTGTTGTACTATATGGGAGATTTGCTCGGGACACTTGGTGCTTTAATTAATGGAATGATCCAATGAAAGTCGAGCTGGTCAAATTTCCAAGGTCCACCGCTTTCATGGAGGATAGGCGTCCACATCACCCAAGGTCTTAGTTTATTTTTGGTAAGATGTGTAACGTTCCAGATATGGTAAGGCCGGGCTCATGGTTGCGATTAATAGCTTGGGTTCTCCAACTCCTAGGCGCCTATTCGACGTGAACCCCCACATGGATTGCTTGAAATCTGGTAATATTTCTTTTCCAATTTTTTTTTCTTTGGTTATTTTTACCTTGGTGGGAGTGATTCTTCAGAGTTCTCTTTCGGCCTTTGTCCCTTGCGTTTTTCACATGCATCTCGAGGTACCTCTTTTTCTCATGATCTGTAGTACTTCTAGGCTTCAGGGTGACGGGACGAGTGACGATTTCCACCTAGATATTTTTGAGGTTTTATCGATTATTTCACTTAGCTTAGTTGTAAAGTTCTAGGTTGAGGCAAAGGCCTGTGACCAAAGGACATCGAATCGAACACCTCTGTTTCATGGCCTTAAAGGGCGTCTTTTCCTTTTCTTAATTTGCTTGAATTTGGTTAGGAAGCGACGTGAATCCATCAGAACCACACAATTCGTTTTCTTTCATTCATTCTTCTCTTTTCCCCCACGGCAAACCGCCACGGGAAGATGCGGCATTTATGCGGATGCAGGAGGGAGGGAGGGAGGGGGAGAAGTTTCGTACGAGGTCCAAAGCAGAGTACATATGTCCACCAATGACGCTTCTTCCGCATTCATTGAATTAGTCCTGTGGTTATGGAATAAATTATAGATTTAAATTTGTTCTTTGGTGTTGTCTATGTTAAATGTGACGGAAAAGTCTACGAGTGAACCGTGTTTAGGTCAAAGTTAATCATCCTGGTGGGTTTGAGATACCGTTTATTAGTGGCTTGATCAAACCCCGTTAGAGATTTCTTGACAACCTCGAGGGGCAGCATCATCTGAATTTTATTTGGTATTTTGATTAATGCGTTATTATCTCGGGGGAGCTTGGTATTTTGGTGGGCGAATAAAGAATAACGTAATTCCCCAATTGAGGCAGTAGAAAGTCAACCGCAATCCCTTTGGTACACGTGTTGGTCCGACACGACATGGTAGGACTGATGGCGGCGTGACACGTAGCCAACTTTCCCGAAATGCGCAGTGTCTCGAAGTGGATGGCGGAGAGCACCAATGGTACCTTAAAAGTCAAATAAGAAAAAAAGGGCCATGAAGTATCATCTCTCTTTTTTCGGACAGGATAAAAAAAAATAGATTAATCTTTTTCTTTTGGTTGGCTTTATTTTCATGTGAGTCTTGCCTATTGCATCTAGAAATTGATGGTTTTCGGCAGGGATATGATCAGGAAATGTTCTAACGGTCCGTTTGACCTGAATAGTAATATTAATTCCCCTGACGCCCTTGCTCCCAAAACCTGAATAATCGGTAATTCTAGTGTGGATTCAAGAATAGTCATTTTCGATCTGATTGTCGTCACAAATGTAGTGATGTGGTTCTCTCATGGTCTCATTCATTTTTCACTTCTCCTGTCGAAAATTCGGACTTTAGCTTTATGGAAATGAAGAAAGCGCACCAGAGAAAATCGATCCCAAAATGGTCCAGATCCATTGTAGGTGAAGACCAAGGACTTTTATCCGGTGCATTCGAGCCTCTAACCAAATCCCAAAGTACAGTCAAGTTGACCACGATTTCTGATTATGCGTCATCCTATCCAATTTCGATAAGCAAGTTGTCGAACCTTCTTTCTGTTGTCCCTTTTTTTTTTTTTGTAATAATTTTAGAATATAGCAAGTGGTTAACTGAAGAGCTTCTTCAGGGTATAATAAGTATCAGATAACAAGTTCTTTTTACTGAAAGGAAAAAAGACAGTCAGGTTGGTCTATGTATTCGGAAAAAAAAAAAAAAAAAACTTGAGAAATCTTGGCTCATAAACATGCTTTAACATGAGAATATTTACTGAAGTGAAGGCGCGAGTAGCGATTCCGACGCCCCGGACTTTTTTAGGAATTAAGTTCCAAACCCCCCCTTTATTTTTTCCAATCAAACAACCCCTTTCGCTTCCTCCTTGCCATCTCAACTCAAGTGTTCTTTCGGGAGATTTCTTTCCGCTAACCAAGAAAGAGGAGTCCAAGTGAACTCCCTTCCTCTTCTTTTTAAAAAACGTCCGGGGATTAATAAGAAAATTTTACCCGAAAAAAGGGGAGAGACGTTGTCCCTCAGGACCAGACCAATATGTAGGTATCCCCTCGTGTCGCTCCCCTTATCGTTTGATTATTAGAAGGTTTGTGTATGGAGATTGATATCACCTCTCTCTCTCTCTCTCTACTTAATGGGTGTCTTTGGATCTCTGCATCCCGCCCATGATCCAGCGGCTGACATAGGCGCCACTCTTTGTGGTCCTTCTTAAGGGTTTGTTCCGAGAAAAAGCTTATTTAGACCCCCTTGTACTTAGAATGCTTGTGTATACATACACACGCGCGCACACACACATTCACAGATGATAAAGTAAAATAACAGAGGGAATGTTTTTTGTGCTGATGGGAATGTGTGTATATTAGTTGTATTTTGCCTAAGATGGAGAGTCAGTCAGCCAGTCAGTAACTCAGGGTGTGTTCAGTTCAAAAGCTTTGTTGAAAGAGAGTGGGAGAAAGCAAAGCTGCTTTTAGGAACTTGAGCCCAGTGGGGGAGCTAGCTCAGGTTGGCCATGAAATTCACCAGAGGCTCCAATTCTTGAATCTGCACTCCCAATGCTCAGTTCTCATTGGCCTTTAATATCTGCTTTCTTCAGCACCTGGGTCTCAGTCTGTCAAGCAATCTCCCACTGAGTTCTTTTCTGCCACCTTTTTTTTTTTTTGGCCGGTAATAATACGGCTTCCTACTCATACAAAAAGAGTGGAGCTTTGAGCTTTGCCTTATTGTTTCGCTCAAAATGAAGGTAAATGTTGTGTGAGGTCATGTTGCTTGTGGCTTTGTTCGGGTATTCCAGTCCTGCACGAGTTCTGATTTGGAATTTTTGGTTGCAGATATTCAGTTGGGTGCAGAACAAGTTAAGTGGTGCGAAAGGGAATGCAAAACCAGAGCCAGTTCCCTCCAATAGATGTAAGTGTTCATAGACTGTATCAGGTCAGCTCTTTTGGTTTCTTAGTGTCATGGTCAACTCTGTCATGGAATTTGTCCTGCTTCATAATGGCCAGGAATATACTAATTGTCTTGCTTCATAAGGTATCAAAAGAGATATTCTGGTTCTGGCTATTTGAGCCTCTTCTTTTGTCTACCATCTAGCCTGATTTCTAGAATAGTTGCTTTGTGCTTTACGCAAGCGTGCGGAGGGACGGATAGAGCGATTATCGGCCTCATATTTTCACTTTTGGATCAATCATTTTAGTTCTAAAAAATATTCCTAACGATTTGTGTCATTGAATAAGATCTATTTGAATGGAGCATAACGTACTCCCAAGTCCCAAAAGATCAGAGGTCGCCTGGAAGTTCCGTTTAAATATGCCAAAATGCACTTTTCTTGGTGATGATTACTAGCAGCAATGAAATAAAACGTTAAACACACAATTCTACTCAAATTCATAGATTCGAAGAATACAGTCTGAATGGGCAAGATGGTGATCTGAAGATTTTTGTCCGTTCACTTTGTGTGGAAGAAAGCGCTTTTTTTTTTCCTTTCCTTTTGGGGTCCATAGTAAGTGTTTTCAAGTGTCGACTGTGGTCTTAATTTATCGTTTGTGTTCTTTTTCTCAACAGTTTTTTTTAATAAAAATGCACGATGATCCGATCATCTATAATCGACATCACTGGAGTTTTGATAAGTGAGCTTACTTCTACAGTTGGATCAAGTTTTAAATTAGTTTGGTACTTTATTGTACAGATCCTTATGTGAAACAAGAACTAAGAGAAGAATTCAGCGACTGGCCACAGGGATTGCTGGCAATTGGAACCTTTGGGAAGAGTGATCTAGGAGAAAACCAGGAAAGCCAAAACAATCTTCAAGAAATCAACCACGAAAGCCAAAACAATCTTCAGGAAAATCAGTCGTCCTCACCTGATATATCAGACTTCACCCCTGAAGAAGTTGGGAAGTTACAGAAAGCTTTGACCAAACTCTTATCCCGTAAACCGTCCACTAAAGTTGAAAGAGAAACCATGGATCAGCCGCTGGACAGGTTCCTAAACTGCCCATCAAGTTTGGAGGTCGACAGGCGGATCAGTAGTTCCTTGTGCAGCGAGCCAGGGGATAGGGAGGAGGACATTGAGAGGACTATAAGTATTATCATTGGAAAATGCAAGGAGATTTGTGCAGATAATAGCAAGAAAGCAATTGGAAAAAAGTCCATTTCGTTCCTTCTTAAGAAGATGTTCGTTTGCAGAAGCGGATTTGCACCAGGGCCTAGCTTGAGAGATCCGCTCCCCGAGTCAAGAATGGAGAAGGTACAGAGAAAACAAACAAGTTAGATCGTATCTATTGTTAGATTATTTAATTTAAACCATGATCATGGTGGAAAGATTGACGGGTCAAGAAGTGCATAGGAGGAGTGCAAATCTACTTTGATTCTTCTTCCGGAGATCTTGAGATCTGTGCATTGATCAGAAGTGTAGACAGGACGACTGCACAAAGAAACTAGCTGGTCCAAAAGTTTCTCTCATAGTACACAGAAAAGGATTACGGATTAAGCTACCGCAAATTGTGCACAGCTTATTCGCCATAAAATGAAACTAATGGCTATCAGAAAATCTGAACTATGGAAAGATTTTTTATTTTTTTTGTCCATTTGGTGTGACTTGCCACCTTCATGCTTCTTCCTAGCAGCTTCTGAGGACATTGCTTCGCAAGAAAATGTACCCACAAAATACTTCTCGGGCATCGTCGATGAAGAGGTACTTAGAAGACAAGCCGATCTCAAGAGCAGAGAAAGAAAAGCAGGAGGAAGCAGATGAAGGCTCTAAATGGGACAAGACAGATTCTGAATGTAAGCTCACTCTTGGATCATCCCAACTTCTCGCAACAAATCTAACTCGCTGAAAACATCACAAGAGCCTGCATTCTAATCATGCTTCCCTTTTGTTGCAGATATTGTCCTGGAGATTTGATCTACTTGCCATCTGCAGCAGAAATACACTATAAGGTAATAAAACTAATTTCGAGTAGCTTTCGGACGAGTAATCTTTTGCATCTCTTACTTCTCTGCCCTCAAATAACACAATTCTTGGCACGACCGCAACATATTATGCAGATTCATTTTTCATCACTCAGTTTTTGCGGCTCATATTCATTAGCTGGAACCTCAGACATGGAGAAGCTGTTGATATATCTTTGAAACGAAGCCGTTAATAAGTTCATCTGAGGATCTAAGTTGGCTCATATGAAGGACCAGAAAAGAGTTGCTTTCAATATGTTGGCCTGTGCTAAGTTCCAAAAATTTCCCCCCTTTTTTTTCATGGTTGTCTGTTGATCAGTCTCAGCCCATGTTAATGGACACATCTCCTATGGATTATCTGTAGTGCATATTCTGGAAAAGCTCGACACAATCCACAATTTCCCATCTTTCTTACTGTATTTTCTTTTCTCTTGACCATTTGTCCTCTTTGTAAAGCCTGTAAAATAGTAAGAAATACTCAAATAACCTACTTGAAAGTGCTTCTTCAGGAGGGGAAAGGACTAAAGAGAACAAATATCACATCAAATGGTACGTATGGAGTGCTGAGGATTGGATTAGAATTTTCTTATTGATGTCTTTGGGGCCTTATGCTATAAGCAATTCAAGCACATTGACGCGATTTAAGTGAATTTATTGAACCCACTCGATGGATCTTATGACTAATTTTAGGTAATTTCTTGCCGAATAATTTGTGCTAAAAAATTCAGTATCGAAAATTCAAATTTACATGAAGTCTTGAACTGGGTTGGAAAAAATAGGTTGAAGTTGTTTTAGGGGGTGCATGATTGTCTTTCTATTTTCCTGTTTTTTAGTTTTTTTGTTCCAGGAAATAACTTTGGAACATAAATGCGTTTGACAACGCAATATAGTTTTTTTTTTATTTCCGAGCTAGTTTTTTAGCTGATAAATAGATTTGGCTAAAATTTGAGAAATAGAAAAAAGTGATTTTTTTTTTTGTTTCTGAAATAGATTTGAGAAATAGAAAAAGTTCATGGCCGGCCGCATCGCACCCGCCGCCGTTGCCGGTGGCCCGCCGTCGGCCCTCGCCGCCGGCCACCAGCCCTCGCCGCCTGTCGTTGGCCACCCCTGCTGTTCGCCGCCTTCGGTTGCCGGAAATATAAATTTTATGTTATTATCAAACAAATTTCTGTTTCAGAAATATAAAAATTATATGGTTGTCAGACGCGATTTTTTGTTGAGAAACTCGTTTAGGAAATAGAAATCGAAAAATCTATTCCTTGCCAGAAGTAGAGTCCTGCAAGAGAATGACAATCATGCACCTCCCCTGTTTTTTATTCTTTTTGTTCTAGGAAATAACTTTGGAATAGAAATGCGTTTGACAACGTAATGTAGTTTTTTTTTTTCGGGGCTAGTATTTTTTGCTGAGAAATAGATTTGGCTAAGATTTGAGAAATAGAAAAAATTCGTGGCCGGCTGCATCACCACCCATTGCCGTCGCGGGTAGAAGCCGCAGCCACTAGTCATCGTCAATCACTGCCCGTCGCTGCCGCCGGTTGTCGCCTCCTGCAGTCGTCGCCAGTCGTCAGTTGCCGCCGCCGCCTGTCGCTGGCCCCTAGCGCTGCCGTCCGCCGCCTCTGATCCCTAGAAATAGAAATTTTATGTTATTATCAAACAAATTTCTGTTTCGAAAATATAAAAATTATATCGTTGTCAAAAACGATTTTTTTGTTGAGAAACTCGTCTAGGAAATAGAAATAGAAATATCTATTTCTTGCCAAAAATAGAGTCCTGAAAGAGAATGACAATCATGCACCCTATTGTGAAATTTATACCTGAAATCCGATCAATTTGTGCCTTTTTTTTTTCCTCTTGATTTGAAAATGATTGATGCTTGGGATTTATGGATTGTTCCAACTAGAATTGGATCAATGGGGAAATTCAACTTCTCACATTTGACAATTAGGTTGTTCATGACAACACTTCTCTCGCTAGAAGTGACTTATGATTAAAAGTTGATTTCTCTACTTATCTTTAAAAGCAGAAGTTGATTTTTCTATTTCTGTTCCAGATTGACTTTTGATTAGAGAAATTTATTTGGTAACGGCTGTAAATTTTTACTTTTGAAATATTATTAACAAAATTTTCGGCGTCGGTGGTCGGGCGATGGAGACGCTAGCCGCATGATGACAGGGGTGATGGTTGACGGCGATCGGGGGTGATGGCCGGCAAGCGGTGGCTAACGGCAATCGGCGGGCGACGACGATCGGGGGTGGCGACTGGCGGCAGTAGGCGGCGAATGGTGGGGACGGGTGGCTGTGGGCGGGCGTTGGCCACAGTGGATGCCAGTATGGTCGAAGAAGTAATTTCTTTGATAAGAAGTAAGTAAAAAATCTCACTATAAGTAGAAAATTTAACTAGAAATCAATATTTTACTAAACGCATTTTTACTATAATATTTTTGCCGAATGGATTTATTTGCCAGATTGAATTTTGGCAAAGAAATAAAAAAGCAAAAGTGTTATTAGGCTAGAATGCTAGACATGTTGGTCAAACGAGTCTAATCCAGGAAGTTACGATCAATTAGGCGGGATCTGATCCCTTTTTCTTTTGAGGGTCTGAGGAAGGACTTGTTGTTGAATTGGTCAATTTGTGTGGGTTCTATTTTCATAAAAAGCCAACTACTCTTTCTTAAGAGGGGTCAAAATGTAAAAGAAAGTTAAACCCACGGGCCAAATGTAGAAAATCGCAAAACTGGCCATGTTATTCAGAATTCCGAAAGCTTCTTCCCCTCGCACAGTCGCACTTTTCAGCAGCGCTCCATCAAAAAAACTCAAGATCGAGTCTTTATTAATCACGCGAAAACTGTTTAGATTCACTCGATAGGAGACCCTTTAAGCCCTAGATGATCAAACCAAGTCTTTCCCCCTCACGAATGCCACTTTTGTTTCATTTTCTCACCCTCTTGGATTCTTGATCACAATCTTTCGTGAAAATCTCATCTTGGATCTGATTGCTTTTTCGCTCACCTTCTAAAGTTCCAATCTTTTTGCCTGGTCTTTGAGCCTGGTGAGAATTGGGGGTTTTCTGGTTTAATTCGTTGAAGTGAGTTGCGGTCGATTGATTCATATTGGGAAGTGGGAGATAGGTGCAGAATTTGCTTTTGTTTTACTTCTGGCGTTGCTGTTTAGTACGAGGAGAAGAATCAATTTACACTTGGAGAAACCTGCGAGCTTGAATTCTTGTTTGAAATGAGGTTTCTTGAGTGAATTGGATATTGTTCTTTAGCTTTTTAGAAGGCTTTGGCGTTGTGCGGCGGGGGATTAAAGAAGAGGAGTGGTAGCTGTCAATGCCATTTCTGGATTGGTATTTGGTGGATTTTGAGGTGATTCTGTTAGACTTAACGCGAAAGTCGAGGCTAATTATCGATGTCGTGGGCAAGCCCTGAAGACATTTACTTGTCCACTTCTCTTGCCAGCTATCTTGACAGTAGGTTTTTCGCTTGGTTAATTTCTCATTTGCATGAATTTTGCTATTGTTTAGTTACTGACTTTGTTTATGCTGTTTGTTAAAAGTTGCCGCTATTTACAAATGGTTTTGAGATTTTAATCTCGTGTTAGGTTCTGTATGATGGCAGTGCATATCTATGTCTAGGCTGTACAATGATATATAGAGCGATGGTTTAGATCCATTAGGTTTTGAGTGGGAGTTCCATCTCGGTTTATTTTGTGGTGCTATAGAGGCTTTAAAGGGAGAGTTAGTGACAATGCTATATGTGTTTGCAATGGAATTAATTATAAGTTTCCTCTATTTTATGTTCAGTAGGTTGTGAGACTTTATAGTTAGTTGCTAACGGTTAAGGTGAATAAGGTGAATATATTGTCGCATGAGGTTATTCAGACACCAATCCTTTTGCTCTGATATTTCTGAAGAGGAGATTATTAGGTCATTCGTGCTGCTGCTCATTTTTCTGACCCTAGTTGATATGTATGACTTCCTTTGCCTATACTGATCTGATTATTCCTTTGCTGAGCTGAGAGAAGAGCTAGCATTTTGTTACTTTAAAAGAAGTCGAAATTAAGGCTGATAAGACTCAACAAAATGCAGCATTTGGTAAAGGATGAATGTACTGCGGCGGACCTTAATTCCTCCTCAATATTGTCAGCTGCAAAATCTTCCTCCTGCGTAAACATTAAGCTTTGCAATTCAGGTTATTTATATCAAGTCATGATGTGTCTGTGGAGAAGTATGAACTGACAGAGGTTTGAATAGGCATGAAGCTGCCATAGTAATCCTCAGGTTATCAATGGTTTTTGTTTATAACCGGTATGAACTACTTTGGATAGAGCCTCTCTCTTAATATGTTTGGCTTAAATACTCAGTTGAGAGAGCTAATCTAGAGAAAGAGTAATATACTGAAGAAGTATTGTCTTTGAAGTGATAGTAGGCTTCCTGATGAATACAATAACTTCTATTTGGATTTTGAGGCAATGGCAGTTGTATATGTGGTTCCATCAATTGAAAAACTCCCAATATGGCAATATGTGTGACCGCTGTACTGCAGAAGGTTGCCTAGCCTAATTTTCAAGTCAGTCATTTTTTTGTGATGCTTGCTTTTTATTGTTTTTCTCACTTTTGTGGATTGGCGGAGAAACATGTTGGTCTACTCATGGGTTACAAATGAAAAAATGACTTTGTCTGTTTGTGGCACCATGTTAGATTGCTCCGTGCAAATGATATACTGCTTTACAGGGAAGCTTCTTGTGCTGCTGCGAGATGGTCGAAAGCTGTTGGGTATTCTTCGTTCGTTTGATCAATTTGGTACAACCCTTTGGCTTGTTATCCTTGGTCCCTGCATAATTATATGCTTCAACGGCAATGTCCTTTATTCTAAATTCCGCTACCACTCTTTTTCTGCAGCAAATGCTGTTCTAGAGGGTGCATGCGAAAGAGCTATTGTTGGCGACCTATATTGTGACATCCCTTTAGGTCTTTATGTAATTCGTGGGGAGAATGTAGTTTTAATCGGCGAACTGGTAGGAAATCTCATTGTCCTTTGTTAATTTCCAAATATTGTATTTATTCTCTTTAGTTCCATCATATATGCATCTCTTGTATCAGGACGTCGAAAAAGAGGAACTTCCCTCACATATGATACGGGTTTCAACAGAGGAAATTAGAAGGGTATGTGCACTAATAAATTATTGAATGTGGGCTAGTCCTAGTCTCCTACAAAATGACACTTTCCCCAGGTGTTTGATCATATCTACGATAGTTGTCTTAACATTTGTGTTATTTCCATATTTTTTAATTTTGGCGAAGATTTGCGAATACATTCCAAGATGTCCATGATTATAAGGCTGTGGCAGGAATAGTTAATGCTAATAATTCAAAGATCTTGGTCATGTATTCTCTTCCACTCGCTTTAACGTATCAACTCATTGAGTCAGACTATTGGGGCACTTCACACTAATTCGAAAGAAATTATTCATCGGTTGTACACTTCCAGTTGCACACTTTTGCATTTCCAGTTTCTTGTCAATGACTTTAGTTGGAATGAAACAAAAGCAAAGACTTCTGAAGCCATTTCTAATCTAGCAGTCAATGGAGAAATGATTACATGTAATGTTCCTATGTCAACATACCTCATTTTCTAAGTCAGCGCATTCTTAATCCGGCTGTATCATCAGGAAGTGCTAGATTCCATAAGTTGATTTTGCCAAGAAGGTTTTCTTAGCTCTTTCACTTTGATGAATGGTGCAGGCGCAGAAGGCAGAAAGGGAGGCTTCAGACCTTAAAGGTACCATGAGGAAAAGAATGGAGTTCTTGGATCTGGACTAATCTCTTTCGACCATATTGTGTATTTTTCGAGGGATGGAAGCCATGTCTGCGAATATTAGCGCGGTGGTGTTTTGGTGTTGCAAGGGGTTTCATATCAATTTCCTATCGATCATTGACTTTCGATATTCAGATTCTTAGCAGGGTGGTTCATTTCTTTTTGTATTGGTAGCACGTAAGCTGAGATTGGATCTTCATGGTAACGCTTAAGATTCTCTGGAAATAGCATGGGTGTCTGCACTTTCGAATACTGGACTTCACCATCGTACTACGAATAATCTGTCATGGAATTCATCATCCTCTGTGTTTCCCAGCCTGACGGTCATCGTGAAATTAGTCATTAGACCAGGATTTAGGCAAGGCCACAACCTTCTTCACTGTTACTTCAGCAAAGCTTCAACCATATTCGGTGTCGAGAGATATGAACATGATGGCATGTTTTAAGGTTTTTCTCGTTCGACTAGCCAATCTCAAGTGTCACGCCTTTGGTCTTGTGAAGTAGCTTAGTTGCTTCTTGCCTATCTTAGCATTTGGGATATCATTTGGAAATTAAAATTCACAACTTAGCAGGAGTATCAACATTCTGGGAATGGGGACCAAAAGCAGAAAAGAAGCAAAGACAATCAGTTTCAGATACGAGGGTTGCATCAGGTAGATGGATCTTGATTGAATGCGGCATGTACAGAATACTTACAGTTAAATTGCTCTAACTACATTGGCTTGATCTGTGCTTTGAATTTTCTTTCTTCTCATCTCCTTCACTTGCTTGCACCTTCTCTGCTGCACAAAATATACACACATTGGTGCACCAGATAGCACTCTAGATGTCAGTGCCATCCTTTTCTTTGAATTCGCCATGCATTGCCACTTAAATGTCTAATGACTAATCACGATACGCCGAATGTAAAACTTTCGCCATCTCGACGCCCTGCCGTTCTTCGTTACTATTTGATCCGGTTCACCTTCCCGAGCTTGCGCTGTAGCCTTCTTGTTAACTTAATACATGGACCTGCGGCGGAACGTCTATTGTCCTGGACTCTGCGCCTTCCTCCATTTGTATCTCCTCAATTCTCCTAATGGCTTCTCTCATGTCTAATCTCTGCTCGGGATTAGTTTCTGTGCAAGCTTTGCCAATATGGAGAAGCTTTTCCATCTCAGGGAGCGAACTGGTTGAGTTTGCAATCTCGGGATCGAACAGTTTGGCTTCTCTTCTGTCCGAAATCGCCGATCTCACCCATTCGATGACATCGGTTCCGCCTTTCCCGTTACTGAGGTATTGGGAAGGGAATTTCCCTGTGAGCATCTCAAGGATGACCACTCCGAGACAGTACACATCACATTTAGGTGATATTCCACCGAACTGCGCAGCTTCAGGTGCCTTATACGCGAATAGTGCTTGCGAGACATGGGTCGTGCCAAGTAAAGAGCTGAACCCATAGTCTGCCAGTAGCGGTTCATATTCCGAATTTAGAAGAATATTGCTTGATTTAAGGTTACCATGCGGCAAGCCGGAAGTAATGAGTTCTTCGTGCAGAAAGCCGATCCCTTTGGCTATTCCTTTGATGATCCTTAGGCGCACAGGCCAATTCAGATCTCCGTGAGAAGGTCCACGATCACCTGAAACGTTTGATCCATCGATCAAATTTGCCAAGATTTACTTGCCACAGAGAAGGAATTACAGAAGCAATCACCAGGAAAACAGAACAAGAAAGATACAGAAGCAGAAAAACTTTCTGAGTTACATACCATGTAATAGATAGAGCAGACTTCCCTTGGGAACATATTCACAAACCAATAGCTTCTCATCCTTCCGGTAATGGTAAGCCAAAGGGGTCAAAATGTTGGGGTGCTTTAGCCTTCCTAGCTTCCTCATCTCTGCATCAAACTCATCCTTATTCTTCCCTTCGCCAGCCGTTTCTCTTATTCTCTTCACCACGACCGTGACCCCATCAGCCATCACGGCCTTGTACGATGATCCGAACCCTCCGTTCCCCAACACTTCGGCCCCCGCTCTCATCAAATCCGCCATCCCGAAGACGCCCTTCTCATTGCTTAACAGAACCAGTTCAAAGGCAGTTGAACCTTTGGCAGGATTAGGAGCAGGGCTCTTACGACTCGAGCCCGTTCCTTTGTGGCTTAATTGCGCTTCCTTTTTCTCAGTTCCGAGAACGACATTCTGAATCGAGTCGTTGACATTTTCCTTCCCGAGCACATTGAAGTCGTGCTGGACCTTCGCTCTTCTTCTCGTTCTGATTATCAAGCAAATGACGATAGTCAGAAGCACCACTCCCAGCGCAATTAAAACGACGATGATATTTCTCTGGCCGTCTGCTGAACCATTGTGCTGATCGTTACCTGAAACATGATCGCCTCTCGGTCCTCCACCGCTAGTTGTATCCGGTGCCGCGGGCGGCTGCTCAACTGCCTTTGGACACTCTTTACCCAACTTTTCCCCACAGAGGCCGGAATTCCCATCGAACGAACTCGCGTCAAACTTCGATAGGCTTGGAGGAATTTTCCCTTCTAACTGATTGTTCGACAAATCGAGGGACACCAACGCTGGTGCATCAAAAGAGGGAATAGCGCCACTGAATTCGTTGTCTTCGAGGTGTAATTCCAGGAGATGGGTTAGGCGGGCCACAGACGATGGGATATTCCCGGTGAACTTATTGTTAGAAAGCCACAATTTCTTCAGAGACCCCATGTTGGAGAAATAGTCTGCTGGGATCTCACCCGAGAATTGATTTCCTGAAATGTAAATGGCCTTGAGGGTGCCGAGACGGTTGAACTCTGGAATCGGACCCGAAAAGGAGTTGTTCACAAAGCTAACAGATCTCAGGCCTGCGATTTCAGTCATTGCATCGACATCAATCTTCCCTGACAGACTCATCTCCCCGAGCCGTAGGCCTGTGACTATCCCGTTATAGCAAACGACTCCGGCCCAGGTGTCCTCATTGCTGCAAGGATCTGAACTAGGCACCCAAGATTCCAGAGCTCCAGAATTCGCGAACGACCTCTTTAGCTTGAGCAGCGCGTCGGATTGCGACATAGAATGTGTCATCGGAGAAAGGATCAGGACGATGGACAAGACGACCAGGGATGACCCGAGAAGGCGTGCAGCGACCATTGTTCAGCCGGAGATACGACCCCTCAGGACAGGCTTAGCCGTCACAATTTTGTGCGGAACTCGTCCCCTGGTTTCTCGTTGCTTCATGACTTGTTGCACAATCTTCTTGGCGCAATGCAGGAACGATTATCCGGATTGACAGCAGGCAAGGGAGGGAGAGAGAGAGAGAAACAGAAGGCCTGTTATGAACCGGTCAACTAGAAAGGTCCGTTCTTTGCCAATTCTGGAACTCCCGTTTTATGGTGGAGATTCAAAAGGGCGAAACTGCACACATTCATTCTTGTTTACCCATTTTGATGGTGGTCAGTGCATCTGGTAAAAAAAAAAAAAACAGAAAGATATGAATTTTGCACTTGCTCATGCCACAAAGCACACAAGTCAAAAAGAGGTAACTAGCTACATATTAAAATTGTGAGCCAAGTCTGCATAATTACCCATGTTGTCGACAATGCCGCCGCAGGGCGGTCGCATCAAGTGGGAGAATACCTGAATGCCCAGCCGATCGGTCGATGTTTGTCTTTGTCTCGGATCGGAGTTGCCGGTGGATTCAGTAATTCGGACGGTTCGGCATAATTAGTTTCAGGCCGGTGGTGAGATCAAAAGAGTAGAGTGCCATGATGAGGGATGTGGCATGATTATCTTAACCAAATCTAAGACTTTCATTCACTTCCACTTTGGGATATGATTAGCAAGAAATATTTCAATTCCTGGCTGGCAAAAAAAAAAAAGAAAAAGAAAAAAAAAGGTACTATTAACTCATAAAAAATTTGTATGTTTCATAAGGAAAAATATTTTGTTTGAAAATAATTAATTTTCGGATAACCAACACCCCATCCGAAACATGATCGCATATTTTAGCTAGGAATTTGTGATAAAATTGAAAATCTAGATTACACTCGAAATTACAAAAAAAAAAATCAATTGAATTGGAGTCGAATTTTTTTTTTTATAACACGGTTGAAGGATTAAACAAAATCTCTAATCTGATCGATTGAATATTCATATAAGTGCTAGTCCGAATCATGTACGACCCTTTCCTAATAAAAAAAGATAAAAAAGAAAAATCATAGATATTTTAGTAGTGAAAAAGGATATCTGCCTCTTTATAGAGAATTTAATTTTATGTTCTACTAACTGAAAATTGACCATCAACTTAAAACCATGACAACGAAGGTTGGACCTTGTAATTTGATTCCTAATTCTCCAAATTAGGCATAGTTACAATTTTTTTTAATAATTGATTCCAGTGTACAAAATTCTTAAAATGCCAAATATATAATAGGGTTAATTCCATAGAAAACCCTAAACTGATATATCTGTGATAAATTTACTATAAATTAATTTTTTAACCACAAAAAACGTCAAGCTAGTATGCTTATGAGAATTTTACCCCAAACTGATACATTTGTGAAAAAATTAACATCCTTTACGCTTATAAGAACCTGCCTTATATGAAATATCAGTGTGTAATCTATAAACCATGAGTTTCTAAGTTTACTTTCTTCTTCTTTCCTCAAAGCATGGTGCTTCGGATATCAGAATTCTCTTCTTGATTTAGTAGTACGATTGGTTTGGTTCAGTATGCTCTTTACTTGCCACTATGTGGAACTTGTGAATCTGAAATATCTAGTACCTTAAGGGTTGAGCTTCAAGAATGAACTTTAGTGAGCAAAAAGGCAGTCCTCTATTAAAGCCATGAGTGCTGTGTGTGTGTGGGGATGACATACATGCTCATTTCGCTCAGGCTTGTCTCGGCTTCTTTTACTAGTATTAGAGCCATATATCGTCGAAACTAAGTTGAGATTAATATTCTGAAATTCATGACCTACTGGAAGGGAAAGAATGAACTCATACTCTCATGGAATTCTCCACAGATATTACAACTCATGTCCAATTAGACACCCCAATTTTATTTCCTCCACCACCTGAACTTCGAAAAATCACTTACTCCAAAAAGGACTACCTTTATGAGTCATCTTATGTGAATGATGATCGAAAGATCTCTGAGACATGGTTATCCCTCATGAACCTATATTCTGCCTTTTGTAAACCACTATCCTTCTCACCCTTCCGATCCATCAAACATCTCATCAAACACACCCCTCGTTTTGTCAAAGAATATGTCCAATCCACCAAATTTGATCAACACCCCATCTTGTTTACACAGCTGAGCAGTCTGTAACTCTTCGGATTCCACTTGAGTTTCCTGCTCAATGGGTTCAACATGATTATACTCACCTTTACTTTGGAGCCATCAGATTAGCCCTATCCTTACATGGACGAAAAGGTTTGCCAATTATTGGATGAGTTGCTCTTCTTGATACCTGCTTTTTGGAATATCAGCATGCTTACATCGGCATAGTTCAGACTACTCTAAATGCAGACACAGTCTTTGTTACTCTCTTCCCAAATTTTAACATGGTTTTGGCAGATCCTAACCTCCTTTCTGCTCTAAAGGTCCAATTACAGATCACTAGTGCTCCTCAAATCACCTCTGCTATAATTACTACTCTTCACGACCAAATGGTATATAGAGTGCAAAATCATGCTATTGATCTTAACCTTCCCAATGCCGAAGATGTTTTACTTATTTCTGTTGACAATGACTAGAATTTATGCATCCACATCCCTCATCAACTTCCAAGGGATCAGCTTGTCAAACTCCTTCCTGACAGTTGGGTGACCAACTATGAAACATTTCACTGAAATCCTCGACCTGTCTAATCTTCTAAGCCACAATACACCAAGAAAAAAGATGAAACAGTTACCATTAAATTTGTCAAAGAAAAGGAAGACACTTCTTCCTCTGTTTTCCCCTCATTCCCCACCATCTTGTGCTTTACTCCATGCCCAACTGAAACAGTCAGTATGGAAGATTCTGATCCTAAACCTCATATCCAATCCTTTGATGCACATGGACAACCTATCCATTATTTCAAAGATCCTTTTGGACATTGTTTTTGGGATGTTGATTGTTCCTGTCCCTCCAGTTCGAATCTAGATGATGAAGATGACAGACCTTTCTCCAGAAAAAGAAAAAAAATAAAAAATAAAAATTCTCTTTACCACGGTGATCCGACCGTAGGACCTCTTGGCGAAGATGGTGGCCGTTGGCAATACATGATTGAGTATGTTTCTCTCAAACTTCCCCCAATTACTGGACCTCACTTGTTTGTCCCCTAGATGAACCGAAGCCGCCACCTCCACCACCAAAGAAACCCATCACTTCACCATTCTACAAAGCCATCCTCAAATGGGTAAAGAAAAATTTTTGTCCTATCAAACTGCTTGAACCATACACTTGCAAACCTAAACCCGAACCACCCCTTGTTTTACCCAGTATTTGTATGTTCAGACTAGAATATGTTCCCCCTTTGCGGCCTTATGAAGAAAGCGCAACACCTTTCAGATTTTCTCCTGTTGAAAGTTTTTCTGACCAGCAACAGAAATACTTCCATTCTTCGAAGATCCCAGCCCCAAATGATGTCGATCTTCAAGGGAGACGGAAAGGCCCTACTCCGGTGGAAGTTGTCTTGAATTGGCAGATAGAGAATGCTGTAGCCCACAATGTAGCCATAAACTCCGTTGCTACCCGTCTTGATCGGGTAGACCATGCTATATCTATCCCAAAGAAAATATTGGAAGATTTCTAAAAAAAAGGCTCTATTTGATGGAAACAAAGTAGATCCCTACTAACCATTATCTGGAAGATAAAACTCCTGAGATTGAGAAGCTCAGACGCTACGTCCAAATACTATAAGGACAACAAGCTCTCTTAGAGTAAAGGAACCTGAATGCTCTGGATCCATTCTTTTTCCCAATAGTAACACTAAAACCAACATCCTTCTTCTTGTCAAGCTATTCAGATCCTAGCTCTTTTGCAGCTGTCTTTAGCACAGTACCACCTCCTCCAAAGACGAATATCCTTTCTCTTCGAGATCATCTTAGGAAACTAGATCAAGAGAAAAAAAGAAAGAGGCAAATAGACCTCTCTTCCATCTCTTTCAACTCCACCAGAATAATCTTCTTCGTCATTCCCACCTCATAAACCTTCCCATTCATATATGGTTTCTAATCTCTTGAAAAATTTCCTTAGAAATCAAGTTCCTACCATCTCTACAGTGGAACCCATAAATCATTCACCTCCAGCCACTCCTGAAGTATCCATCAGTGACTCTTCTTCCATTCCTGATACCGAGTCTTATGACTCTAGCTCTCCGTTTGTTGTAGCAGGCATTATGATGGCAGATCCAGTAGAGCCAATCATTGAAGAAGAAATGGAAGATCAACTTGAGGTAGAACATCCACCTCCACCTTCACAGCCTTACCATGACCCATCGTGCTCAAAACCTATTCGTCTAACTTCTTCACTTTGGATGATATCCCTTATCACAAATGGACCAAAAGAATCCAAGAGTTTCATGGTTGGTTGATTACTAGGAACCTAAATGAACACAATACCTATGATAATCTTCTTGAATTTGTTACTCGATTCACTAGTTCCTTAAAAGATTGATGGAAGTTAACCCCATAAAGAGACCAACTTCACTTTTTAACTATGTCCTTTGATGAAGCCATTCAGCTTATTCATCTCTTCTTTATTGGGCAACTCCAAGATTCTAAAGAACTCAAAAGAAAAGAATTTATTAAAAGAAAATGCAGTTCCCTGGCAAAAAAAGATTTGGATCGACATTTTCGAGAAATGTTCAAGCTTTTCTACCGGCTTGGTTCTGATCCTAATCTCAAGTCAGTTTTCCTAGCTTACATTCCCAAAGAAATTAGTCAAGCTGTTGAGAAAGCCCTGAAGCTCAAGAATAAGACTGCCACATATGCCACTTTTGGAGAGATCCAATAGTTTGTCCACCTTGTCATTGAAGAAATGTGCCACAGAAGAGAAGTCTTTAAAAGTTATCTTCGGGAGAATCGTTATCTTGAAAAAAATCGTCACAACCCCCATTGAAAGATCAAAATTGCAGTGATCCCTCTTGTGCTGGCAATTAAAAAATGTAAACACTTCAAGAAGTTCTCCTTTGAAAAGTTTTCTTTTGGCAAACGGAGATCTAAGAAAGGCAAATGGAAGTTCCTTCGAAGAAAGAAACTGCATCATTCTTATGATTTCAGAAAAAAGAAGAAATCGGACTGATGCTACAATTTGTAACAAGAAAGGGCACTTTGAGAAAAATTATCCCCAAGCAAAGCGCCAAGGAAGTTACATGATCCAAAAGATTTCATCAACCACAAGTATCCCATTGAATGATGAAGATATCGAGTCTATATTCTCTGTCGAAGATAAACCTTCACTTGATACACTCTTTGCTCTTCAAATTTACTCTTAAGACTCTGATGAGTCCCCTAATGATATCTTTGCATTCTTCCTTGATACTATCTCTGATTCTTTCTATGTCCAACCTATTTTCCACTCTCCATATATTCCCGTCCAAATACACACTTCAGAAGATGATAAACCCATTCAAGTCATTGCTCTCATTAATACCGGTGCGGCAGTATCTCTCATGGATGTAAAAGTACTCCTAGAAAAATTCTGGATGTCATACACAAGGTATTTTCATTCTGCTTCTAGTGATACTTTTACCACAAAATTCAACAGCAAAATCATCACACTCCAAATCTTCCCAAGCTGTTCCATATCCACAAAAATCCTTGGTTGCAATCTCTAGATAAAGACCTTATCATTGGTTGGGATATTCTTGTCCAGCTCTCCCAGCTAAGGATAAACCTATTGGTTTACAGTTTGGTGACCAGTTCCATGAATATGTGAATGTTCAGAGGCTTTTCATTATCCAACCAGAAATTTTTGATCCAATTACCCAAAGTCTCTTATCATGTTGCTCTGAATCTCTTTCCCAGTTTATCCAAACCTGTTCAAACCCTCTTTGGAAAAATCTTGACTTTTTTGTCAAGCTCCCATTAAAAAAAAAAAGATGTGAATTCTACAAAAGCTAGTGATTTTGGTATGAATCTTGAACATCTTGCTTTGACTTAGAAGGAATGTACTGAGCTACTCTCACAAGGTCTGATTAAACCCTCTGATTCACAATGGGCTCGTGAAGGCTTTTATGTGAACAAGAGAGCAGAATATAATTCGATAAGCTCAAATTGATGATCAATTACCAACTCTTGAATAAATTCCTTGAAGATGACAAATTCCATTTGCCTCACAAAAACTCTTTTGGTAGCTTAGCCTAGGCTAAGATCTATTCAAAGTTCGAACTAAAAGCAGATTTTTCGCAAATTGAAATTCATATTGATGACCGTCCTAAAACTGATTTTTGCATTCCAAACCAGCATTTTCAATGGACAGTTGTCCCTTTTAGTCTTAAAATGACCCCATCCATTTTTTCGAAAGCCATGTGTAGAATTTTCCTACCCATTCTCTCATATGCCCAGATTTACATTGATGACATCCTCCTTTATAGTCCCGATGAAGAATATCACTACAAATTACTTTCCCAGTTCGTCGATATTGTCCAGAAACACAGAATCATGCTGTTCCAAAAGAAAATGATTCTTGCTCAAAAAGACATTGAGTTCTTAGGCATGCATTTGAAAGAAGACACCTATTGCCCAGGACCTCACCTTGTAGAACAACTTCAAAAATTTCCCTATGAGAATTTGACAATTAGCCAAGTCTAGGCTTTTCTTGGAATTGTCAATTATCTCCGAGACTTTGTGCCAATGATCTCTAAAGCACTCTATCCTCTTCAGAGGATGTTGAAAAAAGATGCTCAATATGGGGACCAAAGCAGACACAAACTGTGGCCCATCTTAAAGAAATTTGTAGTATTTTCCTCCCTTGCAGATTCCTTCCACTGGCAAGAGAATTTTGCAAACAGATGCTAGTGATAAATATTGAGCAGCTATTCTTCTTGAAGAAGTCAAAGGTAAACGCTTCATTTGTGCTTACAAAAGTGGAAGATTTACCTATGCAGAAATGCAATATCACTCCACTTTTAAGGAGATTCTCGCAGTCCAATATGGCATCAAGAAGTTTGAATAACACATTATTGGGCATCACTTTTTGGTAGAAATGGATATGTCTTCATTTCCCCAAATGCTCAAATTCAAGTAGAAACATATTCCACATCCTCAGCTATTAAGGTGAGCTAAATTGTTATTAAAATATTCTTTTGATGTTAAACACATAACAAGCAAAAAGAATGTCTTTACATATTTTCTGTCCAGATCCAAGCAGCCGATTGAATCCACCAATATGTATATTCACAAAAACTCTTTGCACCCTGGTACTTTTCGAACTCAGAATATGTGAAAAAACCAATGGAATTCTCATACATATGCCCCAGAAGTACTACAATAGATTGAGTAAAATGTCTTGTTTCATAATATGTATTACCATACGTGGAATTATCAGTACCAGATTTTCAGAGATTATGGTGGATTAGTGCTAAATCCACGAGGTCTTAATCTTGACTGTCCCTTCATTCGACTGCTTCAATGGTCTCCTGATTATGAGTTTCCTAGAGAACTCAAACGATTTTTCTGGTTTTTATTCAACCTCCATACGGTTGCCATTGAATTCCCTACAGACAAGATTATCAAGGTTCTCTCTGATGCCTTAATGGGGAATTTCTCCAACCAGAAAGCTCTTATTGAAATGCTCACATAGTTTCAACCATGGCAAGCATGGCGTCAAATCTTCATTGAGCAAAGACAAATTGGGCGTCTTGAGCCAGAAATACACATAGTTTTTCTCTTCCACAAACCATGGTATTATACAGGACCTACTGAAAAACGGCAAGCAGATATTATATCTTAGGGCATAACAACATTCAAGCCAAACGTGCAAGTACAAAAGGCTCATGTCTACAAAACTTTACCCGGTCCATGTTTCCTTTTGAATACAAGTTACGAGAGCTTCAGCGGTTTTTGTTTCAAGAAAATAAAATTAATCCTCCGGAGATTTGGCCTTATTCCTCCACAAATCGTTCATGGGATAGACCCAAGATCCATTCATTAACTCTTGAGGCACTTGAAGAGTATCAAAGGAATCAGCCAGACTCTTCAATGGATGCTGATGACCCTTGAAGAGGACCATTATCGCAGGATCCTTATCCTACACACGATATTACATCTAGCACCCAAGATCAGCCATCCAGCTCCTCGTGGCCTTAGCTCTAATTATGGCCTCAGCTTCAAATATCATCCAGCTCTACTCAAGACCCTCGACAAGATTCAGTCACCATGGAAGATATCTTGTCCGGAGAAAAGCACGTGACAGAATAAGAATATAGTCCCATACTATTTGAAGATTCAGATATTAGACTGTTCAGCTCGAAGAACAATGATACTGGAATAAATATAAAAGAGACAAAGATGGCCTAAATAGTTCTGACTCTGACGATGCCAATTATCACTTAGACCTAGATCGTCGTCGGCTTTGAACTACTCAGACTGACTTCACGTATGTGTAATAAAAGTCTAAGAAGTCGTTATTTGGTGTGTTAAAAGTCTTTCGCATTGAATGTGTGTAAGACTAACCTTTCTAAAGACTTTTAGAAGATTTTTCGAAAAAATTATTGTAGCAAGTTACTGTTCATCATTGTAGCAGTGACATTGTAGTAGTGTTTGATATTGTAGCAGTACTGTTCCTTCGAAGATTTTTTTCAGTTTTTTCCATGGATCTGCGTATCTGACGTTTGTTCGTCTTATTAAGCCTGTATGCCTATAAATCGAATGTGTTGTAATCGACAGAACCTGCCTTATATGAAATATCAGTGTGTTTTCTATAAATCATGAGTTTCTTATATGAAAAATCATTGTTTTTCCTATAAATCATGAGTTTCTAAGTTTCTTTTTTTCTTCTTTTCTAAAAGCATAGTTCTTCGGATACCAGAATCCTCTTCTTGATTTAGTAGTTTGATTGGTTTAGTTCAGTATGCTCTTCACTTGTCACTATGTGGAACCTGTGAATAAGAAATATCTGGCACCTTAAGTGTTGAGCCTCAAGAATGAGCTTGAGTGAGCAAAAAGACAGTCTCCTGTTCATGCCATGAGCGCCGTGCGTGTGGGGATAGCATACCTGCTCATCTCACTTAGGCTTGTCTCCACTTCCTTTACTAGCGTTAAAGTGCTAAGTTTATGACACTTGACAATTGACAAGGCATACTGGCTTGAGATTTTTACCCTCTATTTGTTATATGTTTGCCAATTTGAAAATTTTCATGGAATAAACCAAACTTAACGAAGCGTAAATTTGTCACAGGTATACTAATTTGGGATTTTTCGTGGTAAAAATAAATTAGTTTAGGGTAAATCTCTCGCAATTGTACTAATTTAGGATTTTTGGTTGTAAAAAAATAGTTTAGGATAAATTTATCACAACTGTACCTATTTGAGATTTTTCGTGGTTAAAAAAATAATTTGAGGTAAATTTGTTATAGGTATACAAATTTGAGATTTTTCATGGTATTAACCCTACATAATAAATTACTTACCCAAAAAAAGCCCTAAATAATAAATAGATTGGTTTTGTCACTCTCCCTTAGTTCTTTGATCATTTTTATTGCAAATGTAGCTTTTGTTTCAATTTAAATAATTCCTATCACTAAGATATGGATTTGAATTTACACATAAAAATTTGATAATTTCTACTAAGAAAGAAATATAAAATGGGCAGAAAAGAAGAAGAAAATTACTATTCCTACATATTACTTGCTTACGTGTCATTCTGTGGTTGGCCGAACCCCAAGTTTAATAAACTTTACTCTAATAATTGAATATCAGTACTTAATTTATTCCTCATATAAAATTTGGTGTACGTCCATTTTCTGAGATTTTTATAAATTGGAAAATAGAATTTAATTTCCACGACTTGACACGCGAAGAGCGAAGGCCACCCAAACCGAACCAAACGAACCCTAACGCTCGATTTTCTCGGGAAAAAAGGGGGGGAAAGGGAGAAGCTCGTACCCTCAATTTTGTCGGGAAAATCTGCGGGAAAATGCAGCATCACCGGCTGAAGCAGCAGCAGCAGCAGCAGCAGCAGCAAGCCTTGATGCAACAAGCTCTCCTCCAGCAGCAGTCTCTCTATCACCCTGGTCTCTTGGCTCCTCCACAGGTTTCTCGCATTTCGTCTCGTCGCATAGTTAATGTTTTTGCTCGGAGCTTGCGGGACGTGAAATTTTGATCGTTGATAGATGCGCTTATGACCTCTGAATTGGTGATTATGATGATTCCGGTGTTCGGGTTTTTAAGATGATGAGTGTGAACAGTTGATCACTACCTGATTTTGTCTTCTTTTGGGGTCGGACTGTGTTGTTAGACAAGGGATGTTAGGTCGCAGGTGGTTTCTTTATTTGGTTTTTGCATCTAATGTCCTGCAGTGCTTGTCCTTGTGTTGTGTAGTTGCGATTTCTTTGTTAGATATTGTGGGAGACATCTTTTGAAGTATGTTAGTTATCAGAAAGAAGGTGGAAATGAGGTGCAGCTTCTTGTTTTTCATTCTACTGTCCCATCTGTCGGAAAACGAATGATCTGTGGAGTTTGTAATCGCCCATCGCCACCCATTAGGTGCTGATTATAGTGCGAGTAGTTGTTGCTGTTGGCCTTTTCATTTTATCAAGAAATAGTTCCATTTTGGGTTGTTTCTACTGGAGCAATATTTGGATAAGTCTAAGAACAATACTAGATCATGCTAGATATGATGGAAGAACACAGCCTTAAGCTATTAAAACTGAAAGGTATGCTACGGGTCCAAACATTATCTTTGACCCTTTTGAAAGACATTCAATTGCTCAACGTGAAAATTTATTGATTTTTCAGCTTCAGCTTATGGGGTGGTCTATAAATTGCTCTAATTCCGTTTTGATACTAGGAAGAACTGAGAGCAAATTTCCACTTATATTACAACTTACAAGCTTCTATCTGGTAAAAGTCACCACCTATATTACAACTTACAAGCTTCTATATGGTAACGATCAACCGCTACATCACCACAGAATCTTCCTTTGATAGTCTTTTCCAAGACTGGGCGCTTCTACAGCTACTGTAAGAAGGCCGCCATGCCATTTCACCTTTCTTTGGCATGTAAGCTTATTTATCCTCCATCGATTCACTTCATGAGGGATGGGTTGAATATCTTGAGTTGATGGACTTACGGTGGTATGCTTAACCTTCAGCTTGTTTACCTTACATCCTGAAGGAGAGGAGAGAAGCTCTCTACAAACGGTATAAATGGAACTAAAATAATAGTTCACTAAGAAGGAAAATAACAAAATATTCTTCTTCTCCTAGGCAGTATGCTCTCCGGAATTTTGAATTTCCATTTAATCCCTGTGAATATGCCTTAAGCAGGATATGGACTTAATTTCTTTTATATTCATCTGTCTTCCTATACTTCTGTTAAGCACATGGCTGTTGTTCGTGTAGGGTTGCTTTAGATAGGGTATCTAAGAAACTTTTGATGATTAGTCAAGCAAAAGGAAAATGACTTATCGAGGAGATGGAAAAATTATGGGTCATGGGGGAATGATTCAGAGATTGGGATGGTGAATTGTGCAGTGAGGCCTGTGGCATCTTGGAATTTTTGGAATACGGTTATTAGTGAGCATGAACAAGGTAAAAAGCTAGCAAAAGAGGAAACTTGGTTTGGGAGATTGGGGCTTGTGGCAGGAATAAGATTGGATCACGGCAAAGATGGTGATGATGGGCTGGAATTATATTTGTTCAGAAATTACAAGTAATGCCGTATTAGATGTTGTAATGTGCAAGCATGATAAATTGCTATTATGTGGCAAGGCAGGCCATGGCATGGCATGGCATGGCTTGGAGGGGCAACAAGTGCAAATGTTGAAATTTTAAGTATTTGAGGTCCTTATTATGTAAAACGATGTGAAAATAAGGGATACTTTCATAGAATACATCCTCAAGAATGATAATTGGTCGAGGACTTTGTTTTATTCCATGTCTAGTGTATTTAGTTGGAATATTTGATCTTGCTCTTTGTCCCTGGAAACTTTCAGATTATCTATTTTGTGAAGCTCCCACTGGGCGCTGATTCATTCTTTCTTGAGAATTTTATCAATGCTCAACCTACGTGTTAATGAATATCTTGACTAGATCACAGAAATTTTTGTTGGGACTTGATGTTAGGAGCTGGTTATTACAGCTTACTATTATTGCTTTAATGATGTAATTTAGTTTGTATATCATGAATCTTTGGAGTGGCTATTTGTTGGTCCCTCTTTGTTGATCTTCTTTCTGATCTTGTCTTGTCCATTATGGATAATTTTTTTGCTTGTATCTTAGATCATCTTTGCCTGCTTGATGGATATTAGTATGATATCTCTGTCTTTGGTTTAGAATACTCTCAAACAAAGCAACGTTCTTTGTTCTTTCTTTTGAATTTTCTTTCCCCCCTATTGTTCCGCAGATAGAACCAATTGCAAGTGGAAATCTGCCTCCTGGTTTTGATCCAAGTACTTGCCGCAGTGTGTGAGTCTTTGTCAAGTCTTTCCTCCATACTGTTAATTCCATTTTTCAGTTTCAACCGCCTGTTTATTGGTTTATCACGTTTCTTTTGTTCCCTTAAATTGAGGCTATGTAAGGCTCAGATCTGTGTGGCGGTCTTGTCATATATTTTTAAATCTTCTGACATTAACACTTTTGCTTGAAGATGCACTGCAATATTTCTTATGGGTTTCTCTCATCTTTGTTTTAACTTAACTCAGGGACACTAGGAGTTCATTTTTTCATTTTTAATTCTTGACTTAGAAACTTACTGTTCTTGGTATTCATTGTATACTGCAGCTATGTGGGCAACATTCATACTCAGGTGACAGAGCCACTTCTTCAAGAGGTTTTTGCTGGTACAGGTCCTGTTGAGGGGTGCAAACTTATTAGAAAGGAGAAGGTATAGGTTTCGATTTGAAAATTAGATATACTATCTGTGTTTGGGTTTGATGAAATTGCCGAAGCATCTGAAAAAATTAAACAGAAATGATAGAATCTGTTGCTTTACTTGCTTGGATATTGTCTATTGCTAACAATTGTCTTTTCCCTGCTGTACACAGTCGTCTTATGGGTTTATTCACTACTTTGATCAAAGATCCGCTGCTATTGCGATTCTTTCTCTGAATGGAAGGCATCTGTGAGTAGAAACATACTGGATTTTTAGTTACCGATGTTGCAATTACAACTTGAGCACTCATGCCATTGGATTACTCTCTTTTTGCTGAGCTTGTCCCATTCCACAATTTGCAGATTTGGGCAACCTATTAAAGTTAATTGGGCATATGCAAGTGGTCAGAGAGAGGACACTTCAGGTTTGTTCTGGTTCTCGTTCTACGAGAGCTTATTATTACGTCCTCATGGTTCTATAATACATATTTTCATCGATGCTTCATATAACTACTTTTTAAATGTGTAGGCCATTTCAACATTTTTGTTGGTGACCTCAGTGCTGAGGTGACGGATGCCATGTTGTTCGCATGCTTTTCAGTTTATCCTAGCTGTTCGTAAGTTTCATATCTCCTTATCTTGCTTTTTTCCTGAAAGTGCAGACTTTCTAGTGCAAAAGCAATAGTAAAAAGACATTATGATAGCATAGTCAAATAACTGTGGTATTAAATTGTATCTTCGTGCTAAAACACAGAGATGCTCGGGTTATGTGGGATCAGAAGACTGGACGTTCAAGAGGGTTTGGCTTTGTTTCTTTCAGGAACCAACAGGTGCCTTTTTGCATTCTCCTGAACCCATTGGCATTTCCTACATCTATAAGTTTTACATCCATTAGACACATACGTGTTCTGTTCTTAATCTCCAGTATTAAGGTTGTCTGTTAATTTGTGGTGGTTCTGTTTGTGTTCAGGATGCCCAGAGTGCAATAAATGATTTGACCGGTAATTGTTCTGCCTTCTGAGCAAAAATATTTTTCTCACCCTTACATGTGTTATGGCCACCCATGTTGAGGAGATTGCTTTCTTTATCTTGGATATTGGAACAGTGAAATAGACGAACTATTAATACTCTAGTTCAGATTTTCTCGGACAGACTATTGAAACTTCCGGTCATTCTGTCTATAGTAACTAGTTCATAGATGGAAAACCCTTGGTTGGATCATAATCATGCTGTTTCCCTCAGATACCCAGATTGGCTTGATGTGTTGGGGGTAAGATATTGAGGAGACCGAAGCCCCGGTGAACGGCTGCCGTAGATATGGAGCCATTTTTCATTTGTAAATATATGTGGTTGGATGTCGGGATATCATTATTGCCGAACCTTTTGCCAAAAGAAAAGGAGATTTGGGGTTGTCACTAATTTTATTTCATTTTTGTTCCATTCATAGTTTTCACAAAAATCAATGCGGTTGTCCACTCAAGGCACATTGTTGTCACAATGGCAATAGAAAATTTGACGATTAGGTGGTGCCTTTTTGTTTGCTATTTTGTGAGCACATTGTTACTGTAGATTTGGATGATGCATCATATTGAATAGTCCCTGTGGGTTGATTGAGGATCACTTTCCCTGTGGGTTGATTAAGGATCACTTTCTGGTAGAAGTTTGGACATAGTAAGAAGTTGGCAACAAGTGAATTATTTTGGATAGTATTGTGGCAGTTCAGTGGTTCAGTGGAAGGATCACTTTCGTGTAGAAATTTGGACATAGTAAGAAGTTGGCATTAATTGAATTATTTTGAATAGTATTGTGGTAGTTCAGCGGTTCAGTGAAATACTAGAAAGTTGAATGGTCTTCCCTGGTAATAATGTGATGGCTTGTTCTTTTTACTGTCTCCATGTAAAGTCAAGTTATATTTGCTTTATATTTCAGGGAAATGGCTTGGCAGTAGACAGATACGTTGCAATTGGGCAACAAAGGGTGCTGGTGGCATTGAAGATAAGCAGAGTTCTGATGCCAAAAGTGTGGTGGAGCTAACTAATGGCTCATCAGGTTAGCCATTTTTTGGAACATAACTTTCTTGGATTCATCTTGGTTGATATGCGATTCTCGGAGGAACAAGCATTTTAGTTTTTACTGCCTAGAATCATTGTATTATCAACTGTGATAGGCATTTTCTTTCTCGTGATTGATTCACATACCATCTAACCTTTTTCTTTCATTGCAGAGGATGGTAAGGAGGGTACAAACAGTGATGCTCCAGAGAATAATCCTCAGTATACAACTGTTTATGTAGGAAATTTAGCTCCAGAGGCAAGACTGATCTCTCTTTCTTGTACGATGTTTTGGTGTTGCTGTCCCTAGATTTTCAAATAATTTCGGGGCACATCAAAGCAGTTTTTCCTGATTATCTGTATGGAAAACTAATATTTTCATAGTGAACTGGGGTAACAGTAAACTTTGCATCGCGGGTTATTAAATTACACTTTACATCTTCATATTGACATTACTACACTAGCCATCTGGGTTTTATTCTTTTTGCGACCAGTAATAAAATTATATCCAAAGAAACTGTAATTTTTTTTTTTGGTTATAAAGTTTAAATGCACATCAACCATCTGTGTAGTTTTGCAGTTACCATAATGCTCTTCTTTAGTTATAACCAGTCAAGAAGCCCGTCCTTTGCATGGGTCTCTTTTTATTGTTACAACTTATATTTTAAGCAAGTGTTTGAAAAGCTCTAGAAACTGAATTATCATGGAAAGGATAAGGATTTAGACTTGTCACTTTAGTATTTATTTAAATTATTTGGTATATAATGACGAAATCAAAGTGCAGTACGGGTTTTGATTCTTTTCATGTTTTCTTCATATCAGATTGAATAGTATTCCTTTCCTCTTCATTAGTTAATTTGATGCTAACTTTTGCAATAACTAAATGTGGATATATTGTATCACATTCTTTGAGCGCAAACATTACGAGGAGACAAAATCTTACAAATAGATTAGATAATTTCATTTTACAAAATTCAGCAATGATCAGAAGTCAAATAAGAATTAGAGGGGAAACAAATTCTCTAATTAATTTCAACTGAAATTGCATGTAATTGGATTGGCAATTGCACATGAATCAAATAGTTCTTGGAGAAGTGTAAGAAAAGAAGTAATTTTAAATGCTGATTACGTCCACCCTATTTATCTCGTTCTGCAAATCTTATCTTGCTTACATGATAATTGTAATCGAAAAATTAAGTTAGTAAATTAAATGATATTAGAGATTTGGATTGATCTTCTTCTTTTTTCAGT
This sequence comes from Rhodomyrtus tomentosa, assembly GCA_028455895.1. NCBI lineage: Eukaryota > Viridiplantae > Streptophyta > Magnoliopsida > Myrtales > Myrtaceae > Rhodomyrtus > Rhodomyrtus tomentosa. The sequence goes on along the minus strand of JAPCWY010000009.1, from coordinate 34,490,273 downwards.
AATTGAGCTTTGACTTCTGTTTAATGTCGACCACTTGGAATTCCTAAAACTAAATGAATACGAACTTTCAAGATCCCTCTTAAGTCATTTAAATATTTTCAGTTGTTTCTTAAAATTAACATTCTCTTTAAAATTTGCGAAAGATGCTTCTTTTACTTTAGATTGAATGAAAAATGTAAGAAAGAGAGGTTGAATAAAAAGTGATAGTTCATTTAGGCTCCATTTGTTTTGCAGAAAATAAACGATTTGGAAAATATTTTCCTAAAATGATCGCTTGTATAACTTACAAAATTGAATAAATAAAAAATGTCTTCATCGTCCACGAAAGTGTATAGACATAAATTATTGTTGGTAATGAAAACAAATTCAATTGAGTAATTATTTCAAGTGACGAGAGTGATCATTGTTAGGAAAATGTTTTCGAAATTTTTCATTTTTCGTAAAACAACGGAGCCTAGTGAAACATGTTTTCTTCATTTGTTTAGTCAGTGGGACGTATGTCCCTCAAAGTGAGAATCGCATTTCAACACTGAGTCCTCTTGCTTTTGTGCCAAGATACATATCTAGTCTTCGATTAACTATAAGTAATGCAACCACATTGAATGGGTCTATATCGAAATAATTTTTTGAGACTAATTTACTCTGTTATACTTTTTATGATAAGTTATTTGATGTTGGTACTACATCAGTTCATAGTTGTAGCTGTATTAAGAGGAGGGAATTCAAGAAGTGGGCCTGTGAAGAGTAGGCGAATGAGTAGAGAGAAAGAGCTGATGAGCTTATTCTATCAAAGTTAAACCTACTCAAATGGAAAATGGCTACAACAATTGCAAGTTTAAATTTGGCCTTTCAAATGACTAAAATGACAATTGTAAGCATTCGAATTTGCAGGGATTGTAGAGTTTATGAAGTAGGAGGTAGTTTTGTGAACTACGATTTGTATAGTGTTGTTTCTTTGAAATTATAGGGTGCATCTTACCCCATGGAACATGATACCATATGTAGTTTTCCCATGTCTTTTGTTCAAGTTTAGTTCACTATTCTGCCTAGGAAAAGCTGTCATTATAACTAAGGAAAACTTTATGCTATAATTGAATCGTTATAAATATGTTTGCGCATGCGAGCTCATATAAATTGACTGTATAGGCTCATTTTCAGAAGTTATTTGTCTCCAATTGTTTTTGGGGAAATTCTGAGCCATTTTAAATTTGCAGGTCACTCAGCTTGAACTCCACCGCCATTTTCATGCTCTTGGTACTGGAGTGATTGAGGAGGTCCGGGTCCAAAGAGATAAAGGATTTGGTTTCGTGAGGTATAGTACTCATGCAGAAGCAGCACTAGCCATTCAAATGGGAAATTCTCAGTCGCTTCTATGCGGAAGACAAATCAAGGTGTGTTCTTGGGCTTGTTACTAATGCTCCTCATTTCTAATTTTTCATTTCACAGGGTGTTGATGGTTAAAAAAGTTTCTGTTCCATAGAAAATGCAGTGGGAGATTATTAGTTCTGCAATTATGCTTCTAGAAGTCAAAGTTACCGCTTTTTTTTTTCCTGATCGTCCCATAGTTAACCTTGCTCGAAGTCCTCGTTTTTGTTTACTACATGGAGTTTTGAATACAAGTTGTCTTTGAGTTTTGTGCATTCAGTGACTGCACTAAACCCTTTTGGATGAGCTTACTGCTCTTTGACTTAGGACGGTTGGATTTAAACTCAAATCTGTAAATGCTGTAGCTATGAGTTCATCAGCATGTTGTGCCACCACATGTTCGGTTGTACCTCTTATCCTCTTCAAGGATTAACAAAAGGTGGCATGCGTTATGGTAATAAGACATGGTTCTCTGGCAGTACAAGTGGAGTGTTCTATCTTTTCAATAATTTAGATGGGCTTTTCATGGCATAGAGTTCAAGATAAAAATTGCCGTCCACATCTTGGCAGTGGTTAAAATAGATCAGGGGCTCTAGCATGCGAAAACGGTAGTTAATATACAAGACTTCGTCCCCCTGGTGTTTTCGATTGAACCAAAGGTGACTTTTGATTTGTTTGTACTTGCAGTGCTCTTGGGGTAGCAAGCCTACTCCCCCAGGAACAAGCTCCAATCCCCTTCCTCCACCTGCTGCAGTGGCACCATTACCAGGCCTTTCTACTGCTGAGCTATTAGCCTACGAGCGACAGTTAGCAATGAGCAAGATGGGCGGCATGCATCCTCTCATGCAAGGACAGCATCCTCTCAAGCAGGCGGCGATGGGTATGGGAGTCGCTGGTGGAAGTCAGGCAATATATGATGGTGGGTTTCAAAATGTTGCGGCTGCCCAGCAGCTCATGTATTATCAGTAACATGCCTGTTTTTCGGCTTAATGTTTAAAGGGGGGAGAGATAGATAGAGGAACTTTTCTTGAGCTACGTATATTATTGAGAGTTCTATGACCTCTAGGAAGTCCAATGTTTGCCGTTTCTGTGCATCTTAACCCTTTTCGATCTGTTCCTTTCGTTTGTATGTTATTCTATTTATGTATCTGTATGGTTGGCTGCTCGGAAATGAATCCGTGTCTCTTTGGACCCTTTTCCCGCTATGTTCCGACGCATTCTATTTCTACTCAGTTAAGGCGAATAACATTTTCAAAAAGCAATGAGACTCGCACTGGACAATATTGTCAAGGCATATGCTGCTGAAGTCGGCTCTCATTTGCAGAAGCCGTGAGACTCACTATCGACAGCAGCTTTAGACTCATCGGTAGTCCAAGCCCTTCGTAGACGACGTTCTTTCGTTGCGGTAATGCTGACGCGCGGTGTGCTGTGTACCAGCAGGATTGATGATTCGTTTTCAAAGAGTCGGGGTTGTGGAACAAATAGTGAATCTAAGCTCCAGTACTTTTGCGCCTCATCTAATTGGTTGATCATAATGCATCATGTGCTTCAAGAATAACTGGAGTCCGGCAAAGAAAGAAACCAATAGGGATTCGAGATAACTTTCGTGTACTTAGTGAGAGAATTGGAGTGGAATCGATTTCTCGATTTCCGATTTGGAAGAAGTAAGAGTTTTATGTTTTTTTTTTTTTTTTTTTTGTTTTTCCGTCGAAACAAAGAAGTAGGGGTTGAAGTGACGAGAATGAACTTTAAAAGGTAAAAGTTTGCGGTAGGAAAGGGCATCTTCCCGTTGAGTTTATGCGCCGTTCTTCATTTTTTCGATAATTCAGAGACAGATGTGGAGACCTGGGTACTTAGGAGCCCATGAGGTATCCAACAAGTCTTGTGATTATCAATTAAGTTTGAGCCACTTTCTCAAAAAATTATAATCAGACAAGGCTTTAGAAAAAAACCGAAAAGATTAATATTTATTGATATATTTTTTTTTGCATAAAAATTAGGGATCAACCTTAGACCCTAGCAAAATATTTAAATCATTTTCGCATAATTTACCTGTAAGCAAGTTTAATTTTTATTTTATTTTATTTTCATCTTTGCATATTTGTCGGACTGACGGCGGGTAGACTTACTAAGTGCTCTAAGATTAATTAAGTTAAATGGAGTGAGCCCGTGTAAAAATCGGAAATGCGGTAGAGTCCATTGTTTCTCTCTCGTGGGCGAAACTCACATTTGACTAAAAGAGGTGCATTGATGGCTAAAATTCACGATTGGATCGTGTGGAGGGAAGTTTTGTGATTGACTTAAAAGGCGTTTGAGCCTCCTCGACCGAGAACCGAGCAACAATTTATTGAAAGACAAGCAACTGGGCTCCCGATGCGGAACTCCTCCATCTCAAAGATTGGATTTTCAGTAAATTCAGGAGGTTCTCCCGCAAAAGATCCTGCTACTCGGAGGGCTTTTGTCCCCTACCACCGCGGTGGACGGATGCACCGAGCTTGCCATTTCTGCTTCCTGATCGTCCCACAGTCTGAGATGTTGTGGGGGCCTTGAGTGTTGCCAAACCGCCGGAACAGTTAAAAGCATTGTGCTATGTACTCGGCTATGTAACCTAAGGAATCTGAGATTCCCGCAAGGAGGTTCTTCAGACTATGGTCAGCTGATGATCTGGTGTCTTCACCGTCGGAGAACGGATTAACCGGAGTTGACGCGGAGCAATGTTTCGAGGATCTGGTGTCCAGAAACATTGTCGGTGTAGCTAGGCGGAAATGCCCTATCATGTTGTTTGCCCGGAGTGTTGCACGATGTACTTTCCTCAGATGGCTAAGCATAGAAGATTCCTCAAGATCCATGACACTGTTCTATTCATGACAGATTAAGCGATGAAGCGAAGTTCGATGCCCCGCTTATTGACATACTGGGGAAGCTGGAGAAGCCGATCACGTGGACATATAGGGTACCAAGACTGTGCCACGTCGTCCGTACACGCGTCCACTCATCATGCTACACGTTTCTCTCGTAGGCCCACGCGCAATAATTTTGGAGAAAATATTGCGTACCGTTGGGGAGCCACATCAGCCATATCCCATTTTGCTTATCCTGCGACACATGTCGCATGGCCCACATTTTGAAAAAAGAAACTCTCTCCTCCGCTAGCCTGAATTCTCCGACCTCCTATCCTCTCTCCTCCGTTAGCCTCCTTTGCCCTTCTCCGACCTCGAGCCCAATCATTGCCATTACGGGCCGCGGCGAAGAGCACAATCAGAGTCTTTAGCAACGGGCTCGCCAGCCAATCCTATCCCTTCTTTTGCGGACGTATTCTCCGTCCTCGGCCACGGAGCTCGAGCCTAAGGCTCGCGCCTGCCATGGTTGTGGAGCTCAAAAGCTTGAGCTCCATGGCCATAGCGGCGGCGAGCTGCGGGCTCGAGCTCATCAAATCGGCATCACCGACGTCTTCTCCGTCCCTGGCCGTGAACCCAGCGTTTGAGCTCGAGTGGCCACGGCAGCGAGTCCAGCTTGAGCATCCATGGTCGAGGCAGCCTCGCCAATTCGCGACCATGGCGGCCAAATGTCGAGCTTGCAGCTGCCTCGCCTGTGGCCAGACGTCGTCCGGACCTGCGTCTACTCTTCATGCTACGTGCTTCTCTCGTGGGCCCACGCGCAATAATTTTGGAGAAAATATTGCGTACTGTCGGGGATCCACATCAGCCATATCCCTCTCCACTTATCGTGCGACACGTGTCGCGTGGCCCATATTTTGAAAAAAGAAACTCTCTCCTCCCTCAGTTTTTCGCGCTCTCTCTCTCCTTCGCCTGAACTCTCTGACCTCCTATCCCTCTCTCCTTCGCTTGCTCCCTTTTCCATTCTCCGACCTCGAGCCCAATCATTACCATTACGGGCCGTGGCGAAGATCACAATCAGAGTCTTTGGCAACGGGCTTGCCAGCTGATCCTATTTCTTTGTTTGCCGACGTTTTTTCCGTCTTCGGCCGCGGAGCTCGAGCTTAAGGCTCGTGGCTGCCATGGATATAGAGCTCAAAAGCTTGAGCTTCATGGCCATAGCGGTGGCGAGCTGCGGGCTCGAGCTCATCAAATCGGCGTCAACGACGTCTTCTCCGTCCCTGGCCATGAACCCAGTGTTCGAGCTTGAGTGGCCATGGCAGCGAGTCCAGCTTGAGCATCCATGGCCGAGGCAGCCTCGCCCATTTGCGACCATGGCGGCCATATGTCGAGCTTGCAGCTACCTCGCCTGTGGCTGATGAACCTAAAGCTTGAGTTCAAGAGGCCATGGCACTTGCAAGCTCGAGACCCTTCGTACCTTGCCTTCGTCACCCTCAACTTCATTGAGGACTCAAGCAGTGAAGAAAGGACTCTAACCGAGTCGATCGGATTTGGCTAAATGGCACTGACGACGGCCATGGATGACCCGTGAACCGCTTGTCCCGGGCCGTGCGCCTGTCGTCCATGGCTGGGCGGCCACCACCACCTTCATCAATCTGGTTGAGCCACAGACAGAGAGAGAAAGTAGGAAGTCATTAGAAGAAAGAAAGTTTTCTTTTCTTTTTTTAACTAATGGGCACCGTTCGACGCGTGTCGGACGGTAAGTGATGATGAGGACCACGTCAGCTATAGGAGTGTGCAATGGGACCAAGTTTACCCGAAACTCAAACCGGTCCACTAGAAAAACAAGATAGGAATCGATTTCTGCTCCAAGAAATGGTTTCAATTTTTGGGAATTGATTAAAACTGGTCCGGTTCTTGGTTCTAGGTGAAGACCCACTCGTACTAGTTTTAGAACTGATTTTAGTTACTTAAAAAAAAAAAGAAATCCTAGTGTCCAGTCTAGCGTCGCTTGCACTTTGGTTGCCTCACGATCCTCACCTCATATCAATCCTCTATTTCTTCCCATCTCGTCGTACTCTCTCTCTCTCTCTCTCTCTCTCTCTCTCTCTCTCTCTCTCTCTCTCTCTCTCTCTCTCTCTCTCTCTCTCTCCCCTTGATTGGCCACCATCGGCTTACCTCTTGTTTCGCCATCATCGGGGCCACAAAGACGCAACACAACTCGTCGTCGCCTCTCTTTTGCATGTCACCAACACTAACGTAGCTATTCAGAGCGAGATTAGTTCGATTTCATTTGTCTCTCTGTACATCTTAAGTCGTTATGGGTGATTGACGCATTCCTCACTTTGCTAAGTTTGCTTTAGCTTCTACCCCCTCTTCCCGATTGAAAGATTTGGTGGGATTACTGCCAATTGTTTTAAAAACTTAAGCTGTTAGTAAAAAATGTGATTTAATATTTATTTATTCCAACACTTCCTCTCACGTTTAGTCTGGTCTTTTGCTTAGTAGTGAAAAAAATTCATTAGAGAGGCAAATATGGGCTTGAAAATATTTGAACTTAGGACTTCCCGCTCTGATACCATGAAAGATTTGATGAGACTGCTTGTCAACTGCTCTAAAAATTTAAGCTGTATGGTCTTCTAGTGCTAAGCGTGAGCAGTTGGCTGTGGTCCCACAAAATTTCACACCGAATTCCCAATGTTAGCATTGAGATGCTCCTTGCATTAGCTAGAGTTATCTCTAACTCTTGGAACATTGATGGAAAATCTGATTTATGCTGAGAATTTCCCATCGAATAGGGGATCTAATTAAAGAAATAAAATAATTTTTTCATCCAAGAGGAGTCTAATTTGGTTTCTTTAGGGAATGGGCGATTTGCCTCTCTAGGTGAAAAAAAAAAAGAAAACAGGTTCTCGGGTAGACCTTAAAACTGGACCGAAAAATAGAATCGGTTCCAAAATATGTTTCAAGATAAACATGGTTGGTTCATGATTCCAAAATTGGAAACTGGTTATAGCAGAGCCGATTTCAGGGTCTAGATCTGAACTCGGCCCGTCCGACGCATGCTCATCCCTAGTCAGCTATACCTGATCTGTATGTAATATTTTCACATAATTTTGAAGTTTCTCTCCCTCCTGTCTCTCATCTTCTACACCTCTGTCTCTTTCTGCCCTTGTTATTTTTTTTTTCCTTTCCTTTTCCTTTGGCACGTGATTGGTACTCGGCTATGGCCGGTGTGAGGGTGCCGCAGCCTTGCCACTGGCAAGGGTCACTTTCACTCGACTCTCGTGGCCTCAACGAGGGTGACCTCATCAGATCCGGGAGCTGTGGAGAGAGGGGACCTCGAGGATGTAGGGGCTGGGGTGTTCGGAATCGCCGTGAGCCTGTCGTCTGTGGATGGCCGCGAACATTGTCCATGGTTGCCTACCACCACCGTCGAGTTCGCTAGTGTCGCTTCCATCTAGCTCGTCCTCCCTCTCTTTCCCATTTTATCCCCCTCTTTTGCGAAAAAAAATCTTTAGTCTTATTTTCTCCGATCAGCGCGAGCCCCACCCTGTCATCTCTCGTTCTCCAATCTTCTCTATTTTTTTTTTCCCATTTTGTCCCCCGTCCTATACGAAGAAACCCTAACAAGACTACTTTCTTTGTGCTTGCAGTGCTCCTGGGGAAGGAAGCCTACTCCCCCAGGAACAAGCTTCAATCCCCTTCCTCCACCTGCTGCAATTGCACCATTACCGGGCCTTTCTACTGCTGAACTCTCAGCCTGCGAGTGACAGTTAGCAATGAGCAAGATAACCAGCATGCATCCTCTAATGCAAGGACAGCATCCTCTCAAGCAGGCAGCGATGCGTATGGGAGTTGCTGGCGGAAGCCAGGCATTATATGATGGCGGGACTCAAAATGTAGCTGCTGGCTTAAGTCAACTAGCATTTTCAGAGACCATGAGACTCGCTATGGAGGATTTGTAGACTCAATTGATTAGTAGAAGCCCACGCGATATCATTATAGTATAATATTTATTGGGCAAACAATGTTAAAAATAATAATTCCATTTTATAATTTTCGAGCATTTGCATATCATGCGCTCGAGCCCAACTTTCATCTTAACGGGGTCTGGGATTTGCACCTCCTGCGCACGCACGAGATATAATACTTATGTTATGATAGTTAACACTCAAGGAGCGTAACCACATATAAATCACTTCAAGTACTTCCTTCTTTCCAATGTAGGACTAGTGCTTTGTCAATTCTCACTTCTAACTTAAGGGTGGCCTTTGAGAAATAATTTCTCATTCACTCATTCATCAAAATATTTCATATTTTCTAACAGAATTATGATTGGCGTAACATCACGTTGTTCATACTTCACGTCCATGGATGGATGGGAATGGAGTTGTCTCGTTGTGGCAATGCCGACTCTCACCGTGCTGTGAAAACAAGTAGGATTGATGACTTGACTTTCAAAGCATCGGATTTGGGGAGCATAGAGTAACTCTAAGCTCCGACACTAGTGCACCTCGTCTATTTGATCATAATGTGCATCATGTGAGAGAATTGGATTTACTTTCTTGATTTTCCGATGGCCGTAAAAGAAGTAGAAGTGGTGTGAAATGAACTCTAAAGGTAAAAGATCTTGCAAGTCTCGTGCATAGATTGTCACTTTCATGGAAAAAAGAAAGAAAGAAAAGGCTTAGGGTCTCTTTTTTTAAATATATTTTGCTTCGTCTATTAATATTAACAGACAAAAATAATATTTTAAATGTTAAAAGAAATTATGAAAAAATCGACACGACTTCAAATCAATATATATATATATATATATATATATATAGAGGAAATTATGTGAAATATGAAAGAAAAATAAGAAACAACACTTGAATTTCAAAATTGAACCAAACACCCCGCTTTAAGAGGACCAATGTCACAAAAAATTGCATATAGGAAATGACGAATCATCCTCATGCTTTTGATGTTTCCTAAGGAAGGAATTCTATCATCGGTTGAATTTATTCCTATTCCGAGTACTTTTGACTTACTTATGATGTGCACAATAAGTTTCCAAGCTATTCATATCTTGAGAGGCGGTCGCGCGATCAATTGAGCTAAAATCTCTGATCGTTTCAAATGTATTATTTAGCTGAATTTTGACTTGAGAGTTCGGATTTGGTACATTGCCATTGAACTCTGCCCCAAGTACATACCAGTCTGGAAGATGCACCATTTGAAGAAGCACCCGGAAAAAAAAAAAACATTAGGTCGAGATCTAGAATCAGCAGGCATTGTCTCGATATATGCTTTATCTCCTAGTCCGACATCGTGCTATGATGACTAGCGCAATCAGGTGCATCAAGTTCCGAGACACCTATTTGAGCTAATCAACTTCTTCAATGAGCAGAAGTCCATCAGAGAACTCCGAGACATGGAGCAGAAGCCGACTAATCCAGCCGACGCAACTCAAGGAAGTGGAAACCCCATTGCTAAATGTACAGAATGTCTCAACAGGACTACGGACCATCTATGGAAGCAAAAAGCACGAGTTCGACATGACCGGTGCTTGTGTGTATCTGGCGGTTGTCATCAATCAAGGGAGCATGTCAGCACCAAACTAAGCCTGAACATACCGAAAGCCAATAGCAGCAAACATGTGCTTTTTCATGGATGCCGACTAGTTTTACTGGTGAGAATGCCGGCATGAGTAATGAAAGAGGGTGAGAATCCTTCTGGCTGAATGACTGAGGTTATTAGTTCGCAGCTAGATACTAGGAACACGAATCAAGGGCCAAAATGGCCAATCATCAGCGAGGTTTGGGTGTAAATGTCGGTTCAAGCTGCTATCCGGCGTCATGAAAGTTATCATGCTAGGCAACTAAGTTGAGAAGACAAGCTTCTGACTCACCTCTCACCTCTATCTTCTGAGCACCAAATTCCACAGTTATTGAGCTAGGAAACGATGTTTTTCATTGCCAAATTTCCGAGTACTGATGACTTTGATTTTGTTCTGCGAGAGGGACCTTCGATGATTTTGCGCGGGTACGTCGCTATTGGGATGCCACAACCTGATTTGGGCCTCGATAAAGCTGGCAGCTTATGCAGGAACACCAAGATCATGCATGAGAACTTTGAGGAATCCTTCCTGGTGGACTTATTCCGGACAAGAAAAGAGAAAAAAGGTGTCCTAATTTCATTAAAAAACCCGAACTATGAGTTATGTCCCAATTCTATCTCACATTTTTTTTTTGGTTTCGTGAACAACCTCAAACTTTCACTTCATATCCATACCTGCCTTCCGTTTTCTTTCCTTTATATCATTAGAATTCGACTAGTCAGTTCTGTTAGATATATTGCATATACTAAGAGTAGAGTCTTTTCCTTTAGCATGTGTATTTACTTTCTTACCATTTTTTGTATGTATATTTATATTGGCCATGTGACTAATTGTAATTACTAATTCAATTCTCAAATATATCATAATATCAGAGTTAGGGTATCTCGCTCTTTCCCCGTACGCGTCGTTCGTGCTCGAGTTGGATTTTTCTTCCCATCGGATCGGATTGGGGATTTTGGCGTCAACTAGCCTCGTGCTGGATTTTGAAAGATCATCACGGTTTGGTGATTTTGGCATCTTCTGCTGGTGATTTTTCGGATTGGTGATTTTGGTGGCCTTGGCGTCTCTGCTGGTGGTCTTTTTGATTTGGTAATCAGTGCACATCTTCTGAGGGAAAGTGGTCTTGGTGTTGGCTTCTTATCTACTGGGATAGTGTCTGCATCACGATTTTGCGTGGACAATGTTCGGACCTATTTTCAGTTTGGTGTGTTTTGCCGAATCACAATTTTGCAGGTGGTCTCGTGGGACTGCTGTTGCCGTTACCTCCCCTTGTGTTATCGAGAATTGGCTGCTTCTTGAGTTACCTAATTTTCGTGAATTGCCCGCATCGAGAATTGGCTGCTTCTTCAGTTATCTCCAATTGTGGACTGCTGTTGCATAATCTGACTACTGTTTGTCCGGCACAGAATATCAGTTCCCTCTTCGTCTAGCACATAATATCATCACGGTTTGGCCTCTTTTTCACTACTTCTTGATATAAAAACCCTTCTATTTGGGTCTGAAAAAGTGTTGTTTTGGCAGTTTTTCTTTGCTGATTTTCAGTGCGGTTTTATTTGTGGCTCGACATTGAATACCAGCTATTCGGTGTTACTGAAGGCATCGATTAGTTGCTGCAAATTTGGTGTTACTGACCCTCTAGGTGTGAGATACCTCGGCCAATCGATCCTAACTTGAGTGCAATTTTGTTTTTGAAATTATGGCTAATAATGATCGGATTGATCGCATTGATGTTAAGTTGAATGGCTCTAATTATGTTATTTGGAAACCCTTAGTGATGGCTACTCTTGTTTATTGTGATTTGTGTGAACATGTGGATGGTACTCGTTCTTGTCCTGCATCCTTGTCCAATACTGCAGATCCTAAATTTAGTGCTGATCAAATTTCACGACGCCAATATGAAATTAGGGATTGACATGTTGCTGATTGAAGAGCATGGGCTATCTTATTTGGTTCTATAAGTCCTGATCTTCGCCCCCCAATTACTCAGATTGTTGGTGCAAAACAGGTATGAGATTAAATTGCTGAGATGCTTATACAAACAGGTTTTGTTCATGTTTATAAGCTCATGTAGGAATTCGTTGTGCTATTCAAGGTACACGAACAATTCCTGAATTTTATAATTATATGACGTTTTCTTGGTCTTAACTTGATGTGTTGGCTTGTCCATCATGTCCTACGTGTGCTGATTGTGTTGCTTGCGCTGCATCTAGACTTGAAGATCAGAACAAAAATCGTTTGTATGAATTCTTGATGCAACTCCCATTAGAATTTGAGGGAGTTGGAAGTCAGATTTTATATCGTTATCTTGCACCATCTCTTTTTGATGCAGTCAAGGAACTTCAGGTTGAAAAAACTAGATGAAGAATTCTTGGTGCTCATCCATCTCTAGATTCCTCTGTAATACTGGTCACTTCACAACCTGATTCCTCTCAACGTGGTTTTCGATTTGGCTATTCTCAACATGGTTCTCAAAGTGGTTTTGTGCATGGTTCCCAGCGTGCTTCTTCTCAGTGAGATTCACGTTTTTATTGTAACTTATGTAAACAAAATAACATACTGAGTATCGATGCTTTCAGAAAACGCGTGATCTTCCTGATGCACCCTTGCGCTCAATTGCATCCGTCTCTTCTCCATCCATGGATCGTGTCACTTCATCCTCGTCTTCTGATGATCGTCTTACTAATATTGAGGCTCAACTCAGCTTCATCTTGGTTCTTTTGGCGTATCATCCACTGTTGCTACAGCAGCTGCAGCATAATCTTTAGGTGATAGTTCCTCCTGGATCCTTGACTCTGGGGATGCTCATCACATGATTGCCTCTGCTCATCATCTCACTCAGCAAACTGCACTAAAAAATCCAGAAGGGTTCTTTACAGCTGATGAATCCTCTCTTACTGCTGCTGTGCAAGGCCAGCTTACTATCCCTGATAGTTTTAATGTATCAAATGTGTTGCATATACCAAACTTAGCTTTGAATCTTTTATCTGTTGGGCAACTTGCTATATGGGTTTTGTGGTTACATTTACTATTGATTCTTGTGTTGTACATGATCGTACGAGTGGCAGATGATTGGTAGGGGTAGTAGACATGGAGGATTGTATATGATGCAGCATCTTCAGCTTCCTTCACCTCAATCTGTTCTTGTCATTTTCAATCTTGACTGTTGGCACCAGTGTCTAGGTCATATATCTGCTTCCTCTTTGTCTTTTTTGCTTCAGCAGGGTGCACTTAGGCATGTTTCATCTACTGTTATGCGTCCTTATCCTTTAGCTAAACAATATGCATTTTCTTTTCCTGTTAGTTCTTCTATTTCCACTTCTTATTTTGATTTAATACATTCAGATATTTGGGGTCCTGCTCCCTAAATTTCTAAAAGTGGATTTAAGTATTATGCATCTTTTATTGATGATTATTCTCGTTATACATGGGTTTATTTCACATATTATGGTGATGAATTTCCCTCTATCTATTCAAACTTTACAACTATGATATCTACTCAATTCTCTAAAACTATTAAAATTTTTCGTTCTTATTCTGGTGGAGAGTATATTTCTACAGCTTTTCGTTCTTTTATAACTTCTCAGGGAACCTTACCTCAGTTGTCCTGTCCTGGTGTTCCTGCTCAAAATGGTCTTGCTGATCGAAAATATTGTCATATTTTGGATACTGCTCGTGCTCTCCTGTTGTCCAATTCGGTTCCTACTGAATTTTGGGCTGAAGCACTGTCTACTGCCGTTTATCTCATAAATCGACTTCCTTCTCTTGTCCTCTCCAAATCTACTCCTCACCAACGCCTTTTCTCAAAACCACATACTTGTCATACTTTGTGTTTTTAGCTGTATGTGTTATATGATTTTTCCACCCCATGAGCGTACTAAACTCTCTACAAAGTCAGTTTGATGTGCTTTGTTAGGTTACACAAAGGTTATAGGTGCTATGATCATTTTTTATGATGTATTCGTATCTCTCGTAGTATTCAGTTCTTTGAGCAACTATCGTTCTTTTCCGCTGCCTCTATTTCTTTACAGTCTTCTCCATATTTCTTTATGGATTTTCCTCTTGATTCTTCTCCTGTTCGTCCTCTTATATCTTCTTCGTCAGATCCAGTGTTGCCACCTTCTCCTGTTATGCTTCCTTTTTCGTCTACTTCGCCTGCTACTTCGACGCCTCTTGACGATTTTGGTCTATCATCCCCTCGGCGGAATCCTCCACGAGATTGTCGTTCTCCGGCTAGATACGTGGAGACTATAAGTTATTTTGATGAGTTTGGTTCATTTATGGCTGTTATCCACACTTTGCAGTAACCATCAACTTATCGTATAGCCGTGTAACATGCTGAATGGCGTGACGCTATGTTTGAGGAATTATATGCTCTGGAGCGCACTAGTACGTGGGATCTTGTGTCTCTTCCACCAGGAAAATCCTTGATATCTTGTCGTTGGATATATAAAATCAAGACTCACTCTGACGGTAGCATTGAGCGCTATAAAGCGCGTCTCGTTGCACGCGATTTTGAACATGAGTATGGGATAGATTATGATGAAACTTTTGCTCCTGTTGCCAAAATGGCTTCTGTTCGCACTCTTCTTGCAGTAGCCTTTATTCGTAATTGGCATCTTTTTTAGTTTGATGTGAAGAATGCTTTTCTTTATGAGATTATTGAGGAGGAACTCTATATGCAGCCACCTCTAGCCTGCCTCATTCGCCTAGCTAGGTATGTCGTCTTCGTCAGGCCATTTATGGTCTCAAACAGGCCCCTGAAGCTTGGTTTTAACGTTTTGCAGATGGCGTCTAGTCAGCTGGCTTTGTTCAGAGTGAGAATGATTATGCTATGTTTACTCATACCTCTTCAACTGGTTGTACCATTCTACTACTCTATGTAGATGATATGATTATTACTGGCGATGACTCTGCCCATATTGCTTATACTAAGCAACATCTTCACCGTCAGTTTGCTATGAAAGATCTGAGTTTCTTACGTTATTTTCTCGGTATTGAGGTTGCTCGTAGTTGACATGGTATTCTTCTCTCTCGACAGAAGTATTAGGGGTGTGCATGATCCGAGTCGGTCCGGTCCTAGCATGGAATCGGGGATCGGATCAATAGTTTCATTCTCCATATTTTCGGGACCACAGATCGGACCAGGACCAGTGGTCCTGGACGGTCCCTTTCCGGGCCTAGTAGGATCACTAACTCTAATTACTTATAAAAATATAACCCTTAGAAATTACAATACAATATTGATTTACAATTTATAATCAATCTATAGCGGCAATACAACTACGTAAATGCTAGGGGCACCCAACGTGTGTTTGATCTAGCATTGAAGATTTCACGTGATCTTTTATGCTCGTAATCGACGCCCGCATATGGCCCGCTAACTCAGGTGGGCGATGGAACTGAACTGGGATTTTATTTATTTCTTTCTTTCTTATTTTTGGTTGTGAAAAAAAATAGATTTCTCAAATTTGCATAATGACTCGTGTTTCTGTCCTCATGCACATACGTGCTTATTCTTCATGCATGTGCACATCATAAGGAGCAGATCTTATCATCAATTAAGACCTGATTTTGTCCCAAAGTATACCAAAATCCACATTGTTAAATAATATGTATAATGACACCACTAAACTTAAGAGGCGTGAGATGAGATTCATGAGCTTATCAAAATATTAAAAATAGGTTAACTCTAGATGTAAATTAATTTTTTTAAAAAAAACATTGACAGTCCGGTCCGATCCCAAATGATAGAACCCGGGATCGGACCGCCCAGTTACCGGTCCCATTTATTGGGACCGGGGACCGAACTTCCAACCTCAAGGACCGGACCAACCCAGCAGGTCCGGGCCGGTCTTGGGTTGGTCCGGGCCGGTCTTGGGTTGGTCCAGGCCGGTCTGGTCCAGTTTGCACACCCCTAAAAAGTATATTGCCGACATTTTAGCTCGTGCCGAGTTATCTGATACTCATACTGCAGCTACTCCTGTTGAACTTCATATACAGCTTCGTTCGAATGATGGTGAGCCTTTGCCTAATGTTACTCACTATTAGGCTCTTGTTGGCAGTCTTGTCTATCTTATAGCTATTTGTCTTGATATCGCATATGCTGTTCATTTTGTCAGTCAGTTTGTCACAGCTCCTCATACAATTTATTATGTTGCTGTACTCCGGATTCTGCGATATATTCGTGGTACTCTGACACGCTCAGTTTTTCTTCCATCAACTTCTTCACTTGCTCTTCGTGCTTACTCTGATGCAGATTGGGTTTCGGATATTACTGACCGTAAGTCCATTACAGGATTTTATATCTATCTAGGTGATTTTCTGATTTCTTGGCTTGCCAAGAAGCAGCCTGTCGTGTTTCGCTCTTTTACTGAGTCTGAGTATCGTGCTATGACCGACATTACAGTTGAGATTATTTGGCTTCGTCGTCTTCTTGCTGATTTTGGTGTTATCTCCTCTGTTCCCATTCCTCTTCATTGTGACAACAAGAGTACTATTCACATTACTACAAATCTGGTATTTCATGAGCGTACCAAACACATCGATATTGATTGTCATATTACTCGTCATTAACTCCAAGCACATATCATTTCTCTTCCCTTTGTGATTTCTACAGCCTAGCTTGCTGACTTATTCACCAAATCTCTTATCTCACAACGATTTACTGCTATTCTTTCCAAACTCTCGTTGGTTGACCCACTTTGAATTTGAAGGGGATGTTAGATATATTGCACATACTAGAGTCTTTTCCTTTAACATGTGTATTTACTTTCTTACCATTCTCTGTATGTATATTTATATTGGCCATGTGCCTAATTATAATTATCCATTCAATTCATTCAATTCTCAAATCTATCAAGTTCCACATCATTTTAATCTTTCAAATTAGTATTTTTTTTTTTCTGTCTTTTTTGTTTTGCTTTTCCTTTCTTCTTCTCCTTTCACTTCTACCATGACAATCCACCGCCAGCCCAGCCATGAGATCATTTAACCTGATTGGTGGCCTTCGGGATGCTGCTCCTCACCGGGGTTGTCACGTAGGGCACCGCCAGTGGTCCCGTAGCCACGGTAGCTCTTGCAAAAGTGGCGTGACTAAGCGAGGTGGGAGTTATAGTAGCAGAACTTGGTGTCGGTGGAATCACCACGAGGGCATTTTAGCTGTTCTTGATCTGGGAATTGAGGAGGACTCGTCGTGGGATGAAACAGTGATGACGGGTCTTGTTAATCGACCAAAATAACAGGAATAGATCGATACGGAGATTACAAGGCATAATTAAGTGGCTACCCTTACCTATTGAGGTCAGAAATCTCCATGTATGTGAAGGAAAGTCTAGTAAAAATAAATAATTAGAAAAATGCTTTTCCTAAAATGAACACTTATATAGAGCTTGTAAATATTATGTATATATATACATATATACATATATATATTTCTTTTATCATTCACAAAAAATTTTAAATATAAATAGTCGTCGATAATAAAAATATTTTTAATTAATTAATTTTTTCAATTGATATAGGCGATTTTTTATATAAAAAATTAATTTTCTTTTCCGTGAATAAACAAATCTCGAAAGTAAAGAAGGCTTTGGTTAACAAGCCTTTGATAAGTGAGCTGGCAGGACCTGTTAGGCTCAAGCACGTTTAGCTCAGATCCTCCCTTTTCGTATTTAGTGTGACATTAGTATAATAATAGCGCGATACTTATTGTGATTATGCTATTGATATACTTATCATTATTATTTGATAGGGGTGGTACATGGGTGGATTTGCTGTGGATTTGAATGGATCATGAGAGGATTTGACCGAAATCCATCCAGTTATTTCATATTGGCCCGTTTATTTGCTAAACAATTTAAACAATCCATGCCCAACTTAACCCTCGTCCCACCGAGACTCAGTCAGCTAACCATCCAGAATAACACAGAGATAGGCATAGGATGAGGATAGGCCCAACAAATTTAAGTAATGAATAAGCGAAAGATAAAATATAAAACCGACAAAATTAAATATGTCAAGAGTTCGAGAGGGGCGAAACCATGGAGAGGTTGATTGAGGGGTTTGAATCTACCTTGGACAACAGAAACAATGACGACGATTACTGAGATTTTTTTTTTGGTCAAATAAAAAAAGGAGGAGGAGGAGGAATGAGAGAAAGTAAAGAGAAATCAAGGAAAATAGAGAGAGCAAAACCCATATACAAAATTCGATTCCTCGTATGAGTATCTGTGATTTAAGTGGGGGGTCATGACGGTGGATTACTGTACTAGTCTCTCTCGAAAAATAGTTGAGGTGCGCGTAAACTGGCCCGAACACATTGATTATAAAAAAAAAAAAACCCATACACAAAACGTACATAGGAACAACAAAGAAGCTATGGAAGATAAACATGGTGGATCGGATCCGAATTGAAGCTTCTCTATGGATCGGAGGAAATCCAGAGATGAACTTGTTGGAGGCCACCATGGGCGATGTCTCTGACCGGGAAAGGGCGCCGTCGGCCGTTTCCGTTCTCTTCTTCGACGTCGCTGTTGTGGTTCACTACCCGACGGTGCCCCTCCACCCTCCTCTTCTCTTCTTTCACTTCGTCATTGTGGTTTTCTGATTCTTTTACTATTTATTTATTTGTCTTTGATTAAGACCTTTTTTTTTCTTTTGTTTTTCATAATCGAAATGGATTGTAAATAAATATGTTCTCAGACCCATTTGAGTTAAGGCTCGTATTATTTAGTTGGAATTAAATATTGTGAATCTCTTAGAGCTGTCTATTAAGGTTTTAAGTAACCAATGGCTGATCCCCTGAATTTGAGTTTAAAAATATGGGTTGGTCGGCTCTATTATTTGGGTCCCTTTTGTCTCCACTTGAATATGAAAGTCTGTAAAATCAGTCTCCCACCATCACATTTTCTTCTCCGTTTGTTCCGCCATAGCAGGCGCTGCACGCAACCAGACGTTCTCGGTATCAGTCCGGACGGCTGGACCAATGAATAAACCTTTCATCTAGTCCAACTTTTAAGACGAACTCAAATATTATATAAATATATATATATATATATTTTTTCTTTTATAAAATTTTAAATTCAAATCGTAGTCAATAATGAAAATATTTTTAATTAACTAATTATTTTAATCAATAACAGTAATTATTTTAAAATAAAATCTAATTTTTTTTTCATGAATAAACAAAGCTTGAAAAAAAAGAATGCTTTGATTTAACAAGGCTTTGATGAGTGAGCGGGCAGGACCTAGTAGGCTCAAGCACGTTTAGCTCAGATCCTGCCTTTTCATATTTAATGTGACATCATTATAATAATAGTGCGTCAATTATTGCGATTATATTATTAATAAAACTTATATACTCTCGTCATTATTATTCGTAGGGATGGCAAATAGGTGGATTGCCTTGGATTTGGGCAGATCGTAAAAGGATTTGACCGAAATTTATTCGTTTAACTTATATTGACCGATTTATTTGCTAAACAGTGTAAAAGATCCATGCCTAAATTAACCATATTCGACCTAAACTGAGTCAGCTAACCATCCAAATAACAAAGAGATAGGCATATGCCCAATAAATTTAAGAAAAAGAAATAAATAAATGAAGCCATGGGGAAGTTGATTGAGGGACAAACAGAAACAATGATAATGATTACTGAGAATTTTCATTTTTTTTTCACTTTCAAATAAAAAAAAAAAAGGGAGAAGAAGAGGAGGGAAGGCAAACCAAAAGTAGAACGAAGAAGCGGAGGAGGAGGAATCAGAGAATAGAGAGAGAAATTAAGGAAGATAGAAAGAGCAAAACGTCTCTAGGAACGAGGAAGAAGCTACGGAAGATAAACTATTGTTGGATCCGAATTGAAGCTCCTCAACGGATCCGACGAAATCCGGAGATGAACTTGTCGGAGGCAACCGTGGGGCGATATTGCCGACTGCTCAAGCGCACCGTCGCCCGTTTCCCCTCTCTTCTGCGACGTTGTCGTTGTGGTTCTACACTGACTGTGCCCTGCTGCATGCCTTTTCGTTTTGGCTATCTGATTATTTTATTAATTTATTTTTTGATCAATAACTCTTTTTTTCTTTTTAATAATCAAAATGGGTTGTAAATGAATATGTTTTCAAATCCATTTATCGGCCCAATCCCAAAAAAAACCTAAAATTTTAACTTTTTTTTTCAAAAATATCCACAACTTTTTTTTTGTCTCCTAAAAAATCTCAAACTTTTGATTTTGTCCCAAGTCTACCAATCCAATCCCAAAAATATCTCAAATCTTGGCTTTTGTCCCAAAAATATCCATAACTTTTTATTTTGTTTCCTAAAAAACCTTCAACTTTTGAATTTGTTCCAAATCTATCATTTCAATCACAAAAAAAATCCTAAAAACCCATATCTTAGAATTCCCGACGACCCCGACGTCGGCAATTTAGCTTATGTCGAAACTCCAAGTTATTTTCAACCATCACCCGATGATGTGGCCTTATCCCGAGACAATAACAACCCTTGTCATCGGCTCTTAGCCCGTTAATTGTCTTCGATACCAATCGAGCCTCCCATCGATAACCATCACGCCGATCCTACATCTGTGACAACATGCTGCTACCAAAATTTGTATGCGAATCTCATTTAATTCAATTGTGTCTCGAAATGAGTGAATGCGGCTGCAATGTGTCAAATATTCTCTCCTCAAACAATTGAAAGTACAATTTGATCTTTGTCAAACAATCATGGGTTTTATTCATCTGGGCGCGAAATATTTTTTTTTTTAATAATTGTGGTAAATTTAGGACAAAATCAAAATTTTGAGGTTTTTTAGGAGATAAAAAAAAGTTGTGGATATTTTTGGGACAAAGATCAAATTTTGAGGTTTTTTTGGGATAAAATAAAAAGTTGAAAGCTTTTTAGGAGATAAAAAAAAATTATGGATATTTTGGGACAAACATCAAAATTTGAGGTTTTTTTTTTGCAATTAGGCCTCCATTTGAGTTAAGACTCGTATTATTTAGTTGGACTTTAATATTGTGAACCACTTTAAACCACTGTCTGATCCGTTGAATTTGAGTTAGAAAAAAAAATGGGCGGTCGGCTCAATTATTTGGACTTTAATATTGTTTAGTTGGACTTTAATATTGTTTCTACTCGAATATAAAAAATCTGCTCACCTCACCATCATATTTTCTTCTCCGTTTCTTCCGCCATAGCAGGCGCTGCACGCAACGAGACGTTCTCGGTAGGAGTCCGGATGGCTGGACCAATGAATCAACCTTTCATTTAGTCCAGCTTTAGACCATCTCAAAAAACTTTGCTTTTTTGATCTGTGTATCAGTATCTGTATCGTAGGTCCAAGTATACCTGGGAAGAAGATGTCAGGATCTTCTACAAGGCGCAGCTCAAGTGGAATCCCACAGCCTCCTCTCGCTTCCTTTGGGATCTTGAAAACAGCGATCGGCAGTGAATTTGACACCCTCGACCAAGGCGAGCTGAGCCGTCGAGTCTATGCAGGAGTGCTGTTGACGTCGAACGAGGGACAGGGCGAGCTTCAGGCAAGTTCAGAAAAAAAGCCTGTAAATCGCGACCACTTGCAGATGATAAGTGGATCTACAAATAGTTCATCCAGACCAGATGTCTAGACAAGATCCGAGGTTTGATCTGATTTTTGCTAATTGTCTCGCTCACGATCGCTGGTTTGTGCCATACAGGGACAGCCATACACACACAAGTACTGGGTTGACGGTACCCTGAACAAGAGCTGCTGGATTGTTCTGGCTAAGGCCTTATCGATCACTTCGAGCGACAATGGCGAATACTGGAAATGGACAAAAGAGGAGGGGGAATTATGGTAATCGTTGCTTCTTCTACCCTAAACTAAATGAGTACATTTTTTCAAGTCCAACTTTCAAGTGATTGTCGAAGGATCTAGGTTGGTCCTGGGTACAAGACTTAACAAAAAAAATGACTCCGCAGGCAGGCAGGCGACGAGAAACGTTCTGTTGCCGCCCTGCGGCCGCTGCTAAATGAGTACCTATCCTATGTAGTATTGGCATATATCTCTAGCTTTATTTTTGGTGTTGTGTGTTTCCTGATGCTGCTGCTGCACATGCACCTTTTTTTTCCCAGCTTCAAGTTGTTCATTTAGGGATTGTTTTACAATCATCATCGCTAATAAAACCAACGCTTTGCTTTGCTTGAATGAACATCTCTGAGTTTCAGCTATCAGGGCCCCAAAGAAGTTCTCATCGCCGAGCTAAGCAAGATTTCCTGTCTAGACATCAGCGGGACATGCAAAACGACCACGCTCTCTCCGAAGACAGCATACCAAGTCGAGATCATGGTGAAGATGAGGCCGCAAAGCTACGGATGGGATGCTCCGGTGACGCTCAGTCTCACTGTACCGGATGGATACGAGCAGAAACGCGTGGAATACCTGAAGAGATTGGGATTGGAAAAGGAGCAGTGGACGCCGATTACAATCGGCACGTTCGAGACAACGCCCAGAACCGTCGGTGAGATAAGATTTTCCCTCACCCAAACTGATGGGCATTGGAAGTCCGGCCTCCTCGTCAAAGGCGTTCGATTGACGCCACTCCTTTGAGACGTCATCACTACATTCTCTGCTTCCAGGAGCTTGTCCAATTTTGACGCAGAATCCCAGTTCCAGCCGCTTCAGATCTAGCCATGACCGGCTCTCGTCCATGGCCACAATTGACTGAGCTGTGGCTCTAAATGTTTGCACTCATTTCCCGTCTGCGTTTTGCTTGTGTATCTTGGCAAATGGTATTTTTTGTATTTCCGTATCCATTGGCTCAAAAAAGTAATTAAAAAAAAGAAAAAAAGAAAAAAATTCCGCTTTCTGTAATATTTTCGACTGGAATCATGCTAAACTTTTCAGGTTTGCTAATCAGGGATATATATATACTTTAAAGCTTACATGTTCCCACAAATTAGAATGCCAAGAGAGCGATGAAATGCTTGAATTGTACGTGGCTAGGTCAGATCTTGGATAAATGATCTAATCTTGTAAGATCAAGCTAATATTGGCTACTTGTGTACTGTTTAGATCTATTTTATATATATATATATTTATATTTTATGCCTTTTATTGTAACTTAGAATTCTATAAGATAATAATTCACTTTTCACCTACGAACTTGTGGCTCAAAGGTACAAGTAAGGGCCAATTATCAAACTCCACTATTTGTCTTTGTGATTGGAGAAAACACCATAAAAAATCTCTAAATTATGTCTGCTATGTTATCAATATTTTGTTTTTTTTTTATGTCATAAAAAATCTCAAAGTTTTATCCGTGCGATAAATATGCGGGTCATTATGTCAAGTCCATCTTAAAAATTCGAAACACAGAGATCACAAATGATTTAGGGTGTTCAAGGGTTGCCACACTGTTCCGACTTTGTTGGCGAGAGCTATCGGCCCCAATCGAACATAGGCAAAGTCGGAGCTCAATTCGGGCCTCTGCAAACTCTCCGAGATTGATCGCAGATCTTGGGTACCTCAAGCGCAGGTTGGGATCGAGCTCGGTCCCTATGCACGTTACCCATGGTCTCTCCATGAAATCTTACCAGAGAGATTTGTTGAGATTGCTCCCATTTGTCTCCATGATCGGTCAGGTTTACAGACTGGAGGTACCTATGTCGAATGAACAGGAGAAAACCTTGGTCTTTTCATTGCTTTTTTTTGTGAGGCCAAATATATATATATATATATATATATATATATATATATATATATATATATATATTGGAACTTGAGCATAGATTAGATGGTGCATCAATACATTTTACGCAGGATTGAACCAACATTTTTACTGCAGATGATGGTAAGATTCAAGAATCGGTTCATTGAAATCCGGATTCAGAGGTGAAGAAGAGGAGTTGTTATGCCTTTTTTTTTTTTTTTTGTGGTGACATATTTTTGTCACATCGGAGTCACCTTAGTTTCATTTGCCTTTCGTCGTTGCCGCCACGCAATATTTTCTAAAACGATTTTGAACGTGTCATGAAGGCAAGAACTGAGATTTCTTGTGACATATTTTGTTTTGAAGATGTCGTAATGGTGTCAATGAGAATTTACACTCAGTGTTTTCTCTCGTTAAAATAAAAATGATGTAATTTGCGAGAGAGGTTCTCCAAACAACACACATCACTTCCCATACACAAGACAAGGTTAATTTAATGACACGCTGATTCTGCGGAGTAGCTTTAGGTTCCGTTCATTACACCAAAAATGAGTGGTTTCAAAAAATATTTTCTAAAAAATGGTATGAAAAATTGAATTTGATTTCCCTCCGAACAATCCTTTTAATGATTTTTTATATTTTTATTTTGATGTTTTAATTTTTTTTTCTCTTTTTTTTTAATTTTTTTTTTCTTTTCCCTTCTTTTTTGAACCCCGGCCGGCGAGGTTAAGCTCACCTCGCCAGATCTGGTCGATCGCCCGAGGCCAGTTCCGCGAAACGAACGTAGCTTTTATGTGAATTTCCGACACGCATCAGTTAGCCGATCAAGTTCGCCTTGGATAGCCCCACTTACACGGAGTGCAGAAAAGAGAAATAAATAAATGACATTGGTTTGATTACAGTAGTCATGTATTACTTTGCCATTCAATTTCCCCTTTTCAATTTTATTATTATTATTAAAATCTTGGGACACACGCAGTTTATTCTTTTTCCAACGCAAAATGCTAAAAAACTTTCAGACGTTCTTCTATTGGCACATGCACTGGACATAGGCTGTCCGTAGCTTTCGGCAAAATTTCAAGAAATCAAAGCTAAATCAAAAGATGAAAATATGAAAGTCTCAGTCAATTTAGTGACATAATTGTAGAGGTGTCATTAAATATGCGTCATCCAATTCAAAATGTACAGCCCAGATTAATCAACAGTTTTTTTTTGGTGGAAAATGATGTGAATTGATCTGGATCGTTCATTTTAAATTGGACGGTCCAGATCGATCATGTCAGGAAATTGTAGAAAATTTTCAATGGTAGTAAATCCAGATTCGGAAAGTAAATCGATAGATCTGTTTTTTGAAAGAGATCGTTTAAACTTTTCTTAGAAGATTAAGCTCCAACCTTGCAATCCAGGCTGTCCGTGTTATAAATGGATGACCCAGATTATAACAAACAAAATATAAATAAAAAATTTAAAAAATTACCTCATAAAAATTAGATATCTGGGCCGTCCGTCCAAAAATGGACATCCTGAATTGCAAGGTTAGGTACCTAACCTTTTGAAGAAATATTAGGCGATCCAGGCTTCTATTCTCGAGGCTTATAAATAAAGTTTGTTACTCGTTCAAAGCTTGCGACCATCCATTCTCTAGTTCGGTCATATCTGTCCCTCATTTTCGGCAGCATCTCAATTCATTTGTCACCCATGGCTGACGCTGAATTGGCCGTTTCACTGGCGATGGCCAGTCTTCTTGATCTTCTCTCCAACTCCAAAGACATCATCCCCGATCGAAGTTTAACAGATCAAATCTCTGGCTCCATAAAATGTCTCCAAAGGATCATGAACAACAGGCGACACGGCGCCTACCATATTGATGATCATCGCGACGTACGCCTTCAAGTTACGGCTCGCGGTGCTGAGAAGGCTGCACAACGACTCCTTGTCCAATTGCTCCAAGATCACATGTCGAAATCGCAACTAGGTCGGTTCTTCTCAAGACCTTGCAGAGTAGGTGCCAGAGAAATCATGGCCTACGAATTCAGGGAGAAAGTTACATTGCCATTCCAACTGCTCGAACCGTCTTGGCCTGCACATGAAAATGGCCAGCAGCATAATGGAATAGCATATCAAGAAAATACAAGGGAAAGGGTCGAGTCTGACATTGTGGGCCGTGACCAGAGTGTGTCTCTTCTTGTGAAGAATTTGATCGGTCCCACCACCCCTCGTCCTGCTCCTCCTCCGGCAGATCCCAACGCCCCTCCTCCTCCTCCGGCGGATGCCAACGCCGCTCGTCCTCCTCCAGAGGATCCCAACGCCCCTCCTCCTCCTCCGCCGGATGCCAACGCCGCTCCTCCTCCTCCAGTGGATCCCAACGCCCCTCCTCCGGTTCCCAACGCCCCTCCTCCACCTCCGGCGGATGCCAACGCCGCTCCTCCTCCTCCAGTGGATCCCAACGCCCCTCCTCCGGATCCCAACGCCCCTCCTCCTCCTCCGGCGGATGCCAACGCCGCTCCTCCTCCTCCAGTGGATCCCAACGCCCCTGCTCCTCCTCCGGCAGATCCCAACGCCCCTCCTCCTCCTCCGGCGGATGCCAACGCCGCTCGTCCTCCTCCAGAGGATCCCAACGCCCCTCCTCCGGATCCCAACGCCCCTCCTCCTCCTCCGGCGGATGCCAACGCCGCTCCTCCTCCTCCAGTGGATCCCAATGCCCCTCCTCCGGTTCCCAACGCCCCTCCTCCACCTCCGGCGGATGCCAACGCCGCTCCTCCTCCTCCAGTGGATCCCAACGCCCCTCCTCCTCCTCCGGCGGATGCCAACGCCGCTCCTCCTCCTCCAGTGGATCCCAACGCCCCTCCTCCGGATCCCAACACCCCTCTTTCTGTGATCGCGGTGGTTGGCAGCCAGAACTGTGGCAAGACCGCACTGGTGAGGCATGTCTTCAACATGCTAACAATCAGGCATCACTTTGACTGTCGTGCTTGGGTCCATGTAGATGGCCGTGGGTCGGAGTCTTGGACGGAGAGCCTCCTGGTGGAAATGCTGTTACAGATGCCAGTCCGAGATCAGCTGAAAGATTTGAAGCACAAGAAAAAGTTTGAGCTGATCGAGGAGCTTCATCGATTGTTGATGGAGAAGAGATACTTGATAGTTTTGGATAATTTGGGCGTCCAACCCTTCAACGACTTCTTGAAACCATTTGTGGACTCAAACAATGGAAGCAGAGTTATTGTCACTTCTACTAATAAAGCTATGCAAACTTTGGTTGACCGGAGGGTAAATGATCTCCCATTATGCCCGGACTTCACCAGTGAAGATTGCAAGAAATTGCTGCGGGTGAGCATCACCGGAAACGAGAAGTTGGAACTGGAGATGACCACCCCTGATAAGGAAACTATTTTAAGGAAATGCGATGGTTCTCCTGCAGTGATCTCACTGCTAGGAGGACTTTTGTCGACTGTGGAAAATAACAAAAGGTTGGCCCTTGTCGCTCGGCTCGGAGAGTCTCCCAACCCCGACCATTTCCTGCGCTTGAGCTTTGACGAGTTGCCTTACGAGATGAAGCCATGTGTTCTTTATATGTCTCTCTTTCCTAAGGAGTCCGAGGTCCCCACAAGGAGGCTTTTCCAGCTATGGGCTGCCGAGGGGTTGGTGTTGGCAGACGCGGCTGCTGACGGGTCTGTCCGAGTGCGGTCGGCGGAGGATTGTTTTCTCGAATTAGAGAGAAGGAAATTGATTCGTGTGGCACGCCGGAAACTGGACAGAAGTGCCCGATCATGTTGCATGGCTTCTTTTCTTCATGATTTCTTCCGTCAGAAGGCACAAGCCTTAGCACTTCTTCAGATCCAGCACAGCCCCAACGCCGAGCAGAATGCTCCGTGTCAACCGAACCAAGGGCAAAACACAGCGACAGGACATTATGATTACATGGTCCGACACCTTCGGTCTGTTGCATCATTTAATTCCTGTAAGCCAGGGACACATCAAGCGAGAGATGTCCAAGATCTTCTTAAGTCACTTGTGACGCACAAACGCCGGCATTTGCTGAGGGTACTTGATCTCGAGGGTGTTTACAAGCCTGTGCTCCCTGAGGACTTTGGAAATACACTGTCGAACTTAAGGTATCTGGGATTGAGACGGACGGCTCTGGATTCGATTCCGGAATCAGTAGGGAATTTGTTGCTCCTGGAAACCTTAGATCTGAAGCACACCAACATAACCAAAGTGACGAGCGCCATTTGGAATGCCAAGAACCTCCGACATCTGTACCTGAGCGAAGCGTCGTTCGACCAGTCCATCCCACGCCATATCTCATCGAAGTCTAAACTCGAGACGCTATGGGGTCTGTTCATAGAATCTGATAAGAGCCCCATGATACCTATGTTGGAGAAGCTGAAAAGCCTGAAGAAGCTGGGTGTGACGTGCCGTCCAGGAGCGGCGAGTGCGGTGGCAAGATGCATTTCAAAACTGACCGGCCTCAAGTCTCTGAGGTTGAGATCGAGGGACTTGTTTGGTCAGCCTGCGGTCCTCAGTTTATGTGATATGACGGAGCTCACGGATCTTACAAACTTGTATTTGCTTGGATCGTTGCGGCCAGAATATATCCCATGTTCGGTCCTTCCTCAGAAGCTGAAAAGGCTTACCTTGTCGATGTTAGGATGTAGCCAAGATCCGATGCCAGTCCTACAGACCCTGAATCATTTGATTGATCTCAGGTTATTGGCTCGATCGAGCTCCACGAAAAAATTGCATTGCAACGGAGGTTTTCCAGAACTCTGCGTCTTAAAAATATGGATGCTGGATATGTTGGAAGAATTTGTTATCAACCAAGGGGCGATGGTTAAACTCGAAGAGTTGGATATCAGGCAATGCGGGAAGCTAGGGAGGGTCGCTGGCTTGGATCATATCAACAGCTTGAAAAGTTTGCGTCTTACTAAAGTTAGGGAAGTCCTTGACCCCGGCGGCGAAGACGGTAGCAGAATCAGAGTTCACCCAGCTACATTGGTCAAGACAACGGGGCTACTGCCCAAGGTAAAGTTCAATTATCAACGAAACGTGCAACTTTAATCTACTAAGGCAATCATCGGGAAAATTAGCAAAATGAAGGGTTTCTGTTGTTCCTTGATAGATTTTGATCAATGAAAACAGCTTTTAACCTATAGAAAGATGTGCTTTAATACTACTATTTTTATCACTTGGGATATTGACATGCATTTTATCTTCACCTGTAGAATCCAACGCCAGCTCAACTACTTGATATTTACGAGGTAAACAACATCTGAAAATTTCATGGATGTTGCACGCTGCAGTTTTCTAAGTTCATCTCCTTCGATCATGTTTTTTCTTTTGCCGCCCGATTACGAAAGCATTTTACTCGTTGAACAGGGAGGGGTGCCAGATGAAACAGCCTAGGATTGACTTCGGCCCGGATCCATTAGCTTCCGACAATGAGTGTTTTGACGCTCATAATAAGAGTATTCAGATGCTCGCGGGTGCTTTATCGATTTCCTCTTGTAGTTGTATCTCCATATGTGTGTATTTTTCTACATCGTAGTAACTCGTGGCAATTCAAGACTTTCTTCTTTTGGGATTGTGAGTGTAAAATGTTAAGAGATTGCTTCTGTTTCGTGTTGAAAACTTTTTCGTATCACGAATGTTCATTAGTTGTAGACTTGTAGTTTGTGTCTGAGTTTGGACTTTACCTCGAAGTCGGCTCACGACTACAAGGATTCTGTATGTTGGTGATATCTGTTTTTTCCTCTTTTTTTTTTTTTTTTGGGTTTACTGGTGAGGTAAGCATCCGGACGGGCTTTCCTGCACCTCGACTAGACTTGGGCGATCCTAATGAAGCAACTTCCCCAAGTTGGCAGGATTTTAGTCATAGGGTGCTTGCAACAAAACTTGAATTTTTTTTTTTGCCATGGATGTAAACGATAACTATTTTGTTTCGAGGAGCTCTTTCTGGCAATAAATAGAATTTTCTATTTTCATACCCTGGAAGAGTTTCTAAGCAAAAAAGCACGTTTGATAACGGCACAAAATTTTTATCTTCGAAATAGAAATTTATTTTATAAAAACATAAAATTTTTACGTTTGCTAGCTGCCATGCCTCGGCCATCAACTGACAACAAGGACAATAGAAAGAGGGAGGCCACACATGAGAGAGAGGGAGTGATCGATGAAAATAATAATTCTTATTTCTAGATTTGTTACAAATATAAAAAAATAAAAAATTCTACTTTTCATTTTTGTTTCAAATATACTTTTGCGCTAAAAATTTGTCCAGAAAATAAAAAAATAAAATTATTTTATCAAATAGATTTCTATTCCAAACTTATTTTCCATAATAGAAAAACAGAATGGTTATCGTCAATGTAGCACTGATAACCCTCCTGGGTGTGAGATACCCCTCATGGGTGTGCGCGTCGGTGTCAAACACGTATTGGATACCGACGGCGATATGAGTCCGATACGCGTTGATCGAGTATCGGGATTTCGATAATCGGTCAATGCATTCGATACGCCTACGATACGCTTGTCCGACGTATTGGACATGCGAATTAAAAAGGGAAAAAGAAAACGTGAACCCTAAATTGATATTAGACAGAATCGCTTCCTTCGCTTTAGACGCTTCTTTGTCTTGACGTCTCCTCTCTTTGAGTCTCTCTCTAATGTCTCCATCTCGGTCGCTTGATGCTCACTCAAACTCAATCATCTCCCTCGATAACCCTAATTTCTGACTCGCTCGCTTGCTCGAAGTCAATCGTCTCCCTCAGAACGTAATCGTTGTTGATCGACTACTTAGTATTCACTCATGTCTTGTTCCGAGCTCTATCCAGATTTCGCGACCAAATGCATCTTCGATTCTCCGAACAGGTTACCATCTTCAATCTCTCAGTGGTTCTCAGAACGCAATTGTCGTTGATCGACTACTTAGTTTTACCCAAGTCTTTTTCGATTCTCAAAATGCAATCGTCACTGATCGACTACTCAGTTTTCATGCAGATCTTGTTCCGAGCTCTATCCAGATTTCGTGGCCAAATCCATCTTCAATTCTCCGAACAAGTTGCCATCTTCTCTCTCTCAGTGGTTCTTGGCCATTTGTGTTGAGTTGATTGTGAAAATAGATTCTCTGCGAGAGTTGATAACCAGCTTAATTCGAAAAGGTACCAAAGGCTCTATTTTTCTTGCTAGCTTTGTTGATATGGGAGCTCTGTTGTGGTTCTTGGGGCATGGTTTTGGACTTACCAGTCCTAACTCCTAAGCTGAAATCCACGAAATTATATTCCTGAATTTAGGTTTCCCTGTTACCTTGCCTTTTTAATGGAATGATTCAAATGAATTTCACGAGGGAAGGGTGTTCTATTTCCCCATTTTCTTTTAGGAAGTCATGTAGGCCAAAGGGATTATATTTATAGCGATGCGAGTATGGTCAAGTTCTCTGTCTTGCGTGTGTGCAATTTCGTTCAAGCCCAGATTAGCTAATTTTGCATCATAGTTTTTAACATCTTGTAATTATATTTTGTGTAGAATGACTTCAAGCATGGATAGTAGTGTTCCTGTTCCCCCATCTACATCTGGCGATGAAGATTCAAATAACCCACCATGGAGGTATGTTACTAAGTTAGATAATCCTAGCGAGGCAGGGGGAAATATGTCTTGGAAATGTAAATTATGTGGAGAAGACAGTAAGAGTTCATACACGAGAGTTAGGGCCCATTTGTTGAGGATAAGTGGAAAATGAATTACAAAATGCGAAAAAATAGATAAAAATATATTTTGGAAATGGAAATATTAGAAGAAAAGGTCAATTCTAGATGGCAAAATGACACAAATAGTCCCTAAACTTTGGCAGAATGTGCAATCTGATCCCTGAACTTTTAATTTGTTCAATTTAGTCCCTGAACTTTGGCAGAATGTGCAATCTGATCCCTAAACTTCTGACTTGTTTAATTCAGTCCCTGAACTTTTAGTGAATGTTCAATTTAGTCCCTGGACTATATGAAAATGTTCAACATTATCCCCGATCTTAAATTAACAAAATGACTATATTGAACATTTTCCTATAATTCAGGGACTATAGTAAACATGTACCAAAAGTTTAAGGACTAAATTGAACAAGTTAAAAGTTTAGGGACCAAATTGCACATTCTGCCAAAGTTTAGGGACTAAATTGAACAAATTAAAAGTTTAGGAATCAAATTGTGCATTTTGCCAAAGTTCAGAAACTATTTGTGTAATTATTCATTCTAGATTGAAGAGTAAGGTGCCTAAAAATGTACCTTTGCCTCCTCCTAGCTTTTCAGTTAGTGGTGGTAGTGGGATGGATTCATCATTTGACCCAGAAAAAAGGAAGATTGGAAGTGGGAGTGGTGGAAGATCAATTGAAAAGGCATTCAATATGACTCAACGGGAACGTTTAGATTGTGAGATTGATCGGATGTTCTATTTGGCAGGCTTACCGTTTAACCTTGCAAGAAATCCTTGCTTCCAATCTGCTTTCACTTATGCCGCAAATCACAATATAGCGGGTTAAGTACCTCTAAAATATAATTTGTTGGGGACCACTTTGCAAAAAGAGAAGGAAAATATTGATAGATTGTGTGCACCTATTAGAAATAGGTGGAGTGAGAAGGGTGTAAGTATTTTAAGTGACGGGTGGAGTGACTCACAAAGGAGGCCACATTTTAATTTTATGGTTGTATCGGATGGAGAAGCTATGATTATAAAATCGGTTGATTGTTCAGGAGAAACAAAGGATATACATTTCATTTTTAACTTATTGAAAGAAGTTATCAATGAAATTGGACATATGAATGTTGTTCAAGTTATTGCAGATAATGCTTCAAATTGTAAGGCCGCGGGACAACTCATTGAACAAGAGTTTCCATCCATTGTTTGGATGCCTTGTGTGGTGCACACCTTAAATCTAGCTTTGAAGAACATTTGTGCCGCAAAGAATGTGGAGCATAATTATGTAGTTTATGAGGAATGCAGTTGGATTTCAAACATTATTGCGGATGTTATGCGTATCAAACATTTCATCATGAACCATTCAATGAGATTAGCGATATATAATGAGTTTGTTAGCTTGAGGTTGCTTTCCGCGGTGGATACACCTTTTGCTTCGATGATTGTGATGCTTAAGAGGTTCAAACTAATCAAATGTGGTCTTCAAAGGATGGTTATTTGTAATAAATGGAATATTTATCGAGGTGATAATCAAGGGAGAGCTAAGTTTGTCAAGGGCAAGGTGTTGGATGACTTTTGGTGGGATTCGATTGATTATATACTTTCCTTCACGGCTCCTTTATATGACATGCTTAGAATTTGTGACACCGACAAGCCTTGTCTTCACTTAGTCTATGACATGTGGGATTTAATGATTGTTGAAGTGAAAAAGCTATATATGCGCGAGAAGTGAAGAAGCTAGATGAGGGATCTACATTTTATGAAGTGGTTCGTACAATTCTCGTGGATCGTTGGACTAAGAACAATACTCCACTTCATTGCTTGGCACATTCCTTGAATCTTAGGAGAGTTCTAAAATTGTATAAGAATATTACTTTATTAATTGATATCTTTTCTTTGACATGATAATATAATACTCCTCTTACTTATTATGATTTTCTACTTTTATTTTTATAGGTACTACAGTGACCACTGGCTCAATAAAGAGCCTACTCGAGTTTCTCTATACCCGGACAAAGAGATCAATCAAGAAAGACAGAAATGCCTTAGGCAATGCTTTCCTAACTTGGATGAGTGCAACAAGGTGAATTTGGAATATGTGGATTTTGCGCACAAAAATGGAGATTTTAGAGAATTTGATTCCTTTCATAATCGATATGCTATGAATCCTAAGGCTTTGTGGGTTATTCATGGTGTAAGTACACCTATGCTTCAAAGTATAGCCTTAAAGCTTCTTCCACAACCATCTTCTTCATCATGTGTCGAGAGGAATTGGAGTACTTACTCCTTTGTGAATTCGGTAAAAAGAAATAAGATGACCCCAAAACATGTAGAGGATTTGGTTTTCATTCACAGCAACCTTCATCTTCTATGAAGAAAAAGTCCACAATATGCAAAAGGAGAGACCAAGATGTGGGATATCGGTGGAGATGCATTTGACACGTTTGAAGATGTTGGCGTGCTTGAAGTCGCAAGTCTTTCACTTGATGAGCCGGAGATTGAGTCTGCTGTTTTTTCAGGGGAAGTGGATAATGTAGGTGTAGAGGAATGACTTCTTGAGAGCATTTCTTCACAAAGTGCAATAGAAACGCCTTTCAAAAGAATTGGTGAGTCACCCATTGGCCCCTTGATTTTCATGTTGCTCTTATGAAAGCTAACATTGTCAATTAGAAGAGATCTCTTTAAGATTCTTAAAGGATTTCATGTTATCTCCTTTTGTAATGCATTCTATTTATATGTTTTTTTGTGACTTAAAGCTCAGTGTGATAAGATTCTTAGAGGATTTCATGTTATCTCTTTTTGTAATGCATTCTGTTTATATGTTTTTTGTCAATGCGATGAGATTCTTAGAGGATTTCATGTTATTTCCTTTTGCAATGCATTCTGTTTATATGTTTTTTGTGACCTAAAGCTCAGTGTGATGAAATTAATGCTCTGAAGAGTTTCTAACTCACACCGCTTGTTTTTTGGACTCGAGAAAATGTGTGTGCGACTAGATCAAAATATGCTTTTATGATGCTTTTTAAAGAGGTTGTGTCTTTATCATTTTGTGAATAAACTTGTCTTCTCTCATGCAGGCTCATCCCATTTTTTGCTCAATAAGACATGTGGAAGAAATGGAAATTGTGCATAAAGATATTGATTCATATGGCTCTTTGGATGTTGGCAGACTTCGATTCATATGATTCCCTATGTTAGAGGCATTTGTTTTTTGACTAAGTCTTTGTAACCTTGGTTACCTTACTGGATGTGAATTAAGGTCACAGGTTGGACAGTGTCTGTAACCCTTTCCCTCCCCCCTCCCCCTTTTGGGCCATTTCTTGTTACAATTCCTAAGCTTATCAAACTATGGACATATGTAAAAACTCGCCCTTTACTATTAGTAGGCAGAATTTCGGTGACAATGTTTCTGTTGAGGATTTTCTGTTGCTACTCCATGGATTCTCTTGCTTCTTTCTCCTGTTTTGGGGTGTAGTCATATATTCCTGACCTGTTCTGGGTGCCCACATCATTCCCCTACTCAGTGCATCATTAACCGGTTAAAATCTGGGAGTCAATATTAGTGTACATGAATCATGATGTCTGTTTTGGCTTTATTTATTTTTTTATATTTAAAAATATATATTTAATACAACGTATCCCCGACGTATCGAATTTTTCTATTTTTGAGAAATGACATATCACCGTATCGTGTCGTGTCCGCGTATCGGTATCGGTATCGGTGCTGCTTAGGTTATTATTGAGGCCAAACCGACAAAACATTGGTGAATACTTCTGTTCCATGTAGACTAATAGGAGTGCTATTGAGTATGACTTTTCTTTTTCTTCTCTATGTTTTTTTTTTAAATAACGACCAGGTGTCCCAGCCTCTTTAAATACTCCGTCAACTCTCTGGAGATCAATGAATAGCCTTCTTGTCCCATTGCAACTAAATAAGATGCGCAGGTAAATTTGTTGTGTAAGCATAAGTTACAAACTTATAATGAAAAGGTTGGCTGGTGATTCCAGGTCAATCGAGTAACCTAATGTCACACCCCGATTCTCAATGGAAAAGGGCATGACAGGGCCATCATTTTTAACTAAATGTTGACATCTAAATTTTGGTTTCCTTAAGTCATTCATGTTTCATAAAAATGAAAATTAACTTTAGTTTTCGCAGGAAAAAAAAATCTTCATGCATAGCATATTTTATTTTATTTTTTTTCCATTCACACATTACATTTTGCATTACCGAGATTGGTGGTGCGGGTTCGTGCTCTATTTGATAGGCGACTGGAATGTATCATGAAATTTTAGACCATGGTAAGAACGTGTGTGCCGAATCTTTATTCCAAGCTTAATTCTGTCCATTTTAGTGTTTCAATGTGGAAAATGGCTTAATTTAAATGCATATTTAGTTGGAAAAATTGTGCACTTGAGCCCAAAATTAGATGTGAAACTCGAGAAGCTCAATCCATGGGAAAGGGCCGAAAATTCGTATTTAAATTGAAGTCAAATTGATGCATTTTAGCCCTTTAAGACTTTATTAAAATCATGTTTTAAGCTCGGGATATTTTGCAAAAATTAAGAAAATTTAGGCCCCAAACTTGCAACAATCTTCTTTATAAATAAGAAGCTTAGCCTAGGGTTTGTGGGGTTTCCACACAATAAACTTACTCAGATTATTTGAGAGGAAAAAATCATGGGAGATAGAGAGGGGAGTTCCTCACTGCCTTGCTTTTCCTTGCCGTTTCTGGAGCTATTACTTCGGTTTTCTTTCTTTTCCCTGCAATTTTAAGGCTATTACTGCGGTTTTGTATCTATCGCCGCGGTTTGCTTTCTATCCTTGCGGTCTTTGCTGTTGTTTGGTGCTTGATTACGTGCTATTCGGGTTTGGGTTTGTTGTGACATTCTGGTTTTCCTGTCAATTCAAGACTTATCAATGGAAACATATCTAACGATGTATTTCAGTTGTATCTTGTTTGGATTTGATCAATCTTGAGTTAACTCACCAAAAGGGAAAGACTAACCCAAGACAAGGTACGTGGACCTAAGGGACTCGAATATGAAGTGACACTTTGACCATAAGGATTGCCGAGGGATTACTTAAAACCATTAAATGCTGGTCTAAGAATGATTAAGGAATACATTGCTAGCGTTATACGATTGGAGCACGGGTGACGCCGCTTAACCAATTATAATTTGTAAAATTTTTCTAAATCGAACAATGACGATCGAGACCGTGGGAACTAGTAATAAACCATCGCAATTACATGATAACAAAAGTCGCCATGAACTGACGAGCTCTAAGTGTAATGAGAGTCACAGAGTCGATACGCGTAACGTCTGCAAAAGCCGCCCGTTAGTTCGGGATAGTCTGAAATTTACATTTGACAGAGAAATGACCCAATGATAAATCTCGAAATTGAAAAATAGAAAATAAAGAATTCCAACATTCTAATCGAATTGGACGTCACCTCATCGAAGGAAATTTGAATTTGAAAAATGACGTCCCGGACAATGATGACAAAATTATCATTTTGCCCCTCAAGGATTAGCTTGGTCTTATTAATTGAAGAAGGGCATTTGAGTCATTATCCAAGCCTCCCTAGAAGCCGAAAATGTGAGGAGATATGGCCATTGGATGGTCAAGATTTATTGATAAGAAGACAAGTGTCCTCATGAGAAGCATTGACATTTAATGTATGCCTTTTAACCTACCATTCTTTGGGTTAACTATACAAATTATTGTGTAAAGTCTTCTCTCTCTCTCCATCAGCCGAAACCTCACTCTCCCTCTCCATGCTTCTTATTCTCCTTCCTCTTCTCTTCTTCACCGACCAGTCTTATCTGACCAGCCTGCTGCCGCCTCTTCGCTGCAGTCGACCGCTGCTCCCGGTTGCCACCTCACCTCTCATCGGCCACCAACCGAACTCTCAGCCTCTCCCCTACAAGCTCTAGGTAGTAGCTCAGCCATTGGACGCCGGAGGAGTGCCGACCAGCCCTATTTCCAAAACCGAACAGATTTGGACTCAACCGAGGGTAAGTCTTCGTTCAATCGCTTCGAGACTTCATTTTGCTCCAAACTTTCGGTGAAGAGTTCCTAATTTATAGTACTAGTCTTAGCTGAGCTGAAATGATAAATTTGATGGAGTTTGGAAGGGTGACCATGGCCGTTTTGTGGTGATTTTCTCGGCACAGGTCTGATCGGTGGTAGGCTTGAGGAAACCGAGGCTGTTCGGGAACTTTCGGACATCGATTCGCTTCAATATCTTCGGTGAGACTTTAATAGACATAGAACTACATGTTAACAAGTGATTTATGTAATGAGTTAAGGTTTAAAGTAGGATTATGGGCTGATTTGGAGCAAGAGGGCAGAACCGAATCTGTCCTGTTTCGATTTGTGCAAACCGAGTTCTTAAGGGCTGTTTGGGATGTCACCTTGCCTTAATTTCGTCATTGAGACATATTAGGATGTCAATCAAGATGTTATTGAGGCGTATGCCCCGTGAATTAGTGAATTGAAGAGAAAATTGATAAATAGGATGAATTGCTCTAGGTGTGTGGCTGCCTTGTTTTGGATCGAGATCAACCGAGTTCTTAGAGGAGCTTTTGGAGGAAATTTACTGATTAAAATTTAAGGTAAGGAGTTCCTAAATCTTGGTTAGGAAGATAGGTCTCTACTGGACGAATTGGGATTGTTTTGGATGAAATTTTGTGGAGTTATCATGTCAATTGTTCTTAGTCGATCGAGGCATTCAAGTGTGAATCACGTGAACTCTCTATGATGAGAAACTGTTATTCTCGCACTAGTACTCAATTAATGCACCTGCTTCATAATTGATATTGCCTATGAGTGGTTGACCTTGTTGGCTCGCATGTTTTAAATTCATAACTCGGCGAATAAACATTGTACTCGATCATGAAGTTTAAGTGGGTTGAGAAATTGACATGCTTGAGGACTTCTGGCACCCTGATGCATTGGAATGCGAGGTTGAATTGACTGGTATCCTCAGGCATCGAGATGCGGGATGAGTTGTGCATGTGTCGACACGGGCCTGGTAGGGCATTGAAGACCTGATGCGTATAACGCGGGTTTATAGTTTATTATGGTCTGAGGCGTTATGACGCGGACCCAGCCTGACACGTTTTGACGCGGGCGTGGATAATGAAATAAATCATGGTGATAAAATGTAGAACTTGATCTTGTATGTTCATGCCTGTCTTGAGTTGTGAAATATGATGATATACCTTGATGATTGTCAATCACCTGTTTTTCTATAGTACGTTATCGTAATTATTTGCCTTATACTGTTGTCGGCGTGCCTTTGCTCATTATTTGCATTTGTGTCTGGGTGTACTGTGGGCCTAACCTAAATTTAGGACTTAGCTTACTGAGATGTGTATCCCACCCCGTCGTGAGACCTTACTTTTCCTGACCCTAAGCCTTGAAGGATGTTTCCGACCCGCCTGGGCGATTCTAAGGAGATGACTGCTTATTTTGACAAGTTCCTCGATGGTCGGGGTACTATGTATGTTAGGAAATGTACCTTTGTTTGGGTCAATGGATTGGAAACCACATAGGTTCTAGGCCTGGTTCCGTAGAGTCGGTGAGGTCACGACAGGTCCGTTGAAGTCCACAGAAGTTCCTTGAGGAGTTGTACCCAGCTGGTGTCATACTATTCGTGATAAGATAGAGGTGGAGGTTTCTGTGATGGGTTCAAGGAACGAGCCGGAGAAGATCCCTACTGTGAAGGAAACCATCGAAGTGATAGAAATTTCTGCTTCCGAGGTCGAGCTGGAGGATGCCATGGTGGATGACTCGATGGATGTACGCTCCGAGACCTTCTTTGATTATGATCTAGACGAGGATGATGATGAGGACGAAGCTAGTGGTTCGACTTAGGGGTTTTCTGATATTTTAGGTAGTCATTTGGAGGCGACTCTCGATGATTTGTGATCCTTTGGAGACCTAGGATTTTGTTGTCTATTGGTTGGTCCCCGACCTACCCCCAACCCGACTGAAGGTTGGAGTTTGATTTTCGATATTTTGTATAAACTCATGTTTAGGTTATGAATGTATATATATTCTCGTTATTCCCAGGTTTTCTTTTTATAGGATTGGAGGTGTACATGTATTTCGTTTCCGCATGTGTATGTTACATCTCATGAGTTGCTTGAAACGTGTCCTAGTCCTTGAGATATCGAAACGGAGTCGTACGCTCGTACTAGGGGACGTGGGGCGTGACATTTGCCGTTGATTCGTGCATAATCCCTTTGCCATTTGATACTTGAATTTGTTGCTACTCGGCATTGACTTTGCTGCTATTTTTTCCTCAAATCACTACAAGTTTGGGTCCGAAGAAGCTGATTTTGGGTGATTTATTGCTTGGTTCAAGTGCTGAATTTTCGGGCTTAATATAAGCTAATTTTCTTTACTTTGATTTACAAACATGTAATCGGTTGGGTTAACCGTGCATATATTAATGATTGTTCTTGAATCAACACTTTCTTTTGCTATCAAGTATTGAAACATGAAACTAGTCATGGCCACGGTTCCGAAACTGGCATTTCCGGCTCGTGGCCAACACTGAATTGGAACGGGCCCTCGGAGGCACGGTCCCGATTCTAGTTCTGAACCACCGGTTCTAGATCGGTTCAAGGGCCGGTTTTGATTCCAATTTTTAAATTTAAATAATAAATAATAAACTAAAATGAAATTATACATTTGTGGGAATCGGCCCTGGTTTGGACACGTGAGTACAAAAAAAAAACTTTCTTTACTAAACTAAACTTCATCCGAGCCATTCAACCAAGAGAATCGACAAACTTCAGCTCAGTTACTGAGCATCTTAAAGAAGCATCCCATTTGTAATTCCCACTAAACAATCGATGTAGGATTCATTGCTTAAGCCTTTGGCCCTCATCCCTTGCTCCTTAAAAAGAATTCTTGTGTATCTCTCTTTCTTACCAAAAAATATGAGACTCGTCCCTCATCTTCTTGTGATTCATGACCAGCACAAAAGTCTCGCATCGACCAATAAGCAGAGGAAAAGAGGGGCAGCATCCTATAAAATGGCGACTTAGTCATAATTTTAATTAATTAAGAAAAACAAAAAAATTTGGGGGAGCTGTTCGTTGGAATGGCTCTTTCCCCAATACTTTTTTTAAAGTCCAAATAGCCATTGGGCCACAAGCTATTTGGCCGGTTCAAAGTCGGCTTGGAACCTGCCAGTTTCGACATTTTGTTATACCTTAATAGGCCCGTGAGGGCTGGGCCGGTTTCGAGTCAATGGGCCGGTTCCGGTTGGTCAATGGCCCGGTTCGGGGCCCAAATTGGCCCGTGGCCACGTCTACATGAACCCTTACCAATTGATTATCAATTCTTGATTTTGTTTTTCTTGATAGTCAAAAGAAGTAAGTTTTGCAACATGAAGCAGAAAAATTCAGATTTTTATTGATATCCGAAAGAGATTGCCTTTGCCTTTGAATTGCATTGATTCATGTCTTTCGGCACAATTTTCTGAATAAAAAAAGACCTAAATGTAAATTAGAAAAATAATTTTTCCTAATAGGCAATGTCTATGTTAAGTTGAATAATTACCATTCTAGTACAACTCTCTAGCTTAGTAAAGATGAGAAGTTAGTGAATTCGATCTATTGCCATTTAGATCCGATTCGTTATTTTCACAACCCGACTTTGGATTGAGGGATATCTATTTTTTTTCAAAAAAATGAAGGAGTAATGTTCATGTTTTGCTCTTGATTGCTCTTGATCGTTGATTGGAATTTTGATTTATCTTGATTGACATCTTGTCTTGATTTTGATTCCATGTTAAATTCCTAAAAAAATTTAGTAAAGTATGACTTTCTATAAGACGTGTTTTAATTAAAATTTTTAGGAAGATAAATGTTGAGATTAAATAATGCGGAAACGCTAACGGATCTTGCAAATATGTCGACACGAAATCACCAAAGAAATTACGAGAATCGATAAAGTACACCAGATATTTACGTGGTTCGATCCGAAATTGGTACCTATGTCCACGGGGAGAACCAACAATATAATTTACTATAATCGGAGAGTTAAATTTACAATCGTTCATGCACTTGAGTATTTACCGCACCTAAAATAAGCCCAGAGCAAATCCATAAATAATATCTCACAATCTCTCACAGAATACTCACTAAGTAGACTCACAGAGGAAAAAAAAAAACATACTCATCTAGTTTGTTTTTGAAACGGCTGAACCAAGAAATAAGAACGACGTTCACGTTCTGTTAAAAAAATAGACGACCACTATACGAAAAGATAGAAACCTTCGTGCTCTTCTCTTTCCAAAAAACAAAACTTCACACCCCACAAATATCTATACATGCATATATAATATTTGATCTCTTTTGTATGACCAAAATATAAAGTCTTCCCCTTTTTCAACCGGAAAATCCAAACTTGCTTTTGGTCTCACTTTGGGTAATTTTACGAAGCTGCCACCACTCCAAAGGAAATATATATAAAACAGATCAACAAGTCTTATCACGGTTGAACTCTATCAGCAGGACTTCAATAATTCGGTCAAGAATTCCGATTTACTTCGTGCGATTTATATCCGGCTTCGAGCATGAATTCAAACTCAATACATTATCTAACAATAAAGTTTTTTAAAAGCTTTATCTTATTAAAAAATTCAGAATAAAAACCGAGATAATGAAATCTTCAATGATTGTGCTTAAAGCTGCCAAAAATCTAAAAAAATACAAAAAAAATCTGCTCACATCTCACTAGTCTCATGCATATCTTTTACATATCTCCTGTCATTTTTTGCATTATCTCGTATCATATCTTCCATATCATAATTTTCGAATATCACTTATCCCTCCCCCACGATTTTCGAGTATCACATGTTCTATTTTGTCTCGTATTTTGCATATTATATATTTTATATATCCCATTTTCAAGTATCATTGCATCGCATTTACCATGTCATTTTTGAAAATCATATTCTTGCATATCATACCATTAGCATATCTCATGTTCGCATGTCATGTAGATTAGAATGTCATGTTATCTCGCAAATTTCTTGTACACAAGTCATGCTCGCATCTCATGTTTGTATATCATCATCATTTTCGCATATTGCATATTTGCATATCATATTGAGCATATCCCTTGTTGCATTATCATATAGGCTAAGCGCAATTTATGTTTTGCATGTCATATTCGCGTGCCATTTGCATGATGGATGTTTATATTTTATGTTTTGCAAATCATACTTGACATACAATATATTGCATAATATCGTTTGCCATGTCATATTTTCTCGTCTCTATGTCATGCCATGCAATGATATGCAATGTAAAAAATCATGTTTAGTCTTCATGCATTTTAGTTTAACCAATTTGATTTGCATGTTTAATTCATTGGTTTCTGTGATTGTTTGCATGCTAGAATAAATTGTCATTGCATGTTGTTAATATCGTTTAGCTTTTGTTTTTTTAATTTGTTAGTTAATTCTTGCATATAGGGAATATGATTTGATTTTGCATGATTTCGCATAGCATTCACATCATTCATTCATTCCTTCATTCATATCATGCATTCGTTCTTAAAAAGCGAAAAGCCCAAAAAACAACTCCGTCTCTTGAGCTTTAAAGAGAATTCAATTAAAACTTAGAATTTTCATGGAATTAAGATATTGAAAGGACATTAGCTTTAATTAATCAATGTAAACAAGTCCTCGAATTTTTAATCTCTGGTTCATAGGAATAAAATAGTTATCC
Source organism: Rhodomyrtus tomentosa (assembly GCA_028455895.1). Lineage (NCBI taxonomy): Eukaryota > Viridiplantae > Streptophyta > Magnoliopsida > Myrtales > Myrtaceae > Rhodomyrtus > Rhodomyrtus tomentosa. The sequence continues at coordinate 34,447,334 of JAPCWY010000009.1, read as the reverse complement.
CGTTACTTTACTTAGGTTTCTAGCCAACCTATCAAAAAGGGGTTATAGGCGACTCCAAAGTTAAAATCATTTGAATTCATCTAAGTTGCGATTTGGTAGGGTTTGAGAGATTTCATATTAGGTTAGTCTTTAATTAGTATGATAATCCATTAATCTAAAGTCTTTATATATTTTTAGGTCGCGACACTAAAGGACGCAGCCTTAAACAAGGTACGAACAAAAAACTAATATCCAAATATATACCTCTATATACATATATTTGATAAAAAAAGTCACATGTGCACAAAATATCAGAGCTCTACTAAAACAAAAAGATATATATACATATCTTCCACATCTAACTCGAACTCACCTATTATATACAACTTATCCAAAAATTATATCCCACTATCCCAAAAAGTTCTGCAGCTAACGAATGCTCGATGCTACTTGAGGCTCGCCGATGAACCTGATAAACAAAAGAGATAATGGAGTGAGCAACCACAGCTCAGTGAGAAGTACAATCTCCTTTAAGTGGATTGAGAGATAACTATGTATTCATCAAAGTAAATCAATAGTAACTTTAATAATAACAAATTATCAATGGTCTAATCCATTGATTAATCTCATTAAACCAACTTTCGATGGTCTATTCATCGAATAATCTAATACTCATCGTCAACTATAGTCACATTTAGCGTCGTGACAAGGCGATTAAATTTACTTCTCTTGATTAGGTTTACCATCCATTTCAGCCGGTGGTTCGACTTAACTACATACTAACAATATGCATACTAGCCCCACGTTAGTGGGTTCTATACACAGGGACATGAGTATTAAGCCCAGTACCAAAATCCAAAATACCACAAAATCTAGCGGGACTGCCGTAATCGAGGATTAACGTATAATACTCACAAGAGCAAACACTAGGTTATGATACCATGAAAAAACATATTTTCCTCTATATTCAGTATGAATCTGTAAAACATTACAATCGGCCTTAAACACAATACATGGGCTAACCTAGTATATCAATAAATCAGGAAAAAACTGTAAAGGAAAAAACTCCATAATTTGTAGGAAATATAGCTCATGTCAACAGTATCATCCTCCGCACCCACCATTATCATTTTTTTTTGGGCCTAGTCTACAGTCATTAATAAACGATAATCTTGCGCCAATGTCTGCGAATTTGGAGGTCCGAAGATCGCAAGAGCTCAATTCATTGGGAGCAGAGAGCAGAACTACAACGGATAGATAAGATTACTTAGGTGCTTGAAGAATCCACACACTCAGTGATAGCTTAGAAAAAAAAATTTGTAGTGACTTGGCGACCCCCCCAAAAAAAAAGTGGGATCAAGTTCCCTGCCCAATCCAAACGTACGACTTTGAAGAACCGGCTTGACAGCATGGACTCGTTCATCCGCGAATATACTCCGAGAGGAACACCTTCGAGTATAACTGAACAGATGATGATCATTTGATCTCGGCTGGTATTATATATGTCTAAGAAAGCATATACCATTTTCAGCTTTCTTTTTACCAGTAAGAACCGATAGACCGAGGAGGGAATGGCTTACCATCTGAAGGAAGAATGGGAGGAGTGGGAACTGCGGGCCCTGGTTCTCGTCAGCCTCACCATTCAGGTGCTCCTCATCCTCCTCGGAAGTCAGCGGAAGTACCGGCCTAATGGGTTTCTGAAGGCGTCGCTCTGGTCGTGCTACTTGCTGGCAGACTGGGTCGCGATCTATGCACTCGGCAAGATCACGACCCAGCTCAAGCAAATGCAGCAGGACAGCGTTAAGGTGCTGGACCCGAACGCCCAGATGGCTGCATTCTGGGCACCTTTCCTACTGCTGCACCTGGGCGGTCCCGACACCATCACGGCCTATGCCCTCGAGGATAATGAGCTCTGGTGGAGGCATAGCTACACACTTGCCGTCCAGACAGCCATGGCGCTGTACATCTTCTTCCAGGTACTGACAGGCTCCGACCTCTGGGTGCTTTCGCTTCTCATCATCACCTCCGGTTTCATAAAGTGCTGCGAGAGGGTTTACGTCCTCCGAGCTGCAAGCAGCAACCATTTCAGGGACTCAATCCCCGACTGTGCTCTCCATTACTCGAAGATTCTAGAGGAATATAAGTTGAAGAAGGCCGAGGGCTATGACATCACGCAACACGAGGTGATGGTGGTACAAAGAGAAGACGCGGAAGACAATCTCTCTTCCCGTGATGAAATGTGCTTAACCGAAGAGGTAAAGAACAGTCTCAAACAGCGCACACGAAATAGTAGTTGCTGTCAGTTGCTGCTAGCCCCAATCCTTTGCGTGTCCGACTTTTTCCGGCGCCTTTTCGGGGACAGAAATCTTTTACCTGAAGATATGAGTAAGCGCAACCGGGACGAGTTGAAAATAGCCAACGACCTGGTCAACATTTTCCGGCGCCTTTTTGCAGACCTCGTGCTTAGCTCCCAGGATAGGGACACTAGTCTTTCAAAACTCCGGAACAAACATTTTCACGTGGTATTCAGAGTTATCGAGATAGAACTGGGACTCATGTTCGATTTGTTCTACACTAAGGCCAAAACATTCCAGAATCCATGGCGCTTCTCTCTTCGCTTTGTAAGCATACTATGCACCTTTGTGGCCTTGTTGCTTTTTTCCTTGTCAGGGAAGGACAATTACTCCAAGGTAGATGTCTATATGACCTATGTGTTGCTCGGGGTCGGCACTGTCCTGGAGATTTCTGCCTTATTCGTTCTTCTCACCTCTGACAAAGCCGCTTGTTGGCTGATGACCAAAAAATGGTCCGCCATCCTGGGTTTTGTTGAACGGTTAAAACCACTGTACAACAGGCGTAGGTGGTCGGGATCTATGCCGCAGTACAACCTAATAAGGTTCGCCCTCAAAGAGAAAAACCCTGCACTCCGTGGAATCCAAAAGTTGCCATTGTTCGGCCCAGTGGCTCTGAAGTTCTTTCGCAAGGGTGATGTGAAAGTGAGCGACTTTCTAAAGAAACAAGTCCTCAATTATTTCACGTCCCTGGATACAAGCCGGAACCCGTCGGTGTGGAACCACCGGGGAGGTCTCATTCTCCAAAAGCATAAGTTGTTGACGATTTTCAAATGGAGCATCGAGTTAGAGTTCGATCAGAGCATCCTCGTCTGGCACTTTGCAACCCACCTCTTGTGCCTCCCTGAATATGAGGAGGAAGACGATGAAGATGACGAGATGACTCTTCGAAACGCTTCCAAAATGAGCAAGCACTTGTCTCGGTATATGCTGTATCTTTTGGTTGAATGCCCTTTTCTCTTGCCTGTTGGAGTTGGACGCGTCGAATTCCAAGACATGTATGCGGAGGCACAAAGTATCTTCAATGAGAAGAAGTCGATGATAACCAACATAACAGAAGCTTGCAACGTGCTCCGCGATGACGTGAACACGGAAATACTTCCAATGGTGACGAAAGGAGATAAGAGCAAGTTCGCCCTGTACAAGGGATGCCGCCTCGCGTCGCAGCTGAACAAAATCATCAGTTCAGAGACTAAATGGGAAATCATAAGTTCGGTGTGGCTGGAGATGATGGGATTCGCGGCCGTCAAGTGCAGGGGACGTGAACATGCCCGGCAACTACAACAAGGAGGCCAATTCTTAACTCACGTCTGGCTCCTCATGGCACATTTCGGCTTGACCGATCACTTCCAAATACTGAGTGACCCAGCAATTGCCGAGGTGCTGGTGAGGCAGGACTGACTCATCATGCCCCGGCTCTAACCATATGTCACGTGTTAAGGCCTTATCTCAGATTTCGGCTTGACAGTTCACTTCTAATTGTTACTTGCATATGTGTTAGCTCCTCATCTCTTATTTCGGCTTGTCAGTTCACTTCTAATTGTTACTTGCATTAGCAGCATAACCAAATCTGTCCTGAATTTTGTCTCCGTTTTCACTGAATCTTCGTGAACGGAACGTTTTGTAATGATAACATTTTAGTCCCTTTACCAATCTGATGGAAAAACAGTGTATCTTTGTGTTCGCTTGAACTCCTTAAACCAATAGTCAGGTGGTGATCTTCTGCATTCAGCTTCGGCTCGTTGAATGCTCAAAATCTGCTTAGGACTCGGTTTACTAGAGAACTTTGATATTCCATTCAAAGATTGGAATAGCATTTCATATTCCCCCATGAATCAGATGAATTAGGTAGCTCAAAGTTCAGAGGAGTCTTACACAGTAGTATAGCAATTATTACATCTATCATCCATATTGAAAAGGTCACACTTTCCATCATCCAATATGTATTTCGATAACGTCCGTTCATAGTCCTCTCTCTGCTAGGGTTTCTCCCTTTCTTCACGCCGCCGCTCAAGTGCCAGACCTCCCTGGCTCTCTCCCTCCCTCCCTCCCTCCTCCCCCACGCTTCTTCTCAGCTCCCTTCCTTTTGTTTTGGTTTGTTCCACCCTCCTCCCCTCATCCGCTGTACTCCCTCTCTCTCTGCCAAGCCCTTGCCCGAAACCCGGAGCAACAAAAAGCCAAACAGTGAAAATCGCATGCCTAGTGGTTGCTTGGTTTTTGAAGGACGGTGACGGGCAATTTTCCTGTGGGTGTTTGACGGCATGAGGGCTTCGGCGTCCGTCCTCTTGTTGCCATCTTCTTCGGCAAAAGGGTAGTTTAGTTTCTTCTTTAATCTTCGGCAAATCTTTGATTGTGATTTTGTCATCAACTGCTATACATTTTATAGATTTTCTCTCCTGATTTAGAGTTAGACCTAGATTTGTGTATTCCTTTATCCCGATCTAGAGATAGATTTGGGATTTTCAAGACGTTTTCTGTATTTCTTCGACCTATTGGGGTTATTTTGTTCTCTACATAGTGATGGTACTGGGGATGCCGAACTTAGTCTCGCATTGCCTTTTGGCAAAACCATTGTTACTGAAGATGGATTTCTCGGTGTATGCCCATTACTAACGATGCAAGATTTGGCAATCGGCCGCCATACGAGCTTGAATACTATAACAGATCCATCTTCGAGGAAGAAGTCATCCTTTGTAAATTGTAGCAAGTTGATTCAATTTTCAGATTTATTTTACTTGCTTTGTCGGATTTTCATGTGTCTTGAAGTTATGTACTACTTCCTTTGTATGAAATGAAGTTGCTCGTTTAGACCATATATATATATATGCGTGTGTATTTCGATCATCAATTGTTGTACTCACTAATGATTTATTTACTAGTTCTTTTAATATTCATTAGCCAAGTCTCTTCCCCAATTTGTTTTCTTTGTTTGAAATTGCATCAAAAGTGGAAGTCAAAAGGTACGATTGATTGCTAATCCATTCAATCAAAGTATGCCCTACTATAAGATAATTCTTGAGAGTAAGACAAGATTAATTTTTGATTTTTGGTATTTGTTATACAACCCTACATTTTTTTTTGATAGAAAGTACAACCCTAATGGTTATAGAAGTATTGCAGTGCACTCGGTGGAAGTCCATTGGAAAGTTGAAAAGTAGTCTTGTTGGAAAATATCTCTATGATATTTTGACGATGACCAAACTATCTCTAGTATAATGATTACCATGACAAGTGCAGATGATGAAATTGGTTATCAATCAATGATCCTACATATCAAGGACAAGAAACTAGGCCTTGACGTTTAGGAGAATAATTACCAATAAGGGTATTAGCTTGGAAGGACTAGTCGAGCTAGTCTTCTTATAAGTCTTTAGCATTGTAATAGCAATGTAGTCAGATGTACAAGCGTGAATGCAACTGATTGTGTCCCAATTGTGTGTTTTTATCATGTGATAGGAACAACACTAGCCTTTTGTAATTTGCATTGCTGATTACTAACGAACCTTTAGCTGTTGTTAAGGCTGTTAGTCTAAGAGTGGATGTGTCACGTCCCGACTTTTGAATCCGGGACATCCCTTGCCTTCTCGCCACCAGGTCATAAAAGATAACGTCCCAGGCAACTGCTATCGACTTAAGAATATACTGCGCATGCGGAACATGCAATTTTTCATACAATAAAATCAACATGGGATAGGTAAGAAGAAAAGCCAGACAACCCAACGCAAAGATAAAACTGCTGAGAATAGATGATCTATAACCTTACAGAGCCAACATCTGATAAATACAACCCCAAGCTTTGGGGTGGTCCTCTAGGACTCACAAAAAGGTACAGGAGTCAGGTAAGGTTAACTCTCATCTATCCCAAAATAGTATCCCCACAAAATACGTCACCAGTTCCCTGATCACAAAAGAAACCTAACCCTCTACTGAGTAAAAACGGCATCCGGATCGTCGTAACCAATCGGGGAAGCTGGGTCATTAGGGTCATCACAGGAACTCTAGCTGGAATATACAAGCTCGAGCTCGGGTTGCAAACTAGGTGCGGGATCCACCACCTCCTCATCAGGCGTATCTATATCCATAGGGTCGTAGGCGGGGACATTAGGGACCCCCTGAAGAGGTGGCCCCTCAAATCCTCTAAGATAACCAAAGAGATCCACCCCATCGCAAAGATACCGGGCCTTGAAGAGGTGTGCCACCAGGTGTGGCATCCCCTCATCGACCCATATCGTCGTGATGTGGCGTTCCCACATCTGGTCCGTACCTGGTATCGGGTGGAGACTGACATCGTGTGATGAGTGAGTAGGTGTACCAAATCGCACCGGTCTCTCCATTACTTTGGACCTGAAAAGTTATCCCACGACGGGGTGATAAATTAATCTCAGTGAATCAAGCCTAATCTCGATTAGGACATTGATTCACCCAAGATAACCTAAGCACAACCGTCAATCATACATTATAAACATATATATCAATAAAATGAGTCCACAAATTAAACAACCAATCACGACATCACCACTCAAGCGTACACAAGACATCACGAAAATCCATTATTAAACAATGACCCACGCGACTGGCGTGATAAAAACATCAATAGTGCAATCCCGCACTTTTCTGGCAGAACTAGGCTACGTCCACTTTACCCTCTCAGCGAAGGCTACTACAAGCGGTGATTCCAGTGCACCCGGCACGGCACTGCAAGTAGGCATTCCTTAAAAAGGAGCTTCGGTCCGTCACAAGCTGCGACCGGCATCCAATAATCCCTTAAAACCGTACGACTAGCACGGGGCATGGATTATCGTGCTTCTGACAAGTCGTGAGTTTCCATATAATAGGTACGGCATGAGTACCAATGATACAATGCGAACTTGCCAGGTAACGTCATTGATCCTTTAATGACCACACAAATCGCATTCGGCAATCAACTCATTATTATTTTTTTTGTAAGGGCAATCAACTCATTGTTTTTTTTTTGGGTAAGGGCAATCAACTCATTGTTTATCTATGATTAATGCCAAAATTCTTACAGAAATGCAATAGACTCAGCCCCAATGCCCACAAGACTCTCAGTCGAGCATTTTAGCCAGGCAACCAAACCAATCAGGAAATTAACGCACTCGTGAGCAATTAACTCAACTCGACAATTTCAAGCTCAATTCATACTATATTTCTTATATCTCAGTCGATTTATAAAAATCAATCGCCCGCTCGTCTCTAACCTGTCACTCGCTCGCGAACAAACACAATCAATCAATTAATTGATTATTTACCACAAATAACCACAGACAATTTAATCGATCGGCCATTTATCCTAATCATCATTTCCATCTAAACCGGTCCCAATCGTAATTTTTTTAAATAAATAAATAAATAATTAAAACTAATCCTAAGCATAATTAGCGCCTTAATCAAGATTTAGGATCAACTCACAAGGTGAGTTAGCCCGAGCGGCGGCGGTGAAAATGGGGTTTATCGCGCGACGACCCGAGCTCAAACTTTGGCGACACCCCGGGGAAGTCCGGCGAGATTGCCGGAACAGGTGACTGGCGGCGGAGCTTCGGCAAGGGGCGACGGCAGCCTGAAACCGTGATAATCAGTAACAAAACCGGTGAACTGGACTATTTTGGGGCGTTTCCCGGCGACACGGGCCGGGACAAGGTCGGCCAAGGTTCGGGAGCTCACCCAGGGGTCGGTGGGGGTCGGCCGAGACAGGTGGACGGTGGCAGAAGGTGGCCGGCGGCGGCGAACAGCCGCGATTAGAAACGGCTCTTCTCGACGCCGAAACAGGAGAGATGATCGGCGGTGGATTTCGGGCACCACGCGTGGAGGCCGACGGCAGTGAGCTCCGAGGTGGTAGAGAGAACTCCGGGGAAGTGATCGGTGGTGGTGGTGAGGCACGGCGGCGGCCGATGCGGTCGGATCGAAGACCGAACCGAGCCGGATCCAAAACATAGCACCGAGACTTCGGGGCTGAATTTCGGCGGCGGATGGCCGGTGGGGCTAGGTTGGGGCGGTCGAGGGGAGGACGGTGGTCAGCTGAGGGGAGGTGGTCGGCGTCGGTGGCGGCCGTGGTGGTCGGAGAAGGCCACGAAGCTCTCGGGTCAACTGACCCGAAAATAGGGTAGGGATCCCCGAATCGATTTCTTCGCCGTTCGACGGCGACGGCGGTCCGGCTCGGGTCAGGACGGTGGCGGGGAGTAACTGAGGGCGGTGGTTGTCGATGGTGAGGCGGTGGTCGCGCAAAACGACGGAGGAAGGAGGAGGAATGGATCGGCAAAGGGGTCGATTGTTCACGGCCAAAACAAGAAGAAAATAAGAAGAACGAAGAAGAAGAAAGAAGAGGCAGAAGACAGAAGAGGCTGACGTGAACCGTACATGGGGAAGAGAAATGGTGGGGTCCACTAGACTTTCTTGGCCAAAATTAAATTTTTTTGTCTTATAGTCACAAATAATTGAGGGGGGTTAGTATGGTAATTTGGCGTGCCGGGACTGAAACAAAATTTTGGTATACAGGACGAAGGGTATTTTCGGTAAATTCACCGGCCAAGCTCGGTCGGGGTTAGGCTCGATCACGAAAACGGCAATTCCAATTCACAGCAGATAAAATTCGAAACCCAATCCGAAATAACCTAAATTTTAGAATTCGTCCAAATTGTCGTCTCTTTAGTCCTTATAGTCCAAAATAGGTGTCAACTATGATTATATTTTCATATCATTTCCATCTACTTCCGGCGCTTACCAAAACCGAATTTCTAGGACGTTACAACTCTCCCCCACTTAGGAAATTTCGTCCTCGAAATTACAGCACAGTTCTAACTATTCAGAAAGATAAGGATAACTACACTTCATAACTTCCTCGTTCTCCCATGTAGCTCCTTCGGTACCATGGTGTTGCCAAACCACCTTGACTAATGGAATCGTATTGGTTCGGAGTACCTGTTCTTTCCTATCCACGATCCTGACTAGTCATTCCATGTATGACGCTCGCTCATCCAGATCAATCTCCTCATAACTCAGTACATGAGCGGGGTCAGGCTCGTACTTCCTCAACTCGACACGTGGAAGACGTTATGCACTTGAGTAAGTCTAGGCGGCAACGCGAGTTGATAAGCTAAAACTCCGATTCGTTCTAGGATTTCAAACGGTCCAACGTACCTCGGGCTCAGCTTTCCTTTTCTGCCAAAGCGGGATGTTCCTCTCATAGGCGACACTTTCAGAAAGACATGATCGCCTACTTGAAACTCCAAAGGTTTACGCCTTTTATCTACATAACTTTTCTGGCCACTCTGAGCTGTTTTTAGTCTATCTCTAATCACCTTAATTGCTTCCATCGACTGTTCTACTAACTCAGGGCCAGTTATCTTCCTTTCACCAACCTCATCCTAGCAGACTGGCGTCCTACAAGCTATGCATTACAAGGCCTCGGAAGGCACCATCTTAATACTCTGCTGATAACTGTTGTTATAGGCAAACTCAACTAAATGTAATTGTTCCTCCCAACTACCTTTGAAATCCATAACACATGCTCTCAACATGTGCTTCAAGGTCTGAATCGTTCTTTTAGACTGGCCATCTGTTTACGGATGATAAGCTGTACTAAATTGCAGCTTCGTCCCTAAAGCAGTTTGTAAACTTTTCCAAAATGTAGGAGTGAATTTGGGACCCGATCAGAAGTGATTGTCACTGGTACACCGTGTAGCCTTACAATATGCCTCACATACAACTCTGTGTATTTGTCTAAGGCGAAGTCCTTTCTTACTGGAATGAAGTGCGCTGATTTCGTTAACCTGTCTACCACTACCCAGATTGAATCATGCCCTCTGACTCCTTGGCAAACCCATCACGAAATCCATCGTGATATGCTCCCATTCCCACTCTAGAATTTCCAAAGGCTGCAGCACTCCTCCAGGTTTGTAGTGTTGCATCTTGACCTGCTGATAGGTCAAACATTTAGCCACATGTTTGGCTATATCTGTTTTTATACCGTTCCACCAGTAGTGTTGTTTCAAATTCTGATACATCTTCGTACTCCTAGGTGGATACTATAACTGCTACGATGTGCTTATGATAAAATCTCCTCCTTTAAATTTTCATCAACAGGCACAACCAAACGTCCTCTGAACTTAAGTATCCCATCCTCAGTTATTTGAAAATCGATCCTTCGTTTAGCCGAGTCTTTTTGAAGGATCTTCTGAATAAAGAGGTTTGTAGGCTGCGGGGTCTTAATCTTAATTTGCAATTCCGGTTCAATTCTCAAAGTAGCCACTAGACTCGACAGGTAGCTTATCTCTAATTTAAAGTCTGAGTCTCTCAGTTGCTCAAGTAAATGTCACTCATGCACCTGTAATTGAGCAATCACTGATTTTCTACTTAGGGCATCAGCAACCTTATTCGCCTTACCAGGATGATACAGGATCTCGCAGTCATAATCCTTTAGTAACTCCATCCATCGGCATTGCCTCATGTTCAACTCCCTTTGAGAGAACATGTACTTTAGACTCTGATAGTCAGTATATACCTGAAAACTTTCCCCAATCAAATAGCGTCTCTAGATCTTCAAAGTAAACACGATCGCAGCTAACTCCAGGTCATGGGTGGGGTAATTCAACTCATGCGGTCTCAACTGACGAGACGCATACGCGACCACCCTGCCATGCTGCATTAAGACACAACCCAGTCCCCTAAGCGAAGCATCACTATAAATTTCATAACCACCAGGACCAGACGGAATCGTCAGAACAGGAGCCGTAGTTAGCCTATGCTTAAGTTCTTGGAAACTACGCTCGCACTTGTCTGTCCATTGAAACTTCATGTTTTTCTTTAGCAATTTAGTCAAAGGCGAGGCTATAACAGAGAACCCTTCCACAAATCGCCTGTAATAACCTGTCAAACCCAAAAAGCTTCTAATCTCTGTAGCACTCGTCGGTTTTGATCAATTAATAACTGCCTCAATTTTAATCGGATCCACTACAATACCTTCACCCGAAATCACATGGCCTAAAAATGCAACGCGAGCTAACCAAAACTCGCACTTACTGAACTTGACATATAATTGATGCATTCTTAGAGTTTTCAGAACTACTCTCAAGTGTTGTTCATGATCTTCAGAATTCTTCGAGTACACCAAAATGTCCTCTATAAAAAGATCACAAAGCGATCTAGGAACTCTTTGAATACTCTGTTCATCAAATCCATAAAGGCAGCAGGGGCATTCGTCAAACCAAACAGCATCACAGTGAACTCGTAATATCCATAACGTGTCCTAAATGACAATTTCGGTATATCATCTTTTCTGATTCTCAACTGATGGTATCCCGTCCGTAGATCAATTTTAGAAAATATCGATGCTCCCTGCAGCTGATTAAACAAGTCGTCAATCCTTGGTAGTGGGTACTTATTCTTGATCGTCACCTGATTCAACTGCCTGTAGTCAATGCACAATCTCAAAGACCTATCCTTTTTCTTGACGAACAAAACAGGCGCTCCCCAAGGCGATGCACTAGGGTGGACGAACCCTTTATCTAACAACTTCGGCATCTGAACTTTGAGTTCCTTCAACTCTGACAATGCCATTCTATATGGCGCCTTAGAGATCGGCTCCGTCCCAGGAGCTGACTCTATCACAAACTCAATTTCTCTTTCTGGTGGTAAACCAGGTAATTCTTGGGGGAAAATATCTGGAAACTCACATACAATCGCAATATCCTCCAATTTTAGTTCTTTAGCAAACGTATCCACCACAGGAGCCAAATAACCTTGGCACCCATTCTCCAATAATCGAGTCACCTCTAACGACGATATCATCACAGTCGAGGTTCCTCCTCGATTACCCAAAAATTCAAAGCTAATACCATCCATTAGATTAAACCGAATCACCTTATTAAAGCAGTCCATCGTGGTCCTTTGCTTCGTCAACTAGTCCATTCCCACGATTAAGTCAAAATCATACATCTCTAGCACAATCAAGTCTATTTTACTCTCATGGCCATCCACCACAAGTCTACAATCAAGACAGCCCACTATAGCCACTACTTTATCTTTTAACGGCGTAGACACTTTAAACACAATATCTAAAGGCACCAAGCTCAATTCAGATAATTTAACGAACTGATCCGCAATAAACGAATGTGTGGCACCCGGATCAAACAAAGCATTTGCTACTTGGTTATGCAAGAGGACCGTACCTGTAACGGTTGGCGAATCCTTCGCTGCTTCCCGAGTGACAGCAAAAACCTTCCCCTGTGCTGGCGGACGATTCTGGAAGTTTGACGGCACAGTTCCTCTAGGCGGCCTTCCCTGTTGTGGCGGCGCCTGCCCGCCCTGCATCTGCGGGCAGTCTTTCACCTGATGGCCCAGCTGACCACAACCAAAACAGGCACCACCTCGATACGGGCACAAGCCAGGCATATGCCTCTGTCGACACAAGCTATACGTCTCACTTTGATGAAACACTGGCTTACTAATCGCCCCTCGGCGATTGGGTGGAATGTGACTCCGGTTACTAAACATGGGTTTCTTTCCTTGCCTTCTGTCAAATCTGTTTGGGGACGTGAATCGTAATCCAGATGCAGTAGTCCTTTCAGCTAAGTCTCGCTCCACTATCAACGCCCTCGTGTAGATATCATCATAGTCTTGAAGGTCAAGCGGTGCCAGAGCACTCTTAATCTCGGGCTTCAGCCCGTCTTTGAACCTTCTAGCCCTATCCTCCGGATCCTCAATCATTCTCGGAGCATACTTGGACAGTTCATGAAACTTTGCCTCATACTGGTCAATTGTCATTTGGTTCTGACGGAGGCGAAAGAACTCAACCATCTTTTGCTCTCTAGCTGTCTTCGAGAAGTATTTATTATTAAAAACTTCCACAAAAGTATTCCATACTGGAACTATACCTTCAGGAAAAATTCTACCCTTAACAGCTTTCCACCAAGTACTAGCGTTCCCTTCAAGTTGATAGACTGCCAGAGTAACCCTATCCCTATCTGAACATCTCAGCAAATCGAACGCTTTCTTTATTCCTTCGATCCATCGAGTAGCCGCTTCAGGTCTCCACTTCCGGTGAATTGAGGTGGCTTCAATTTGAGAAACTGTTCCACCAGCTTTTGACCCCTACGCTACTCGTTGCCAGTTGCAGGTGGTGAATTCACTGGCGGAACTGCAACTTGATTTCTAACTTGCTGTCCCATTAAATCTCCAATAGCCCATAAAGCTTGCATAACTTCAGCCATAGTCGGCTCCCTTCCAGTAGGTCCTGTAGGTTCAGCAGCAGAGGCTGCCGTAGGGGGCATAACTGAAGACACTACAGGAGGTGCTCTTTCAACATCAACTAAGTCTTCCACTGGCCTCACAAGCCTCCTTCGAGATGCTCGGGGTGCTATTTTACTGTGTTCGCTCATTTTGCAGAAAATATACGGAGTCTTGCTTACCCCATAGCAAAGCACGGTCAGAAGGTAACCCCAAAATTCTTACCATGAGAATAACAATCACAGGCATAACAATAAAAATCTTACTAACTATCCCATTTCCCAACGCTCCTTATTACTCCAGGCCAATGACCATACGTATTAGGCTGACCTTGCTCTGATACCACCTTGGGCGGGGATGTCACGTCCCGACTTTCGAACCCGGGACATCCCTTGCCTTTTCGCCACCAGGTCATAAAAGATAGCGTCCCAGACAACTGCTATCGACCTAAAAATATACTGGGCATGCGAAACATGCAATCTTCCATACAATAAAATCAACATGGGATAGGTAAGAAGAAAAGTCAGACAACCCAACACAAAGATAAAACTGATGAGAGTAGATGATCTATAACCTTACAAAGCCAACAGCTGAGAAATACAACCCCAATCTTTGGGGCGGCCCTCTAGGATTTACAAAAAGATACAGGAGTCAGGTAAGGTTAACTCTCATCTATCCCAAAATAGTATCCCCACAAAAGACGTCACCAGTTCGCTGACCACAAAAGAAACCTAAACTGAGTAAAAATAGCATCCGGATCGTCGTAACCAATCGGGGGAGCCGGGTCATTAGTGTCATCACAAGAACTCTGGCTGGAATGTGTAGAGGGGCTACTGACTACTCAGGCTCAAGCTTGGGTTGCAAACCGGGTGCGGAATCCACCACCTCCCTATCAGGCATATCTATATCCATAGGGTCCCAAGCGGGGACAGTATGGACCCCTTGAAGAGGTGGCTCCTCAAATCCTCTAAGCGGATCAAAGAGATCCACCCATTGTGAAGATACTAGGCCTTGAAGAGGTGTGCCACCAGGTGTGGCATCCCCTCATCGACCCATATCGTCGTGATGTGGTGTTCTCACATCTGGACCGTACCTGGTACCGGGTGGAGACTGGCATCGTGTGATGAGTGAGTAGGTGTACCAAATCGCACCGGTCTCTCCATTACTTTTGACCTGAAAAGTTATCCCACGACGGGGTGAGAAATTAATCTTAGTGAATCAAGCTTAATCTCGATTAGGACACTATTCGCTCAGGATAACCTAAGCACAATCGTCAATCATACAGTATAAACATATATATCAATAAAACGAGTCCACCAATTAAACAACCAATCACGGCATCACCACTCAGGCGTACACAAGACATCATGAAAATCCATTATTAAACAATGACCCACTTGACTGGCATGATAAAAATATCAATAGTGTGATCTCGCACTCTTCTGGCAGGACCAGGCTACGTCCACTTTATCCTCTTAGCGACGGCTACTACAAGCGGTGATGCCAGCGCACCCGACATGGCACTGCAAGTAGGCATTCCTTAAAAAGGAGATTCGGTCTGTCACAAGTTGCGACCGGCATCCAATAATCCCTTAAAACCGTACGACTGGCACGGGGCATGGATTATCGTGCTTCTGACAAGTCGCGAGTTTCCATACAATAGGTACGACATGAGTACCAATGGTACAATGAGAACTTGCCAGGTAACGTCCTTGATCTTTAATGACCACACAAATCGCATTCGGCAATCAACTTATTGTTTATCTATTACTAATGCCAAAATTCATACAGAAATGCAACAGACTCGGCCCTAAGGCCCACAGACTCTCAGTTGAGCATTTCAGCCAGGCAACCAAACCAATCAAGTAGTTAATGCACTCGCGAGCAATTAACTCAACCCGGCAATTTCAAGCTCAATTCATACTATATTTCTTATATTTTAGTCGATTTATAAAAATCAATCGCTCGCTCGTCTCTAACCTGTAACTCGCTCGCGAACAAACATAATCAATCAATCAATTGATTATTTACCACAAATAGCTACAGACAATTTAATCGATCGGCCATTTATCCTAATCATCGTTTCTATCTAAACTGGTCCCGATCGTAATTTATTTATTTATTTATAAATAAATAAATAAATAAAATTAATCCTAAGCGCAATTAGCGCCCTAATCAAGGTTTAGGGTCAACTCACAGGGTGAGTTAGCCCGAGCGGTGACGGCGGCAAAAATGGAGTTTATCGCGCAACGACCCAGCTCAAACTTTGGCGACACCCCGGGGAAATCCGACGAGGTCGTCAGAACAGGTGGCCAGCGGCGGAGCTATAGCGAGCGGCGGCTTGAAACAGTGATAATCAGTAACAAAACCGGCGAACCGGACTGTTTTGGGGAGTTTCCCTGCGACACGGGTTGGGACAAGGCCGGCCAAGGTTCGGGAGCTCACCCAGGGGTCGGTGGGGGTTGGCCGGGACTGCTGGATGGCGGCGAAAGGCGGCTGGCGGAGGTGAATAGCTGCGATCAGAAACAGCTCTTCTCGGCGTCGAAACAAGAGATATGATCGGCGGCGGATTCTCGGCGCCCCGCGCGGCGGCCGGCAGCGGTGAGCTCCGAGGCGGTAGAGGGAACTCCGGGGAAGTGATCGGCGGTTGTGGTGAGGCATGGCGGTGGCCGGTGCGGTTGGATCGAAGGCCGAACAGAGCCGGGTCCAAAACAGGACACTGGGACTTCTGGGCTGATTTCCGTAGACGGACGGCCGGTGAGGCTGGATGCGGTCGAGGGGAGGACGGTGGTTAGCAGAGGGATGATGGTCGGCGTTGGTGGCGACCATGGTGGCCAGAGAAGGCCATGAAGCTCTCGGGTCAACTGACCCGAAAACAGGGCAGGGCTCCCCGAGTCGATTTGTCGGCCGTTCGATTGCAGCGGCGGGGAGTAGATGAGGGCGGTGGTTGTCGGTGGTGAAGCGGTGGTCGCGCAAAACGACGGTGGAAGGAGGAGGAATGGATCGGCAAAGGGGTCGGTCGTTCACGGCCAAAACAAGAAGAAAATAAGAAGAACGAAGAAGAAGAAAGAAGAGGCAAAAGATAGAAGAGGCTGACGTGAACCGTACATGGGGAAGAGAAATGGTGGGGTCCACAAGACTTTCTTGGCCAAAATTAAATTTTTTTGTCTTATACTCACAAATAATTGAGGGGGGGTAGTATGGTAATTTGGCGTGCCGGGATTGAAATGAAATTTTGGTATACAGGACGAAGGGTATTTTTGGTAAATTCACCAGCCAAGCTCGGTCGAGGTTAGGCTCGATCACGAAAAGGGCAATTCCAATTCACAACAGATAAAATTCGAAACCCAATCCGAAATAACCTAAATTTTAGAATTCGTCCAAATTTTCGTCTCTTCAGTCCATATAGTCCAAAATAGGTGTCGACTATAATTATATTTTCATATCATTTCCATTGACTTCCGACGCTTACCAAAGCCGAATTTCCAGGACGTTACAGGATGTAGGCTTAATCTTTTGCAGAACCACTATATGGATGTGTGATATGTCTAATTTCACTCTGATTTACTTACCAGCGTCACACACGCTAATATGTTTGCAATACCATATTGAGTGCAGATGGTTTGGTATTTGCAAAAGTTTATCGTCAACTGCACTCAACCTATTGATCCCTCTAGGTTGTATTGCTAGGCCTAACAACTCTATTATGGTTCAACAAAATTTGAGAAAAATAATAATCAATGTGTAGATTCCAACCCTCTTTCTTTTTGATTTTGCACAATAGGGACCTATCTGTTGAGTGCGCAATCTTGCTAGGTATACCACTCGTAGGTATGCGGAAGCATTTGAAATAAAATGAATCGGGATGTTGGAGGATGTGGTGATGAATACTCAAATATATGAGAGTGATATTCAAAATAGCCTTGCTAAGGCCTTACACATAAAACACAAAATTTGTTAAGCTTGTATACAAAAACCCTCTCTCTAACTCTCTCTATATGCTCTCTTCTCTATGGCATACTTCAAGGCTGCGTTGCCTTTGAAGCACCCACACTATGGCATTCACACGCACACGCTCACCACACTTTACTATGGCATAACTTCAAGGCTGCATTGCCTTTGAAGCATACACACACAAAATAAACAAACAAACATCGCTATTTATAGAAAACTTTAGCTGCCAATGGGACAACCCCCATGCTGCCTTGAATGCAAGCTATTGTTGCCGCCCTTGAAGCTGCCACAAATCAATTTGCAATTTGAAGAAGTCAAGCCAATGAGTGTGAACAAGAAAGGAGAGAAAGCTACTGCCCATTTGCCACAAAAATCGTCCATTTCCACGTAGTTTGACAAGTCAAAATTTCGTTCTCTTTCTCCACCGCCTTTGTAGACTAAGAGTTGGATTTGGACTTTTGCTTTAACTTTTCAAATATCAATTTTCGTCATATTAAGTATTGAACTCCAACACTCCCCCTCAACACCTAATACTCTTTACCTACAGTATTTGATATTCGTCTTCTTCAGTTGCTTCTAAGATTGCGATTTCTGATTGAGATTTGCAAAGCTCGGACTTCTTCAACGCCATTCGAACTTGCACATCGATCACTTTTCCTTTCTTCGCAGTCTCCGTATTCGAAGCTTTCTCAAAGTTTCTGAGATTGCGACTCATATAATCAAACATCTCATTCACGATTTTCAATTCATGTTTCAATCGATTCAACTCCATCTGAAGCACCTCCGTAGAGGCATCTCGATCTTTTTCTCACAGGATTTTTTCTCTACCCTATTCCAATGATCCTTGCGCCTTAGGACCTTTCTCTCTAGGTAGTACTTCTTAAGCTTTTGCAAGTTCTTGAGCTCATGTCGGAGCTTTTGGTTCTCTCTTTCTTTGACCCTGAGCTCCTCTTCCTTTTGCTTTAACATTTCATCTTTCTCTTTTTACATCTCATGCAATTCCTTTTCACAACTGCTTGTTAAAGCTGCTACTTGTTTCTTCGAGTTTTCCCTCGACCTGCTCTTCTTTGGGGACATCTTAGTGGCTATCACATCATCTACCTTGATGATGTTGGTGACTGCGAGCTCTTCTTGAACCTCTGTTGCAACAGTTGCTTAAAAACCCCATTCTTCTTTTCCATCGTGCTCTTTCTTGGTCAAAGATGCATCATTCTCTTTTATCTGTTTGAACCAACAGAATCTGGCAAAGTGACCTACTTTGCCACATACGTAGCACCATTCGCTAAGCTTTCTGTTGTTCTTAGCACGATCTCGATGAGCTTCCCCTGACTGAGTGCTTCTCACTGTTGATCATCTCCGCCAATTTCCATACTCTTTCCACTATTTTCCATACTTATCAACATCACTCCTTCCATGGCTCTTGGAACCTCTTTTATTTCTAAAGAGGGAACTACCATTATCCATGGCACATGCGAGTACCACATCTTCATCATTATTGACGGTGTGTGCATATTCCATCGCCTCTTCTTGACATTCGGATTTGTAATGTCCGAACTTATTACACTTAAAGCACCTTTCATTTGACTAATCATGCACTTTATACTTTCTGGTGAAACCCTAATTTTCACCTCTAACTTGTGCATCTCTACAGCCTTATCCACCATGGTAATCTTCTCGATTTGATTGAATAACCTGATTCTGCAGTGCTTGCTCGGGATACATATCGACGAACTTCTGATTCATTCTTTGCTCATGCGAGCAT
Source organism: Rhodomyrtus tomentosa (assembly GCA_028455895.1). NCBI lineage: Eukaryota > Viridiplantae > Streptophyta > Magnoliopsida > Myrtales > Myrtaceae > Rhodomyrtus > Rhodomyrtus tomentosa. Next base: position 34,428,047 of record JAPCWY010000009.1, on the reverse strand, counting down.
AACGAACCCATCAACCTCTCCAACATCATGGTTGATATATCTTGGTCTTCCTCGATCGCCACAACAACGTTGTCAAATATTTCAGTCAAAGACTCAAGATTTTTTTTACGACTCATTAATCTTGGAGTTCCTCACCATTAACCCTTAATTGGTTAACGATAGTTTGTACACGATAAAAATACGATGAGATAGATTCAGAGTCGTTCACGCGTAAAGACTCAAAATCACCTTAAAGTGTTTGAAGTCGAGCTCGCTTCACACGATCATCGCCCTTGTAGGATTTTTGCAGAATATCCCATGCCGCTTTCGCTGTCTCCATGCATGATATTTTTTCAAATATCGTCTCTTCCATAGCTTGAAAGATCGTATATAATGCTTTCTGATCTTTCTTTCGAGACTCGATCAACGAATCCTTATCTTCCTTCTTCAAAGCATTGAATTCTTCGACATCAGCTACATCGGTGTAGCCATTCTCCATTAGGTTCCACAAATCCTCTGATTTGAATAGAACTTTCATTTGGACGGATCAGTTGTTCAAATTCCTCCCGTTCAACTTTGGAAGTTGCAATTGAACGAAACTTGTGGATGCCATAACTAGCTCCGGGTTCACGATTTTCGCTCCTCCACTCTAGGTTCTCGGTCTCCGCGCTTGGATTCTTGACCGCCTAGGCTCCGGCACGATCTTTGGCAACCTGGCTCTGATACCAATTGTAGAGTGCGCAACCTTGTTAAGTATACCACTCGTATGTATGCGGAAGTGTTTGAATTAAAAGGAATCGGAATGTTGGAGGATGTGGTGATGAATACTCAAATATATGAGAGTGATATTCAAAATAGCCCTACTAAGGCTTTACACATAAAAGTACATATATTGCATTTGGATGCAGTGTAACTATAGTTTCAAGACAAGTCAATTGATGAGAAAAGTACCAAAAAAGTCCTAAATTTATTGCATTGGCTCCAATTCCTTCTTAAACCATTCAACTAGAACAATGCAATCCATCCAACCAATTTAGATTTGAAATTGTTGATGTGGACGCAACCTTCCTTACGTGGTACGACTGGCCCTGATGTTAATAATTTTTTAATGTTAAAATATTTTTTGATTTTTTTCTTTTCTTTTTTCTCTTTCTTTTTTTATTCTTCTAGTTTCCTTAGTTTCTTTTCCTTTTCTAGCATGGTCGGTGACAATCGCAGGAGCTCGCTAGATGCCGGCGATTGATTTGGGAAAAGCCATGGCCTCCTTCACCCACGGCCAACGAGCATTCGCGGGTGAAGGGGGCCATGGCCTTGCTAACTGTGAGCCAGGCTCATGGATATTTCATACAATATTCCTAATCAATATCTATATTAGAATCGAAATAATATAGATCCACATACCCATAAGTACGAAGCGCGGATTGCAGCCATATGTTAATCAAATCGTCGTTTACGCTGGATCATCAAACCCTGAGATCAAACTTGAATCATTGATTAGAGAAGTATATCACGTAAGACGAACACACTTCGATAGCCATAGATTAAGAGCCCCCATTGCAAACGATAAACGGTTCCGATCCGCTGATCAATCATCCGTCAAGAGAGATTTTCTTGAGTGTTTTCTTAGAGAGAGTTTTTTGAGATTTACATTGAAGAACGACGTACATTCTTTTCTTTGAAGAGATGCCATATGCAATCTTCCCTTTTCTAGAATAGGAAAACGACTCCCTTAATTGCCAATCAGTCTAATCAATCAACGTGATTATGCAAGGACTGATTTGTTCTTATTGGCGCAATCAAATCCATTATCTCCCACTCAACGATAACGGGCTAAATGCCTCTCTTTCTTTTCTCACTGCAAAGTTCATATAGGCAAATAATCTGTGCGACCAGCATACTATGAGAGTTCGTTACTATACATCTGTTAGGAGTATATAGCAGCTCAGAATGGGTACATAACCTCAGAGTAGATCCAGTATGCAATACCCTAGATCAATTATTCACATTTATATCATATCTCTTGTGGTCTCTTTGAATGCTCAAATACAATACATGGTATTCACAATCATGATTAACTCAAATAATCATAATTGATCGACCTGTGAATACAAAGATTGAATGTGACTTCAAAATAAATTGATTGTTCTCTTTCCTTAAACCTCTCAATCTTAGTCCAGCTTGCTTTTCTAGAGATGTCACATTAGATCGAATCAATCTCATGACCATTGGCAACACTCTAAGATAGCAAACACTGAATAGAAATCTCAAGAATAGGTTAGAGTCGTGAGGGCACTTAATTGAGGAACTCATATTCTGAAGAGTCTTACACTGTCATAGAGTTAAGATCAAAACTCTTGCAAACTCATCTTAGTCGTCTCATGCGTACGTGATATCGTATTACGATATTCTCTCTTTTCTCATGGAGCGTATGTCTTCTCACTTAATACCGTTCAAATGATAGCTTAGACATATTCAATGTCTAGTTTGAGTTCACAAATCTACTCTCTTCAAAGAATCCAACAGAACTCGCATCTGGCATCAAAGACAAATTAAGTGAAATACGTGGTTATTTCACTTTCGGGCATAACTTATTATGACATCATCTTAACACTTTTGTTAAGGCGATATAAAAAAAAAATTCAAGCTTAAGCTCTCAATTATCACCTAGATAATAAGTTTGAAAACGTCTCATCTCTATTCGTCACCTAGCAAATAAAGACGATTACCCGTGTGAGTGGGCTAATCTCTAATATGTCCAACATACTTTCTCAACATAATGCACTAAGCATTAATATGCATAAATATCATATAAACTCATAGACATCAATAATGATAACAAATATTATTAACTGTGAACTTTGGAAAATATAAATATCCATTACTCCACTTCTACGCCCTTCCAGAGATTTCATTATAGGGAACTAATCTCATTGTCAACACATGACCAAGGAAGCTATCTCTAGAAAGTGACTCCATGAATCTGCTATCATTTTATACGTAGATATGTACTGTATGTCACATCTTTTCGTACAACCATGTCTTTCACAAAATTATATTCTGTGACTATATGTTTGTTCTTGTTCCTTGGTGTAAGCTAATACTTATTGGCTATCGCAATTAACTAATAATTGAATCTGCAGCATTCTTAACAACACATCACTGAACCAAACATCTTTTGAGCCACACATTCTCTTATACTGTTGCTGATAACACCACAAGATCAATTTTCATCGCGGATAAGGCTATACACGTTTGATTCTTACTACTCCAAGATATTGCGCCACTGCACAATAAGAATACAAATCTAGAGGTAGTTTTTCTCTCATCTAAACCTCTTCCTCAGTCAATATCAGTATAACCTTCAAGGTGCAGATCTCTACCTTGAACTCAGTAAAGAATTGACAGTACTTTCTACACACCTCAGGATTCTCTTGATGGAAATCCAATATGCTTGACCTGGACTAGAGTGGTACACATATCATTAATATTAAGTCTTGTACACATCATAGTGTACTCAAGCATTCAAACATAAACATATGGAGCACTTTTCATTTTCTGCATTTACTTGTGGAGTCTCAAGACATATTTTGCGACTCAGACCTTCACTTCATGCAATAGGAATATCTTTGGATTTATAGTCTTGCATATAAAATCATTCAAAAACTTTATCTATATAAGTCTCTTATGAAAGAGACCATGATCTCTTTGAATGATCTCTTAAAATCTTAATTTCAAGAATATATGTAACTTCACCCATATCTTTTTATTTCAGAATTGGAACATAACCAATTCTTGACTGTATTAACAAACTCCATAGTACTCCAAGCAATCAGTATATTATCAACATATAATGATAAGATCACATATTGATCTTAGGATCTTTTGATATATGGGTAATGATTTTCATCAATCATTTCAAAATCATATGCCACTAAGCCATTACGAGAAAGTATATATCATTATCTAAAAGACTGCTTAAGGCCATATATCGATATCAAAAGTCGACATTCTTTTTATTCTTGGCCAATCATAACAAACCCAGCAGGTTGTTTCTCTGAAAATATTTTCTTTTAATTCTCCATTGAGAATCGCAGTCTTTACATCCCTCTGATGTAATTCAAGATCCATACTAATCATTATTGCCAGAATAAGGTAAATTGAGGTAAATCTCACAACATGAGAACAATCCTCTTCTCAATCAATTCATTCTTATTGATTACACCCTTTTACCATAAGGCGAGCTTTATATCTCTCAATCTAGCTATTAGCTTTGTGCTTTTAATTTGAGAACATACTTGCTCCCAATGGCTTTATGTCCATTTGAAAGATAACCAGTTTTCAAATTTGGTTTGATTTCATTAACTCCATCTGTTTTTCCATTGCTTATATCCACTTTTTCTTATCAGGGCAAGTTAGAGCCTCATTCACATTCTTGGCCCATCCTCTTTTTGTGAAGCGACCATGAAAGTTTTGCCTTCAATGTCTAAAACGTTGACAAAACGACGGAGAACGCTTTTGCCACTTGTTCGCTAAATTGAGGATTATACACTTAGTACATCAAGCTCCATTACACTCCCACTTGGCAACTTGTTCGCCATATTGAAGATTCTACACTTAGTACATCATTCTCCATTATGCTCTCACTCGGATTAAATAATAATGGCATCTTCTTCACATCAAGTGGTTGCAATTGAGACTAGTTCGAAATAAATTTCCCGCTTCTCACATTGCTTCAACTTGAATTAGATACCCCGGTAGAGTCATTATCACTATCCAAGATTTCATATAAAGGATAGTCTCCACATATCTCGCCCTTTTTCAAAAATTCATTTACTAAAATGTGACATTTCGTGATTCATATTCAATTACACTTCTCACTTTCTCACTCATTTATTACGCATTCCCTTTTGAGTACTCTCAGTATCTCATCAAGATACTCTTTTTGCCTCTATGGCCCAATTTGCCTTACCAATGGGAGAAATCGCGTGTATAAAAAGCACATCAAGGTCTTAGAAAATTCAAAACTCATTTTCGACCTATCCACAACTCATGTGGAGTGGAAGCAACTGATTTAGAAGGCACACGATTAAAAATCTAGATAGCAATCAATAAAATTTCACCTTAAAAGGTGATAGAAAAATTAGCTTATGCCATTAAAGACCTAACCGTTCTCACTGGGACTTGTTTCTTCTCTCTATGACTCCATTTTGTAGAGAAATCATTGGAGTAGTCGACTGTCTTTCTATTCTTTTTTCATCACATAAACGTATGAACTGATCAGATAGATTTTCTTGACCTCGATTGGATTTTTTTAATATTTTAAGCTCAAAAATAATATTTCTCTAAAGTAACTTATGCCTTAGATTTATGAGAAATCAAAAGCATATCTGAATCGAGTATGATCATCTATAAATGTGATGAATCAAACAACCCATGCCTTATTCTCACATATGTTGAATCACATATCTCAATGGATCAATATCAAAGGAAACTCAGCTCTTGTTCATTTTTCAAATGATTTGCTCAATGTCTGTCCCGCTAGGCAATAATCACAAACAAGCATATTGACTTTTTCAATATTGCCCAATAAGTCTTCTTTAGCTTATCTAAATATTTTCCATTGCGCCAATGTGACCCAGCCTAGCATTCCACATATTTACATCATCACAAAAGATGAAAAATAGTGAATAACTAATATTCACATTATTGTACCCAACAATTGATACAATGAAACCATCCAGAACCATAGTAACTCATTCTGTGACATTCTGATTTCTCAATCAATTTCAGACTCTGTAATGAGAAGTTTATATATATCAAGCGATGTATTTCAGTTATATTTCGCTCAAATCTGATCAATTTGAGTAGACTGACCAAAAGGGAAAGGCTAAAGCGAGACGAGGTACGTGGACCTAGGCGACTCAGATAGGAAACGACGCTTTGACCATAAGGATTGTCAAAGGGATATTTAGAACCACCAAAAAACCGATATAAGAATGATCTAGGATTACCATGCGAGCGTCGTACGATTGGAGCGCAGGTGATGCCGCTTAACCAACGTACGATTTGTAAAATTACCCTAAATCGGACTGTGACGATCGAGACCTTAGGGACTAGTGATAAACCCTCACAATTACATGACAACCAAAGTCGCCATGAATTGACGAGCCCTAAATGTGATGAGGATCACAAGGTCGATACGCATATAGTTTGCAAAAGCCGTCCGTCAGTTCGGGATAGGCTGGAATCACGTTTGATAGAAGAAACGATCAGAAATGAGTCCTGAAAAGTTTAAAAAAGGAAAATCAAGAATTTCAACGTCAATAGGATTGGCCGTCGCCCTATCAAAGAAGTCAGAATCGAGAAAAACGACGTTTCGAACGTCGGAGGTAAAAAGACCATAATGCCCCTCAAGCTTAGGACCTTATCTTTATAATTGAAGGAAGAGCAAAATGGACATTTCTCCCCCCAAGCTGCTGAAAATTGAAGAGCAATTGATGGCCATTGGATGCCCTTGAGAAGAACAATGGACAAGTGTCAAGCATCCAATGGTAGTAGATCATTTCACCAATTAATGCCCACCTACCAATCACCTCAATTAATTTAAATTTGTGGGATAATAACCAGCTCTCTCTCTCTCCTCAAACCCCCCCATTCGGCCAAAAATTGTAGAGCACCACCATTTTCCTTTCTTCTTCTTCTTCTCCAGTTTCTGCTTCACCCGACCCCGCCGGACGCCTCCGTTCGATCCGTACGACCGCCGCCTCTGGCCGTTCCCTGCTTTCGACCGACTACCCAGACGTAGCCCCATGTCTTGCCGACGTCCTTCAACTTGAATCAGGTCATTTGGAGTTTTGAGAAATTCGGGGCAAGCATTCTCCCACAGGTCGACAGATTCTGTTCCAGTTTGAGGTAGGTTCGGTTCTGAACCCTTTAGACAGCCGAAAACTTGGAATATTTGGCTCAAATTTTGTGGAGATCAAGTATACATATAGATGGTTCTGTGGTAAAATTAGGGATTTATTTGATAAGTTTTTGACCATGAACCACCCTTGTACATTATGCCCAGAATCTGCCGGTATTCTGTGTTTGGGTGATCCGGCGACCTTCGACGAATTTTCGGCAACCACGTGACTTGAAACTCATGGTGAGCCACTGAAACTCTTGGATAGATGTTATAAGAGGTAGAAGAGTGTATAATTAATGGATTTGAGGTGGATTAAGCCCGGTTGGACCTGGCATGAATGTAACCGAATAGAACCGGTTCAATGCTAGGCCAAACCGAATCTATGGAGGGCTAAATCGGCTGGATTTGTGTTGTAATTTGGTGTGTATGATGTGTTGTGATGATGAGGAGTATCTAATGGATGATTTGGATGGATGAATGGATGGATTGAACTTGAAATTTGATAAAATCGTTTGATTTGCCTAGGTTGCGCGACGGATTGACCTTGGACTTGAGTTGGTCGAACCTTAGGAGGTGCAAGGAGGAGTAATTTGCGTTATTAAGCGGAGGTAAGGAATTTCCTAAACTAAGGCTAGGGGGATTGGACTCGATTGGGTAAGTCGAGGGTCGAACGGAACGATTTATGAGAAAACCCTCGCATGTAATAGCTTGATGCGTCCTTGGACGTTATAGAATGATTGTTTGACCTAGCCTATGCTTGAATTGTCTGAGTGCCTAAGTACCATTTGAATTAAATTGCATGCCACGAAATTTATTAAACATATTATCATGCGCATTGGCCATTGGTTATGAAATTTGATTTTTTTTAAAAAATCAAGTTAATTGATATGATGTGGCATGAGATATGATTGTGGCATTGCGTGGCATTGCACTGAGGCGTATGAGACGCGGGGCGGAGGTTGAGACCCTGATGCGACGAGGTCGCGGGGTGGATTATGAAAAGGTGGTGCCCTGATGCGACGGAGTCGCGAGGTTGAGATAGCCACAGTCCTGATGAGATGTAATCGCGGGACAGAATACGAGCTCATAGACCCTGCCTGGAAATTGAACCGGAGTCTGATGCGTTTACGCGAGCCGAGCCTGATGCGATCTAATCGCGGGCTAGAGAATGAGGGCAGGCAGAGGTTGATTGATGTGGTGAAGTGACAGGCCGAGCATATACGTGCAACTGTGTGTGACATGAGAATATAAATGCATGTCTGTCCTCTATGCATTATTGTTTATTGAATTGTGAATGTCAAACCTGCATGAGTACACGAGTTGGATAGGTTGAGTGACTTGACTGCCTGAGTGGACGGTCAACCTGACCTAGGGTTAGGTTTTTCTTACTGAGATGTGTATCTCACCCCTTTTGGGGAAATTTTACTTTATAAATCCTAGGTAGTAGCTATGTGGCCTATCAGGTTCGGGGACCCGCAGGAGATGACGACGTATTACAATGAGTTCCCCGATAGATAGGGAAATATATACTTAAGGAAATGTACAGTAGTTTGGGTAGATGATGGCAAACCAGACTGGAAGCCTCATCGGTTTGAGGCTTGGTTTAGACAGGACGGGGATAGGAAGGTCGGGCTATTGAAGCCTCACGAGGTTCCAGAGGGTGTTATACCTCCATGGTGTCAGACGACTTCGGATCAGGAGTTTCTGGAGGGTTCAGTGGTTGTGTCGAGGAACAGCCCGGAGCGGACACCGACAGCTGAGTTTTCCGTGCCACCGCCAAAGGATGAGGTTATCGTGGTGGAGCCGTCCGAGAGAGATCCATCCGAGTCGGACCAAGAGACGACCTGGATGGAGACCCAGCTGAGCCGTTGCAGGAGGAGACTATAGAGGACTCTGTGGACATTCCGTCGAAGACCTTCTCCGAGTATGAGCCGTCGGAAGAGACTGAGGACACTGGGGATTCCAGCAGTTCTTCCTAGACGACTCCGGATGGTGACCTGACTTTTTGACTTGCGACCTAACCCCCCCTTCCCTAGTGGATTTTGTGGACACCTTTTGACATGTTTATCCGTCGCCTTGCTGTATAGCGGTCTGTAGTAGATGTGACCAGTTGATGTTGATGTATGACGTTATGATATTATCCAGTCCTGCTTAGTCTTGGGATATATATATTGTACGGGGAGTTTTTGGGAAACACTTACGTGTGCTTAATGTAAATTATTTCATCTCTCGATCTTCCTTTATATATAAGTGGATCCTTGGGACCGCCGAGAGATTATTGTTTTTTTTTATTGCAGGGATGATTGCGTGCTCGCGATGAGGCGTGGGGCGTGACACATTCCCAATGACAAGTCACCATCACCGTTATGAAAGTTCAAATTGAAATCAAGTTTAACCAAAACTAACACGGAAACTAAATTTTGTTGAGTTTTTGGAGCATATAACACAATATGTAGAAATAGGGCGCAATCACTGTTCATTTTCAATTGGCAGGTGCCAATCCTTTTAACTTCCACGCAGGAATTATTTTCCACATTTATCTACTTTGCTTCATGTTAAACTCATTGAAAATCCATGAAGGAATTTCTATTATTTTTTTTATCACATGATCTGTGGACAATAAGTCTATAATCCACAAAGGATATGATTCAATAACAAAACTAAATTAGAGACTTAAGTAACACTCTTAAGTGTACAAAGTTTTTTTATATATCATAGCCATGAGCAAAGTGGCCCTTATTGCCACATTTAAAACATTTCACCGTTGAGATGTTTTACTTGAAAGGACATTTTCCTTTTCAATGTCGGTTAAACTTCGATTTCCATCCTGAATGATCTGTTCTTTTATCCTTTCCACTTTTTGAACCCACCTTGAAGTTTAGGCTTGGAGCACGAAGCTCCATTTGAACTAAAACCATCATTCTAGTTCAAGATCTCGCATATCGTCCTTAAAAGCCTTTATTTTTAATTGTGGATCAAGTGGATTTTCATAAGCACACATCTATGAAGTAAAGAACAGATTACTGCTCGAAGAAAAGTGGCCTACATCATACAGTTCACTTATCATGTTTGAAACGTCACAAAAGTCATTTCATATTCTGCCCACAAGGCATTGTTAGTGATCTATCTCAATTTGGTGACTAATGTCTAACCAAATTTAGCTTTTTAATGCCTCCCACTCGACTTTGGCATTTTCATAAATGCCTGAACTCATGCATAAAATCATTTTTCATGCTACTCATCAACATAATGCAAGTAATAAAGTTCGTCCTTTTCCATGCAACAAATGTCAACTATGCAGTATTTTTATCTTCAGGTTCTTCCATAACTAGGTTAAGAGTTTCAAATGCATCTTGCTCTTCATAGTACAAACTGGATTCTCATATTCCAGTTTTCATAATATTCGCCATCCAATTTCTCCTTTGTTTCGCTAAGTGCGTAACCGTTGTATCTGAACACAAAGTTCTATAGACATGTATTCACGAATCATTGATGCCTAACATTTACGCATCTATTTTACACTAACTAATTATATTAATGAATAATTTCACATAAGGCCTTAGAGTCGAAAGTTCATTATGTTCCCAATCATTGTCCAATAATCCTCGCTTGAAATTACCATTAACATAATTACTTATGTAAAATTGAGTTTACCAAGTTACTAAAACTTTATAGAATTCCCTACTCTAATAAAGATCACAAATCAGATAAAGATCTCTATATTTTGTAATTATAACATGGTATAGTAGGATTTGAACTATACATACATGCTTTACACATCAAATCATATTGAGATTGCAGGATACATGTTATCAATCAATTCTTGAAAATGCCCCAAAAAACGTGTATCACGGACATTCATATGCATTTTTATAATTTTAAATTCATCAAACATGTCCAAATAATATATCAAATAGAAGATAATTTCGATACGAACGCAAAGGTACCTCGCACGCCCCAAACGGAGCTCATATGCATCAACACGAACCGGTCAAAGATTTTGCTTTGACTAGTCGACGCTTGGTCAATGGGGCAAAAAGTAAATATACTAAAATACAGGGACTAAATTGCAATATCTAAAATTAGAGGATCAAATTGCAATTTCTAAAAAATTCGAAGACAATTTTCTAAAAGTTCGAGGATCAAATTGCAATTTCTAAAAAGTTCGAGGACCAAATCGCAATTTCTAAAAATTTCGGGGACTAAATTGCAATTTTTAGAAAGTTCGGGGACTAAAGAGTAATTTTTAAAAATTTCAATTTGGCCGATCAACGGTCAACAGTTGATCGGGTCAACGGGTCCGGGTCGTACCGAGTGGGAAATCGGGTTGGGCCGGTTCACGAGTCGTCGGTCGGATCGAGTCCGGGTCGTGGATCAGGTTCAAAGTGGACCGAACCGATCGATGACGTTGTCATGACATCATCGTGACGTCAGCCGCACAGATGGCTACTCGAGGCACACGCACAGCACGTGGGCGCGTGAGTCCCACGCGCACCGTGCCCAGGTGGCTCGTGCAGCGTGTGCCGCTTCCTCCGACAACCTTTCTCGGCGGTCAACCTCTCCAAATGCTTGTCTCATCGATACGATCATGATGGTATCTTCAAATCTCATTTTTGTTGAACGAAATTTCACGAAAATGCATTGTTTCGCCGCTGCGTCGGGAACTAATACTGTGGCGGCGCGTGCAACGCATGTAGCCTCTCTCGTTGTTGCCTCTTGCGAGCGACCACTCAAAATTCTCTTCTCGCTAAGCCTGTTCAGACCATGTAATCAAAAATAATTTTTATTGCACAAAATTCACGAATAGGCCATGAACAGTAAAGATTAAAAAATGATTTTTCGCGTTTGCATTGATGATAAAATAAAACACGATCAGGAAACAAGAACACTATGCTTTGATACCACTAATGGATATTTCATACAATATTGCTAATCAAGATCTATATTCGAAGCGGAATAATATAGATTCGCATACCCATAAATACGAAGCGCAGATTGTAGCCATACGTTAATCAAACCGTCGTTTACGCTGGATTATCAAGCCCTGAGATCAAACTTGAATCATTGATCGGAGAAGTACATCACGTAAGACGAACATACCTCGATAACCACAGATTAAGAGCCCCCATTGCAAACGATAAACGATTCCAATCCGTTGATCAATCGTCTGTTGAGAGAGATTTTCTTGAGTGTTTTCTTAGAGAGAGTTTTCTGAGATTTCCATTGAAGAACGATGCACGTTCTTTTCTCTGAAGAGATGCCATATGCAATCTTCCCTTTTCTAGGATAGGAAAACGACTCCATAAATTGCCAATCAATCTAATTAATCAATGTGATTATGGCAAGGACTGATTTGCCCTTATTGGTGTAATCAAATCCATTACAGGCCTTCTTTACCCATGACAATTTAGACCATGGCGTGGTTGGCCTCGCTTGCAACTGCTTGCATAGCGAGGACAGCGACCCTATCGGATCGTTATCTTTTTGAAATAATTTTGTCTATGTTTTTTCTAGAACACAAGATATGTATGGGCATTTCCCCTTGCTTAGCACGGCCTAAAATGCTAGTCATTATCAACATCAACATCAACAATACCTTTATCCCAAACTAGTTGGGGTCGGCGGTCGATGAATCCTAAAGAATCATAAAAATAAAAGCAGAATCAAGCGAGGGAAAATAGATAAATATGTAAAAATAAATAAATATATATTTATTTATAGCGGAAAAAAAAGCTAGTCATTATGTATAGCGAAAAAAAAAAGACCTTGCTTTGCATGTAGTGGTAAAATTGTCCGGGGATAAATCTAGCTCATATTTCTCGAAATAGATGAACGGACCAACCTACCAACCAATTTGTTGCTGAAACCATTACCCTTTTTCATTTTGTGTTTTTCGGATGATCTTTCATTTCGTTTCCTTTCCTTTCCTTTCCTTGCTTTCGTGATTCGGCCAACTAAATCGCTGTGAAACTGCCATATGCAATGTCCACGCAAATTACTCCCAAACTGTCTAACCGTTGAATAAAGAGAAATCAGCCACAGCAATGGGAGGTTAATAAGGTAAGGCGCTTCAATCTGTCATGTATAATTATAGCCAGAGCTGAGAGTGTATTAGCCATGTGGCATAATTGTCACGTTGGATAGGTTTGCTATATGGCTCAAATCGACAATAAGCTTTTACCTTAACGACTTGTCAGATGTCAGTTCATATATCCTACTGGATGTTAAAAATTTCCAGAAAAATAGATAAAGCGAAAGTGTATGAAGATTTTATCTTATATTAAGTTTGAACTTGACAAAAAATGACCTTACCCAAAAAAAACTTGACAAAAAAGGATAAATTAGAGAAAGTATTTTCAATCATACATATATCAAAACCAGAAGGGATTGGATATTTATTTAAATCAAATTCTCTATAAATAGGATTCCTCTCTATTTATTTTAGGAAGAATAAATACAGACTTCAAATTATATAGATTTGCTATTACGAAGTTCCTGGAAATTAAAGAACTTCAAAAAACCCAAAAGCCTGTCGGATTTGGGTCATTCAATCAAAATCTTGGTCATCAAGACCTTAGCAACAAGTCGTCAAGGCCACAAAAAGTTTTAGTTTATGAAGACCTTGACCATCTTCGATCGGTTGGAGACCAACCTTTCAAGGCTCTCGAATTTGGTTCATGAGAAGGACTCAAAGATCATAGCAGTTAATTTGAGATGAAGCTATTAATATCCTCAAATAATGCTCATACGAAGAACCAAAGACAGTGTGTAGGGGTGAACATGATTTCAGAGTAGAACCTAAAATTTGAAAGTTGAAATCTGTAACAAGTTTTTGTGTTTTTCTTGATAATATATATTTGTACGATCCTGCAGTATTTCATGACATTCGAGAACAAACCATTTTCTTGAGCCACTTCATACATATACAGAACCTGACATTGGTTAAAATTTTGTCAAGTTCAATCACAGTTTACATCTCTAGCATTTATTAAATTATGTCTTGAGTTTGATCCGCGTAGTCGGAACATTAGTGTTCAAAGGACTTGAACGTGTAGGTCTTTGATATACCCACACACAAAAGAAAGGGAAATAAAATAATATCTTCCGCTACAGGACAAAAAAGGAACCCACTATATATAAATATGTTTCACTTGTGGGGGTAATATAGTCTTTGCGAGAGAAACAAGAAAAGCAAGGGTTTGGCTTTCTTATTTCTCACACCTACTGCAACCGTACAAAAGAAGGAGATTTCTGGGTTGTACAGGAGCAGCGCCACAAAAAAAAAAAAGAAATAGAAGAACTGCAACAACGTTCGTTATTTTTTGGCCGTACGTACAAGAGGATCTCTGAATACGATTTTGTGCTTGTGAGTTTTACTATATCCAATTGAGTTGTTTTATATGTAAACACTTTAGGTTTGAGAAACACAAATGTATTGAGCGATCATAACTACAATTCTCCGATTATAATGGATTGTTCTTGCTGACTCTCTTCATGGATGTAGGTACCGACATTCGGACCAAACTACGTTATATCTGGTGTGCTTTATTGTTCCTCGTTATTTCTCTGGATTTTTGCATTGACTTATTTACAATTTGCTATAATCAAAGTGGTTATTTATCTTTGCAAGATAGAAGACACAATTTGCTCAACCTATTTGTTAAATATGTCTCGAGTTTAAATCGTCCGCGAATACATATTTTGGTTTAAATATTCAATATTTGACCTAAACAATTGTGGCATGTTTTGGATGAGTTTTAATTGCAGATTTGATATCTGCATTAGAAGACAAAAGATGTGACTTAAATATTATATATTATTTGGGTAGATATTTGGTCCAATAAAGGAAACAAAAAAGTAAGGGTTTTTTTTTTCTTATCTGCATCCTGCAATAGCCGCGAGGAATATAGAGATCCAAAAAGAGAAGACTTTGCAGACTCTCTTCTTTGCTCGTTCCAAGACACAGCCACACGAAAAGAAGAGGAGCAGTACGGTCAAGATTTACGCTTCGTTCGTGAGTTTATTTCAGTTTTATTTTATATTCAATTGAGAGTTGTCTGTTTATAAACACTTTGGGATTGAGTATAATTTAGGTGCGGGAAACACGAACGTATTGAGCGATTATAAATTCAATTCTCCGATGTAGTGGATTGTTCTTGCTGGCTCTCCCCGTGGATGTAGGTATCGACATTCGGACTGAACCACATTATATCTGGTGTTCTTTATTGTTCATCGTTATTATTTTTGGGCTTTTGCGTTGACGTATTTGCAAGATCTTGGTAGTTTCCGCGTTAGAATTACAATAATTGGTATCAGAGTTAGGTTAGATTTCTGGATTGTAATTTGGGGCTTTTGCTTGTCTGATTATTATCTGGAAATTCTGTTGTTGAAATTATGTATGGGGTGAAAGCTAAAATCGAGAAATTTAACGGGAGGAACAATTTTGGGTTATGGAGCCTCAAGATGGAGGCGTTATTGACAACTCAAGGTTTGGCAGAAGCATTGGAGGGCAATGCTAAGTTGCTCGAATCAATGAAAGATGCTGATAAAGATGTATTGATTAGGAAGGCTAGGAGTGTAATCCTGTTGAATTTATCGGATGAAATGTTGATAGAGGTAGGCAAAGAAAAGGATACCGCAGTATTGTGGGCAAAGCTTCAGTCGCGCTATGTAAAGAAGGGTTTGAACAATCGCTTGTACATGTTGAAGAAGATGTTCCAGTTCAAATATACTAAAGGTACGTCTATCAAAACCCACCTAGACGAATTTAATAAACTCATGATGGATCTGAAGAACGTCGGTAAGACTCTTGAAGATGAAGAGTAGGGAACAATGTTGTTGGCTTCTTTACCAGAGTTATGGGAGCATTTTACTGATTCTCTATTGCAGAGGCGTACTACGATTACCTCAGAAGATGTAAAGTTCGTCTTGTTTTCTAAAGAGTGGCAGCGAAAGTTGCGAGATGACAGTCTGGCGCAGGATGTAGCGCATGGACTAGTGATTCGAGTAGAGAGCAACAACGGGGGTCCAACAGCAGCAGAGGTAAAAACAAGTCTAAATCACGCCATAGAAAATCCAAGGGACGCATGAAGTGCTTTGAATGTCATGAGGAGGGGCACATCGGGAGAGATTGTCCTAAGCTGAGAAACAGAGGTGATAAGCAAAAGGCCATAGTCAGTGTGGCGAACATTGCTGAGGAGAGCACTAGTGATGCAGAGGCTGTTTTGTGTGTGACTACAGGTTCGTCAAGAGACGAATCGGTGCTAGATTCGGGGTGTTCTTATCATATGACGCCTCATAGGAGCTGGTTTACTACTTATCAGACTGCAGATGGTGGTAGAGTTCTGTTGGGGAATAATGCAGCTTGCAAGGTTGTTAGGATAGGGACAGTTCGAATTCAGATGCATGATGGTGTGGTTCGCACATTGACAGACGTGATGCATGTACTGGAGCTCAAGAAGAACCTTATTTCTCTAGGAACACTCGATGATATCGGGTGTAAGTACACCGCTGAAGGTGGAATACTGAAGATTTCTCGAGTTGCCATGACAGTGATAAAAGGGAAGAAAGTGAGTTCTCTCTATCATCTACTGGGAGAGACCGTGACAGGAGCCGCTGCAGTTTCATCAAATGAGTCAGATTTTGATTTAACTCGTTTATGGCATATGCGTTTAGGGCACATGAGTGAGGCAGGTATGACAATACTGAGTGATAGGGGGTTGTTAAAGGGACAGAAGACAAGTAAGTTAGACTTATGTGAGCACTGTGTCTTTGGAAAGCAACGTAGGATTAAGTTTACTACAGGTACTCATTCGACCAAGCAACCGATTGAGTATATTCATTCAAATGTCTAGGGCCCGTCTCCGGTTCCTTCGAAATGAGGTGCCCGTTATATGCTCACATTTATCGACGATTATTCAAGGAAAATATGGGTATACTTTCTAAAGCACAAATCTGATGTGTTTGATCGGTTCAAGAAATTTAAGGCATTGATTGAAAAACAGTCAGATAAACAGATCAAGTGCCTAAGAACCGATAACGGCATGGAGTTATGTGGTAAAGATTTTACCGAGTTCTGCGAAAAAGAAGGTATTGTTAGACATCGCACAGTACCTGGGACACCACAGCAGAATGACGTGGCAGAATGGAAGAATAGAACTTTACTTGAACGGGCTTGGAGCATGTTATCGCATGCTGGAATAGGCAAGGAATTTTGGGCGGAAGCAGTGAACATGGCGTGCTACCTGATTAATCGATCTCCATCATCTGCTATTGAGTGGAAGACTCCAGAAGAAGTATGGTCGGGAAAAACTATTGATTACTCCGGATTATGAGTATTCGGATGTATTATGTATGCTCATACTAGTGATGGTAAGCTTGAGCCGAGGTCAAAGAAGTGCATATTTCTAGGCTATGCACATGGGGTGAAAGGCTACCGGCTGTGGTGCACTGATCCCAGATCACCCAATTTTATAATCAGTAGAGATGTAATTTTCGATGAGACTACAATACTTCGACAGAGGAGTCCTGAGACACTACCAGCAGAGCAGACAGATCCTGGTGTTAGTAGTGAGGTGGAGCTTCAGGTGGAGACTCCGGAGACCTCAGAGGTAATAGATGTTAAGATTGCAGATGAGGCCGCAGTTCCTGAAGATGGTGATAGTCAACAACCAGCACAGTCACAACATACTCTAGTTGAGGGTAGACAACGGAGGCAAATAAAATCACCGGTACGTTATGGTTATACAGATATTGCTTATGCTTTGACTGTAGGTGACGAGGTGGAGACAGATGAGCCTTCGTCTTATTCTGAGGCGATGGCTAGTTCTGAGTCATCACAGTGATTAGGGGCTATGAGTGAAAAGATGAAATCATTCCATCGAAATCAGACATGGGAGCTAGTTAAAATACCCAAGAGTCAGAAGATTGTTGGAAGCAAATGGGTCTACAAACGGAAAGAAGGCATTCCCGGTGTCGAGGCAGCGAGGTATAAGGCGAGACTTGCGGCGAAAGGGTTTACACAGCGGGAGGGCATTGACTATAATGAAGTATTTTCTTCTGTGGTAAGGCATACTTCTATTCGTATTTTACTTGCCTTAGTTGCTGCACGGGATCTCGAGTTGGAGCAGCTTGATGTAAAGACGGCTTTTCTTCATGGTGAGTTGGAGGAGCAGATTTACATGAAGCAGCCAGAGGGATTTGTTATTCCGGTTAAGGAAGATCATGTTTGCTTATTAAAGAAATCTTTGTATGGGCTGAAATAGTCTCCTAGGCAGTGGTATAAGCGCTTTGATGCTTTCATGACTTGTAAGGACTATTCTAAGAGTCAGATGGATAGCTGTGTTTATTTTAGGAGACTGGATGATGGGTCTTTGATATATCTATTGCTATATGTTGATGATATGTTGATAGCAGCTAAGAATATGTCTGATATTGATGCGCTGAAAAGGCAGTTAAGTGCTGAGTTTGAGATGAAAGATTTAGGTGCTGCAAAGAAAATATTGGGAATGGAGATTTTGCGTGATAAGAATGCAGGATTATTACGTCTGTCTCAAAAAAATATATTGAGAAGATTGTAGCACGTTTTAATATGCGGTCAGCGAAATCTGTGAGTACACCATTAGCGAAGCACTTTAAATTTTTTGTTAAATTATCACCGCAGACTGAGGAGGAGGAGGAACATATGTCCCGTGTTCCATATTCTAGTGCAGTGGGTAGTATTATGTATGCTATGGTATGCACTAGACCTGATATTTCACAAGCTGTCAATGTAGTTAGTCGTTATATGAAGCGTCCTGGTAAAGCTCATTGGGAAACTGTGAAATGGATCCTCAGGTATTTGAAGGGGACAGCAGACATTAGTATAGTGTACCAGAGAGACAGTGATGGATGTGAAACCACTGGTTTTGTGGATTCTGATCATGCAGGTGACTTGGATGAGTGTAGGTCTTTAGCAGGGTACTTGTTTACGCTTGCAGGTGGTATAGTTAGTTGGAATGCGTCCCTATAAGACCACGTGGCCTTGTCGTCGATTGAGGCGGAGTACATGACACTGACCTTTGTAGCGAAAGAGGCGATATGGTTACATAGTTTGCTCTTGGACTTTGGGTTGGATCAGAAAAGTGTTGATATATACTGTGACAACCAAGGTGCGATATTTCTGGCGTTTAACCTGGTTTATCACGAGCGGACGAAACATATCAATATTAGGTACCACTTCATCCGAGATATTTTAGCGAAAGGTAATGTTGTTGTGAGAAAGATAGCTACAGCAGAGAACCCATCGGACATGATGACTAAGTCTGTTACTTTGGCAAAGCTCAAGTTTTGCTTGAGCACTATTGGCGTCTGTGGAGAGTGATCGCCTTTCGGGGCGATGGGAGAGCAGCATGGATGATGAGCACTATGAGTTGACTTTCAAACATTGAGTCAAGGTGGAAAATTGTTAAATATGTCTCGAGTTTAAATCGTCCGCGAATATATATTTTGGTTTAAATATTTAATATTTGACCGAAACAATTGTGGCATATTTTGGATGAGTTTTAATTGCAGATTTGATATCTGCATTAGAAGACAAATGATGTGAATCAAATATTATATATTATTTGGGTAGATATTTGGTCCAAGAAAGGAAACAAAAGAGTAAGGATTTTTTTTCTTGTCTGCATCTTGTAATAGCCGAGGTATATAGAAATCCAAAAAGAGAAGACTTTGCAGACTCTCTTTTTTGCTCGTTTCAAGACACAGCCGCACGAAAAGAAGAGGAGCAGTATGGTCAAGATTTACGCTTCGTTCATGAATTTATTTCAGTTTTATTTTATATTCAATTGAGAGTTATTTGTTTATAAACACTTTGCGATTGAGTATAATTTAGGTGTGGGAAACACGATCGTATTGAGCGATTGTAAATCCAATTCTCCGATATAGTGGATTGTTCTTTCTGGCTCTCCCTGTGGATGTAGGTACCGACAATCGAACCGAATCACGTTATATCTGATGTTTTTTATTGTTCATCGTTATTATTTCTGGACTTTTACTTTGACGTATTTGCAAGATCCTGATAGTTTTCGCGTTAGAATTACAACACTATTAAACAGATGTAGTGTATGTAATTACACTACATGTAAACTGCCAAATTTGATGGAATGGACTTGAAATTCATACGGGATTCATTAGAATTGACGATAAAAATGCACATATATATGTTTATATATGGGCCTAATACAAAAAAAAACCCTCTAATTTTAGCATTTGTGTCAATTATATATAAAAAAATTATATGATAAAAAATCATCAACTTTTACTTTTGTCCTAATTCTATCGGTATCCGAAAAAAATCCTCAACTTTAGCATCTGTCCCAATTATATCAAAAACTTTTTTTTTTATCTCCTAAAAAAACGTCAACCTTTATTTTTATCTCAATTGTACCACCGTTAGTTATTCTTACGTGATTCGAATTTTCCTACCGAATTTACCAATGAATTTTTGAAATTTAGTAATAGTAGGTTCAGAGACGACGATATTTAAAAAGTTTGTCAAAATATCTCCATATCTAGCCGTTCTTTGGGCTGTTGAGTGCCGAAAAGAATACGAAACACGCCGTCTTGAGTGACTATATATCTCTCGGTAATATATAGGGGAAGTAAACAACATAAGAGAAGTTTCTAATTTTTTTCATGTCATCTTTGATGATGTGTAATTCATTAATGACGTAAAAATGCCACGTAAGATTAATTAATGATAAGTATAGAAGGCTATTAGTAAAATAAAATTTAATGAAATGCGAAATAGATTGACGTACAATTTGTCTGAGGAGGAGTGGATGAAGACTATTAGTATGGTGAAAGGATAGTGTGTGTGTTGAATGTGTGTGTGTGTGTGTGTGTGTATGTGTATGTTTGTTTATTTATTTTTACACATTTATCTTTTATCCCTCGATTGATTTTGCTTTTATTTTTATGAATTTTTGGAGTTCATCGACCGCCAACTCCAACTAGTTTGAGATAAAGGTGTTGTTGATATTGATGTTGAATTATAGGAAGGCTAATGATGGTAAAATTGAGATAAAAGTAAAAGCTAAAGGTTTTTTATAAGGCACAATTTTTTTTAATATAATAGGAGACATATGCTAAAATTGATTTGTTTTTTAATAGTAGGTCGGTAAAATTGGGACAAAAGTAATAGTTTTAGTTAGAATTAAATTAAAAGTAAAAGTGAGAGGTTTTTTATAAGACAAAAAAGCGTTTTAGATATGATTGTCACAACTGTTATTATTTTTTTTTTTGAAGTTGGCACAGCTGTTGAAGTTAATAATTTTTTTGGGTATTTGTTTGTGTGCGAATCTAGACGCCCTTCCGTCAAAAAATAAAAATAAAAATAAAAATCTATACGCCCTTGCTCCGAGTATCCCGCGACAATAGCTAATAATACTAATATTCACCTTCTCAAAGTAACGGTGATGAAGGCATAGCACGAGAAAGTCATCTATACTTTTGGGCCTTCATGGAACACTAAGACGAGGACAAAACTGTCTCGAGCCATCTTCATATATGTTCAAATTTTGGTATAAACATACTGAAAATATTAAAATTTGTCATAAAAGTTATAATTGAATCCTAAAATTAATCGCAGAGCTTGATGATGCACAAGAAAGCCTCTTTCACTTACAACTTTAAAGAATGAATCGGACGAGGACTTTTAAAAAAATGAGTGACGTCTTATCAATGTGTCATGTATCCTCTAGCGCAAGAGGTTTTTTTTTTTTTTTGTGGGGGGGGGGGGGGGGGGGGGTCGAAAAGCGCAAGATTTTTCTTTTTTGGCTATGGTTATTATATTGAGGCAGTTATCGATGAAATGATCAATCAGATAAATGCTATGCATACTAAGACTGATCGACGAAGTAGATAAACTAAGTGATTTGGTGGACTCTTATTGAGTAGATAAAACTTTTTAAATGGCCGGCCACTTGCAAATCTATCGCATCGTTTAGTATGCCAACTAAATAAACCTAGCACTCAATTAACATGCATGCAACCGTTTGGCCCAGTCCATGAGGGTCAAACCTTTCAAAGGGAACACTCTAATGGCATGAATAATAAGCATTCTATTCTGGAGAGCTATTTCTAATCAGAAATAGATTTTTCTATTTCCATTTTCTTGATGAGTTTCCTGACAGAGAAGCGCGTTTGATAACGACACAAAGTTTTCATTTTCGAAATATAAATTTATTCGATAACATCGTAAAATTTCTACAGTTGACACCATTGGGCCTTGACTGACAATCGACAGCATGGAGATCGGCAACTGGCAATTAGCAAACTGCAGATGGGGATTAGCCCCTGGACTGTGACAGGGGCACGAGAAGGACGAAGACCACACGTGCACGAGAGAGTGAGTAAACAATGAGAAAAATTCTTGTTTTTGATTACATACTAGAAATAGAAGTAGAAAATTTATACTTCTCATTTCTATTCTAAACCTATTTCTGGGCTAACAATTTACCTTAAAAATTGAAAATTGAAATTTTTTTCACCAAATAGTTTTTGATCCAAATTTTTTCCTGAAAACAGAAAAATAGCAAAATAGAGAACCATAATGGTCATCATTCGTGCCTAGGTAACAACATAAGGTAACGACCATTCGAGGTTGGGTTTTTAAGGCTTTATTTGCTTCATGGAAAACATATTTCGAAAAAATAATTTCCTCATTTTTCGGCATTTTTTCCGGCGTTTGGTTTCCTTAGGAAAATCAGTCGATGAAAAACCTATGCTTAAATTCATGAAATCATTTTTCAAAACATGATTAGGTACCAAAACTTACTAGGTATCGGTGCTTAGACCCAAAACTCAACTCTTAACAATAGATATCCCGACACTGGTTCCTAAGTATCCAACGTCAAAGACCAGTTCTCAGGCACAAGTCCTCGGTGGCACCAAGGCCTAGGTCTGCCGTGTTGTAGGCTAGAATATCACCTTGAGGATGGTGAACATGTGATTTTAACTGAACTTGACCAATTAGATCGAAAATAAAATAGTCAAGTTGATTATTATCAAATCGAGTAAGAATAGAGTCTGCATTTTATCAGATATAATGATATTCACCATTGTGAGATATTCTATATATATAAAAAAAGGCATAAGGACACCTTAAGTGTCAATATTTGTGTAGTCGCTCACTTTGGCGCGAATATTTTTTTTTGGATCACTTAAATGTCAAATAGAAGAAAAAATGATCACTTTAATGCCAACAACGATAAATTCTGACGATCTCATCAGTGTTGGCACTTAAATAATTATTTTTTAAAAAAATTGACATTTAAGTGATCCAAAAAACAATTGCCTTGGTACCAAATTGGAGAACAAATAATCACTTTAGTACTAGCGGCACGAAATTTTTGCTACCTTATCGAATTTGGCACTTAAATAATCATTCTTTAAAAAAAGCTTTGCACTTGAGTGATAATATATATATATATATATATATATATATATATATTGGCATCAAAGTGAGCACCGTACATAAATATTGACACTTCAAATGTACTAAAAAAGTAGTTAAAGGATATAGAAAAATGCACACGATGTTTATAATGATTCGGGTTAGTATAAGACTATGTCCACTCTCCCACATTGAAAGCCCATTGGCTGGATTGTACTATAGATCTTTTTGAAGTTACAAAACATAGTATGTGTTGTTTCTACCCGAAGCACTTAAGCTAGAGCTGCTTATACCCGAAGCTGATAGATTGCAATACACGCGCCCAAACACTTCTATTACATTGCCAACGCTTCTCGAAATATTAAAATATGAAGTTCATGAAAGACAAGTATTTATGATTGAAGCTTTCTTTGAACTTTGAAAATTTCGATCCTTGATCTCACTAATCTCTTGAGCTTTAGAATCTTCTCAATACTCTTCAACTTCCAAACTAATTATTAGATAATGTTTAGAGGATCATTCTCCAATCAACCCTTGGACGAGATTGCTCAATGAAGATTGAGTAGCTATCGAGAGATAAAATCAGCATTGCTGATGATTGAGTTGCTCATACAAACAAATATTGTTTGCATAAGTAGAGTTCTTTGTTTAAGTAAGTAGCTTGCCTTGAGAAAGATCGTCAATCAATTAAGATATTTTGAGTGAAATATTTTGGTGCAAAATAATCTTTGATGATCAACGATACTTTCTAAATTGGAATACGAGCAAGATTACTAGTTGCCGCGAAATAAGCAATGATATTTAAGTCTGAATAAATAAAGTATATTTCAGAATATGATGAAATTAACTATCGCATAGAGTTTGAAGATACTAAATCATTTGATGATATTTGCTTATAGTCCCACATACTCTGATGATATCCATGAAATAACCTTTAGACATCTGTTGAGACAACGTCTGCACAGCGGCTGTGTATCTTTCATTTGGTTTTACTCGATCACTTAAACAAATTAATAATTTTTAATTATTTTGTAATCTTCAAAATATCTTAAGTGATTTTCATAATACCATTGCCTGTGCCCACGTCGATTGAGGCGGAGCCCAAGCCTCCTGTTGCCATGCCCGGGCTTCCCGCGTCCGTTGGCGAGGCGGCTTTTTCATGATGGCTAAACTGTTGAGACAAGACGCTCCCTCCTTGCCTCTGCTTTGGCGGTTAATTTCCTCATCAGCTGCGGTTGAACCACGATTAGTTGCGGCTCCTGCTTCCATTTTATTTTTAGGATTTAGACTACCTGTCGCAGTACATATTACTTTGTGTCGTGTACTAACCTTGAATTCTTCGAGTTAATCACAAGTTAGTTCAGTGGGCCATTTGAACGCTTTTGCTTGCTACGGGCAACAAAAAGAAAAGGTTCAAAGGAAGGACGCGTTATTTTATCGTCTTTTCTGTATCCTAGAGGGTTTTAACAGTTTGCAACTTGCAAAGGACGACCAAGAACAAGTCGGGTGTACCCTGTCGCGTGCTGACGTAAGTTATTCATCCAACTGATCTCCTCTTTTTCTGATAATTTTAAAGAGATTAATACCCTAAAAGAGCCCCAACTTTAGATTTAGTCACAATTTTACCAACCTTTTTTTTGTCCAATAAAAAATCCCAAACTTTAAGTCCAGCTCCAATTTTACTTTGAACAATTTTTTGTCTCATGAAAACTCCAAACTTTAGGTCATGTTTTAATTCTACAGTCCAAAGTCCCATTTTTGCCCTAAAAGTTTTTCAGTCTCACAAAAAACCACCAATTTTGCTTGAGTAACAAATTTGCCCCCAATCTTTTGTTTAGAATTTTTCATTGACTACTGAGATATGAAAAACTCCCAAACACGAGTTGTTTGAGTATCCCGAGGGTGAGCTCTCTGACAGCGTGAGAGATGGAAGACCAAGCGCAAAATTGAAGATCCCGAGTGAGATGTAAGGAGAACTCTCTTAAGAGTAAAGCAATTGATAAAAGTCAAGCCTAGTTGCTCTAGTTTTTACCCAAATTTCATATCCAAGAAGAAGTTATTTGGTTTGATATGGAAATCCATCTCCAAAAGACTGCTTGTTGTATCTAAAATTTGAAGGAAAATAAACCAACGATATAAAAATACCATGTAAGATCACTAAGGGCAATTTTTGACGAAGAGTTAATGAGGCAGACTTGGTACTTAAAGTAAAAGTTGGTGATATTTTATGAGACAAAAATGATTAGAGTAAAATTGAAACCGGACCTAAAGCCGAGATACTTTTTATGAAAGAAAAATAATTTAGGATAGAATTGAGATTGGACCTAAGATTTAGGGGTTTTTATGGAAAAAAAAGTACAATTTAAAATTAGGATTGGATCTAAAGTTTAAGATTTTTTATGAGACAAAAAAATAAAGGTAAAACTGGGTTGAAATTAAAGTTAGAGATTTTTTAGGGTATCATGCTAATTTTGAAACACGAATCGAAGACGAGGGCAGTAAAAAATTGCGTGACATCTCATGACTATGTAATGCATCGAATGATCTACTCTCATCTCTTCTCTAACCCCATTAAACAAA
Source organism: Rhodomyrtus tomentosa (assembly GCA_028455895.1). Classification (NCBI taxonomy): domain Eukaryota; kingdom Viridiplantae; phylum Streptophyta; class Magnoliopsida; order Myrtales; family Myrtaceae; genus Rhodomyrtus; species Rhodomyrtus tomentosa. Next base: position 34,402,143 of record JAPCWY010000009.1, on the reverse strand, counting down.
TGAAGCCTTTTGTTTTTTCCGGGCGGACCACGTGGGAGTAGATATTCGTATTCTCTTCCGTAAGTAGAAAAAGACACAAATGGGCTTGATGGCCTTCTCATTAGTGATCTTATGTGGCTATTGAAGCAGGAGGAGTGGCAAATGCATACCAAGTTAGTCGACTGGAACTTAAGCAGATGTTACTGCAAGTTAATGAACCCACGTGATTTCCCGAGGACGGAAACTTAGCGCCTCTGATGATCATTCTAGTTATCTTTTTCTGTTCCTAAAAAAAAATGAAAATCTTGTTTGGTAATCTAAATAATTTTGATGGTTTTGGCAAAAAAATCACTTTTCAAAATCAAAAAAATAGAGTAAAGTCACTTTTTTCTCAATTTAAAACAGAACAACGAGGTTTTATTTAAAAAAAAAATAAGATAATACAAATAAATCGAAAAAATTGGAAAATTTCTATAAAAAAACACAAAAAATTTAGAAAATCCCAAAAATAGAATAAGCTTAGATTAGGCTAGTTTGATCTCATCTTCATAAAATTGGAGATAAATTTCCTAGATTTCATAAATTTTATTCTTTTTTAGAAAAATCATAAGCACCTTTGAAATTAAACCTGAATCACACTTTTCTAAGCTTTTAGAGTTTCATTATGGTTTTATGATGTGATTAATCAATTTCATGATTCCTTGATTGTGCTCTTCATTTTATTGATCGTGATTTGCGCGGGTCTATGTACTTTAGACTTGGTCTGATTTTAAAAATTTTGAAAAAAAAGATAAAATAATCAGCGTGAACGCTTAGCGAAATCTCGTCATTAAGTTTTGAATGAATCAAGACTAAGATTTGAATCTTGAACCAAAAACGCACATAGGATAGTGCAGTGCATTTTTCTTGCAGAAACGAAAGCGTCGCTCTTAATGGTTATTCGCTCACTCAAAAGAGTTGGATGAAACCCTATAATAAATGGCAAAATTGACTTGTGACGAATCTTGAAGTTTATTTTTACATTTCAATATGCACTATATTATATACGATAATCAATATGAATTAATATTTAATTAATTAAAAATGTGAGATGAAATTTTACAAAGTAATTACGTAATTTTTTGACTTAAATAACAAAATTGGGAAGAACAATTGTTCTCGAGAACAGAAATTATGTGCACTCGCCAAACACATTTCCACTCTAGGAACAAAAATTTTATGCAGTTACCAAACACATTCTAATTATCTAAAACTCACCTGGGGAACATAATTAGAAAAAAACTATTTTAATCAGAATCAATTTTTTGAATCAGAATAGTTGTCATGCATGTCTTTTTTTTTTTTTATAGCCATTTCTTGCATATGTTGAAGTTTTTGTGCGAGATTCTAGAGGCGAATATCTTAGAAAAATCAGATGAGATTGACCGATTAATGTGAATGGATTTAAATAGACTTCCTGGTCTTTGTTTCGAGGACAATTAAGAGGCGAATTATTTAGAGAAATATATATATATATATATATATATATATATATATATATAAAGAAAATAAAAAGTGGGATTGATTACTTGCTTGTATTCTGAGAGTAAGACGTGCATTGACCTTAACAGGACTTTCTGATTTTTGCTTATTACAAGTTTCGAAGTCCTATCCTCGGCCACGTGATTGGGCTTTCATGAATCACGATGAGGATTAATTATATCTTAAGTCACTTCGTACGATGTTGAAGTACTTGAGGGAGATTCAAGGACAATTAATAGGCAAACTGCATTACGAATTAAAAAAAATACAATAGTACTAATGGAATTGAATTAAGGAAAATGTTTTCTTAATAGTACCTTCAGAGACACAATCTCAACTGTATATCCACATATTATCACCGCATTTTTTACATAAAACACTCATTAATTAGGAGATTATGTGATCAGAAATAACTGACAACACTGTCAGACTATCAGATTAGCAGTTTTCATTGATTAATTGGTTGTATTTTAAGAATACAATATGTGATCCAAAAAGTACTTTATCATCTTTGTTTATTCCAAGTTTCCCAACCTTTGCGCACACGATTGGGGTTTCAAGAGCCACCACGAGGACGGCAAGCTATTTCTGTAGCCACTTCATAATTATACGTATGTTCAGGCTTTTGCGTGAGATAGGAGGACAATTAAGAGAGGATTATCTTCGAGAATTAAGAAAAAAAGAAGGATCAGATTTGATTGATTAATTGTGATGAATGGAGAAAAAAAGGTTAACCACGAAAAACCTCAAAATGGTACATATATGATAATATCACCATAATTTTTTTTACCACAAAAAATCTCAAACTAATACACTTGTGATAAATTTACCTCAGACTATTTTTTGGACCATCAAAAATCATAAACTGATACAATTGTTATAAGTTTACTCTAAATTATTTTTTTTACTACAAAAATCCTATAAACTGATACATATATGACAAATTTATCCTATGTTAATTTCTATTAAATTGATTCAATACCAAAAAAAAAATCAAATTGATTCGCTTGTAGCAAACGTAGGGTAAGGTGTATTCCCGACAATTGTCATGTATCATCCAACTCAGCAATTGGAAGGTACAATTTAACAAAAACTAACGAAGCGTAAATTCATCACAGCTGCACCAGTTTGAAGTAGATTTATCACAGATGTATGTGTTTGAGGTTTTTCATGGTAAAAAAAATAGGTTAGAGTAAATTTATCATAGATGTACCGGTTTGAAATTTTTGGTGGTATCGCTTCAAAAAAATTTCAGTCTTTGTTTGGAGGACAATTAAGAGGCAAATTACTTTTAGAAATATGGGAAAAAGAAATGGGATTTTTTTTTGTCAAATCAAATGGGGATGCCTAATTGCATGTGTTTTAAGGGTAGAACGTGAATTGATATGAAATAACATAATTTCTAATATTTGTTTATTACACCCTTCGAGGTTCTAACCTTGGCAACGTGATTAGGCTGTCATGAATCACGAGGTCGAGGTTAAATTATTTCTTGGGTCACTTCATACGATGTTAAAGTAGTTCAACGACATTTGCGGATAATTAAGAGGCAAAATTATTTAGGTGTTAATTAAAAAATTACATGCAAACGGGATTGATTAATTGGTTGTATTTTAAGAGGAGAACGTATGACTAAAAAAAGAAGAAGACTTTTTGGTCTTTGTTTATTTCAAGTATCCAAGTTCTGACCTTTGCCAAGGGATTGGGCTTTCCACAGCCACCATGATGAGCGCAAACTATTTCTTTAGCCACTCTCTACATGTGTTGAAGTTGTGCGAGATTCTAGGGCAATCAAGAGATCATTATCTTTGCGCATTAAGAACACAGAAAAATCATCTCATATTGACTAATTGTTATGAATGGATCAATAAAAACTTCAATGGCCTCAGTTTCGAGGACAATTAAATCACAAATGGGACTTATTAATTACATGTGTTTTGAGAATAGAGCGTGAATTTATGTGAGGAAGGACTTTTCCACTATTCCATATTTATTTATTACAAGTTTCTCAGTCTCTAATCTTGGCCACGTGATTGGGCTTTCACGATAAATTATTTGTTGAGCCACTTCGTGCGAGGTTGAAGTACTTTGGGCGAGATTCGAGGACAGTTAAGAGTCAAAACTTCTGTAGGCATTAAAGAAAAAGTAAAATACAAATGGGATTGAATAATTGGTTGCATTTTAAGAGTAGGACGGGCGATCTAAGAAAGGACTTTTTGGTCGTTGCATCTTTCAAGTTTCCAAGTTCTGACCTTTGCCACGTGACTCGGTTTTCGAGAGTCAACTTGACGAGGACAAAGTTTGTTTTTTTTTTTTAGCCCCTTCATACAAATGTAGAATCTTTTGTCAGACATTAGTACCTGAAAATGGCTTTTGTATTTATTTATTTTTCCATTCTAGTTATTGACATGCGATGAGGCGATGAAAGTTAGAGATAAAATCAAAAAATTTGTGACTAATCTTCTGCTTTCTTAAGCTTTTATGTCTCCAACCGAATTCATCTGATTATTAGATTGTTACAAAGATCGTAAAAGAAAATACCTATTAAACCAATCACAAAAATACCACTTATTATTTGAGGACAATTGAGAGGGGAATATCCTTGAGCATTAAGAAGAAGAAGAAGAAGAAGAAGAAGAAGTCATACGAGATTTGATTAATTGTTGTCAATGATCTAAAAAAAGAAACTTTCTGGTTGAGGACAACTAAGAGGCGAATTATTTTGGGAAATATGGAGAAAAGAAAATTATAAATGGGATGATTAATCGCTTGTGTTTTACGAATAGAACGTGAATTGACCTAAAAATGTGACTTTCTAATATTTGCTTATTACAAATTTTCAAGTTCTAACCTTGTTGAAGTACAGTGTTGAAGTACTTCAGAGAGTCGACCATTAAAAAAAAAAAGTACTTCACCGAGATTCGAGGACAATTAAGAGGCAAAATTACTTTTAGAAATATAAGAAAAAGAGATGGGATTTTTCTTGGTCGAATCAAATGGGATTGACTAATTGCTCGTGTTTTAAGGTTTTTTTTTTTGGTCGGACGTGTTTTAAGGTTAGAACGTGAACTGATCTGAAAAAACGGACTCTCTAATATTTGTTTATTACAAGTTTTGAGGTTCTAATCTTGCCAACGTGATTAGGCTGTCATGAATCAGGGACTTCGAGGATAAATTATTTCTTGAGCCACTTCATACAATGTTAAACTAGTTTAGCGACATTTGAGGACAATTAAGAGGCAAGATTCTTTAGGTGTTACTAAAAAAAAACTTAAATGCAAACGGGATTGATTTTTTTTTTTGTCAGAAAACGGGATCGATTAATTAGTTGTATTTTTAATAAGAGAATCTATGATCAAAAAAAGACTTTCTGGTCTTTGTTTATTTCAAGTTTCCAAGTTCCTGCCTTTGCCAAGTGATTGGGCTTTCGAGAGCTACCATGATGAGCGCAAATTATTTCTTTAGCCACTTCCCACATGCGTTGAAGTTGTGCAAGATTCGAGGACAATTAAGAGGACAATATCTTTGTGCATTAAGAGCAAAGAAAAATCACATGATATTGACCAATTGTTATGAAATGGATCTATAAAAAATTCCTCGCTTCAGTTTCGAGGACAATTAAGAGGCGAATTACTTTAAGAAATCCGAAAAAGAAAAATCGCAAATGGGACTTACTAATTACATGTGTTTTAAGAATAGAACATGAATTGACGTGAGAAAGGACTTTCCCGTATTTGTTTATTACAAGTTTCCCAGTTTCTAATCTTGACCGCGTGTTTGTGCTTTCATGACCCACGACAACCGGGATAAATTATTTGTTGAGACAATTCAAACGATGTTGAAGTTCTTTGAGCGAGATTCGAGGACAATTAAGAGTCAAAACTAATGTAGGCATTAAGAAAAAAAATGAAATACAAATGGGATTGAATAATTGGTTGCATTTTAAGAATAGAACGGATGGTCTGAAAAAAGGACTTTTTGGTCTTTGCATCTTTGAAATTTTTGTTCGAGATTCTAGGTAAATTCAGAAAAGAAAATTACAAATGAGATTGAATAATTGGTTATTCTCTATGAATAGAGAATGAACTGAATGAGAATCTTAGTTTGATTATAACAAACGTAGACACCATTAAATCTTTTCGTTATATAGATCATCAGATCTCTAGCAAGGGGGAAATACATCTTAGTATAATCAGTTTAATAGGTTTGTCGAGTTTGGCTTAATCTATTCTAGGTGAGTATCAAGTGGGGTGAGGTGAGTTTAACCATAGTGGTCTCCGCAGTACAGCCTACGAGGTAGTGAGACCGTTGATCTGCTTTGATTGGTAGCCAATATATATTGACGATAAACAAAATATTTTCTCTAGGTCCACTCTCCCCATATTTTTTGAAGTAGCCACGTTGAACAAGCCATACATAGCTGTCCATGCTCTCCAAGAGGCTGTTAATTAATGTTTCGAGGCACCATTTGACTTGTACTCTTCTAGGCTCAAAGTATTTATTTAACTATGCAAGAAAGAAGACGTGATTAGGACAAGTTATTATACAAATGTACATAACAATTATACAGATCTAGATTTGCAAATTACTAGGCTATCAAATCTTATCGAATCCATATGAAATTCATAGGAAACCGATCAGAACTGATGATAAAGATGTGTTTTTATATATATAAGTTAAGGTTCTCTGCTTGGATATTGCAAAGTTTTATGAATTAACTGGTTAACTGGCATTTGACAAAGACGCTTGTCAACAAAATCGTTAAGTCAAAAACCATTTTTTTTCTTCCTTTTTCATAAGCACCATTATTTTTCGCAACACTTTCTTCATGATTTAGCGAAATTGCGCCTGAGCTCTGTTTGCTCCTATTTGCATCTATTATTCCATAACTTAGTCTAAGAATTCGATTTGAGCTTGTGACTTCAAACAAATCTACTAAAATAGAAAATAGAACAGGACCAAATCAGCCCATGTCTGACCGAAAAAGGGCCGGGCTAAATTAAGCAGGAAATGGGCTAAATAAAAGTCTTGCCAGCCTGATTATCATTACGGGCCCTTTTGTTGGCCATATTCATTAACAAATAATAAAAAAAAGAATAAGAAAGTGATGTCTAATAATCTTTAACAAAAATCATGTTCATCTAAATTTCAACCAGAGGAATGCTATGCATACTAATTGACCGAAATAGTTAATATTTTAATGTGACAGACTCTTGTTGTATATTAAACATGCTTCTTTTGTTTAAATGGGCAGCCACTTTCAAATCTACCACATTACTCATTGTACCAACTTTGTAAATCACTGTTAATAAACCTAGTATTACTCTTTTGAGTAATGTCCATGTAACTATTTGGCCCAGTCCACGTGGGCCAAGCCCCCCCAAAAGAAGTCCCCTAAGTAATCACGTACTATGATGACCATTTGAGGATGGGCGTTTAGACATGAATCACTCAAACACGGTCTCCAATTCGATATAGGACTTTGGGATATTACAAACTCTCCCATTCACTAGTGTTGGCGGCATTGGCCTGTACTACCAAGTGATACTCTCCCCATCCAACGTGCGGCCCAATCAATTCTTGCCTTCGCGCCATCCGAGATGCCCGCATGAGTCAACATTTTTTTTTTCCAAACCCATGACAACTCTCTACCATCGTTGAATCGGGTATTGATCTAGCCTGTCCATCAACCAAAGATCTGTTAAAGTGGGTCTTGCTTTGGTTTCATCTCTAGCACATTTCTACCCAAGGGCGTTTTGCTCTGATTCCGTCTATACCACGCTGGTCCGGTTCACATGGGCAAACGGAGTGCTTTGAGTACTTACACAATGAGAGAGATACATGGATAAGTATTTATTATGAATCATTCAACTGAACCTTTCTAAGTCGATATGTAACTCTAGGATCTTACACGGCATTTGCTTGTCTTATGATAGAAAAGGAAAAGAAATCTAGGTAGGTGCGAGGCCAAAAGTTTTATGTTCAGACGGATTATTAACCTTAATGACCAGGCTGGACGTGGACGTGAAAGCGGCAGTTGGTAGGACAAAGCCTGCAAAGTCGAGGCCATGAACTAAAGTTTAACTTTTCAATAAACATTGCCAAAACAAAAGAAAAATATGAAGGTGGTTGTCAGAGCAGTTGTTGATGATATTGGGACGAAAAAGACGGCAAAGTCAAGGCGATGCACTGAAGTTTAGCGCTTCGATAATAATGCCAAAAAAATGGAGGTAGTTACCGTATATAGTGGTATATAAAATTGTTGTTGAAATTATTATCCCACGTCACTTGACAATAGATTTATACGCTATTTTTATTCATATAGGCTCTATTCACCTATCACCTTAAATTTTTGAGTTGAATTTTCTAATAATTGATAATTTTTTTTTTGAAAAAAATATGAAGGAAAGACAAACTTGTTCCATCGTGCTTCCTATATCCTGGAGGATTTTAACATTTTGCAACTTGCCAACGACAACAAAGAACATGAAAATAACAGGAAGAAGGCTTGTTGATGCACAAGGAATTTTTTTCCCTTTAATGTATAATTTTAACAATACTGTAGATCCACACATCATTACTGGAGTAAAAAATAATAATAGTAATGTCAGACTGTTAGGGTATGGTTTAGAAATAATCATAGTACTATTAGGGTCGCAGGCCCCTAATTTTAAAGCGCGAATTGAAGATGAGGGCGGCTAAAAAATTGAGTGACGTCTCACCAATATGTCATGTATTATACAGCGTGAGTATTTATATGCTATATAGTAAAGCTTATCCGACAATTTGACACGGGCTTGTGACTTGAAGTGAATCAACTGAATAGTAAATAAAACAGGGCCTAATCCGCCTACGTCTGAGTAGTAACAGGCTGGGCCAGACTAAGCAGGAAATGGGCTAAATATTAGTTAAGAGCCCGTTTGTTGGTTGTATTTATTATGTTGAAACGAACAAATTATTGTTTTTGTTAATGTATGCTTTAATATTTTTTTTTAATCTCTATAAATGGTCTTGCAGGCTCAAATTTTGCAATTAAGATGATGATTAAGATGACTGGGATAGACATAATATACAAATAGGAACAATCTCACCATAAGAAAGTTAAGTCTAATGATTTCATCAGTAGTCATATGTATCTATATATAACTTTTTGTTTCAAATATTTATCTATATTGCAATAAGAGAAAATGTACGCATACTAAGATTAACTAACAAAGTTGATTTATTAAGAGATGTGGCAGACTACTCGCAATCTGCCAACTCACGTAATACACCGTCTTTTGTGAATCACTACTAACAGACCTGGCATTTCTTTCATGCAACAATTCGGCCCCTTCCATGTGGGTCAAGCCTTCCAAAAGAAGTACTCCAAGTCGAGGTATCAACAAAAGGATGTGCTTTTGAATATGAGTCACTCAACTAGGTATCCCGGTCGACCATTTGAGGATATGTGTTTGAATATGAGTCGCTTAACTAGGTCGAGCTAAAAACAGAACTAGGTCTTCTGTCCAACATGAGACTTTGGGATGTTACAAACTCCACCATTCGTTGATACAGGCATTGTTGGCCCGTAGCGCCACGGCATGCGATACTCTCTCCCTATTCAATATGTGGCCCGGTCCATTTTTGCCCCCCCACAACATCCAAGAAGTCAATCAGTAGTCGTATCTTGTTCGAGTTTCTCTGCTCCTAATGATCATTCTCCGCCATCGTCAGATCAAGCATGGGTGTAGTCCGTCCACAAAGAGAGGGCGGGTCTTGTTGTGATTTCATTTGTAACTATCCAATATGGTCCTCATGGGCCAATCCCCTAGAAGGAGTACTATGAGCACACACATAAAGTGGTGACCATTTGGTTTAGATATTTAATCACGAATCACTCGCCAGGTCTCAACATAGAACATCAAGATGTTACTATGCATGTGTCTATCTTTCATTGAAAAGAAAAAAATTTAGGTGGGTACAAGGCCCAAAAGAGTTCCATTCTAATGGGTTTTTATTCTTTTTTAATTTGTTATATTAACATACATAAAGCCGGTCAAAAAAAAAAAAACATACATAAAGTCATATGGATTGTTGATCATTACCAGCTAAATTCTACACGCCATCAGGCACGCACAATCACGTCGTTTTGATTCCCATCTAGGTTTGACCCACATTTTACATGGCCTTGAGTTTATAGAGTTATTTTCACGAGCTATGAATTTGCCGGTCCACGTTGAATTCTAATGCAAGCCGCTAACTTAATAGCTTGATAATACTGTTATTATTTTTTATCTATCGATTTTTTAATTAATTAATATTTTATACAAAACATGTGGTGATTGCGTGTGAATCTACGGTCAGAAATAACTGACAGTACTATTTATCGGGAAATCATTTGCCAATTCTAATTAAGCCAAAACGTAGCTTACCCTAGGACAACACATAACTCTAGTCAAGACGATTGCCAAGTTATCAATGTACGTCTTAACTTCTAAATTCAAATTCAAAATAATTCACCCTACACGAGCGAAATTATATTCTAATAGAATATGTACATACTATTTTATTTTCAGAGCCACCAGGCCCCACCACCGATGAAGAACGCCAAGGATCCTTGCCACTTTAAATAATCATTTTGCGACAGTCTTTACCCAGGAGTATGAAATCGATTAAGATGTAACTTTTGCTCATGTTTCGTATTTTACTTTTGTCGCAGCCTTCTTGATGTTGTCTTCGTTAAGGGATGGTGTTTGTTTTAAATTGGTGTTAAAAATCCATTTCAACTGCATATTTATTTTCCTTAGAGGAACCATGGGAAAAAAAATGTCAAAAAAGTCATAAACCTATTGTATTGGCGTCAATTCAGTCATAAATCTTTTGTATTTATGCCAATTGAGTTCATCTAATCAAATTTGATCGAAAATTGACAACGTGGATCCTAATTGTCCCATGTGGCACTGTCGGCACTAATGTGAATATTTTTTTATACGTTTTTATGTTTTTACTAACTTTTTTTTAATAATCAAGGTTTCTCAAGTGCAATGGACTAGATCCTCAGGACGGTGGGGGTACAAAACTTATGCCACTAGATAATCTCTTAGGACGCTTTACTAACTTTTTTTCTCTTTCTTTTTTGTAATTTCTTTTTTATTGAGGCCCAACGACGGTTGTCGGCACTAGGCAAGGGCGTCATTGCCCTTGCCGAAGTTGGGTGAGGGCCACAATGACCTCGCCGACGACCTCGCTTGGGGTTGGTGAGGGCCGTTGACTCTTGCTAACCATTGGTGAGGCCTAATGAGCATTTTCGGCCACTGAGCAAGGGTAGGGTGGCCCTTGGCTATGATCGGCGAGGGTTGACCAATGCCATCGCCAAAAAAAGAAATAAAACAAAGGAAAAGAAAGAAAAACTAGATTTTTTTTTAATTTGTCAATGTCAGCATCGATCGTGCCACGTGGAACGTTCAATGTACAAGTCAGCGATTTCTAGCTAATATTAATTGGATAGATTCAATTGACAAAGTGTTAAAAAATTTGGAACTGCATTGATTAAATTACAAAGGGTATAAGATTTTCTGGATAATCTTTTCAAGCACAGGGATACTGCGTATCGTATAATAGAGAATGAGCTCATGATCTCATGATCACCGCGTGAGGAAAAGCATAGCGTGGGATCGCTCTTTATCTTCCCCTTGTTCACCGAATTAGAAGTCTATAACGTGCTGCATGAAAATAAAATCACATATTGACCGATGATAGAGATAATTATGATAATTTTCTGGGAAATTTTCTTATATTAGATATAACTACAATATTTCTATTAATTTTGCATATCTTGATTGATATATGTTTTCTTAAATACCCTTACCTAGATCTAGGAGAGGGTCGCAGCCTGCTCCTAAATCTAGCAAGGGCCAGCAGGCCCTCCCGCTTGTATTTTTTTTCTTATTTATCGTTCTTTTAAGTCTAATGTACTAGATTTAGGTTAAAAATTGAGGTCTTGAACAACAAGACGATGTCGTTTTAATGCTTTAATTAACTTTAGTGTCACATAGGATGTCATACACAAGTGAGAGTAATAAATAATCTACGTTAATATTTTCCATTAGCCAAGTTTGATGAAGTTCACGGAAGGACTTGATTACTCAGAACTTAATTACATTTTTTGAAAGTTTTAGAAATCAATTATATTTTTCTAGCAAGTTTAAGGACTTTTAAAACACTTATCCCAAAAGAAGAGAGAAGGGGAGAGAGAAGATAAGACTTCTCACATTTTAAACTAATTTCTTTTGCCAAACATATATGACTTGCTGAACATTGAAAATGTGAAGAATGATACAATTTAAGGACTTTTTTTTATTTTTTTACTACGAGTTTTCAAATTCTGATCTTTGCCACACGTTCTTGAGCTTTCATGAACCTCCAAGATGAGGATAAACTATTTCTTGAGCCATTTCTGCATATTTACAAACTTTTATGAAAGATTTGAGGACAATTATGAGGCAAATTTTTTGGCATTACCAAAAAAAGAAAAACACAAACGAGGTTGGCTGGTCGGTTCTTCTTTGCGAGTAGAGTGTGAATTAATCTATAGAATACAAACGAAAGAGTGCTTAAATAATTAACACATCCAAGGGTTGTTTAGTATTTTGGATCAACAACTAATAATTAAGAGCGGAGCAATCGATTATAAGCATTAACAAAGAAGAACTATACAGATGAGATTGATAAATTGGTCATTATTTTATGAACTGTGCTAGAGGTCATGCTTAAGAACCTCCTCTAAGGGTGCTAGTCTGACGAGTCTTCACTAATTCTAGCTAGAAGTGATTGTAGTAGAATGTGAATTGATCTATAGAATACAAACGAGAGAGTGCTTAAATAATTAACATATCCAAGGTGTTTGGTATTTTGGATGAACAGCTAGTAAATAAGAGCGGAGCGACACTTTAAGCATTAATAAAGAAGAAACATACAAATGAAATTGATAAATTGGTCATGATCTTTTGAACTGTGCTAGAGGCCATGCTTAAGAGACTAAGTTTGATGAGTTTTCAATACTTCTGGCTAGAAGCGATTGTACCAGTGCTTATACGGATTTGGATGATGTCTAGCTTGAGGTGAAGCTGCAATCAAAAACTCTCGAGGTAGTGGATACTAGCGAAGTAATTGACATGGATAATGCTTGTAACGAGGAGATCCATATTTCATGACATTAGGGTTTTCGTGACATGCGTACCATTACTCAAATTAAACTATCCAAATAAAAATGGATAGCCTATTTTGAGAGAGGGGTGAGATTCAAATTTTTTCAAAAAAAAAAAAAATTCCTACCCAATTTTATTTCCCTTCCCTCAACAAATGAAGTAACCCATTTTTGGCCGTCCATTTTCATATTGACGACATGATCTGATTAATGGTAAGCATGTCATGAAACCTCAATATTAGTTGATCCAAATCTTGTAGGAAGGTGGAACCTGTAGAGGCAAGAGGCAGCGGTTGCTGTAATTGCTGATATTGACAAGTTATCTATTTATAAGATCATAAAAAAAAAATTAAAGTTTAAGATTTGATAAACATTATGTTTAAGATAATTTACTTATTTACACATTTATCCCTTCATAGAGTATTTATAATATTAACTAAATGAGAATATTATTAGAAGGAAACAAAATTTGAGGTGGTCCTTTTTACTTTATATTATAGTTTAAAATATTGTGTTCTGTGAGCAAAGACGTAATCGACTTTCCCACGGTGTAGATAGTGCAACGTGATTGCAGCAAGTTATCTATTTTTAATTGGCAAATGAGTATTTTTTTTTATGACCGAGGTGTCCGAGCCAGCTTACTGGCACGACAACCACCTGCCGCGACCCCCATTTAAGTCACAGAGTGCGAGTTGGAAGATTTGAACCAGTGACCTGATAAGGGATAGTTCATCTCTTAATCAACTTGGCCATGCGTGGGTGGGTAAAGGCAAATGAGTATTGTCTTATTAGTAAGTCCATAAATGTTACCAATATTTTTTAGGGCCGCAATTTTTCCACTTCATATTTACTCACTATTATATATTTTGACTATATTATCGGTGGCATTCCCAATTTCTATCCTCTTCAAGGTTAATGACATGAATTGGGGTCTCGAAATCGGATAGAGGATAACGAAGAATTGCAATATTCTAATCGAGTTAGACGTCGCCTCATCGAAGGTAATTTGAATTGGAAGAATGACGTTTCAGACGACGAGAGCAAAATTACCATTTTGCCCCTCAAGAATTGGCCTTGTCTTAACAAATGAAGAATGACAATTTGGTCAATTCCAAGACTCCTTGGTTGTCGAAAATATGAAGAAATATTGGTCAATGAAAGTCAATGTGAGCCAAGACATTATTGAGATGGAGACAAGTGGCATTATTTAGACGAAGACAAGTGTCATTAGTTGATTGATTAGCAATTAATATTCACTTTTAACCTACTACTCTCCTTGTTGACCAAGTTGGGGATTGAAGGAAGATCTCTCTCTCTCTCATCTCAATCATTTTGGCCGATCACCCTCTCTCTTTTGTGATTTTCTCTCAAAAAACTCCCTCTCTCGGATTTCTTTCTTGCGCCCAGTTCCGACACCCTTCACTCTTTCGGCCATAACTTTTTCGTCCGACATCAGATTGAGGTGTGCCACCCACCATTAGAAATATCTTTCTCTTTCCGTTTGAAAAAGGTATTATGGGCAAAAATTCACCCAGTTGTTTGTCCCATAGAGTTGTTTGAGTGAGAAAAGGTTGCTGCCCGACCCTGTTCTAGTCTGAGGAGCTTCAAATGAAATTTTTGGGCTTGTTTTGGCTTCAATCTTGGTAAGAATACCTCTCAAGCCTTGTTAAGACATATATAATTATGGTTGTTGGAAGATGAATTATTATGGGATTTAAAGGCTGATTTTGTGTGGTTTTGATCGGACGAAAATTTGGACAGAATCTGTCCCGCTGTGCACCTGTTGGAACTAAGCAATTTGGAAGCTCGTGGAAGTGTCGCCTTGCTATGGAACTCTTGGTAAGACCCTTAGAGACATAGTTGAGTGTATTGGCAAGAAGATTGTGGGAGGAATTAGAGTTTAGAAGTGATTTAATGGCTATTTGGTATGATTTATCTAGGACCGATTATTACCCTACACTGAACCGATTTGGAACCAAGTTGCTTGAAGGTCCATGGGAGCATCGCCTTGCTTTAAAACCCTCGATAAGGCACCTAGGAACATAAATTGATGTGTTAGCAAGATGGTTGCATGACAGAATTGGGATTAGAAGAGAATTGATGGCTGTTTTGATGTGAATTTCTTAGGACCGTGAGCTGTCCTGTTTTGACCGAGCAAGAACCAAACTTTGTGACTAACATTGGCAAGAATTGCTAGCTCATTTGGAAAGGTAAGTGACCTTTAAACCTTTATTAGGGTGTTAGGTTACTAATAGAAGGAATTAAGTGTTGAATTGACGATTTGGCGAACCACTTATGCCTGAAATAATCCATACCATTTGTGATTAGTGCCGATAGAACCATATTTATGTGCCTTGGGATATATTGGTGAAATTCTTGATAGAACTTGCTATGAGAAATGTTCGGTTGGAAGGTTCCCTTAAGTGGCCTTGCGATAGGTGATTCCTTGATTGACTAATGCGTGAAATTATGCTTGAACGGACAAGGGAATGACTTGCTTGCCGATGGCTTTGATGTGCAATTTGCACCATGCCTTGAGAGAGTGATCGGTCGTGGATGGTTCCCTTGATGAAAGATTAATTGTTCATTTGGTTGTAATATACTCAATCATGAGGTTACGATGAGATGAGTTCAGCTTGAGAGCCTTGTATAATGAGAAACATATTACGTGATGACAAGCTTGATTGAGTTGAGATATGATTTGGCTATTGAGCCCCTGATTTATGAAAAGCAAGATCAATGAGAAGCATGTCATATAATGGCTCACTTTGATTGTTAAAACTATGGACTAATGGCAAATCAAACCTTGATACGTCAGAACACGAGGTCAATTGGTATCTTGATGCGTTATAACGCGGGATAGCCTTGTTACGTGTCGACATAAGAATTGAAATGGCTTTGGAACCTGATGCGTCAAAACGCGGGTTGTTAATCGAGATCTTGATTAGCCTGATGCGTATTTGAATTTGTGATTAACCTGATGCGTATTGACACGGGCTTGGCCATTGAAATTGAATTTGTGATTAGCCTGACGCGTTTTTACGCGGGCTTGGCCATTGGAATTGAATTTGTGATTAGCCTGATGCGTATAGACGCGGGCTTGACCATTGAAATTGAATTAGTGATTAGCCTGATGCGTTTTTACGCGAGCTTGGCCATTGGAATTGAATTTGTGATTAGCTTGATATGTATTGACGCGGGCTTGATCATTGAAATTGAATTTGTGATTAGCTTGATACTTTTTGACGCAGGCTTGGCCATTGTGATTGAGATTGTGATGAGCCTGATGCGTATTTACGAGGGCCGATCCGATGCGAAGAGAATTGTGAGGAAATAGAGAGTAAGACTTTGCATATGAAATTGACGTGGGCCTGATGTTATGACGCCTTGAAAACTATGTTTATTTATGCCATCCATGATGCTTTGTTGTGCTGCATTGAGTGCCTTACGATACTTCTTTGATGAGTTGTTGGATGCTGCTTTTAAAAGATGTCTGGAGGTACTAACGGCCTAATCTAGGTTTAGGGCTAACTTGCTGAGATTTATATCTCACTCAGTTGGGGATTAACATTTTTCAGAACCCAGATGGTGGAAATCCAGATTGCCATATATTGATCATTGAAGAAGTCACCAAAGTAAATGAAGAGTTATGTTTTCCTTGACCTTAGGGACTGCTTTTGGGTTTCAGAGTCAAGATTGTAATATCTGATTTAGAGTTTGATAACGATGATAAGTACATCCTTTTATCCATCTTGTATTTATATGATAGTCGTTTCCACATGCACGTATCAATTATATAAATGTATAAGTGGTGGGCCGAAGGATCCTGGGAGACTATCATAATGTAAACGCCCTGATGGGATATTCGCGTGCTAGCCGGGTTCGAGGTGTGACATCCTCGTTTAAATGGTATCAGAGCAAAGTCAGCTTGATCAAATTTGATTGAGCTTTGGAGTGATAAGGAGTGATGGCTTGAGGACGATTAGATAGTGAGACCCTCAGGATTAGGTATTGATTGCTGAATCTTGAGAAGTATAGGCTTGAACTTGTGTTGTATTTCAATGATCCTAGTATGGATTTTAATGGATGATCTTGGGTGGTGTTCTGTTTGAGGTTCACAAGGAGGCAAGCAAGAAATTGAAGAGTCATAAGCATTGATTTTGAGATTGTAAATGTGCTTGAGGTTGATAAAGAATTTGCTTATGATCGAGGGTCTGATTGTGATTATGGCTTGTCAATAACCCAATTTGGGGTATATGGTTGAACGTAGGTAAGAAATCTATGAGAAGTGATGGTCATTGATGGAATTAGAAATCTTCGATGGATAAGAATAGATTTGGAGATGGTTGTGGTATGACGAATGGTGAGGACAATCAGGACGCGCATGTGTTTGTGGCATTAAAATGAAAGTCGAGGAAGGTGTATGTATGAGCTTATCACTGTTGGACTTAATAACTCATCGCTTGGTATGGGACAAGCTGATGGGATACCTATAAATCGTAATGAAGCATGGTATGGGATATGTGGAATGGAGCTTCCTCTGTAAATGTATGACTTGGAACAACCTGCAACGGCCATGTCTAATAAGGGCGGGGAGTGATCACCGAGATAGAGAAGTCCGGACAAGGAGCAGCTCCTGGCAGGCTTCTAAGATGGTAAGGGGCAGGAATAACCCAAGTCATAAATTGAAAGGGGAAGTCTAGGTATCGAGTTGAATTAGGTTAAGAGGGGTAATGCATTGAAGTGATTCTTAGAGTGAATTTCTCAAAGTTGCATGGCATTTGTGATGGCGCCTGTAATTGACATGGCTAAGAGCTTCGTATTTGGCAATGAGTGTTGTTTGACAAAGAGAAACTATTGACGTATACATTTGGTCTGTTTGGGCAAGTTTCTTATTGAATGTTGCTTAACTGATACTTTTGAAATTTGAGATGGCCTGTTGTGCTTGTAATAGAGTGGTAGATGCCACTAGACTTGAGGTATGCATGATTGATCCATTGAATGGATGCCTTGAATGCCTATCTGATAGTTGCTGAGTTAAGATATGCCAATACTTGGCTTTTAATTAAGAAATTGCCTAGTTGAGGCTAGCTTGATAAGTGGTTGCTAATTAAGGATTAATTGAAATCCTTGGATGATGGGCAATTAGTTGAGAGTTGCCTAAGAACCACTGGATGGTTGATCGATCGTGATAGATGATGAGATGAGCAGCCTGAGACTGCTAAACTCTAGTAGATGACTTAAGTCTTTAATTCCTAGAGAGAATTATAGTGGTTCAAGTGCCATGAGTACCTAATAAGGTTAGACGATTAGAGTGTGATCGCTAGAAGAGCGTTTGGCTTGAGCTTGTGGACTGTACAAGACCCAAGAGTTGAAAGGGTCATGAGAACTTTGAATGGAAATGAGAAAGCAGATGGATAGGCAGACTCGAGAAGGAGCTGCCATTATTATCCCAGTCATTGAGACTGCAGTTGCTATTATTAGCAAAGTGAATGGTAGAGATCATGGGAAAGACGATAGAAAATGAAAATCGCTTGATGAAAAGCTTGTGGAATGATGTGTAAGGTTGAGATTGACTAAGGTTCGATGGAGAAAATGATTCCTAAATTACCTTTCTCTGGATTGAGAATTTGAAAAAAAACCTTAAAAGTATTGAATTTACTAAGGAAGGGAAGTGACTCTGGCAACTATTAGTCTAAAGAGACTGTCGATGATTAATGAAAGGTCACCAAATGAAAAATTTCCTTGAAGGCATGATATTTGCCTGGATTGTCTTCGTTGAATTGTTCCATAGAAAATATCTTTCCTAGGTTACTTGAGAGTAAGGATTGCCTAAACTTAATAGCTTTGCAAGGACTTGAGGAAGGTCGAATTATGAGACAAAGTTCTCAAGGTCTTCTAAATGTGCTAAGGGTGGTCAAGGACCCTTTAAATAAAAGATGAAGTCCCTGAGTGGATTGAAATTTGGAAGCTTTGTGTTTGGTTGCCATTCCTGAATATGAAGAGCCGTAATGGATCTAGATGAAAAGAGAAGATAATCGGAAGAGACATAAGTGAGAATATTTCCACCTACGAATGGTGAAATGCACCCATGGGGAATGGATATTTGTTGGGTATAAGGCCCATGGAGAGGAACATATAGCCCGTCTCTCCTGTTATGTAAAGTGTTGAGGAAAATTGGCATACTAGTTTGCCTGGATTTAATAATTCCCTGAGATTAGTTGACTGAACTGGAACCATTAGAAATGGAATCATGAGTTGTTGTTCCCTAAAGAATAGGGCGTTGTCCTTAAGGACGATTGAACCATGAAATGATCATTGATGAAAAGAAAGGTGAATGGACTTGACGATCCTATATACTCGTGATTTTAATGAATGGATGAGTAAGCGAAAAAGGATGCTCCAATTGTAACCGCCAAGAGATTTGATTTAACCGATTGAGATGTCCAAGTTGTGGACGTGCGAAGACTGAGGAAGAACCTCGACTTCTTGAAACCTTGTCACTTGAGGTGACTGAATTATCGGAAGGAGAATTTCAAGTATGGTGGCATCTGAATCCTGGAGTACAAACAACGCTGTTGACATAGACTCCAAGACTAGGTCCTATAGAATAAGAAAGACAAGTGGATTCGAAGTAAGAGAATGCCACTGAAGTGAATAATTTCCTTCATAGGGTAAGAGACCCTAGTGTGGAAGGAAGAGAAAATTTTAATTGCCTTGGTGTTGAGGTTGAGCGTCTGGATTAGGGAGGAAGACACAAGGTTTGGATGATTTCTGGAAGTTAAGTCTGAGAGACTGTCTTGTAGACAACATTGAATTCTAGGATAATGTCGATGTTTGGTCAAGTGGCTGTAATTAAGATGAGGTCGCATTAGCCGGTTGTGAAACCAAGAGGCTAAGACACTAATGCTTCATGAGGAAAGAGTGACAAAAATGAACAAATTGTTGTATGGTCCAAATAGAGACCCATGAGAGAATAAAGCCAAAGTATGAGCTCTCAAGTGTATGGTACAAAGAATGATTGATATGATTCGACATCTGGTAGTGAAGAAGCTGGTGATAGTCAGATTGAGTATCTAATAAATAAGTGGATTGATTGTTAACGTCTTAAGAGACGATGATTAGATTTGTTTAAGGAGTCATGAGAAACATAAATAACCTTTAAGAGTATTCTGTGGATCCTAAGGAAAATGCTCATTGCATGCTAAATGTGAAGAATGCGAGCTGTGGGCTTGATAAGGTAAGATTTCTTAGTCATGAAGTTTCTGGGAAATGAAATCTTTGTGAAGCCATTGAGGATTGGAATAAGTGATCAATCGACTAAGGTCGATGTGAGTTGTGAAAATTGAAATTTTTTTGGGATTGGTAAATGTGATAGACGGATCGTGGGAAGATTCCCCACAAGTGCTATTCCATGGATAAATGAATAAGAAAAGAGTATTCGAGGACATAAGTCAAGTTCATGACTACGCCGATAATGGCATTCCTGTTTGGAATCAAAAGGCTTGAGAGAATTACAATGACGTGACGTAGGAAAGAAATTTGAGGCGTAGCAAGGCAAACTAAAGCAGGCTGCACGAATGCGCCGTGACAGTAAGACCACCTGAGTTGGAATGCCTAGTGCATGATTGGAATTGGCATACAATTGTCTTTGCGACGAAGTTGAAAAACACGACTTGCGTAGAGAAATGTTTCAAGTCTAGGCAGACCATAAGGGCTTAAGGTATTTTTTTGCCCAAGGGATTTGAACGAGGAGCAATGTTGATGAATGAAGTTGCTTAAGGACTAAGGAAGATATTCTATCTCGCTTTGGAAAGGCGAATAAGGCAACAAATGCATATGATGGGAAACTGAGCATCGTGCAATTGGTGATGAAGGGATAGACCTTACTTCGAGGAAGTAAGAGATTCAACTTCTAAATTAGAAGTTCACCAATTGGCGAGTTTGATTACGACCTCGAGCATCAAACTCGAAAGTTAAAAAATGATTAAGGCGTTGCGATGAACGAACCCCGATGTTCAAAGGATTATGGGAATGAACATAGCAGGAAAGAAATCCAAACTCCCGAGTACTTGGGAAAGAAACCTTGAGGTTGAGAATAGAGCCCTTGAAGTCCCATGGATGAGTGTACGAGTCCAATATCGAGAAGGAGCTTAAAGAAATGATCTCATCGGAAATTCGAAAGGAGAACCATGATGTCCAATGAGATGGCACCAAGGTGTGCCAAGATTTACTTCGATACTATTGATGGAATGTATTAGGATTTGGATTAGTCTAACCTATGCGTCAGAACGTGGGTTGCCAATCGAGATCTTGATTAGCCTGATGCGTATTTGAATTTGTGATTAGCTCGATGCGTATTGACGCAAGCTTGGCCATTGAAATTGAATTTGTGATTAGCCTGATGCGTTTTTACGGGAGCTTAGCCATTAGAATTGAATTTGTGATTAGCTTGATGCGTGTTGACGCTGGCTTGGCCATTGAAATTGAATTTGTGATTAGCATGATGCGTATTGACCCGAGTTTGGCCATTGAATTTGAATTTGTGATTAGCCTGATGCATTTTGTCGCGGGCTTAGCCATTGTGATTGAGATTGTGATGAGCTTGATGCGTATTTACGTGGGCCGATCCAATGAAAAGAGAATTGTGAGGAAATGGAGAGTAAGACTTTGCATATGAAATTGACGTGGGCTGGTGTTATGACGCATTGGAAACTACGTTTGTTTATGCCATCCATGATGCTTTGTTGTGCTGCATTGAGTGCCTTACGATATTTCTTTGATGAGTTATTGCATGCTGCTTTTAAAATATGTTTGGAGGTACTAACGGCCTAATCTAGGTTTAGGGCTAACTTGCTGAGATTTATATCTCATCCCTTTGGGGATTAACATATTTCAGGACCCAGACGGTGGAAATTCGGGTTGCTATATATTGGTCATTGAAGAAGTCACTAAAGTAAATGAAGAGTTATGTTTTCCTTGACCTTAGGGACTACTTTTGGGTTTCGAAATCAAGATTGTAACCTCTGATTTAGAGTTTGATAACGATGAGAAGTACATCCTTTTGTTCTAAGTCATCTTGGATTTATATGACAGGAGTTGTATTGTCGTTTCCGCATGTACGTATCAATTGTATGAATGTATAAGTGGTGGGCCGAAGGATCCTGGGAGACCATTGTAATGTAAACGGCCTGATGGGTTGTTCGCGTGCTTGCCGGGTTCGAGGCATAACATTATCCCTTTTTTAATATAAGAAAACTAGCTCTTTGTTTGCCCGATCTTTTAACGTCATTCTTCTCTTTTTATTTGGTCAAATATGTTGTCCCCCTTTTTTTTTTCCCTTTTTTTCTCCTTTATATTTCCATGCCTTTAGAGTCCTACAAACAATGGTGCCCCTTTATATTCCCTTTTTCTCTCTTCAGACACATTGTCTCGTTCTCTCCCATTTCATCTCCCTTGTAATCCCCTTTGACGTCTGCGATGACAACACCGTTGCCCTGAGTCAAACCGCCATAAGCCCCGGAAGGCTGGCGCATCTAGTGTCGAGCTCAATGACATTCTTGTCGGTAAGAGTGAACGAGTAGCGGTGAGTTTTGATAGAGAGCCACTCGAAGAGGACAAAGGAGGGGTCCCAGGGCTAGAATCAATGAGGGGACAATCGATGACCTAGCCATGGACGTCTTCTTGTTCGAGGATGCGTATCGACATCTCGTGACTTCGATCTCCCTCGTGCTCATTGAATCTGAAGAATTTAGAAAAGAAGACGCAATTTAATGAGGTTCGGTAATGCAATGTGCATATGTCCTCTGGTAATCCTCTCTCAAGCCTTTTTTTTCTTCTTATTTTATTAGAGAGGGTTGTATAGTTTTATTGATGAAGTAAAGAAAAGAAAAGAAAAAAACCTAACACAAAAGGCAACTCCCGAAATTAAAACAAATCTACATAATTTCTTCCAAATTAGAGGGATTATCACCAATCACGCCAACACTCCCCCCAAGTTGAGCGAAGATATTGTCAGAGATCAACTTGCTCAATCTCTTGAAATGGCCCCTTAGAAAGAGCTTTGGTGAACACATCCGCCAATTGTTCTCCACTCTGGATGTAAGTTGTCTCAATTGTTTTATCTTGAACATTTTCCCATACGAAATGATAGTCCACCTCAATATTTTTAGTTATTTCATGAAACACTAGGTTCGAGGCGATGTGAGTAGCAGCTTTGTTGTCACAAAAAAATTCATAGGTGAATTTAAATATCTATAACCTAGTTCCAGAAGGAGCAATTGTAACTAAATGATTTCACTAGTAGCAGATGCCATTGCTCGATATTCTGCTTCAGCACTTAATCAGTCAACCACAGATTGTTTCTTACTTTTTCATGTGACAAAATTACTTCCTATGAACATAGAGAATCTAGTAGTGGACTTTCGATCATGAGGGCTGCATCCGTATATCCTACTATTTCTGTAGGACCACAAACCTCTCTCTGTTGTGGCTTTTAAGTACCTCAACAAATAATAAACTAAACACATATGTCCTTGTGTAGGATTTTGCATGAACCGACTCAAGAAACTATAACATAAGTAATATCGGGTCTGATAATAGTCAAGTAGATTAGTTTGTCGATGAGACGTTGAAATTGACCCACATCCTTTCAAAGGAGATTCATCCGAAACCATTTTCTTGTTGTAGTCCATGGGAACGCTGGTTACTTTTGCACCTATCTTGCCAGTATCATTCAATAGATCCAAAATATATTTTCGCTGTGAAAGAAAAAAGCCTTTGCTAGAATTTGCCACCTCAGTAGCCAAAAAATATTTCATCAAGATCCTTAATATCGAACTCCTGGCATAGCTGAGTTTTGAGTGCATCAATCCCTGATTGATTACTCTCAGTGATGACAATATCGTCGACATATAAAAATAGAACTACAAGACCATTTTCATTAGCCTTGGTAAACATAGAGGAATCTGCTGCTCCTTGTTTATATCCAAACTTAATAGAGAAGTGCTAAGTTTTCCATACCAAGCCTGGGGGGACCGTTTGAATCCATATATAGACTTCCTGATCCTAACACCATCCCTTTCTCTCTTTGCAGGCGGTGCCTAGGCGGAAGATACATGTAAACCTCTTCTTCGAGATCATCATGAAGGAACACATTCTTCACGTCTATTTGAAATAAGAGCCACCCATAATTGACTGCAACCAACATAAAAACCTGACTATATTCATTTTTATAACAGGTGCAAAAGTTTCCGTATAATCAATACCATAAGTTTGGGTGTATCCCTTAGCAACTAACCTGGCTTTACACCTCTCTACTGAGCCATCACTATTATATTTAATTTTATAAATCTAGTGACACCCAGCTGTATGCTTGCATTAGGCAAGAGAACTACATCCCAAGTATTATTCTTGTCAAGAACCTGTAGTTCATCTTTCATGGCTTCAACCCATACAGTTTGCTTGCTAACTTCCTCAAACTTATTAGGTTTTGTGGTCACTTCAAGAACATATAAAAAAAACCAACAAAACTAGAGGATAACTTGTCATATCAAATGTGATTCTGAATGGGATATCGTACCGTCTGATAAGTTATGAAGTCCCGAAGTCATGTTGGGGGCCTAAACACATAGGTAGATTTCCGAATCGGAGTTGGGGCTGCTGGAACTGATTTGGAAGTAGTGGAAACCAATTCGGCAGTTGTCCCTGGCGTAGGCATTGATTCGCAACTATCATTGCTGATTACTTCTTCATTCTCATCTATTTCTCCAGGATTATTCCGCCGGTTACTTACAATTCCAGGGACATTGTTCAACTCAGCCACTATAGAAATATGAGCTAATTCAAATGTCAACTCATTGTACTCCCCTGAATTGGACTCCTGGAGTGAAAAGAAACATAGTAGATTCATCAAATGTAACATCACGCGATATATACATCCGCCTAGTTGTTGGATCAAAGCACTTATATCCTTTCTATGTTATAAATAGCTCATAAATACATACTTATTGGCGTGAAGGTCAAGCTTACCGCCACTTCGAGAGTGCAAATAACATACACATCCAAAAACTCTCAAATGCAGGATATTAAGTTTGCATCTATAAAGGATTTCCATAAACGTCTTGTAACCTAGAATACGACTAGGTAGCTAATTAATAAGATAACAGTTAGTTAAAATAGTATCACTCCAATAAGTCTTCAGCATGCCTCTAGAAAATAATAAAGCTCGAGTCACCTCAAGAAGGTGCCGGTTCTTTCGTTCGGTCACCCCATTTTGTTGAGGAGTATCTACACTTGAAGTTTGACTAATAATGCCTAAATTGCTCAAATAAGATTGAAATGCCTGATTATAATATTTTGTACCATTATCAATGCGCAAGACCTTTATGCAAGTTTTGAACTGATGCTGAATTTTGCTACAAAATTCTTGAAAAATGGTGATCATATCACTTTTAGCCTTGAGAAGGTATAGCCAAGTAGCAGGAGATTTTTCCTCAATAAATGAAACAAAATACTTAAAACCATCTCTTGAGTTAATTGGAGCACTCCAAACATCCGAATTTACTAAATCAAGTATCTCATAAGCTAAAATAAAGCCATGAGGAAAAGACAACCTATGTTGTTTAGCATAATGGCAAGAATCACAACAACTACATGATGAAATAAAGTTCTATCAATAACTTGCAATACAAGGTCAAAAGAATGACCCATACGCATGTGCCACAGCTTTTAAGGCCTCCATTGCATTTTCCTTGCCACCAAGGCATTTGTATGACATTCAATGATATAGAGGCCATTCTGCAGTCATCCTTCACCAATCGTCTTCTTGGTGTAGCAATCCTGATAGTAACTTAATTCTTTAGTGCACTTGCTCATATAAAGTAAATTAGAAGATAAATCAGGTGCAATCAGAACATCAAAATTCTATTAGAACAACTTAAGATGTCTTGTTCCTTGTGTTGCAACATGTATTCCGTTAGCCACGATAATTGGAGGACACGAGGCCCTTGAGGAAATATTAAAAAGTAAATTTATAGAGTTGCACATGTGATCGGAAGCTCCCGAATTTATAATAAATTGAGTACTAGATTGAGATAAATAAAACCTAGTACTTGATGTCTTAACCATGTTAGCCGAATCTGATGAAGGACCAGAAGATCCCAAACCAATCAGTCCTTGTCCTTGCATTTGAAGTAGTTGTTGAAACTGTTGTGCCAAGGACTCCAATTTCGACTGAAACTCTGTAAAGTCTCTTGGAACATCAAGTTTTGCTTCTTGAACCTTATCTTTTTTGGCACAAAGATGAGGATAAAGCACCCAACACCTATCTCTGGAGTGACTATCTATATCGCAATGGTCATAATGAAACCGAACAAGGTTTTTATTTTTTCACCAATTTTGCCACATATTCGCCGCGTTGAGTGTTCATCACAACATTATGAGCAGAATTTTCAGAGATCGATTTATCAAGATTAGACGAAACATTCATCACTCGATGCTTGTCTCTTCTCCTTGAATGAGGCCACAGACTTCATCAAATGTAGACAAGTTTTGACTCATCAGAATTTTTCTTCTCGTGTCTTTGTAGTCAGGCCAAATGCTGGCCAGTAACTGGAAGACGCGATCTTGCTTTTCCCTTTGAATATAATCAGCCACACTTTGGGTTGCTGGCCTATATAGACAAAGTTCATCCCACATTCTTTTCATGCTTCGAAGATGGTTAGTGAAAGATTAAGAGGGTTCTTGATTAGACTTAGCAATCCCTTGTTGCAATTCGAAAACCCGCGATAGATTCTGAGCTTGTCCATACATCTGATTCAACGATTCCCACAAGATTTGAGCTGTAGGGCAATAAGAAAAAATCTCATACACTTGAGATTCCATAGAGTTAAAAATCCAAGACATTACCAAACTATCGTTGGCTTACCATTCATCTGACCAAGCTTCGATCTACACCCAAGGGCCATTGTAATGGCACGAGACCATGGAAGGAAGTTCTTCTCATTCAGGAATATGTTGGTGAGTCGTTAGCCGGTGGCGGCGGAGTAGGGTTTAGGATTGTTCGAACTTGAAGAACATGATTTGAACAACAACTGTGTATACACCGAGAAGAAGTACACGAATGGACCAAACACACAAATAGTTACAAATCTGCTTTGATACCATGAAGAAAATAGAAAAGAAGACGCAATTTAACGAGGTTTGGCAATGTAATGTGCCTACGTCCTCGGTAATCCTCTCTCGAGCCTTTTTTTTCTTCTTATTTTATAAGAGAGATTGACTGCGCAATTTTATTGATGAAAATAAAAAAAAAACTTAACATAAAAGGCAACTCACGAAGTCGCAGAAATTAAAATAAATTTGCATAATTTCTTTCCAATTAGAGGGATCAGCACCAATCACGCCAACAGAATCCTATGTTCGCGAGCTGCTTCAGCGGCTGATTCATTTTCACTTATCTGTCGTGTGGTGGCCCTTTTCCTTTTGGTTTTGTGAATACGATTGCCAACTTGACTTCAAGGCATACATTACTCAGTGCTTCCCCTATTCATCAAATTTCTAGACTTTTTAGTTCGGTCTATCTTCCATCGATCCTCCTTCTAGAGTCTTTATACTTGCTCCAAAGAGGGAACGATAACCTTGACAAAATAAAAAAGAGGATAATACTACTGTTATATGGTGTGTTTTAAGTTAAATGAGAAGTGGAAAAAGCACTGCTCTATTTTGTACTGTCTACAAATTTCCAATAGTTCACATGATTTCTTTTTATTAATAACTCTCATTGGAACTCCTTACCCACATATATTATTGCAGAGATCTCGAGTGCTACCAACTTTATCATAACTTACCAACTTCTGTTGAATTTTTACTCTTATATCAAATCACCTGCTTATTCTTTTCACTAAAATTACCAAACTAATCCGTTATTGGAGCCGCCTAACAACGTTTTTTTGTTGGAGTTGTATGCTCTTATTCGAAATTACCATCTTCATTTGCGTTACCAAATTTTTTGTCAGATGAAATTATCATTTAGTTTTACCTTACTAACTCTTATCTGATACTCTTACGGGGACCTTTAAAAGTTTTTGGACACATCAACTTACATAACTCATCCATTTTGGAATTAGATACCCATCATTGGGACCAAATTGGTTGGGTTGTGCTCTCTCTCTCTCTCGCGTCTCTCGTTTTTCAATTTTTTGATTCGTTGCGCCAAACGGTTTGGGCTGGAGAGACGGTCCATCCGTCCGTAGAGGGCAGCGCATTCAACTGTACACCATGCTAACGATTGAAATGTTGTTGCAAATAAATGAGAACTAAAGGCGTTTAATGTGGTGTTACTTGTAAATAAGCTTTGAAGAAGATGTTAACATTTGCTCAGTATTTATTCATTCACTGTTTATATTATCCCTTTTCCGCATAGCTAAGCTATTGAGTAGCATTTTGCCCTATTTCGTACTCGAGTCATTACTTTTCGTGTCTCTATTAGGCCTTATGTTTCATTTTTGAATCATTCAGCATCGATTTATTTGTTGTCGCCAAACATGTCTCGCAGTCATTACTGGCTTGGTCCTCATGAAGGCACAGAGGCTGTTGGAGGTGCTCTCCTCTTGGGGTGATATGTGGAAGCAGTGCGAACCGAGAGGTGTAGACTTATTGAGCCTCGCCCTTCAAATTGTTATCATTTGTCTTGGCAACAGCCGCAAGTACCTCTCGCACGATTTTATCACGGGCCGAGATTTTTGATGCACGATCAGACGATCACATGACCGAGAAGAACCTCAAAACTAGAAGTGTCTTAACATCTAGGGTTTTCTAGAGTATTCTCAAGGGTCAGCGATTTTGTAATTATTCCATATTCTAGAACTTTTTCATTTATGTCGGTAGTTAAGTAGATGAGAGATGCAATCTAAGCAATTAGATCAAGTATGCATCAATGGTTATAATGAGATGACTTCTACTATATAAGGAGGTGTCTTCCCCTCATTTTGGTCATCCAACAAAAGAACAATACAAAGCAATGTCCAAAGCTTCCAAGATGTTTTAATGGTATTTGGGAAAGTTTGCACCAAAAGATTTATGAATTGATTTCTAGGAATGTTCCCACTTGCTTTCAAAAGTTCACACAAAAAGTTATTTGAATTGATATCTGGCAAAGTTCGCATGAAATTCGCATGAAGAGTTTTACTTTTCTCCGATTGGTTCACCTATTATCTCATAAAGAATAAGCGATAAGCCAACTTCAATTTTGTCAACTAAATCCAACTGCCGTTGAAAAGGTGAAGGCGGTCAAATTCCATCGGCCAATACAACCTAATAATTTGCTCCTTTAGAGAAAATGACTCTTGCTAATGAAGATTCATTGAGCCATTGCATGTTGATGAGATGGCGGTGAAGTTTCTCTACTGAGGCCGCAAGGACATGACAGGCTGCAACAAAGACATAATTTTATCGATGATCACATTGAAGAAAGTAAGGATACGCAAAAACTCCCATCCTCGTGGATTGATTGAGGAGGTTGCGGGTTGAGCACACAATTAAAACGGAGCATGGAGCTCGACTTTGACATGAGTGTCCTAGTCTGGCGCATACCGACGGACCTCTACTATTACTCCATAATGGAGTGAACATCCTTAACGAACTAGAATAAACTCCACCATGTTAATCTCTATTCCTTGATGAGTTTTGCACTTGTCTCGGAACATGCTATATCTCCTAGTTATGAATCGGCCGATATTGCCAATTGAAGTTAGAAGCATCAGGTTTCAAGACATTTACAATGAGAAAAAGAAGTACTTTGCCTTGTGTGAATCCACTCCATAGAGACCTGTTCATGGC
This sequence comes from Rhodomyrtus tomentosa, assembly GCA_028455895.1. NCBI lineage: Eukaryota > Viridiplantae > Streptophyta > Magnoliopsida > Myrtales > Myrtaceae > Rhodomyrtus > Rhodomyrtus tomentosa. The sequence continues at coordinate 34,372,616 of JAPCWY010000009.1, read as the reverse complement.
CACAACATGGTAGAGAGCATGCCCAACATCTCGGAAGTCGATCCTATGAGGAGAGACTGTAACCCTGAGATCGCAAAGCCTTGTAATGGGTTGCTTTGCCAAGTGAAGACCGAATTCAATTTGAGCATGACCAAGGAGGACAAAGATAATTACGTGTTGTTCAACGGGTGTCGGCTCATGTCGGTGTTGGAGCAGCTTTCGTTCGAACTTACGAAATATGGCATGTGTGGGAAAAAATGCTGATCTATGCGGCTAGCAAGTGCAAAGTGAGGGATCATGCGTAGCAGATACAACAGGGCAACGAGCTCATAACCCATGTCTAGTTTATGATGGCTCATTAAAGCCAGACTGGTATACTTGTTGTCGGTCAAACATGTCTCGTAGCCATTACTGGGTTAGTGCTTATGAGGGTACGGAGGTTGTTTGGAGGTGCTCTCGTCTTGGGGTGATATGTGGAAGGAGTGAGAGTTGAGAGGTGTAATCTTCTTGAGCCTCACCCTCCAATTTGTCTCGACAATTGCCACAGGTACCTTTCGCATGATTTTGTCACAGATCGATCGATCACATGGCTGAGAAAAACCTCAAAACTAGAAATGTCTTGGCATCTAGGATTTTCTAGAGTATTCTCAAGGGTGAGCGATTTTGTAATTATTCCATACTCTAGAACTTTCTCATTTATATCGGTAGTTGAGTAGATGAGATATGGAATCTTAGCAATTAGATCAAGTCTAGATCAACGGTTATAATAAGATGCCTTCTACTATATAAGGAGGTATCTTTTCATTGATCATTCAACAGAAGAACAATACAAAGCATTCTCCCAGAGCTTCCAAGATGTTTTAATTGTATTTTGGAAAGTTCGCACCAAAAGGATTCGAAATTGATTTCTAGGAATGTTCACACCATTTGCTTTCAAAAGTTCACACAAAAAGTTATTTGAATTGGTATTTGGCAAAGTTCATACGAAATTCCCACAAATTTTGCATGAAGAGTTTTCCTTTTCTCTGATCGGTTCAACTTTCGCCTCATAAAGAATGACCAACAAACCATCTTCAATTTTGTCAACTAAATCCAACCACTGCTGAAAAGGTACAGGTGGTCAAATTCCATTGGCCAATACAGCTTAATGACCTGCTCCTTTAAAGAAAATGACTCTTGCTAATGGAGACTCATTAACCTGTTGCATGTCGATGAGATGTTAATGAAGTTTTTCTACTAATGCCGCGAGGACGTGACAAGCTATAACATAGACATAATTTTGTCGATGATCACATCGAAGAAAGCAAGGATACACAAAAACTCTCATCCTCGTGGATTGACCAGGGAGACTGCGCGTTGTGCACGCAATTAAAATGGAGTACAGAGCTGGACTTTGACTTGAGCATCCTAGTCTGGCATATATTGACAGACCTCTGCTATTACTCGATAGTGGAATGAACACACTTAACAAACTAGAATAAACACAACCATGTTAAGTTATATTACTTGATGAGTTTTGCACTTGTCTCGGTACATACTACATCCCCTAGTTATGAATCGGCCGATATTACCAATTGGAATCGAAAGCATCAGGTTATTGAGACATTTATACTGAGAATAAGAAGTACTTTGCCTTGCCTGAATCCACTCCATAGAAAGCTAATTGTAGCCACATTATGGGTGAGAGCATGCTCGACGTCTCGAAAGTCAATCCCGGGGGTAAGAGAAAGCGTAACCCTAAGTTCGCAAAGGCTTGCGATGGATTGTTGCTTTGCCAAGTGAAGACCAAATTCAATCTAACCGTGACCAAGGATGACAAAGTCAATTACGTGTTGTTCAATAGGTGTCGGCTCGCTTATAGAATGGGCATGTGTGAGCAAAAATGTTGATCTACACGGCTAGCACGTGGAAAGTGAGGGATCATGCATAGTAGATGCGGCGGGGTGGCGAGCTCATAACCCATGTTTGGTTTTTGATGGCTCATTGCGGGCTGACCGACATATTTGTTGTCGGTCATGCATGTCTCACAGTCATTACTGGCTTGGTCTTTATGAGGGCACGGAGGCTATTGAAGGTGATCTTCTCTTCGGTGATATGTGGAAGGAGTGGAAGCTAAGAGGTGTAGTCTTATCGTGCTTCGTCCTCCAAATCGTCCTCATGTCTTGGTAGCAGCCACAAATACCTCTCGCGTAATTTTGTCACGGATTAAGATTTTTGTGGCACGATAGGTCGATTAGATGGCCGTGAAGAACCTTAAAACTAGAAGTGTCTTGGCATCTAAGGTTTTCTAGAGTATTCTCAAGGGCGAGCGATTTTGTAATATTTCCATATTCTAGAACTTTCTCATTTATGTCGGTAGATGAGTAGACGAGAGATGCAATCTTAGCCATTAGATCAAGTCTAGATCAATGGTTATAATAAGATGCCTTCTACTATATAAGGAAGTGTCTTCCCCTCATTTTGATCATCCAACGAAAGAACAATACAAATCATTCTTCCAGAGCTTCAAGGATGTTTTAATGGTATTTGGGAAATTTCGCACTACAAGATTTCTAAATTGATTTTTAGGAATGTTTGCATCACTTGCTTTCAAAAGTTCACACAAAAAGTTGTTTGGACTGGTATTTGGCAAAGCTCGCAGGGAGAGTTTTCCTTTTTTTCGATCGGTTCACCTGTTGTCTCATAAAGAATAAGCAATAAGTCATCTTCAATTTTGTTAATTGAATCGAATTGCTATTGAAAAGGTGCAGATGGTCAAATTACATCGGCCAATATAGCCTAATGAAATGACTCTTGCTAATGGAGATTCATTTAGTTATTTCATGTCAATGACGTGGTGAAGTTTCTCTACCAAGGTAGCAAGGATGTGACATGCTATAATAGAGACATAATTTTTTCGATGATCACATTGAAGAAAGCAAGGATACGCAAAAACTTCCATCCTCGTGGATTTACTGGGGAGAATGCGGGTTGAGCACGTAATTAAAAATGGAGCATGAAGCTGTACTTTCACATGAGCATTCTAGTATGGCGCATACCGACGGACCTCTGCTATTACTCGATAACGGAGTGAACACCATTAACGAACTATAATGACGGACCTCTGCTATTACTTGATAGTGGAGTGAACACCATTAACAAACTAGAATAAATACAACTATGTTAAGTTCTATTCCTTGGTGAGTTTTGCACTTGTCTCAGTACATGCTATATGTCCTAGTTACGAATTGACCCATATTGCCAATTTGAATCGAAAGTTTTGAGATGTTTATAACGAGAACAAGAAGTACTTTGCCTTGCATGAATCCACTCCATAGAGACCTACTTGTGGCAACAACATGGGAGACAGCCTGCCTGACGTCTCGGAAGGTGATCCCGAGAGGAGGAGAGACTACAACCCTGAGGTTGTAAAGGCTTGCAATGGATTGCTCTGTCAAGTGAAGACCAAATTCAATCTGAGCGTAACCAAGGATGACAAAGTCAATTACGTGTTTTTCAATGGGTGTCAGCTCACGTCGGAGTTGGACCACCTCTCATCTAACCTTACGGAATGGGGCATGTGTGGGGTGGAAATGCTTATCTACGTGGCTAGCAAGTGCAAAGTGAGGGATCATGTGTAGCAGATGCGGCGGGGCGGCGAGCTCATAAACCATGTTTGGTTTCTGATGGCTCATTGCGGGCTGAACGACCACTTCTCAATACCTTACGCCTCGGCAATAGCAGAGATAATGGTGAATTCCTGGTGAATAATGGTGATCGAGGATCTACAAATTAGTCGGATCTCTTATATTTGATGTTACGTTTATCTTATTATCTTAGAAAATTATATAATAAGGTCTATAAGCATGTTTCGTATACTCTATTCTATATACATCGAAATATACAAAAAAAAATTCCATCATTTTCTCTTCTGCATTATTCTTAACATTGACATTTCACGAACTCCGGCAATCATTGGAACAAATTGAGAAAGAAAAACAAAACAACATCATAGATTCGTTTTTTTTTTTTTGGAAAAATACATGCCAATGTATTTACAAGAACATATTAATTAATCCACGAAATGCGTTTTAATTTTTCCAATAGTTCTGAGGTAATTTTCAGAAATGCAAACGGTTCTCTTTTTTGTCCGAGATGATAGGAATTTGCTAAACATTCTTTTTATATTTCAAGAATCATAATCTCTATAAATCCATATGAAGGAAAAAGTATTAAGCCAGGTCTTAAGGGCTGGAAAAAAAAGGATAGAGCAATATTCATACGCTGGAGTATCATGTGAGGTTCTCCTCAAGCAAGAATGAAGCATAAAGGTGTTAAAATATATTCTCCAAAAGAACAAATAAGTAAATTGAATAGGAACCGTAATCTACTAATTGGTTGTTTGCTATTGTGATCTTGTGCGATTATATATTGAATTTCGGTAATTTCGTAGTTGGGACCTACTACGTCTGCCGTAACTTTAACGATTTGTCAACTTAAAAATTCGCGACTTGGGTATTTGTATTTTGATTAATATCACGAAAAATTTCAAATATGTACACATGTGACAAATTTACTCAAAACTAATTTATTTACCACAAAAAATTTAAACCAATACACTTATGAAAAATTTATCCTAAACTAATTTTTTTACCACGAAAAATCACAAACTGGTACACCTGTAATAAACTCACCTCATTAGTTTCCGTTAAATTGAGTTATTGCCACGAAAAACTTCAAATTGGTATATTTGTAATAAATAGAGGGTAAAATATCCCAATTAGTACATCTATGAACTGCCAGGTATTCAATGCAGAAATTTGACGGTAAAATTTAACGAAAACTAATGGATGCTGAATTTATCATATATTTATCAGTTTAGGATTTTTCATGATAAAAAAATTAATTTAGAGTAGATTTATCATATATGTATCAATTTAGAGTTTTTTGTGCTATTAACTCTTTCTATTTCTATCCTTTCAAATTGCTATTATAGCCTTGTAATTAAACCTTGAACCTTCACAATCCTAATAAATGACATTTACGACTCCAATCAAACATTGCGGATGCGAAAGACTTTTGGTAATCCCCTTTGAGGGTACTTGTGCTAGGCTCGTTCGAATTGAGGAAGAGGGCTATTAGAGAATGAGTGACGTCTCTTCAATATGTAAATACGTCGTGCATCATATGGTGCAAGTGCTTATATGTTTTGTTAAGCTTCCCTAAATCGATCTAGCCTCATATCTCTTCTTTGACCCCATTAATCAAACGTACCATTTGTCCCCCGACCCGACCCAACCAAATGGGAGTATCTCTTCCTATTCACCTCCGGTTCAATATAAACTCGTTTCACATGACCTGTAAACCATGCAATATCAACTCCTAGTCATCATGTAAGCTTTTTTAAATTATCGAGGTTCCATTTTTATAAGAGTTAATACTACCAAAAATCCCAAATTGATACATAGGTGACAATTTTGCCTTAAATTATTTTTTTGACCATGAAAACCCCTAAATCGGTACATCTGTAACAAATTTACCCAAAACTGATACAGTCGTGACAAATTTACTCTTCGTTTGTTTTCATTAAATTTTTCCGTTAAATTGCTAAATTGGATGACACGTGGCTATTATTGGGTGTATTTGTTACCCTATGTTTTCTATGAGTGTATTAATTTGAAATTTTTCTTAGTACTAGCTCAATTTAATGGAAATTAGCAAAGGGTAAATTTGTCATATGTATATCAATTTGAGATTTTTTATGGTAAAAAAAGGTAGTTTAGGATAAATTTGTCACAATTATACCAGTTTAGGATTTTTTATGGTGAAAACATAGTTTGGGGCAAAATTACCATATGTGTATCAGTTTGAGGTATTTCGTAATGTTAACCATTTTTATAATCTCAAACTTTTGTTTTAAAAAAAAAAAACACGACCCAATTGGGCTCTGATGGCTTTATCTGTGCGACTTTTGTGGCTAAACAATCCAGATGTGCAATGTGCATATGAAACCCATGGAGCCAATCATAAGCATAAGTGTTTCAAATATTACACAAACATTTTTACTTTAGAATGGAGGAGGAATATGAGATTATTGAACCCGCCTAATTCGATTAGCAACCCGGGCACATTGCCCTGCACTTGATGCTTAATCCTTGGGATCAACACGGAGGCCCTTGAGAACGAGGCCCGAATTGAAAATCTGGCATGTCTCGTGGGGGTAAAAATCTATATCCCTCAGGTTCTTGGGGTCCGTCACGAACTTGCCGACACGGAGCTTGATCCATTTCTCCCTTGGCTTCTTCGCGACACGCTCCGTGCTGAGGAGTCTGCTTCCATTGGGTAGATGGAGCTCGAGGTTCATGGGAAGCGGCCACGAGTTGCTGCTTCTCCGGAGCTTAACCATGAATGAGACAGCTCATTCGTATGGAAGCTTCATTTGAGGTATAACCAGGGTAGCTTCAGCAGCAGATGATGCGCCATCAAAGAGTTGAAGAGAGTTAAGGACATCATCTGGGTCTTTGCCTTTCTGTTGTTGTCGAAGAGCAGTCCTTCGTAGACTCGGGGACGCCAATCCTTGAGGTTGATGGAGACGGCGTTCGCCTGCGCGGTTGCCCGCTTCACGAAGGCCAAAGAAACGAGGGAAGGCCTTCCCTATTCTCTTTTAATGTTTCTTTCGTTTTTTTAAAAAAAAATTGCATTATTTTAATTTATTCCTTCTTTACTTTTTTTTTTAAAAAAATTTAGGTGCTCGTTAACGAAATTCTCAAGTCGAAACCCTCAATTGCAGCTAGACAAGGGCTTGCAACCTCTGCTAGTGATCACTAATCACTGATCAGTAACCTTCTGCTAGCCCTACAAAAAAGGAAATAAAAGAAAAAAAAAGGACCTATAAATTTATTAAAAAAAACCAGAAAAAGTATTAAAATGTTACTAAAAATTGTCACATCAGCGCTAACAGAGCCACCTTGGGAATTTTCAGTCAAAATTGATCTGATGGATTGATTTGACAGACAACAAAAGGTTATGACTGAATAATGAAAAAATGTCAAAAAAGTATTAAACCTATTGCTATTAGTGTAAATTCAGTCATAAATCTTTTGCATTTATGCCAATTGAGTTAACTCGACCAATTTTGACTGAAAATTGTTGGCGTGGGCGTCAATTGTCCCATTTAGCACAATCGACGCTGACATGAATTTTTTTAAAAAAATTTTATACTTCAAATTTTTTTTTAAAATTTTTATACTTCAATTTTTTTTAAATTTTTTTTAAATAATATTAAAAAAATTCAAGTCAGTGCCGATCGTGCCACGTAGGACAATTGAAATCATGTCAGCAATTTTCGATCAAAATTGATCGGATTAACTGAATTGACATAAATACAAAAGGTTTAGGACTGAGTTGACACAAATGCAGAAATATTTAGGACTGAATTAGTATCAATAAAAGGTTTAAGATTTAATTGACACAAATGCATTAGAACTGAAATGACACTAATGCAATATGTTTAGTACTTTTTTGACACTTTTCCTCTGAATTGACACAATTGTAATATTTATGACTGAATTGATACAATTACAATAGAATTACCCATTTGGTAACCTTTCTCGACCTACATAGGTTGGTTCTTATCTTATCTCAAGAAACACGTTTAGCAAACAAAATTCATCATATCATCTCGAGAATTAGTGTACACACAGGTACATACATTTGTGCATATAAAACACGTTTTCGTTTGTTGTGATACTTTTTATTTCAGAAACAACTCGAGACTTTAGCACCAATTTAGAAAGTGCTTCATAAGCTGTCATCATGTTTGCAGATCGGAACCCGATTCAAGGATCATGAATTAGCAAGGATATGTAATAGCTCTATTTGCTTGCTTTTATCATATCTTCAGTTACTCCAAAAATTCGATATGGGCCTGTAGCTTCAGATAAATCGATTGAATAGACAATGAAGCAGGATCAAATCAGCCTAACTTCTGGCTAAAACAGGCTGGGCTAGACTAAGCTAGAAATGGGCTAAATGTAACTCTTGGCAGCTTTATTGTTATTAGTTTCACTTCTGTCGGCCATGCTTGTAACACTCGGACAAATTATCGTCTTTGTTAATGTCTGATTTAACGTCGTTTCTTAATCGCCTTCACCGATCTTGCAGGCTCAAATTTGACAATAAGAATGATGATCAAGATGATTGGAACAGACATAATGTACAAGATGGACAAGAAAGTCATATCTATCTATATTTCAATAAGACAAATGCTATGTATCCTAAGATTAACCAACAAAGTTGATATATCAAGCTATATGACAGACTCTTATTAGGTATTAAATATTCCCCGTTTGTTTGTTTAAGCGGCCGCCACTCGCAAATTTACTATCTCACTTAGCATACCGACTTTGTATGTGACATCCCCTCTCTAGTCTTACATTGCCTAGGGGGAGGTCTTGGCTTGGCTTATAAGACTTGGGTGACTCCTTAACTTGCAAGACGCGTTTTACAGCGGAGGGGCGAGCCGTTGCGCTGCACCTCATCGGGGACAAAATCGTGAGGACCGTGCGTCCAAAGCGGACAATATTTTGCAAGTGGTGCAGTAGTGGGTCGGCTTTGATACCAACTGTAATGGTTCGGGCCCACCGCGCACTGCTGCACCACTTACAAGATATTGGCTGCTTTGGACACACAGTCCTCATGATTTTGTCCCCGACAGAGTGCAACGCAACGGCTCGCCCCTCTGTGGTAAAACACGTCTTGCAAGTTAAGGAGTCACCCAAGGCTTATAAGCCAAGCCAAGACCTCCCCCCTAGGCAATGTGGGACTATTGAGGGGATGTCACAATCTCCCTCCTTCGGACACAACGTCCCCATTGTGCCCGTACCGTACTGGGGCTCTTGAGCTCACGGACACACCGCTACCGCTACCCAGGTACGGCCGGGAGTCCACACATGCAGTCGGGGGTCGGATTTAATACTAACTGTAACGGCCTGGGCCCATCGCGCTTCTGTTGCGCCACTTTGCAAGATACTGTCTGCTTTGGACACACAGTCTTCAAAGTTTTGTTTTTCCGAACGCCGCCCATACAATACCCAGAAAACACGTCTTGCAAGTCTCAAGAGGGCCCAAGGCTTATAAGCCATTCCCAAGCTCTCCTCCTAGGCAATGTGGGACTAAGGGTGTGACAAACTCCCCCCTCAAAGGCATGGCGTCCCCATTGTACACTTCCCGACATCAGCGAGCGCCCGCTGCGGCCCCACATGTTGTCGGAGGTTGGCTCTGATATCAACTGTAACGGCTTAGGCCCACCACGCTTCTACTGTGCCACTTTGCGAGATATTGTCCGCTTTGGACACATAGTCCTCACGATTTTGTTTTTTCGAGCACCGCCCATACAACGCCCGGAAAACGCGTCTTGCAAGTTAAGGAGGCACCCAAGGCGTATAAGCCAAGGCAAGACCTCCCCCCTAGGCAATGTGGGACTAGGGAGGGGATGTCACATTCAGTGTAATGGACGGAATTAGGATAAAGTCGCATTGACAAGGTTGTGGAAACCAGCGGTTAAGACAAGAGTGCTTCCTCAGGGAAGAATGACAAAAATGAACAAAATGATACAGAGTCCAAGTAGAGACTCAAGAGAATAGAGGGCCAAGCTTTGAGCTCTCAAGTGAAAAGTATGAATAAAAGTTTTAAAGATTTGACACATGGAAGAAAGAAACTAATAATAGTCGGATTGAACATCCAAGGAATAATTGCATGAACTGTTACCATCTTGAGAGGCGATGATGTGACTCATTTATGGAGTCATGAGAAATATGAATAACCATCGAGGGTGTCCTATGGACTTTAAGGAGATGCTTGCTATATGAAAAATGTGAAGAGCACGAGCTATGGACATGATGAGGTAAGATTTCTCAATCGTTGAATTTTTGAGAAATGAAATCCCTGTGGAGCCTTTGAGGATTGAAATAAGTGATGAATCGACTAGAGTCGATATGAGTTGCTGGAAGTTGAAATTTCCTAAGATTGATGAATTGTTACAAACAAAACATGGGAAGATTCCCTACAAGAACTGTTCCATTGATGAAATGGAATAAAGACGAGACGTAACACGAATGGATGAATGAACATGAAAATAATTTCCAAGGACTTGAGTTAAGCTCATGTCTACGAATTGAACATAACAACAAGAGAAGGCGCGACTCGATAAGTTTGGCGGGTTATCCAGTCGTGGGAAATTCCCGAATGGAACCGAGAACGAAATGTTATGAACTTGGCCATGAGATTATCTGAAAGGTCAAGAAGGCCATGACTCAATTTGTATATTCATAGATGAGCTAATTAAGTCGGCGTAATTCCTGACAATTCTAAAGGACTTCGCAATGAATGAGTGAGCCGAGTTATATAGGCACCAAATAGTTCACCTGTATAGAGTTCCGATGATGATTATGTTGGATAAGATTCTAAGTTCTTTCTGGGCATTACCTACTTTATTACCCTGGTCATTATCATCGTTGCTTCCATTACCTTTATTGTTGCCATTATTAGAGTTGACATCAGCTATAACAGCTCTTACAGCTTAAGCTATGTCAGTATCTCTATCTTGGGCTTGTCTGCTGATGAGATCGCTGATCCTTTCGAATGCTCTTAGCACTCCGTTCATCCTTGGGTCTTCTGTCACAGGCGGTCTCGAGCTAGATGCTCCGCCCCTAGGTCTTCCAGGTCTTCTAGGCGGATTACTCATTTTTGTGTACTCTCACTACTCCCAAACCACTATAATTCCACCACTGAATTAGAGACTTACTCATCTAGTCAAGTCCAGCGATACTAAATTATATCTTACGAGAAGCAGTCACAACAAAACAACCTTCCACACAACTATTTCCAGAGGCACTTTAATAAACAAACCATGGCTATTACCCAATTCCATTCATTCTGCGGTTCATCCTAACTAGCGATAATCATTTGCTCAACAAACCAAAATCCAGGAATGACTTCCAGCGCTAAACATGAAGCTTAATTTTCATAAACCACCATAATCATGTCAATACCTCATGTCAATCACATGCGCCAAATCATATGTCATGCATTGCGCACCTAAATCTAACGAGTCTCCTAAGATCTCGCTACCCATTCTGTCCCTACTTATTCCTCCTTATCACTCCAATCCTCAATTAACTTAGATAGAGCTGACCTTGCTCTGATACCAAATAAGCGAGGATGTCATGCCCCACGCCCTCGAGCGCGACCACGCAACTCCCTTCCCTGCACTCTCGAGTCCCAGGACTTAAATATCGAGAGATTGCAAAGTGCATTCAAGCATGCGGAAATGTAATGTGAAAAAAACCTCCGTACATAAACCAATGAGGACCTAGATAACGAGAACATCATATATATAAGCACCACATCATGAGTTTGTACAAAAGCGTAGGTAAACTAATTCCTGCAAACGAGTCGGCAATCAAGACACAACCAAAAGACCACAAAGTTCTTGGTCGCCAAAATCGAACAGATCAACGAGGTCATCAAAAGATAGTCAAGTAAAAGTAGGAAACCCCTAGGTCGAACGGCTAGAATCATCAGCATCCTCATCGGGCTCGTAGTCCGAGAAGTTCTTGGAACGCACATCCACTATATCATCCATCGTAGTATCCTCCAGCTCATCCTCGGAGGCGTCGATCTCTATCACCTCGACTATGTCTTCCAGGGTTGGGGTCCTCTCTGGTATATTCTTCGAGCCAACTATAGATACTTCTACCTCCACAGAATCCCGAGTGGGATAACACCAGCTAGGGATGACTCCTCGAGGCACCTCCGTGGACTTCAATGGTCCGATAGTATCCTCACCTACCCTACAAAATCAAGCCTCAAACATATGTGGTTTCCAGTCCTTACCACCCTCATCGACCTAAACGACTATATACTTCCTCACGTAAACAGTACCCCGATCGTCAGGAAGCTCATCAAAATAGGCGGTCATTTCCTTAGGATTGCCTAAACGAATCGATAGCATCTTCAGGATTTTGGTTCTGAGAAAGTAAGTCCCACGATGGGGTGAGATTGACATCTTAGTAAGATAAGTCATAACCTTAGGTCAAGTTGACAGTACACCTAGATGAATGCAAACAATGAGCAAGAGCACGCACAACCACACAAGGCAACCATTAGTCATAAAATTCCATACGGAATCAAACGATTGATAATCAAGTAAGCATATCAACATAAGTTATCACTCAAGTCAAGCATTGTAACACAAGGTCGATTCATACAGTTCATCCTCCAAAATTGTCTCAAAATTCTCGCCCGCGTCAAAAAGCCTTAGGCTCGATCCGCGTCATTACGTCTCAAATCACCATAAATGCAAACCTGCGTTAAACGCATCAAGTTTTCATTGCTTTTCAAGGCTTGTGTCGACACATATAAATTCTCATCCCGCGTCTCAACTCATCAGGACATCAACCATCATAACCCCGCGTCTCAACGTATCAGGGTATCAAGATTCTCGAGCATGCCCAATTCCTTCCCATTTCAAGACTTCATGATCGAGTGCAAGCCCATGCATTGAACTAGTAGTCTACGGCATGCGAGGCAATCAAATTCATCATTCATAAATATGGCATTTGATGCAAGGCATATGTATTTAGCAAGCATACTCACAATCACCAATCCACAATGATAGACAATGAGCAACCACACAATAATCTCACGAAAATTCACTCAATTCACAACCAAATCATCCAGTCGAGACCTATCTTCCTAGCCAAGGTTTATATACTCCTTACCTTGGGCTAAATTTTGCAAGATTCTCTTCCCAAGCACTTCAAATATTCGGTCTTGAGGGTCCAAAATAGGGCAGCGTATAACCTAGGGAAATCCAACCCATTTCATCAATATTTCTCGCCCAATCGTTGAACCACAGGGCATGAACCTTAATAACATATCAATTGATATTCCCGTACGTCTCTACGAAGAAATTTGGATACAGTGACACTATGAACATAACCTAAGAGTTCGGGTTTAACTCGCCAAAATAGGGGACCTAGTCGGTTTTGCCCTAATCCCGGTTAATCAGTCCATAAATCAACCTTAAACCTCAATTTATCACCTAAAATACTTGCTAACATCTAGTTCTATGTGTCTAAGGGTCTCACCAAAAAATTTGTGGCTAGTCGACACCCGGAGGTCCCAAAACAGTGCCGATTTTCCTCGGTCCAATGCCGTTCAGTTTCTGTCTACGGAATCAATACCATTTCATCATAAAAAAACCATCAAATTTTACCAAACTTTTTACCTCAGCTCAGTCAATCCTAGTATTACAGGTCTACAAACTACCACCAAAATTTGAAGCTATTCGAGCTCCTATGGAGGTTGAATGAAGACTTACCCTCTGTTGCGACGAAATCCGTCGGCTTTCGAGGAAATGACTGGCCGGAACTCCACCGGTGGCCAAATGCCAAGATTCCACTTGGAGCTGGTCGGCAAGAGATTGAGCTTGGAGCTAGTGATTGGCGTGAAGTCAGGAGGTCGCCGGCGGTGGTGGTCGAAAACGGCGAAGTCGGCAGGAGGAGCTGGTCGGGCGGGAGCTGGTTCGACCGAGGAGAAAGTGAAGAAGAAGAAGAAGAAGAATGGCTATGGTGATGGGGTGTTCGACTGAGCAAGGGGAAGAAGAGAGGTTATACACAAATTTGCTTGGTCAACTTAAGAAGAATGGTAGGTAAAAAGTGTTTAATTAATGCTAATTGGTCAACCATTGATACTTGCCCTCTAATCAATAATCAAGCTCATCCAATGGACAATAATTCTTCCAATTTTCTGTAGCCTAGGAGTGTGGTCAATGATCAAAATGCCCTCATTCATTTATAAAGGCAAGGCTAAGCATTGAGGGGCAAAATGGTAATTTCACCCTCGTCGTTTGGAATGTTGTTTTTCTAATTCAAGTTTCCTTCGATGAAGCGACATCCAATCCAATTATAACGTTGGAATTTTTTATTTTTCATTTTTCATTTTTCAATTTCGAGATTCGTCTCTAGGTCATTTCTCTGTCGAATGTAATTCCAAGCTATCTTGAACTAACGGCGGCTCTTGCAGGCGTTACGCGTATCGACTCTGTGATTCTCATCACACTTAGGGTTCGTCAATTCATGACGACTTTGGTTGTCATGTAATTACGAGGGTCTATTACAAGTCCCAACGGTCTCGATCGTTATTGTTCGATTTTGAGAAATTTTATAAATTATACATTGGTTAAGCGGCATTACCCGCGCTCCAATCGTATAACGCTAGCAATGCATTCCTCAATCGTTCTTAGATCGGCCTTTTATGGCTCTAAATGTCCCCTCGACGATCCTTATGGTCAAAACGTCATTTTCTATTCGAGTTCCCTAGTCTACATATCTTTTCTCGCATTCGCCTTTTTCTTTTGGTCAGTTAACTCAAGATTGATAAGATCCGATGGAGATATGACTGAAATACATCATTAGATACATTCTCATTGATAAGTCTCGAAATGACAGGAAAAATCAAAATGTCACACCGCCACCGCACGCCGCCGACTACTGCCAACGCCGAAGATTTTGTTAATAATGTTTCAAAAGTAGAAATTTTCAACCATTATCAAACGAATTTCTCTAATCATAAGTCAATTTGGAGTAGAAGTAGAAAAATCAACTTCTGCTTTTGAGGAAAATTAGTCAAAATTTGATTTCTGATTAAGAAGTGTTACCATACGCACCCTTAGCTATCTGAGTTCTTAGCGATCGCTATTCATTAATGTTTCGGAGTACCATTTGACTCGTACTTTTATATTTGAAGTGTTTGTTTGTCTATGCAAGAAAGAAGGCTCAATTAAGAAAAACTGTAAATCGTATGTAGAGAACAACTGGCCGATCTAGATTTGCAAATCATGAAAATATCGTATTTGATAGAATTCGCATGACATTCATGTGGCACTCATCAGACGCGAGGGTCAAGTTCTATTTTAATACACATCTAAGTCGAGAGTCTTGTTAACGTGCGTGCTCTAGGGTACTGGTTAAGAAAGAATACCAATTGAAGAATATGTCCCTTTTTCAACGTAGTGATCAAGGCGCTGCACGAGGCGGTCAGTTCTTTGGAATTGCAGATTTGCCTCAATTTGTTGCTTAACATATGACTACCAGGGACAATTATTAACAAGTAACACTTCCTCACAACAATGAAAAATTAGAGATACTATTGTCATTAAATAAATGTTTAATACTTTATCAATTATTTACTATTTTGGTCTCCTCGTTTCTCCATCTACATAGGATGGTTCCTATCTTATCACAGGAATGGTAACAATAAATACTTCACCAAACAAGGATCGGAATTAACGAATATTAGAAAGTATTTTATAAGAATCGAAATTGATCGGATGAATTGGCAAAAGTAGAAAAGGTTTAGGACTCAATCCATATTCTATTTATAAGGAATGACCAATCAACCATTTCTATTTTACTTTCTTAATGCTCAATGACCATCCAAACTTTTTACCACAACTCAGTATATATGTGCCCTAGATGTCCACAAAAATTTGGTCGAAAGATTCAAATAATTCGAGGTCCTACGGAATTCAAACAGCAGCTTACCTCCAATCACAACGATTTCCGTCGACTCTCGAGAAAATGGCTGGCCAGAGTTGCTCAGTGGGTCAAATGATTTGATTCAAGTTGAAGGTGGTCGGCAAGAGGCTGAGCTTGATGTTGGTGGCTAGCTCGACGACGGGAAGTCACTGGAGACGGCGGTCAAGCTGCGCGAAGACGGTGGGCAGGGCTGGTCGGGCGGGAGCTGCTCTCGGCGATGAAGAAGAAGGAGAAAAGCTTGAAGATGGCTATGGTGATAAGGTCTTCGGCAGAATGAAGGAAGAAGAGGGTTGTATACACCATATGGCTTGGTCAACTTCGTAGAATGGTAGGTTAAAAGTGATTCAATAAATGTCAAAACCTAATCCTTTGACACTTGTCTTCATGTCAATCAAGTCTTCATCCAAGGGCTGTTATTATTCCTAATTTTCGGTAGCCATGAGGTATTGCAATTGACCAAAATGCCCTTATCCATTTATTAAGGCAAAGCTAAGGTTTGAGAGGCAAAATGGTAATTTTACTCTCGACGTCCGGAACGTCGTTTTTCTAATTCAAATTTTCTTCGATGAGACGACGGCCAATCCAATTATAATGTTGGAATTCTTGATTCTCCATTTTCTAATTTCGATACTCATCTCTGAATCATTTCTCTGTTAGATGATTTCAGCTTATCCCGAACTGACGGGCGGCTTTTGCAGACGTTTCGCGTATCGACCCTGTGATTCATATCACACTTAGTACTCGTCAATTCTTAGCGACTTTGGTTGTCATGTAATTGTGAGGGTCTATTACTAGTTCCAACGGTCTCGATCGTAATCGCTCCATTTAGGAAAATTTTACAAATTATACATTGGTTAAGTGGCATCACCCGCGCTTCAATCGTATAACGCTAGCAATGCATTCCTTAATCGTTATTAAATCGGCCTTTCATGGCTCTAAATATCCCCTGGACAATCCTTATTATCAAAGTGTCATTTTCTATTCGAGTTCCTTAGGTCCACGTACTTTGTCTCGCGTTAGCCTTCCACTTTTGGTCAGTTAACTCGAGATTGATCAGATTCGAGCGAGATACGACTGAAATACATCGTTAGATTTATTCTCATTAATAAGTCTCGAAATGACAGGAAAATCAGAATGTCACAGCGAGATTCGAGGACAATTAAGAGGCTTTTTGAGCATTAACAAAATTGAATAATACAGACAAGTCATTAATTGGCTATTCGTAATGAATAGATATGAATAGATTTTAAAAGAACTTTCGGGTCCTTGTTTATTCCGTATATCTAAATTCTGACCTCCGCCACGTTCTTAGGCTTTCATGAACCAGCATTACAAGGACAAACTATTTTTTTAGCCACTTTATACGAACGCTGAAATTTTATGTGAGATAAGATTAAAGAGGCGAATATCTTTGTGGATTAAGAAAATTGAAAAATACAAGTGATATTCATTTATTAGTTATTGTTTATGAATAAAATGCAAATTGATATAAAAAAGGACTTTTAGATCTTTGTTTATTCCATATGCCCGTGTTCTGACCTTTGCCATATTACTGAGATTTCACGAACCCTGCGACAATGACAAATAATTTGTTAGGCGACTTCATACAGATCTTTGGGCGACTTTTGCACGAGATCCGAGGAAATTAAGAGGCAAATATTTTTAAGCATATTGATTAATTGGATATTATTTCTTAATAAAATGTGAATTGATATAAAAAAGGACTTTTTTTATCTTTGTTTATCCATATATCCATGTTCTGACCTTTGCCATATTATTGGGCTTTCACGAACCCTACAACAATGACTAATAATTTGTTGAGCGATTTCATATAGATCTTGAAACTTTTGCGCGATATCCGAGGATAATTAGGAGGCGAATATTTTTAAGCATATTGATTAATTGGTTATAGTTTATGAATAAAATGTGAATTGATATAAGAAAAGGACTTTTTCGGTCTTTGTTTATCCCATATATCCATGTTCTGACCATTGCCATATTATTGGGCTTTCACGAACCCCATGACAATGACAAATTATTTGTTGAGTGACTTCATATAGATCTTGAAACTTTTGCGCGAGATCCAAGGATAATTAATTGGTTATTGTTTATGAATAAAATGCAAATTGATATAAAAAGAGGACATTTCGGTCTTTGTTTATTCCATATGTCCATGTTCTGACCTTTGCCATATTACTGGGCTTTCACGAACCTCGTGACAATGACAAATTATTTGTTGATTGACCTTTACATAAATCTTCAAATTTTTGCGTGAGATCTAAATATAATTAAGAGGCGAATATTTTTAAGAATATTGATTAATTGGTTAATTTTTATGAATAAAATGTGAAATGATGTAAAAAAGACTTTTTCAGTCTTTGTTTATTCCATATGTCCATGTTCTGACCTTTGCCATATTACTGGGCTTTCACGAACCCCACGACAATGATAAATTATTTGTTGAGGGACTTCATATATATCTTGAAACTTTTATGCAAAATCCAAGGATAATTAATTGGTTATTGTTTATGAATAAAAGGTGAATTTATATAAAAAAGGACTTTTCGGTCTTTGTTTATTCTGTATGTCCATGTTTTGACCTTTGCCATGTTACTAGTCTTTCACGAACCCCATGACAATGACAAATTATTTGTTGAGCGACTTCATATAAATCTTGAAACTTTTGCTCTAGATCCAAGGATAATTAAGAGGCCAACATTTTTTTAGCATATTGATTAATTGGTTATTGTTTATGAATAAAATGCGAATTGATGTAAAAAGGAATTTTTCGATCTTTGTTTATTCCAAATGTCAATGTTTTGACCTTTGCCATTATACTGGGCTTTCAGGAACCCCATGACAATGGCAAATTGTTTGTTGAGCGACTTCATATAAATCTTGAAACTTTTGCTCGAGATCCAAGGATAATTAAGAGGCAAATATTTTTAACATATTGATTAATTGGTTATTGTTTATGAATAAAACGCGAATTGATGTAAAAAGGACTTTTTCGGTTTTTGCTTATTACATATATCCATGTTTTGACATTTGTCATATTTCTGGGCTTTCACAAACCCCGCAACAATGATAAATTATTTATTGAGCGACTTCATATAGATCTTAAAACTTTTGCACGAGATCTGAGGATAATTAATTGGTTATTGTTTATGAATAAAATGTCAATTGATATAAAAAAGGGACTTTTCAGTCTTTGTTTATTCCATATGTCCATGTTCTGACCTTTGCCATGTTACTGGGCTTTTCATGAACCCCATGACAATGACAAATTATTTGTTGAGTGACTTCATATAAATTTTGAAACTTTTGCGCGAGATCCAAGGATAATTAAGAGGCCAACATTTTTTAGCATATTGATTAATTGGTTATTGTTGTCGATGAATAAAATGCAAATTGATGTATAAAGGACTTTTTCGGTCTTTATTTACTCCATATGTCCATGTTCTAACCTTTGTCATATTATTGGGCTTTCACGAAACCTACGACGGTGACAAATTACTTGTTGAGCTACTTCATATAGATCTTGAAGCTTTTGCTCGAGATCCGACGATAATTAAGAGGCGAATATTTTTAAGCATATTGATTAATTAGTTAATCGATGTTAATTGTATCTTTTTTGTGGTCTACAAATCACCAATAGTTGCAATAGATAATCACTTATTAGCCGCCAGATTGACTAAACTATGAAAGTTACCAACTTTAATGTATACATCAGTTTTGTATATCAATCATAACATATATCCCCAGTATTGTTATAAATTAAATATTTTCTTCTACCCTCCGCATCTTCTTTAATTTCACCACATTTTTTTAATCGAAAATTTGGCAACATGGAACGAGCCATCATCCCCATGTGACCCACGCGGGAGTACGGAGCTGTTTGACCCATCAGATCTGGCAGTAAAGATGAATTTAATTAATACATCTAAGTCAAGTGTACTGTTAACTAGGGTTTCGAGGCACCGGTAAGAATATCAATTAAGAAATAATTCACATTTTCAAAGTAGCAATTACGCATAGTACGATAGTCAGTGCTCGGAAATTGCAAAGTATCTTGAATTAGTTGCTTAACAAGTCCTTTACAGATACATTCGTTAGCGACATATTTAAATCAAAACGCCCTTTTGTCTAGTTTTTTTCATAACCGTTGATATTGTCCTCAAAATTTCATCGCGACAGTGAAAAATCTGGATACTCTTGTTATTAGATAAGCGTTTAACCTACATAGAACGGATTTTGTCTTATCTCAAGAATGTAACAACATTCATAATACTACCTCGGAAATGTGTTTGCTCGCATTAGCATTTGTTAAATCTTAATTCACTCTATAAATTCTAGTACGGGCTTGTGAATTCGGACGATCAACCGAATAGAAAATAAAACAGAGCCAAATCAGCCTGGGCCAGATTAAGTAGGAAATGGGCTCAATGTTAGTCGTATGAGCCTGATTGTTGGTTACTATGGTCACTTCTTATGGCCATGGTTGTTTTATGTTGAGACGGACAAATTATCGTCTTTGTTAACATGTGCTTTGGCTATTTTTTCTTAATCTCTTTGAATGATCTTGCTCGGTCAAATTTGGCAATAAAGATGATGAACATGATGATTAGAACATGCACAATACATGAAAAGGAACAAACTGGCAAAAAAGAAAAAAGGGTCTTGTCTATCTCTATTTCACTCAAAGAAATGCTATGCATATTGACCAACAAAGTTGATATACTCAGTGATGTGACAAATTTTTATTATGTGAAAAACTATGCCTCATTGGCCACTTGAAAATCTACCACATCACTTAGGATGCCGACCTTGTAGACCAGTACTAATAGACCTAGTTTGTTCTTTCGACTAAATTTTATGTAAAAATTCGTTCTTGGCGCACGTGGGCCAAGCCTCCCAAAAAGAGTTCTCTAAGCAACCACATAAGATGGTGGGTCATTTGGACGTGGGTGTTCAAACATGAATCTTTCAACGAATTCTTTCACATCCGATATGGGATATGGGATGTTGCAAACTCCCCTCATTCGTCAACGCGGGGCAGTGTTGCCTTGTTCCGCCAACTGATGCTGGCAATGACTAGCACAACAACAAAGAAGGGGTGAATTGAGTGTCTTAAGAACATTAAAACTTTTCGTGGGACTGTGGATACTCCATCGTCTAACATCACCTCAGTGTACCGTACGTACTAATCGAAAATGGACCATACAATGATAGAACCCGAGGATTTCATCAAATGCACCAGTCCAAATTCGTCGCGCCTTTGGGGCCATGAAATTCCGACAGTCCGTAATGGTCTGTGTGCAAAGGTTGGGCTGTGGATACTCCAAGAGATTGAAACTTTGCCACATTGATAGCCAACTTTTCCCCCCTAGGGCAGCTGCCATTAATCGTAGGTTCACTCCATCTAAACCCTTATTCGAAAGGATTCATAACTTGCTTTAACGGTCAACAAGTATTCCCAAAAGATCAACCCGGAGATGTGTCCCATATTATGGTAGGACCCTCGTGGGTTTCCACGTTAGTCCCAGCAAATTCGCTTTAAGCCTTTTGGGCCTTGAAATTCTAACCAAGCACTACAACCTATGCAGCAGAAAACTCCGGCACGCGACATAAATCATCGGCACATTATTATTTTTTAAATAAAAAATTTCAATACCTTGTATGCTAAATGTATATTTTTATATATGCATGATAAATTATTATATTTATTGTTATTTCAACCAATTAATTTCATTCAAATTTATAAATAAGTAAATAATAATTAAAAAGAGTATAGAATGAATATACTCCAAGAAAACTAATCCACCATTTTTTTAATACCGTTCGTTGTTTCGAATTGATAAATTCAACTACTTTTCATTCCATTAAACCTTAAAACTTGGAAAAGAGAGAGAGAATCACATTCCACCATTAAATTTAGCATTTAACACCAAGGAAAAAAAGTAATAATCTAATACAATTTTAGGGGTAAAACTATAAATTTCATCAAAAACCTAATATTCTATGAAAGCTCCACCTCGTAGGTTGGCCAGTTTGCCCAAACCCTAGCAACGTCCCCTCACCCTCTTGGGTTCTCTCACATTGTAAAAGCTTAATCTATTAGAAGATGTCATGATTTAATATTTATATATTCCAACACTCTCTCTCACGCTTGTCTAGTCTTTTGCCTGGTGCTAAGCATGTACATATTCAATGGGGAGGCAAATAGGGATCTAAAAAGATTTGAACTCAAGATCTCACGTTTTGATACCATGTTAGAAAGTTCAATCCAAAAATTTAAGCTAATAGTTGGAGGGAGATCACATGAATATAAAGAGCATATAAGACCGGTTATTAGGCGATATGTGATAATAAATTCAACAATCCCGTTCACGCGCAAACCAGATTACGAGCAACATGTGGAATTTGACCAACGAAGGGTAGAAACACGCACATTTGCAGAAGGGATAACACTAGTTCTGATATCATGTAAAATTTGATGGAACCACTACCTCCAAAAGCTGAAGTTATTAGAAAAAGACGCGGTTTAATATTTATATATTCCAACACATATGGTATCGAAAGCCAAACTCGCATGTCAACAGCGTGTCCAGTTTGTCAATGAAGTGTCAGATATCGACAGGCGACACGAAGGCCTTTAGTGAGTGCTCGTGCTTCCTAGCCATAATGAGCAAGACGTGCTCCATACATGTTGAAACTTTGCCACATTATAGCCATTTTTTCCCTATAGGGACTACCATGGATCGGAGGTTTAATCGATCTAATGCTTTATTCGTGAGGATCCATAACTTACTATACAATCAATGAATAATCTCACAAAGATTAACTCAGAGTGTTGTCCCATCTTAATATTTCCGTACATTGTACATTTCTTTCTTAGAGCGATCGCCCTTTTTTAGGGGTTAAGTCGATTTACTTCCTTGATCGAGAGAATTGATAGCCTACTATAATAACCTTAAATCATATTTTCCATACCACATAGTGAAAAATATTTTCTAGTTCATTTTTAGATTTTAGTCGAACACCAAAAAATATTGTCATTTTTCTTGAAAAATAACTTTTTCAATTTTTTTTTGAGAAATGTCATTTTTCCTCGAAACAATCAAAGTCTTAATTTTTTGAAAGTTTCTATCACAAGTTTACTTCAGTTTCCTCAACGGCCATGAGTGTAGGAAACACAAGAAGGAAACAAGACCCATGTTAAATTGTTAACCGACCGTGATGCTCAGGAAATGCACTGCTATAAGTTGTCTTACAAGGGCTTCGCCTAGAAAATTGAAAAATTAAAGAAAAGGAAAAACAAAAAAGTTAAAGAAAATAAAAAAAATTTATTTTGAAAAAGTCTGCATCAGTGCTGCTAGTGCCACGTCAGAACTAAACGGCAAATTAATCGGATGAACTAAAGTGACACAAATACAAAATGTTTATAACTGAATTGACAAAAAAATATCTAAAATTGGATTGATACAATTGCAATAATTTTAGGAAATTTTTTTAATTTTCCCTCAAATTGTTTGTCTTTTCTTCTTAACACGTTTTGAATTTGATTTTTCCTTTCATGTAACTGTTCTGCACACGTAACTTTGGCATCGACCTACCATTAAAATAGACATTTACATAGTGTCCTGTATTTGCTGTAACTGATACAGAAAATTAAGTTGTACTAGACAGTATATACGTCTAATTTCATATGGAAGCTCCTCTATGATGAAATATTAATTACACCTCGCCAAGAAGAATTTTGGGCATTGTGAATGGGACCCAATTTTGTAAAATAACTTCGTTTTCCTGGGATTACTATTAAGATTAATTCTAAATACATCGTTGATCTTGCTAGCCTAGAGTTTCTGATTGATAGTGCTGATCCCCCTTTACTTGAAGATCTTTAAAAACTATTAAGCTATCACTTTGAGTTCAAAGTGCAACATAATTTTCGAGAAGGAAATCATCCTACTGCCTGCTCGCTAATCTAGGAATTGGTAACTGGTTGGATATTAGATTCTTTTCATTACCTTCTAGATAGTTACTTCATATTTTATTACTACGGTAAAATGGAAATGACAAATTTACGACATGTGTTGTCGTATTCAGGTTTAGCCCTTTTTTAATTAAAAAAATAGACCCGCCCTTTTTTATTTGGCCAATTTTATGATGGAATGTTATTTTATTTTGCGAGCATTGTACTAGGTGACTGACTCATTTCATACATCTTATGATCTCCAAACTACTTTTCGCTGTGATTAATTATAGGGATAGTGCTATTAGATATGGAAGGATAGTTTACAATTTAATCGTCACATTGGGCTCAAATAAGCACAAAGTTAATTTGACCTTGGTTTTGATGCTAAAGAATTAATGAAGCGACAGCTCTAATAATGCTTTTTCCTAAGGAATCAGCATTGGATTGCAAAAAAAGGCGGAAATGGAAAATGATGCTATTAAGCCGGAATTGGACAGACACTCATTTTAATATTTCCATTGCAAAATACTCGAATCATTAAAAATATCAAACTAACACTATTATAACACATTTATTGTAAAACCAGTTTCGTCTCGCAGAAAAAAATCAAATTGGTTTTGCCACCACATATTCACCCCATACTGATTTCCATCTTACCATACATCCCAAACTGATATTTTTTACTTAAACCTACCCTCCACGCCTGATCCCAAAATACTAAAGGAGGAGGGTTAGTAGCGAGAAGGAAATAAGGTTGAGGTAAATATGTCATATGGTACTATTTTGAGATTAGTTTAGGATGAATGTGCCAGAAGTAACCAGCTTGGGATTTTTAACAGTATTAACCCCATTTAAAGAGGTCATTACATAGAATAACGCAATTTTTTATTTATTTGTTTTAACATGTATATCCAAACCACGCTCGAGTCTTTTGACGAAATTCTTTTATCTTGATTATGTTCTCGATTGATGATTCCATGTTCTCTTTCATCTTGATCACAACAGACATAAAGATAAGAGTCACAGAACAAAAGAGTATCTGCTCAAATAACTTGTGATGTGTACACACCGGCAGCATACCTTCGATGCTACTTCCTTAGTTTTTCTATGTCTGATTTTTAAAAAAAAAATTCTTCTTTTTTGTTTTAGTAGGAAATAACTCTTCGTCGTCATATGATGTCGGGTGGTCGAGCATGTGTCTGAAAACCTGATTTCTCATTCGATTTGTATTGTCTCGAATGTAACATAATAAATCCTTAAGTGGGTATCAGATCAAGCATAGATTGGCTGTTATGCATCTCTGCTCGATTATCAAAACCAACGTCTAAGAATAGGAATGTGTCCTCTCTTGTTTTGTTTCCGGGAACAGTTGGTGTGCGGGAGGATATAATTTGCATAGAACCCAATGATGTGCCGAACCTCGAGACCCTTTGTCGATTTGCGTCCATAGCGACGATTCACCTGAAGATAATCTTGCACTCATGACATGGCTTCTCTCTTAAGACAGTTGTGTCAACTGTTATTTTACCAAAAACATAGAATTGAATACCATGTAATGGAGCCAAGCTTAGGGTTTTTAGGATCCTGCCCCAAAAATGCTTTAACCTGATGTTTGGACATCATATGACTCCGTTTTGTTAGGAAAAAATTATTCAATAGTCCTAAATCCAATCCCACAATGCATATGCAGCGGATTACGCGGAATTGACAAGCCCTAAAATCATCTTGAATCACTGATCGGAGAAATGCATTACAGAACGAACGCACCTCGGGTTTTCACAGATTAAATGTTCACAATGTAGTCTCTCGAGAGATCGTTCGTCTGTTTGACGCTCAGGAGAATTCATCGTCGTTGTTTCTATGTTTTCTATTTTTTTTTCTCCTGTTCTTCGTTGGAAGAATGTCTTAAATGATGTCTCTAACAAACGTTAATATCACGTTAGAGATTAATAACCGCCTTTGGCAATTTATCCGCAAAAGGGGCAAAGGCTATGATAATATCATGGGCGGACCATGGTCCTTCCCATGAGCCCTCGTTTTCTGACAAGTACAATTTTACTTTACAATTTTGACAATTTATGTTGGAAAATAATTGCTCACTTGAGAACGTATCGAGTAAAATACGTAACACTATTTGTTATAATCAGAAAATAATACCACAGAGAAAGCGATAACAATATTTAATACCAATCAGGCCAAATTATAATCTTTACATATAAAGATTATAAACAAATAAAGTGGCTGAATATTGTAAACTTAAAAGAAAAAGAATTGGAGATGATGTGAGGTACGACTAATCGAATTTCCTTAAGACAATTAGTTCTTGCCAACGGTGCTAAGCAATTTCACAAACTATGTCCCTCAAGATACAATACCTAAGTATTTCATCTCAAAATTCTTCTTCAGAACATTCTTAGTGATTTTGATAACCTCAATGTTATCTCCAAGAATAAGCAAGTCATCAACATACAAACAAATAAGTACATATCCAATGGACGTAGATTTGGTATACATGCATTTGTCATATTAATTGATTATATACCCATTTTGGATCATCACATGGTCTAACTTCTCATGCCATTGTTTAGGAGTTTATTTAAGTCCATACAATGATTTGACAAATCTACACACTTTTTGTTCTTATCCTTTGATCTTCAATCATTCAAGTTGTTCTATTGTAGCCAAAACATGTGCCTACAATATGCATTCACCGTGACAATCAAACAGCTATTACAAGGGTACATAATGTGATATATAATAGTAAGTCCATACACATTTGTCGTAGATATAATGACTTAAGGCCGTTGCTCTTGCATGGAATAATTTCTTTAGACTTTGTGAAATCAAAGGAAAACATTGCGGATTCGCTGACAAAAGGTCTGTTGAGAGAGCAAGTAAACTGCGCATCGAGGGGAATGAGATTGAAAGCCTTAACCCAATAAAGAGCTTCCGAAGTGAAAACCTAACCTATGCAATTAGAGATCCCATGGACTAGGTTCAACGGGACATTGCAAATTTTGCAAACTCTAGAGTGAGTACCGTCTCCCATTTCTATGATGCAACAGTGCTTCCTACAACATTTTAAGAATACGCTATGCATTTAACAATTCCTATAACTTGGATTTGAACATCCTAGTAAGGTATGGTAGGATACCTTCAATAGGAATGTACCTATATGCGTGGAGCTGGTCGAGTCTATGAAAATCTTTAAATGCTAAATTTTCTAAAATACGCATGAAACCGAGAGGTTCAAGGTCGAAAGAATGAAAGCAACTGAGAACCAATCTTGATTCAGAAATACTCTGTGTGAGGTCTATTTTCTTGGCTTACACCAACAACTGGCAGTTAAAGACCAAGTTCATTGACTGGTTAAGTATGTTCGATAGGCTTTCACTAAAGAAAGTTCAAAGCGAAAACTACTTATCTAGATGCAGTGTATTTCCACAGGCACAATTGAAATTTCTCGAGTCTTAGTTCTGTTGAGTCATTATGTGTAGGATTATTGTGATTAATGGTTAAATGGGTTAATTATTGTCAGTCTAACCAACATACAATGTCTTCGTAACCAACGTGCATTTTTATTGCGTAAAATTAATGTCAGCGTAACCAACGTGAATTAATGTCAGCGTAACCGACATGTATTTATGTAACGGACATTTTCCTTATCTATATATAAATGTGTTTCCGTAGTTTAGAAATACAACTCACAGTTTGAATCAAATTCGTCTAGTTCTCTCGCAGTCATCTTCCAAGTGTGCCGGTTTCGAGAAGTGTTCGACACAGTCTTGCTCATACAGTGCTGATACAAACATGTTCGAGGTATTGTATCTTGGGAGGCATAGTTTGTGATGTTGCTTCA
Organism: Rhodomyrtus tomentosa; assembly: GCA_028455895.1. Lineage (NCBI taxonomy): Eukaryota > Viridiplantae > Streptophyta > Magnoliopsida > Myrtales > Myrtaceae > Rhodomyrtus > Rhodomyrtus tomentosa. The sequence continues at coordinate 34,345,219 of JAPCWY010000009.1, read as the reverse complement.
TCGTTGGCAAGAACTAATCAGAGATTCGATTAGCCGTATCTAACCTTTTCTCCAATTGCCTTTTTAATTTACATTATTTAGCAATTTTATTTGCTTTGTAATCTTTATATGTAAAGATTGTAATTTGCCTTGATCGATTTTGAATATTATTATCACCATCTTCGTCTTATTACTTTTTTATAATAACAAATAGTGTTATGTATTTTTCCCAATACATTCTCAATTGCGCAATTATTTTCCAACAATTTAATCATGAACCTTTATGTGAAATTTTAATACGGTCTTTCCAATCAATTTTTGCTAGGAATTGTTGATGTGATCCTCTAGTCTTCACCAACACTAAATTGACATCCATTTAATAAGACCGATTAAACAATTTTCCACGTGTCATTTCGGGTTACCTGAAAATATGCACGCGCACACGCCTTAGTGTTCACTAACAAGGATTCAGATTGTCTAACCTTTTCTCAAAAGGTTAGACGATCTGTTTCTCCAATCCTAGGTATCTATGGATGAAAAATTCAAAATAATTGCGCTCTCTCCCAGTATAAGCTCGCATTTGTGGTCAAACTCAGGAGAAATTGCTACTTAGGGTAGCCTAACTTCATCTTCTTCTTCTTATATGAAAACTCTAATTTTCCAAGCTAATAATTTCTGATATAAGGAATGGAAAAAATTATCAATGTGTCCATTTGCAATTCATTTATTTCCGTCTTTTTTTTCGATCTCCGCAGTATAGATGCAATGAATGCTTCTGACTTTTGACGAAAGAAAAGAAATGGTACTACGAAATAGTAAGTTTTCATCAATCCCCTTTGGATAAATGCAATTATAGTCCACTTAAGCTTATATATAGATTTATGAGTGAGCCCTTTCCTAGAAATTCCTTGTCAGATGTAGTTTGCTAAGTTTATAGTGATGGTTATATTATACTTTTTTCATTGTTTCCTACTATCAATCATGTTATACTTGGAAAAATTAACAAAAAAATCATAAACCTATTACAATTGGAAATGCGGTTCTTAATCCATTTTTTTTATGCCAATTGAATTCTAAACCTTTTATATTTGTGCTAAATAAGCCCATTTGGCCTGTCTGACGTGGATAATTTTTAGTTATGTTTAATTTTTTTTTGAGTTTTTGAATTATTTTTTTGACTTTTTCTTTTCTTTTCTTTTTATTTGTTTAAGGTCGTCAGGAGGTCGTTGGCCAATGAACAAGGGCCGCGAGGTCTTACCAACCACAGGAAGGGTCGTGGCCCTCGCTCGCAGCTGGCTAAGGGTTGTGAGGACTCGTATCTAGCCATCACCCAGTGGTTGTTGTCCTCCTGCCATCCTTAACAAAAAATAAAAGAAAAGAAAAGAAAAGAAAAAAGTCATGAAAAAATAACTAAAAGAATAATTCAAAAGTTCAAAAAAATTAAGATATCATTAAAAAAAAGTCCATGTCAGCAAAAATGCAAAAGATTTATGACTTAATTGATATAAAAAAGATTTAAAATTGAATTAACGTAATTACAATAGATTTAAAACTTTTTTTTGGGTGATTTTCCCGTCTCTTTATGGCTCCTATAAGCAAAGATCTACATAGCACTAATCAGCATCTTGCTCAGCATCATCGTCTGCTCATCCGGGCTCGGAATTCGAAGATAACGCACCGGACTATGAAGAACACACGTCATTATTGTCAATCTTTAGGGTAGTTATAAGTTCATGGTACCGGTCGGGAAATATTTGTGTGTATATATGTGTGTATGTATGTATATATGAATGTATATGCACATATACTTCTGACCAGATATGATATATTTCGTGTTAGTTTGAATGAGCATTTGACATCATCTTGAACTTGGACGGTCGAATTTCTTTCAGAGATAATATAGCCACACGACAATCGAACTCCTCTTAGGTTAACCGCCTGTATGTTGCCAGTTTTAATCCGCGTGGCAAGTTGCCTAGCCCAACACAGAGAAATTTCTATGTGGGTTACAAAAAATTACACTACATGGGAAAATGGGATATACATAAAATCACGTGCAATAGGTAATTGATCGTACTTTGAGTTGCACGATGCCTTATGCCACCACGCAAGTTGTGAATATTATTTATGGTATCTACCAAAATAACCTCGCTCGTGTGCCATCGTTAGAAGATCCGGATCCCAGGATTGGCGCATCATTTGTTTGTTCTCTCTCTATCTTTCTAAGTCTCTCAACATTGAAGCTCTTTAAATTTTTTGGAAAGTTTCTGTCACAATTTCACTTCCATTTCCTTGAAGACAGGATTGTTTGGTTCAGTATTTAGATTAGTAACTTTGAGAAAATGCAAATATCTTTGAGCTAAAGAACCTTTGCAAAATGCGAGTAGCGTTTGATAAAATGTATTTTAAAAACACATTGGAAAACAACATTGACATAAATACTGTTTAGTGAAAAATGAACTTTGTAAAATATTTTTACTTTAAAAAAAAAGTGTCGGTGGCGGCGGTTCGGCAGCCGCTACCGGCTGGCAATCGGCAATTGGCGGTGGTGACTGGTAGCGGCAATCGGTGGCGTTGATCGGCGACTAACGGCGGCAATTGACGATCAGCGACTGACGGTGGCGATCAACGATTGGCCACCCGCGGCGGCGACCAGCTGTGGGGGCCGAGACGGAGATTGGTAGCGACCGGCGGGGTGTGGCGGTAGACTGTGGCGGCGAAGATGACAAAGTTAAAATAAAAAAAAAGTTATATATATTTGTATTTGGCTAAGGGATTTTAGAGAGCATTTGAAATGTAAGTACATCTGACCAAAGTGAGCAAAAAATTAAACCAAATAGTATTTGCATTCGGTCAATGGACTTTAGAGCCTAAATGTTCATCTGCAATGCTGAACCAAACGGGGCCAACTAGGAGCGTAGGAAACACAACAGGAAAGATCAGTGTTAACCGACTTTATTCCCACGAAACGTACCGCTATAATTTGCTTACACACAAGAATCTCATCTTTCATGAACATTCATGGCCAAATTTCCATGCTGAGTTTCGGCGAGAGAGATTTAGTTGTAGCATTGACAGTATCTTGAGGAGAGCGAAAGTATTACATGAGTTTGATGTACTTAAATTGAATGTGGACAATTAATATAGTTGCAAAAACGTGGGTTTCCACATTAGTCCCATCAAATCTGTTGGTCCAAACTCTTTTTACGCATTTTGGGCCTTGAAATTTTGACCAAACCCAACAACTAAACGGATCGGAGCCCGCAACAAGCAGTGCGTGATGATCGGGCCGTGGATACTCCATAGATGTTGAATCTTTGCCACATTATATAGCCCCCTTCTCCCATACAGCGACTAGGTATAATTGATTTAATCCGTGATTCGAGAGTACTCTTATCTTATCATAACAGTCAACAAGTATTCTCACGAAGAGCAACTTGAAGTCTGTGTCCCATGTTAATATCCCCATACCTTCATTCGGTTCCTCATTAATATAAAGACGATGCTACTAACCATTCAAGGGTATATCGAAGCGCTCAACGAGTAGTTTGTAAAGCTCAGGGGATGGAGACGTTAAACTTTGAAATTTGTCAAGATACACTTCTTTTTCTTGCAGCGACCACCTTGGTTGCAACATGTAAAACATAGCCTAAATTTCGCATATATGTGGGGCTTTTCAATAAGCTGTGGGCAATAGATGTAGTTGCTGCCTCAGACGTGGTTCTCCTAGTTAATTTCTCTTGTATCGTAGTTTCGTGCATATTATTATGTGGCATTGGGTGCATATTGTGATTCTACATAAGACGGTTTTAATGTTATTTCAAGAAAGATATTAGTAAAATTCATAATAGTGTCATTATATCTTACTTAGAACACAACTTTCTTTCATTGGAACACTTCTTTTGGTTGCAACCGACAACATTAATGCACATAAGAAAGTGTTCTGTAACTGTAAGGTTTCGTGTAAGGACCGGAGCTCAATTTATGTGTATCTTTTGTTCACGAATTGGCGAAAATACGCAAGATCTCGATTTGTTCATATTAGCTTTTATTATATCTTCATTTACTCTAGGAATTCGATACGGGCTTGTGACTTCAAATAAATAAAGATTGTAAATACCAGTACTGTACTGGAAGTAGATGGCAGCATTACTCATTTATGGCCTTGATGAAGTAATGGCGGGTCAATTAGTAGAATTTGAAGAGAGGTACAATAGGGATTAATTTGAACTAGGAATCAAATCATATTGATGTTATATTAATGGGTGATGATTTGATGATATAACACGAAAGTTTTGTAAAAATAACAGGAAGAATCACTCAGAAATTGGTGACTGAGGATTATTTGGATAGTGTTGTAAATGCCCTAACCAAACTTATTAATGGTCAAGGTGAAATTTAAGCTTTTAAATCTCGATTAATTGGCTTCAACTATTATTTTCAGACGTTCCATTTATGCGCCTCTTCATACTGAACTTATTACTATTGATTCGATGATCCCCGTAGGACATGATCAGCAAAAATTAGTTACTAAGGACAGACAAAACGTTAAAACAACTATAGCCACGGATATGATTCTCAATCGAATAGATAATGAAGCGGCTCCAAATCAGCCTACCTGTGACTTAGAAAAGGCTGAGCCAGATTAAGCTGAAAATGGGATAGATGCAAGTCTCGTGAGTTTGATTATGATTATGGTTTACAGGCACTTTTCTTTGCCATATGTATTAAATTCAGATGGACAAATTGTGGGAAAGTAATAAAAAAAATCCTTAATCTATGTCAACTGTATCAATTCATTCCTAAACATTTTTTGTAGTCAATTTAGTCTTAAAAATTTTGTATTTATACCAATTTAGTTCTTCCGGCCAACTTTGGTTAGCCGATGTTGACGTGATACTACCTACGCAGACGTGATAATTTTTAATAATATCTTTTGATTTGGTTATTTATTTTATCTTCGTCTTCTTCCTCCAGCTGGTATTGAATTGGTAAAAAAAAATACGACTGAATTGACACAATTACAATAGATTTATGACTTTATTGATGATTTTCCTGACACATTATCAATGGTCTCGCAAATTCAAATTTGAGAATAAAATGATGATCGGGATGATTATGTCACGCCCCGAACTTAGCCAGCACGCGAACATCCCACTTGGCCGTTGATCTTCAATAATCTCCCATGATCCCTCGGCCAATTAATCACAATTCTAAAGTAATACAAGGTCACGAAAGCAATTGAGCCGCTCCATACAAATTCACAATCAGATGAGTCAGGGCAATAGGGTATACACTTATCCTCAATATCACTTATCCTCAATATCTCAGTCGGTTACAAAACTAACTCCAAATAATACACAGTTTCTACCGTTTCATTCAAATTATTTATGACTTCTGCCAACAACTTCCTGAAATGCCAACCCATGGCAAGTTCGGGTGTTCTTTGCCTAGGACCTGAAAAAGTTAAGCCACTATTAGGATGAGATATAAATCTCAATAAGTGAAACATAACCCTAGACCTGAACACCAGTCCCCCTAGACCAACTCAACAACACCAGAAGCATGCATTCATCAATCAACTATCTTAGCAAGATAGGCACAATTAGGAGTTACAGTCAAATATAATCAACCTCAAGTGTTCATGCTTCGAGTACATGGTACATAAACTAGCACTCACGTGGAATTTTCGCCCCCTCAAAGCTTGAAATATGAAATGAAATCTCAAAATAAAAAATAAAAAATAAAGATTCCAACGTTTTAATCGAATTAGACATCGCCTCATCGAAGGTAATTTGAATTGGAAAAACGAAATTTCGAACGATGAGAGAAAAATTACCATTTTGTCCCTCAAGAATTGGCCTTGTCTTAACAATTGAAGAAGGACAATTTAGTCAATTTCAAGATCCTAGTGGCTGCCGAAAATATGAAGGCATATTGATCAATGAAAGTCAATGTTAGCCATAGCCTTATTTAGATAAAGACAAGTGGAGTTATGGGATTGGTTAGCAATTAATGCAAGCTTTTAACCTACCATTCAAAGGAGTTGACCAAGTGAGATCAAGCCTAATCCCTTCTTCTTCTTCCACGTTTTCGTGGACCAACCTTCCCCTCTCTTCCTCTCATTTTTTCTCTTTCTTTCTCCTTCACTGGAGCTGTTTCTGCCAGACCAGTCCCAACCCGTCTCACTGTTCCGATCATAACTCTGTCGTTCGATACCGGATAGAGGTAAAACCACCTCCAAATGAAAGCTTATTATCTTATCTTTCTATAGACATATTATAAACTCAATTTGGCCCAGTAGATATTCCCGTAGCTTGATTGGAGTGGACAAAGGTCTAGACAGGGCAGAGTCTGACCAAGTTCGAAAAAGGTCTTCGTTTAGCCATTTCGAGGCTTCGAATTGCTTAAAATTTTCGGTGAGGATCTCTTAACTCATAGTACTTGTGTTGGTTGAGCTAAAATTGTAATTTTGATTGAGTTAAGAGGAGTAACCATGACTGTTTTGTGGCGACATTTTCAGATTAGATTCTGACCATAGGAAGACTTGGGGGAATCGTGGCTATTCGTGGCTCTTTGTGATGTCGATTTGCTCTAAAACTCTCGGTAAGGCCTCTATAGACATAATATGAGATGTTAGCAAGTTGAATTAGTGGTAAATCAAAGTTTAGAGTTGAATTATAGACGGATTGAAGAGGAGAAGAGCAAAATCGAATTCTGCCCTGTTTCGATTTGGATAAATCGAAACTTTGAGGGCTATTTAGGGTGTCGTCGTGCCTTGAATTGGTCGTTAGGACGTACTAGAATGTTAATTGAGGTGTTAATGAGATGTATACTCCGTGAATTGGTGATTGGAGTAGAAAAATTGATCATCTAACAAACTTTGGATTAGATCGCACGGCTATCTTTTTTGGGATTAAGGGAATCGAATCTTTGGAGGAGTCTTGGAGGAAATTTTATGGATTAAATTGAAAGGTAAGTGACTTCTAAACCTTTGCTAGGAAGTTAGGACACTACTGGATGCGTTTAGATGATATACTGATGAATTTGGGAGTCTATTGCATTGATTGTTCATGATTAACTGAGATAATTGAGGTGCGAGTCGTGTGTACTCCTGATGATGAGAAATTATAACTCTCATGGCTAAATTATTGTTGTGTGCATTCGATTGACATGGATGCTAGTATGGCTATGTGATATTTGGCCTTGAATGACGACTGTTTGAGAAATATGAATGAGTTGGCAAGAGAACAAATTGTTAGATTGACTGTCTCGCTGTGATATCACATTATGGGTGATTGGCCTTGACGTCTCGTATGATAATGATTCATTACTTGACTGATAAACATTATACTCGATTATGAAGTTCCTTAAGAGGGAAGTTTGATTTGTGAGCCTAAGGGCTTGTGGCACCCTGATACGTTGAGACGTGGGGATTGTGATGGCTAGTACCTTGATGCGTTGAGACGCGGGGTTGTGATGGCTAATACCCTGATGTGTTGATACGCGAGGTTGTGGTGGCTAATGTCCTGATGCGTTGAGACACGGAACGAGATTGATTATGCATCGACACAGGCTGGGAATGGCATTGAAACCTTATGCGTTTAATGCGAATTTGTCAATTTGATGGTTTGAGGCGTAATGATGCGGACTGAGCCTGAGGTGTATTGACGCGGACATAGCTATTGAAAAGAGAATTAATATCCCGATGCGTCAGAACGCGGGATAGTCTTGATACGTGTCGACATAAGTATCGAAATGGCCTTTGAAACCTGATGCGTCAGAATGCGGGTTGCCAATCGAGACCTTGCTTAGCCTGAGGCGTATTGACGCAGATTTGGCCATTGGGATTAAATTTGTGATTAGCCTGATACGTATTGACGCGGGGTTGGCCATTGGAATTGAAAGTGGTGATGAAATTGAGAATACACATTTGCTTATGAACTTAAGGTTGCGCTAGTATGAAGCTTAGTTGTGATGATATGATTGTCCTAGAATCGTGATTGCGTTATGCCAGATATATTGAGGTGCATTGATGTTTTCTTGTCATGTGTTGTTTTATCAATGAATCCTTGTCTTTTGTTTTATTGCTTAATCTGGGAGGACTAATGGCCTAGTCTAGGTTTATGGTGAACTTGCTAAGATTTATATCTCACTCCATCGTGGGATTAACTTTTTTTAGGTCCTAGGCGATGGAAATCTGAGCTTGCCAATGATCGGTATTTGAAGAAGTAATTATAGTAAATGGATTTACACTTTTGTGACTTTAGGGATTTCATATTACCTTGAAGTTAGAGTTGTATCTTCTGAACCTGTAGCCGGAGTTTATAAGAAGACGTACCCTATGTCCTAAGTCATCTTAGGTTTGAATTGTATGGAGAAGTTTCATCGCATCCATATGTTTGTATCATTTAGAAGTTATAAATTGTTGACCGAAGGATCCTGGGTACCACCGAGACAAGACGGCCTTGGTGGGATTTTGCGTGCCTGACGAGTTCGAGATGTGACAACTCATGACTTTCACAGTCACCACAATCAATCATCGCCCGGTTCTCGGGCTGCCATGTACTTTTCTGGCACTCTTGCCAACTGATAGCACTGAGACCATACATCAATCGATATCTTTGTACCATAGAGGCCACAGACCAATTGATACTTATAAGGCTCGTAGCCATTTAATACCACTAGGACTACAAGCCAATTGGTATCATAAGAGGCACCAAATCAATGCGATCTCCGGGGTCACAGCCCAACGATCGCCGGGCACTATAGCCCATTCATATAACATAGACATTATAGCCATATATATAGCAAAATCATAATAACAAATTCAACAACAGGGCATCATAGCCAACTCAATAAACAGAGCATCATAGCCAAACCATCTTACCAAACCCAATAGGCACAATAGCCATTTCTTTTCACTGGGGCTCTCTAGCAATTCTAAATCTCAATTACCAATCATAAGATACTCACCACATAATTGCACCAAGCAATTTAAGCCTCAGACTTCACCAATCAGTCAATGACAAACCATTTAATCATCGTAAGGGCCCACGGCCGCAATGTATCTCCAAGGCTCTAAGCCGCGATATAATTTCATATGGCTCCAAGCCAAATCATCGTCAGGGCCCATGTCCGCGATGTATCGCCAAGGCCCACGACCTCGATGTCATCACTAGGGCCCACGGCCAATTCATTACCAGGGCATCTCTATCAATTTCTCAACAATAACAAGGCTCACAGTCAATTCAATAACAAGAACAGGGCTCACAGCCAATTCAATAACACACTATCAATCACTATGCTTTTATCGCACAATCACGCTACACAAGACAACTATCCAGTAGCGTCCTAGGGTTCAAGTAAGGGTTTATGAATCACTTACTTCGATCGATTAGCAAAATTCCATTCCAAACGATCCTTTTCAATACCATTGAAATGCAATCAACCAAGGATCCCTCGTCAACCTAGAAAAGTTCATCAATTTCCAATCATAAAGCCATCGCATTCAACTTCCTCTAACCCAATCTCTCAATAACCGCTCAATTGGCAACTCAAGATGCCTTATCGATCAATCGAACATATGATAATACTTCAACGAACCCTCAATTCATTCTATTTATGTAGTCACATGCAAGGCCGAATATAACTCGAAGTTTTATGCACCAATTTAGCCCTTAAATCACTCTAATTCTCAATCCACTTCCCCATTAACACTTCACATCATGTTTTATGGGGTCTTATGAGTCAATTTGAAGTCAAAATACTTCTTAATTAACTCCCAACAGAATCGATCATGGTAGGTACTCCCAAAACAGAATCGATTTCTAGTTCAATCTATTCAATCAAGCTATACTTCAATCTCAAACCTTAATTCCTCACAAATTAAACTTGCTAGGACCTCAATTTACATGTTAAGGGAGATCATCGAGAGTTTTGGAGCGAAACAATAACATAAAGCCTTCGAACCAACTGGTTTTCTCCACGGTCCTCAAACGGGCAAATTCTGTCCAATTTTAATCATCCACAATTAGACATGAAACCCTATTTTAACACCATCAAACTTGCAACCACAGACCATCCAACTTAAATAATAGATGTAATGAAGATCTCACCTAAAATTTGAGGTCATTTGGAGTCCGAAAGCTCCAAAAAACGCAGCCTCTCCAAAATCGGGTCAGATTTTGACTTTTGCCCACTCAAACAGACCTACGGGACAAACGACTGGGCCAAATTAAGCTCATAATATCTTCCTAGAACGGCAAGATGATAAAATTTAAGATGTTTATGGTTTTACCTCAATCCAATGACGGATGACCAAGTTGTGGCCGGAACAGTGAAGACATTTTTTCCTATTCGTGAGAAGCCCTTCTCGGCCGAGAGCAAAATTGAAGAAGAAGAAGATGATGATGGGAGATGGTGGCCGGCCAAAAATGAAGAGAGAGAGCTTTTCCACCCCAATAATACACTTTAGTCAAATGACAAGATTGGTAGGTGAGGTTTAATTAATGCGTAACCTCTCTAATGGCGACACTAGGTAAGCTTCCATTGATTGCTCCATTGACTTTGACTCCCTTTGACCACATCCATACACTGTTTTCGACAGCCATATAGAGGGTTAAATGATCAAAATGACTCTCTAAATTTCTTAAGGGAAAGCCAAAGATCGAGGGGCAAAATGGTCATTTGGCACTTTTCGTCCGAAATTTCATTTTTCCATTATAAACCGCCCTCGATGAGGCGATGTCCATTTCAATTCAAATATTGAAATTTCTCAATGTCCAATACCCAAATCTCGAGGTCTAATTTCATGTCGAACTCTCGTCGACTGTAATTCCAATTTATCTCAAACTGACGGGCGACTCTTGTAGACGCTATGCGTATCGATCTTGGGATTGTTCTTAAACCGTGGCGACTTTGGTTGTCATGTAATTGTGAGGATTTATTGTTTGTTCTTGATCATCGAATCCGATTTAGGAAATTTTCGTAAATTATACATTGGTTAAGCGGAATCACCTGCGTCCTAATGTATAATGCTAGCGAGCCATTCCATGATCGTCCTTAGATCGATCTCTGCTGGCCCGGAATATTCCCTCGATAATCCTTATGGTCAATGTGTCATTTCTCATTCAAACTCCCTAGATCCTCGTACCCGACTCCGCGTCAGTCTTTCCCTTTTGGTCAGTTAACTCAAGAGTGGCCAACTCCGAACGAATTACAACTGAAATACACCGATCGATATCCTTCCATTCAATAGCCTCGAGAGGATCAGAATTCAGAATGACACAATTCTTCCCTCTTAAAGAAATTTCTTCCTAGAAATTTTCCATTTTTCCCATTATCCAATCTCATGGGGTACCAACGCCTCATCGCATCCTCATTCTTCAAAATACTCCTCCCACTATTGAGTCCTTAATATCTCTTCCTCAATTACATTAGAGATCCTCCAATGACCAACTTAATCCACCAACGTGCAACAGTTATGCTTTTCCTTCAATCCTTTTGGACCAATCAACATTCCCAACTCTCGTAGTTCACACCGTTGCAAGGTCTTTCCTTACACGAGCAACGCTCCCGTATCCGTAAGCGATTTCATCCATCGGCGTTGCTTCTCATCAATTCCTCTTGGGAAAATGCTCGATATCTTTTGGAGTAGATATAAACTTGAAATCTTTTTCCACCCAAACAATGTTTCCCAAACTTTGTTACGAGGACTTTCGCAAATCAACTCCAATCATGTTCTAAGCATTCCAACCCATGTGGTCTTATTGTTACGGCGCACTCGCACAATATTCTTCAATTTGCCTTGTTATGCCTCAAATTTATTTTCTGCATCACGTCATTATGATTCCATCAACCTTTTGATTCCAAACAAGAACGCCATTATCAGCGTAGTCACTAGCTTGACTCAAGTTCTCGAAAACTCTTTTCACGTTTAGTTATTCATTCTCATTATATCTCACCCTTAGTCAATTTCATTAATGAAATAGCTTTTCTGGGAAATCTTCCCACGATGTCTATAGTAGACCATTATAATCCATCAGACTTATGAAGCCTCCAGCTTCTGCAGCTGACGTCGACCTTAGTCAATCCATCACCGTCTCCTAACATTGAGCATTCACAAGGATTCCACTCCCCAGAACTACCCGGTCAAGGAATTTCACCTTAACAGGCCCACGGCTTGTGCTATTCAACTTAGCATACAACAAGCGTCTCCTTAGAGTCCATAGGATACTCTCAAAGTTGTTCATATTTCTCATGACTCCTTAAATGAGTCCAATCATCGTCTCTTAAGACGTTAACAATCAACTCAATCATTCCTTGGGTACTTAATTAGACTATTATCAACTTCTTTCTACTAGGTGTCGAATTTTTCAAACTGTTCCTCACACTTTTCACTTGAGAAATTAAGCCTTGGCCCTCTATAGCCATGGGTCTCCATTAGGACCACGCAACATTTTATTCATTTTTTGTCACTCTTCCTTGAGGAAGCACTCTTATCTTAACCGTTGGCTCTTATAATCAGTCAATGTGACTTTATCCCAATTCCGTTCGTTCCACTAGACGTCGACATTCTCCTGGAATACAACATTGTCTACAAGATAGTCTCTCGGATTTCACTTCTAGGAATCATTCAAGTTCTGCGTCTTCTATCTCAGTCCAGACACTAAACCTCAATACCAAGACAATTAGTTTCCTCTTCTTTTCACACTAGGATCAATTACCCTGGAAGGAAACTGTACACTTTAGTGGCATTCTCTCACTTTGAATCCACCTTGTCTTTTCCATTTCATATGACGTCAATCTTGGAGTCTATGTCAACAGAATTATTTTAATCCAAGATTCAGACGTCACCATACTTGTCATTTTTCTTCTAATGACTTAGTCACCTCAAGTGACAAGATTCATTCATCTTTAGTCTCCACCAATTCACGTATCGAATACTCAATTCGACCACCTCAAATCACTCTGCAATTACTCTCTAAGCGCATTTTTCGCTTGCTTAACAGTTCGCTAGAATTACAAACAGCCAGGACTATCAAGTCCATTCACTTTCCCTTTTCATCAACGATCATCTCATTTTAATCAACAATGTCAGACAATTAATATAACTTTTTTCTTAACTTTTTCCCGTGACGGAAGAAATGAAACATCAATCTCTTATTTCGAGCCTTACACCAAGGTAATAGCCGTTTCTCCCAGGTGCGTTTCATGATCCATAATGAACATCTCTTTGCTCATAATCCATAAATAGGAATTCTATTCTTCATAGGTCTTCCGATCATTCTCTTCTTTGACTGAGTTTGTTACCATTTCTCAAATTTAGGAATAACAACTAGCCATAAGGCTTTCAAATTTCAATCCACTCAAGGATTTACTTATCTTATTCAAGGGTCCTCGACCACTCTTAATATACTTATGCGACCTTCAGAACTTTGTCTCACATTGGTCGATCATCCTCTAATCCTTGTAAAAGTATCAGGATCCAAACAACCTTTACTCTTAAGCAATCCCAGGAGGATACTTTCCGTCGAACAACTCAATAGAGGTAATCCAAGTAGATATCATGCTTTCGAGGAAAACTTTTCATTTGGTGACCTTTCATCAACTATCAACAGCCTTCTAAGGCTAAAACTGCCAGGGTCAATTTCTTTCCTCAGTGTACCTAAAACCTCTAAGGTTTCCTTACCAAGATCCTCAATCCAAAGGGAAAAAATTTCAAATCTCATCCCTCTATCAAACTCAGTCAATCTCAACCTTTTACATAGTTTCAGAAGCTTTTCAAAACTCTCGTGATTCTTCCCACGCATTCAATTTAGAAAGGATTAACTCAGAGTTACCATTCTCGTGACTACCATCATTTAACTCGTCAGCATTAATATCTGTCACCATAGTGACTCAGGCAACAATGGCAGCTCCTCCTTGAGCTTGCCTACCTCTCAGTTTTTCTCATTTCCATTCAAAGCTCTCACGACCCATTTAACTCTTGGGTCTCACGTGATTAACAAAATCAAGCCATCCGCTTTTCAGTACTAATTCTCCAGTTGCTCATCTTTACTCAATTCTCGTGATCCATCACAGTTCTTGGATCTTCCATACCATACATATTCGAGCCAAGTGCTCTTCTAGCGACTGTACCTTGGTCGTTCAATCTTATTAGGTTCTCTTGTCACTTGAACTATTATGATTCCCTCCAAGAATCAAAGACTTAAGTCCTCTACTTAAGTCTAGCAGTCTCAGGCTGCTCATCTCATCATTCATCATTATCAATCGTATAGTGGTTCCCAAACAATTCTCAACTAGTTGTCCATTACCCAACGATTTTAGATCCTCACCAGTCAATGACCATTCAACAGGCTAGCCTCAACAAGGCGATTTCTCAATTAACAGCCATTACTAGGCAAGTCTCAACTAGGCTAAAATTCAACTAGGTCAACACCCAGTAAATAATCAAGGCATCACTTTCATGAGTCAAATTCTCATACTATAAGCATAAGGCATCTGCCATTTTGTCATAAACAGGACATGCTATCTCATTCTCAATAGGCATCAGTTCAATGAGTATAAACCCTACATGTTGTCTAATCTCTCAGTTAGACCTTGGCCATAACATTCACATGATGCCAATCATAAAACACGCCTTACAAGCCTATCGTAAGTATCAATTTTCTATTTCAAACGGCATCCTCTACGAAGCACGAAGCTTTTAATCATGCCAATCACAGATGTCATTTCACATGCCACATTCACTTTAAGAATCAATCCCGTGCCATACATCTCTTAACCACAATTGGACTCAACCCGATACCTAGACTTTCCCTTTCAAGTTACGACTTGGGCCATTTCTACTTCTTGTCATTTTAGAAGCCTGCTAGGAGTCGCTCCTTGTTCGGACCTCTCTGTTCCAGCAATCACTCGCCGCCCTCATCAGACCTGGCTATTGCCGGTTGTGTCAAATCATACATTTACGAAGAAAATCCCGTTCCACACGTCCCATATCATGTTTCATCACAGTTTGTAGGTATCTCATCCACTTGTCCCATACCAAGCGACAGTTTATTAAGTCCAACAGCGATAAGTTCATGCATGCACGCTCATCAACTTCCTTTCAACGACACAAACACATGCACATCATGTTCGTTCTCACTACTTGTCATACCACAATCGTTACCATATCAAGCCTCAATTATAGAAAATCTTTAGTTCCACAAAGACCATCGCCTCTCACAAATCAATTATCTATATTCAACTATATACCTCAAGTCTAATCGCTATTCAAGTCAAATCCACATGCATTTGATCACAACTGATCTTTAATCTAAATATTCCTTATCTTCTTCCCCGTATGCATCTCATCTCATAGCATCCAAAGCTGTCAATAGCAATCGATAGCTAAACCATCAAGATACAATGCAATTCAAACCTAAATACACTAATATCAGTTGTCTCTTTATAGCTCATATTTCCCAAGTTGGGTCATCAACAAGCCACGATCACAATTATATACTCCAATTGACCCTTCATTCATAAGCTATTCTCTAGCAATCTCAAATCGAGGCTTATGACTCTTCAATCTCTACTTACTTCCTTGCGAGCTTTAGTCATGGAATCACTAAAGATCATCCATTAAATCAACACTAGAACCATTAGTGTACCTCACAAGTTCAAGTCTATAGTCCCCAAGATTCAGCAATCCATGCTTAATCCTAAAGGTCTCACTAGCTAATTGTCCTCAAGTCATCGCTCCTTATCACTCCAAACCTCAATCACATTGGATCGAGCCAACCTTGCTTTGATACCACTTAGACGAGGATGTCACGTCCCTAACTCGGAGAGCACGTGAACATCCCACTCGGCCGTTGATCTTCAATAATCTCCCAAGATCCCTCGGCCAATTAATCACAGTTCTAAAGTAATACAAGGTCATAGAAGCAATTAAACCGCTTCATACAAATTCACAATCAGATGACTCAAGGTAATAGGGTATACACTTATCCTCAATATCTCAGTCGGTTACAAATCTAACTCCAAACAATACACAGTTTCTACTGTTTCATTCAGATTCTTTATGACTTTTGCCAACCGCTTCCTGAAATGCCAACCCATGGCAAGTTTGGGTGTTCTTTGCCTGGGACCTGAAAAAGTTAAGCCCCCATTGGAGTGAGATGTAAATCTCAATAAGTGAAATCTAACCCTATATTTGAACACCAGTCCCCCCAGACCAACTCAACAACACCAGAAGCAGCCATTCATCAATTAACTATCTAAGCAAGATAGGCATAATTAGGATTCACAGTCAAACATAATCAACCTCAAGTGTTCATGTTTCGAGTACATGGTACATAAACTAGCACTTATGATTTTCAGAGCCACCACAATCAATCATCGGCTGGCTCTTAGGCCGCCATGTACTTCTCTAGCACTCTTGTCAACTGACAGCACTGGGGCCATAGGCTAATCGATATCTTTGTACCACTGGGGTCACAGGCCAATCGGTATCATCAAAGGCATTAAGTCAATGCGATCTCCGAGGCTACAGGCCAACGATCATAGGGCACTATAGCCCATTCATACAACATAGGCATTATAGCCATCTATATAGCATAAGCATAATAATAAATTCAACAACAGGGCATCATAGCCAACTCAATAAACAGAGCATCATAGCCAAACCATCTTACCAAACCCAATAGGCACGATAGTCATTTCTTATCACTAGGACTCTCTAGCCATTCTAAATCCCAATTACCAATCATAATATACTCACCACATAATTACACCAGGAAATTTAAGCCCCAGACTTCACCAATTAGTCAATGACAAATCATTTAATCATCGCCAGGGCCCACGGCCGCGATGTATCGCCAAGGCTCTAAGCTGTGATATAATTTCATAGGGCTCCAAGCCAAATCATCGCCAGAGCCCACGGCCACGATGTATCGCCAGGGCCCACGGCCACGATGTATCGCCACGGCCTACGGCCAATTCACTACCAGGGCATCTCAGCCAATTCCTTAACGGTAATAGGGTTTACAGCCAATTCAATAACAAGAAGAAGGCTCATAGCAAATTCAATAACATACTATCAATCACCATGCTTTTATCGCACAATCACGCTACACAAGACAATTATCTAGTAGCGTCCTAGGGTTCAAGTAAGGGTTTAGGAACCACTTACCTCGATTGATTAGCAAAATTATATACCAAACGATCCTTTTCAATACCACCGGTATGTAATCAACCAAGGATCCATCGCCAACTTAGAAAAGTTCATCAATTTCGAATCATAAAGCCATTGCATTCAATTTTCTCTAATCCAATCTCTCAATAACCGTTCAATTGGCAACTCAAGATGCCTTATTGATCAATCGAACATATGAAAATACTTCAACGAACCCTCAATTCATTCGTTTCATGTAGTCACATGCAAGGCCAAATATAACTCGAAGTTTTATGCACCAATTTAGCCCTTAAATCACTTCTAATTCCCAATTCACTTCACCAACCCCCCATTAACACTTCACATCATGTCTTATGGGGTCATATGAGTCAATTTAAAGTCAAAATACTCCTTAATTAACCTCTAACAGAATCGGTCATGGCAGGGTACTCCCAAAACAGAATCGGTTTCTAGTTCAATCTGTTCAATCAAGCTATACTTCAATCCCAAACCTTAATTCCTCACAAAATAAAATTTCTAGGACCTCAATTTACATGTTGAGGGAGCACACCGAGAGTTTTGGAGCGAAACAATAACATAAAACCTTTGAACCAATCGATTTTCTCTACGGTCCCAAACGGGCAGATTCTGTCCAGTTTTAATCATCCTCAATTAGCCATGAAATCCTATTTTAATACCATCAAACTTGCAACCACAGACTATTCAACTTGAATAATAGATGTTATGAAGATCTCACCTAAAATTTGAGGTCATTTGAAGTCCGAAAGCTCTCAAAAATGCAATCTCTCCAAAATCGGATCAGATTTTGATATTTATCCACTCAAACAGACCTACGGGACAAACGGCTGAGCCAAATTAAGCTCATAACACCTTTTTAGAATGAAAAGACGTTAAAATTTAAGATGACGATGGTTTTACCTCAAGCTAATGTCGAACGACCAAGTTATGGCTAGAATAGTAAACACGTTTTTCCTTGCCCACGAGAAGCCTTTCTCGGCCGAGAGCAAAATTGAAGAAGAAGAAGATGATGGAAGATGGTGGCCGGCCAAAAATGAAGATAGAGGGCTTTTCCATCCCAATAATACACTTTGGTCAAATGACAAGATTGGTAGGTGAGGTTTAATTAATGCTTAATCTTTTTAATGGTGACACTTGGCAAGCTTCCATTGGTTGCTCCATTGACTTTGACTTCCTTTGACCACATCCATACACTATTTTTGGCAGCCATATAGAGGGTTAAATGACCAAACTGACCCTCTAAATTTCTTAAGGCAAGGCCAAAGGTTGAGTGGCAAAATGGTCATTTGGCACTTTTCGTCTAAAATTTTATTTTTCCAATATAAACTCCCTCGATGAGGCGACGTCCATTTCAATTCAAATATTGAAATTCCTCAATGTTCAATACCTAAATATCGAGGTCTAATTTCATGTCGAACTCTCGTCGACTGTAATTCCAATTTATCTCAAACTGACGGGCAACTCTTGCAGACGCTACGTGTATCGACCTTGGGATTGTTCTTAAGCTGTGGCGACTTTGATTGTCATGTAATTGTGATGGTTTATTGGTTGTTCCTTCGATCCTGATCATCGGAATCCGATTTAGAAAATTCTCGTAAATTATACATTGGTTAAGCGGAATCACCCACGTCCCAACGTATAACGCTAGCAAGACATTCCATGATCATCCTTAGATCGATCTCTGCTGGCCCGAAATATTTCCTCGACAATCCTTATGGTTAAAGTGACATTCCTAATTCAAACTCCCTAGGTCTACATTCCCGACTCCGCGTCATTCTTTTCCTTTTGGTTAGTTAACTCAAGAATGGCCAACTCCGAGCGAGTTACAACTGAAATACACCGATCAATAACCTACCATTTAATAGCCTCGAGAGGGTCGAAATTCGGAATGTCACAGATTAGGTCAGACTTAATATGTCAGATGGAATAAGGCGACCACAAGAAAGTCATGTCTATCTATATTTCAATCATGTAAATGCTATAAATATCATAATCGACTGATAAATTTAATATATCGAGTGATATGACAGACTCGTATTTGTTTAGGCAGCCGACCATTTGCAAAAAATCCCATCTCACTTAGTATACCTAGGGGTGTCAAAAAGGCTCGGGCTA
Source organism: Rhodomyrtus tomentosa (assembly GCA_028455895.1). Lineage (NCBI taxonomy): Eukaryota > Viridiplantae > Streptophyta > Magnoliopsida > Myrtales > Myrtaceae > Rhodomyrtus > Rhodomyrtus tomentosa. Next base: position 34,325,922 of record JAPCWY010000009.1, on the reverse strand, counting down.
GGCATTCAATTGATTTTCGGGCCTTTTAGAATCGGGGTAACCTAGTCTTGGTACTCGGGGCTGGGTCGGCCTGACGCCCGGATAATTTTTAACATTCATATTTTTCATTTAATTTAATTTAATTTAATTCTTTTTTAATATTCTTTCATTTGGTAAATTTATCAATTAACTTTAATTTCGAAAAAATGAAAATAAAAAATAATTCGGCCCGGTGTTGACACCTAAATTTTGATTTTTTCATGATCATTTATTTTGCATAAAAACTTAGGAATTAATTTTAGTTGCTACAAAAATAATCATATTATTTTTCATATTTATTTATAGCATCATTTGCATTGCATTTTCATTTAATCAGGCTGGCGATAGAGAATGGATTGAAATCGACGAGCGGTGGACCAAAGATCAAAGAGTAGAATTTGGCTTAGCTAGGGGCAATTTCGAAATATTCATTAAGGTCTTGTGGTCTAAATTGAGCTTCAATCAACCCGTTTAATGTTTAATTTAGAAAAAAGCATTTTGATTAAAAATGACTATTAATTAAGAAAAAGGCTTTATAAAATGAATATTTTATCTCCAGGCCAAACTACGATTATCTAAAGTAGAGGGGCAATTTGGTAAATAATGAAAATAATGCGAAACCCTAGTTCACTATTATAAATATATGCTTTAGGGTTAACATCAGGAGGTCAATTTTTATTAGAATATACGGCATGGAAAAGGGAGGCCGTCCATTGACGCGTGGCGAAGGAGGGGTGTACGAGATTTGGCATCGTAGACGAGAAAAACCTTCGACTTTTCTCCAGGATGTAGAAGGCTACACAGGAGGAAGCACCAACAAAAAGCTCAACTCACGAGGTCTTCAAGGAAGGAGTAGATGTGTTCACAAAAGAGGACGAAAAGAGATTTTTTGAGGTTCTCTTTCGGACCAAGCAGCATTCTCGGTGGCCTCCCTCTAGTTCATCTCCGCGGCAGCATTGAAGCCAACCTCTTTTGGACACGAGGGGAAATTAATTCTTCAATATCTTTTTCTTGAATTTTACTTCATGGCTTCACCGCTTTCTTTGATAATTTTTTTTTGAAGTCACAGGCTATTATGGGCACTCTAAAGATTGGATTCCTATCAACTCCAGAGATATTCAATATGGTCTCGACATTACAAATTCATCTTTAGAGTAACAGCACAAGGTAGCCTTGACCGAAACGAAAATCACCAAGATGATGCCTCTGTTAAGAGTTTCGTGCGCCGAAGGCGATCCTTTCTCGACTCCAAGTCTTATGGTCCCATCTCTATCACGCATATTTGGTGACCATGAAGACCTTATTCTGAACAATTTGAGAAAGACGACAGGAAGCAAGCAATCCCATCCCTTTCTTGCCGATGAGACCAAGGGCAGACCGCAAGACGTTTTCGATCCGACGATGAGTGGTTGCTTTCCCGGTTTGATGATGAGTTCCTTGGCAAAACCTGCGCTAGATAAGAAACAAAATCGGTGAAGAATTTGGGGAGTAATGTGCTTTGGCGGCAGTAATTGTCTTTCATGGTTTATATGTTTCTAAAATATTATTTGACTTTTTCATTTCTTTGGCCGTAGGTTCTTCTTGAGTCCAGAAGCCATTCTGACTCAATACTACTTTGGTATTCGTGAGTCCATGTGTTCGCCTCACTATTGCCGTCTTTTACCTGATTTTTTCGGCAATCATCTGAGGAAATGGCTCACAGGACTGGTCACCATGTTTTAGTGTTGTTAACCCTTTACTTTGAGCACTCCCCTAATTTCACCCCCCGCTTCGAGACGAATGCCGAACGGTCTCACAATCCGTCGTATCCCTGTTGGAAATTGGGATCAAATTTGTTTGCAACTCTTTGTTATTGCAGGTTTTCTCGGCAAGCAATCCCACGAGCAAAGCTTTGCCTTGCGGATTCGTTGCCCCACCATGAATTCGCCCACCGGTCCAAGCCGCAAGCATCTCAAGCGAATTAGTGAAGATCTCCACAAGATAGGTAAAATTCTGATTTCAGATATTCCGTTGCCTATCTTGAACATATTGTATATCATAGATATATTTGCATATCATATCGCACATTTTGTATATCTTGCATCAAAGTGAATATCCTTCAAAAAACACATATTGATTAGGAAAATTCATTTCCTAATCCGCAACTTGCCGCATAATCGAGAAAGTATATCTTTAATATTATTGATGGAATACTCAATTAGGCAAGTATTTGGGTTCAATCGTTAATCGTAAGATTACGAATTAAAGATTGACTCAAATATTCGCGAAATATTTCAAAACTTGATTGATATATCCATTTTCTTGATTGGCATTAATGGACATATTCACTTTACTAATTTGATATGAGTTGCTTGATTGTCATATCTTTTAGAATATATCTGTCGCATGATGCAATGTCGAAAATTTAAAAAAAAAATTGCATTCATTCACATCCCATATTTGAAAATTGCATATCTTTTAAAAATTGCACCATGTAGATAATTGCATATTCAATAGGAAGATATTTAGATTAGATTGCATATTAGGATAGAAATTGCATGTTTCAATAGAATTTCATGTCTAAAATAATTCATCTTTCATATATTAGGGTTTAGGCCAATTTAAACTCTAAAATATGCAAGATAAATATTGTTTTGACATAGATCTATTTTAGGAAATAAATTCATCCGAAAATAAAAGAAATTCATCTATGACATGTCATCTTTGCCACGTCATCTATGACATGCCATCCATGCTGCGTCATCCATGCCACGTCATCTATGTCATGTCATTCATCTTTTCAATGTCAATGTTAAATTGCATTTTAGCTTAGACTTCATATATAATTGCATATATAGGTTTGAATGTCATGTAGTTAATTTAATTAAACCATGGTCTCACTCATACATTCATTTAGCTTAATTTGCATGCCATTAGATCTGCATTTAATTCATGACATTGCATCATATAGCATAGTCTTTCATGCATTCATATAAAAATAAAAATTTAAAAAGAATTAACTTGTGTGGCGCATGCTTCCCTGATCATATTGATTTCTGGATGTTCCATTAATTGATTGTGCACACGTATGATAACCTTTGTTAGTGACTTAGGTTAAAGTCAATGGTGTTGCCTTCTCAAATGATTTTTCATGAAATAAAATGATACCGAAAGGGCGTTAGAGTAATCTAGCGTAATCAAGTCCCCGGACTATTAATCTCTGATTTGTAGGGATAAAATAGTTCTCCCGCTATTTTATTTAGATTTCTAATCGATCTACCATAAATGATTAGTGGCGACTCCAAAATTAAAATACATTGCATGTTAATCATTTGAACCTTAAGTTGCGGTTTCGTATGGACTTGGGAGAGTTCGAGTTAGGTTAGTTAAAATTAACCTGATAATACATTAGCCTATAAATACTTAATTTTCAGGTCGCAACACCCGGCCAGGCCCAACTTTGTAAACCACGACTGATAGGCCTAGTATTGCTCTTTAATGTTTTTAAAGTTCTCGCTTGAGTTTACTTCAATTCCCTTGACGACTAGGAGATTATGGATACACAACTCGGGAAGAAGATCCATGTTAACCGAGGGTGATGCCCACGATTACACACATGAATCTCATCTTCCATGAAGTTGCATGGTCAAATTGCGTTGAGACAGCGAGAGAGATTTTTATATTTCGGTAAATACAAGTAAACATAAAAAAAAGGGAGAAAATTATAAAAAAAAAGTCCTAAATATTTCGCACCGTTGCCAATTCAGTCATAAATCTTTTAAGTTTGTTGATTTAGTCCTACACCTATTCATCTTTTGTCGATTCAGTCCTATTGACTGGATATCATTGACATGGATGTCAAGCATCTTACGTGGTACTGTCGACACTAACGTGGATAACTTTAATAATATCTAGTATTTTTTTTAAAAAAATTAAAATATTTTCTCTTTCTAGGGTAAGAGGTTGGTGGCCTCGCCGGTTTAGGGCTAGCAGGGGTCACTGGACTTAGGCGAGGGTTGTGAAGCCTTTGCAGCCACAGGCAAGGAGTTGCAACCCTTGTCCTTGAGGCCATGACGAGAGCGTTGCGGCCCTTGCCTGCCCTCACTGTGGCCATATTTGGTCACTGGCAACCCTTGCCCAAGGTCTGGCGACTCTCGCCGTGGGGTTGGCGACCCGTGCAGGCCTCTCAAGATAAAAAGGAAAAGATTCAATATATAATAATTAAAAATTATATACGTCACCGTCGACGGTACCATATAGGACAACTGACATCCACATCAACAGTTTCTCATTAATAGAACTGGATTGGTAAAATGTGAAAATATTTAGTGATGAATTGGCAAACCAGAAAGGCTTAGGAATGAATTGACAAAATATGCGAAAGGTTTAAGTCTTTTTTTGACAATTTTCACAAAAACAAATTAACGTCTTAAATCTACTATTCGTACTTTGCTACCCAACAAAGCACATATCAATTCTCTAGGATGCTGTGAATACAACATGGCATCCAAGCGCTTTTTTATTCCAAGATTGATGAGGCAATGGGCAGCACGGTTTTCTTCTCGAAAGTTGTCACCATGGTTTTAACATTGACCGGGAAGCATTACCAAAAAACCATAAACTTATTGTAATTGTGTCAATTCAGTCTTAATTTTTTTTTGGCCGATTCAATCCTATGCCTTTTGCAATTGTGTCATTTCAGTCTATTCGGCGAATTTTGACCAACCAGCGCTAATGTGGACGCCAACCGGCGACTAAATATTTTAATATTTTTATGATTTCTTAATAATTTTTTTTTATGTTTTTTCTTTGTTTTTTTTCCTTCCCCCCCCTACTCACCTCCAACCCCTTCCGATTGTCTGGCGACCGGCTGGAGAAGTCGACTGCCCTGCCACGAAAGGAGTCAACCTCGCCATTATCTGGAGAGGTGCCGACGGCGAGGTCGAGTCTCGCCCTAGACGGGGGAAGCTCGACCTCGCAAGCCCAGATCTGGGCCAGCGAGGTTGAGCCTCGTGCGACCATGGCTGGGCGCAACCTCACCTGACCAAAGTGAGGGTGGATCTCGTCCTCGCTGGGCAAGGCTCGGCCTCACAACCCAGTTACGAATTCGACGCTCAAAATAAGGTTTTTGTGTACTAGCTTCTAACTCTAGGTCTACATTTAGGATTGCGAGAGTTTCGCGGTTTGGATTGATACACACAGAACTTGTTCCGAGAATCCGTGATATTTTCTCCCACTTCATCGCGAACCAGTTGTAAGGTCGAGCCTTGCTCGGCTGTGGCAAGTTCGAACTCGCCGTCACTACCTTGCCCGACGACGACGAGGTTGACCTCACCAGGGCCAAGGGAGGTCGCGCCCAGCCATGGCCGTGCAAGGCTTGACCTTGCCGGCCCAAATATGGGCTTTAAGAGGTCGAGCCTCGCTCATCAATGGCGGAGCTCGACCTCGCCGTCCCCGCCTCTACCGGCGACGACGAGCTCAACCGTAGCCGTGGTAGGGCAATCGACCTCTCCAGTGTCGTAGATTTTGGAGCATAATAACAAATTTAGAATGGCCCGTTTTTTTTTTTTTTGCAAAAATTGAATGATTTGAAGAAAATATGAGGGAATTTTTTTTTATCGTCGACACAAAAGTTTAGATATAAACTATTGCCAATAATGAAATATTTCCTTGAGTGATTATTTCAAGTAATACGAGCAATCATTTTCAGAAAAATATTTTTCAACTCATTCATTTTTCGAGAAACAAACGAAGCCATTGGATGCAATTTTTTTTTTTTTTGAAAACATCATAGTAAAGGAATTTTCCAGAAATTCATTTTCAAGAAAAATGGTTAGTTTTAATATGTTTTGTGGCTTAAGGAAATTGATTCCCTTTATACTAGAAGGGGAAATTGTTTTTCACCGGTCTAAACTTATTTTAAGTCCGTGAAAAACATGTTTTTCGTGGATGGATTACTTCTCTGTCATCAAAACACCAGGAAGTTGAAAAACAATGGACCCCTATAGTTCAAAGTGCTTATTTTGATCATAGGGCGGGTACGCATGACGTAATTTGTTGTGTTAAGCTTCATCGTCATAGATGGATCCATCTGTTTATACAAGAATAATAAGGATGTCATGGACATACTGACCACTTTAGTTTCGTTTGTGACATGCATAAATGTTGAATTTGTTAGGGCAACTCATCTGAGAAGCGTCATGTTTTTTAGTTCAAAGTTGCGGCGCTAGTAATATACTCTTAAATTGTCGTGTTGGGCTGAGACTCGAATCATTAGCACGATATAGGAACGGCACGTAAACATCAATAATCATGTCTAATTGCACAATTGTACTGTGAATCTGTAAAAGAGTGTAGGTGACTTGTTGCTGGGAGAAATGACTGCATGAACGCAGCTTCTGCAGCAGATCGAATCTGCGCTTGAAAATGGTATTTCCTTGAAGATCTGGAAGTTATGCAGGAAAAACTTAAAAGGCCTTGAGAATTGATGGCGTAACAGATAATTTCGCTAGATAATCAACTGAAGGCAAAGCCTTCTATAATCGTAAGTACCACAGAATAAAAGCATAGAACATGCTATTCCTGAAGTCGAACCAACGACATATCAAATAATCATCTCAACATCGAGAACGGATTGCAAACACATTGTCATCGCGCTCTCACTTGACGATCATGTCGGCTACTGCCGGGACATTCTTCATTTTGAAGTAATCTGTTAGGCCAAAATGAGTCATCAGAAACCAGACATGAGTTAACAGCTCTCCTCCTCGTCTTAGTTGCCGAGCACGACACTTGGCCTCACATTTACTTGCGGCGTAAGCCAACATCTCGATCCAAACCTCGCTAACCACTCTCCATCTTTCCTTTTCATTAGCAATATCGTGCAGCTTTATTGCGAGACGGCATCCGTTATGCAACAAGAATTTGCTCTTGCTACTCCGACTATTTGGAACGGTCAAGTTGTCTTTGTCCTTCAGTTGACCAAGCAACAGTTCGCAAGCTTTACCCATGTCAAGTCTGCCATCTCTTCCCGGCGTCTTCTGCTGAAAGAACTTCATCGCTGCAGCATAAGTGTCCTGGTATCTGATACGGGTGCTTTCTGTAGGCAACATTTTAGGATACATAACTAGAAGGTATACCATATATCGGGACAATTGCTCGCTAATTTCACGTCTAGATCCAGTTTCTTTATCACGACCTGAGTTAGCAGAGCCGTCCTGACTACGGGGATCTCTGAGTTGGTAGCATATTTCTGTAGCAATGTGCCAAACGATCATGCTGTCAGCGAACTCCAATTCAATGCTCCATTTAACATGATCCAACTGGTTATTCCTTTCGAAAGCATGGATTCCCCTGCTAGTCCATGGGGAAGGGAGTTCCGCTTCTCTCGTTCGATCATCTGGGATGAGTGGCTTCATGATGAACTCCTTCAAGTCATCACTCACCTTTTCATGGCTCTGATAGAGGTGCTTCTGCACAGCTGGTGTCAGGAACACCAGAACTCTATGCCAAGCTGATGATTGTGTTTCCTCCAGGGATACACTCACCAGGCTGTATTGACCAATCGAGTTCGACCACCTTCTCCTTTTGTGCAGCGGGTGGAACCAATTTACAAATTTAAGGAAGCCGAAGCGCTTGTTGTTAATCAGCCAACATGCAGTCCAGTCCGATGAAAGAAGCTCGCACACTGCATACATCTCAAGTAGAAGCGCCACAACTAGCAATGCATAGGTGAGGTTTATATCAAACGATGATATTGATAAGAATTTATTCTTGTGAGTGAAAGTGAAAAGTATCAAGACGATGAATGTTACGGTGATGCTGCAGAAGCGGAGGAGGATGCCCAAACGACTATAGATTACCAATGCTTTGGTGTATTACAAATCATAAAGAAAACCCAGCTCAATCTCAATAACTCTGTGAACCACAAGAAAATTTTTGCCCAGGAGAACTGACCGGCTAGTGTCATACTCCTTGAAGCTGAGCAGAAGATCTGCAAAAATGCACTTGAAAATGTCCACCAAGCCTCTGGCTGCCAGGAATTCAAACTGACTGCGCTCATATTGTTGCTCATCTGAAAGTTGTTTAAGATCTGCTTCCACATGTGTCCTCATCACTTCGTGCACCTCATTCACTGTGTGTGGTATGAGTTTGTAACCCTCGATCTCCTTCAGTTCGTACTCTTCCAGGATCCTGGAACGATGATCAGGTTCAAGGTCCGAGCAAAAGTTTTTGAAGTGGTCGCTGCTAGCAGCCCATAGCACCCATACTCTTTCATCATACATAATGAGAGCAGCGACCATCATCAGAATAGACGGTTTGTAAAACCTGGACTGGTTCCACGCCATGGAGAAGATGACAACGATGGGAGCCGTCTGGTCAAACAGGGTTAAAAACTGTCTTGACCAGAGCTCATTGTCTTCCAGAGAATAAGTTGTGATCCTATCAGGACCACCCAGATGCAACAAAAGAAATGACGCCCCTAAATGTCGTTAGTGTGATGTTTTCGATGAGATATTTCGGAACGCGTTGATTATCTTTCAGCGACGTGTTATGTGTTATCATCGCGAGCGCATTTGAAGCCACTGAGTTGGCCATCAAGTAGGCCAACCAAGTGAGTGGCCTGATCAAAAAATTCGAAACGTGCTTCCGGCGGCGGTCACCGAGGCAAACAAGTATTATTTGGCAGATGAGGCTGAAGAAGATTAGAGCGCGCAACTCCTGGCCCTCCAGGAATTCACTCAGAACATGTATCCTCAGCATCCTCCGAAAAACCACTCTGCTAAGAACTGAAACACTGCGTTTTAGTACATAAAGATCTCGAACGAAGAATGTGATGATCAGAGGCTGATAAGACTACCTTTCTCAGCTTCAGGTGAAGCAATAATTTTATGAACATCCTATCCCACATGCTAAGTCAGGCCAAAATTTTTTCGTCGGTGTTGCAGCTCTAAGATCCCATTTGTTCTGTAATTATGCCACAAAATTCATATTTCCGTGCATCGAATTCTATGTATCTACCACTTCGGAAGGCTAAACTAGAACGACATCGAAAATCAGCGATAGGTAATTGAATTGCTCCTCACCTAGAGGTATCATGATCGGATGTCCAATGATGCTACTGAAGCCGGTGGAACTGCAGCTCTTCCCTTAAGTTAGCTTCTGCTACATGTAATGCGTGCATTCATGAAGGCTCGTTCGCTCAGCTTGCTTAAAAAGCGCTCTCTGTCTCACATCCCTGCATCCCACATCGGATGGCTGAGGCACTTGTCATATGTGTGTATATATATAGATATACACACGTGTATCTCTTTTGGAGTTTGTCCATGTAACTTTGGCTAGGTGGTTACGTGTAATATTAGAACAAAATCCCTTATGGAGAAGTGACCATAGGAGCCAGAGCGGATCATAGAAAGTGTGACGCCCTAAAAATCCGACGTTCATACGTAATACTCCCGTCCGACGAGGGAGGGAAGTGGACGTTAGAGCCAAAGAGCCCCGACAACGAGCGGCACTTGGCAGACTTCTAGAACGGCAAGGAAGTGGGACAAGACTGGATCGAACCATGCACCGGAAATGAGATAGAATGTGATGGTCAAAGGAAGGGTCCAAAAAGTCACAGATATGAGGGAGACCTTAATTTGGATGCCTTATAAGGCTTGGGCACCCCTATCCTATGTAACACATTTTTTAGGAGTGGTTTAGACGACCCTCAGAGAAGCAAAGCCGTTCGTACATTTGCCCAAAGCAGACAATATTACACAGTGATAACACCTAGGTCACCAACCTTGATGTTAACATACGAAACAACATCCATTAACTCTGTTCAATTTGACTAATAAAAAATATTGACGTGATTTTTTCTAAATATTTTTTCTTTTTAAAATGGAGATGATTTAGTTAAAATAATGTCGTTTTGGTCTAAATTTGATTTTTATGCCAATTTTATTTAATTTAAATCAAACATTATTTTAAACAAAAAAATTTATGGAACAAAAAAGGAAGTTGGAAATCAAGAGGAATTAATGATAAGACTTGATTGGGTTGCCATAGCCCAAATCAAATTGGGCTAGACTTTACTTTACTGCTGTTTAAACAGCGTCGCACTTGGGGCCTTCGGCCCCACGTGGTTCGGATGAGCCCATGGGGTAACAGGTTCATAATCAAGTTCACCTCCGAATGGTTAGCAAGGGCATGCATGACAATAGTTCTTTTTTTTTTTTTTTTCTATTTTAGGGACTAGGTTTGGGAACCCCTGGTAACACAATTTCATATTACTATTTTCGGGACCATTTTTTTTGTCCAGAATTAAGTTTGGCATAGAAATAAAATTAGAAATTTCATATTATTTTGTTGCTGGAAACAGCAAAAATAAGATTTCTCCTCATTGCTTACTCACTCCCTCTCTCTCACATGCAGTCTCCCTCTCTCTGGCGTCATAGTTGCCTCCCCCTTGTCTCCAGTCTCTGGTCACCTGCCTCGCTCTATCGATCGTAGACCATCATCTTGCCGGCCATCGGTTGCCTCTCTCATGTTCTTGATGTTGGCCACCATTTGCCATTTGTTTGTCGTCTGTTGCCGTTCCCTGGCTCTCGTTCATTGTCCGCCAGTTGCTAGTTGAAAACCCTAAAGCAACCCCCTAACAAAACTCAACAGAAAATCCTCTCTAAGAGCTCTCTGTGCTGAAGCCTTGGGAATTTACTATACCTAGAAGTCAGTATACTGTACACGTTGCTAATGCATAAAAGCAAATATTGGTAGATCGATAGTATAATCTGAAAATTTAGGAGTGCCAATACATATTGGTACTTATCAAAACCTGTTAATAAGTTAACGTACTTGTAACCAATGAAGTAAGTTGCCGACCACTTTTTAGTACCAATTTAAAAGTTATTAAGATGTTGTACCGGCATGGAACAAGGTCCGGCATCTTGTGATACGGAATGTCGTAATCGTCTATCCTCAATAGATCGATCTATCTCGTTCCTTGAGTGTGTTGATGTGGACATCTAAATTTTGACTTTTAGAAATTCATTCATAAAATGAGAATTATTCGTAATTCTTGAAAAAAAATAATTCCTTATGCATTATCTATTTATTTTCTAGAATAGGTGTTTTTCATCTAGGGTCAATTGGGCTCAATTTTGTCAGGCGACTGGGACGAGGGAAATGTGAAATTTTTTTACTAAAGGCATGAAAAAAAAAAAAATCGGCAAAGCCATTGCCCATGAAAAGCCGAAGTTTGCATGTGGGCTTTGACTCAGTTTTTTTAAAGGGGGCTTTATTTAATTGTTTAATTAATTAAAGACCAATCATTGCATTTCCAGCCCATGAACAAGGTTACGTTCAGCCTAATATCATCATAATATCCCCTTGGCCGAAGATACATTGAAAAATTCGAATTTTTTGCTTGGAGATGAGAAAAAAAATATGCATCAAATATTCGAAGAATATTGCGTTCTTGCTTATCAAGTCGGACGATAGTTTATAAATACAAGGCTTGATCGTAGGGTTGGAGGGACATTCATTGACAGTTCACGTCCAAAATAAAAAAGAGAGAGAGAGAAACCGATTGAGAGGCCTCAAAACTCAATATACGGCCATATAGAGAGGGAATATTCATTGAGAAAAATTCACAGAATGCATGTGAGAATTGAGTGTCAGAGAGAGATAAAAATCGGGAGGGGGATTGGTCCGGGGTCCTTCGTGGTCACCGCTCTTCGGATTGGCTCCATGTTGCTCCAAGCTTGCTTCTCGGACGATGTTCATCCTCCGGCTTTGATCTGCGACAACTCCCAGCAGCATATCAACACCGATAGTGCGCAGACCAGCACTCATCAACGCACCGGATAATCAAATCTGACGGTGGCCTTTTCGGCTTGGCTTTTCTTGCATCCTTGCTGAACTTTCCAGACATGTCGCACCAGGTCCAGCAGTCCCGTTGCGACGCCATCAGACGATCTTGCGTGCGGGACGCCACCATCACGGCTGTCCATCCATATTATCTTGGTTATTATTTTTGTAGGTTTCACAAATTTGTTGGTAACCATGAACCAGCCATAAGCCTTCGAGACAGCCGCAAGTCATCAATTTGACCGTCATTCCTAGGAACATTCCAACACATCAGTGAAGCCCAGTAGTCCCTTTGGCGTCCTCACGGTGTTTTCAAATCCATCCAGACGATCAACGACCAGTGTTGTACAAGGAAGGTCGCACGCCAACAATCTCATGTGCCCAAGAGTCCGTCTATTCATTTTAAAAAAAGGGGTTGATCGAGGCATGCCTGTTGACTGAGACATCCACTAGCTAGCATTTGCACGTCTTCAGTGCACTGGAGATTGTTAAGCTCGTTGACACCCCACCCACGAGATAGCCACCCCACCTGCCACCGAAAGTCACATCTGAGCCATCCCTGTCGATGCCACCGGGATCACTGTCCAAGATCCAAGCCGATACCGAAATCAAATTGGAAAGGCAACCTTCAAAGATTTGGTGAATTGGGGAGCTTTACCGGGGTTTTGCAAAAGATTAAAACTTCAAGCAGTGGTGAAGTAAAACAGGTGTGGCTATCGCAATGTGCTTTGTCCCAATTTGCATTGAATTGTTATCCAGCCAATTAACACTTTCGGTGAAAAACTCAGTTTGACAACATCTCTGTACCAATTTCACCGAGCAATGCTAGCCAAACGATGGCCTTGATACCTTGCGAGTCATGTTCTTACATCCTCTTTCTTGTAGGTTCATTGACCAGTATAGTTGAGGAATCCCAACGTGAGTTACCGAGGGCACCTGCAGCCGTGTCCAAGATCTTGAGCTTGATCTGTAAGCTTGGTCTGGTTCAGATTAGGAAAACAATTTGCAAGGTAAGGTTAAAAATTTCTGATTGAATTTTTAGATATCTTGACTATATTGAATGATTTGATATCTATAGCAAGATATAAATTTTTGATCGGAAAATTGAAACCTTTTGTGCAAATTTTTCTAAATACAAAAAAAAACTAAATCAAAATTAGAAAAATTTAGTCAATCTGATCTATCACCGCTTAGGTACGATTTGCTACCAATTTTAAATTTGGAATGGGGATATTTTCGGAAAAAATTGAAAAGGGATGGTGGTTGTGATCTTGTCGTTTTCTTTCCTTATCTCGTCATGAATACTGTTGATGTATTGCTATCTTGATTTGGTCTGTCATATTTTGAAAACTTCTAAAATTTTAGTAAGATATGGTTTCATAGAAACCCTATCTAATTGAATTTTTTAGGAAGATAAGGTTACCTTATCTCATTAAATTTTAAGCATATAAATCAAGATAATGAAATCTGCAGGATATCCACCATATTGGTCAAAAATTTAAAAGTAAAGAAAAAAAAATCACATTCATGCATATCTTATCATTTTGCATATCTCACATATATTAGGATAACATATTTTTGGCATATCCTATTTTTATTTCATCTCATATTTTGCATCATATCATTTTTTTTAAAATATCGTTTATCCTGCCAACAATATTTTCAAAAATTGCATATTCATGCATCATTATTTTTGAAAATCACATATTGCATAATATAACTTGCCATGCCCTATATGCTTGTCTCTATGCCATGTCATGCTATGTTATGTGATAAAAAAATCATGCTTTGTCTCATTACATCATAAACTAATAATTCGATTTGCACTCTCAGTTCATTTGTTTTTTTTGATTATTTGCATGTTTGAATAAATTGTCATCGCATGTAGGTTATATATCGTCTCGCATGTTTTAAGTTTGATATTTAAGTTCATATATAGGTCAACATGACATTAAATTTGCATGTTTTGCATATCATCCATCATTTAGATGGTTTCATATTATGCATTCATGGTCATGCGTGCATTGCATCTAAAAGCGAAAATCCTAAAAAAAATACCTCATTTGTATTCAAATTAAATTCAATCCGAGTAGTCGATTTAGGACATCTTATGGAATTAAGGTACCGAAAGAGCATTAATTTTAATTAGTTAATGTAATTAAGTCTCCGAATCCACAAATCTCTTGTTTGTAGAAGTAAAGTAGTTATCCGCTATTTTAGTTATGTTTCTAATCAACCTACAAAAAATGATTAGCGACGACTTCAAATCATAAATTATTCTGATTAATTTAAGTTGCGATTTGATAGGATTTGGGAGATTCCGTATTAGGATAGTCATTAAAATTAAACTAATAATCTAGTTACCTAATTTTTTTAGGTCGCGACAGTTGATTGAAACATTATTTTCTCTAAAGTAAATTTTTGTTGAGGATTCTCCTAATTCTAAATCAACATTTGGGATTTAAGCGGGACCAAGCATCTTAAAATCACATCGTCAAGACATCAATTGATGATGTGCACGAGAAAAAGAACGACGACACTCGTATAAAGTAGTATAATTTGTTCATGTGCATGAGAGAAAAACCATAGGCAAGCAAACAAAGCAATTCACAAAAGAAAAACTCAAGGGCAAGTTAACGGGATCAAGACAAATCTGATCTAAGATTTCGTTTGCTTATTCTCCTCCGTCTTCGTCCAGACCACCATGAGTGTAGACTCATTCTTTACCTTCGCTTTCATCTTTAGCTTCAACTTCAAGTCACGCCCCGACTCTCGAGCCCGCGACATCCTTTGCCCAATCGCCACGAGGTCATAGAGATAGTGTCCCAGGCACGCTATCGACCTAACACTTACTTAAGCATGTGAAAATGTGCCAACTCCCTGACAATAAAAACAAACAGGAATAGAATAGTAGGAGTCAGGCACTACAAATAAATCTTAATTCTATCAACCCTACTTTCGTACAAAAACAATCCAATACTTCGGGGTGACAAGACCAGGCTTTTGCAGGTATACTAAATCAGGTGATACTAAATTCTCATCTTATTTCAGATGACTAATCTAAAAGCCAATCCTTAGCGTTCACGAGATTTCGCCACTTGAAACTTGAAAATATTATCCCACGACGGGATAAAAATAAATTTCAGTGAATCAAGCCTAAGCTCGGTTAGGAAATTGATTCGCCCAGGCATCCTAACAGAAGTATCACAAAAGCAACTCACCACAAATAGCACCCAAATACATTCAATATATAAAAACAATTCACATGCATACTTGTCATCCTCAACCACACATAATGCAATGCTTGACTTGACTCCCAACCAAATAGTCGATCACTCAACAAGCATTTCATCCACAAGTACACACTGAACATCACACAAGTTCATTTATTAATGACGATCGTGCCCACGGCACATGAGAGGATTTACGCGAAAGAAGGCGTGATTCGACTCCCACAATTAACGCGATCCAGCACCTCAGTGCAATCGAGCGTTCTACCGGAAGGATCAGGCTACGTTCCTTTTCTCTCGGCAACTGCTACTACAAGAAGTATCTCCGGTGCGTCTAGCACTGCACCAGTAAGTAGGCATTCCTAAACGAGGCGTTGATCTATCACAAGCTGCGACCGGCATCCGACAATCCCTTAAAATCGTACGTACCATACAGGGCATGAATTATCGTGCTTCTGCCAAGTTGTGTGGTTCTATACAATTGGTACAGTACGAACTTGCTAGAAAAAGCATCATCGTTCCATCATATGACCACACAGAACACATCCAGCAATCAACCTATTTTATTATCCTCGGTTAAAACCGAATACTCACTCACGCATGTAAAAGATCAGCCAAAGGCCATTTTCATGGTAAAACATGTCTTTTGATTTCTCACACGGCCATATGCATATGCAGTCTAACTTTAGATACTGCATTCAAAAATGGGCTAACAAACCCTACACAGACAGTCAATTGACTAGTGACAAAAAGATAGTTAAACAGGCAACTCAGCGAAGCGATTAAATCAACAAGGCCACCAAGCAGTCACGAGCAGTCAAAATCGATTAGGCCACAAAAAACTCGATTCGTATAATAATATTTTATTATCCAAATTAATCGATTTAAGGCGTCGATCGCTCGCTCATCTCTAACATGTCGCTCGCTCGCGATCAAACACAATCAATCAGTCAATTTCATCTAATCACAATTAGCCACAGATAAAGTAGTCAACCGACTAACCCAATAGATTGGCCATTTAACTTAATCACAATTTCTATCTAAACCGGCCTCGATCACGTACCTAAATTCCTTAATCACTTAAACGACTAATCTTAGGCTTAATTAGCGCCCTAACCAAGGATTAGGGTCAACTCACAAATTAAGTCGACTCAGGCGGTCCCAACAACGACAGCGACGGCGGTGGTGACAAACGGTGACGGTGAATCGCGAATCAAAATCCTCGAATAATGGTCCAAAATTCTCGGACACGGCCCAAACTTCTCTCAGCCAAAATGACCCACGGGCCTGGCCACTGGCCCGGCCACTGACCCTGCCCGGCCCAGGCCACAATGGGTCATGGCCCGTGTAAATCGGCCCCGCTCGAGCTCTCAGCCGACAGGGCAGGGTAAGGGCGACGCCGGGCTAAAACTGCCGAAACAACGATCGGCGGCCGGCTCGGAGGTGGACAGTGGAAGGACCAAGGGGTCGATGGGAATCGATCGAGAGTGGTGGCCACGGCGGAGGGCGGCTGGAGGCGGCGGATCGGTTGCCGACAGAACCAGTCGAGAGGTGTGTTTAGGTCGCCGGGAGTAGGGGCTCAGTTTAGGCCGATTTTTGGCTGCCACGCACAGCGGCCGCCGCCCATAAGCTCAGGGAAGATGGAGGGGGGTCTTAGGGACTCATCGGCGGTGGCGGTGAGGGACGGCGTCGCTGGAAACAGCTGGATCGAAGAAAAATCCGACCTGTCCTCAAAACAGGGCACCGGCTGTTCCGCGGTCGATTGCGGGGGCTCCAGGGGCCAATCGGCGGCGGGGCTGGGTCGAGGACTTCGAGGGAAAGTAGGGGAACATCGAAGGGGCGGTGGGTAGTGGCGGTGACGGCCGAAAACGGTCGGAGGAGGCCGCGAAGTCCATGGCCAGCAAAGACCGAAATAGGGGCTAGGATTTCGCGGTGGTTCTCGGTTGTCTGGCGGCTGTCGACGGCGATGGAGGGGTCGGGAGTGACGGTAAGGAAGGGTAGTCGGTGGTGGCTGTCGGTGGGGAGCGGTGGCGGAGCCAAATTTCGTCGGAGGGAGGAGAAAAACGGAGGAGGGGGTTCGGTCGGGGGGTATACATGCCGAGAGAGGGAGAGAGAGAGAGAGAGAGAGAGAGGAGGGGAAGGCACGTGAGAGAAATAAAGGGGGGATCCATCGGGGGAATTTTTTTAGAGGGGTAATTCAGTAAATTCACAGGCTAAGCTCGGTCGAGATTAGGTTCGAGCGCGAGGATTGAAATCCTAATTTATGACTACTAAGAATTTCGAAACATAATCTAAACCGACTGAAATTTCAGAATTCGTCCAATTATCTTCTCTTCGGTCCTTGCGATCCAAAGTTTTCTATCGACCGAAATTTAATGTCAATTTCTTAAATTGATTTCAGTTATCTTGTCAGAGGTGAATTTTCAGGACGTCACAACTCTCCCCTACTTAGGAAATTTCGTCCTCGAAATTGAAGTATTACTGCAACCCTTCAAATCAATAATGATATCCAGTCCTCACAATTTTCTCAAATAGTTCTTTCAGAACCACGGTGTTACCAAACCGCCCTGACCAAAGGGAAAAATTCTTACTCTGGAATACTTGTTGTCCCCCAACAATGGATCCTAACGGGACTTCCCAGTTACGATGCTCACTCATCCAGTTCAATCTTCCCATAACACAACACAAGGCATGAGCAGGGTTCGGCTGGCACTTCCTTAATATCGACACAGGGAAGGCATTGTGCGGTGGAACCAGTCTTAGTAGTAACGTAAGACGATATGCCAATTTCCTTTTTTTTTTCCAAAAATCTCGAAAGATTTGACATACTTGAGCTTAGCATTCCTTTCTTGCAAAAATGAGTTGTCCTTCCAAAAGACGTCACTTTTTACAGACATGATTACCTACCTGAAATTTCATTGGTCTTTGCTCTTGAATGGCATAACTTTCTTGATGACTCTGAACTGTTCTCAGTCTATCTTTGACAACCTTGATAGCGTACATCAATTATTTCACTAACTGAAAACTCATGATCTTCATTTCACCATTTTTATTTTAACAAACTAGTGTTCTATACGTTCTACCATATCATGCCTCGAAAAGCATCATCTTGATACTCCGCTGATTTTTTTTTTCCAGATGCAACTGTTCTTTCCAATCACCTTGGAATCCAAAAACGCATGCCACCGACATGTCCTCTAAGGTCTGAATTGTCCTTTCAGATTGACCTTCTGTCTACGGGTAATAAGCCATACTGAACTGAAATTTTGTTTCCCAAACTTCATACCAGGTTCGCTCCAAGTCAATCCTAATCTCCACTCTGTGCATCGAAATCATAAAGCGACTATCAAATCCAAGTCAAATTCTAACTTACGATCCTTGACTACTAATCTGACGCACTTCCATATCCACAATTCGTTTTAGCAGGGTGAATCATCCGCCTCTAGGGATTCAACTCAACTATGATCATCCGATCTTGCTGTCCCAAATAACTGTTGGTTACTCTAGTAACCGTAGTAATTACCTATTACCACGAATAGACTGGCCATTTCTTAAATTCCAATTAGCAGAGTTTCACGTTGCTTTTTCCCTCCTGTTCCATAAAAGTCAATCACGATTAACACTAATGGCAATTTGGGCATTCTGCTTATATGGAGAAGGTCTATTAATAATTCGTCTTTTCTACAACGCTTTGAGATTAGAATCTCTACTTGTCAACTCTTGAACACCTGGAGAATTACCGAACTTAGACGTCAAATCCAACTAAGGATCGAACCGTTCATTCTATCGAACAGGGTCAGCTCACAACAGACTGACGAGTTTGAGGACCACCTCAAATATTCCGGTTTAGGGTTGGAATCACCCGTTCCTAGAATGGTGGTACAATCGAACATTATTGAGATCACCTCTCATGACCAACTCAAATTGATGCAGGATTAGTTCAACTCGACCCATATTCTTCCAACAACACATCACAAAATCCAAGGTAGCTAATCCTTGACTAGTGTGTGGTTGGTACGAGGTTCCAGTACAAATCGTTCCTCACTGGTTCAGGGCCATCTTGAATATCGATCATTGCCAACTCACAAATCATGCCACGAATCAATCTCTGATCGACTTCAGGGTAATCCTATGGTTGACTTACCGCTAAGCGAGACCAACCCAACTCGATCCATGTATGATTTAAGATCGCCACACAGTTGACCCTTAATCAATAACACAACCGACTGCAAATCAGGCCATCATCCACGTCAAGGGTGACTTCTAACTTTCAGTGGCATCCTTGACCCTTGATCATTGTTTGCGATCAGTTCGAGTTTTAAACTTGAATCGGTCGTAGATCCTGAAACATCACACTCATATTAAGTTGAATTTCTTCACACTGTTATATCTTGAACATGCATCATCAATTTGCTTACTGTACTCCAACTGAGCCATTTTGTTTTTTAAGTTCTTGGAAGTATCATCACCAATCCATTGTAATCTTTTTCCCACCTTTACCTTAGAATTTCCAACGACTGCAGCAGTCCACTTAGGCTTGCAATGTTGCCCTTTGACTTATCGATACACCAAAATTTTCGTCATTTGTTTGACCACGCCTATTAATCTTCTAATAGCCCTACTTTAAATCTTGGTGTTCTCACGAGCTATCTAGACTAACACTGAAACTATTGTTGTAAATCCCAATCAGCTTTCCTCTTTATCAAAAGCATAGCCCTTATAGTCATTATTCCAAGTAATCATGTGGCCTTACTATGCTTCCGCGGCGTCACCCTGACAACTAGTCTTCCTTAATTGTCACATCTCGCAATCTTAATCTTATTCTGGGGTATCTTCAAATTCAATAGCATGTGCATACAACTGGCGACCCTATCATGTCACCTAGTCTTAGATTGCCATTACGAACCTTCCTTGTTCGTCTTCACTGTCCTTGTTTCATGCACATGACTAAGGTTTCATTAAGTATAATCTTCAGGTAGCGTATACTTCGCCATGACCTTATCTGGTTACTAGTTGATCGAGTCATACGGCCTCAAGTCATTTCAATATTGTCTTTGGTATACTGCTAGGTCTTCTGCAATCAAGATTCGGAGATAAAATCAACTTTCACTCATCCTGCAAAGTACATAAGTCTTACTTACCAATTACACCTCGGTTCATCCACAATCTTTTGTCCGTCACCCTAAATGACACATGGAATGCTTCCCCTCGATGGGCTTCCCCCGTCTCTTAGGATCGACTAACCCATGTATAAGTGACGTTCACATGGAACCTTATCAATTCATACATTTTGACTCTTTGGGAGTTCATTACATAGCAAAGATTACCTTCACAAATCACGCTCGCTCTTTTGCGGATATCCAACTAATCAGTGATTAGGATCCAAGAAAACAACGGCTAAGACAATCCAAGCAAAACAACACTTCAAACTTACACAATCCACAAAATAATAATTGTCTCATTACAAACTCATATCCACAAGCCTTATCCATAAAAATGTCTTTTCAAACTCGACTAGCTATTGCTAATCTATACAAAAGCATCTTAACTCAATGTCACCCTACTCTCAGTAGGGTTGATCCTAGGTATTTTGCCGAACATCTCCTCGATTTTATCCTTCTTGCGACAACGATGCTTGGGCGATTTTCTATCTCAACGGGTAATCCTTCGCTTGGTGTCCCGGCTGATAACATTTAAAGCATTCTCCACCTCTATACAGACAGGGACCAGACCCATGCCTTAGACAACACAGGCGACACTTTTCACTTAGGCGGAACAACGGCTTCCTAATTGTACTCTTCCGATTAGACGGGATGTGATACTTGTTGGCATACATCGGCCTCTTCTCTATCCAACGGTTATCCCTGGAAGAAGGCACAAGTCGCGATCCAGATGCGATTGCTCTATCAGTTATGCTCCTCTCCACAGATTGGGTCCTTTTATACAATTCGCTATAACTCTTAAGGTTCAACGGCACCATTTGATCCTTGATCTCGGGTTTCAATCCTTCACGAAATCTTTTCATCCTATTCATAGGATCTCCAATCGTCCAGGGTGCAAACTCTGACAGCTTATTAAATTTCGCCTCGTATTACTGTATTGTCATTTGGTCCTGTCAAAGTTGTAAGAATTCCGCCATCTTCTTCTCTCACCTATAGTCCAGAAAGCACTTGCCATAAAAGGCTTCAATGAAGGCATCCCACACCAGAATCATACCTTCAGGAAAGATCTTTCTTCGTGTGGCTTCCCACCACGCATTAGCGTCATCTTGAAGTTGATAAATAGCCAATGTCACCTTATCCTCTTCGGAACATCCTAGCATGGTGAATATCTTCTCGATTTCCTTAATTCATAAGATTACAGCCTTTGAATCTCCTAATTCTTTGAACTTCGGTGGCTCGAGGTTAAGAAACCTCTCCATCAACTCAAATATCAGATGCCCACCAATCTCGTTTCCAGTCAACAAGTCTTCACTCGAAGCGGAGGTATCATTAACTTGACTACTCACTTGTTGTCCAACTACAGCTTCTAAAGTTTCCAACGCCTGCATAATCACTTCCACTCTAGGATCTTCTTGAACTATCATTCCACTAGGCACCCTCTCATTACCGTTGCTCATTGTATAGGTAACTTACGGAGTCCTGTCCACCCCAAGTAACGCGTAATGAGATCACTAACAATCAATCAAAAGAAACATAGATAACAAGCATATGCAAAAACTTACAATCCTACTAACTATCTCAAATACCAGCGCTCCTTATTACTCCAAGCTAATGACCAGATGAATCAGGCTGACCTTGCTCTGATACCACCTTGAGGCGGGGATGTCATGCCCCAACTCTCGAGTCCGCGACATCCCTTGCCCAATCGCCACAAGGTCAGAGAGATAGCGTCCCAGGCACGCTATCAACCTAACACTTACTTAAGCATGTGGAAACGTGTCAACTTCTTGACAATAAAAATAAACAGGAATAGAATAGTAGGAGTCAGACACCATAAATAAATCTTAATCCTATTAACCCTACTTCCGTACAAAAATAATCTTATATTTCGGGGTGACAAGACTACACCTTTGCAGGTATACTAAGTCAGGTGAGACTAACTTCTCATCTTACTTTAGATGACTAATTCAAAAGCCAATCCTTGGCGTCCACAAGACTTCGCCACTTGAGACTTGAAAATATTATCTCACGACAAGGTGAGAATAAGTCTCAGTGAATCAAGCTTAAGCCCGGTTAGGAAACTGATTCACCCGGGCATCCTAACGGAAGTATCACAAAAGCGACATACCACAAATAGCACCCAAATACAGTCACTATATAAAAACAATTCGCATGCACACTTGTCAGCCTCAACCACACATAATGCAATGCTTGACTCGACTCACAACCAAACAGTCGATCACTCAATAAGCATTTCATCCACAAGTACACACTGGACATCACACAAATCCATTCATTAACGATGATCGTGTCCACAGCACATGAGAGGATCTACTTGAAAGAAGGCGTGAATCGACTCCCACAATTAACGCGATCCAGCACCTCAGTGCAATCGAGCATTTTGCCGGCAGGATTGGGCTACGTTCCTTTTCTTTCGGTAACGGCTATAACAAGAGGTGTCTCCGATGCGTCTGGCACGGCACTAGCAAGTAGGCATCCCTAAACGGGGTGTCGGTCCATCACAAGCTACGATCGGCATCCGACAATCCCTTAAAATCGTACGTACCATACGGGGCATGAATTATCGTACTTCTAGCAAGTCGTGTGGTTCTATACAGTTGGTACAGTAAGAACTTGCCAGGAAAAGCATCATCGTTCCATCATATGACCATACAGAACACATCCAACAATCAACCCATTTCATTATCCTCGGTTAAAGCCGGATGCTCACTCACACATGTAAAAGATCAGCCAAAGGTCATTTTCATGATAAAACATGTCTTTTGATTTCTCACACGGCCATATGCATATGCAGTCTAACTTTAGACACTGCAATCAAAAAGGAGCTAACAAACCCTACACAGACAATCAATTGCCTAGTGGCAAAAAGATAGTTAAGCAGGCAACTCAGCGAAGCGACCAAATCAACAAGGCCACCAAGCAATCGCGAGCAATCAAAATCGATTAGGCCACAAAAAGCTTGATTCGTACAATAATATTTTATCATCCAAATTAATCGATTTAAGTCGCCAATCGTTCGCTCGTCTCTAACTTGTCCCTCACTCGCGATCAGACACAATCAATCGGTCAATTTCATCTAATCACAATTAGCCACAGAAAAAGTAGTCAACCGACTAACCCAATAGATCGGCCATTTAACTTAATCACAATTTATATCTAAACCGATCTCGATCACGTACCTAAATTCCTTCATCACTTAAACGACTAATCCTAGGCGCAATTAGCGCCCTAATCAGGGATTAGGGTCAACTCACAAATTAAGTCGACTGGGGCGGTCCCAACGATGACGGCGACGACGGTGGCGACGAACTGTGATGGCGGTGGCGACGAACGACGACGGCGAATCGCGAACCAAAATGCTCGAATAATGGCTTAAAATTCTCGGCCACGACCCAAACTTCTCTCGACCAAAATAGCCCACGGGCCCGACCACTGACCCGGCTCGGCCCAGGCCATAACGGGCCACAACCCTTGCAAACCAGCCCGGCTCGGGCTCTCGGATTGCAGGGCAGGGCAGGGGCGACGTCGAGCTCAAACGACCAAAACGACGATCGGCGGACGGCGGCCAGCTTGAAGGTGGATGGTGGAAGGACCAGGGGGTCGGCGGGAGTCGATCGGGAGTAGTGGCCGAGGTGGAGGGCTGCCGGAGGCGGCAGATCGACGGCCAACAGAACCGGCTGAGAGGTGTGTTTGGGGCACCGGGAGCAGGGGCTCGGTTTAGGTCAATTTTCGGCCGCCACGCGCGGCGACCGACAGCCACAAGCTCAGGAAAGATGAAGGGAGGTCTTGAGGACTCATCAGCGGTGGCGGTGAGGGACGGCGTCGCCGAAAACTGCTGGATCGAAGAAAAGTCCGACCGATCCCCAAAATAGGGCACCAGCGGTTCCGCAGTCGATTGCGGCGGCTCCGGCGGGCAATCGGCTGTAGGGCTGGGTAGAGGACATCGAGGGAAGGTACGTGTCACGCCCCGCGCCCCATCGTGAGCACGCAATCATCCCTGCAAGCAAAACCACAACAATCTCTCGGCGGTCCCAAGGATCCACTTATATATAAAGGAAGATCGAGAGATGAAATAATTTACATTAAGCACACGGAAGCGTTTCCCAACAACTCCCCGTACGACATGAATATATATATATATATATATATATATATCCCAAGACTAAGCAGGACTAGATAGCATCAAAAGGTCGTACATCAATATCAACTGGTCACATTTACTACAAACCGCTATACACCAAGGCGACGGGTAAACATGTCAAAAGATGTTCACAAAATCCACTAGGGAAAGGGGATCAGGTCGCCGGTCAAAAAGTCAGGTCATCATCCGAAGTCGCCTAGGAAGAACTGTTGGAATCTCCGGTGTCCTCGCTCTCCTCTGACGGCTCGTACTCGGAGAAAGTCCCTGATGGAACCTCCACAGAATCGTCCATGGTCGCTTCATGCGACTGCTCAGCCCGGTCTCCCTCCACGATCGCCTCCTGATCCAGCTCGAATGGATCTCTCTCGGACGGCTCCACCACGATGACTTCATCCTCTGGCGGTGGCATGGGAAATTCAGCTGTCGGCGTCCGCTCCGGACTGTTCCTCGAACCAACCACTGAGCCCTCGGGAAACTCCTGGTCTGCTATCGTCTGACACCAAGGAGGTATGCCTCATGGGACTTCAGCGGCCCGACCTTCCTATCCCCGTCCTGTCTAAACCAAGCCTCAAACCGATGAGGCTTCCAGTCAGGTTTGCCCTCATCTACCCAAACTACTGTACATTTTCTTATGTATATATTACCCTGTTTATCGGGGAACTCATCGTAATACGTCGTCATCTACTGCGGGTCCCTGAATCTGATAGGCCACATTGCTATTGCCTAAGATCTGTAAAGTAGAATTTCCCCAAAAGGGGTGAGATACACATCTTAGTAAGAAAAACCTAACCCTAGGTCAGGTTGACCGTTCACTCAGGTAGTTAAGTTACTCAACCTATCCAACTCATGAACTTACGCGGACATGACAGTCATAATTCAATAAACAATAATGCATAGAGGACAAACATGCATTTATATTCTCATGTGACACACAGTTGCACGTATATACTCGGCATGTTACTTCACCACACCAATCAACCTCTATCTACCTCATTCTCTAGCCCACGATTAGATCGCATCAGGCTCGGCTCGCGTAAACGCATCAGGCCCCAGTTTAATTTCTAGGCAGAGTCTATGAGCTCGTTTTCTGTCCCGCGATTATATCGCATCAGGACTGTAGCTATCCCAACCCTGCGACTCCGTCGCATCAGGGCGCCACCTTTTCATAATTCACCCCGCGACCTCGTCGCATTAGGGTCTCAACCTCCGCCCCGCGTCTCATACGCCTCAGGGCCATGCCATGCAATATCACAATCATGTCTCATGCCACATCATATCAATTAACTTGATTTTTAAAAATCAAATTTCATAACCAATGACCAATGCACATGATAATATGTTTAATAAATTTCGTGGCATACAATTCAATTCAAATAGTACTCAGGCACTCAGACCATTCACACATAGGCTAGGTCAAACAATCATTCTATAATGTCCAAGGGCGCATCAAGCTATTACATGCGAGGATTTTCTCATAAATCGTTCCGTTCGGCCCTCGACTTACCCAATCGAGTCCAATCCCCCTAGTCTCGGTTTAGGAAATTCCTTACCTCCGCTTAATAATGCAAATTACTCCTCCTTGCACCTCCTAAGGTTCGGCCAACTCAAGTCCAAGGTCAATCCGTCGCGCAACTTAGGATAATCAATCGATTTTGTTAAATTTCAAGTTCAATCCCTCCATTCATCCATCCAAATTATCCATTAGATACTCCTCATCATCACAACACATCATACACACCAAATTACAACACAATCCCAGCCTATTCAACCCTCCACAGAACTGGTTTGGCCCAGCATTGAACCGGTTCCATTCGGTTCTGTTCATGCCGGGTCCAACCGGCCTTAATCTATCTCAAATCCATCAAATATACACCATTCTACCTCTTATAATGTCTACCTAAGAGTTTAGAAGTCTCACCGTGAGTTTCAAGTCGCGCGGTTGCCGAAAAGTCGTCGAAAGTCGCCGGAGCACTCACACACAGAATACCGGCAGATTCTAGGCATAATGTACAAGGGTTGTTCATGGTCAAAAACTTATCAAATAAATCCCAAATTTTTACCACAGAACCATCTATATGTCTACTTGATCTCCACAAAATTTGAGCCAAAGATTCGAAGTTTTTGGCTGTCTAAAGGGTTCAGAACCGAACCTACCTCAAACTGGAACAGATTCCGTCGACTTGTGGGAGAATGCTTGCCCCAAATTCCTCAGAGCTCCAAATGACCTGATTCCAGTTGGAGGACGTCGAAAAGACGTGGGGCTACGTCTGGGTAGTCGATCGGAAGCAGGGGACGGTCGGAGGTGGCGGTCGTACGGACCGAACGGCGGCGTCCGGCGGGGTCGGATGGAGCAGAAACTGGAGAAGAAGAAGAAGAAGAAGAAGCTTGGTCTCGTCTTTGGGGGAACAAAAATGGCCGAATGGGGGGTTTGAGGGGAGAGAGAGAGCTGTTTATTATCTCAAAAATTTAAATTAATTGAGGTGATTGGTAGGTGGGCATTAATTGGTGAAATGATCTACTACCCTTGGATGCTTGACACTTGTCCATTGTTCTTCTCAAGGGCATCCAATGGCCATCAATTGCTCTTCAATTTGCAGCAGCTTGGGGGAGGAGAAATGTCCATTTTGCCCTTCCTTCAATTATAAAGACAAAGTCCTAAGCTTGAGGGGCATTTTGGTCTTTTTACCTCCGATGTTCGGAATGCCGTTTTTCTCGTTTCTGACTTCTTCGATAGGGCGACGGCCAATCCAATTGACGTTGGAATTTTTTATTTTACTTTTTCAAACTTTTCAGGACTCAATTCTGATCGTTACTTCTACCAGACGTGATTCTAGCCTATTCCGAACCGACGGGCGGCTTCTGCAGACTATACGCGTATCGACCCCGTGATTCTCGTCACGTTTAGAGCTCACCAATTCATGGTGGCTTTGGTTGTCATGTAATCGCAAGGGCTTATCGCTAGTCCCTGTGGTCTCGATCGTCACAGTCCGATTTAGGATAATTTTGCAAATCGTACGTTGGTTAAGCGGCATCACTCGCGCTCCAACCGCACGACACTCGCATGGTAATCCTTAATCGTTCTTAGATCGGCCTTTTTGCGGTCCTAAATATCCCCTTGATAATCCTTATGGTCAAAGCGTCATTTACTATTCGAGTCGCCTAGGTCCACGTATCTCGTCTTACGTTAGCCTTTTCCCTTTGGTCAATCTGCTCAAATTGATCAGATTTGAGTGGAATACAACTGAAATATATTGCTTGATATAAATAAACTTCTCATTATAGAGTCTGAAGTTGATTGAAAATCAGAATGTCACAGTAGGGGAACGTCGGAGGCATGGTGGGTGGTGGCGGTGACGGCTGGAAACGGCCGAAGGAGGCTGCGAAGCCCACGACCAGCAGAGACCAAAATAGGGGCTGGGATTTCGCGGTGGTTCTCGATCATCTGGCGGCTGTCGACGGCGATGGAGGGGTCGGGAGTGACGGTAAGGAAGGGTAGTCAGTGGTGGCTGCCGGTGGGGAGTGGTGGCGGCATCAAATTTCACCGAAAGGAGGAGAAAAACGGAGGAGGGGGTTCGGTCGGGGGGTATACACGCCAAGAGAGGGAGAGAGAGAGAGAGGAGGGGGGGAAGGCACAAGAGAGAGAGAGAGGGGGGAACCACCGGGGGAATTTTTTTTTAGAGGGGTAATTCGGTAAATTCACAGGCTTCGCTCGGTCGGGATTAGGCTCGAGCGCGAGGATTGAAATGCTAATTTGCAACGACTAAGAATTTCGAAACCTAATCTAAATCGACTAAAACTCCAGAATTCGTCTAATTATCGTATCTTCAGTCCTTGCAATCCAAAGTTTTCCATCGACTGAACTTTGATGTCAATTTCTTAAATTGATTTCAGTTATCTTGTCAGAGATGAATTTCCAGGACGTCACACTTCATCTTCATTTTACTACTCTTTGTTTCTCAATCATCCTCATCGTCATCGTCAATGTCATCCCCGACTTCTGTTTCAGCTCCATTTTGATTCTCCTCTGCTTCCTCTTTTCCGTCATCGCAAACATCTCCTTCTTTGTCATAGTCATTGTCATCTTCATCTTCAGCTTCATCGGGGGTTTGCTGCTTTTCATCTTCTCCTTCATCACTTCCTTCATCATTGTTTTTATCTCCTTCTTCATTATCGTTATCTTCTTCCTCTTCCTCTCTTTCCTCATCTTCATCTTCATCTGTATCTATATCTGTCTCTGTATCTGTATTTTCCAGTTCTAGATCTTCTCCTTCATCACTTCCCTCGTCATTGTTGTTATCTCCTCCTTCACTATCGTTATCTTCTTCTTCTTCTTATTCTTCATCAACATCATCTGTGGATGTATTTTCCTGTTCTACATTTTCTGCTTCATTATTTCCTTCAATGTCAGTACATTCATCTTCGTAGTCACTATCATCAGCATCACTGGTTCCAGTTTCATTTTGTTGCTTTTCATCTTCATCTTCTTCGCTCTTTGTTGCCTCATTTCGATCCTCTTTGTCGTTTTCTATGCCACCTTTATCATCATTATCTTCTTCATTGTCCTTTCCATCTCCATCTTCTCTTTGTTGCTCATCATCTTTAAACTCATCGTTGCCCTTTTCATCTCCATCATTTCTCTTTTTATCTTCGTCTTCATCTCCATTTCCATCTCCATTTGCAGCTTCAGCTTCATTCTCTTGTTTTGCATCTGCTCCATGGGTTCCTTGATCGATGTTGATATCACCTTCTTCACGATCATTTTCATCATCCTCTTCAGCTTCAATGCCATTAGATTCCTCATCGCCATCTTCCTCACGGTCCTCGTCTCCTTCATCATGGTAATTTTTATCATCGTTTTCTCCTTTACCTTTATGTCCATCATCCTTTTCTGCCCCCTCTTCTATTTCACATTTTGGATGATTACTCTGTTGAGACAAGAAATGCGAAGTTCAGTTCACCTAGCTTCTGCACTACAGGCATTCTTGGTCCGACACGTCTCTAGTCTCTACCATATCATACTGTCGAGCGTAACCTTCTAATGCATTGATAACAACACTATCCTTCCTAACAATAAAATTTACAAGATAAACAGAACAATCTCTTCAACAATCAGGAGGACAGAAAGAACTCTCCTTTGACAAAGTGTGTTTGCAAGCGACAATGTATAGCCTAATCGCAAATATTGTGATATGGAAGGAGTCTAGGGAAATTGACAAAGTGAGAAAGAGAGAGTTACTTGAGGAGCAGAGACGGCCAATTCTCTTGCTATGACAACTGCTGCCGGACACATTGCTTCAACTGTCGCGGCAACTGCTTTCTTCACTCCCGTCAAATTAATGTCTTCCAAGTTTTGTACATGCTCTAGCCCGACTACATGTTGTAGGCTTGTGCAATTTCTGATTTCCAGCTCTTGGAGGCGGGGCAATGCATTGTCCTCTATTGTCCACTCCTTCAGTAGTTCCAGTTTCCACAGTTTCAAGACCCGGAGTTCTGGGAATGCCCCTTTGGTACAGGTCATGCTCCGACCCCTGTATGAGCCGGCCAATAACCTAAGACAGGTTAAACTGGTGAGCTCCTTCAAGACTTCCATGGGATCCTCCTCCTTCTCTAGTCGTGTCATCGACAAGGTAAGGATCTTCAGGTTTCAAGGAAGGCACTGCAAGCCTTTCACTGTCAACTCTCCGATCACGTGCAAATTGAAAAGAGACCGTAGTCAACACATGTCACCTAAGTCTAGGCGTGAAGGGTGATCAAATACATCCAGTGATCTCAGCCAGAGAAATTGAAGGTTGGTCAGGCCTGCTACAGATTTGGCCTCATTGCTCGCCACCATGTAATGACATGTCAAACCCAACTTCCTCAGGCCTGTTAAATTACCCAACATTTGCAGCATGGCGCTCGTACCTTCTATACGTAGACTCCAAAGAGTTTTAAGGTTGGCTAAGGACTTCCGAAATGATGCTCTACGGAGAACTGACCGATCGAGACATACTTCATTCATGTATAGGTGTTGGAGGCTCCCTGCCTTCAGAATGCTACTAGGCACACTAGTTACATTGGTATGCTTCAGATCCAAGGTCTCCAGGCGGGACAAGTGCTGGACAGATTTCGGAAGAGAATCAAGAACCGTCCATCTCAATCCCAAATACCGCAGGTTCAGCACTGTCCACCCGACTCTTTTGGGGAGGGTAGGTTTGTAAACATGCTCGAGATCGAGCACCTTTAGCCAAGGAAAGCATCTCCTAAGACCAAGTGGTTTAGGAAGCATTTCTCTCCCTTTGGCATGTTCTCCCTGTTTCCACGTGGTGAATAACGTCAAAGAACGAAAAAACTCAGCAACATACTGAGTTTGGGCGTCGTTACGCATCCGCATCTGCTTGCATTGTGGGTTCTGCTCGTCCATTTTTATCGCTATGTACTGCAACTTTGGGGGCGAACAACTTCGATGCTTTGTTGAATTAAGGGAGAGACTCGGCATGTTTGCCCGCCTAGTTCCACGTGGTTCTGTGAAAATGTTTGCGCTTACCATCATTTCTTGTTTTGCGTTGGCACTTGTACAAATCTTTACTGCAATAGATGGTACTCTTCGTTGTCTGCTCGACATAGACATGGTATCATCAGGGATCTCCCAAGTTCCTACATCCATAACCATCTCAGACATGAAATCGTGTAGATAACCAGGCATGAGGCATGTTCTGGCGCTTCCGTCGAGTTTCCACTTCACCACGTGAATCAAATTCCTAGCAACCAAATCATCAAGGCATTCCTTCGTGGAACGTTCAGGGTCTCGTCCCTCCCTGACTGACTGAGACGATAACAGTCCATCGGCAAGCCATATGCTGAATAGCCTCCTTACAGGGATATCATGTTAGAATATATTCTTTTTGGATATATTCAATTGCGGACTTTATTAATTATTACTGTAATTATTAATACGTCTAATAAAGAAAGATATATACGATTTCTTAATTCTAGTCAGATATAGGGCTGGATAGTGTGGGCCAAGATAAACCTAATCTTTAATGAAGGAAAATGTTTCATTCTCTATAAATAGAGCTCAAGTCACTTCTCTAAACCCTGATGTCCTCAAAATCTCACATAAGAAGTCGTCAGAACGATACGTGAGGAGCCGTCTCATTGAAGCCAGCGATAAAGGAATTCATAGAGGTAAAATCTTGTGCATCAGATCGTCGCAATTCCTCATTAAGAACGATAAATCCGCAACAATGTGCATTTATACTTTAACTCTATGGATTGGTGATTCGTGTATCTATACGTACGATTTTTGGGTCGCTGCATATGGATAAAATTCGCAGCTTACATGTGGTTTCAGAGCTAACGCGTTTTAGATCTCAAATCATGTTTTGGTGTTTTTTTGAAATTTTTTATTCGGAAACTAGAATGTCTTCAACGGTTTGCTTGGCGATTTTTATTCTACCTCGAAACAAGTTGTGGCTTCTTCGTTAAAGCAATGAACGGCCATAAGTTAAAAAAAAAAAATCCCGTCGTTTGTGTGGGCAAATTCAAGAGCAGATTCATAGGCTTGTTGCTTGTGTCGACGTGGTCCTATAAAACACACTTGTTTTATGGTTGGGAAAAGAAAAATTTATTTCTTGAGAAACCCGATTTTGTTCCTCACTCATGCATTCATTCATATATATATATCCTTAAAACAAAAATAAAGGAGATTGTGGAAATCAATTTCTTCTTGCGTACTAAGGACGAATTGTAGAGAAAAGTCCGTTGTGGAATTTCGTTGACCAATCCTATTATATGGAGTTTTCTCTCATTTTATCACCAATATTATATACACTATTGGTCAATGTACGAAACAAGATTATGGGGAATTGGAAAATATCTATGAAACTTCAAATAAGTGTATATTTTGGGGTATTTTTTGGCGTATTTCTAGGTATTTCTTTATGGTTTTATGAAATATAGGTGCAAGCTCACATGTAAGTACCACATACTGATATGTGGAGCATGATTTATCAATTAAATATTTCCGATTTGACATGTATTTTTAGAAGTATCAATGTAATTAGCACGGCATGTAATTTTGAGAAAAATTGCCCTTTTCTGGAATTATGTGCATACAATAAATATGAAATATAAAGTTTATATCCCCAATTCAAGTAAATTCAATTGGGTTGTGACCGCCAAAGTGACACACTTGAATGAGTTTAATAAAGAATATTTTACAAATAATATTATGATGTCTCATGTTTTAATGCGTAGTTATACTCTCAAAGTATGTAATTGTGTATTCTTGCATGGAGAGTTACATGTACATCATATGGTTGATGATTAATTAGTCTAAGTGCTGTCATACACCCAAAGGTGGTAATTAATGAAGATTGAAATAAATTCTCATGGCCACTGTAATGTAGGGAGTATACAACTGCATGTCATGTTTTCTGCCCAAAGGTAGTTATATGATGATGTATGTATCTCTACAGTGAAATTTCACATTATGCTAGTTAAAAATATTTGGTATTTTTTTAGTTACCATTTTTTGTAAATGGCAACTCTATTAACATTGAGAATTGAGATTCATACGAGTTCAATTTTTGAGAATTGAATAAAGATTTTCTGTTTACAAAAGATTAGCAAATATTTGTATTACTCTTGTCAAGAGAGACCCCGTAGTCATCAGTTTCATTAGTGATAACTTTCAAAAGCATTATGTGCTTATTGGGTAAAGAGCTATTGAATTTGCTTGTTTGATATAAAGTGATCCATTAAAGAACACTTGAAAAATATTTTGCCAGTTAACTACACTGTTAAATAAATGAAGAAAGCCTTGGAGGCTTTGAAATTATATCTCATATATTACTAAGAGTGGTATATATCTGTAATGACTCCTCAACATCAGGTGTGATGGTTCTATTAAGATTAAAGATTGCGTCTTAAAGTTGGTGAAATTACATTAAGCGGTTCTGACACCATACTCATAAAGAAATATATAAACCACCAGTCATACTGACTATTTAGGTCCATTGAAAGCATTCTTTGAGAATGATGGTAACCGCTAATTCCTTTATAAGAAGAACGATTACATAAAGAAAGACTATAGTTGATAACAAAATTTTGGTTATCAAAATATGAGCATAAAGTAATGACACTTTGGTGTTGGTTTGCAAATTTATTCTATCTAAAGTCTCATCTAGTTTGTAATGGCTAGAGAGCGGTGCAACATATTATGCTGCGTTTACCATATAAGAATTCATAAACTGAAAGATATCAAATCATGATGAACAAGCTCACTATAGAAACAACTATAAAGCTGATATTGAATAGATGAGAATGTCATTTCGGATTTTAGTTTTAATGTGACATTAAGAAACATGTTTTATGTACTATCCTTAAAGACAGAATTTATTTTTCGTATCAAGTGTGTAGTTACTCTTTTGAGATTTCAAATAAAATAATTATTATTTTTTTAATTAAAATAAACTTGGGTACTATTATATGTCCTATGGATTGTACAAATTATGTTTATCTCCTAATGAATTATACGTCGCTTATACAGCTTATGGAATAAATTTCTTTGTCACATCAGTAAAGAAAGAGTGAAAATACTGATAAAAGCAACCATTCTACTTACTCTTAAAAGTGACCAAGACACATGCATAAATTGAAGTAGAGGTAAGATAACTAAGATAAAGGATAAAACTATAGTCGATAGTTATGACCTATTGAAGGTCATTCATACTGGTATAAGTGGATCATATATGGCAATATTGTGTAGAGTTTTTTTTATCACGTATAAATGATGATTTTTCTCTATATGCGTTTGTACTTGATTAAAGAAATGGTTAATTTTCGTGACAAGTTCAACATTTTTCTAACTATAGTCAATAAACTTAAGAAAAAAATGTGTCAGATTTGATCAAGGTGATGAGTATCATGGTGGACATGAAAATGCTGGATAGCTTGAAGAGCCATTTTACCGCATACTTAAAAGGATACTGGGATAATGACTTAATTTGCTTGATTGATGTTCTTGAACAGAACCATATGGATATGATGAAGAGTGTGATTTATAAAACCAATTTATATTACTTTTATGGGGTAAAACTTTGAAAATAACCCATTATGTTTCTACCAAAACTGTTTCATTGACTTCTTTTGAGGACGTTAATCTATTTTGAACCATATTAAGGTTTGAGTGTTCATGCAGAAATAAAGTTACATAATCCAACATTGGATAAGTTAGATTCCAAAACCACTTAGTTTTATTTCGTATCTTACTCAATTCATCTAAAGGAGTATTGATTTATCATCCCAAAAGAAAAACAAGAATTGTGGAATTATAAATAGTTAAATTGCCAGAGCTTGATATAGCCGAATAAGGGTAGTTGCTCACAAACTATTAAAGGTACTGGTGTGGTAAAGATCACTGTGTCGTTTTTTTTATCTATATAGATGATTCGGATAAAGTTGTGCGTAAAGAAAGAGGAATCACATATAATACCATGGAATGAAATTTGAACATATTAATGTGTATTTTAGATTGAAAAGTCTGTTTATTGGGTTTAACTAAGCTTTTCAACAATTGTTGCTTGAAATTTCATGGTATTATTGTTATATTCTATTCTATCAAGAACAAAGTAAATTAGCATATTCTGCAAGATCAGTGGGAGGAATTTATTTTTCTTATGTCTTATATAGACGATATCTTGTTTGAAATTGATTTTCTTAAATTACTGCATAAGGTGAAGCAGATGTTGTCAAAACATTTTGACATGCTTGATCTTAATAAGGAGTATTTTGTTCTAAGCATTGAGATTTATATGGATCGTTCTCGCCACATATTAGGTTATTTTGTTCTAGACATTGAGATTTATATGGATCATTCTTGCCACATATTGGGTTAATTCTAGATGACATACATTGATTGTATTCAGTATAAAGTGTTGCAAATCAGGAATTACTCTTGTTATTAAGAGCAATAGACTGAATTTGTCATAGTGTCTTCATAAAGTTATGAAGAAAACCCAAATAAAGAATGTACCATATCATGGTGCACTTAAAAGTATTATTTTCAAGGTACTTAAAGAGGACAAAAGACTATATGCTAATTGACAAACATATTTAAGATCTGCAACTAGTAAGGCATTCAGATTCAGGCTTTGTTAGCTGTCAGGATGATGTGAAGTTGACAATTTCAGACATTTAAATGTCTAAAGAGAAGTGCAGTGCTATGGAAAAGCGTAAAAAGAAATCTATGTAATCTTCGATTAAGAAAGTGAGTTTGTAGTATACTTTTTAGCTGCTACTCAGGTTATTTGGCTCCGGAATCTCATTAAAGAGTTGACTACATTTAATTTTGTGAATAGATCCATACAGTTGTATTGTGACTATAACTCTGCAGTATTGCTTATTAGCAACAGCAGAAGTCTCAAGGATTTAAATATCTGTCGGTCCAATTTTTTACCATAAAGGTAATAGATGTAAGGGTGACACTCCAGTAGAACTTATTACACAGATAATAAGGGTGCAAACTCACTAACTAAATATCTTTGTCCATACATATTTAGATGATATGTCGCAAACATAAAAGCATCCTGGGATGCTGATATGATATGTTAATTGATGGACTGAGTACGCATCACGAGATGTTGTTGTTCAGTGGGAGCTGTCTTCGACATTTGCTCTAACAAAGTTTACATATGTGCTTATTACATTTTGTAATATTTAAGTATGTATCAACTCTATTGCATGCAACAAAGCATTTATGGTTACGATGATTTTGAATACATATATCAGGTGAAAATCTTAAGGAATAGTGTCAACCTTGAGTGATGGCTAGGGCATTTATTTTTAGCCAAAAGCATATGCATTGTTATACGTAAAGTATAGTTAACTATAAAGGTAAGACATGTTGGTTCGTTGGAACCGTAAAGATGTTCTCTAGTAACACATCCGGTTTCGTGACACATAAAGTGAGAGAATGATAACTGACAAGGAGGATAACATATAAAGTGTCTTTGTTATTTGAGATGTTATCCAATTGCCATACTATCATATCAAATCTATATCAGTAAAATTAAGAGTATTCGTGATCATAGATGGCTCTGTGTCTTTTGATGCAGTTACTGGCATGGTTCGGTGCTTGAGATTTTATGAGATCGGATTGACTTTTGGGAATTATCCCTAGATGAATATAAATATACGTATATACAGTACAGTTACAATTAATTTAGCCCAAGTGAGAGAATGTTAGAATATATTCTTTTTGGATATATTCAATTGTGGGTTTTATTAATTGTTACTATAATTATTAATTGATCTAATAAAGAAAGATATATACAGTTTCCTAATTCTAGTTAGATATGGGGCTGGACAGTGTGGGCCGAGATAAACATAATCTTTAATGAGGGGATAAATTTCATTCTCTATAAATAGAGCTCAAGTCCCTCCTCTAAATCCTGATGTCCGCAAAACCTCACATAAGGAGTCATCATAACAATACGTGAGGGCCGTCTCATTAAAGCCAGCGATAAAGTGGTTCATAGAGGAGAAGATCTTGTGCATCGGATCGTCGCAATTTCGCATTAAGAACGATGGATTCATAACAAAGTGCGTTTATACTTTAACTCTATGGATTGGTGATTCGTGTATCTATACGTGCGATTCTTAGGTCGCTGAATACGGATAAAATTTGCAGCTTACATCTCAGACTCCCTAGGGAAAAGAACCAAGTAGAGAACAATGTGCCTTAACCAGTCTGGGAGGGGATCATAACTTAGAGAGATGATTTCTCCGAGAGTACGATAATTTGGAAGCTGACCAGCCAAAGCAGAGCGATGATCCTTTTCGACAGTAGACAAAAGTCCTCCTAGCAGCCGAATCACAGTAAGATAACATTTGCATTTACCCAAAACTGCCCGTATAAGTTCCGGATCATTGGTCCACCCACTTTTGATTAACAATTCGTGGCTCTCTTCCTCGCTTAAGTGGCATAACTCGATAGGATTGTAGTGTGGAGGCCCCAAATGCAAGGACATAATCTCATTGCGAGTAGTAATTGTAATCTGCAACTATAATTCGTATGCAGCGACCCAAGAATTGTCACGTATAGATTCACGAATCATAGATCCATAAAGTAGAAGAATTGACGCACCTATTTTCGGATTCATCGTTCTTGATACAGAACTTGCGACGATCCGACACTCAAGATCGTATCTTCTATGAACCCTCTTTATCGTTGGCT
Organism: Rhodomyrtus tomentosa; assembly: GCA_028455895.1. NCBI lineage: Eukaryota > Viridiplantae > Streptophyta > Magnoliopsida > Myrtales > Myrtaceae > Rhodomyrtus > Rhodomyrtus tomentosa. Next base: position 34,288,299 of record JAPCWY010000009.1, on the reverse strand, counting down.
TCAATGAGACGGCCCCTCACATATCGTTCTAACAACTCCTTGTATGAGGTTATGCAGACATTAGGGTTTAGAGAAGTGACTTGAGCTCTATTTATAGAGAATAAAACCTATCCACTCATTAAAGATTAGGTTTATCTTGGCCCACACTATCCAGCCACGTATCTAACTAGAATTAGAAAACTATATATATATATATATATATATATATATATATATATATATCTTTCTTTATTAGACCAATTAATTTACAATAATAATTAATAAAGCCCACAACAAATATATTTTATAATATATTCTAACATTCTCCCACTTGGGCTATATTAATTGAAATTGTACTGTACATGCACATCTTTATATTGGTCTAGAGATAATTCCTAACAGTCAATCCGATATTATAAAGTCTTAAGCACCGAACCATGCCAGTAACTACATCAGAATACATAGAGTCACCCATGATCGCGAATACTCTTAACTTTACTGATACGGATTTGATATGTTAATATGACAATTGGATAACATCTCAAATAATAGAGACACCCTATATGTTATCCTCCTTGTCAGTCATCATTCTCTCACTTTATGTGTCACGAAATCAGATGTGTCACGAGAGTACGTATTTACGGTTCCAACGAACCAACATATGTCTTACATTTATAGTTAACTATATTTTATGTGTAACAAGACATATGTTTTTGGCTAAAATAAACGACCCAGCCATCATTCAAAGTTTACACGATGCCTTGAGATTTTCAACTGATATATGTATTCAACATCACAGTATTAATCATAAATGCTTTATTGCATGCAATAGAGTTGCTACATATTTAAATGTTACAAAATGTAACAAAGACAAATGTGAACTTTATTAGAGCAAACACTGAAAATAGCTCCCATTGAACGACAACATCTCACGATGCTACTTAGGCCATCAATTAACATGTCATATCAGCATCCCACAATGCTTTTAAGCCTGCAACATGTCGTTAAAATATGAAAGGGCAAAGACCTTTAGTTAGTGAGTTTGTAACCCCATCATTGTGTAATAAGCTCTACCGTAGTGTCACCATTTCATCTGTTACCTTTATAGTCAAAAATATGATCGTCAGATGTTTAGACCCTTGAGACCTCTGTTGTTGTTAATGAACAATAATGCAGAGTTATAGTCACAATATAACTGTATAGATCTATCCATAAAATTAAATACAGCCAACTCTTTAATGAAATTTCGAAGCCTAATAACTTGAATAACTGTCAAAAAGCATATTATAAACTCTGTTTTCTTGATAGAGGACGATATATATTTCTGTTTACTTTTTTTTTATAATACTACACTTCTTTTTAAACAAATATATGTAGTTGTAAACTTCATATCATCTTGACAGCTAGTAAAGTCTGAACTTGAATGCCCTACTAGGTGCGATTCTTGAATTACAATACTTAATACTAAATATGATCAATATATTTGTCCGCTAGAATTAACCTAATTTATGGCAAGAATGATCCATATAGATGTCTAAGACAAAATACTCTTTATCAAGACCAATAATGTCAAACATACTTTGACAATATTTGCTTCGACTTATGCAATAATTCAAGAAATCTGTTTTCAAGCAAAATATCATCTATATAAGACACAAGGAAAATAAATTCATCTAACTGATCTTGCAGTATATATATTAATTTACTTCGTTTTTGACAGAGCAGAATATAATAACATTACAATGAAATTTCAAGCAATAATAGTCTAAAAGTTTACTTAAAACCACAAATAGACTTTTCAGTCTATAATACCCATGAATATGATCAAACTTCACTTCATGGTATTTCATGGGATTCCTCTTTCTTTACGTACAAGTTTTTCAAAATCATCTGTGGCAAAATCTTCGAATTACATAATATAGACTTCCTCGAAGTATCTGATTAAAAAGAAGTTTCAATATTTGTATGATAAAGCTCCTTATTATAATGATATATTAATAACTTAATCACTCTGAAAATACTTTATGAGAGACTGAAAAAGAAAACTTATTTTAAGTCTGCTCATTTTTTTATGAGTGAAAAATTTTGCTACCAATCTATCTTTAAACTTTTCAAATAAAACATTGATCATCTTTGCCTGATAGATCTAATAAACTTTTATGCTGTACTTGTGGGTTTGATAACTTTCATCAGGAATTGGCTTAATAATAAAAACCTGAACCCCAACAGAAAATCATAAAAGTTAATTTTATAAATCATACTCTTCTTCATATCCATAATGTGCCATTGCGCCTTTCAGCCACACCTTTCTGTTCAAGAACATCAAGAATAACAAATTAAGTTACTATCCCAGTATCTTTTTAAGTATTCGATAAAATGGCTCTTTAAGCTATCCAGCATTGCCATGTCAACCATGATACTCGTCACCCTAATCAAATCTGACACATTTTTTTTTTAAGTTTGACTATAGTCAGAAAAATGTTGAACTTGCCCCGAAAATTAAATATTTCTTTAATCAAGTACAAACACATATAGAGAAAAATCATCATTTAAATGTGATAAAAAAAACTCTACATAATATTGCCATATATGATCCACTTATACCAGTATAAATGATCTTCAATAAGTCATAACTATTGACTATAGTTTCATCATTTATCTTAGTTATTGTACCTCTGCTTCAATCTACGTATGTATTTAGGTCATTTTTAAGAGTAAGCAAAATGCTTGCTTTTATCAGTCTTTTCACTTTTTTTTACTGATGTGACCAATAAATTTATTTCATAATGCGCATGATTGTTCCTTACACTGAGATCTTTTGCAAATATCGTTTCAGCTGTATAAACGATGTATAATTCATTGGGAGATAAACACAATCTGTACAATCCATTGAATATAGAGCAATACCCAACTTTATTTTAATTAAAAGAAATAGTAATTGATTTATTTGAAATCTCAAAAGAGTAACTATACATGTCCAAACTTGATACGAAAAATAAATTTCGTCTTTAAGGAGAGTACATAAAATATGTTTCTTATTGCCACATTAAAACCAAAATCCGGAATGACATACTCATCAATTCAACATCAACTTTGTAGTTGTTTCTATATTGAGCTTGATTCATCCTGATTTGGTATCTTTCAGTTTAAGAATTCCTATATGGTAAATGCAACATAATATGTTGCACTGCTATCTAGCCATCACAAACCAGATGATAATTTGATAGAATGAATTCACAAATCAGCACCAAAGAATCATTACTTTATGCTCATGTTTTGATAATTAAGTTTTTTTTTTATCAATTGTAGTCTTTTTTTATGTAACTGTTCTTTTTATAAAAGAAGTAGCGGCTACCATCCCTCTCAAATAATACTTTTCATGGATCCAAATCGTCAGAATGGCCGGTAGTTTACTATGATACTTTATGAATATTATTTTAGAATCACTTAATATGCAATTCCACCAACTTTAAAACATAATATTTAATCTTAATAGAACCATCACACCTAATGGTAAGGAGTCATTACAAATATGTACCATACTTAGTAACATATGAGATATAATTTCAAGCTCCCAAGGCTTCCTTAATTTATTTAACAATACAGTTAACTGACAAAAATAATTTTCAAGTGTTCTTTAATGAATCGCTTTATATCAAATAAGCGAATCTCTGTTTGCCCAATAAGCACATAATGCTTTTAAAAGTTCTCATTAGTGAAAGTGAGATATACGGGGCCTTTCTTGACAAGAGCAATATAAATATTTGTCAATCCTTTGTAAACAGAAAATCCTCATTCAATTCTAAAAAATTAAACCCGTATGAATCACAATTCTCAATATTAACAGAGTTGTCGTTCATAAAAACAGTGACTGAAAAAATAATTAATGTTTTCAATTAGCAAAATGTGAAATTTCACCTTGAGAGATACATACATCATCATATAATCACCTTTGGGCAGAAAACATAACATGCAGTTATATACTCCCTACATTACAACGGTCATAAGAACTTATTTTAATCTTTGCTAATCACCACCTTTGGGTGCATAAAAGCACTTGAACCAATCAATTCTCAACCATATGCTGTACATGTAACCCTCCATGCAACAATACACAATTACCTCCTTTTGGAGTATAACTAAGCATTAAAACAGAAGACATCTTAATATTTATAAATCGTTCCTTATTAAACTCAATTAAGTGTGCCACTTTGGCGGTCACAACCCAATTGAATTTACCTGAAATTGAGATATAACTTTATATTTCACATTTACCATATGCATGTAATTTCAAAAATTAAGGGCAATCATCCTCAAAATTACACGCCTAGCTAATTTTCATTAATACCTCAACAATTCACGTCAGACCATAAACATATAATTGATAAATCATACTCCACATATTCGTATGTGGTACTTACATGTGAGCTTTCACCTGTATTTCATAAAACCATAGAGAAATACATTAAACTCGCCGATCGGAGTAGTCATGCGCCCTCAGGCTCGCATTTTTTTCTCTATGCATAGTCCCCACGCGCTGACACGCGCATTGCACGTGTTCGGTCTCAGCCGGTATTGAAAATCGGTCTAATTGATTTATCTGGTCCAACCGTTACCCCCTTAGCCGACCAGCGAACAAGGTTATGCGATTCAGCCGGAACAATCAACGACCGTTTCGATCGGATGGCCCGAGTCAATAGTCAATTGGTCGGGTCGGGTTCACAAGTTGAATCGGATCGTCAAGTCGAGTTGAGTCACCCGAGATTAAGTGACGTCAGGCGACGTCAGCCTACGCGTGCTGTGCACATGCGGGCTCAGTTCTAACTCGCGTGGAGAGCTGCAGGTGCGAGGCTCCGCGGCCTTCCAAAGCCTCTGGTTCTTCCCTCGTAATTCGAATTCAATGTTCATGTGTTGCATTCGAATTACGAATCCATGCGAAATAACGTCGCCCGAAAAAAACCTTTCCTTTCCTCTTTTTTTTTTAGGGTTTCTAGGGCTATGAAGAATCTGCACGAGGACTCTTCAAATAAAAGTCTCCATGATTATTATTTTTTTTTTGGTAAGGTTAAAGTCTCCATGATTATTGTTCCCTTGTTTCGAGAGAAATCGGTAATTCATCAAACCGTGGGAAATCGGTCAACAATAACCCACAATCATAGATTTAGGAAAACTGACGCATTCCTTTTTTTTTTTATATATAAATTACCGTCCTCATCTATAATGCTCCAGCCAAAGCCCATGAAACCTCAATTGCACGTGGATGCAGTCCAGTACTTTAATGGTTGATACGGACATTTTTTTTCTTTTCTTTTCCAATTTCTCCATAAAAATCAACCAAAATAAAATTTCTTTTATAGTATAAATATTACGAAAATTAACTAAAACGTGATTCGAGATCTAAAACGTATAGGCTTTGATATCACATGCAAGCTGCGACTATAATTCATATGCAGCGACCCAAGAATCATCACGTATAGATTCATGAATAATAGATCCATAAAGTAGAAGAATTGACACATTTATTTTCAAATTCATCGTTCTTGATGCGGAATTTGCGACGATCCGACACTCAAAATCTTATCCTTTATGAACCTTTTTTATTGTTGGCTTCAATGAGACAGCCACTCACTTATCGTTCTAACGAATCCTTGTTTGAGATTATGCGGATATTAAGGTTTAGAGAAGATACTTGAGTTCTATTTATAGAAAATGAAACATATCCCCTTATTAAAGATTAGGTTAATATCGGCCTACACTATCGAACCACATATCTAATTAGAATTAGGAAACTATATATATATATATATATATATATATATATATATTTCTTTATTATACCAATTAATTTACAATAACAATTTATAAATCACAAAACAAATATATTTTATAATATATTCTAACAGTAATGAATACCCTGCTTCCCTTCTTAGACCTCGAGTCTGATAACGAAATCAGGAGCTTCTTCATGAGATCAACACTCTGTAGATTATCCAGCACAACCAGATATCTCTGCTTCCTAAAGGTCTTCTTCAACATCTTAGACAAGTCCTGTTCTGGCAGGCGACCCACATCTTTCAGTTCTCGCATGCTCGTCTGTCTCAACACATCGAACAAGATATCCTCCAGGCCTGGGCCCGCCAGGACGCGGACCCAAGTGCGGCGCTCAAAACGGCGCTTGATGTCTAGCCGGTCATGGACACTCATCACCAGCGCTGTCTTTCCAATGGCTCTCTCGCCTTGCACAGAAACCACGCGAAGCCCAAAGCCGTCATTTGCATCGCGAATCAGCTGAGCCACGAGCTTCTCCATGAAGCCTTCACGACCCACTATGTCCGAGCCTGCCTTCATATTATTTTCTGGACGCAGGATGTCCATTTCTACGAAGACGTTACTGTGATATTCTCATCTTCAGTGATGGGGCCAGCTTAGAATCAATCATCGCTCTCTCCCAAAGAAAGCTCAAGTTAGCTGGGATGGCGATCGAATTTTGTGAAAAGTAAGCTTACATAGATTAAGCAACGAGATAAACACTAGCTTTTACATATGCGTACTTAAGTATATATGTCAATCAATGTTACAGTTTTATGTTTGAAAAAAAAAAAAAAGTGGAGAGGCGCAACTAGCGCGATCACCCCTCGGGAATTTAGCACAAGGGTCTCATGCACGAAATGTTGGATTTGACTCAGAACTACTTAATTTATCCATGATTATACAAGCCAATAAACGTAACCTCACCGGCGTGCCAAAAATCAGAAAATCTCACCAAAAAAAGAAATGGCAACAATGTCCAATGCGCAATGCACAAGATGGTCCGAGGTTGGCTCATAACATGGCTTAAACCTACGTTCTCATGGAAGTTGACCCTTTTTAACGCTGGACCACCAAGCTCGCTCGTCAAGAGCGGTCGAACGTTTTAAAAACATAGAACAGTGCCACACATGACCATTGCTACGTAAAATTAAATGAAAAAAATGCAGAGGTCCCAATTTGTTTTTGCGAAGTTGGTAATGCGACTTGAACTTCACATCCCGCTTTATGTAAGGGGCAAAAAAAAAAGGAACTCCAAAATTTGTGTGCTCATTGCTCTAATACAAGAGAAGAATCTTTGGTGAGTTTTATAGTGATTCGATTGCTAATATGGTAGTTCATAATCCCATTAACTGCATGTTCCTCAATGTCTTTTTTATCAAGTATTTTATTAAGACTCCGTTTACTTCGCGAAATATAAAAAATTCAACACACACACACACATATATATATATATATATATTTGGACCACCCTTGACTGTATTAAGACCTTGGGCAAAAAGGCGGATAATGTATTACCTGTCACTGCTAAATTCATCACCCGCCCCCGCGGATGTCAAACTGCTGGCCTTCCTCAACTTCCCCCTCTCCTCTCTCCTCCCCCCACACCCCCCCCCCCCCCGGGATCCTCTGCAAACCAACGAATAAATCCGTATGTGCACGTTGCTTCGATGCATCGACCACACTTGCGAGGGTATGGACGGCATTGCAGCTTCCAATACGTTTTCCGTTCAATCTACAAAACAGCAGGAGAAAGCAAACAAGGACTAACATAAAAAGTTGCTATCCTATCTCATCAGTTCATAACAGATGCACGTATAGGAGTTCATCAGGTTGAATTCTCTATCCACCGGCCAAACAGGACAGAGACGCTACCATCAAAGTCGATTGCCTATGCATCGACCCCACCCAGCCTTTCCAAGAATCTGCAGCAATTACATCGACCTGCAAAGAAATCTTAGCTTTCGAATCACGTCTGATGCATGGGCCTATCATCCCTAGGCCCATGTCTTTAATAAACAAACTGAGCCCACCTTCTTTTTTTCCTGCACAAATGATGCACGCAAAAAAAGAAAAGAGGGAGAAGCTCCACTGCAAAAAAGAAAATAGAGGGAAAGGAGAGAGAGAGAAAGTAATCGATCCAGACATTCCGACGAGCCAAATCAATTGTGAATTGCAATGTTGAGTAAGTATTGAAGTCGATCATTCGTCTAATTCGAGTAATTTTGGAAGTTAGAGCACAAATATGGAGTTATGTAGATTTTGAACTACGGAGTTCGATTAAGGATTTTTTTTATCTGCGATTTTTGTGGAAATGGTAATTTAAGGCGCTGTGTAGCTTTAAGGTTTGATGAAACTTGATTTTCAAATTTGGTTTGTTTGGAATGAATTTTTGAAGTTTCGCGTGTGAGTTACATGTAGCGAGTAATATCGTGAGTTACATGTAGCGAGTAATATCGTAAAGGAGATGAAGGTCTACTGCAAACGAATTTCTTCGTTAGCGCATAAGAGTGGGATCGTTGACGATTGAGTGTGGTTTAGTCAAGTCGTTCATCGGAGTAGTGTTTTACTTGGATTTGTTTCTCGATTAATTGATAGGCGAGTGCGTCAGTTCGAGTAATCTTTGCAAGTCGGTTTTCAACTTTTTCAGGTGAGTGGTGCTATCTCTTTTATGAATTTGAAAACTCATATCTTGAAAATAATAAAGAATTTTGTGTCTTATTAGTTATTGAACCATGTTTGTTGCAAAAAATTGGGGATCGGGCATTTACTATGTTTTAATGTTTCAGAATGGCTTGGAAATGTTTAGAAGATGTATTTGTGAACATGACTTATGAAATGATGAAATGAGTTCCGAAATGGTGCGTGAAACGTCTGTGCAATATATGCAGCTCGTTTGATGAATAGAGTTGAGAAATGTTACACATTTCGATTTTGTGAAACCTTTTTGTCAAAAAAAAAATTACGTAAAAGCTTTTGATTTTGAGTATGTTTATGAAAAATTAGGTATATTAAATTGTGCAATACTTTACGGAATTCTTTGTATTTTATGAAGTGGGTTGTGATAGGTGATATGATTCTACTTGTAAATCAATTTGTGATATTGATTATGGTTTTGGTTTATGGGTTTTGGAAGATGCTGATTGAGTGCTCAATATCACTGTGAACCCGGGTGCGAGGTTCGTGGGTATGCGCATACTAGTGGTAGAATATATTTATAGGCCGACCACCGACAATATAGGTGAAGACCTTGCCAAAGGGGGGGAGCTTGGTCTCCTCGTTATGGGGCGTTATGCGTGACTATGATGTAATATTAAGAGATAGATTAGTTGATGGAATGGATTATCGACGTGTGATTTGACACAAGAAAAGTCAAAGGAATGGACCATCGATACGTGGTTTGAAAATTAATCAATGGAGTTGATCATTAATGTCTGAATTTGTGGTTATGGATTGAAAGAGTACTTTGTTATGTATAAAGTTTAGTGAATAGACGTAACCCACTTTTGATATTATACAAATATGAGATACAATATTTGAAAACACCGAGTGTTTTTTATATGTACGAGGCTTTGCTGAAAAGATTAAACTTGTTTTTGACCTCATATGCATGTTACATTGTGAATTTGAATTAGATGAGTTTCTCATATGATTTTGTAAATATGCCTAGTGGGTGCTTGATTGGCTTAAAAGATATATGTACTACTTATTGAGTTATGGTTACTCACCCACTTTTTCTTTTCAATTTTTTTCAGGTTCTTCGGCCAACGATAGTAGTACAAGAGCGTTATCGTCGTGAAACTTTTGGTAGTTGAGTTTTGAATTTGCGTTGAAGATGTATAATAATAGAAACTCTTATATGTTGTCTTGAGGCTGTGTCTTTCAAATGAGGAGAATGATGGCAGTGTCATTACCACTATTCTCGTTGGATTTGCGGTGTTAACATCACGGACATTTGGGCAGTCTGTCCGGATGAAGAACTTGTTCATGGACATACTGAAACAGACACCATTCTGAGATCAGGCAAAAGACTTGGAGCACAAGCAGGAGAAGTAGCTGTTCGAGATACTTTATAAATCATTGACGGGGCTTAAGCACTTGGCAGTTTTGGACAATTTGAGCGAGGCCTATCCCATCAACGAGTTCTTGGTCCCATTCGTGGACTTGATGAATGGAATCAGAGTAATCGTCATGCAGAAATGCAACAGTTTGCAGACCTTTGGACGCCAGATCTTTTCAATTTCTGTATGGTAGTCGCAATTTTCACATATCTCGTCCTTAATTACATTCCGGCGTATGTTTGAGTTGTAGCTTTCACATCTTTATCGCCTATGCTACTGTAGATGAGGAGGCTAGTGCTTTAAATTTTAATGGATGAAATAGCATCAGTTTAATTAACAATTAAGGAGGGTTGTAATTTTTTGAGGAAAACTTATTTCCATCCTCATGACTTATGTGATCATATTTATTATAATGATCTTTTGATATCATTACACGCAAGTGATCATACTTTTACTTTTTTTAACTTATAAATTTGTTATTATGTGCTTTTTATGTTATTCTCAACGCGAAAATATAAAAGTTGCAGTCATTATTCCAACCCCCCAAAAATATATATATATATAAACAAATTAAAGTTGGATAACTTAAATTGGCACACCAAAAGAATTTCCAAATGTAAGTTCACCATGTAAGTAAATTTTTGTTTGGTAAAATATGACCGACCGACCGACCGACCGAAGCAAATTGAATTGGGTTTGGCCGGACTCACGGCAGGCTTGCGCTGGTGTCATATGTCAATTGTTGAGCTGGGATGAACCGAAATTGGACTTGATGCAGATGGACCGAGCTGGGCCTAGATGGGCCGGTTCTGGTCCTCGCACAAATGGCCTAATTGGATTCGCTCTTCTATTTTACAAAAAAGCATGCTTGACTTGTCGGCACACGTCAACATTGTTAACACCAGCTTTGTTTCAACATCTGATGTGCATCATAAGTGTCGACCTGCATCGGAAATGCCCCTATGAATATTGATGAATTTGAGGTCGTTCCTAGCACATTCAATAAGGACAAGCATGTGTTTTAGCACTTTCATGTTCCAAGCTCAAAATTTCACAACGATCGAGCTCGGAAAGGACTTGTAACTTTTCCAAATTTTCCTATCATTGATGACTATATCTTTGTACCGTGAAAGGGCCCTTATATTGCTTTCTCAGGGGCAGTTTCCTATTGGGAAGCCACGACTAGAAGTAGAAGGCGTTCTGGTGAGATACTTACAGACAGAAAAAGATCAATTTAATAATGATCGAGTGATATTGGTTCTTTGGCTCAAACTGATGAATTTCTTAGATATGATTAAAAAAATAAGGGTTGCGTCCTTATTAAAAATATGAAATAAAAAAAGATTTCGTAGAATTTACCTAGTTCAGGTAGATCGAGAATTAGAACTTCCCCTCTAACAAGCCTTTCATAAATGAGCTGGCAGGACCTACTAGGGCTCAAGCCCAATTAATGAAGGTACGCATCTTTAGCGCGACGTCATTATTCTTACTAGTCTTTATATATGCGTGTTACTATTATTTAAGTCGCTTTATCTCTACTTGACTATGAGAGTCTGCAAAATCAGAACCCACCGTCACATCTTCCTCTCTGTTTCTTCCGCCATAGCAGAAGCTGCGAGCAGCCAGACCTCTTCGGTAGAGTCCGGATTTCTTGACTAATAAATCAATTCTTCATTTAATCTAAGGTTAGACCAACTCAAAACCTTTGATTTTCTTATCGTGACATGTATGGTAGGTACGAGTTTATCCGGAAGAAGATGGCAGAGATTTCTGCAGCAGGTGATGCACCCGATTCGCCGCCACGAGCGAGCGAAGAAGACGCCCGAACCAGCGCAAGCGAGGCGAGAAAGCCTCCTCTCATTTGCTTGGCGATGTTGAAAAATGCGATCGGCAAAAGTGGTGTCTCCTCCCTCGACGTGAACGGGCTGAGCCGCGCGGCCTACGAAGGAGTGCTTCTGCAGGACGAGGAGCAGGGCGAGGCGAGGAATGGCAATGCGATCGGCAAAAGTGGTGTCTCCTCCCTCGACGTGAACGGGCTGAGCCGCGCGGCCTACGAAGGAGTGCTTCTGCAGGACGAGGAGCAGGGCGAGGCGAGGAATGGCGATGCGATCGGCAAAAGTGGTCTCTCCTCCCTCGACGTGAACGGGCTGAGCCGCGCGGCCTACGAAGGAGTGCTTCTCCAGGACGAGGAGCAGGGCGAGGCGAGGAATGGCGATGCGATCGGCAAAAGTGGTCTCTCCTCCCTCGACGTGAACGGGCTGAGCCGCGCGGCCTACGAAGGAGTGCTTCTGCAGGACGAGGAGCAGGGCGAGGCGAGGAATGGCGAGGATCAGGCAAGTTCTACGAAGGAAGGAGTGCAAAAAAAAAAATTAAAATTAAAAAAAAAAATTAAATAAAATGAAGAAGAAGATGTTTTGCAGATGATGAACTGCTCAACCAAAGACCGGATGGAAGCTTGGTAGCTCCTGACCGGACACATGACTCGAGTTTTCTGTTCTGATCTGATTTTGCCGGCGTCTCGCGCGCTGATCGCTGCTTTGTGCTTACAGGGACGGCCATATACACGCAAGTATTGGGTTCACGAGGAGCTCAACAAGAACTGCTGGATGGTTCTGGCTAAGGCCTTATCGATCACTTTGGGCGACGATAGCCGGTACTGGAAATGGCCAGAAGAGGAGGAGCCATGGTATCCTTGCTTCTTCTATCCTAAAACAAATACATTTTTAAGTCGGAATCTTCATGTGACGATCAACGTTTCTAGGTATGGCCCTGATAGGGTCCAACTTATGAGTTCGCACCAACAAATAAACCAACCCTTTTGCTTTGCTTGAATGTTGTTTCTGAGTTTCAGCTATCCCGACAAGAAGAAGGTGCACGTCGCCGAGCTACGAAAGGTTAACTTCCTAGAAATCAAAGGAGAATTCAATACGATCCTGCTGTCTCCGTGGACGATGTACAAAGTCGACATCCTTGTGAAGATGAGACCCGAAAGTCGTGGATGGGAACTTCCGGTGAACCTCAGACTCGCTCTACCAGACGGAACCAAGCAGGAACGCACGGAAAACTTGGGCATACTGAAGAAGGAAAAGTGGTTTCCGATCAGCATCGGCAAGTTCGAGACTACGCCCGAGAACGTGGGCAAGATGAGCTTTTCGCTCGCGCAAACTGGTGGGGTTTGGAAGTTCGGCCTCTGCGTCAGAGCCATTCGACTCATGCCAACGACAGAAGAGAATTAGCCGCCAAGATAATGCTGAATTGTGGCTCCTAAGTGTTTTGTATTGATCTCCTTCTCTATGTTTACTAATGCATCCTCGTAATGGCATTGTTCCGAATACGTACCCAGTTGACAAAAAATCGGAGTTCCAAGATCTTTCCGGCTCGAATCAGGTCGAGTTCTTCCGGTTTACCGACCAGGGAAATGGGTCCCCCCCCCAAAAAAAAAAAAAAAAAAAAAAAAAACAAGCTGACCCCGTTTTAACAAGATTAGAAGGCCGAGATATCGATCAAATCCAATCGAAGAAAATTACAGTTTGATAAATGATCTGTTCTTAAATTACACATGACGAGTATTCAAATGTACTATCCCAAAAAATCCAGTTTTCATCCACGGAACAGGTGCATTTCTTTCGATCAATTGCTTATAATCAGCGTCGTTCTACTAATCAAATCCCTCCTCCAACTTCGAGAGTCTGCACCGAAGATGAAGATCGCGATCGAACCGGCCTCGGGCAATAACATTCTTCAAAAGAAAACACTACCCCCGGAGCTTTCCGGCTTATTCGGACAAGTGAACGCCAACTATCTGGATCCGGGGCCCGAGAGACTTAACCGAAACAATTATGCAAATTCAAGGATTAGATTAAACAAACTAAAAAGTTGAAAGAACAACGCACGTGACTCCCATGGACAACGCACGCTTGATTCAATGTGAACGATTTGGTCACGTGTCTACCGTTGGTTGACTGAAGTTGGAGTTAGGGCCAATAGGAGGAGGACAGCACAACACTCGAAGAGTCGCGTTTTTCACGTGAGGAATCGTCGTTTTTGCAATATGGTCTCAATACGAAGACACACGGATTATCGTTAGGAGCTGGATTGGGGCCCCCCGATAATTGTGATCTAATTCAGAATTACTGGGTTGGTCGTGGTATTCTATTCATATATGGGTAGATGACGCGTGTTCCCTGAAGTAACCATTACGCGGCCTTGTCCACTTGGCGACCATTCAATGGTGTCTGTGTCTCAACTTGATTGCATTTTTTTTTTTTCCTATGTAGCCCGGTTTAGGTAGCACGGCACTACTTTTTTTAAAAGAAACATAAACAAGAATTGAAATCAATTCATTTCTAATGCGAAAATGCCTTTGATTTTTTTTCTTCTTTTTCTTTCGTGTTGATGCGCAGATCCGCATGCATTTTGTTCATAGTTTTCAGCAAATTTGAAATACATCAAGCAAATCGAAAGGCGAAACTGAAAGTTCCGGGAATAAATTGACAATCCTGTTCTTTTTAGAATTTTGCTAGAATGGTAACTGTGAAATTAACCCATGTCGGGATTTGCAAGTTTTTAAATAAGCGGACTCTACAATTTATTATTTTTCATCTCTAAAAAATTGACTATTAATCTCACAACAAATTAATGGAAGTTACTAACCTAACAAAACTGTCAGTTGCTATAATGTCTCTAACACAAATTTTTTCCCTAGTCAAATATCTTCTTTCTACTTCTATTTTTACACTTATAAATGTCCTAGGCTTGTTCCCAAAATCAAAGCTTGAGGCTCTCACAAATCCAATATATATATATATATATATTGAGACGCTCATCCTCAATTGAGCTTATTAATCCAAGTCCCTCCAACCTTTTGAGCACCTCCTCCGTTGGAAACCATGGCGGCCTCTGAAGTAGAAGTAGACGTTTCACTGGCGATCGTCAGACTCCATGATCTTCTCCACGAGTACAAAGACATCATCATCTATCCCACTTTAGCAGACCGAATCTCCGACTCCATAAGCAAACTCCAAAGGATCCTGAACACCAGCACCCACGCCGAGCTCAACGACGAGTGCAAACGAGAAAAGCTTTGGCTTTTGGCTCGTGCAGCCGAGGAGATTGAAAAATGCCTTGTCCAATCGTTCGGAGATCCGCCGTCGAAATTGCGAAAGGGTCGCCTCGCCAAGGTGTTGGGTTTAGTTCGGTTCTTCTTGGCGACGAAACGAGTGCGCGCCTGGGAAAAGATGGCCAAGGATTTCGTGAGGACAGTCCTGTCTTTATCCAGCGAGATCGCATTGTCCCGGGCTCCTGCTAAAGAAAGGAATCAAGAAAATACAAGGCAGAGGGTCGAGTCCGATATCGTAGGCCGCGAAGAACAAGTGAAGAAGCTTCGGGCCTGGTTGATCGATCCTGATCCCGACCTCCGGGTGATCTCGGTGGTGGGCAAACAACACCGCGGCAAGACCGCACTGGTGAGGAGTGTCTTCAACAAGCTAGAGATCAGGAGTCACTTCGACTGTCGTGCTTGGCTTCACATCACCTGCCCCGGGGCCGAGTCCTACTGGATGAAGAACCTCCTGGTGGACATACTGAAACAGACACCAGTCCGGGATCAGCCGAAAGGCTTGGAGCACAAGGAAAAGGAGCAGCTGTTTGAGATGCTTCAAAAGTCGTTGATGGAGCATAGGTACTTGATAGTTTTGGATAACTGGGGCGACGCCGAACTCTTCAGCGAGCTTTTGGTCCCGTTCGTAGACTCGAAGAAGGGAAGCAGGGTGATTGTCACGGCTCGTAATGCAGAAATACACAAGTTTGCAGACCCTTGGACGCCTGATCCCCAATTACTTCCCGACTTGAGCGACAAAGAGTGCGAGGATTTGCTGCATGCAAGCATCACCGGAGGAGGTAACTCTATTGACGACGATTTGAGATCGAAGATGGCCTACACAAAGGAAATTTTGAGCAAATGCAACCATTCTACCCCGGCAATCTCACTGCTAGGAGGACTTTTGTCCACGGTGGAAGTGAGCAATTGGGCGGCCCTCATCAAGCGGCTGGAGAATTGTCCCCCCACCCTCGACGACATCATGCGCTTGAGCTTCGACGAATTGCCTAGTATGATGAAGCTATGTGCTATTTATATGGCTCTCTATCCCGAGGAGTACGAGATTCCCACAAGGAGGCTTTTCCGGCAATGGGAGGCTGAGGGGTTATTGGCAGAGGCCGCTGACGGGTCAGAACCAACGCTGTCAGCAGAGGACTGTCTTCACGAATTAGAGAGAAGGAACTTGATTTGCGTGGTAAGGCGGAAACTGGATGGGAGCGCCCGATCATGTCGCATGCCGGCTTTTCTTCATGAATTTTGCTGTCGGAAAGCAGAAGAATTCAGACTTCTTTGCATAGAGGAAGAATCAAGGGTCATAGTCCCCAACGCCGAGCAGAATGTCCGGCATCAACAGGTGCGTGTGCAAGCCCCAGCGAAAGGACATTATAGTCGCCAGGTCCAATGCCTTCGGTCTTTCGCCCTGTTTAACACCAGTAAGCTCGGGACACAAGGGAGAAACATTGTAGATCTTCTTCGATCATCGCAAAATTTTGCTAACTCTCCGCTTTTAGTCAGACGCCTGCATTTGCTGAGGCAACTTGATCTGGAGGGTGTGTACAAGCCTGGGCTCCCCGAGGATTTTGGAAATACTCTGTCGAACCTAAGGTATTTGGGATTGCGATGGACGGCCCTGGATTCGATTCCGGAATCAGTCGGGAATCTGTTGCTCCTGGAAACCTTGGATCTGAAGCACACTAACATAACCAACGTGACGAGTGCCATTTGGAAAGCGAAGAACATCCGACATCTGTACCTGAGCGAAGCATCATTCGACAAGTCCGTCCCAGGACATGTCTCGTCGGGGTCTAAACTTGAGACTCTATGGGGTCTATTCATAGAAACTGCTGACAGCCCCATGATAAGCGTGTTGACGAAGCTGCAAAGCCTGAAGAAGCTGGGCGTGACATGCCGTCCCGGAGCGGTAGAAGCGGTGAAAAAAAGTGTTTCAAACCTGACCAGGCTCGAGTCCCTGAGATTGAGATTGAGGCACCTGTTAGGCCAGCCCGCAAGGCTCGATTTGAGCGAAATGAAATGGCCCAAATCTCTTTCAAACTTGTATTTGCTCGGATCATTGCCCGAGGTAAAGGGCTTGTCGTCGGTCCTGCAGAACCTGAAAGCACTCACTTTGTCGATGTCGGGACTGAGAGGCGATCCGATGGGGGATCTAGGGGGCCTGAACAATTTGTCTGTTCTCAGGTTATTGGCTCGATCGTTCACCGGCAAAAGCTTGCGTTGTGCAGCAGGTTTTCCAAAACTCCGCATCCTAAAACTATGGAAGCTCGAGGAATTGAAAGATTTGGTTGTCGAGGAAGGCGCGATGCGTGAACTCGAAGAGCTGGAAATCAGGCAATGCAAGAATCTAGAGAATGTTGATGTCTCAAAACATATCGGCAGCTTGAAAAGTGTCAGTCTCACAGGAGTTAAGAAAAAGCTTGCCGATAATGTTGGAGTTCCTCAGGGCATTGTCAATGCAAAGGAGTTAATACCAGAGGTAAAATTTCCTAGTATTAGAAAATTCCACCGAATGTTGCATACTGCAGTGTATGTTCTTCATCTTCCTCAAACTTCTTTATCTTTTGCTGGCCAATTGACAGATCTTTTACTCATTGCAGAAAGAGAAAAAGCAAGAAAAAGACGAGCATTGAAGTCGGCCGGGACTCATCGGCTTCCTGCTCTCGTTAATGTTTTCGTGCTTATAGATAAGAGCATTCATATGCTCCTGTGTGCTTCTTCTTTTTTCCCCCCCTTTCCTATCTCCATCCGTGTGTAATTTTCTACATTGTAATCCATGGCAAATGCCGCTTCAGCTAGAGTCTCTAGACTTTCTTCTATCGGGATTGTGAGTGGAAAATGTTAAAAGAGGTTGCTTGTGTTTCATGTTTCAACTTTTAGTATATCACGAATGTTTGTTAATTGCAGTTTGTCTCTGAGAATATACCTTACCCTATCTTGAAATCGGCTCATTTCGCAGAAATATATTGTTTATGTTGTTTCTCTTTTCTTCTCTTTCTGTTTTTTTTTTTTCCCTACATTTCTTTGCGTTTAGCAGTCGAGTATGGTGTCCGGATCCGCTTTTCTGCACGATCTCAAAGGTGCAACTCCTCAGCATCCGCCTAGTGCATTCAGGATTTTGTTCCCAGAATGCTCGCAAGGAGAATCTAATCCAAAGAAAAGCAAACTCTTTAGCCATCTTAATCAGTCCTTCATTGGCGTTTTCATGTTGTTTCGAAAAGTTTGATTCGGGTGAACTAGCCTAGCTAGTCCAACTGCATGCCTCAATGTGCCACGAGGCGGTGTTCCATTCTCGATAGTATGTTTGTAAAATAAACAAAGAGTTACCTCGTCTCAAATTAAAAATATACGAGTGGTGGTTACAAGCATAAGATACAAATAATATAGAACCTATGGAAACTCAAGTAGATTCTCGTGAGAAAGAAACGAATGATGCAACGGACATGACTAAACTTAAGAGGCGCAAATTGAAAGTTTTATGTCCAAACTTTATTATTTATGGTTTTATTGTGGAATGAATTGAGATAATAAGGTGGTAAATACATATCCATTAATATTAAGCTTATGATATGACACGCTACTATAAGTTTTAGTGATACTATGTATTTTCGAGATACTTCTTTTTGAAAATAAGGTATGGATGAGGAAATGAAGTCAATTGTTCCAATACTACTTGGAGCATTAGCAGTTTTGCTGAGAATCTCCAGACCATCACTAATGAAATTACCCAATCATTCTATCCCATTTAAAGAGGAAACACGTGTGCGTCGTTGTCTGTCAACAAATGCAGACGAAAAGCTGAGGAAGGGCCACCACTTCTAGTAAAGCCACGTGGAGCACATGCATGTAGGAAGGAGAAGAACGCACGCGTACCCACTCAACTCAACTAACCCCCTCAATGATTGACATTTTCTAATGTCAAATTTGTTATTAGCGATAATCATGGCATTCTTTATCTCCTCCGCGATGATGCAATTACCAATTCTACCCCCATTTTGGAGGGAACGAGCGCGTCCCTGTCTGTCAACAGACACGATAACGAAAAAGGGCACACGAAATGACGAAGCAACCATAAATGGAGGTTTAGAAAAGGAGGAAGGTTCACCCCTCCTTTGTATCGCTGAAGATGAACCGTGAGGTGACATGTGGACCCTTAAAGCTTGACTTTTAACGCCACAAATTTCTTGTTAGTCGTAATTAAGATAGGTGGAAATGTGGAAAATCTTCCCTAATCAACTCTAACAAAGTTAATTGACTAATCAACCCCATTTAGGAGGGAACATGTGTGCCCTTTTGTCTTCCGACAAAAACGTCCCAACACATAAACGGGGGTTTGAATGGCCAAAAAATGACAAAGCAAAACGCGCACCACGCTTCATATGAACACGGGTTAACTAAGCTGAGGAAGGTCTATCCCCAGTTTGTGTAACTGAAGATGACACCACGAGTCCGGTATGCGTAATCAAATAGAAATCATCAAACATTTGAATACTAACGTATAACCTATTTTTAAGCTGCCTCATGTCACCCAGCTTGGGTTTCAGCTTGAGACAAATAGGATGTAAAATCAAACATGTGAGTTACGACACTCTTTTGCACACAGTTAAGGTTCAGTCACAGCTATACCAAGCTAAGTCGAAATGACGTAAGATCGGAGTTTTTCGCAGCCCGTGGTACACAAATTACGAGAGAAGTGCCAAAAAATTCTTAAACTTATTGCATTAGTGTTAATTTAGTCATAAACCTTTTTTTGTGACTATTCAGTCCTAAACCTTTTTCGTTGATGCCAATTAAGTCCTAAACATTTTATTGGTGCTAATTCAGTCCTAAAATTTTTACATTGGTGCCAAGTCAGTCCTAAATTTTTTGTATTCATGCTAATTGAGTTAATCCGATTAATTTTGATCGAAAGTGGCTAACTTGGACATTGATTATCCTACGTGGTAAACTTTTTACATTGGTACCAAGTCAATCCTAAATTTTTTGTATTTATGCTAATTGAGTTAATCCGACTAATTTTGATCGAAAATGGCTAACTTGGACATTGATTATCCTACGTGGAATGACAAATGCTAACTTGGATATTTTTTAAATATTATTCTATAATTTTAAATGATTTTTAAGCATTTTTTAGTTTTTTTCAAAAAATATTGTTAAAAATGATTTAAAATATTAAAAAAATATTTAAAAAATCCACCTTAGCTCAAACCGTGCCACGAAGGACAATTCATATACTTGCCAATAATTTTCGATCAAAATTGATCTAATTAACTCAATTTGCATAAATGCACAATATTTAGGACTAAATTGACACTAATGTAAAAGAATTAGGACTAAATTGGCATCAATAAAAAATTTAGGACTAAATTGACACAAGCGTAAAAGGTTTAGGACTGAATTGACACAAACGTAAAAGGTTTAGGACTGAATTGACACTAATATAATAAGTTTAGGATTTTTTTTTTTTGAAATTTTTCCCTCACAAATTACATGATTTCCGAAGATTTCCACAAAGTGTATTGTGTCAATCACTTGAAACTGTTCCGTCAAAGTCAAACCATAGAAGGTTCATCTAGCCCATGTGGCATAAACCATTAGTAGATATCGATCTTAGGTCTCGATCCCAACCGTTGGCCCATCACACATGCGTCAAACTATATAATCAGCCCCCACTTTGTTTGAACTATTTTATTTTTGGGTGCTTCACATAATAATGTGTCACGCCTCGACTCTCAGGCTCGTGACATCCCTTGCCCAATCTCTACGAGATCATAGAGATAGCGTTCCAGGCACGCTATTGACCTAACACTTATTTAAGCATGCGGAAACGTGTCAACTCCCTGACAATAAAATAAACAGGAATAGCATAGTAAGAGTCAAACACCACAAATAGATCTTAATCCTGTCGACCTTAATTCCGTACAAAAACAACCCTATACTTCGTGGTAACTAGACTAGACCTTTGCAGGTGTACCTAATCAGGTAATGCTAACTTCTCATCTTACTTCAGGTGACTAATCCAAAAGCCAAACCTTAGCATCCATGAGACTTCGTCACTTGGGACTTGAAAATATTATCCCACGACGGGATGAGAATAAATCTCAGTGAATCAAGCCTAAGCTCGGTTAGGAAATTAATTCACCCGGGCATCCTAACGGAAGTATCACCAAAGTAAATCACCGTAAATAATACCAACATACAAAAATATATAAAAATAATTCACATGTGTAGTTGTCAACCTCAACCACACATAATGCAATGCTTGACTCGACTAATAACCAAATAGTCGATCACTCAACAAGCATTTCATCCACAAGTACACACTGGACATCACACAAGTCCATTTATTAACGATGATCGTGCCCACGGCACATGAGAGGATCTATGCGAAAGAATGCGTGATTCGACTCCCACAAATAACGCGATCCAGCACCTCAGTGCAATCGAGCGTTCTACCGGCAGAACCGGGCTACGTTCCTTTTCTCTCGACAGCGGCAATTACAAGAGGTGTCTTCGGTGTGACTGGCACGGCACTAGCAAGTAGGCATCCCTAAACGGGGCGTCAGTCCATTACAAGCTGCGACCGGCATCCGACAATCCTTTAAAATCGTACATACCATACGGGGCATGGATTATCGTGCTTCTGGCAAGCCGTGTGGTTCTATACAACTGGTATAGCACGAACTTGCCAGGAAAAGCATTATCGTTCCATCATATGACAACATAGAACACATCCAGCAATCAACTCATTTCATTATTTTCGGTTAAAGTCGGATGCTCACCACGCATGTAAAAGATCAGCCAAAGGCCATTTTCATGCTAAAACATGTCTTTTGATTTCTCACATGGCCATATGCATATGCAGTCTAACTTTAGACACTGCAACCATAAACGGGCTATCAAACCCTAAACAAATAGTCAATTGCCTAGTGGCAAAAAGGCAGTCAAACCGGCAACTCAGTGAAGTGATCAAATCAACAAGGCCACCAAGTAATCACGAGTAGTAAAAATCGATTAGGCCACAAAAAGCTCGATTCGTACAATAATACTTTATTAACCAAATTAATTGATTTAATGCGTCGATCGCTCGCTCGTCTCTAACCTATCGCTCGCTCGCGAACAAACACAATCAATCACTCAATCAATCAATTTCAACTAATCACAATTAGCCACAGATAGTAAAATCAACCGACTAACCTAATCGATCGACCATTTAACTTAATCACAATTTCTATCTAAACCGGCCTCAATCGCATACCTAAATTCCTAAATTGCCTAAACGACTAATCCTAGGCGCAATTAGCGTCATAACCAAGGATTAGAGTCAACTCACAATTTAAGTCGACTCGGACGGTCCCAACGGTGACGGCGACGGCGACGGCGGTGGCGACGAACGGCGTTGGCGGTCCGCGAACCAAAATCCTTGAAAAATGGCCCAAAATTCTTGGCCACGGCTTGAATTCTTCTCGGCCAAATGGCCCACGAGCCCGACCACTGACTCGGCCCGACCCATCCCACAAGGGGCCACGGCCCGCGCGGACCGGCCCGAACAGGGCAAGGGCGACGCCGGGGGAAAAATGGCCGGAACGGCGATCGGTGGACGGCAGCCTGCTCGGAGGTGGACGATGGAATGACCAGGGGGTCGGTGGGAGTCGATCGGGAGTGGTGGCCGCGGTGGAGGGCAGCCGGAGACGGCGGATCGGCGACCGACAGAACCGACCGAGAGGTGGGTTTGGGCACCGAGAAACAAGGCGTCGGTTCGAGGGGATTTCTGGCAACCACGTGAGGCGGCCGGCAGCCAGGAGCTCTGGGATGATAGAGGAAGGTCTTGGGGGTCCGTTGGTGGTGGCAGTGTGAAGTGGCGTTGCCGAAAAAGGCTGGATCGAAGAAAAATCCGACCGGTACCCAAAACAGGGTATCGGCGGTTCTGCGGTTGATTGCGGCTGTTTCGACGGACAATCGGCGGCGGGGCTGGGTCGAGGACGTCCAGGGAAGGTAGGGGAACGTCGGAGGGGTGGTGGGTGGCGGCCGGAAACGGCCGGAGGAGACAAAATGGGTCTCAGCGCGCAGGCGGCCAAAACAGGGGGCTGGGAGTTCGCGACGTTTTCGCGGCTTCCGGCGGCTGTTGACGGTGGCGAAGGGGTCGGGGGTGACGGCGACGAAGAGCTGAGGGTCGTGGCGGTCGGTGGCGGGTGGTGGCACCGCAAATCGCCGGCGGGAGGAGAAAAACGGAGGAGGGGGTAGTTCGGTCGGGGGGGTATACCGAGTAGGAGAGAGAGAGAGAGGGAGGGAGCAGGGGGGAAGGCATGTGAGAGAGAGTGAGAGGGGGACCACCGGGTTTTTTTTAAGAGGGGTAATTCAGTAATTTTGCAAACGGGGGCTCGGTCGGGATTAGGCTTGAGCGCGAGGATTGAAATCCTAATTTGCGACGACTAAGAATTTCGAAATCTAATCTAAATCGACTGAAACTCCAAAATTCGTCCAATTTCATCTCTTCAATCCTTGCGATACAAAATTTTCCATCGACTGAAATTTGATGTCAATTTCTTAAATTACTTTCGATTACTTTACCGGAGGTGAATTTTCAGGATGTCACAATTCCCCCCCACTTTGGAAATTTCGTTCTCGAAATTGAAGTACTACTGCAACCCTTCAAACCAATAATGATATCCAGTTCATATAATTTTCTCAAAAGTTCCTTCAGGATCACGGTGTTACTAAACCTCCTTGACCAAAGGAAAAAATTCTTGCTCCAGAATACCTGTTGTCTCCCAACGATCCTGACTGGACTTCCTAGTTACGATGCTCGCTCATCCAGTTCAATCTCCCCATAACTCAACACAACGCATGAGCAGGGTTCGGCTCGCACTTCCTCAATATTGACACATGGAAGACGTTATGCACTGGAACCAGCCTTAGTAGTAACATAAGATGATACGCTAATTTCCCTATTCTTTCCAAAAATCTCAAAAGGTTTGACATACTTGAGCTTAACATTCCATTATTGCAAAAACGAGTTGTCTTTTCAACAGGCGTCACTTTCTACAGACATGATCACCCACCTGAAATTCTATTGGTCTTTGCTCTTGAATGACATAACTTTCCTAACGACTCTGAATTGTTCTCAATCTGTCTCTAATAACCTTGATTGCGTCTAGCGACTGTTCCATTAAATGAAGACTCATGATCTTCATATCACCATTTTCATTCCAACAGACTAGCGTTCTTCACGTTCCACCATATCATTCCTCGAAAAGCATCATCTTGATACTCCGCTGATTTTTTTTTTCAACTGTTCTTTCCAATCACCTTGGAATCTAAAAACGCATGTCACCGTCATGTCCTCCAAGGTCTGAATTGTCATTTTAGATTGATCTTCTGTCTGCGGTTAATAAGCCATATCGAACTGAAATTTTGTTTAACAAACTTCATACCAAGTTTGCTCCAAGTCAATCCAACTTTATTTCCACTCTAAGTATCGAAATCATAAAGCGATTATCAAATCCAAGTCGGTTTCTAACTTACGATTCTTGACTACTAATTTGATACAATTCCATATCCACAATTCGTTTCAGTAGGGTGAATCATCCACTTTTAGGGATTCAACTCAACTGTGACCATCCAATCTTGTTGTCCCAAACAACTGTTGGTTATCCTAGTATCCGTAGTAAGTATTTATTCTCACGAATAGACCGGCCATTTCTTAAATTCCAACGAGTAGAGAACGCCCCTTTTTCCTTCATGTTCCATAGATGTCGACCACAATTAACACTAATGGCAATTTAGGCATTCTGCTTATATGGAGAAGGTCTACTAACAATTCGCCTTTTCTTCAACGCTTTTGCGATTAGAATCTCCACTTGTCAATTCTTGAACACCTGGAGAATTACCGAACTCAGACGTCAAATCCAACTGAGGATCGGACCGTTTATTCTATCGAACAGGGTTAGCTTACAACCGACTGACGAGTTGAGGACCACCTCAAATATTCCGGTTTAGAGTTGGAATCACCCGTTCCTAGACCGGTGGTACAATCGAACACTATCGAGATCACCTCTCATGACCAACTCAAATTGATGCAGGATTAGTTCAACTCGACCCGTAGTCCTCCAGTAATGCATCACAAAATCCAGGGTAGCTAATCCTTGACTAGTGTGTGGCTGGTACGGGGTTCTAGTACAAATCGTTCCTCACTGGTCCATGGCCATCCTGAACATCGATCAATGTCAGTTCGCAAATCATGTCACGAATCAATCACTGGTATATTTCAGGGTAATCCTATGGTTGGCTTACCGCTGAGCGAGATCAACCCAACTCGATCTATGTTTGATTTAAGATCGCCATACAGTCGACTCTTAATCAAGAACACAACCGACTGGCAAATCAGGCCATCATCCACGTCGAGGGCGACCTCTAACTTTCGGTGGCTTCCTCGACCCTTGGTCGTTTGCGATTAGTTCGAGTCTTAAACTTGAATCGGTCGTGTGTCTTGGAACATCACATTCATACTAAGTTGAATTTCTTCACACTGTTATATCTTGAACATGCATCATCAATATGCTTACTGTACTCCAACTGAGCCATTTCTTCTTTAAGTTCTTGGAAGTATCACCACCAATCCATTGTAATCTTTTCCCACCTTTACCTTAGAATTTTCAACGACGGTAGCGGTCCACTTAGGCTTGCAATGTTGCCCTTTGACTTATCGATACACCAAAATCTCCGTCATTTACTCAACCACATCTATTAATCTCCTAGTAGCCCTACTTTAAATCTTGGTGTCCTCCCGAGCTATCCGGACTAACACTGAAATTACAGTTGAGAATCTCGATCAATTTTTCGCTTTATCAAAAGCATGGCCCTTATGGTCATTATTCCAAGTAATCATGCAGCCTTACTAGGCTTCCGCTGTGCCACTCTATTAACTAGTCTTCCTTAATTGTCACATCTCGCAATCTTAATCTTATTCAGGGGCATTGCCAAACTCAATAGTTTGTGCATCCAACTGGCGACACTATCATGTCACCTAACCTTAGATTGCCATTACGAACCTTTCTTGTTCGTCTTCACAATTCTCGTTCCATGCATATGTCTGAGGCTTCATTAATTATACTCTTTAGGCAATGTATACTTCACCATGACTTTATCCGGTTACTAGTCGACTGAGTCATACGGCCTCAAGTCGTTCCAATATTGCCTTTGGTACACCGCAAGCCCTTCTTCTATCAAGATTCGGAGATAAAATCAACTTTTGCCAATTCTGCAAAGCACATAAGTCTTACTCACCTATGACATCTCGATTCTTCCACGATCTTCTGTTCATTACTCTAAATGACACTTGACATTCATAATCGTGTTTTCACTTTTAAGTCCTACTTTAACCACATGTATAGAAAGATTTTCATCGCTCTTCAGTATACTTTACCTTCCTTCGCATTAATCCTTATCAAATCATACTTTCTGACTCTTGGGAGGTTCATTACACCTCAGGGATCAATCTCATAATTTCATGCTCGTTCCTCTACGGATATTCATCTAATCAGTGATTAGGATCCAAGGAAACGACAACTAAGACAATCCAAGTAAAACAACACTTCAAACTTACACAATCCACAAAATACTAATTGTCTTAGTACAAACCCGTATCCAAAAGCCTTATCCATAAAAAGATCTTTTCAAACTCGACTAGCTATTGCTAATCTGTACAAAAGCATCTTAACTCAAAAGTTACCCTACTTCTAGTAGGGTCAATCCTAGGTATTTTGCTGAACATCTCATCAAGTTTGTCCTTCTTACGACTACGATGGTTGGGCAATTTTCTATCTCAACGGGCAATCCTTCGCTTGGTGTCCCGGCTGATAACATTTAAAACATTCTCCTCCTCTAAATGGGCAGGGACCAGACCCATGCCTTAGATGACACAAGTGACACTTCTCACTTTGGCGGAACATCGGCTTCCTGATTGTACTCTTCCAATTAGACGGGATGTGATACTTTTTGGCATACATTGGTCTCTTCTCTATCCAACAGCTATCTTTGGAAGAAGGCACAAGTTGCGATCCAGATGCGATTGCCCTATCAGTCATGCTCCTCTCCACAGATTTGGCCATTTTATACAATTCACTATAATTCTTAAGGTTCAATGGCACCAATTGATCCTTGATCTCGGGCTTTAATCCCTCACGAAATCTTCTCATTCTGTTCATAGGATCTTCAATCGTCCATGGTGCAAACCCTGATAGCTCAATAAATTTCGCCTCATACTGCTCTACTGTCATTTGGTTCTGTCGAAACTGTAAGAATTTCGCCATCTTCTTCTCTCGCCTACAGTCCAGAAAGTACTTGCCATAAAAAGCCTCAATGAAGGCATCCCACGCCGGAATCATACCTTCAGGAAAGATCTTTCTTCGTGTGGCTTCCTACCACTCATTAGCGTCATCTTGAAGTTGGTAAACAACCAATGTCACCTTGTCCTCTTCGGAACATCCTAGCAAGTCGAATACCTTTTCGATTTTCTTAATCCAAAGATTGCAGCCTCTGGATTTCCTAATTCTTTAAACTTCGGTGGCTCGAGGTTAAGAAACCTCTCTACCAACTCAAGTATTGGCTGCCCACCGATCTCATTTCCAGTCGACAAATCTTCACTCGAAGCGGTGGTATCATTAACTTGACCACACACTTGCTGTCCAGCTACAGCTTTTAAAGTTTCCAACGCCTGCATAATCCCCTTCGCTTTAGGATCTCCTTGAGCTATCCTTCCACTAGGCACCCTTTCATTACTGTTGCTCATTATACAGGTAACTTACGGAGTCCTGTCCACCCCAAGCAATGCGTAATGAGATCACTAACAATCAATCAAAATAAACATAGATAACAAACACATGCAAAACCTTACGATCCTACTAACTATCCCAAATACAGGCGCTCCTTTTCACTCAAAGCCAATGACCAGATGGATCAGGCTAACTTGCTCTGATACCACCTTGGGGCGGGCATGTCACGCCCCGACTCTCAGGCCCGCGACATCCCTTGCCCAATCTCCACGAGGTCATAGAGATAGTGTCTCAGGCACGCTATTGACCTAACACTTACTTAAGCATGCAGAAACATGTCAACTCCCTGACAATAAAATAAACAGGAATAGCATAGTAAGAGTCAAACACCACAAATAGATCTTAATCCTGTCGACCTTAATTTCGTACAAAAATAACCCCATACTTCGGGGTAACTAGACTAGACCTTTGCAGGTGTACCTAATCAGGTAATGCTAACTTCTCATTTTACTTTAGGTGATTAATCCAAAAGCCAAACCTTGGCATCCAAGAGACTTCATCACTTGGGACCTGAAAATATTATCCCACGATGGGGTGAGAATAAATCTCAGTGAATCAAGCCTAAGCTCGGTTAGGAAACTGATTCACCCGGGCATCCTAACGGAAGTCTCACCAAAGTAAATCACCGTAAATAATACCAAAATATAGAAATATATAAAAACAATTCACATGCGTACTTGGCGACGAATGGCGTCGGCAGTCCGCGAACCAAAATCCTCGAAAAATGGCCCAAAATTCTTGGCCACGGCCCGAATTCTTCTCGGCCAAATGGCCCATGAGTCTGGCCACTGGCCCGGCCACTGACTCGGCTCGGCCTAGGCCACAAGGGCCACGGCCCGCGCGGACCGACCCAAACAGGGTAAGGGCGGCGCAGGGAGAAAAACGGCCGGAACGGCGATCGATGGACGGCGGCTGGCTCGAAGGTGGACAATGGAATGACTAGGGGGTCGGCGGGAGTCGATCAGGAGTGGTGGCTGCGGTGGAGGGCGGTCGGAGGCGGCGGATCGGCGGCCGACAGAACCGACTGAGAGATGGGTTTGGGCGTCGAGAAACAGGGCTCTGGTTTGAGGGGATTTTTAGCCTCCACGCGGCGCGGTAGGCGGCCATGAGCTTGGGGATGATAGAGGAAGGTCTTGGGGGTCCGTTGGTGGTGGCGGTGTGGAGCGGCGTCGCCGAAAATGGTCGAATCGAAGAAAAATCTGACCGGTACTCAAAACAGGGCACCGGTGGTTCTGCGGTTGATTGCGGCGATTTCGGCGGACAATCGGCGGCGGGCTGGGTCGAGGACGTCGAGGGAAGGTAGGGGAACGTTAGAGGGGTGGTGGGTGGCGGCGGTGGCGACCGAAAATGGCAGGAGGAGACAAAATGGGTCTCGACGCGCAGGCGGTAGAAACAGGGGGCTGGGAGTTCGCGGCGTTTTCGCGGCTTCCGGCGGCTATTGACGGCGGCGAAGGGGTTGGGGGTGACGGCGACGAAGAGCTGAGAGTCGTGGCAGTTGGTGGCGGGTGGTGGTGGCGCGAATCGCCGGCGGGAGGAGAAAAACGGAGGAGGGGGCAGTTCGGTCGAGGGGGGTATACCAAGCGGGAGAGAGAGAGAGAGAGAGAGAGAGAGAGAGAGGGAGGGAGCAGGTGGGGAAGGCACGTGAGATAGAGTGGGAGGGGGACCACCGGGGTTTTTTTTTAAGAGGGGTAATTCAGTAATTTCGCAAATGGGGGCTCTGTCGGGATTAGACTCGAGTGCGAGGATTGAAATCCTAATTTACGACGACTAAGAATTTCGAAACCTAATCTAAATCGACTGAAACTCCAAAATTCGTCCAATTTCGTCTCTTCAGTCCTTGCGATACAAAATTTTTCATCGATTGAAATTTGATGTCAATTTCTTAAATTACTTTCGATTACCTTACCGGAGGTGAATTTCCAGGATGTCACATAATGAAATGACCAAGATGGACCCTGCGCCTATAATTCTCTTAATAACCATCAAAGGCATCAAGAAGAAGACCCACATTATGTATTTTAACTTCACTAATGGAATGTAGAAAAAGTGAACATAAAGTATCATTATGCTTCTAAATAACCGTAGCTTCGTTATCACTTAATTTGGACCAACGACATTAGCAAACACAATTTTATTAACTAGTTATTTGCAGAAATAGACTTTTGACACCAAAGATCGTCGGCCAATGGATGTGTTCAATTGATGTGCAATGTAACTTTCGCAGAGCTGGTATAGAAAATTGAACACATTTATTCTTTCAGCGTGACAAATGGCGATGCATCCTTGCATAACTTGTGATTAGACGTCCTTTAGGAGGATGGAATGAGAAACTCCAATGGATGATTAGGGCAACACAAGGAAAAGACTTGGCGGCAAAACTCCTCAAGGTATCCTTCTTAGCAACCATATATGTCATTTGGATGGAGCGCAACCGTAGGCGGTTTTAAGACAAGTCAACCGACATCCATATTATTTTGACTAACGTGCGTAAAAATGTAAGAGGTAGAGCTTTACTCTATCAAAAAATTAGCCATTCTTAGTCAAATATGATTTTGGGTGCTATATGAAAACTGCCTTTCTCTATCTTTTCGAGTTGTTAGCACTATGTGCAATTTAGCTGCTATACTTTATTTGCTTGATAATACTTACAATTTTTCAAAAAAAAAAAACATAGCTATAGAGCACAAGCATGCCAAGTGAGACAAAGCATTAGTAGATATCGATCTTAGGTCTGGTTGACTGCAACCCTAAAATCAAATAGGACCGTATATAATTAAATTGCTGGAAAAGACTAGCGGTAGTTGAGCAAGGTTCATGCACATGTGAAGACAAAAGACACGTGAATCATTTGAATGTTGAAAAAAGAGCAACCTATTCATGTGGACCCTTCAAAGCTTTAACTTAAAATGCCACCAGATTTATTAACCATTCAACCCCGTTCAGGATGAAGCATGCTTGTCCTTGTCTGTCAACAAATGCGAACAAAAAGGGCCGTGTACCACGCACAAATGAACTTAGTTTAATACGCTGAGGATGGTCCACCCCCGTTCGCATCACTGAAGATGAATCATGATATGACGGGAAATGTGAATCAATATGTAATTTCAAATGAGGTCGAAAAGGATATAGGATCTAATCTTAACAATGTTCAAACGTGGGTCAACATTTTCAATCTAAGAGGGCATTTGAGAAGGATGGTCTAGCTAAGTCATTCGGTACCCATCGTCATTGCCGATGTCATCATACTTTTGAAAATTGAAATTAGGTTGACATTGTTCAACTCTTTGCAAATCATACACTTAAGTTTGCAGATTTTTCAACTTTTGCACCTTGATAATTTTCGGACACCATTACCCCGAAAGAAAAAAAGGGCAAATATCTAGGGAATTAAAGTTCGACAATGCGTAATTACTCATAAGTATATTTATCATTGATCGTCAAAAGTTTGTTTAATGTGTCTTAAATGAGAGTCACATTGTGGCCTTCAATTCGATGAATCCCTGATGTAGAACAATTGGCATGTGATTATCTCGTCAAATTGGATCGTCAAAAGCTAACGTGATTTCATCGGTAATTTTGGATCTTGGGTCAAACGATCTCGGATCGTGTTCAAAACTAGTCGGTTAAAGCAAAACGGCTATCTGATTCTTAATCACCACTTTGCTGTGAGATACGATGAATTTTGGCATTCCAGATTCGTATAGATTAATTTTCGGGCAGTTTTCTAATTTAGAAAATTTTCAATATTGTGATTATCTTTAATATTTGATTCGTATTTCATTAGAATACGTTAGATGCGATTTAGGTTACGTTATCTATAGTTATTCTGATGCCTAAAGGAGTACTATATCTATATATAGGACGTCCACCTTTGTAATCTGAATATTATCATTTAATCAAATTCGAGTATTCTTTGAAATTATTTTTCAAGTTCGCTTCTCTCTGCGTCATTTGGTATCAGAGCAGGATTTTCTTGTGACGATGATGAATAACGTTAATGTCAATCTCCCCGTAGCTGAGGGTCGTGAAAACAAGCCTATTATACGGACGGAGTTCAACCAATTCATGGATTAAACCGATCGGAGGTTTCAAGAGATCCTTGAGGCCATCCAGCGTTTGTCCACAAACCAAACCCTTGGTGTTCTTCCAGCCGAGTGAATTCCCGTCGCTCGTGATCCCAAAGTTGCCATGGAGCGTTGAGGAAATCCTCGTCATAGAAATCAAAATTATGTTGAGGATACTTAAGACGAAGACGAAGAGGATTTCCAGGACATGCCCATTTGTGGAGGTCATCAATATAGAGGATTCCAAGATGAGTACGTTCGTGGAGGTTGCCGACAGGAAGGTTATCGCCGAGATCCTGAGCAGTATCAATTAAAGGTAGATCTCCCAACTTTCAACGGTAACCTAGACATTGAGGATTTTATGGATTGGTCGAAAAGTTTTTCAATGCCATGGAGATTGAAGAGGATCGTCAAGTGATGCTTGTCGCGTATAAACTGAAGGGTGGCGCTTCGACTTGGTAGGAGCAGATGCAATTGACCTGACGTCGACAAGGACATGCACCAATTCTGACATGGAATCGAACGAAACAGAAGTTGAAGAAGCGGTTCCTTCCATCGAATTATGAGCAGTTGTTATTTCAGAGATTTCAAAATTGCAGGCAGTTGAATCGGTCCGTCCAAGCTTATACAGGTGAGTTTCTCCGACTCTCTGTCCGCAATAACTTTGAAGAATCAGATGTCCAATAGACTGCTCGGTACATTAACGGGTTGCGACTCAATATCCAGGATCTAGTGTCCATGCATCGATTATTTAATATCGATGATGCCCAGAAAATGGCGAGAAAGGTTGGGATGCAGCTGGAAAGAGCTAGCCCTAATACTTGGGTAAACAGCTACTCGGGTCACGGAACGTTCAGAAAAGGAAAGCAAACTGAAATTTCAGGTTCTTCGACACAGCAACACAATGATACGAACCGAAATTCGAGGAGTATCGCAGGTGTGTATAAAGTTACGATGGCATCAAACACTCGTACGCCTAATTAGAGTGCACAGAATACATATGCCAAACCTCAACCGATTAAATGTTATAAGTACAATGAGTTAGGTCATCGTTCCAGCGATTGTCCACGGCAGAGGATGGCTAATATTGTTGAGCATGATGATGAAGTCTATGAAGAAGAGTGGGTGGATGAGGAAGAAGTAGATGATGAAATGGGTGAGCAAGTCACTTGTGTTGTCCAATGTCTATTACTTGCCCAGCAAACAGAAGACACCCAGTGAAATCTACTCTTTCGCGCCCGTTGTACCGTCAACGGCAAGGTATGTGATGTCATCATCGATAGCGGCAGTTGCAAAATTAAAAAGTATCAAAGGCTTTGATGGATCACTTGCAGTTGAAGACAGACTCGCACCCCGCACCTTATACGATCGGGTGGATTTGTAAAGGAGCAGAACTTAAGGTAACTCAGTTACGTCGCCTACCTATTTCGATTGGAAAATCATATCAGGAAATTATCGTCTGTGATGTCGTGGAGATGGATGCATGCCATGTGTTATTAGGGCGACCTTGGCAGTATGATGTCGATATCACTCATCGAGCTAGGGAGAATACTTACTCTTTTGTATGGAAGAAGATTAAAATTACTTTGAAATCAAAGAGTAGCCCTTCTCAAAATATAAAGGAGCAAGGCATCGGCGTTATGTTAAATGTTCGTAAACGCGAGGGAATGTATATGATTGTGGAAAAGAAAAATCAGCAAGCTGTGATTAGTATTCCTGATGTTGTTAAGCCCTTGCTGAAAGCTTTTAGTGATGTAATGCCAGAAGACTTACCTGACGAATTACCTCCTTTGAGGAATATCCAGCATGAGCTTGATTTTCTTCCAGGTGTCAGTCTCCCTAACTTGCCACATTATCGGATGAATCCGAAGGAGAATCATATTTTGCAAGATTAGGTGGGAAAGCTCATTAGAAAGGGATTATTGCGCGAGAGCAAAAGTCCTTGTGCTGTTCATGTGCTTCTCACACCAAAAAAAGATGGAAGCATGCAGATGTGTATTGATAGCCGTGCCATCAACCTGATTACCATCAAGTACAGATTCCCAATTCCCCGACTGGATGATATGCTTGATAGACTTGCTGGATCAAGGGTCTTTGCAAAGATTGATCTGCATAGCGGATACCACCAAGTTCACATCCGTCCTGGTGATGAGTGAAAAACGGCTTTCAAGACAAGTGCGGGTTTGTATGAATGGCTTGTTATGTCGTTCGGCCTTACTAACGCACATAGCATTTTCATGCGTTTGATGACTTAGGTTCTTAAACCTTTCATTGGCAAATTTGAAGTATTTTTTTATGACATTCTCATATGTAGTCTAGATGATCGACAACAAATGATTGGGATAAAAAAAATTGGATATAATTGTGATAGATGTTAAAGTTGGTTTTTTTTTTAGGTATCAGGCTAGTAAAACTGGGAAATGAATAAAATTTTACGAGATAAAAAAGATTCAATATAATTGAGGCATATACTAAAGTTATTATTATTATTATTCTTTGGGGTGGAGAAGAGATACAGAAGCGAAAGTGGAGAGAGAGAGAGTATATCAAAGTAAGAAGGTGTTGGCGCGAGATGAAGTCAGACGCAGACATGGGACCACTTGGGGGCACGTGGCAATTAATGAGTGGGTTTAGGTACACCTAACGTGGCATGTCTCTTATTAAATAAACTCAGATAAAAAGGGAAAATGATGTGGACGGACTTTGGCTCAACATGTAATATAGTGTTCAATTTTAAATTTGTCAAATGCCGTCTCAAATAGTAACCTAGTATGCAATTTTGTCCTTGAATTCATGACTTACTCAATGTGATCCTAAACTTCAATCAATGAAAGAATATTATCAGACATGTTCTTATAATTTAGGGACTAGTTTAGAAAGTTAAAGATTAGGAATTGAAAGTCAAAATTTAAGGATCATATTAAATAAATTAAATATTAAAAAAATTACAAGTTGGGTTAAAATTTATGGACGGTTTATTTTGTTAGACAATGCATAAAACGCTTCCTCTCCCGCGGGAGTACAGGCTATCAAGTGATTTCCTCCTCCTCTCTATAGAAACCCCAAACAAAATTCATCTGTAAAAGGAGGGGAGACATAACTGCAACCTCAGAAAAATCAGCAAATTTTGTCGAACATTGTATTTTGGTGCAAGTTCGTAGGTAATGAGTTTCGAATTTTGCTAAGAATCTCCAGACCATCTCTAATGAAATTACCCAATCATTCTATCCCATTTAGGCGGAAACATGTCTGCCTCCTTGTCTGTCAATCAATGCAGACGAAAAGCTGAGGAAGGCCCACCACTTGTAGTAAAGTCACGAGCAGCACATTCATGTCGGAAAGCGAAGAACGCACGCGTACCCACTCAACTCAACTAACCCCTCAAAGATTGACATTTTCTAATGTCAAATTTGTTATTAGCGATAATCATGGCATTCTTTATCTCCTCAATGGACGTTCCGCGATGATGTAATTACCAATTCTACCCCCATTTAGGAGGGAACAAGCGCGTCCCTGTCTGTCAACAGACACGAAAACGAAAAAGGGCGCATGAAAAGACGAAGCAACCATAAATGGAGGTTTAGAAAAGGAGGAAGGTTCACCCCTCCTTTGTATCGCTGAAGATGAACCGTGAGGTGACATGTGGACCCTTAAAGCTTGACTTTTAACGCCACAAATTTCTTGTTAGTCATAATTAAGATAAGTGGAAATGTGGAACATCTTCCCTAATCATCTCTAACAAAGTTAATTCACTAATCAACCCCATTTAGGAGGGAACATGTGTGCCCTTTTGTCTTCCGACAAAAGCGTCCCAACGCATAAATGAGCGTTTGAAGGGCCAAAAAACGACAAAGCAAAACGTGCACCATGCCCCATATGAACACAGGTTAACTAAGCTGAGGAAGGTCTATCCCTAGTTTGTGTAACTGAAGATGACACCATGAGTCCGGTATGCGTCATCAAATAGAAATCAGCAAACATTTGAATGTTGACGTATGACTTATTTTTAAGCTCCCTCACCTCACCCAGCTCGGGTTTCAGCTTGAGACAAATAGGATGTAGAATCAAACATGTGAGTTACGACACTCTCTTGCACACAGTTAAGGTTCAGTCGCAACTATACCAAGCTGAGTGGGGATGACGTAAGATCGAAGATTTTCGCAGCCCCTGGCACACAAATTAGGGGAGAAGTGCCAAAAAAGTCTTAAACATATTGCATTAGTGCTAATTTAATTTTAAACTTTTTTTGTGCCAATTCAATCCTAAATCTTTTTCGTTGATGCCAATTAACTCCTAAACATTTTATTGGTGTTAATTCAATCCTAAAATTTTTACATTGGTGCCAAGTCAATCATAAGTCTTTTGTATTCATGCTAATTGAGTTAATCCGACTAATTTTGATCGAAATTGGCTAACTTGGACATCGATTATCCTACGTGGTAAACTTTTTATATTGATGCCAAGTCAATCCTAAATCTTTTGTTTTTATGCTAATTGAGTTAATCCGACTAATTTTGATCGAAAATGGCTAACTTGGATATTGATTATCCTACGTGGTATGACAAATGCTAACTTGGATTTTTTTTTAAATATTATTCTTTAATATTAAATGATTTTTAAGCATTTTTTGGTTTTTTTCAAAAAATATTATTAAAAATGATTCAAAATATTTAAAAAAATATTAAAAAAACCACCTTAGCTCAAGCCGTGCCATGTAGGAAAATTGATATACTCGCCAATAATTTTCAATCAAATTGATCGAATTAACTCAATTGGCATAAATGCACAATATTTAGAACTAAATTGACACTAATGTAAAAAACTTAGGACTGAATTGGCATCAATAAAAAAATTTAGGACTAAAGTGGCACAAGTAAAAGGTTTAGGACTTAATTGGCACTAATACAATAAGTTTAGGATTTTTTTTGACACTTCTCCCCCACAAATTACATGATTTCCGAAGATTTCCACAAAGTGTATTGTGTCAATCAATTGAAACTGTTCTGTCAAAGTCAAACCATAGAAGGTTCATCTAGCCCAGGTGGCATAAACCATTAGTAGATATCGATCTTAGGTCTCGATCCCAACCTTCGGCCCATCACACATGCGTCAAACTATATAATCAGCCCCCACTTTGTTTGAACTATTTTATTTTTGGGTGCTTCACATAATAATGAAATGACCAAGAAGGACCCTGCGCCTATAATTCTCTTAATAACCATCAAAGACATCAAGAAGAAGACCCACATTATATATTTTAACTTCACTAATGGAAAGTAGAAAAAGTGAACATAAAGTATCATTATGCTTCTAAATAACCGTAGCTTCGTTATCACTTAATTTGGACCAACGACATTGGAAAAAACAATTTTATTAGCTGGTTATTTGTAGAAATAGACTTTTGACACCAGAGATTGTCGGCCAATGGATGTCTACAATTGATGTGCAATGTAACTTTTGCAGAGCTGGTATAGAAAATTGAACAAATTTATTCTTTCAGCGTGACAAATGGCGATGCATCCTTGCATAACTTGCGATTAGACGTCCTTTAGGAGGATGGAATGAGAAACTCCAATGGATGATTAGGGCAACACAAGGAAAAGACTTGGCGGCAAACCTCCTCAAGGTATCCTTCTTAGCAACCATATATGGCATTTGGATGGAGCCCAACCGTAGCCGGTTTTAAGACAAGTCAACCGACATCCATATTATTTTGACCAACGTGCGTAAAAATGTAAGAGGTAGAGCTTTACTCTATCAAAAAATTAGTCATTCTTAGTCAAATATGATTTTGGTTGCTATATGGAGACTGCCTATCTCTATCTTTTCGAGTTGTTACCACTATGTGTAATTTAGCTGCTGTACTTTATTTGCTTGATAATACTTACAATTTTTCAAAAACAAAAAACATAGCTATAGAGCACAAGCATGCCAAGTGAGACAAAGCATTAGTAGATATCGATCTTAGGTCTGGTTGACTGCAACCCTAAAATCAAATAACACCGTATACAATTAAATTGCTGGAAAAGACTAGGGGTAGTTGAGCAAGGTCCATGCACATGTGAAGACAAAAGACACGTGAATCATTTGAATGTTGAAAAAAGAACAACCTAGTCATGTGGACCCTTCAAAGCTTTAACTTAAAATGCCACCAGATTTATTAAACCATTCAACCCCGTTCAGGATGAAGCATGCTTGTCCTTGTCTGTCAACAAATGCGAACAAAAAGGGCCGTGTACCACGCACATATGAACTCAGTTTAATACGCTGAGGATGGTCCACCCCGGTTCGCATCACTGAAGATGAATCATGATATGACGGGAAATGTGAATCAATATGTAATTTCAAATGAGGTCGAAAAGGATATAGGATCTAATCTTAACAATGTTCAAACGTGGGTCAACATTTTCAATCTAAGGGGGCATTTGAGAAGGATGGTCTAGCTAAGTCATTCGGTACCCATCGTCATTGCCGACGTCATCATACTTTTGAAAATTGAAATTAGGTTGACATTGTTCAACTCTTTGCAAATCATATACTTAAGTTTCAAGATTTTTCAACTTTTGCACCTTGATAATTTTCTGACACCATTACCCCGAAAGAAAAAAACGGCAAATATCTTGGGAATTAAAGTTCGACAATGCGTAATTACTCATAAGTATATTTATCATTGATCGTCAAAAGTTTGTATAATGTGTCTTAAATGAGAGTCACATTGTGGCATTCAATTCGATGAGTCCCTATTGTAAAACAATTGGTTGTGATTATCCCGTCAAATTGGATCGTCAAACGCCAACGCAATTTCATCAGTAATTTCGGATCTTGGGTCAAACGATCTCGGATCGTGCTCAAAACTGGTCGGTTGAAGCAAAATGACTATCTGATTCAAAGTCACCACTTTGCTGTGAGATACGATGGATTTTAGCATTCCGGATTCGTATAGATCATTTTTCGGGCAGTTTTTTAATTTTGGAAATTTTCAATATTATGATTATCTTTAATATTTGATTCATATTCTTTTAGAATGAGTTAGATACGATTTAGATTACGTTATCTATAGTTATTCTGATGCCAAAAGGAGTACTATCTCTATATATAGGACGTTCACCTTTGTAATCTGAATATTATCATTTAATCAAATTCGAGTATTCTTTAAAATTATTTTTCGAGTTCACTTCTCTCTGCGTCATTTGGTATCAGAGCAGGATTCTCCTGTGATGATGGTGAATAACATGAATGTCAATCTCCCCGTAACTGAGGGTCGTGAAAATGAGCCTATTACACGGACGGAGTTCAACCAATTCATGGCATCGAAAATTTTTTCGATGCCATAGAGATTGAAGAGGAACGTCAAGTGAAGCTTGTCGCGTATAAACAGAAGGATGGCGCTTCGACTTGGTGGGAGCAGATTCAATTGACCCGACGTCGACAAGGACATGCACCAATTCGGACATGGAATCCAACGAAACAAAAGTTGAAGAAGCAGTTTCTTCCATCGAATTATGAGCAGTTGTTATTTCAGAAATTTCATAATTGCAGGCAGTTGAATCGGTCCGTCCAAGCTTATACAGGCGAGTTTCTTCGACTCTCTGCCCGCAATAACCTTGAAGAATCAGATGCCCAACAGACTGCTCGATATATCAACAGGTTGCGACTCAATGTCCAGGATCAAGTGTCTCAGCATCGATTGTTTACTGTCGATGATGCCTAGGAAATGGCAAGAAAGGTTGGGATGCGGCTGGAAAGAGCTGGCCCTAATACTCGGGGTAATAGCTACTCGGGTCGCGGAATGTTCTTAAAAGGAAAGCAAACTGAAATTTCAGGTTCTTCGACACAGCAACACAATCATACGACCCGAAATTCGGGGAGTATCGCAGGTGTGTGTATAAAGTTACGATGGCATCAAATACTTGTACGCCTAATCCGAGTGCACAAAATCCATATGCCAAACCTCATTCGATTAAATGCTATAAGTGCAATGAGTTGGGTCATCGTTCCAGCGATTGTCCACGGCGGAGGATGGCTAATATTGTTGAGCATGATGATGAAGCCTATGAAGAGTGGGTGGATGAGGAAGAAGTAGATGATGAAGTGGGTGAGCAAGTCAATTGTGTTGTCTGATGTCTATTACTTGCTCCACGAATAGAAGACACCCAGCGAAATCAACTCTTTCATGCTCGTTGTACTGTCAACGGCAAGGTATACGATGTCATCATCGATAGCAGAAGTTGCAAAAATATAGTATCAAAGGCCTTGGTGGATCACTCGTAGTTGAAGACAGAGCCACACCCCGCACATTATACGATTGGGTGGATTCGTAAAGGAGCAGAACTTAAGGTAACTCAGTTATGTCGCCTACCTATTTCGATAAGAAAATCATATCAGGATATTATCGTCTGTGATGTCGTGGATATGGATGCATGTCATGTGTTATTAGGGTGACCTTGGCAGTATGATGTGGATATCACTCATTGAGCTAGGGAGAATACTTACTCTTTTGTGTGGAATAAGATTAAAGTTACTTTGAAACTAAGAAGTAGCCCTCCCTATATAATAAAGGAGCAAGGTACCGGTGTTATGTTAAATGTTCGTAAACGTGAGAGAATATATATGATTGTGGAAAAGGAAGATCAGCAAGCTGTGAATAGTATTCCAGATGTTCTTATGCCCTTGCTGAAGGCTTTCAGTGATGTAATGCCAGAAGACTTACCTGGTGGATTACCTCCTTTAAGGAATATCCAGCATGAGCTTGATTTTCTTCCAAGTGCCAGTCTCCCTAACTTGCCACATTATCGGATGAATCCGAAGGAGAATCAGATTTTGGAAGATTAGGTGGGAGAGCTCCTTACAAAGGGATTATTGCGCGAGAACAAAAGTCCTTGTATTGTTACTGCGCTTCTCACGCCAAGAAAAGATGGAAGTATGCAGATGTGTGTTGATAGTCGTGCCATCAATCGGATTACCATCAAGTACAGATTCAAAATCCCCCAATTGGATGATATGCTAGACAGACTTGCTGGATCAAGTGGTCTTTACAAAGATCGATCTGTGCAGCAGATACCACCAAGTTCACATACGTCCTGGTGATGAGTGAAAAACTGCTTTCAAGACAAGTGCGAGTTTGTATGAATGACTTGTTATGCTGATGCGTTTGATGACTTAGGTTCTTAAACCTTTCACTGACAAATTTGTGGTAGTTTTCTTTGATGACATTCTCATATATAATCCATATGATCGGCATCAAATGATTGGGATAAAAAAAAATTGGATATAATTGTGATAGACGTTAAAGTTGGTTTTTTTTAGGTATCAGGCTAGTAAAACCGGAAATGAATAAAATTTTACGAGATAAAAAAGATTCAATATAATTGAGGCATATACTAAAGTTATTATTATTATTCTTTGGGTTGGAGAAGAGAGGTAGAAGCGGGAGGGGAGAGAGAGAGAGAGAGAGAGAGAGAGAGAGTATATCAATGTGAGAAGGTGTTGGTGCGAGATGAAGTCAAACGCAGACGTGGGGCCACTCAGGGGCACATGGCAATTAATGAGTGGGTTTAGGTACAGCTAACGTGGCATGTCTATTATTAAATAAACTCACATAAAAAGGAAAAATGATGTAGACGAACTTTGACTCAACATGTAATATAGTGTTCAATTTTAAATTTGGCAAATGCCGTCTTAAATAGTAACCTAGTATGCAATTTCGTCCTTGAATTCATGACTTACTCAATGTGATCCTAAACTTCAATCAATGAAAGAATATTATCAGACATATTCTTATAATTTAGGGACTAGTTTAGAAAGTTAAAGATTAGGAATTGTCAGTCAAAATTTAAGAATCCCATTAAACATATTAAATATTAAAAAAATTACATGTTGAGTTAAAATTTATGGACGGTTTATTTCGTTAGCCAATGTATAAAACGCTTCCTCTCTCTCGGGAGTACAGGCTATCAAGTGACTTCCTCCTCCTCTCTCTAGAAAACCCAAGCAAAATTCATCTGTAAAAGGAGGGGAGACAGAACTGCAACCTCAGAAAAATCAGCAAATTTTGTCGAACATTGTATTTTGGTGCAAGTTCGCAGGTAATGAGTTTCGAATTTTGCTAAGAATCTCCAGACCATCTCTAATGAAATTACCCAATCATTCTATCTCATTTAAGAGTAAACACGTCTGCCTCCTTGTCTGTCAATAAATTCAGACGAAAAGCTGACGATGGCCCACCACTTGTAGTAAAGTCACGTCGAGCACATGCACGTCGGAAGGAGAAGAACGCACGCGTACCCACTCAACTCAACTAACCCCTCAAAGATTGACATTTTCTAATGTCAAATTTGTTATTAGCGATAATCATGGCATTCTTTATCTCCTCAATGGACGTTCCGCGATGATGCAATTACCAATTCTACCCCCATTTAGGAGGGAACAAGCGCGTCCCTGTCTATCAACAGACACGAAAACGAAAAAGGGCGCACGAAATGACGAAACAACCATAAATGGAGGTTTAGAAAAGGAGGAAGGTTCACCCACCCCCCTTTTTATCACTGAAGATGAACCGTGAGGTGACATGTGGACCCTTAAAGCTTGACTTTTAACGCCACAAATTTCTTGTTAGTCATAATTAAGATAAGTGGAAATGTGGAAAATATTCCCTAATCATCTCTAACAAAGTTAATTAACTAATCAACCCCATTTAGGAGGGAACATGTGTGCCCTTTTGTCTTCCGAAAAAAGCGACCCAACGCATAAATGGGGGTTTGAATGGCCAAAAAACGACAAAGCAAAACGTGCACCACGCCCCTTATGAACACAGGTTAAATAAGCTGAGGAAGTTCTATCCCCAGTTTGCGTAACTAAAGATAACACCATGAGTCCGGTACACGCCATCAAATAGAAATCAGCAAACATTTGAATGCTGACGTATGACCTATTTTTAAGCTGCCTCACCTCACCCAGCTTGGGTTTCAGCTTGAGACAAATAGGATGTAGAATAAAACATGTGAGTTACGACACTCTTTTGCACACAGTTAAGGTTCAGTCGCAACTATACCATGCTGAGTGGGGATGACGTAAGATCGAAGATTTTCGCAGCCCCTGGCACACAAATTAGGGGAGAAGTGCCAAAAAAGTCTTAAACATATTGCATTAGTGCCAATTTAATCTTAAACTTTTTTTGTGCCAATTCAATCCTAAATATTTTTCGTTGATGCCAATTAACTCCTAAACATTTTATTGGTGTTAATTCAGTCCTAAAATTTTTACATTGGTGCCAAGTCATTCTTAAATCTTTTGTATTCATGCTAATTGAGTTAATCCGACTAATTTTGATCGAAAGTGGCTAACTTGGACATCGATTATCCTACGTGGTAAACTTTTTACATTGATGCCAAGTCAATCCTAAATCTTTTGTGTTTATGCTAATTGAGTTAATCCGACTAATTTTGATCGAAAATGGCTAACTTGGATATTGATTATCCTATGTGGTATGACAAATGATGACTTGGATATTTTTTTAAATATTATTCTATAATTTTAAATTATTTTTAAGCATTTTTTGTTTTTTTTCAAAAAAAATATTATTAAAAATGATTCAAAATATTTAAAAAATATTTAAAAAAACCACCTTAGCTCAAGCCGTGCCACGTAGGACAATTGATATACTCGCCAATAATTTTCAATCAAAATTGATCGAATTAACTCAATTGGCATAAATGCAAAATATTTAGGACTAAATTGACACTAATGTAAAAGAATTAGGACTGAATTGGCACCAATAAAAAAATTTAGGACTAAAGTGGCACAAATATAAAAGGTTTAGGACTGAATTGACACTAATACAATAAGTTTAGAATTTTTTTTGACACTTTCTCCCCACAATTACATGATTTCCGAAGATTTCCACAAAGTGTATTGTGTCAATCACTTGAAATTCCGTCAAAGTCAAAC
The DNA here is from genome assembly GCA_028455895.1 of Rhodomyrtus tomentosa. Taxonomy (NCBI): domain Eukaryota; kingdom Viridiplantae; phylum Streptophyta; class Magnoliopsida; order Myrtales; family Myrtaceae; genus Rhodomyrtus; species Rhodomyrtus tomentosa. The sequence continues at coordinate 34,244,498 of JAPCWY010000009.1, read as the reverse complement.
CATAGAAGGTTCATCTAGCCCATGTGGCATAAACCATTAGTAGATATCAATCTTAGGTCTCGATCCCAACCATCGGGCCATCACACATGCGTCAAACTATATAATCAGCCCCAACTTTGTTTGAACTATTTTATTTTTGGGTGTTTCACATAATAATGAAATGACCAAGAAGGACCCTGTGCCTATAATTCTCTTAATAACCATGAAAGACATCAAGAAGAAGATCCACATTATATATTTTAACTTCACTAATGGAAAGTAGAAAAAGTGAACATAAAGTACCATTATGCTTCTAAATAACCGTAGCTTCGTTATCACTTAATTTGGACCAACGGCATTAGCAAACGCAATTTTATTAGCTGGTTATTTGCAGAAATAGACTTTTGACACCAGAGATCGTCGGCCAATGGATGTCTACAATTGATGTGCAATGTAACTTTTGTAGAGCTGGTATAGAAAATTGAACACATTTATTCTTTCAGCGTGACAAATGGCGATGCATCCTTGCATAACTTACGATTAGACGTCCTTTAGGAGGATGGAATGAGAAACTCCAGTGGATGATTAGGGCAACACAAGGAAAAGATTTGGCGGCAAAACTCCTCAAGGTATCCTACTTAGCAACCATATATGGAATTTGGATGGAGCCCAACCGTAGGAGGTTTTAAGACAAGTCAACCGACATCCATATTATTTTGACTAACGTGCGTAAAAATATAAGAGGTAGAGCTTTACTCTATCAAAAAATTAGTCATTCTTAGTCAAATATGGTTTTGGTTGCTATACGGAGACTGCGTATCTCTATCTTTTCGAGTTGTTAGCACTATGTGTAATTTAGCTGATGTACTTTATTTGCTTGATAATACTTACAATTTTTCAAAAAAAAAACATAGCTATAGAGCACAAGCATGCCAAGTGAGACAAAGCATTAGTAGATATCGATCTTAGGTCTGGTTGACTGCAACCCTAAAATCAAATAAGACCGTATATAATTAAATTGCTGGAAAAGACTAGCGGTAGTTGAGCAAGGTCCATGCACAAGTGAAGACAAAAGACACGTGAATCATTTGAATGTTGAAAAAAGAGCAACCTATTCATGTGGACCCTTCAAAGCTTTAACTTAAAATGCCACCAGATTTATTAACCATTCAACCCCGTTCAGGATGAAGCATGCTTGTCCTTGTCTGTCAACAAATGCGAACAAAAAGGGCCGTGTACCACGCACACACGAACTTAGTTTAATAAGCTTAGGATGGTCCACCCCCGTTCGCATCACTGAAGATGAATCATGATATGACGGGAAATGTGAATCAATATGTAATTTCAAATGAGGTCGAAAAGGATATAGGATCTAATCTTAACAATGTTCAAACGTGGGTCAACATTTTCAATCAAGGGGGCATTTAAGAAGGATGGTCTAGCTAAGTCATTCGGTACCCATCGTCATTGCCGATGTCATCATACTTTTGAAAATTGAAATTAGGTTGACATTGTTCAACTCTTTGCAAATCATACACTTAAGTTTGAAGATTTTCCAACTTTTGCACCTTGATAATTTTCGGACACCATTACCCCGAAAGAAAAAAAGGGCAAATATCTAGGGAATTAAAGTTCGACAATGCATAATTACTCATAAGTATATTTATCATTGATCGTCAAAAGTTTGTATAATGTGTCTTAAATGAGAGTCACATTGTGGCATTCAATTCAATGAATCCCTGTTGTAAAACAATTGGCATGTGATTATCCCGTCAAATTGGATCGTCAAACGCCAACGCAATTTCATCGGTAATTTCGGATCTTGGGTCAAACAATCTCAGATCGTGCTCAAAATTGATCGGTTAAAACAAAACGATTATCTGATTCAAAGGCACCACTTTGCTATAAGATACGATGGATTTTGGCATTCCGGATTCGTATAGATCACTTTTCGGGCAGTTTTCTAATTTAGGAAATTTTCAATATTATGATTATCTTTAATATTTGATTCGCATTCCATTAGAATAATTTAGATACAATTTAGATTACGTTATCTATAGTTATTATGATGCCTAAAGGAGTACTATCTCTATATATAGTACGTCCACCTTTGTAATCTGAATATTATCATTCAATCAAATTCGAGTATTCGTTGAAATTATTTTCCGAGTTCGCTTCTCTCTGCGTCATTTGGTATCAGAGCAGGATTCTCCTGTGACGATGGTGAATAACATGAATGTCAATATCCCCGTGGCTGAGGGTCGTGAAAACGAGCCTATTACACGGACGGAGTTCAACCAATTCATGGCATCGAAAATTTTTTCGATGCCATAGAGATTGAAGAGAATCGTCAAGTGAAGCTTGTCCAGTATAAACGGAAGGATGGCGCTTCGACTTGGTGGGAGCAGATTCAATTGACCCGACGTCGACAAGGACATGCACCAATTCGGACATGGAATCGAACAAAACAGAAGTTGAAGAAGCGGTTCCTTCCATCGAATTATGAGTAGTTGCTATTTCAGAAATTTCAGAATTGCAAGCAGTTGAATCGGTCTGTCCAAGCTTATACAGGCGAGTTTCTTCGACTCTCTGCCCGCAATAACCTTGAAGAATCATATGCCCAACAGACTGCTCAATACATCAACAGGTTGCCACTCAATATCCAGGATCAAGTGTCCCAACATCGATTGTTTACTGTCGATGATGCCTAGGAAATAGCGAGAAAGGTTGGGATGCAACTGGAAAGAGCTGGCCCTAATACTCGGGGTAAAAGTTACTCGGGTCGCGGAACGTTCGGAAAAGGAAAGCAAACTGAAATTTCAGGTTCTTCGACACAGCAACACAATCATACGAACCGAAATTCGGGGAGTATCGCAGGTGTGTATAAAGTTACGATGGCATCAAATACTTGGACGCCTAATCCGAGTGCACAGAATCCATATGCCAAACCTCATTCGATCAAATGTTATAAGTGCAATGAGTTGGGTCATCGTTCCAGCGATTGTCCATGGCGGAGGATGGCTAATATTGTTGAGCATGATGGTGAAGCCTATGAAGAAGAGTGGGTGGATGAGAAAGAAGTAGATGATGAAGTGGGTGAGCAAGTCAATTGTGTTGTCTGATGTCTATTACTTGCCCCGCGAATAGAAGACACCCAGCGAAATCAACTCTTTCGTGCTCATTGTACTGTCAACGACAAGGTATGCGATGTCATCATCGATAGCAGAAGTTGCAAAAATATAGTATCAAAGGCCTTGGTGGATCACTCGTAGTTGAAGACAGAGCCGCACCCCGCACATTATACGATTGGGTGGATTCGTAAAGGAGCAGAACTTAAGGTAACTCAGTTATGTCGCCTACCTATTTCGATAAGAAAATCATATCGGTAAATTATCGTCCGTGATGTTGTGGATATGGATGCATGCCATGTGTTATTAGGGCGACCTTGGCAGTATGATGTGGATATCACTCATCGAGCTAGGGAGAATACTTACTCTTTTGTGTGGAAGAATATTAAAATTACTTTGAAACCAAAAAGTAGCCCTCCCTAGATAATAAAGGAGCAAGGTACCGGCGTTATGTTAAATGTTCGTAAACCTGAGGGAATATAGATGATTGTGGAAAAGAAAGATCAGCAAGCTGTGAATAGTATTCCTGATGTTCTTATGCCCTTGCTGAAGGCTTTCAGTGATGTAATGCCAGAAGACTTACCTGGCGGATTACCTCCTTTAAGGAATATCCAGCATGAGCTTGATTTTCTTCCAAGTGCCAGTCTCCCTAACTTGCCACATTATCGAATGAATCCGAAGGAGAATCAGATTTTGGAAGATTAGGTGGGAGAGCTCCTTAGAAAGGGATTTTTGCGCGAGAACAAAAGTCCTTGTGTTGTTACTGCGCTTCTCACGCCAAGAAAAGATGAAAGTATGCAGATGTGTGTTGATAGTCGTGCCATCAATCGGATTACCATCAAGTACAAAGTCAAAATTCCCCGACTGGATGATATGCTAGACAGACTTGCTAGATCAAGGGTCTTTACAAAGATCGATCTGCATAGCAGATACCACCAAGTTCACATCCGTCCTGGTGATGAGTGAAAAATTGCTTTCAAGACAAGTGCGATTTTGTATAAATGGCTTGTTATGCTGATGCGTTTGATGACTTAGGTTCTTAAACCTTTCACTGGCAAATTTGTGGTAGTTTTCTTTGATGACATTCTCATATATAGTCCAGATGATCGGCAGCAAATGATTGGGATAAAAAAATTGGATATAATTGTGATAGATGTTAAAGTTGGTTTTTTTTTTTTACGTATCAGGCTAGTAAAACTGAAAATGAATAAAATTTTACGAGATAAAAAAGATTCAATATAATTGAGGCATATACTAAAGTTATTATTATTATTCTTTGGGTTGAAGAAGAGAGGTAGAAGTGGGAGGGGAGAGAGAGAGAGAGAGAGAGAGAGAGAGAGAGAGAGAGAGAGAGAGAGTATATCAATGTGAGAAGGTGTTGGTGCGAGATGAAGTCAAACGCAGACGTGGGGCCACTCGGGGGCACATGGCAATTAATGAGTGGGTTTAGGTACAGTTAATGTGGCATGTCTCTTATTAAATAAACTCACATAAAAAGGAAAAATGATGTAGACGAACTTTGGCTCAACATGTAATATAGTGTTCAATTTTAAATTTGTCAAATGCCGTCTTAAATAGTAACATAGTATGCAATTTAGTCCTTGAATTCATGACTTACTCAATATGATCCTAAACTTCAATCAATGAAAGAATATTATCAGACATGTTCTTATAATTTAGGGACTAGTTTAAAAAGTTAAAGATTAGGAATTGTCAGTCAAAATTTAAGGATCACATTAAATAAATTAAATATTAAAAAAATTACATGTTGAGTTAAAATTTATGGACGGTTTATTTCGTTAGCCAATGTATAAAACGCTTCCTCTCCCCCGGGAGTACAGCCTATCAAGTGACTTCCTCCTCCTCTCTCTAGAAACCCCAAACAAAATTCATCTGTAAAAGGAGGGGAGACAGAACTGCAACCTCAGAAAAATCAGCAAATTTTGTCGAACATTGTATTTTGGTGCAAGTTCGTAGGTAATGAGTTTCGAATTTTGCTAAGAATCTCCAGACCATCTCTAATGAAATTACCCAATCATTCTATCCCATTTAGGAGGAAACATGTCTGCCTCCTTGTCTGTCAATCAATGCAGACGAAAAGCTGAGGAAGGGCCACCACTTGTAGTAAAGTCACGAGGAGCACATTCATGTCGGAAAGCGAAGAACGCACGCGTACCCACTCAACTCAACTAACCCCTCAAAGATTGACATTTTCTAATGTCAAATTTGTTATTAGCGATAATCATGGCATTCTTTATCTCCTCAATGGACGTTCCGCGATGATGTAATTACCAATTCTACCCCCATTTAGGAGGGAACAAGCGCGTCCCTGTCTGTCAACAAACACGAAAACGAAAAAGGGCGCACGAAATGACGAAACAACCATAAATGGAGGTTTAGAAAAGGAGGAAGGTTCACCCACCCCCCTTTTTATCACTGAAGATGAACCGTGAGGTGACATGTGGACCCTTAAAGCTTGACTTTTAACGCCACAAATTTCTTGTTAGTCATAATTAAGATAAGTGGAAATGTGGAAAATATTCCCTAATCATCTCTAACAAAGTTAATTAACTAATCAACCCCATTTAGGAGGGAACATGTGTGCCCTTTTGTCTTCTGGAAAAAGCGTCCCAACACATAAATGGGGGTTTGAATGGCCAAAAAATGACAAAGCAAAACGTGCACCACGCCCCATATGAACACAGGTTAAATAAGCTGAGGAAGTTCTACCCCCAGTTTGTGTAACTGAAGATGACACCATGAGTCCGGTATGCGTCATCAAATAGAAATCAGTAAACATTTGAATGCTGACGTATGACCTATTTTTAAGGTGCCTCACCTCACCCAGCTCGGGTTTCAACTTGAGACAAATAGGATGTAGAATCAAACATGTGAGTTACGACACACTTTTGCACACAGTTAAGGTTCAGTCGCAGCTATACCAAGCTGAGCCAGGATGACGTAAGATCGAAGATTTTCGCAGCCCCTGGTACACAAATTACGGGAGAAGTGCCAAAAAAGTCTTAAACCTATTGCATTAGTGCCAATTTAGTCTTAAACCTTTTTTTATGACTATTCAGTCCTAAACTATTCTATCCTAAACCTTTTTCATTGATGCCAATTAAGTCCTAAACATTTTATTGGTGTTAATTTAGTCCTAAAATTTTTACATTGGTGCCAAATCAGTCCTAAATCTTTTGTATTCATGCTAATTCAGTTAAGCCGACCAATTTTGATCGAAAGTGGCTAAATTGGACATCGTTTATTCTACGTGGTAAACTTTATTCTAAATCTTTTGTATTTATGCTAATTGAGTTAATCCGACTAATTTTGATCGAAAATGGCTAGCTTGGACATTGATTATCCTACGTGGTATGACAAATGCTAACTTGGATATTTTTTAAATATTATTCTATAATTTTAAATGATTTTTAAGCATTTTTTGGTTTTTTTCAAAAAATATTGTTAAAAATGATTTAAAATATTAAAAAAATATTAAAAAAAATTCACCTTAGCTCAAGGCGTGCCACGTAGGGCAATTGATAAACTCGCCAATAATTTTCGATCAAAATTGATCGAATTAACTCAATTGGCATAAATGCACAATATTTAGGACTAAATTAGCACTAATGTAAAAGAATTAGGACTGAATTGGCACCAATAAAAAATTTAGGACTAAATTGGCACAAATGTAAAAGGTTTAGGACTGAATTGGTACTAATGCAATAGGTTTATGATTTTTTTTTACACTTTTCCCTCACAAATTACACGATTTCCGAAGATTTCCACAAAATGTGTTGTGTCATTCACTTGAAACCGTTCCGTCAAAGTCAAACCATAGAAGATTCATCTAGCCCATGTGGCAAAAACCATTAGTCGATATCTATATTAGGTCTCGATCCCAATCATCGGCCCATCACACATGCGTCAAACTATATAATCAGCCCCCACTTTGTTTGAACTATTTTATTTTTGGGTGCTTCACATAATAATGAAATGACCAAGAAGGACCCTGCGCCTATAATCCTCTTAATAACCATGAAAGACATCAAGAAGAAGACCCACATTTTATATTTTAACTTCACTAATGGAAAGTAGAAAAAGTGAACATAAAGTATCATTATGCTTCTAAATAACCGTAGCTTCAGCATCACTTAATTTGGACCAACGGCATTAGCAAACGCAATTTTATTTGCTGGCTTATTTGAAGAAATAGACTATTGACACCAGAGATCGTCGGCCAATGGATGTCTTCAATTGATGTGCAATGTAACTTTTGTAGTGCTGGTATAGAAAATTGAACACATTTATTCTTTCAACGTGACATATGGCGCTGCATCCTTGCACAACTTGGGATTAGACGTCCTTTAGGAGGATGGAATGAGAAACTCCAATGGATGATTAGGGCAACACAAGGAAAAGACTTGGCGGCAAAACTCCTCAAGGTCTCCTTCTTAGCAACCATATATGGCATTCGGATGGAGCGCAACCGTAGGCGGTTTTAAGACAAATCAACCGACATCCATATTATTTTGACTAACGTGCGTAAAAATGTAAGAGGTAGAGCTTTACTCTATCAAAAAATTAGTCATTCTTAGTCAAATATGGTTTTGGCTGCTATATGGAGACTGCCTATCTCTATCTTTTCGAGTTGTTACCACTATGTGTAATTTAGCTGCTGTACTTTATTTGCTTGATAATACTTACAATTTTTCAAAAAAACAAAACAAAAAACATAGCTATAGAGCACAAGCATGCCAAGTGAGACAAAGCATTAGTAGATATCGATCTTAGGTCTGGTTGACTGCAACCCTAAAATGAAATAAGACCGTATATAATTAAATTGCTGGAAAAGACTAGTGGTAGTTGAGCAAGGTCCATGCACATGTGAAGACAAAAGACACGTGAATCATTTGAATGTTGAAAAAAGAACAACCTATTCATGTGGACCCTTCAAAGCTTTAACTTAAAATGCCACCAGATTTATTAACCATTCAACCCCGTTCAGGATGAAGCATGCTTGCCCTTGTCTGTCAACAAATGCGAACAAAAAGGGCCGTGTACCACGCACACACGAACTTAGTTTAATACGCTTAGGATGGTCCACCCCCGTTCCAATCACTGAAGATGAATCATGATATGACGGGAAATGTGAATCAATATGTAATTTCAAATGAGGTCGAAAAAGATGTAGGATCTAATCTTAACAATGTTCAAACGTGGGTCAACATTTTCAATCTAAGGGGGCATTTGAGAAGGATGGTCTAGCTAAGTCATTCTGTACCCATCGTCATTGCCGATGTCATCATACTTTTGAAAATTGAAATTAGGTTGACATTGTTCAACTCTTTGCAAATCATACACTTAAGTTTGAAAATTTTTCAACTTTTGCACCTTGATAATTTTCCGGCACCATTACCCGAAAGAAAAAAACGGCAAATATGTAGGGAATTAAAGTTCAACAATGCGTAAATACTCATAAGTATATTTATAATTGATCGTCAAAAGTTTGTTTAATGTGTCTTAAATGAGAGTCACATTGTGGCCTTCAATTTGATGAATCCATGATATAGAACAACTGGCATGTGATTGTTTCGTCAAATTGGATCGTTAAAAGCCAGCGCGATTTCATCAGTAATTTCGGATCTTGGGTCAAACAATCTCGGATCGCGCTCAAAACTGATCGATTGATGCAAAACGGCTATTTAATTCAAAATCACTGCTTTGCTGTGAGATACGATGGATTTTGGCATTCCGGATTCGTTTAGATCACTTTTCTGGTAGTTTTCTAATTTAAGTAATTTTTAATATTCTGATTATCTTTAATATTTGATTCATATTCCTTTAGAATAAGTTAGATACGATCTAGATTACGTTATCTATAGTTATTCTAATGCCTAAAGGAGTACTATCTCTATATATAGGACGTCCAACTTTGTAATCTGAACATTATCATTAAATCAAATTCAAGTGTTCTTTGGAATTATTTTTCGAGTTCGCTTCTCTCAGCATCATTTGGTATTAGAGCAGGATTCTCGTGTGACGATGGTGAATAACGTGAATGTCAATCTCCCCGTAGCTGAGGGTCGTGAAAACGAGCCTATTACACGGACGGAGTTCAACCAATTCATGGATCAAACCGATCGAAGGTTTCAAGAGATCCTTGAGGCCATCCAGCGTTTGTCCACAAACCAAGCCCCTGGTATTGTTCCAGCCGAGCGAATTCCTGTCACTCGTGATCCCGAAGTTGCCATGGAGCGTGGAGGAAATCTCTCACATAGAAATGAACATTATGTCGAGGATACTGAAGACGATGATGAAGAGGATTTCTAGGACATGCCCATTCGTGGAGGTCGTCAATATAGAGGATTCCAAGATGAGTATGTTCGTGGAGGTCGCCGACAGGGAGGTTATCGCCGAGATCCTGAGTAGTATCAATTGAAGGTAGATTTCCCAACTTTCAACGGTAACCTAGATATTGAGGATTTTATGGACTGGCTATGGGAGGTTAAAAAGTTTTTTGATGCCATGGAGATCGAAGAGGATCGTCAAGTGAAGCTTGTCACGTATAAACTGAAGGGTGGTGCTTCATCTTGGTGGGAGCAGATTCAATTGCCCCAACGTCGACAAGGACATGCACCAATCCAGACATGGAATCGAATGAAACAGAAGTTGAAGAAGCGGTTCCTTCTATCGAATTATGAGCAGTTGTTATTTCAGAAATTTCAAAATTGCAGACAGTTGAATCGGTCCATCCAAGCTTATACAGGGGAGTTTCTTCGAATCTCTGCCTGCAATAACCTTGAAGAATCAGATGCCCAACAAACTGCTCGGTTCACCAATGGGTTGCGACTTAATATCCAGATCAAGTGTCCATGCATCGATTGTTTACTATCGATGATGCCTAGGAAATGACGAGAAAGGTTTAGATGCAGCTAGAAAGAGCTGGCCCTAATACTTGGGGTAATAGCTACTCGGGTCATGGAACGTTCAAAAAAGGAAAGCAAACTAAAATTTCAGGTTCTTCAACACAGCAACACAATAATACGAACAGAAATTCGGTGAGTGCCTCAAGTGTGTCTAAAGTTACGATGCCATCAAACACTCGTATGCTTAATCCGAGTGCACAGAATGCATATGGCAAACCTCAACCGATTAAATGTTATAAGTGCAATGAGTTGGGCCATCGTTCCAGCGATTGTCCACGGCGGAGGATGGCTAATATTGTTGAGTGTGATGATGAAGCCTATGAAGAAGAGTGGGTGGATAAGGAAGAAGTAGATGATGAAGTGGGTGAGCAAGTCAATTGTGTTGTCCGACGTCTATTACTTGCCCCGCGAATAGAATACGCCCAGCGAAATCTACTCTTCCACGCCCGTTGTACTATCAACGGCAAGGTATGCGATGTCATCATTGATAGCGCAAGTTGCGAAAATATTGTAGTTGAAGACAGACTCGCACCCCGCACCTTATGCGATCGGGTGGATTCGTAAAGGAGCAGAACTTACAGTAACTCAGTTATGTCACCTACCTATTTCGATTGAAAAATCATATCGGGATATTATCGTCTGTGATGTCGTGGAGATGGATGCATGCCATGTGTTATTAGGGCGACCTTGGCAGTATGATGTAGATATCACTCATCGAGCTAGAGAGAATACTTACTCTTTTGTGTGGAAGAAGATTAAAATTACTTTGAAACCAAAGAGTAGCCCTCCCCAGATTATAAAGGAGCAAGGCACTGACGTTATGTTAAATGTTCGTAAACATGAGGGAATGTATATGATTGTGGAAAAGGGAAATCAGCAAGCTGTGATTAGTATTCCTAATGTTCTTAAGCCCTTGCTGAAGGCTTTCAATGATGTCATGCCAGAGGACTTACCTGACGGATTACCTCCTTTAAGGAATATCCAGCATGAGCTTGATTTTCTTCCACGTACCAGTCTTCCTAACTTGCCACATTATCGGATTAATCCCAAAGAGAATCAGATTTTGCAAGATTAGGTGGAGAGCTCCTTAGAAAGAGATTCTTGAGCGAGAGCAGAAGTCTTCTCACGCCAAAGAAAGAAGTATGCAGATGTGTGTTGATAGCCGTGCCATCAACCGAATTATCATCAAGTACAGATTCCCAATTCCCCGACTAAATGATATGCTAGGCAGACTTGCTGGATCAAGGGTCTTTACGAAGATCGATTTGCGTAGCGGATACCACCAAGTTCACATTCGTCCTAGTGATGAGTGGAAAACGGCTTTCAAGACAAGTGCAGGTTTGTATGAATGGCTTGTTATGTCGTTCGGCCTTACTAATGCACGTAGCACTTTCATGCATTTGATGACTTAGGTTCTTAAACCTTTCATTGGCAAATTGGTGGTGGTTTTCTTTGATGACATTATCATATATAGTTCAGATGATTGGCGACACATGGAGCACCTGAGAGATGTCCTGCTGGCCTTATAGTCGAACAAGTTATTTATAAATCTGAAGAAGTGTAGTTTCATGATAGAACGACTTCTTTTCCTGGGCTTTGTTGTTGGAGCATATGGACTTCGTGTAGAGGCAAAAACGGTGGCTGCAATCCGCAGTTGGCCAGTACCCTAGAATGTTGGTGTGGCTTGTAGTTTCCATGGCCTTGCTACATTCTATCGGCGCTTTATCAGGAATTTCAACACTATTATGGCCCCAATCACTGATTGTTTGAAGAAGGGAAATTTTCGTTGGGGTAATGAAGTGGAAGCCAATTTCAAGCTAATAAAAAAAAAGCTCTCCGCTGTTCCGGTATTGATGCTCCCTGACTTTGAGAAAGTGTTCGAGCTGGACTCTGATGCTTCTGGAATAGGTATTAGCGTCGTTCTTTCCCAATAAGGTAAGCCTATTACCTATTTTAGCGAAAAACTTAATGATGTTCGTAGGCGATGGTCTACGTATGAGCAAGAGTATTATGCTGTAGTGCAATCTATTACGCATTGACAGCCGTATCTCTATCAGCAAGAGTTTGTACTGAATACATAATATCAGGCTCTTAAGTATATAAAGAGCCAAAAACATCTTAATAGGATTCATGCGAGGTGGATTTTCTTTTTGGAGCAGTTTAATTTTGTGCTTCGTCATAAGACGAGACACTTGAATAAAGTCGCAGATGCCCTTAGTCGTCGTGCTGAAACATTAGTTACCATGCGCAATGATGTTGTTGGTTTCGATCATCTTTGTACAATCTATACTGACAATGATGATTTTGGTGATATATGGGCAAAGTGTTCACAAGCAGGCTGTAATTGAGATATGATTCTTCAAGACCAGTTCCTGTTCTTTGGGAACAGATTGTGTATTCCTTATGGGTCATTGCGGAAGCAGCTCATTTGAGAACTTCATGGTAGTACCTTGGGTGGACACTTGAGTCGCGACAAGACTGTAGCATTGATTGAGGATAGGTAGTATTGACTCCAATTGAAGAGGGATGTAAGGCGTTTTGTTAATAAATGCTATACTTGTCATATGCTAATGGTCATTCTCAGAATACTGGGTTATATACTCCTCTGTCTATTCCTACTGGCCCTTGAATAAATATTTCCATGGATTTGTGTTGGGACTTCCCCAAACACAACGCAGTTTCGACTTTATTTTTTTTTGTGGTTGACAGGTTTTCAAAGATGGCACATTTCATCCTCTATAAGAAGACTTTGGATGCTTCCCATGTGGCGAGCTTATTCTTTCGTGAAGTAGTCTGATTGCATGGTGTGCCTAAGACGATCACATCTAATCGTGACACCAAGTTCCTGAACTACTTTTGGCGTACTCTATGGCATTTATTTGGCATTGATTTACAGTACATCAATTCCTTCCATCCGTAGACTAATGATCAAACAGAAGTCGTCAATCGTACCATGGTTGATATTATTCGCTATCTCTATAGCGACATGCCCAAGCAATGGGATCGCTATATCGCTCCTGCTAAGTTCGCCTTCAACAACACAGTCAATCGTTCGACTGGTAAGTCTCCTTTTGAAGTTATCTACGGGCGGACTCCACAGCATACTCTTGATTTGGTTCCCCTACCAAAGATCCCCAGTTATAATGTGGCGGTTGAAAATCTCGCGACGAAAATTATGGAAGTTCAAGCCGATGTGGCGTGACAACTTGCTGCTTCAAATTTGAAATACAAGGATGCTGCTGATATACGACGTCGTTCCAAGATTTTTGCATAAGGCAATGACGTGATGATGTTCCTACGCAAGGAGCGATTTCCTGTGGGCACTTATAACAAGTTGAAGCATAAGAAGATCGGTCCCTGCCGCATTCTGAAAAAAAATTAATGACAATGCCTATGTTAATCTCCCTGCAGATTTGAACATATCTTTAACCTTCAATGTGGCAAACCTATTTGAGTATCATCCTCTCGACATTCCGCTTTATGCTGATGACAACTCGAGAACGAGTTCTTTTGAAGAGGAGGGGAATGATGTAGAACAACTGGCATGTGATTATCTCGTAAAATTTGATCGTCAAAAGCAGCGCGATTTCATCGGTAATTTTGGATCTTGGGTTAAACGATCTCGGATCGCTCTTAAAACTGATCAGCTGAAGCGAAACGCCTGTCTAATTCAAAGTCACCTTTTTACTATGAGATACGATGGATTTTGATATTCCGGATTCGTTTAGATCACCTTTCGGGCAGTTTTCTAATTTAGGAAATTTTCAATATTCTTATTATCTTTAATATTTAATTTGTATTCCATTAGAATAAGTTAGATACGATTTAGATTACATTATCTATAGTTATTTTGATGCCTAAAGGAGTACTATCTCTATATATAGGATGTACACCTTTGTAATATGAACATTATCATTCAATCAAATTCGAGTATTCTTTGAAATTATTTTTCGAGTTCACTTCTCTCTGCGTCAATCCCTCATAATGAAATTTACAAACTTCTACTTCCACTGATTAGCAGTTGTATTCATGAAGAACGATTAATCGATAGAATTTAAGCTCATCCGATATTGTCCCCCGAGTCTGCCGGTTCTAATCGTACCACCTTTTCACCTTCCGATTGAATTTTTGCCGGTCCAATTGGTCCAAAAACGCATTACTAATAGCTTCCGCATCAGCCACGTAGAACGATTGTCATTTACGTCAGTAATTTTCAGTTAGAATTGGTCAGATTAACTAAATTGGTAAAACTTAAAAAGGTTAAGAATTGTGTTGATAAAATTAAAATATTAATAAGAAAAAATGAGATAAATTTAACTTTTTTGGAAAATATTCCCGACCAAGTGGGAAAAGGTGCACCCTTGAGAAAAAGACTTTTGGGCATCTTAAGCGATAAATTAGTTGCTCTTTGAAAATTATGTGTTGTTGAGATGAGCGTCATTGATGAAGCAGAAAGAGGCATATGATGATTGACACCTGCTAGGATAAATTTAAACCCAGTACCTAAAAAAAAATTCTAACTTTAACATTTATTTCAATTATATTAAGAAATTTTGTTGTCTCATTAAAAAAAAATCTAAACTTTTACTTTTATCCCAATCATATTTGAAATTTTTTTCTCATAAAAAATCTCAATTCTTATTTTTGTCCAAGTTATACCGGTGTGGTATCCAAAAAACCCTCAACTTTAGGCATTTTTTCCAATTACATCAAAAAAATATTTTTTGTCTCATAAAACACCCCGCACTCTTTCGTCCATAATTACCGTTCGTTAATCCTACATGGCATTTCAAATCTCGTCATTCATGAAACATGTTGTTTCCTAATTTCGAAGATTCATTGGTGATCATGGATGAGAGGTTGATGGTGGTAGAATTAAGATAAAAGTAGAAGTTTAGAGGTTTTTTACGGGATAAAAATTTTTTGGATATAATTGGGATAGATGTTAAAGTTGATTTTTTTTTTTTAGTTGTCAAGCTAGTAAAATTGGGAAATGAATAAAATTTTACGAGATAAAAAAGATTCAATATAATTGAGGCATATACTAAAGTTATTATTATTATTCTTTGGGTCGGAGAAGAGAGATAGAAGCGGGAGGGGAGAGATAGAGAGTATTTCAATGTGAGAAGGTGTTGGTGCGAGATGAAGTCAGACGCAAACGTGGGGCCACTCGGGGGCACGTGGCAATTAATGAGTGGGTTTAGGTACAGCTAATGTGGCATGTTTCTTATTAAATAAAATCACATAAAAAGGAAAAATGACGTGGGCGGACTTTGGCTCAACATGTAATATAGTGTTCAATTTTAAATTTGTCAAATGCCGTCTCAAACAGTAACCTAGTATGCAATTTCATCCTTGAATTCATGACTTACTCAATGTGATCCTAAATTTGAATCAATGAAAGAATATTATCAGACATATTCATATAATTTAGAGACTAGCTTAGAAAGTTAAAGATCAGGAATTGTAAGCCAAAATTTAAAGATCACATTAACAACATCAACATCAACATCAACAACGCATTTATCCCAAACTAGTTGGAATAAGGATCACATAAAATAAATTAAAATTTATTTAAAAAAATTACACGTTTGGTTAAAATTTATGGACGGTCTATTTCGTTAGCCAAGGTATAAAACGCTTCCTCTCCCGTGGGAGTATAGGCTATCAAGTGATTTCCTCCTCCTCTCTCTAGAAACCCCAAACAAAATTCATCTGTACAAGGAGAGGAGACAAAACTGCAACCTCAGAAAAATCAGCAAATTTTGTCGAACATTGTATTTTGGTGCAAGTTGGTAGGTAATGAGTTTCGAATTTGTCATGAATATCTTTTTGTCTCGTATTGCGTAATGTTTGTCTAATAAATCATACCATTTTCGGATTTCCCTTCTCTCCGGTAAGAACTGATAAACGGACGGAATGGACGGAATGTCTTCACAGCTAAAGGAACTACGGGAGCAGTGGGAACTGCGAGTCCTGGTCCTCCTCAGCCTGGCCGTTCAAGTGCTGCTCATCGTGCTCGGGCGTCACCGGAAGTACCGGCCCAACTTGTGGCTGCAGCCGTTGGTCTGGTCGCTCTACTTGTTGGCGGACGCAGTTGCGATCTACGCGCTCGGCAAGATCGCAACCAGGCTCGAGCAAATGCGGCAAGACCTCGGCGCCGCCGCTGCCGCAGGGCTGGACCGGGATGCCCAGATGATCGCATTCTGGGCGCCGTTCCTGCTGCTGCACCTGGGCGGTCTGGACACCATCACAGCCTACTCCCTGGAGGACAACGAGCTCTGGCGGAGGCATTTGCTCAGACTCCTGGTCCAAATGGTCGGGACACTAGTTATCTTCTTCCAGGCGCTGACAGGCTCCGACCTCTGGGTGCTTTCTCTTCTCATAATCGTCTCCGGCCTCATAAAGTACGGTGAGAGGGTTTATGTCCTCTGGGCTGCAAGTAGCGAGCAGTTCAGGGACTCAACCCCTGACCCTCCTCTCCACTGCCCGAGGATCCTGGAGGAATACATGTTGAAGAAGGCCGAGGGCTATGACATTATGCCGCACGAGGTAATCCAGGTGGGCGAAGTGAACGGCGAAGACAATTCCAAGGGGGGCGAAGATCTTTGGTCTTGTGATGAAACAATCTTATACAATGGATTGAAGGAGAAGAGGAAGCACGAACAGGGTGGCGAAGAGAGGAAGTGCTGCAATGAAATGAAGGGGAAGCAGGAACGGGGCGGGCAAGAGAATAATTGCGGCAACGACTCAAAGAGGCAGGAAGAAGACGGCGTGGAAAAGAGTAAGTGCGGCGAGTCTATGATAGCCGCAGCCAGAGGCACGTTCGAGTTTTTTCAGCGCCTCTTTGGAGACAAAAGTCTTTTCCTTGGTGATATGAGCAAGCGCAACCGGGCCGAGTTGGCGTTGGCCAAAGATCTGATAGATACTTTCCGGCGCCTTTTCACAGATCTTGTGCTTAGCGTCGAGGAACGCAACGCTTGCCGGCTAAAACTCCTGGATAAAAGTTTTCATGTGGTATTCAGAGTGATCGAGATTGAACTAGGATTCATGTACGATTTGCTCTACACGAAGGCGATGGTGATCCGCCATCGTTGGGGCTTTACTCTTCGCTCCGTGAGCATACTAGCCACCGGCCTCGTCCTGGTGCTTTTTTCCTTGTCAGACAAGGAAAAGTACTCCAAGTTCGATGTCTCCATGACCTTTTTGTTGCTCTCGGTCGCCCTTTTCCTGGAGATTTACTCGTTGTTCTATCTTCTCTTCTCCGACGAAGCCGCATATTGGCTGAAGGTCCACAGGTCAGACATCCTTGATTTTGTGGAGCGGCTGCAACCGCTGTATTACCGGCGCAGGTGGTCGGGTTCTATGGGGCAGTACAACCTACTAAGCTTCGCCCTCAAAGAGAAGCACCTTCGTTGCCATCAAATCCTGGAGTGGCTACACCTCGACCAGAAGGTTCTGAAGTTCTTGTACAAGGATGATGTGAAAGTTGAGAGCTTTCTGAAAAAACGAATCCTGGACTATTTCAAGTCCCAGGCGAAGAGCGAGATGGAAGACCTGTCCGTATGGGACCACCGGGGAGATCTCATACTCAAGAGAGGTAAATTTTATGACCTTTTAAAATGGAGTATCGTCGATATAGGGTTCGACCAGAGTATCCTCGCCTGGCACATTGCGACCGAGCTCTTATGCCACCCAAAAGATCCGAACTCTCTCAAAAACCCTCCATTCACAGAAGAACATGTTCGCCAAAGCATCATATTGAATTCCGAAATGAGCAAGCAGTTGTCACGGTATATGCTGTATCTTTTGGTCATGTACCCTTCTCTCTTGCCGATTGGAGTCGGACGCGTCAAATTCCGGGAAACCTACTTAGAGGTGATGAATTTCTTCACTGAGCAGAAGTTAATCCAAGGAAAGAGCCGGCCGAAAGCCCATCCGCACGAAAGTGTACCCAAAATAGCCGAAGCTTGCAGGACGCTGCGCAAAAACGTGGATCCGCACATAGATCCGATAGTGGCAAAAGGAGATAAGAGCAAGTGGGCCTTGTACCAGGGGCGCCTACTCGCCTGGCAACTGAGCACAATCGCCGACCAGGTCACGAAATGGGAAACCATCAGCCTCGTGTGGGTGGAGATGCTCGCATACGCCGCCGTCAAGTGCAAGGGCCATCAACATGCCCAGCAACTACCCCAAGGGGGCGAGTTCCTGACTCACGTCTGGCTCCTCATGGCTCATTTCGGCTTGACCGATCACTTCCAAATTCCGCATGCCCCAGAAATCGCCGAGCTGCTGGTGAAGCTGGAGTGACTCATCTCATGCGCCAATTCTCAGTGAGGCATCGGCTCCTCGTGGCTCATTTCGGCCTGACTGATCTTTCCATATGTATTGCGTTCGAAGCATAAGCAAATTTGTCTCAAATTCCTCCTCTGTTTAACCGGATCTTCAAGATTTGGGATATCCTAATGATAATATTTAGTCCCTTTGCCGTTCGGATGGGAGAACCGCAAGTCTTTGTGTTCGCTTGAACTCCCTGATCCTGTCCGGTCGTAATCTTCTGTATTCATTCGCGGCAAAATCTGCTTAGGACCAAGTTTTGCCTTAGTTTTATCTAGTGCCTAGAAGCCGAATGCTTCCTTATATCAAATTCCTTACAGTAACACAATGTCTCCTGATCACGACAATACTTGTGTTCTTTTTTCCCCTTTTTGGTGTGGTTGTAATCTATGTAGCACCGACACTCCTCATGAGTGTGGGTGCTGGTGTTGGACGCGTGTCGGACACGGACACTCGTACGACACGCGGTGACATGTGTCCGAATCGCGTTGACCGCATGTCAGTATTTCAACATGCGGTCAAAGCGTCGGACACACGGTCGACATGCATGTCCGACAATCTTCCTCCTTGTCTTCTGGTGTAGACAATCTTCCAATTGCCCTTCATAAAGGTGTTCGTTCTTGTACATAAAAATCCTCTTTCATTTACCCTATTGAACATTATGTTTCTCTCTCACATCTTCCTTCCTCATTACATAATTTTATTTTATCATCACGTACTCACACAATTCATACTTCTACCACTAAGGCCTTATCTCGTCTTGAGTGGAAGAGAGCTATGGATGTAGAAATGGAAGCTTTGATTTCTCACCATACGTGGTCTTTGGTTGATCCTCCTCCAAGAAATATGTGGTGAAGTGTCAATGGATGTACATTATCAAGTATAACCAGATGGCTTAGTTGAGCGTCTCAAGTCCCAACTTATTGCTAGAGGTTTTACTCAAACTTATGGGGTGGATTATTTTGAGACATTTTCTCCCGTAGCACGTCTTAATTATGTTCTTGTTATATTTCCCATGTTGTGAATTTTGATTAGTCATTATATCAATTGGATGTAAAGAATGCTTTTCTTTATGGTGATTTATCTGATGAAGTATGTATGGAGCAACCTCCAGGGTATGTTGCTTAGGAGGAGAATCATAGTAAAGTATCGGCTGCATAAGGCTATTTATAGTTTGAAACGGTCCTTAAGAGCATTGTTTGAAAAATTCAATTTAGTGATTTTCAGGTGTGGTTCCACTAGTGTTTCTCTCCCCATTCTATTTTTTGTTTGCGACGGGGTGGTCATTCTTGTTGTGTATGCGGATGATAAAATTGTCTCTAGCAGTGACGTAACTGGCATTTCTGAGGTCAAGTCGTTTCTTCAGCAACAGTTTCAAATTAAAAACTTGGGAGCTCTTAGGTATTTTTGGGCATTGAGGTCTTACAAAGTAAGAAAGGTATTAAATTGTCTCAACGAAAGTATGTTCTTGTGAGACCGGTACACTAACACGTGAAATCTAATAATAATAATAATAAAGAAAGAGTAATATTTGAAAGTTTGGAACCCTCATGTGTCCAAGCCCATGTCTATTCTCATTTAGCATATCTTATGATCCAAAAGTGGGGTAGTACAACAAGAAATCGTTGAGATCGGATCCTAGGATCGGGAGACTCCCCTCGCAAGCATAGGATTTGAGCGTGGTGTCGATGACCGCGACAACAAGCTCCTCTCTCCCACCACGAACCAGATCGGCCTAGCGCTCCCTAGCACGTTGATGCTAATTAGGAGCCTATTGCTCTTCGCGCTCTAATTCTTCTTTTGCTTGTAGAGCAGCATCGCGACCCTTGGCAAAAATAGGGAAGCAATCTTGGGGAATTGGATGTGGGGGGTTGTTCAAGGGTCGATATCGAGGTAGCGATAGTATCAGCTCTCCTTACAAGAAACGAACGCGAAAATGAGTGCGAATTTTTGGCTTGATTTATTTTTTATATTTAAAATTATTATGTAATACAACGTGTCCCGTATTGAATTTTTCTATTTTTGAGAAATGGCGTGTCAGTGTATCGTGTTATGCCGTGTTCACGTGTCGATGTTAATATCGGTGCTACTTAGGCTGTAGTAGGTTGCTTCCTTTCCAAAAGAGGCAAAACCAACTTCCCATGATTAAACTTTTCACCCTTTTTAGATACAAAAATAATAATAAGATAACATGTTAAAAAAAAAAATCAATGTCCACATGATTTTTTAAGAATTTTAGCTACTAGGTAAAGAACCATATTCTTCCAGTCTCTAAGTGGTTTACTACAGAACTTAAGACACCCCCACTTCAAAGATTGAAATGGCCTTCGTTTTCCCATGATTACCGTAGTTTCTGGTGAAGACATGTCCTAACTCTCTAGTATGAGAACTTCGATGAACCCATCCGGATGGACGTCTTCAGGATAACAAAAGATGGCAACTCTTGATCCATGATGCCATCCAACATAATGTGAAAAGACCTAATCTCGGCGTGGTACGGCATGGTACAACACGACATAATTAATTCGAAACCGGAAAGAATCAACACTTTTGCAGGGCACTTAGTTTCAATATAATGTAGTCTTGTAACATTTTGGTAAAGAAGACGAAACGCTGGGAATAGCCTCTATGGACGTGATTACATGGCATAACTAAATGGCTACCGTATAACCTATTAAGGTTAGATTTCTGCATGAGCGTGAAAAGGAAAGTCAAGTTTGGTAAGTACAGAAGATTTTGCTTGAAAGGCCTTTAATAAGTGAGCTCACAGGACCTATTAGGGCTCAAGCCCATTTAGCTCAAGCCCAATAAAGAAGGTAACTCATCTATAGTGTGACGTCATCATTATCATTATTAGGTCACTTTATCTCTGCTTCGCCATAAGAATCTGTAAAATCAGAACCCACATCGTCTCTGTTTCTTCCGCCATCGCAGGAGCTGCAAGCAACAACACGTTCTCGGTACGGTCTGAACGTCTGGATCGATAAATCGATTCTTCGTTTAGTCTAACGTTAGACCAACTCAAACCTTCGATTTTTTTTTACTCTTTTTTTTTTTTTGTGGGTGTACATGTATTGTAGGTAGGAGAATATCTGGAAGAAGATGGCTGAGATTTCTGCAGCTGGAAATGCACCCGATGCACCGTGGGCAAACAAAGAAGACGGCCGAAACAGCACAAGTCAAGCGAGAAAGCCTCCTGCCATGTCCCTGGCGATGTTGAGAAGAGCGATCGGCGACGAAATCGCCTCCCTCGACTCGAACGAGGTGAGCCGTCGAGTCCACGCAGGAGTGCTTTTGAAGGACGAGGAGAAGCACGGCGAGGCGAAAAATGGCGAGCATCAGGCAAGTTCCATAGGACCAAAAAAAGAAGTAGTTTTGCACCGACAGAAAATGACCCTATTGAGAAAACATTTAGCTTCGAGTTTTTGTTCTGATTTTGCTGATGTCTCGCTCACCGATTGGTGCTTTGGTGCTTATAGGTACGGCCATATAAACTCAAATACTGGGTTCACGAGGAGCTCAACAAGAGCTGCTTGATGGTTCTGGTTTCGGCCTTATCGATCACTTGGGGCGACACTAGCCGATACTGGGAATGGCCAGAAGAGGAGGAACCATGGTATCGTTGCTTCTTCCATCCTAGACGATTATGTCGTGTGAATTTACCTCGATGCTGGCGGCCGGAGACGTTCTGTTGCCGGCCGCTGAACGAGTGCCTTTGTGTTGGCATTTCTCTTAGCTTTATTTTGATGCCCTCCGAAAAGATGCTGCTGAATATGCACTCTTTTTCCAGCTTCAAGTTGTTCATGTAGCGACGCTGAAAACAATTTTTGCTGCCGCAATGAACTTTGAATTTCTTACCTGAAAATGAGATCGCTGCTAACCAACATCACCGCTGGTAAACCAACCCTTTTGCTTCTTGAATATTTCCAGCTACCCGGACAAGGTAAATCTGCCCGTCGCCGAGCTAAAAAAGGTTTGCTGGCTAGAAATCAGAGGGAAATGCGAAGCCATCATCCTCTCTCCGAGGACCATGTACGAAGCCGCGATCCTCGTGAAGATGAGCAGTCGGAACCGCGGATGGGAAACTCCGGTGAACCTCAGCCTGGAACTACCGGATGGAAACAAGCAGGGGCGCATGGAAAGATTGGACAGATTGGAAGAGGAAAGGTGGCAACCTATTAGCATTGGCAAATTCGAGATGACCCCCGAAACGGTCGGCGAGATAAGCTTTTCCCTCACACAAACTGACGGGCATTGGAAGGCCGGCCTCCGCGTCAAAGGCGTCGTCTTCACGCCTACAGCAGAGAATAAGCAGCCAAAATGATGTGTGAATTGGGGCTCAAAGTGTTTGTACCGACCTCCTCTCCACGTATGCTGATGCATCGTATCCATTGTTGCGTCTGTAGTAATTAGGATTCTACAACGTAGAAATCCATATTTGCATCCGAAAACAACCTCGCTTGAGTTTCTTCTTTTTTCGCAAATTTTTTTTGCTTATTTTTAGTATAATTTGAATGTTAAAAGTTGGATTTTTTTTAAATCAAAACAACATCGTCTTAAACCTATGTTTTATGTTTTAACCACGTCATCGCCACATAAAAAAAATAAAAATAATGATAAAAAAGGTCAAGTCATCACTTTTATGTGAATTAAATTGGATGGAGTTACGAAAAGATTCAGATCGCATAAATTTGATAAATTTTAAGATTTAATTGTCCTTTTAAAAGCTTAAGATTTTAAATTATACTTTTACGATAAATTTTAGGTATTCTAATGTACTTATCTATTAAGAAAAGGAATTAAGTTAAAAGTGTGCGAACACTTCCTTTTTATTAAGCATACACAAGCATTATGTACTTCGTGAGAGATGTTCCCTTGGACATAGCCAAAATGGCCCGTGGGCTGGACACACACGTTTGTATATAATTCATTAAATTCAAGTATATTTTTTTTAAAAAAAATTATTATAATGTACGATTTGATTGTAATTTATAATTGGTAATTTTTTATTTTATTATTTATTATTTTGAAATTTTAAATTGGCCGACCACGTTCGGTCTCGATATCGCTGCTTATCCAATAGAATGAGCACAGCACGACGCTTAACGTTTTTCCCGTGAGAACCGTCTTCTTACATGTCCCGCTCCCAGTCAATAAGGACAGACACATGAGGGTTGGCTGTGGCAGGTGGATGGGGCCCTCCACTAATTGGAGCCTTAATCAAAATTACGGTTAAGACCCCCGTCGGTGGAAAAAAATTATGACAACGCGATTTGGCTACCGCCACATGCACAGAGACATTTGTCGGTTTGAAATCGCTTTACTTGTTCGCTTCTACTCTTTTTTTTTTTTTCTCTCTCTTTCTTTTTTGGGGGGTCAAACTTTGCGGCCCACGCATCTAAATCGGTATCTAATGCGAGACTGTAGTGACTTTTATCAAAAGATTGGTGGAAGAATTTCAAATAAGAGAATAATGGATATTATGTTAAATAAGGATCTGACATGAATCACATTTATTTTCTCAAATAAAATTTGAAGTGGATCATATTTTAAATAAAAATTTGAAGCGGCTACTACATTTTCAAAGAAAAATATGACCTTTCGACTGGTCAAAGGCGATTTCGTTCTTCATTTGTTTGATTTTTTTTTCCTTTTCTCGATTTTTGCTTTCCTTTTCGCCGGTTGTTGACGACGCTCGCCCTTGCTTGGGCAAGGCTGAAGCCACAAGTGAGACCAGCAAAGGGTCCTCCCCAGCAGCCACAGCGAAGGAAAAAGAAATATAACAAAACAAAAATTAAAAAAAAACAACAATTTAATTTTCTTTTGACGAAAATGTACTTCATCGTCCAAAGTATTTAGCCGGCCGATAAGGCTAAACCTTTATTTGAAATTGTCATGGTCACTTTAAGGCCTTGGCCCTTATTTGAAAATTTCCTAAATATGAATATACGAAAGTCCTAGGCAATTCAGTATTGCGAAAGTAAACGGATAATTTTGTCCTTTTTCACTAAGGTCCTAGACCAAAAATTGTTTGGATTGATCGTTCCTCAAAATCAAGAGCTTAAGACACTCGCAAACAGGGGAGAAAAATTGACACACTCATTCTTTTCTAGCTTATTGTTCCATTCCTGATTTTCAGCATCTTCTATGTTAAGTCCCATGGCTGCCTCTGAAGTTGCGATTTCACGGGCGAGAAGAGATACTTCATGATCTTCTCTCCTAGTCCCAAAGACATGGCCATTGACCACCTATCAAAGGGATCAAATCTCTGACTCCACAAGCCATCTTCAAAGGATCCTGAGCACCAGGAAACATTGCCGAAGAATTCCTTGTCAAGTTGTCCCCGCATCATGTCAAAATCACAAAAGGGTCAGATTCGCCAAGGTGTCTGGTTTAGTTTAGTTCTTCTCAGTAATGAATCTGGAAATTGCTAGGAAAAATAAGGCCGAGTGATGCACTTAAGATTGGTGAACTCCGAATGGGCCCAAATTTTGTCGGTTACATGGAAAAATGCCGCTGATCAATGCTTATGGCTTCGTAATGACCAACTTCATTTTTTTTTTTGGCGTTTCGGAATCGTTTAGATGATTTGTTATGTATTTTAAGTTCTTTGGATAATTTTCGTAATTTTAATGGCTTTTTCATAATTTTGTATTTTCTATTGTAATTTAGGATTAGCCACGTATAAAATGGTGTTTATGGTTTCAAAAGAACAAGATTTTACATACTTTTGGTATTTCGTTGATTTTGATAAATCACAAGTTATTCTATTTAATCTATTGCCTATCAGGTTTCAGCATCACCGAAGATCTCACGACGAAATCCAGATGGTTAATCAGTGAGTTCACAATATCCCGGCCTCCTGATAAAGCCCTGCTGGCCAACGACAGGGCATCACCTTCATCATCGAGCAAGAGGAATCGAGAACGTACGAGGCAAAGGGTTGGACTCCAATATCATCGGCCATGTCAAATATGAAGATCTTCTGGCCTGGTTAATCAATGATGGCAACTCCAACCTTCAGTTGATCTCGGTGGTCGGCGAACGAGCCCGTGGCAAGATCGCAGTGTGAGGAGTGTCTTCAGCAAGCTAAAAATCAAGCATCACTTCGACTATCGCGCTTGGATCCGGGTAACAGACCTTGGGGTGGAGTCTGACCAGATGAAGTGCCTCCTGGTGGACATACTGGAAAAGACACCACTCCGAGATCAGGATAAAGACTTGGAGCACAAGCAAGAGGAGCAGCTGTTCGACAAACTTCACAAATCATGGACGGGGCTTAGGTACTTGATAGTTTTGGACAGTTTGCGCGAGGCCTTTATCATCAACGAGCTCCTGGTCCCATTCGTGGACTCGATGAATGGCAGCAGAGCAATTGTCACTACTCCTAATGCAGAAGCGCAAGAGTTTGCATACCCTTGGACGCGATCTCCTATTCTGCACTAACATTACCGCTGAAGAGTGCAAGAAATTGCTGCAGGTGAGCATCAGATTCGGAATCGGAGATGACCATCCTCGAGCAGAGAGTTTTGGGCAAATGCAATGATTCTTCCCCGGCGATCTCACTGCTGGGAGGACTTTTGCACTCTGTGGAAGAGAGCAATGGGCTCGCGTCATGAATCGGCTCGGCGGACGTCCCACGCTCCATGACGTCACACGCTTGAGTTTGGATGAATTGCCTCACATGATGAAGCCACGTGTTCTCTATACTGCTCTCTTTCCTAAGGAGTCCGTGGTCCCCACAAGGAGGCTTTTCCTGCAATGGGCTGCTGGGGGGTTGTTAGCAGAGGCGGCTGCTGACGGGGTCGGTCCAAATGCGGTCCGTAGAGAGCAAGAACTTTATTCAAGTGGTAACGGCGCAAACTGGACGGAAGTGCCCGAGTATGTCGCATGCTTGCTTTTCTTCATGAATTTTTCTGTCGGAAAGCAAAAGAATCCAGACTTCTTCAGATCCAGCGCAGCTCTGACTCTTGTCTTTGACACTGAGCAGCTCGCCCAGAATCAACAGAAGCAAGCGCAAAGCACAGCGACACGACATTATGGTTGCAAGGTCCAATGCCTTGAGTCCTTTCCATCGTTTAGCACCCGGAAGCTAGGGACGCAAGCGAAAGAGATCAAAGATCTTCTTAAATCACCAATTTTAGATGGACGCCCGGATTTGCTGAGGGTACTTGATCCCGAGGGTGCTTACAAGCCTGTGCTTTCAGAGGACTTTGAAAATAAAATGTCGAACCTAAGGTATGTGGGATTGAGATGGAGAGTCCTGGATTCGATTCCGGAATCAGTCGGGAATTTGGAAACCTTAGGTCTGAAGCACACCAACATAGCCAAAGTGACGAGCGCCATTTGGAATGCAAAGAACCTCCGACATCTGTACGTGAGCGAAGCATCATTCGATAAGTCTGTCCCAGGACATGTCTCTCCGGGGTCTAAACTCGAGACACCATAGGGTCTGTTCTTAGAAAATCACGACAGCTCCATGATAACTGTGTTTGGAGAAGCTGCTGTTATGTCATGTATCGATATTTTTATGTTTATATAGCCTTCGGTGAAAAAAAAATTCTGCAGACTGATAATGTTACTAAAGGACAAAAGAGAGGGACCGCATATTATATATTATTTTGTGGGGTCCATTGAAGAAAAAGAAAAGGAAAAAAAAAGAAGAAGGTGATTTCCCTTCTTTGATTTCACGTCTGCCATCTTTAGAAGAGTGGAAGAATTCTGCACAAAACAGAAGGTGGGTCGCGCCACACGAAAAAGAAGAGTTCCTCTTTTTTTTTTTTTTTGAAAAAAAGGAAGAAGCCGAGCTACACAGGAACTTGTTGTGCCATTTTTACGAAGACACGAGAAGAACATCCGAGAACTGCTCTTCGGCATACGAGGAGATTTTTCGGTTGGGCATTGATTTGTGCGTAAGTTTTATTTATATATCAAATTGAGAGTTATTTTATTTGTAAATAGGTAGAGATTTCGATATAACTTAGGTGCGGGAAACACGAGCATATTGAGCGATTGTAAATCCGATTCAATTATAATGGATTGTTCTTGTTGGCTTTCTCCGTGGATGTAGATACCGACATTCGAACTGAACCACGTTATATATGGTGTCCTTTATTGTTCATCGTTGATTTTATGCACTTTCGCATTGGCGTATTTGCAAGATCCTAATAGTTTCCGTGTTAGTATTACAACAATTGGTACCAGAGTTTGGGATCATATTTCTGGATTGTGATTCGGGGCTTGTACTTGTATTATCATTATCTAGATATTTGTTATTGCGATTTTGTCTGGGGTGAAAGCTAAAATTGAGAAATTTACCGGGATGAACAACTTTGAGTTATGGAGCCTCAAGATAGAGTCATTATTGACAACTCAGGTTTAGCAAAAATATTAGAGGGGAAAACTAAGTTGCCGGATACAATGAAGACACTGATAAGGATGTGTTGATGAGGATGGCTAGGAGTCTTATCCTGTTAAATTTATCAGATGAAGTGTTAATAGAGGTAGGCGAGGAGAAGGATACCGCAGTATTGTGGGCAAAGCTTCAGTCAATCTATGTAAAGAAGGATTTGAACAATCTATTATATATGTTGAAGATGATGTTTGAATTCAGATATAGTGAAGGTACGTCTATCAGAACCCACCTAGATGAATTTAATAAACTCACGATGGATTTGAAGAATGTCAGTAAGACTCTTGAAGATGAAGAACATGGCATGATGTTGCTAGCTTCTCTACCAGAGATGGAAACATTTTACTGATTCATTGTTACAGGGGCATACTACGATTACCTCAGAAGAGGTAAAGTTCGCTTTGTTTTCAAAAGAGTGACAGATAAAGTTGCGAGATGACAATATAGCGTAGAATGTAGTGCGGAGACTAGTGATTCGAGGTAAAGATCAACATCGAGAGTCCAGCAACAGCAGAGGTAAAAGCAGATCTAAACCACACCATAGAAAATTCAAGGAACGTGTGACGTGCTTTGAATGTCACGAGCAGGGGCACATAAGGAGAGATTGTCCTAAGTTGAAAAATATGGGTGATAAGCAGAAAGCCACAAGCAATGTGGAGAACATTGCTGAGGAGAGCATTAATGATGCATAGGCCGTTTTGTGAGTGACTATAGGTTCGTCAGGAAACAAATGGATGCTAGATTCGGGGTGTTCTTATCATATGACGCCTTATAGGAACTGGTTTACTGCTTACCAAATTGCATATGGTGGTAGAGTGGTGTTGGGGAATAACACAGCTTGCAAGGTCGTGGAGATAAGAACAACTGTATTCAGATGCATGATGATGTAGTTCGCACTTTGATAGACCTGAAGCATGTACCGGAGCTTAAGAAGAATCTTATTTCTCTGGGGACACTCAATGATATTGGGTGTAAGTAAACCGCTAATGGTGGAATGCTAAAAATCTCTCGAGGTGCTAGGACAGTAATGAAAGAGAAGAAAGTGAGTTCTCTCTATCATCTATTGGGAGAGATAGTGATAGGTACTATTGCAGTTTCATCAGGTGAGTCAGATTATAATTTAACTCAGTTATGGCATATACGTTTAGGGCACATGAATGAGGCAGGTATGATAATGCTAAGTGATGGAGGTTGTTAAAGGGTTAGAAGACTAGTAAGTTAGACTTATGTGAGCATTGTTTCTTTGGTAAGCAACGCAGGATTAAGTTTACTACAGATATTCATTCGACCAAGCAACCGGTGGAATATATTCATTCAGTTGTCTGGGGCCCATCTCCGGTTCAATCGAAAGGAGGTGCCCGTTATATGTTGACTTTTATTGACTACTATTCCAGGAAAGTATGGGTATACTTTCTAAAGCACAAATCTGATATGTTTAATAAGTTCAAGAAATTTAAGGCTTTGATTGAGAAACAACAGATCAAGTGTCTAAGAACCGATATTGACATAGAGTTCTATGGTAAATATTTTATCGAGTTCTGCGAAAGAGAAGGTATTGTGAGATACCGCACAGTACTTGAGACACCATAACAGAATAGCGAGGCAGAACGGAAGAACAGAACTTTACTTGAGCGAGCTCGGAGCATGCTATTGCATGCTAGAATAGGCAAAGGAATTTTTGGGCCGAAGCAATAAACATGGCCTATTACTTGATTAATCGATCTCCATTATCTACTATTGAGTGGAAGACTCCATAGGAAGTCTAGTTGGGAAAACCTGTTGATTACTCCGGATTATGAGTATTCGGATGTCATGTGTATGCTCATGCTAGTGATGGTAAGCTTGACCCGAGGTCAAAGAAGTGCATATTTTTGGATTAAGCGCAAGGGGTGAAAGGCTACCGGCTGTAGCGCACCAATCCTAAATCACCCGATTTTCTAATCAGCAGAGACGTGATCTTCGACGAAATTACAATGCTTTGACAGAGGAGTGCTGAGACACTACCAACAGAGCAGATATATCATGATGTGAGTAGTGAGGTTGAGCTTTAGGTGGAGATTCCGAAGACCTCGGAGGTAATAGATATTGAGACTGCAAATGAGTCCGCAATTCCTAAATACGGTGACAGTCAACAACCAGTAGAGCCGCAACATACTTTAGTTGAATGCAGACAGCGAATGCAAATAAAATCACCGGTATGTTATGGTTATATAGATATTGCTTATGCTTTGACTGTAGGTGACAAGGTGGAGACATATGAGCATTCGTCTTACTATGAGGCAATGACTAGTTCTGAGTTGTCGCAATGGCTAGAAGCTATGAGTGAAGAGATGCAATCACTCCATCGAAATCAGATATGGGAGCTTGTTAAAGTACCCAAGAGCCAGAAGATTGTTGGAATTAAATGGGTCTACGAACAGAAAGAGGTACCCATCCATGAGTAGCTCAGTTGGTTAGGACGCACTTGGGAATGTGTGGTTAGGAGCATTGGTCCCAGGTTCGATTCCCCAGATGAGCACCTGTGATTTAAGTGAGGGGCCATAGCGGTGGGTTGCTGTGCTAGTCTCTCCCGAGGAATAATTGAGGTGCGTGCAAGCTAGCCCGGGCACTTTGGTTTAAAAAAATAAACAAACGAAAAGAGGCAATTCCTAGTGTCGAGGCAGCGAGATTAAGGCAATACTTGTGACGAAGGGGTTTACATAGCGGGAGGGCATTTAATATAATGAGGTGATTATACTTCTATTCATGTTTTACTTGCCTTAGTTGTTACGTGGGATCTTGAGTTGGAGCAGCTTGATGTGAAAACGGTGTTTCTTCACGGTGAGTTGGAGGGGCGGATTTACATGAGGCAGCCATAGGAATTTGCTATTCCGAGTAAGAAAGACAATATTTGCTTATTAAAGAAATCTTTATATGGGCTGAAACAGTCTCCTAGGCACTGGTATAAGCGCTTTGATGCTTTCATGGTTAGTTAAGATTATTCAAAGAGTCAGATGGACAGTTGTGTTTACTTTAGAAGACTGGATAATGGGTCTTTGATAGATATGTTTTTATACGTGGATGATATGTTGATAGCAACGAAAAATATGTCTGATATTAATGTGCTTAAAAGACAATTAAGTGCTGAATTTTAGATGAAAGATTTAGGCGTTGTAAAGAGAATATTGAGTATGGAGATTTTGCATGACAGGACTGTTGGATTATTACGTCAGTCTTAAAAGAAATATATTAAAAAGATTGTTATATGTTTTAATATGCAATCAGCGAAATCTGTGAGTACACTATTAGCGAATCACTTTAACCTTTTAGTTAAGTTATCACTGCAGACTGAGAATGAGGAGGAGCATGTCTCGTATTCCTTATTTTAATGCAGTGGGTAGTATTATGTATACTATGGTATGCACTAGACTTGAAATTTCACAAGTTGTCAGTGTAGTCAGCCGTTATATGAAATGTCATGATAAAGTTCATTGGGAAGCTGCAAAATGGATCCTCAGATATTTGAAGGGGACAACAAACGTTGGTATAGTATATCGGAGGGACGATAATGGATGTAAAACCACTAGTTATGTGGATTCAGATAATGTAGGTGACTTGGATGAATGCAAGTCTTTAGCAAGGTACGTATTTATGCTTGCAAGTGGTGCAGTTATTTGGAAGACGTCCTTACAGGATCACATTGCCTTTTCGTCAACTGAGGCGGAGTACATGGCACTGACCTTTATAGCGAAAAAAACGATATGGTTGCAAGGTTTTCTCTTGGACTTTGGGTTAGATAAAAAAAAGTGTTGACATACACTATGATCACCAAGGTGTGATATTTCTGGTGTATAATTCGATTTAGCATGAGCGGACAAAGCATATCAATATCAGGTGCCATTTCATTCAAGATATATTAGCGATGGGTAAAATTGTTGTGAAAAAAATAGCAACTGTGGAGAGCCCAGCAAACATGATGACTAAGCATGTTCCTTTGGCGAAGCGCAAATTTTGCTTGAACACTATTGGCATCTATGGAGAGTGGTCGCCTTTCGGGGCGATGAGAGAGTAGCATGTTTAATGAGCACTATGAGTTGGTTTCAAATATCGAGCCAATGTGGAGAATTGTTATGTAATGTCTCGATATTTTTATATGTATATGACATTTGGTGAATTTTTTTTTGCAGATTGATATTGTTACAAAAGGACAAAAGAGAGGGATTGCATATTATATATTATGTTGTGGGGCCCATTGAAGAAAAGAAAATAAAAAAAATGTGGTTTCCCTTCTTTAATCTCATGCCGACCATCTTTAGAAGAGTAGAAGAATTCTGCACAAAACAGACGGTGGGTCGCACTGCACGAAAAAGAAGAGTTCCTCTTTTTTTTAAAAAAAGAAGAAGAAGCCGAGCCACACAGGAACTCGTTGTACCATTCGTACGAAGACACAAGAAGAACATCCGAGAACTGTTCTTCGGCATACGAGGAGCTTTTTCTATTGGGCATCAATTTAGGCGTGAGTTTTATTTATATATCTAATTGAGAGTTATCTTATCCATAAACAGCTAGAGATTTGGATATAATTTAGGTGCGATAAACACGAGCGTATTGAGCGATTGTAAATCCGATTCTCTGATTATAGTGGATTGTTCTTACTAACTCTTCTCGTGAACATAGGTATCGACATTTAGACCGAGCCATGTTATATCTGGTGTCCTTTATCATTCCTCGTTAATTTTTTGCACTTTCGCATTGACGTATTTGCAAAATCCTGATAGTTTCCGCGTTAATATTACAACAGCTGCAATGCCTGAAGAAGCTAGGGGTGACATGCCGTCCTGGAGAAGTGAAGACGGTGAATGAAAGTGTTTCAAACCTGATCAGGCTTGAGTCCCTGAGATTGAGATCGAGGGACCTGTTCGATTAGCCCACGAGCCTCAACTTGAGTAACAAGACCGGGCCCGCGTCTCTTTCAAACTTATATTTGCTCGGATCATTGGGGCTTGTACAACATTTGATGTTGGTCTGTCCCAAGAATCTGATAGCGCTCACCCTGTCAATGTCAGAACTGGAAGGCAATCTGATGAAGGTCCTACGGTGCCTGGAAGATTTTGTTGGAACTTTTTCGCAAAGTCCCATAAGAAGTTGAATGAGAAAATGAAGAGTTGGTTCGGTTCGTAACCTTTCATCGATGAAACCGTACGACATCGTAACGCTTCGTCGAAACTGTACGACTTCATGATGTTTCATCGAATCCTTTAGACGAAATCGCGCTTTTTTGTTGACGAACCATATGTTTCATGACTCTTCATTCTTTTGGAAGATATCTATTTGGTTTTGTGACTTTTCATCTGTTTGAAAGAGAACTGTTCAGATGCGTGACTCTTCGTTCTAAACCTATATTTCGTGACTCTTCGTATCATTGTCTATAAATAGAGCATCGACCATCGCATTAAAAAAATTATCAGACACGATCATTAGATATAATTGTTATATTCGTCATTCATTCATCATCGTCATTATTTTGTGCGACTATTTCGCGAAATTGTGTTCGAAGGTTTCCTTTGAAACAAGTACCGATTTCGAGAAAAGGCGATCCGTTCTATCTTGGAAGGCAATTGTCCAAGAACCTTTGTGACGCCCCAAACTCGGCAGGCATACGGACATCCCACTTAGGCCGTTCTTTTCTCGATGATCTCCTAGGATCCTTCAGCCCATAAGTTATACATCCATATAATATGAAGTGCGCATGCAGAAGCGAGAAAAATAACCCTTTCAACTTATTTACAAAAGATGACTTCAGGACGTTACCACAGAAGCATTAAACAAAGATACAATGAAAGGCTTCGATTGACAAAATAAGAGGTCACACAAGGTCATAAGTATAATCGCATCAAATACTATTTCGACTAATCATCTTCAGCATCCATTGGAACTCCATCAATAAGGACCTGAAAAAGGTAATCTCACGACGGGATGAGATATAAATCTTAGTAAGTTAAACCAAACCCTAAACTAGGTTATCAGTACCTCCAGACACTTTTTGAAAAAATAGGTATTTCATCCATAAAAGCTTTTATATGAATAAACCATAATTCCATCAATTCATGGTATCTCAACGATTCAAAATCAACTTAGTTCTGTCATAAAGTTCACCAGTAAGACTAGGCTTCGTACTTTGACAGGGTTTTTGATCAAAACAAACACTCTTGAGGCGCTGTTCAATTCATTAGGCATTTTCTCATCATATATCTCCATTTTCAATGGTAAAACTCACGTAATAACGCTTCAGGCCACTTAACCCATCATTTGCTCTTATGAAGTATTTTCATCCAATATATCGACATTCGAGCACGCGTCTTAACGCATCACGCTATCATAAATTACTAAGCAAGACCCACGTCACAACGCTTTAGGTCATGCTTCTCAATCACCCACGTAACACATATCAGGCTACTATAATATATTTGGCAAGACCCGCATTAATAACGCCTCAAGTCGTGTTCCTCAATCATCCGCGTAACAACGCATTAGTTAGCCCGCATAATAACGCATCATGCTAGGATACTACTCACGTAACAACGCATTAAGTTAGTCATCCTTACTTGGCCAAGTACAATATCCCTCGTAATAACGCATCAGGATAATCCAAACTCCGCATCATAACGCATCAGGGTACAATTTGCCTTTCATAGACCCACGTCAACACGCCTGAGGTCGAATCTCACGTAATAACGCCTCAGGATTTACTCAAACCCCGCGTTTGATGCATCAAGGCCTTATATGCACTTAAGCTCACAATTCCATCATTTAAGGTTAGCTTCAACAAATCACGCCACTCATCAATCAAAGAATCACAAGTAGCTCTTAAGCCTCATCTTTTTACATTCGAACCACAAACCATATCTCATCTTAAAATAACCTAATGATTGAGTATAACTCGATTAAATAGGTAGCTGGCCCTTTTACTTCAAGATCACTCATGGCCAATTCTCAAAATTTCACTTGGCATACCCTTGGATATTCATAACCGAGCATATTCCCTTAGCATAGCTACAATTCACTTCATTTGCCACCACCACGATCAAGCACAATCAACCAAGAGTATGGCACAGTTCAACCCCAAGCAATACCAACAAAATTCGAGCAATTCATTAGTATTCGAGGCAAACAACTCAAGCCAATCTCGGCATACCAATTCCAGCACATCTGGCTCATAAATTCAATTACTTATGTGGCCATCACGCAACATCATGCTTCCTCATATGTAACATGGTCATCGATCGCATAATCATGCATCAAGCATGCAACTTAATCAAATTTCATCATTGCAAGTCACATTTCACACCCGGCATTCCTTCACCGAGCAATCACAACATCAATTCAACATTTCTTAGGCATGTTAGCACATCATTCCATTGATATCAAATTAGCAACGTCAAGTTCCAACTCAGTCAGAACCAATTCCATGCGTTTCATGCCAAGACAACCCATAAACTTCATGAATCAAGTTCAAATCTTGTCTCTTAGTACCCTAACATCCTAATAGAGGGTTAGGAGCAACTTACAAATCCAATTGAGCTAGCAATTCACTCCAAGAATAGCCACATGGTCTGGCCTCCACTCGGTCAAAATAGGACACATGCATGGCCCTAATATAAACCACAATTCAACCATTAAAAATCTCTTCCAAATCCAATTCCATCGCACAACCACTTCACCAACACATCACACAACATGTTAGGAAGTCTTACCAAGGATTTTAAGGTAAGATGATGTGACATTCTGATTTTCAATCATCTTCAGACTCTGTAATGAGAAGTTTATTTATATCAAGCAATGTATTTCAGTTGTATTCCACTCAAATCTGATCAATTTGAGCAGACTGACCAAAGGGGAAAGGCTAACGCAAGACGAGATACGTGGACCTAGGCGACTCGAATAGGAAATGACGCTTTGACCATAAGGATTGTCGAGGGAATATTTAGGACCGTAAAAAGGCCGATCTAAGAATGATTAAGGATTACCATGCGAGCATCGTGCGGTTGGAGCGCGGGTGATGCCGCTTAACTAACGTACGAATTGCAAAATTATCCTAAATCGGACTGTGACGATCGAGACCACAGGGATTAGCAATAAGCCCTCGTGATTACATGACAACCAAGGCCACCATGAATTGACAAGCTCTAAACGTGACGAGAGTCACGGGGTCGATACGCGTATAGTCTGCAGAAGCCGCCCGTCGGTTCGGAATAGGCTGGAATCACGTCTAGTAGAAGGAACGATCAGAATTGAGTCCTGAAAAGTTTAAAAAAGGAAAATCAATAATTCCAACATCAATTGGATTGGTCGTCGCCCTATCGAAGAAGTCAGAAACGAGAAAAACGACGTTCCGAACAGCTCTCTCTCTCTCCTCAAACTCCCCATTCAGCCATTTTTGTTCCCCCAAAGACCAGACCAAGCTTCTTCTTCTTCTTCTTCTCCAGTTTCTGCTCCACCCGACCCCGCCGGATGCCGTCGTTCGGTCCGTACAACCGCCACCTTCGACCATCCCCTGCCTCCGACCTAATACCTAGACATAGCCCTACGTCTTGTCGACGTCCTCCAACTGGAATCAGGTCATTTGGAGCTCTGAGGAATTCTGGGCAAGCATTCTCCCACAGGTCGACAGAATCTGTTCCAGTTTGAGGTAGGTTCGGTTCTGAACCCTTTAGACAGCCGAAAACTTGGAATATTTGGCTCAAATTTTGTGGAGATCAAGTAGACATATAGATGGTTTTGTGGGAAAAATTTGGGATTTATTTGATAAGTTTTTGACCATGAAAAACCCTTGTACATTATGCCCAGAATCTGCCGGTATTCTGTGTGTGAGTGCTCCGGCGACTTCCGACGACTTTCCGGCAACCGCACGACTTGAAACTCACGGTGAGACTTCCAAACTCTTAGATAGACATTATAAGAGGTAGAATGGTGTATATTTGATGGATTTGAGATAGATTAAGGCCGGTTGGACCCGGCATGAACAGAACCGAATGGAACCGGTTCAATGCTGGGCCAAACCAGTTCTGTGGAGGGCTGAATAGGCTGGGATTGTGTTGTAATTTGGTGTGTATGATGTGCTGTGATGATGAGGAGTATCTAATGGATGATTTGGATGGATGAATGGAGGGATTGAACTTGAAATTTGACAAAATCGATTGATTATCCTAGGTTGCGCGACGGATTGACCTTGGACTTAAGTTGACCGAACCTTAAGAGGTGCAAGGAGGAGTAATTTACGTTTTTAAGCGGAGGTAAGGAATTTCCTAAACTGAGGCTAGGGGGATTGGACTCGATTGGGTAAGTCGAGGGCCGAACGGAACGATTTATGAGAAAATCCTCGCATGTAATAGCTTGATGTGCCCTTGGACATTACAGAATGATTGTTTGACCTAGCATATGTGTGAATGGTCTGAGTGCCTGAGTACTATTTGAATTGAATTGCATGCCACGAAATTTATTAAACATATTATCGTGTGCATTGGCCATGGTTATGAAATTTGATTTTTAAAAATCAAGTTAATTGATATGATGTGGCATGAGACATGATTGTGACATTGCATGGTATGGCCCTAAGGCGTATGAGACACGGGGCGGAGGTTGAGACCCTGATGCGACGAGGTCGCGGGGTGAATTATGAAAAGGTGGCGCCCTGATGCGACGGAGTCGCGAGGTTGAGATAGCCACAGTCCTGATGCGATATAATCGCGGGACAGAATACGAGCTCATAGACTCTGCCTGAAAATTGAACCGGGGCCTGATGCGTTTACGCAGGCCGAGTTTGATGCGATCTAATCGCAGGCTAGAGAATGAGGCAGACAGAGGTTGATTGGTGTGGTGAAGTGACAGGCCGAGCATATACGTGCAACTGTGTATGACATGAGAATATAAATGCATGTCTGTCCTCTATGCATTATTGTTTATTGAATTATGACTGTCATGTCCGCGTGAGTTCATGAGTTGGATAGGTCGAGTGACTTGACTGCCTGAGTGGACGGTCAACCTGACCTAGGGTTAGGTTTTTCTTACTGAGATGTGTATCTCACCCCTTTTGAGAAAATTCTACTTTTCAGATCCTAGGCAATAGCAATGTGGTCTATCAGATTCGGGGACCCGCAGGAGATGACGACGTATTACGATGAGTTCCCCGATAGGCAGGGTAATATATACATAAGGAAATGTACAGTAGTTTGGGTAGATGAGGGCGAACCTGACTGGAAGCCTCATCGGTTTGAGACTTGGTTTAGACAGGACGGGGATAGGAAAGTCGGGCCGCTGAAGCCCCATGAGGTTTCAGAGGGTGTCATACCTCCTTAGTGTCAGACGATAGCAGACCAGGAGTTTCCCGAGGGCTCAGTGGTTGGTTCGAGGAACGGCCCGGAGCGGACGTCGACAGCTGAGTTTCCCGTGCCACCGCCAGAGGATGAGGTTATCGTGGTAGAGCCGTCCAAGAGAGATCCATCCGAGCTGGACCAGGAGGCAACCGTGGAGGGAGACCGGGCTGAGCAGTCGCAGGAAGCGACCATGGAAGACTCTGTGGAGGTTCCATCAGAGACTTTCTTCGAGTACGAGCCGTCAGAGGAGAGCGAGGACACTGGAGATTCCAGCAGTTCTTCCTAGGCGACTTCGGATGATGACCTGACTTTTTGACTAGCGACCTGATCCCCTTTCCCTAGTGGATTTTGTGAACATCTTTTGACATGTTTATCCGTCGCCTTGGTGTATAGCGGTTTGTAGTAGATGTGACCAGTTGATGTTGATGTACAACCTTTTGATGCTATCCAGTCCTGTTTAGTCTTGGGATATATATATATATATATATATATTCATGTGGTACGGGGAGTTGTTGGGAAACGCTTCCGTGTGCTTAATGTAAATTATTTCATCTCTCGATCTTCCTTTATATATAAGTGGATCCTTGGGACCGCCGAGAGATTATTGTGGTTTTGCTTGCAGGGATGATTGCGTGCTCGCGATGGGGCGCGGGGCGTGACAGGCGACACCTCGGCAAGCCCTTAATTGGCTCAGCCCAATTGGTCTAGAGCAGGGCAGAATCAGTCCCTAGATAAATCGCACAAAATAGACTTCAATTCTCTTCTAAACTCAATTTCATCATGCACACACCTTGTCAACACATCAAACTATGTTCTTAGATGTCTCACCTTGAATTTTGGAGCTAGGCAACGCTTCAATGAGCCTTAATGTGCTTCGGCTCCAAAGCCAGCAGCAGGGTCAATTTTGATTCTTGCAAAACCAAGCAATTGTAGCCATTAAAACCTAACTTAAGTCCAATAAGTATTCAATCTCAGATCACTAAGCCCTTATACTAGGTTTTGAGAGTGTCTCACCGAAATTTGGAAGCCAAATGAGTTCTTTTGGTCGGCGAAATTGAGCTCTTCCTCAAATCGAATTTCGAAACTGATCCGCCTGACCTTCGTCCATTCAAATAGCTTCTTGAGAAAGAAGGCTCGGCCAAATTGAGCTCATAATACCTTGTTGGAATGGAAAGACCATAAGATTTCTAATGGTGGGTGGCACGCCTCGATCCGAGGTCGAACGAAGAAATTATTGTCGGAACAGTGGAAGCATTGGTGCAGGGTAGCAGCTGGTCAGCTCCGAAGATGAAGAGGAGAGTGAGAGAGAGAGATGGTGGACGGAAAAATGAGGGAGAGAGAGATAAGGAAGGCTAAGCTTATCTCAAACTTGGTCAAAGGGAGTAGAATGGTAGTTAGGAGTGGAGATTAAATGCTAATCACCCCCAAGTGACACTTGTCCTCATTCCAATAATATCAAGGCCTCCTTTGACCTTCATTGAACATTCCATTATTGATTTTCAACAGCCTATGGGGAAAGACCAAATGACCAAAACGTACTTTGTTAACACTTATGACAAGGGTAGGGGTCAAGGGGCAAAACGGTAATTTGGCACTTTCCGCTCGAAACTTCGTTTTTCCTATTTTGAATGACCATTGGCGAGGTGATGTCAAATTCTAATCCAATGTTAAAATTTATCATTTTCACTATTCCAATTTTGAGATTTCATTCCATATCTTAAGTCTCGAGGGAGTGGAAATTCGGAATGTCACAACCTTGGGTACCGGTTGAGGGGCAAATTTATCTTAAAAATATAACGTTATTTCGTTGGTCTTGGATCATTAATTTGCATTTAGATTACTCATTTGTGATTAGTTTCAGATTTGTCTATTCACCTATTTTTCATATACGAACTACAAGTGTTTATATGCGA
Source organism: Rhodomyrtus tomentosa (assembly GCA_028455895.1). Classification (NCBI taxonomy): domain Eukaryota; kingdom Viridiplantae; phylum Streptophyta; class Magnoliopsida; order Myrtales; family Myrtaceae; genus Rhodomyrtus; species Rhodomyrtus tomentosa. Next base: position 34,204,448 of record JAPCWY010000009.1, on the reverse strand, counting down.
CAACAACCTTAATACAGGAACCACTACCCTCTTAATGGACTACAGATTTGATTGTTCTCAGGTTATTGGCTCGATTGTACAGAAGCGATAGCATATGTCGGGCAAGGCGGGATGGACGATCTAGAAGAGTTGGAAATCAAGCAATTGAAGAAGCTAAAGACGGTTGGTGGCTTGAGACATATCGACAGCTTCAAAAGTGAGATTTTTACAGAAGTTAAGGATGACCTTGCCAAGCAAATTGAAGTTCACCAACATACACTGGTCACAAGAAAGGAGTTAGGGTCCAAGGTAAAATCTATTATTAGTTTTACTATAGTTATCGGTATTATTATCATTCTCATTATCATTATTATCATTGTTATTGATAATATCGTAATCTATGAAAGTGCAACTTTACTCTGAGAATTAAAGAAAGGAATTTTTTTTATGGTACATAACTTGTGTGATCTTACCTTTTTGGTAACGCGAATTCTGAGAAAATAGTAAAACGAGGGCTTATATTGTTCATAGATAGATCTTGATAAACATAAATCTCTTTTATTCAACACCTGCCCTGATTGTGCCCAGATCTATTACAATAGGGGGATTTTTTTTTTTTTTTTGAAGATGATCAGGGTGCAGGGCAGGGGATCCAATTCTCAAAAGATGTGCTTTAACCGTGCTATATATACACACACACACACATTTTCTCTTCACCTGTAATGTTTAGTTTTTCCACGTCCAAAATTTGAGATCATGCCATTTCCGAGGGAGATAAATCAAACAAAATGGATGAAAGCTCCATGGATGTGGCACACTGCATTTTTCTAAGTACATCATCTTCTTCAACCGTGTTTATCTTTTGTTGGGTAATTCCAGGAAATTTTACTTGTTGCACAAGAAATAAACGAGAATCGACGTCGGCGCTGATCAACCGGCTTCCATTGGAGGAAGTTTTCATGCTCAGAATAAGAGCATTTCCTTTCGTATCTCTATCAATGTGTGTGTTTCTCTACGTTGTGATTCATGCAAAATGCTATTTCAGCCAGAGAGTCCCATGAATCCCATATTTTGGGATAGAGGGGTGTGCAAACTGGACCGGACCTGCCAAGACCGACCCAGGACCAGCCCGGACTGGCCAGGTTGGTCGGTCCTTGAGGTTAGTAGTCTGGTCCCCGGTCCCAATAAATGGGACACTGCCCGGTCCCCGATTCCATGGCTTGGGACCGAACTGGATCGCCAATGTTTTTTTTTAATTAATCTACATCTAGAGTTAACTTATTTTTAACATTCTGAGAAGCTCATGAATCTCATCTCACGCCTCTTGAGTTTAGTGGTGTCATTGTACATATTATTTAGCAATTTGGATTTTAGTATTACTTTAGGACAAAACCAGGTCTTAATTGATGATAAGATATGTCCCTTATGATAGGCACGTGTACGAAGAATAGGCAGGTGCACGAAGAATAAGCACGTATATGCACGAGGACAAGAACTCTAGTCATTATGCAGATTTGAGAAAAATGTTTTTTTTCCACAACCAAAAATAAAAAAGAAAGAAATAAAATCCGAGTTTGGTTCTATCGCCCACCTAAGTTTAGCGGGCCACATGCGGGCGTCGATTACGACCATAAAAAATCACGTGAAGCCTTCAAGGCCAGATCGAACACACGTTGGGTGCCCTTAGCATTTACGTGATTGTCTTGACTTTGTAGGTTGATTATAGATTGTAAATTAACATTGTATTGTAATTTCTAAGGGTTGGATTTTTATAAGTAGTTAGAGTTAATGGTCCTACTGGGCCCGGACCAAGACCGGCCCAAACCTTCAGTCCTGGTTTAGTCCGTGTTCCTGAAAATATGGGGACCAAGACTATTGGTCTAGTCCCCGGGTCCATGCTAGGACCGGACCGGCCCGGACTATGCACGCCCCTGTTGGGATATGTGAGTTCGGTAATGTTAAAGAGGTAAGCTTGTGCTTCATGTTTTAGAATGTTACGAGTGTTTATCAATTGCAGTTTGTCTCTGAGATTGAAACCAAAATTAATTACCTAATCACCCCATTTAGGAGGGAACGTGTCTGTCCTTGTCTGTCAATAAATGCGGCCCAAGATATGACTTTGGAATGAGTTTTTAAATTAATTATCATATTTGGCATTTTGGAAAGATTTGTCTAGCTAATTCTTGCGGTGGTAGTAGATGTCACCATACTTTTGAATACTATATTTAATAGAAAATCATCCAAAAAGTCATAACTCTATTATAAGACCGTCAATTCAATCATAAACTTCTCATCATTTGTTTAAACTTGAAAAGAGAAATCAAATTTTTACATGAAAAGCCAAACTAACTCTTTTGAGCTGAAAAATTGTGTCCGAACCTATTAAACAAGTATTGCATCTTTTAAGTATTTTCTCCGCCAATGGCTAAGCTCAATAACGTTATATTGCAAAGTGATTTAAGGAGCACCGAGCATCTGAGTTGGTCAGTTTCGCATATAATCACGGTAGAAGATCTATATCCTTTGAACGAGCAGAAGCACTCTCTAAGGTATATGTCTCTTATTGGGTTTAAATTTCTAGAATTTGGATAAAATTTATTTATACGGGGATTTTATTTCTTATTGGATTTGAACTTGAAAAAAAAAAGATAAATTAGAGAAAAAAAAGTATTATCATTCTCTATCATCACCCAATTCTTATATATATATATATATATATATATATATTGAATAAAAATGCTGGATATTGGATCATCAGAAAGTACATCAGTCTTGTGGCTGTTTTTAATTTTGGGATCAATATCACGAAAAACCTCAAATTAGTACACATGTGGTAAATTTGCCCCAAACTAACTTTTTGGCCACCAATAATCTCAAATTAATACACTTGCAATAAATTTACTCTAAACTAACTTTTTGACCATCAAAAACCCCAAATTGATACACCAGTGACAAGTTTACCTTGCGTTAATTGTCATTAAATTAGATTAATACCATGAAAAATCTCAAACTGATATGCATTTAACAAACGAAGGGTGAAAACCCCCCGAACTGGTATACACTCAACTGCCATGTGTCATCTAATTAAAAATTTGATAATAAAATTTAATAAAAACTAATGGAAGGTGAATTTTTTTACAGTGTATTAATTTGGGGTAAATTTGTTACATATGTACTAATTTGAGGTTTTTCATGATTAATCCTTAATTTTGATACCTAAAATACATATCATAGAAACTGTTTAATATTATACTCTTCACTAATGTGGCTTATTTTGAACGTTGTTTCTTAAAGTACTCACAAACAGTGAATTTATGAGCAATATATATTGATTGATTGATTGACTTTTATCCATATCAAATTCAAGATGGATTGGATATCTATTTAAATGAAAGTAATTATTGGTACAAAGTTTCTATAAATACGAGGGCTCTCAATTCAATTTGGAAGAATATTTGAAGACTTTAAGGCCCCGCTCATTTCGAAAAAAAAATATAATGCTTTCGAAAAATATTTTTTAGGAAGAATTTTTTCAGGCCGGTGTATGGATGAAACTTAAAAATAAATTGAAAAATATTTTTTTGCTATTTGCTATGGAAAATCAATTTGACTTTCCTATGTGCAATCCATTTAATTATTTTCTATCATTTTCTTTTTCAAAAATTAACAAAATTTTAATTTTTTTAATTTTTTCTTTTCTTTTTTTTCCTTTACCTTCTTCTTCGGCCGATCGCCACAGTTGGCAACTAGCCACAGAAGAGTGATGAGCTTGCCAACCTCGGACGAGGCTCAACCTCACCAAATCCAATGAGTTTGTCGCTTGCTTATGGCCAATCGTTGATTAGCGGTCGGAGAAGAAGAAAAAAGAAAAAAGCCAAAAAATTAATTTTTTAGAAAACAAAAAAAAACTACAAATAAAAATAAATAATAAAACTAAAAGTTAATTAAAGGAGCGGCATGGAGGAGAACATGCTTGGTCTAGGTCAAAGAAAGAGGAAGGCAAATGATTTCCTCTTTTCATAAAGATGAAATCATTTTCCCCACTTTTGAATGTTCTTTTTTCAATTGGTGGAAAAAAATTTCTTGACTAGTTTATTTTCGTGAATTGAACATCGAAAAATCCAAAACATATTTTCCTGTAATTAAATTTCTACCAAACCAACGGAGCTTCAATTTTCTAGATTTGATGTGAAGAACTTCTTGATAATTGAAGATGTAACGTCCCAGTATTAAATCACTCGGGAAAATTGTCCACTTTGGCCTGTATCATATTGAGACTTATCATTTTGTCATTTAATATACATATAAGCACTTTCTTAATAGGTTACCCATCCTAGTAGTGCTCTACCTAAACATGGTTAGTTTTGTATTTCTAAAGAAAAGCTTGCCTTTATGTCAAAATGAGCTTCTGTGAGTTAATTTCAGTTTAATCATGTGTGTGTGTGTGTCAAAATGGTTCTCCTCATGTTTCATAATTCAATCACTACTACCCCCGTTTCTATCCTAGAAGCTTGCTAAGAGCCTCCCCTTGTTCATTCCCTCTAGCATCGGTGACCACTCCCCGCCCTCATCGGATTGGATTGTAGCAGGCCCACAAGTGTCTACGTGGTTGTGGAGGGTGTCCCGCTTTGATACCATATTGTGACATCCCTAGATTAACTCACTTAAGGTATTGTCTGTTTTTTCCCGTTCTATACCGAGCCTCATAGCTTTGTCTTTTGGCATACATAGAGGCATTTTTCGAAGAGGTCACCCATCCTAGTATTGCTAACCTAAGCACACTTAAATTTGGAGTTCCAAATCAAAAGGCGTTTTCATGAGTTAATTTCAGTTTTCACAAATAGATCTCAAAATTGCTCTCCTTATGTTTGTTGAACAATTCGGTGCATTCTTGCCCCTTTTTCGTCATCCTAAAAGCCTGTTAGGACCCACTCCTTGTTCAATCCTCTCACCAGGGTGTCTCTACCCTCGTTGGATCGGATCAATATAGAATAACTTCAAAAGCGCAAGAAGCTATCGAATTTAGGTCATCACAACAGTAATAAAAACTTTGTTCATCAAGATCTCAGCAACTAAGTCGTCAAGAACTCACCAAATGTTTAGAAAATCAAGACCTGAACCATATTCAATCAGAACCCAAGCCTTCAAGGGCCTATCTGTTTTGTGAAAAGGAGTCAAAAATCATGCTATCTAATTGGATATGAAGCCATTAAGCCCTCTCAAATTTTTCTCACATCTATGGAATACCACTAGACCTATCAAATGGGTGGGTTGAGCAGGCTTTGGCCCGACCACTAGGCGAGAGACAAGCCCTCGTCCAGATCTGGCGAGGGCTGCAAAGTCCTCCATTTGAGTTGATTAGGTAATCCATTATAACCCATTAAGTTGTTAAGTAACCGATTTAAACTTGTTGTTAACATTTAATAGAATCCATTTATGACCTTCACATTAAAATATGGGTTTTTGACCCATTTTCCACCTATAAATACCACATATTAATCATACTCCTTCAAAAAGTATGACATTTTAATATGCGAGTATAAAATATTTCAGTTAGACAAATGCATCTTTTAATCTTACATAGCATCTCATATTTCGACATTTCTTGCGGGTTGGTTCTACAACAAATCATGGCTTGTACAAGGTTGCGTGGAAAGTAGTTTGCTCACCAAAAAGAGAAGGAGGATTAGGATTGCCCGATCTGAACTTATGGAACAAAGTTCTATGATGCACGCCATGGAACCTCATTAACCATCCATCTTGTTTCCTTTGGAGCATTTGGGCTCACAATACAAAATGCAGAGGCACCCCATTTATGCAGCTCGACATGTGGGGTAGTATGGGTTGGAGTTGGCGTTGTCTCCTCAAATTGCGACCTTTTCTAACCTCGGTTACATCTAGTTCACAGTACTGTTGCCGAGAAATATATGACAAACTCAGACATGAAGGATGTTGCGACCTAAAAAATTTGGCTAATGGATTATTATGTCAATTAAATTAATTAATCTAACTCAGAGCTCTCAAGTCTTACCAAATCGCAACTTAAGTTTATTCATGAAAAAATATTCAATCGGAGCCGCCACTAATCATTTACGGTAGGTTGATTAGAAACTTATATAAAATAGCCGGAGAACTATTTTATCTCTACGAACCAGAGAAAATGAGTTCAGGAACTTGGTTACATCAATTAAAAATTAATGCCCTTTCGATACCCAATTTTCATAGAAAAATCCTTAGCTTGATGACTTGAATTGTTTTTCGGATTTTCTTATATTAAATGCAACGCTAATGCAAGATAACTATATGATATGTGAAATGTAATGATGTGGCAAAAATGACTTGACATGGCATAATGACGTAACAAATATGCGTGATATGGAAAACATGACAATGCAAGCTAAATTATATGATATGCAATGCAAATGACATTTATGGTATTTTTTTTGTCTATTTTCGGATTTATGGAAAAATGAAGTGAAAAATATATCCTAAAGTCAAAAGAGATGTGATCTAACTTAAGAAAAAGGATGGCATTTTTTGAGATTTTTCAGAAATTTATTTAAGCACAAAAACACAGAAAATTTGAACAAAAATAAACAATAGTGCCCATAAAACACCTTTAAATCCGAAAATTCGATTTTATTCGCAATATCCCTCGTAATTAGGGTTAGCAAGTGAATATATTATAGAATTACCACCATCCCTATATATATAAGACAAACCTTGAAATTCTATTTAGTAATTAGCAATCGCTCCTTAAGATTGAGGATTTGACGTCTAATTCACACGTACGGCACGATCGTACTTCGAGATCGAAGTCATATGTCGCATTTAATGTACATTTTCCAAAGGGTCAAGGCACCATTGGGAGCATGTTTTATGGGCAATATTGTTTATTAAAGGGCAAATTCTTTAAACAAAGCAAGACAATCAATCACGAGAAAAATAAAGATGAAAAGAAAAAGTCCATTGACCTTTGAATCTTTGAAAATTTAGGGAGGGGTGGCAAAAGATATGAGACTGGGGCCCACCTTTCCTCATCCAAATTTTATCCAATTCAATTTGAGAAAATTATCTTTAAGGTTCGGAAAAATTTAACTTCCACGTGATTCTCAAAGTTTCGGATATAACCGAATGAAGCTCAAACTATATCTCTAATCATATGATATTCATAAATTCAACAGAGATAAGATAACATCTGATGGGCAATCCAACCAACTTCATGAGTAATTCGAATCAAACATAATCCAAGATAAATCGGACCTTATCCAATTCAGCAATTTTTATCCATTACAATCCAATTTCTTCATATGATCAAAGATAAGGCCAAATCAATCAACGTGCAAAGATAGTCATCACAACATGGCAAAGATTACCCATACTCAAAGAAAAATTCGTCCAAGGGAGAGCAGGTGCTGCAAATTGGTTTCTTAATTTAACAAAAATCTGATTTTTTATCCAATTTAAATCACCATGATGACGTGCAATTTTTACACGAGGAAAAAAAAATCTCGAGAACATCACAAACCCCAATCTATCTCAAAAATGCATCTTCAGTTTTTTATCCCATTAGCTTAAAATCCGGTTCTTGGCAGAAGGGCTCAATTTTCTCAACTTTGATCATGAATCCACATATATTCATCAATGTACGCATGTTACAAGCTAAACACGCACGGATAACAATCAAGGATGATAAGTTTACCTTTTCTGAGCTAAAAAAATTCTGCCCTCGCGCAATTCGAATATTTGGCTAAGAACGCACCTATCCGAGCTCGATTTTTCAGCAAAAGTTTCTAGGAAGTCTAGCACAACTAACAAAAGGATTAGAGCTTCAAATAATGCTAAAACTTGGGCTGTTCCACCTTGATTTGTCGCTGAACAGTGGGCGGCCAGTAGCTCAAAACTGGCAGATTAGTAGGCTGAACCGGTCGGCAGGAAAATTGACTTCAAAGGCTTGGACGGGAAGCTTTCAACATCGGATCGAGGCACTATCAGCGGCTGGTGATAGATCATCAAATGTTGAACGTTTTGATACATGTCTTAAGTTGATCGAAGCACGGATGTCAACGCATGACCAATTGACGCGAAACTGCTCCTGGCTGTCGATGGGTTGAAAGTTGTGATTTCAAAGGATTCGAAGGGGAGCTTTAAAAATCGGATTAAGGCACCGTCAGTGGCTAGTGATAGTTGTCGAAAGCTTAACGTCATGGTACCTGGCACGTACAAATTGGATAACGGACGGCGACGTACGATCAATTGGCATGAAACCACTCTAAGCTGCCGACGGGATTGAACTTCGGCCGAGACTCCCTCTCTCTGTCTCGAAATTTCCTTGGACTTTATGAACATGTGGACTCATAGAATGCCGATCTCATAAGCTTGAATCGAACCCTTTTATATATAGAGCTTGGTCCTTAAAGTCCTAATCGAAATAGGAGTCTTTAACAACCGTCGAATCAAGAATCCTAGCTAGAGAAAGATTCGATAGTGACCATTAGATTTAGAGGAGTCCTAATCCATCAAAACTCTTTGTTATTAGATGCATAATGATAGAGTTATAATATCTTAGATCACCTCTTAAGATAACGCTCATGAATCGAATGAAAATTCATGACCAAATCCTATCTCGGAAGAATCTTAATCCCCTAGGACACTATCAATTTTCAGCCAAATGGAGTAATGATGAGAGAAATGGCTGAAAATGGCCTCTTTTGTGGATTTAGAATGCAATTCTGGGCCCTATTGGGTTCTAGATAATTAATGGAATTAACTGGAGGCTTTACTCAATTAAAAGAGCTGAATATGCTAATTTGGGCTTGAATTAAGGTCCAACCCCATTAAAAAGTTCGGCACACTCATCTTGGCCTTAGTTAATTTTCAACACACCCTCCTATAATCCCAATCGAAAATCCTACATTGAATATGGTCAGCCACCTGTTAATTAAAGCTCAGTTGACTCACTTCTAGCCTTAATGAAATGATATACACTTGATTGAGAATAAATATGCGATGCATGAAAATTTATTTTTGGTGAGAATCATGACTAACCCTCATTTTATATTTAAATGAACGATTTTTTAAAAATCAAAATTTATGTGTCGGCTAGGGATTGGTTGTAGAGTGGTACAACCTAATTTGGCGCAGTGACATTAATAAACACAATTTTATTGGCTGACTAGTCTGCAGAGATAGACTACTGACAGCAAAAATCGTAGCACGGTGGATGACTTCACTTGATATGCAATGCAACTTTTGTAAGGTCGGTATAGAAGATAGGACACATTTATTCTTCCAGTGTGAATAGACAGGCAAAATATGGCGCAGTATCCTTGCACAACATGGGATTAGACGTTCATTAGGGGGATGGAATGATGAACTTTCATGGATGATTAGGGCAACAACGGGCAAAGATTTGGCGGCGAAACTCCTAAAGATGTCTTTCCTCGTAATCATATATTGTATTTGGATGGAGCGTAACCAGAGATGATTCCAAAACAAGTCAATTGACATCCATATTATTTTGGTAAGGGTGCACAAAAATATCAGAGGTAGAGTTTTACTTTACCAAAAAATTCGTCCTTCCCAGATAAATATAGTTTTGGCTACCATATGAAGACTTTTTACCTTCATCTTTTTGAATTATTAGCTCTCTTTGTAATGCCAGGGATGCCCCTAAGATGTTGTACTTCATTTGCTCTATAATATTTACATCTTCAACAACAACAAAAAAACTCACATTAATGAATTACCATTGAAAACAAGGATATAAGCAATGCATGCACGTATAAAGTGCAGGCTAAGTAACTAGTAAATATTAACAAAAAACTCTGCCTTCCCTTTTATCTATCCAAGGAATGGAGGATGGAAAGACCTATCCCCTCCAGGATGATCTGGGCAAAATTGGTGAAAGGGAAGAGATCCGAATGAATGGAAAGGAAAAAATGGGGGAAGAAAAATCATGATCGGGACAGTAGACCCAAGGCTACGGAACTTCGAATATCTTTTATTTTTATTCTTATCCATATAGGAAGTTTTTATAAACTTGACTATGGCATACAAAAAGAACAAAGGGTTACGAAATATCCATATCAGATGAGTCAGATGAACGTCAAGTCACACTCGTCACAGTATGGCAGCTAGCCATACCCGAAGGTCGTTCCCTTAATCGTAAGGAAGGAGATGCAACCTTGATGAGAAAGATGCAAAAAGAATAGGCAATGTGTTTTGTTCCTGTTTTGCATTTTTCAGAGGTAAGTACATTACGAGTGTCATAACATTTGTGCAGCGCTCACTTGAGTGCCACAACTTTGAAAAATTGATCACTTAAGTGCTATCAATTACGTGATGTCGGAAAAGCTGACATGGCACCAGCGAAATGATTCTTTTGAATATTTTAATGTACATGTGTATTTTTGTGACATTCCGAATTTCCGCCACCTCAAGGCTTGAGATACGAAATGAAATTTTAAAATTATAAAATGGAAAAATAAAGATTCCAACGTTCTAATCGAATTAGACGTCGCCTCATCGAAGGTAAATTGAATTGGAAAAACAACGTTCCGGACGTCGAGGGTAAAATTACAATTTTGCCCCTCAAGCCTTAACCTTGCCTTAATAAATAAAATGAGGGCATTTTGGCCATTGACCATACCCCAAGGCCATCGAAAATTAGAAAAAATAACAGCCCTTGGATGAAGGCTTGATTGACATGAAGACAAGTGTCAATAGATGCTCAATTGGCATTAAATATCCAACTTTTAACCTACCATTCTAAGCCTTTGACCAATTGGAAGATTGAAGGAAGCCTCTCACACACTCTCACTCTCTCTCCCTCATTTTTCTCCCTCTCCCCCTCACCTTTCTCTCATTTTCCTTTCTTTTCTCTCTCGCCATAACACTACCCAGTCTTGTCGCCGGCCACTATTTTGGCCATAATTTCTTTGTTCGTCATCAGATTAAGGCGTGCTATCTACCATTAGAAAGCTTATCATCTTACCATTCCAAAAAGGTATTATAGGTTCAAATCCACCCAGCCGTTTGTCCCTTAGAGCCGTTTGAAGGAGCAAAGGTCAGGCTGGTCAGTTTTGAATCCGAGAGCTCTAAGTGAAATTTTCAAACTCATTTCACTCTAATCTTCATTCAACTAATTTACGATATATAGAAGCATATGCTCGAGGTTGAGGATGATTTATAATTGGATTTAATGGTGGATTTCTTATTGTTTGGTGGACAAAAACCCGAACCGGTCTGTCCAAGGGAAAAACAGTGAACTTGAGGACTGTTCGAGGACTAATTTTGCTTGGATTGAGTGGTAAGATGCCTCAAAATCTTAGTTTGATATGTTAGGGAGCTATTGGTTGAAATTTGGGGTGAAATTGATGGGATTTAGTGGTTGATTCTTGCTTAGATTTTCAAGAGGACAAACCTATCCAATTTGGACCACTTTTGACCGTGACCTCTAAGGAGGCTTTTGTGGACTTTTGCTAGCTCAATTTCCTTAGTAAGTTGATCCTAACTTTCTATTAGAATGTTAGGTTACTAAGGGATGTTATTGTTCGAGGAAAGTGGTGATTTATGAACCGGTTCTACTTGTGGGATTTCAAATCCAAATCTGTCTTGTTTCTAATGAGTTGAACTTGAATGGTTCATGGCATGAAAACTGTGGAATCAAGGTTGGATTAAGGAATCTTAATTTGTTTGTGGAAGGTAGTTAAACCTTTTGACATGCTTTGTGGAGATTCCTATTTGGTTTGAATACTTTGAGCGGGTTGAATTACTAATTGAGTCTCGAGGGGATTTGTGAAAATATGATTTTGTGTCAAGCCTTGAATTTTTGCGAAATGGCCTCGACTCGCTTGTGCCAATGTGGAGTGATTGATTGAATTACTCGATTTGACTTTGTAATGCTTGGTCATGGAGCGTGATGTGAGAATTAGTAACTTGATATGTAGGGGCCGAACTATGAGGTTGCCTCCTTGTTATCGTGCATTGAAATTTATTTGGCCATTGAGTTATTGTATTGTGAGTATATGTGCATGTGATGCCTTGATGCGTTAAGCGCGGGGCTTGAGTAAATCCGGAGGCGTTATTTCACAGGGATTTGACCTGAAGCGTTGTGACGCAGGTCCATGAAAGGTAAATTGTACCCCGATGCGTTGTTACGCAGGATATTGTACTTGGCCAAGTAAGAATGACTAATCTGATACGTTATTACGTGAGTAGTATCCTAGCCTGATGCGTTGTTACGCGAGCGATTGAGGAACACAACCTGAGGTGTTCTTACGCAGGTCCTGGCAATATGCATATGTTGACTTGAAGCGTTATGAAGCGGGTCTATGAAAGGCAAATTATACCCTGATGCGTTATGACGAGGGGTTTGGATTATCCTGATGCGTTGTTACGCTAGATATTATACTGGGCTAAGTAAGGATGACTAACCTGATACGTTATTACGCGGGTAGTATCCTAGCCTGATACGTTGTTACGCGGGCGATTGAGGAACACAACCTGAGGCGTTCTTACGCGGGTCCTGGCAATATGTATATGTAACTTGAGGCGTTGTGATGCGGGTCTTGTCAAACATGTTATAATAGCCTGATGTGTTATGACGTGAGCTTGAATAATGATGATTGGTGGAAATACCTTATATGATCCAGTGAATGCCTAAAGGGTCTGAAGCTATATGATGCGGGCGCTTGACAACCTGATATGGATGATTGGAATTTGATTGAGATATGCTAAGAAAATGCCTCGTTATGATCTTGAGAAATTTGAGAATGCCTCAAGTGGAGATTTCTATTGAAAGCTCTACCATAGCACGAAGTTCAGCTTTATTTGTGAAATTTGACGACTGAATCGAGTCAATTCTGAATTAGTGAAATGATATGCGTTGATGGAGTTATGTTTTTATCATGCCAAGGCCTTTTATTTAAGAATACTTGTTTTCAAAGGTGTCTGGAGGTACTGACAACCTAGCTTAGGGTTAGGTTTAACTTACTGAAATTTATATCTCACCCCGTCGTGGGATTAACTTTTTCAGGTCCCAAACGATAGAAATCTAAGCTTACTAGTGATCGGTATTTGAAGAAGTAATTATATGACATAGATTTATACTTTTGTAACTTTAGAGATTTCATGTTACCACGAAGTTAGAGTTATACCCTCTGAACTTGTAGTCGGTATTTATAACAAGACGTACCCTATGTCATGAGTCATCTTAAGTCTGAATTGTATGGAGAAGTTTCATCGCTTCCTTATGTTTGTGCCATTTAAAAATTATAAATTGTTGGGCGACGTATCCTGGGTACCACCGAGACAAGACAACCAAGGTGGGATTTCACGTGCCTGACAGGTTCGGAGCGTGACAATTTTTATATTTTTTAGTTATTTTGCCATTTTTCTTTTTATTTTGGCTTTTTCTTGATTTTTTGCTCCATTGGCCTGCAAGGGTCGCCGTGCCGACCACTATCGATGACCACAGGGGCGAGGACTGCTTCGCCCTAGGCTAAAGAGGCTGTGACGATCCTCACCTAAGGTCGTCGCCAAGGCCGCGATAGCCGTCACCTAGGGCCGTCATGCCCCGCCGACCTTGGGCCAACTGGTTGTGGCCGACGAGGATCATCGGTGACCCTTGCCGGCCAAGGTTAAAAATGCAACAAAAATAAAATAAAAATTAAAGATATCAAAATAAATAAATAAATAAAATATTAAAAAATTCCATGTGTTGTTGAAAAATAAATAAATGTGACATCCTGATTTTCTTGTCATTTCGAGACTTATTAATGAGAATATATCTAACGATATCTTTCAGTCATATCTCGCTTAAATCTAATCAATCTCGAGTCAACTAACAAAAAGGGAAAGTCTAACGCGAGATAAGATACGTGGACTTAGGAAATTCAAATAGGAAATAGCACTTTGACCATAAGGATTGTCGAGGAAATATTTAGAGCCATAAGAGGCCGATCTAAGAACGATTAAGGAATGCATTGCTAGCGTTGTACGATTGGAGCGCGGGTGATGCCATTTAAATAATGTATAATTTGTAAAAATTTTCTAAATCGAACGATGACGATCGAGACCGTTGGAACTAGTAATAGACCCTCACCATTACATGATAACCCAAGTCGTCATAAATTGACTAGCCCTAAGTGTGATATGAATCACATAGTCGATACGCGTAACGTCTGTAAGAGCCGGCCATCAGTTCGGGATAGACTAAAATCACATCTGACAGAGAAATAATTCAGAGACGAGTCTCGAAATTAGAAAATAGAGAATCAAGGATTCCAACATTATAATTGGATTGGACGTCGCCTCATCGAAGGAAATTTGAATTAGAAAAACGACGTTCCGAACGTCGAGGGTAAAATTACCATTTTACCCCTCAAGTCTTGACCTTACCTTAATAAATGGATAAGGGCATTTTGGTCATTGGCCACCCTCCATAGCTATCGAAAATTAGAGAAAATGAGGGCCATTGGACGAGATGTTGATTGACATATGGACAAGTGTCAATGGATGGTGGATGAGCATTTATTAATCAACTTTTAACCTACTATTCTTCATGATTAACTCTCAAATTGTGTATACACACCCTCTCCACCCTCATTCTGCCGAGAACCTCCATCACCATACCCATCTTCAGCTCATCTTCTTCTTCTTCTTACTCCAACCGAGAGTTTCTCCCACCCTACTAGTTCTGTCTGTCCAGTTCGCTGCCATCGAGCGCCTCCTCCGGCTACTTTCAGCCATCGAGCCAACCACCAGCATCTTCCTTAGCCTCTTGCCGACCACCTCCAAGTGGTAGCTCGGCATTGGACCCACTGAGGAGCTCCGGCCAGCCGTTCTCCCGAGAGTCAACGGAAACCGTCGCAGTTGGAGGTAAGTTGTTGTTTGAACTCCGTAGGACCTTGAATAGTCTCGAATTTCCAATCAAATTTTGTGGACATCTAGGGCACATATATATCGAGTTGTGGTAAAAATTTGAGCTGAATTTGATGGAGATTTGATGATGAAATGGTGTCACTTTTGATGAACAGAATCTGACCGGCGGTAGACTTGGAGGAACCGATGTTGATCTTAGACTTTTCGAAGTCGCCTCGCCACAAAATTTTCGATGAGGCTTCCTAACTCCTAGAACTACATGTTAGCAAGTAGATTAGTGGATAAATTAAGGATTTAGGATGGTTTATAGGCTGATTCGTTGGGAACTAAACAGAGCTGAAAAATGTCATGTTCGGTTCTGTTCTTGCTGAGATCATGGGGGTTGTTTGGGATTCAATTGAGCTCAAATTTCATCGTTGAGACGTACTAGAATGTTGATGGATGTGTTATTAAGATTTATACTTGATGGTTCGATGATTGGACGAAGAAATATCGACGAAACAAATGGAATCCCCTTAGGTACAAAGCTGCCCTGTTTTGAATCTCTTGGAGCCGAAATGTTGAGGTGCTATAAAGAGGAATCTTGTTGATTTAAGCCTAAGGTAAAAAGTTCCTAAACCTTGACTAGGAAGATTAGACTCGACTGGGTGATTTGGATGCGGATTGAGTTAGTTTTCGTGAGTTATGGCATAATTGTTCAATGTTCGTCATGGTGGATGGATGATTGCTTGAATGCTTGCTTAATACATATGCCATGAATTGATTGCCTTTTGTGAGTGATAAATTAATTGCCTTGCATGCCATAGATATCTAGATTGATGCGTGAGCTTGTGCTTGATCATGATGTTTGATTTGAAATGATATATGGCATGCATGAGGATTGGTGATACCTTGAGGCGTTGAGACACAGGGTTACGTTGAATTGTACCCTGATGCGTTGAGACGCGGGGTTGAAATGGCCAATGTCCTGATGCGTTGAGACGCAGGACGGAATTTGATATGTTTTGACACAGGTCTGGAATGAAATTGAAAACCTGATGCGTTTACACGGGTTTGTCAATTGGATGGTCTGAGGCATGATTAAGCGGACCGAGCTTAAGGTGTTTTAAACGCGAGCATGAATTTGAGGAAGTTGGAAGGGTGGAATCTGTAGCTTTTAGTATCGTGATGCCTGACTTGATTGACATGATATGATGCTATTATTTTTGTGGTCGACGAACGCTTGCATCTCTATGGCATTTTGACTGATGAATGCATTATATGGCTGAGTGCATATTCTTATTTATTGTTTGCATTCATCTCGATGTACAGTCGGCCGAACTTAGGGTTAGGACCTATCTTACTGAGATGTGAATCTCACCTTGTTATGGGGCCCCATTTCCAGATCCTAGACCTTGAAGATGCTGCCGACCAAACTAGGCGCCCGAAAGAGATGACTGCGTATTTTGACGAGTTCCAGGACGAACGGGGAACGGTGTACGTTAGAAAGTGTACAGTAGTTTGGGTCGAAGAGGGTGAAAAAGACTGGAAGCCTCATAGGTTTGAGGCTTGGTTTCGTAGGGTAGGCGAGGTTACTACTGGACCACTGAAGTCTACTGAGGTACCCCGTAGGGTTATTCCTAGCTGGTGCCATCCCACTCGGGATTCTATGGAGGTCGAGGGATCTGTAGCTGGTTCAAGGAACATTCCCGAGAGGACCCCAACTCTAGAAGACATAGTTGAAGTGATTGAGGTCGATGCCTCAGAGGGCGAACAGGAGGACGATACGATGGAGGACACCGTGGACGTACGTTCCAAAACCTTTTCAGGCTACGAGCCTACCGAGGATGCCGAAGAGACTGACGATTCCAATGGTTCGATTTAGGGGTTTCCTGTTTTTACTTAGCTATTTTTGACGACCTTGTCGGTCTGTTTCTTCTGAGGACCCTGTTGTAGTAGTCTTTTGATTGGTCCCGACTCCCGAGCTAATAGCAAGAATATATTACCTGCTCTTTTGTATAAACTCATAGGATGTTTATGTGATGTTCTCGTTACCCAAGTCCCATTTTGATGTGTGTATGGAGGAGTGTGTGTTAATGCTTCCGCATGTTACCGTTATTATGCATCACTCGATATATGAATCTCGGGACGCTCAAGAGTTTACTTGCAAGGAGTCGCGCCCCCATGCCTAGGGTGCCGGGCGTGACAAAGAATTAATAAAAATACGAGTATGACGATTTACCAAAAGTGACACTAAAGTGAACGATTTTCTTCCGATATAGCACTCAAGTGAGCGAAAAAGGTTATGACACTCAAATAAGCACCAGCACTTTTTAGTGTATTTACCAACATTTTTCGGCAACCTAAAAAGGGCTTAATTATAAGTGCCAAAACTTGTGTATGGCACTCACTTTAGCGCAAGAACTTTCAAAATAATTACTTAAGTGCCAAAAATTTCAAAACGATCATTTAAATGTCAATTTTTGTTAAAATCGATCACTGAAGTGCCAATTTTTTTTAAGATCGCTCATTTCAGTGCCAATTCCTACATACCACGTCAGTTCAAATATTAATTAAAAAAAAATAGTCCACGTCGGATTTTCGGTGGCCATATCAACTCAAATTAGAGTTGGCACTAAAGTAATCGTTTATAAAATAATTTGGCACTTAAATTATCTTTTTTTAAAAAAAGTTGGCACTTAAATAATTATTTTGAAAATTTTGGCGTTAAAGTGAGCGTCGTATACAAGTTTTAACGGCCATAGATTACTTTAGCCATCTAAAAAGCATTCGTTATTCCATTGTGAAAGCTCCGACAAACGTTTTCTGGACTCCTTTAGCAGAGAATCTGATCTTTCGGTTGGCAAAGTATGATCCTCATCCTTTCCTTGGCACGTACGTGGCAAGTCATCGCGAGGCAATACTTTCGGAATAGTTCCTTCCTTCTTTTGGCAAATTGACAATCTGAACCTTGTTAGAAACAAGCAACTTATATTTCCACGAAAAAAAAAAAAATGACAACACTTTCACGAATTGAAATGGCCTTGATTGATTCTCCCACACCATTTGCACAGACAAACAGCAATAAATCGGAACGTTCCGTGCGTGCCTTCCTTTTGTAAAAGTATAGGAATCGTTCTTTCTCCTCAAGTTGTAATTTGGATAGCGAAGCATCATATCTTGCGCCGTACATCGACCGCGGAAAATGAGTCTTATGCCTGTTTTTCTTCTAAAAGCATAGCAATTTCGGCTTTCGCATCGAATATCCCTTATCATTGATTCAAAGTCTCGAGTCATTTTCTCTTTGCTCCAATTATGAATCAATCTTTCCTTTTTTTTTTTTTTTTTTTTTTTTGCTTGTGGCTCTCATCGATTCAACGCATACAGCGTCCCGTTTCACTATGGAGTTTGGATTCTTCTCCGCACAATTATTCTTTTCACAAAAAATTGACGATCACGAGAGATTTAGAATAACTTGTGGTGACTGGCCTTGGTGGAGAATCTAATACTTATCCCGTGTGAGCCTCTTCTTCCACCGTTAGCATCAGAATTTGAAACTTTATTCTTTACTTTTAAAAGGAGACGTGCATTGAATCAAAAGAATAAAAGGATCACCCTACGACCTTATATGTAGCCCTTTTCTCTTAATGGATTGATCGGCATCAAACATTACTGAAGAACAAAATGGCAACGTCTAACGCGATGAGCAAGTACAGGCAAATCGGCTTCCTGATGGAAGCGGGCCAAGACATCAATCCTAATGATTACCTATCCAACAAAGACAAGATCGACGATCTTCTCCGTCGCGGCGTTATTTACAGAGATAAGAAGAAGGCAAGCCCTTCAGTCTTGATCCCAATCATATATATACACACACACTCATATGTCGTTGGAGTTGAGTACTGCAGGTGTATGTCCATTTTTGCAAAAAGCTCAGAGATCTCTATTAGGAAAACGCGCATATTCTTCTCTGTGTCTGAACGTCTGTACATATATCTACATGTGCGTGTCGCTTCTTCATGGAGAGAGTAATTTACGTGCCAAATAGGATGGGGTTGTCGATTAATTCAAACTCGAGGCATCTGCTTCTCTTTCTCTTTACGTTTTACGAATTTCTTATGTTTTCTCATTCGTTTCGAACATTGATGTAGAAGACAATATTGCATTTGTCATTTCGAATGGGTGGTTAGCAACTTTGCTGATAAAGTTCCTCCTCCTCCAACTCATACTTCGAAACCCTAATAGTGTTGAGTTCCCTCACCGCGCGGATTGATGTTTCTCTGCTCATATTTCAAAACGCTGTTTGTGGCAGAAGTATTGGGTTGATCTACAGGAGCGGGACTGCTTCGCAATCTACGCTAGGGGACTCAACATCACCAACAGCGACAGACGTGTATATTGGCAATGGACGACCGAGAGGTAATTCTGAATCCTTAGAACAAAATATTTAGGCATCTTCTCACATGGTGCACCTTTTCTTACGCTGCGAGTCTAATTAGGGTTTTCCATACTTTAGTGACGAATCTAAAAAAAGAGAAACCACGTTTGGTGATATTGAGCCTCTTTTGCCCTTAAAGCTAGCTCCGAAGGGTGAGACTTTCCTCACATTTATAAACCGACTACGAGCTCTTTCTATAATCGATGTGGAATAACCACGACAAGACAAACAATAGAAAGAGACTAAAATTTGTTTGAGGGTATTAGTGTTTGGATAGTAGTATTTGTATCCGTGCTACATGTTGGTCTAATCTTATCTATTTGCATAAACTTTTAGATATTAAGAACGAATCAAAAGTCAACCATTGAAAAAATCATGAATAGTAAACTCTAAAGTCATGAATTTGGGCTTGCGCATTCTCCATAAGCTAAATTATTACATTTATTGTAGTACGATTAGCCGATTTCAATCCCAAACAAATTGTGTTATTGAGGTCTCCCGATTGGTTTCTGTACATATATACTTTCACGGTAGAGGTAAATTCGTAACTCTTCGATTGATTCCCACCAGCTAGGGAACACAGTATGAATATCTTTATCAAAGAAGGAGCAGTTCTTGGGTCTTGGTACTAAATTTCCATTGTTGTCTTCAAAAGGGCGTGATAAGCCAATTTAATTAAGAGCACAGTAATAATAATGGAACGGAATTTTAGTCTCATCTTCAAATGTTACTGTCGAAGTTAGTAAGTTCATTATTTACTACTAACCACATACTATAACCCATTTATCATTTTTAAGTAAAATTACTTTCTTTTTCATTCCGGTAATTCGTAATTATGATAAATATGCCTCATTAACGTGGCATCCAATTTGATTTTTTTTTCTTGATATTCTTTTTGTTTAACTAAGTTGGATTATTAGTAAACAGGTCTCGTTAACGAATGTCCCAAGACACATGATGAACATACTTAATAAATGGAAAACTTTGATTTATAAAGTGTTGATTATGCATACCAAAGAAAAATAGTGTATGTGAAAATTGCAAACTTACATTCTTACCAAGTACCTACTGAACTCCACTAATCAGAAAGAGCCGTGGAACTCTTCTCTATTTTAAATTCTTAGCTAATTAATCTGGTAATTAATTAAAAAGGAACGGCCAAGTTTATATAATTGTTTTTTAATATCATTTTACTTTTGTTTCCGCTCAGCGAGGGCATCGAAGTGGCGGAAGTGGTGAGGACGAGATGGCTAGAAGTCAGAGGGTCGTTTTGGACAATGAATCTTTCGCCGAATGTTCGGTACAAAGTCACGTTTCGGACGAAGATGGCGAAACCCTCAGGCATGGTGATGCCTGTATACGCCGACCCGCTCTGGGGGCTGCGGATGAGGCAGGTGGACACGAGGGTGAGCACCATGAAGGGGCAGACTGTGAACCTGAGATTGACCCTCCCGGACGGGTCCAACCAAGAGAGGCAGGAGGTGTTGCCTGGAGCCAAATTGGGCGACGACCCGTGGCACGAACTGGAGGTCGGACAGTTCGACATGAACGCGCAGAATGTGGGCAGGATGGAATTTTCCATGGAGCAATTGTTCGGAAGATGGAGGACAGGGCTGATCATCAAGTGCGTGGAGATCAAGGCCGTGTGATCACAAGCAGTTATGTGCGCAATAAAGAGCAACTGCGGAGGAGTTGCCTCCAAGATATTGACTATAATGGCGTGTGTATGGCCGGGTGTGCACGTATGGGTGTGCTTTTGATACATGTCTCGTGTACGAATGTCTTTCTATTTCTAGACCCGGTTTTTTTATCTATGATATTTGTCCATCTGTCTGTCTATCTTAGATCAATAACAGTTCATGGGAGGTAAGTAAAAGTCAAAATTTTAAAATGTAAGTCATTTGCCTAATAAATTTTTGACTTTACATTTAGTATCGTAAAGGAAAAGGCAGAACGAAAGAAGGAAACGATATTGTTTGGACCAATAGTTGTCGAGAAACACCGGGCAAATTGGTTGGGCCAAGATTCCAACATCACAAATTTGTGGGTTTCAATGGCTATCATGTCGGCCCTTGGAGAAGCGGAAGCTTTTGGTCAAGAAGTTTACTGCGATTTTTTCTGGAGAGTCTCTTACAGAACCGCGTGTGTATTGGATTACTGTGTTGATCCATTTGTCGGGTTACTGTTTTGTTTTTGTGTTTTATAAAGAAAATGTACATTTCACTTGAAACAGAGGTAGATAACTTCAGGGAAAATTTCAAATTAGAGCCTGAAGTATATTCATTTTCTCAAACAAGGATCTGAAGTGCTTAAATCATTTCAAAGAAAGACCCAATCAAAAGGCATTTTCGTTCTTTATTTTTGTTTTGTTTTGTTTTATTGTTTACATTTTCTCTTTTTATTTTATTTTATTTTATTTTTTCTTTTCTTCCTTCCCCTCCCCATCTCCATCGCCACTGCCATATACAGTGCTACTATTGGAGGAAGTATATCTCAATTAGTTCAAGATCAAAGTAATTACAAGAATTGCTCTCAATCATATTGGTGATTGTCGAATTCACCAAAAATAATTCCTACTCTCAAAATGACAAATAAATTATACTTAAGTTGAGCAGGGTCGAGACTGACAAATTGTTAATTCTTCGAAAACCAAGTAAACAATAGAAACGAAATTAACCAGGGAGGTTTATGCAGAATATACTTAAATAAAATAAGTAAACGAAATTAAAAAAAAAATCAGATTATGTGATATCTAGCAAAGGTAATCTCATTCAAGTTCAAAAGTTGATCATTGAGTCAAACGAATAATCTCAAATGTTGCAATAGACTGGTTATGGTTATTGAAACACTTCTAACAACCTAATTTTTCCTTAGTATTAGATTAATCAGACACACACCTATGATTAATCTTTTATTAACGAATAACCTTGACACGTGCCTAGGATTCAATTCCTTAATAGCATGAAAAACGAGAAAAACCCTACCCTAACTAATAAATCACACGCGGAACTTATTCAAGCTAAATCATATATTCTCATAATACAACTTGAAAATCTGGTGTCAATCAAATTATATTATCTGCCACTATTATTAAAACACCTAAACAATTACGGGTTTGGGTATTTCAATTGGCAAACTATCACTCTATCAATTGCACAACGAGCTCTTATTGTAACAATCAACAAAGCAACGGTAAACAGTAAAACAGAGAATATATAAATACTACAGAAATTAAGAAGAAGAGTTAAGTTTAGATCTCACAACTTGAATGAACTTGAACCTTGATAAACCTTTGCTAGATTTAAAAGGAGCGAAAGAGAAGAATAAAGAATGCTTTTGAATTTTCTGGAATCAACCTCCCCTTCTCTCTTGCGTTCAACCTCTTAAATAGAAAAAGAAGAAAAAAGTCTAGAAAAAAGAAACTCTATCCAACATGGAAAGAGAGAAAAAGTAAGCAAAATCTCCTCCCTCATCTCCCTAATTAAAAGTCTTATTTAAGTGCAAAAATTCTCGATTTGGAAAATGGATCTTTTATATGCAGAATCCTAACAAATCAGCTCAATAACACATCAATAGCGTCCAGAATCTTCACGATTGCATCATTCACCATCACCTGACCACAATGCATTAAAACAAATAAGTTCCACTCAATTTATTTGAATATTTGCCCAAAGTATCATCAAATATAATCAAAATATAAGTCAAATATACACATCATCACATATCAAGACCAACCAAGCAATTCTCGTACTCCTGGCAAGCATAGTGAAAGGTTCCAAAGTTGACAAATACTTTTCCTTCTTTGCATATAGGATTTTATTTTTCCATGTTTGAAAGTCATACCATCTTGTACTATAAATACTTGTAAGAAATAAAGTGAAATTATCTCATCCAATTCTTTAAAACTACTTGCCAATCCTGCAATCCCCCCACCCCTCCGGCATTGCTGTCGGCCACCATGGTCCCAGGGACGGGCCCACCTCCCTGAGCATGTCAGCCCTGATCATCCAGTCCGTCGTGGTGGCTGGGGGTGGCACTGTCGATGCCAAGGAGCAGGTCTCCATCTCCAAACCCTGATCAACGAAGGAACCGACGCATGGCGCTGACCCTTGACTACCCCATCCTCCCATCTTCTCCCTCAGCCATTGCCTAGCCGGCGTTGGGTGACCCTCGCCAAATCTGGCGAGGGGATTCCAAACAAGAGCGCAAACAACCCCGTCTTGTGTTTAGTGGGATCCCTGAAGTTGGCATAGTTGATTTTGATAGTGAGCATGAATACAAACATCATGAAGAAGCCGACGAGTTGGATGTAGAAGCGACCAATCCTCTCAATGAAGAAGACTGTGAACCAGCATCCCGGAACTACAAGGCCTGTTAACTTGCACGAGCTCATAATTTTTGCATACTAGTGAGCGAGGCATGTCGCTCCTTTCAAAAAACCCCAAAAAACCCCCCCCCCCCCCCCCCCCCCCCCCCCCCCCCCCCCAAAAAAAAAACAACGAGAAAAGCATTCTCTACAAATCTCGGGAGTGGGTCTCATTTCCAGCATCCTTGGTGACCCATCGAAAAGTTTTCGGATTTATTGGCTTGTTTAGTTTGCGAAGACAGGAACAACAAGAATTGCCGATTGATTTTGCAATAGCTGCTATAGGAACAGCAATTGGCGAGCTGTTCTCGGTCGTCAAAATTTAGGGAGCATATGTTGATCAATAAGTTTCTTGGAGAACAACCTGCTCAAGTAATATCCAGTGAACATCTTCGGCAGAATAGTGAATCGAAATTGGCAATGACAAGGGGCACATAAAAAGTCTTGATTTTATGAATTAAAAGAATTGAATGATTGGTAAATCGTCTAATTCTTTAAGGGGAGCATATGTTGACACTCAAAATTGACTCATGGATGAAAGTCACGGAAATAGGCATCCATGAGCATTAGCGTCGGCAACTTACTAATAGTTGGCAACTTACCGATAGTTTGTGAGCATTGGTGTCAGCAACGTACCGACAGTTAGCAACTTACCGATAGTTGATGAGTATTAGCATCGGCAACTTATCGATAGTTGGCAACTTATAGATGGTTGATGAGCATTGGCGTTAGCAACAAAACTTATTTACAGATAAAGGTGGTTACTTGATCTTGAAGAGTGCCTAGAAAATAAGAAGCCATGAATGATAAAAACTGGCATTAGAAAGTTATCTATTGTTTAAATTTTAAAATTGTAACCGCTTGTAGGGCATTATAAGCGCCCTGTTTGTACTTTTTGTAAAGCTCTCAGCTTATCTTTTATCATTGGTGCCTCGTCATTGAGTCAAACTTCGATGTAACACCATTATGTTTTCAAGTTTCATCGTTGAGTCTTGTTTCTATTGTACTTTCTAAACTTTTTCATTGAGATCAACAACACATGTAAAAACATCTAATTTCCCTTGCAATTTAGCTTTCGTCGTACTTTGAGTTTCCTGCATTTTCAATTCCTGCAATCTAGTTTCTTTCCAAGTCATTTACAGCTTTCCTAGGAGTATTATAATGTAACTCAGACCCTTCACTGATCACAAAACCATCTACAATCCGTCCATTTCCATATGTTTGCAAATACACCCCTTTTGATCCTTTCTTCCCTAGAGATTTTTTTGAGGATTGAGCCGCATAACCCTTATAATAAAAATGGACGAACTAA
The DNA here is from genome assembly GCA_028455895.1 of Rhodomyrtus tomentosa. Taxonomy (NCBI): domain Eukaryota; kingdom Viridiplantae; phylum Streptophyta; class Magnoliopsida; order Myrtales; family Myrtaceae; genus Rhodomyrtus; species Rhodomyrtus tomentosa. The sequence continues at coordinate 34,179,488 of JAPCWY010000009.1, read as the reverse complement.
TTTTGGTGAGAGGTTTTCCTTGTTGCAAAAACAAGCGAACATCTTTTTGGCACGCCTAATAGGACCAGTGTGACTGATTTGGGGAAAAACTATGGTATGTATTATAAATCAACTTGATCCTGACAATCCTAGTGATGTTCTTCAACTGAACAACCGGTGGGAACAAGAATAAGAAGGAGGTGTCTGCATCTCGAAGCAACTATCGACAAGTAAAGAAGGCAATTGGAGTGGACGCTATAAGGAGGATGTTCGAAACCGTCGATTGGGTCTCGAAGAAGGTTGATCTGGCAATCGACACAGAAAACCTCAAGAATTAGAATGGATGCGAGAGGAGCAGAGAAGAGGATGGTCAACGACTTGTGGCAGAAACTGTGGCAATTCCTGATTCAGTGTACTCTCCTCGAACGGCCAAATATGGTGATCAATAAGTTGCTTGGAGGACAACCTGCTCAAGTAATATCTAGTGAACACCTTCGGCAGAATAGTGTATCGAATTTGGCGATGACAAAGGGGCAGTTAAAGACTCTTGATTTTCTAAATTAAAAGAATCGAATGATTGGCAAATCATTCTATTCTTTTAAGAGGCATATGTTGACACTCAAAATTGACTCACGGATGAAAGTCATAGAAATAGGCATCCATGACTATTAGCATCGGCAACTTACTTAATCATGGAGAGTGCCCAGAAAATAAGAAGCCGTGAATGATAATAACTGCTATTAGAAAGTTATATATTATTTGAATTTTAAAGTTGTAACCACTTGTAGGAGATTATAAATACCCTATTTGTGCTTTTTGTAAAGGCCCCTTAATCAACGACAGAACTCAACATTCTTTATCAGTTTATCTTTCATTTACCTTTATCTTCACTGCATTTGAGATTTTCTTAGATGTATTTGCAATTTTCAAATTCATGTCGTCGAGTCAAACTCCGATATGAATCTTTATCCTTGGTGCCTCGTCGTCGAGTCAAACTCCGATGCACTACCATTATGTTTTCAGGCTTCGTCGTCAAGTCTTATTTATATTATACTTTCTAAACTTTTCCGTCAAAATCAACAACGCATGCAAAAACATCCAATTTCCTTTGCAATTTAGCTTTCGTCGTGCTTTGAATTTCTTGCATTTTCAATTCCTACAAACTAGTTTATTTCTAAGTCATTTACCAATTTCCTAGGAGTATTGTAATGTAACTCAGACCCTTTGTTGATCTCAAAGCCATCTACAATCCGTCCATTTCCAAAAACATTCCTTGTGATCCTTTCTTCGCCGGAGATTTCTCCGAGGATTGAGTCACAAAACCCTTATAATAAAAATCAAAGAACTAACTTCGGTGAAAGTTTTTCCTTGTTGCAAAAACAAACGAACAATACCCATTAAACAAATGCATATTTTTCTATTACTTGACACATGTTAGTGGAATACTATCGAAAATGACAATGCATGCCGTAGAAAGCGTGGGCTACGTGACGAGAAAATATGACACCTTGAAGAAGGAGATGCACCTGAATAGACGGTGTCTCCTTTCCCGCTTTGCATTTTCTGGCAACCTAAAAGGCATTTGTTAGTCCATCACGAAAGCTCCATACAAACGTTAGCGTGACTCCTTTATCCAAGAATCTGATCTATCGGTCGGCAAAATACAATTCTCATCATTCATGCAAGTCATCGCGAGATAACACTTTCCGGATAATTCCTTCCTTCTTTTGGCGATCCATTGTTAGAACGTACGTCTCCATTTTGTTTTTCCTTTTTTCCTTTTTTTTTTTGTCTTTTTTACTGAGTCGTAAAAGAAAAATATTTTCCATCAAAGAATCTGTTCCTCAGATTTGTTCGGATGTAGTAGACCCATTCAATTATCGAAAAAAGACCGCACCGGAAACAACGTTTATTTTCTCGTACATTAAAAGTTAGCTTCTAAAAACGATATCGAACACGACAATTCTAAGCAAATATAAAATCTGATCTGTAATTTGGATAGCGAAGCATAATATTTTGATCTGTACACATCGACTGTGTGGAAAAGGTCGTTCTGATCATTCTTTTTCTGTATGTGGCTCTCATCGATTTAACGTGTGCATCGTCTCTTTTCATCATGGAGCCGGGATTCTTCTCCGCACAACTATTCTTCTCACAAGGGATTCACGATAACGAGAGATTCGACATAACTTACGGTGAATGGCTCAAATGAAGAACCTAATACTTATCTCGTGTGAGCCTCTCCTTCCGCCATTAGCTTCAGAATGTGACACTTTATTCTTTACTTTTGAAAAGTAGACACGCATCGAATCAAAATAATAAAATAAAATAAAATAAAATAAAGGATCACGTACAACATGTGTGTGGCTCTTGGCTAAGCAGACGATCAAATTGGGTATTTCGGACCTTCGCGTCCCCAACGCACTTTAATCTGTAATTTAGACAGAACAAGAAGTTTCGGCACACGAGAGATCATCAATTCAATGGATGCTTAATTTACTCTTTTTTTTTTTTTAAAGGAGGGGGATGATGACGTAAAGAAGATAAAAGGAAAGGGAGGAAGAAAGGTGGGTTAATATATTCCAGGCAATTCCCACTCCGGTCAGTTCCTTTTGCTCACCCCTAGCTAGGACAAGGTTCATCCTAAAAAAAGAATGTTAATTTTTAGTAGATAGACAGAAAAGTTCATGTTTTTCGAGGCTTCCATTTGTCACAACGTATAACAAATTTTCCATCAACATTAAAGTAGAAATAATAATGCATTTGTCCGCCAAAGAGCTTCAAAAATGTCAAAAACCTATCGGATTTAGGTCCTCACGAACCCAATCGGAAATTTTGTCATCAAGACCTCAAACAACAGTTCGTCAAGAACTCACCAAATGTTCAGGTCATCAACACCTCAAGCACATTCAATTAGAGATGAAGCCAATAAAGGCCCCTCGAGTCGTGCTCATATCAATGGTTACGCCTTCAAAAAGTACGACATCATGTTCCGGCAAGCTAAGAAGCACTAGTTATCCCAATTGTGAAAGCTCCATACAAACGTTGCCGGTTGCCGTGACTCCTTTTTCGGAGAATCTGATTTTGCGGTCGGCAAAGTATCGTTCTCATCCTTTCCTTTACATGTGTGTGTCAAGTCATCTCGAGATAACTCTTTCCGAATAATTCCTTCCTTCCTTTTTGCAATTCATTATTCGATGGTATACCTCCAATTTTCTTTTTTACTTTTACTGAGCCGTAAAAGGAAAAATCGTTTCTATTATTACTTCAAATTTTCTGTAATTACACTGATGGAACATTTTCATACAATTATCTTCCGAGTCGAACAGGGCATTCTCAAGCAAAATAGAAAATCTGAAAGAACATGATTCTATTTATTCATATTTTTCATGAATATTAAAAAAACTACAAAAACAAATGGCATCAAACCGGAACGTTCCGCACCATTTGCACAGACAAATGGCATCAAACCGGAACGTTCCGCCTGTGCCTTTCTTTTCTAAAAGAATTGGAATCTTTCTTTTCTCCTCAAGTTGTAATTTGGATAGCGAACTGACCATATATATATGTATGCCTTTGTCTAAATAGATTGATCGGCATCAAACATTACTGAAGAGCAAAATGGCACAAAATGAGATGAGCAAGTACAGGCAAATCGGCTTCTTGACGGACGCTGGCGCAGACGTGAATCCTGATGAGTACCTAACCAACCCGGATAGGATCTCCCGGCTTCTCCACGAGGGCGTCATTTACAAAGATAAGAAGAAGGCAAGCACTCCTCTCCTCTCGCTCTCTCTCTCTCGATCAGATAATCTATATGTATGAAAGACGTTACAGATGGATGCCCTACATGCCAATGTCAGTACTGATATGAACAATTTTTAATGATACGTTTATATTTTTTTCAAATTTCCTGTTCATTTTGATTTGTTTTCTTTTCTTAATGTGGCCTGTGAAAGTCGGAGGACCCTTGCCCTCACAGATTGTGGACGAGGACCTGGCGGCGCTCGCCCATTTTGGGTGAGGCTGGGCCAAACATCGGGTGGCCACGATAGTATGGGCAAGACCGAGTGATGGTTGTCAGGCTCTCCCCTATGGCCGGCAAGGGCCCAGCAACCCTTGGCTGGCCACAAACAAACAAAAAAAGGAAAAAATATATATATATAAGATAGTAAAATTTTATTAAAAATTATCCGCGCTAGGCGCGCTAGGCGTTCCACATAGGAAGGTTAGTGCCCACATCAGTCGTTTTCAAATAAAATTTGCCGAATGAATTCAATTGGCAAAACTTGAAAAGTTTTAGGACTCAAATGTCAATATTAAAATATTTAAAACTGAATAGACAAAATTGCAATAAATACAAGAAATTTTGAACAATTTTCTCATTTGTGATAATGTTAAGTGCGCACTCATGCTGATGTCTTTGTGTGGGTGTGTCGTCCCAAAATGTCATTTCGAATGGGACGTCGATATAGCAACTTTGCGAATGAAATTCCTCCTCCTTATACTTCGACCAACACGCACGCACTAACTGATGTTTCTCTGCTCAAATTTCCAAAGGCTTTATAACCATGACAGTCTTTCGGTGACTCTGAGTGATAAATTATTAATCTCACAATAAAGTAAGAATTAATGATTTCTCTATTTCAATACGCTGTCTGTGGCAGAGGTTCTGGGTTGATAAGAATGGAAATTCCTGCTTCACAATCTTTGCTAGGGGACTCAACATCACCAACGGCGATAGACCTATATATTGGCAATGGAGCACTGACAGGTACTTTTGAATCCTTAGATATATACGCGCACACACGTATCTTTTATCATATACTGCACCTGCCTTACACTACGACTCTAATTAGGGTTTTCCATATTATAGTAAAGGATGAATTACATCGGATAAACGGGAACATAAAAAGGATAAAGCAAGGCATTTCATTGGATTTCTTTAGGGAAAATCTTGGAAGGGAAAACATAGCATCGTTCTCTGTCTTCCCTCTTATGTTTTCATAATTGTTGGAATTATTCTTTTGGTATGATGCTGTTTATGTTTCACCCTCTTTTGCTACATAGATAGGTTTGCCGTCACAATGGCGATATGAGTCGTTCTCCGGTCTTGGTATCTAAATTTTCATTTTTGCCTTCACAAGGGCGCGATGAGCCAATTAAATTAGGAGCGCGAGATACTTTTAAAGGATATTACACAGATGGCCCTCTCGACCTCGGCTCAATATTCAATGTTGTCTTTAAACTTTCAATTTATTTATGTAGTCCCTGAACTTTACCCCGATATGCAATTTAGTCCTCGAACCGTTTAATTGTTTCATGTCATCCTTAAACCTTTCGTAAGTGTAGATAGGTACCAAAAGTTCACGATCACATTGAACACAAGAAAAAGTTTTGGGACCACATCGCATATTGAGCTAAAGTGCAGGAATCACATTGAACAACTTGAAATTTTAAGGATGACATTGCACATTTTGCCAGAGTTCAGGGACTATTTTTGTCGTTTTCCCTATGTTTAATGAATAAAATTTTAGGTTCATCTTCAAATATTGCCACCACGGTTAGTAAAGTTTGTTATATACTAGGAGCTAGGTACTATGACCTATTTGAATTGCTTATTAAGTTTTAATTGTTCTATTTACTTCAAGCTTACACATTTCGCTTATTTTATCAAACCTAACCGAGTTATAATTATGTCAAATTGCAATCTGCTTGAGCTTTCTCAAATTTTGTGAAGAGAGAGAGAGAGAGAGGATTGGCTAAATTGATAGGTAATAAAAAAAAGTACATATATTAAGCTAACAGTGGACGTGATATATAAAACTGCTTCAGCGATGGCATTGAAGTGGCAAAAGTGATAAAGGCGAGGTGGCTAGAAGTCAGAGGATCGTTTTGGACAATGGATCTCACGCCGGATAAGGAGTACAAAGTCACGTTTCGGACGAGGATGGAGGGGGTGTCCAGCTCCATGGGCGGGCAGAAAGTGAGCCTGAGACTGACTCTCCCAGACGGGACCAACCAAGAGAGGCAGGAGGCGTTGCCCCGAGAGAAATCGCAAGACGGCTCGTGGCACGAGCTGGAAGCAGGGAGGCTCACCGTGACAAAAAATAATGTGGGCAGGATGGAATTCTCCATGAAGAAATGGTTCGGAGCTTGGGTGGAAGGGCTTGTCATCGGGGGCGTTGACATCAAGGCCGTGTGATGACGAGCGGTCACATATATTTATATGTGCGCAAAATAAGAGCGGACCACCTCGGTTGAATTGCCTTCAGGGAAGTGGCTGCAGTGTTACGTGTGTATTGTCGTGTACTAATACTGTCTTTCTATTTTTGTCTATGACAAATGTTCGTCTGTCTGTCTTGCAATGCTAGCCAATAATGGGGAGTAAGTCATACTGTTAGTCAAACATAGTTTGATTTAAGCTTTGCCCTTTTAATATGTAAAAGTCATTTGGGAATTTAATTATTCACTTCACATTTATTACCACAAATGCGGGGCAAAAAAAAGAGGGTAAAACGAAAGCTGTTCAAAAAGCCTATAATATTGATCTGTCTTCCGGTAAATTTTCTTGCTTCAGAATTATTATATGTTGAAAATAAGTTGTCTAGTGTCGTCGTCCCTAACTGATTCTTCCGAAACGCGGAGTTCGGGAGAAAGGAGTTATGACGTCTCAAAGTTGGCCCGCCCCGTCCAATATGTCGAGTCGAAAATTTGTGTCATTCGCACTCATGCTAACTTCAAATGGCCAGGCAACTTATCTCGACAACCGATTACATCTTTGAATTTTCGCAGATGGCATGAGCACGGAAGTTTCTACATTTTTTACGCAGAAATGTTGTACATTGTTACGTTTCGAGGGAGCAACCTTATCAATGGGAAGTTTCGCAAAACATGAAAAAAAAAAATTTTATTTGTCTATGTACTAGAAATTTACATTAAAAATTAATAATGTGTTCATGGGGCATTTTTTTTCCCTGTCTATCTATTGGAAATGTATATTAAAAGGCCTGCAGGGCCTCACCCGAGGTCAGTGGCGGTCACCAGCAATGCGGCGATGGTGAGGGCACTCGCCGCTGCAGGCCCTAATTCTTTTTTCTATTTTTTTTTTATCTTGTTAGCTTATTTTTAGATTGAAGGAAATTTTTTAATTTAAAAAAAATGGCTTATTTTAAGTTTGGAAGTCTACGTGGACTGAATTTTAAAAATAAATTGTCTCGTACTAGTTTGGTCGTAACTTTTCCAATTTGGCGTTTAAATGATCGTTTTTTTTTTATGATTTGGCACTTAAGCCGGCAAAAAAAATTAATACTAAAGTTAGCACTGTATGCATACTTTAACGCTTGCCATTCAAATACTGTCAACTAAATTACTGATACACAGTTTCATTATTACCAGACTACTCAAGCACAACAACTATTGAAATAACTCCGCTCACCATCTCAAGTTGATGAGCTTTGATTTATTCATCTTACTCAGACCATAGTGGGTCAACCGGAAGACACATTCCACCTGAAAGTTTCTATTTCAGGGTCAGCTTCGTAATGCATTGTGCTTCGGAAGTCTGTGCCGGATCCGTCATGCTGAGATGCGCCATCAGAAGCCAAACGTGGCTGAGAAGCTCTCCTCCTTGGCTCAGTCTCTCGGAGTGTTCGTAGCCTTTGCTCTGGCAAGCCGCGTACATCAGGAACCTAGCCCAGACCTGGCCGAACAACTCCCATTTACTGCCGAAGTCGTTCGACTCGATTTGGGACGCGAGTTGACATGCATCGAACAGCACCGACCTGCTTTTGCCGCCGCGTATTTTCTGGGCGGGCAGCTGAGTCCCCACTTGGAGCAGAAGATGGCAGGCTTCGCATAGATCACGCGACGCGGCTGACCTGTGCGGCTTGTTGCAGCTTTTAATACTCGCGCGGGAATGCTCCTCTTTCTTGAGTAATTTCCGCGCCCACTTCGGGAACACCGACGAGATGAGGCTGGTTTCTTTCCTCGACAGCACCGCTAGCTTGTCGTCGAAGAACTTCCGAGCGTCGACCGAAGTGTCTTCGTATCGGAGCATCCCTATCCCTGTGGGCAACATGGAAGGATGGAGTACTAAAAGATAGATCATGTACCGAGAGACCAACCTACTCATCTTGAAGTTGGTGACTTCTTCCGGTTTTCGGCGCTGCCTCTCGCCATGGTCCTTGTAGTGACAGAGCTCAGTGGCTATGTGCCAGATGAGGATGCTCTGGTCGAATTCCATATCTCTCACACTCCAACTCAGTTCATCCTGGTTTAACTTGGTCAGTACCTCGATAGTCGCCTGCTTAAGGTTCGCCAACCAGCTGTTCCCACTGTTGCTCGGTTTCGGGTCAAGTGGTTCCTTCATGTGATGAAAGATCCATTCTTTGACGTTGCTCTTGAACTCTTTGTAATCGACACGTAAGTTCTTCTGCAGCTTCTCGTCTAACTTGGCGAGAATCGGATACTTGCTGATGATCCAGCTTCTTTTCCTGATAGATAGTCCCAAGAGGCTAATCTGGGCCACGGAATTCGACCATCTTCGGTGAGGGAACACCCGGAGAAAAGCCACCACGGACGAAACTGTGGATCCCCTGGGTCTCTGGAGCCGCCAGTGCTCGACCCAGTCAGACGAAATTGCGAGAAGAACCGAGTAGATCTCTAAAAGAATGGCCGCGCTTATCAGCAAGTAGGTTATCCAGACGTCGACTTTGGGGTAATCCTTCCTATCTTGTAAGGAGAAGAACACCAACACGGCACACGGCGCCGAGAGACTGATGATGCAACGAATGATGCCCCAAGCAGGTCTCAGCAACTTTGCCTTGGTGTAGAGCAGATCGTACATGAACCCGAGCTCGATCTCCACGATCTCGAAAGCCGTCTCCGAGTCCATCCCAGAGCTCTCGAACATGCGCTTGCTGGCTTCCAGATCGCCAGAGTTGAGGATGAGGCCCGCGAAGAGAAGCTTGAAGATCTTGAACAGCTCGTAGGCTTTGTCCAGAGTCGTGGCTTTCCCTCCATTGCTGGCTTGACCGCTGTCCACCGAGAGATCCTCTGGAGCCGGAACCTCGATGACCTCGTCGATGACGACTCGGTAACCCTCCTCTTCCTTCAGAGTGTACTGCTCCATTATCCTGGGGTATATGGGACCAAAATCGGGTAGCGACAGCATCGAATCTCGAAGTCGACTTTCGCTTGCCAAGTACAAACACCACGTCCTCTCTGCATATTTGATGAACCCCACCAGGGTCATGCTGGCCGCTAATATCGACAGCGTAGACCCCGACAAGGCCATGAAGTAGATGTAACAAGCTAGTCCTACCTGGACGCAAAGCCGCGCCAACTGCCTCAACCATAGCTCATTGTCCTCCAGGGCATACGCGGTGATCGTGTCGGGCCCGCCCAAGTGGAGGAGAAGGAACGGCGCCCAGAAAGCAGTGATCTGGCTCTTCGGATCGATCGACCCCTTTGTTTCCTTGAGGTTGGCCAGGCGGTTCGAGAGGACGCCGAGCGTGAGGGTCGCGATGGAGTCGGCCGATAGGTACGTCGTCCAGACCACGACTCGGATCCAATACCTGTAGATGGATTTCCTCCGGAAGCCCAGAGTCACAAGGGTCAATTGGAGGATCAAGCTGAGGAGGACGAGCACCCGCAGCTCCCACTCCTTCCACAGCTCTCGAGCATTTTGGGGGACCAGCGAAAATGCCATGGTTGAACTCGATGTCTGCATCGAAAGGCGCAACGATTGGCCAACGTCTCAAAGAGCGGACAAAATTAGGATTGAAAGTGGAGAGGACAAAGCAAGGCAAAACAACTTTAGCCTTGAATTTACCTCAGCAACATCCTCGGAACCGGCCGCTACTTATAATCAATAACTTGACAGAATCAGAACGGATGCAGTTATTCATCCTGCATAACATCACAGGAACGAAAAAGTCACACGCTTTTCGAAACACCCGCGACACAACACTGGCGACACCAGTTTTGGATGCAAAATTGTGAAGCGATTCTCTGCATTTGCCCGAGGGAGAAGTAAAGTGACAAATTCAGGTTTTGGCATTCGTACTAGAACGAGAATAATTTGCTTCAATTGAGAAGGTGGGAATATATGCCTAAAGTTAAAAGTTTGATTTTTCAATCATTTCTCAAGGTTTTGTATCCTAAGAACTTCACTCTAATTACTGGGATTTCAACACTTAAATGAGGCGCCCCCACCAGCCCCACGTGACTCTCGCAGAGTATCAAAATCGCCCATTTGGGTTTTGCTACAACAAGTAAAGACATGCAAAAAGGCCAAAAAGAGGGTGATACATGTATACTATACTCCAAGCTGAAGCGATTCCGATGCAGTAAAGCCTCGCACCGCATCGCTGTCCGCTAACGTGCTTTACGACCACCGTGATCGCGGCTTGGCGTCTATGTATGACCTGTTGGCATGTGGTGTGTGACCCTCGCTGGACATTTTTCTCCTAGGCACGGGTTGGAACATTTTAGTCCTCCACATACTGTACCGCGAAAGACATACGGCCCGTGCACCACCTCTTGTTAAACCGTTATCATTGCAAATCAAGTCTAGAAACACAGGACTAAAAGAAAAAAACAACCTCAAAGTCCGAAAAATTTCATAACCTAAAAATCAGTTTTATTCATTCCCTATGGGGAGAAGGACGTCATCAGTGCCACAAGTTTTACAGTACGTATCAACGATCACTCTGCTACAAAATCTTCTTGAAATTTGTCCTCTTGTAAATGACGTCAGCGATCCACAGCAGTTTTATCGTCACCAAAGTCACTTTAAAAAATTGCGATGCCAATGGAGTCGACGATTTCTAACTTTGGACAGTTAAACTGATGAGGTCCCAAATTTAACTTTTATCAGCCGCGTCTTGGGGACTTACTCAGTGACCCCAAGGATTTAACCCATTGAATGTAGAAAACCTCGATTATCACACCAACAAAAAAGTACGCAATTGCAAATGACCTTAGTGTACCTATGTATAGATTTCTAGATATGCCAAAAAAGATGGATTAAATGCTTTGAAGTCTCCTCATAAATTGTCCAATTTATTGGCCTGGCGCCAACAAAAAAGTTATATCCGAATATATATATATATATATATCTTCTATGCTTTACTGGAAGCCAGGTTTTGCCTCACTTTTACTAGATTTCATTCCAAACTTGTCCGCAAGTAAATTAAAGATCTAAAAGCGAAAGAAAATAATATTTAATCCTGTTTGGCCCTTTATTATTGAGGAAGTAAAGCAAATCCATGAAAAAACCCATCGAGATCCCTCAACTGATTTCACAATGCGTGTTGTTGAAACGTCGGATGTGATCTCTCTAAATGCTTTAGTTAATCAGATCTCTAAGGTTTTGATGGAACTGCTTAAGACGATAAGTCGATGTTTCGATTGTTAGAAGACAATCTATCCGTCACGGCTAAAATTATTAGGGTCTCTATGAGGGCATCGAAAATTAAATCTCCTGTCGTTCGAAGGAAATGCTAATTATTCATCGACATGACGGGGCAAATATAAGTGTAAGGGTAAGAACTTGTTACATTTTTGCCAGATTTTCTGCAATCGATTCACAAATTAAACATGAACAAATAACAGCAATCTGTGGGGTGACAAGTCAAACTATGCTTAGTTGGTTTTTTATTCATTGTATGAGTCTTGTTAAATAAAAACAAGCTAGGCAATGGCTTGGTCCCAGATCCCAACTTTTGGCCATGGTAAATTCCTCGCAAGTCAATATGTTTATCTTTCATATATTCACTCTCAAAGGACACGAAAAGTAATCGTGCGCAAAGTGCTAGTCTTAAGGGCTCGTTTATCTTTCATAAAAAATGAATAATTTGAAAAAGATTTTCCAAAAGATGATCGCTTATGTCACTTAAAATATTTATGTAATGGAATATGTATTCATTATGTATGACAATTTATGGTAGAAGCGATTATCTTTTAAAAAATATTTTTGTAAATTAGTCATTTTTCGTGAAGGAAACAGAGCATATGTTGTGATCAACGATACGCATATGCTTTTTCTCCGTCCAACATTTTCTCACTCAATCTCTTCAAGCTTCCATCTCACTCTGTTTCCGCTCGAAGCCGATAAAAAGTAGGAGTGATCGATTCTCAAAACCGTTCCCAATTTCTAGGACTAGGAACCATACCATGGATTTTTGGGAGGTCTAATAGAACCAATGTATTGTTAGTAGAGGTGAGCAACATGGACATGAGTTTTAATATAGTATTTCAAATTAAATTTCCATTCAAGAAACCAAAAAAAAATGATGGATTATTAGGTTTACATTTAAGAAATAAATCAATAAATGAATACCGGTCCAAGATGTCCGATCCTCCTAGGAATTCATGAATTATTAGATTTAAAAAAAAATCACCAGTTCTAATTTTATGGAATCAAGAACAGGACTGACGTCCTTGGGAATCAGACCGAGCCGGTCAATTCTGTCAAAACTAGGCGGTTCTCGATTCGGTCGGTCTGTCTTACTCAGCCCTTAGAAGAAGCAATGCTTCAAGTTGACAATGGAAGTTCTGAGAGAGTTATGCTCCAAGTATTCCTACCATTTCTTCTTATAAGTTACTCTTAGAAGTCTTCCTTACTTAATTCAAGATATGGACTAACCGCAATGGCTATAGGGTATGTATGACTAACCGGTTTAAGCATTAATTCCTATGCATCGCTATCTACGTTATAGGTGTGTAACAAAAAATATCCATTTATACGTCATAACACAAGCAAAACTAACCATATATACCTTTTATTCTATCAATAGCCATACGGTCCTACTAATAAAGGATTTGGAGACTGGGAACGCTAGTATCACAGGTGCGAGATTCGATTCTCGCGCTTCTATACAAAAAATCAAAGAGAGAAGAATAAAAAATAGGATATATATTGTATTCCATATTTGGTTTTTGTCCATGATAGGATAAAGTGAAATATAAAAGGGATATAGCTTGGATAAAATTATCTCATGGGGGAGGGGAAATAAAGATGGATAGGATTTCTTCTGTTCATGGTATAAAAATTATTTTTTTGAATGAAAATTTTTAAATAATAAAATTTAAAATATTATAAATTTTCTTATTATAATTCTAATGTTAAAAAGAAACTCAAAATAACAAAAAAAATTGATTTTATTTATTCCATTTTTTATTTTATATATTTTATATATAACTTAGTATCTATATCATCACATATTTGTGTATGATGGTGTATTTAAACATTTAATAAAAATCTTATTGAGAAACGATGAAGGGAGAAATAATGATAAAGAGATCTATAAAAATAAAAAACTAAGTAAAAAAATGAAGCGAAAGGTGCAGATTTTAAGTGAATGTATTCAAATTTAAAAATGATCTTTCTAATTTTTGAAATATGAATGCCAATGAAATCTCTAACAAAAACTAGCATATCCATCGCCATCTCATTCTCCTCTGTATATTTGGTTTATGTTAATTTTCTAATTCACGATAAAACTCTACGAAAGTGGTTAGAAAGTAGAAACTTTTTCTACTTCTTAGCTTTCTGATTCATGTCAAAAATCTATGAAAGTATAACGAGCGTCAAAACTTTATCTCCTTCGTAACTTTGTAGTTCGTGTTAAAGTTTAACAAAAATAGCGAGAGAGGCAAAACTTTTTATAGTGTCCAGCGAATGATTATATTTTCTCTCTTGCTAGATTTGACAGTGAATTATGAGAGATTCTTATCTATGTTTGTGCTTTTTCAGATTCATTTATATTGATATGTCCTTAGTATCAAATAATGAACAAAATAGAATATTAATATATCTGATTGTATTACTATAATCCACCAAACATTAGATAGAATATGGAATAATCCCCGATTTTCAAATCATATAATATCCAAGCTTATCCTGACTAGAAATTCAAACGATCAAAGACAGCCTTATGATGTACATTGAAGGAACAAGCCGAGAAGAATGAGCAACTGCAGCTCCCACTCATTCCGTAGCTTGCGAGTGTTCTGGGTGAGCAGCGGAAATGCCATGGTTGAACTCAATGTCGGCATCGAAAGGCGCAATGACCGTGCGCCGTATCAAAGAACGGTCAAATTAAGACTATAAGTGGAGTGGAGAAAGCAAGGCCAAAACAACATTAGTCTTGAATTTACCTCAGAAAGCCTCCATTTATAACCTAAACATCAAAATACAGAAAAATGTATTTACCCTGCATTGCGTTACAATAACGAAAAAGCCATACGCTTTTCGAAACACTCGCGACACCATTTTTGGATGCATAGTTGTCAAGCAATTCTTTGCATTTGCCCGAGGGAGAAGTAAAGCGACAAATTCAAGTTCTAGCATTCGTACCAGAACAAGTATAATCTGATTCAATTGGAAAGATCGGAATATAAGCCTAAAGTTAAAGTTTGGCTTCTCAATCACTTCTCAAGGTTTCGAATCCTGTGGACTTCACTCTAATCACTGTGATTTCAACACTCCATCAGGCGCGCCCCATCAGCCCCAACGTGACTCTCGTGGAGTATCTCACCATTCGGGGTTGCTACAACAAGTAAAGACACGCAAGAAGGCCAAAAAGAGGATGATAAATGGTTGCTCCAAATTGAAGCGATTCAAATGCATTAAGTTGGTTCCTTCGATCCCTAGGTAGCATATTATTTATCCTTGGGCACTAATCTCCCTATTAAATCCTCGGATGCAGTTGTAACTACGATAAACCATTGCATGTGAGCGCGGGTCTCGCACCACATCGCCGTCAGCTAATGTGCTTCATGACCACCGTGATCGCGGCTCGTCGTCTATGTATGACATATTGGCATGAGGTTGGCGACCCTCGCTGACAATTTTTCTCCAAGGCACGGGTTGGAACATTTTTCGTCCTCCACATGGTGCCCTGCGAAAGACATTCAGCCGGTGCACCACCCCTAGTTAAACCCTCAACATTGCATGTCAAGTCTAGAAACATAAGACTAAGAACCTATGAAAACCTCAAAGTCCGAACAATTCATAACCTCAAAATCAGTTTTATTTATACCCTAAAGGGAGAAGGACGTCATCAGTGCCGCAAATTTTTTAGTGCCAAAATTCTATGAGCGATCATTTAATATAAAATCTTTTTTAAAATTTATCCATCTAAGTGACCTCAGTGTTCCACGTCAATTTTTTCTTCACCAAAGTCACTTAATTATTGTAAGTAATTGTAAGTATTGCTTAAAAAATTACAATACTTAAATGATTGTGTAGAAATTTTTAGCATTAAAATAAGCGCCTTGGGATAGATAATGACACTAATGTCGTCCTTATCCGTCCCTGCCAAAGCTTCAAAATTTTAGGTCGACTTTATTTAGCAAATGGCAAGTGCACCCTTTAACCTTCCCCTAATTTTTCTGTTATTCGAACGAAAATTCCTGTCAAAATAAAAGTACGCATTATTCGATCTCCAAAAATTTATGAAAAATGACATGATTGCAATTGGCAATGACCTTAGTATCCCTAGCTATGTATGGATTTCCAGGTACGCCAAAAAAAGATCGATTAAATGCTTTGAATTCTCTTGATAAATTGTTCAATTGATTGGCCTGATATTAATAAAAAAAAAGTTATACTCGAATGATATGTCTTCTATACTTTAATGGAAGCCCCGCTTTGCCTCACTTTTACTAGATTTCATTCCAAACTTGTCCTTCGAGTAAAATAGAAGATCTAGAGCGAAAGAAAAGAATATTTAAGCACATTGAGCCCTTTATTATTAGGAAAGCAAATCAAATCATATTAAATTAACTTTAACTCGATTTGAGAGATCTGTCCTTTTCCCTCCTAATTATTATTTACTTTTTTTTTTACATTGTGTATCGCATGACGATAAGTCGATGCTTAGATTAATATTAGCCAATCGATCTATCATAGCATAAAATTTTTAAGGCCTCTACCAGGGCATCGAATAATTAAATCTCGCGTCGAAAGAAATGCTAATCGCTCATCGACATTACGAGGCAAACATAAGTGTGCGGGTAAGAGCGTGTTACATTTTTCACTTCACCGAAGAGTTTGCTACCTAATTATACGAAAGTCAGATTTTCTGCAATCAATTCGCAAATAAAACAACGACAAATGACAACGATCTGTCGCGCCACAAGTCAAATTATGTTTAGTTGGTTTTTTTATTACTATTATTATTCATTGCTTGAGTCTTGTTAAATGAAGTCAAACGAGGCCATTGTTAATCCTTCGCGTGTCAATATGTTTATCCTTCATCTATTCGCTTTCCAAGGACGCCAAAAGTAACCGTGCGCGAGTGCTAGTGATCTTCGGGATACGTTTGTTTAGCGAAATATGAATAAATTAAAAAATATTTTTTCAACATAATTATTTGTATCGCTTAAAATAATTATTTAATAAAATACATACTCATTATGTATGACAATTTATATTTAAATTTTCATAAACAATGAAAATATTAATCGGTCATTAATCTTTGCAAGTGATATAGGCTATTATTTTTTAAAAATATCTTTTACAAATTAGTCATTTCTAGTGAAAGAAACAGAGCATGTGCCGTGACCAACAATATGCATATGCTTTTTCTCCGCCCAAACATTTTCTCCCTCAATCTCTTTAGTGTTCCATCGCACTCTCTTTCGGCTCAAAGCCTAAAGGAAGCAGGGATGGTGATTAGTTTTCGAAATGGTTCCCAATTTTTGGGGCTAGGAACCGGCCCTGATCAATCAGTTTTGGGCCTGTCTAATGGAACCAGTAGATTATTACTAGGAGTGAGCAACATGGATATTACTTTTAACATATTAATTAAAGTTAAATGTTAATTTAAGAAATAAAAAAACTAGTGATTTATTTTGTCTACATATAAGAAATAAATAAATAAAGATCGATCCAAGCAGTCTAATTTCCCTAGAACCGATGGATTATTAGTTGTAAAAAAATACCGATGGATTATTAGTTGTAAAAAAATCTTCAGTTCCAATTTTATAAACTCAGGAACCAGACTGGCACCATAAGGAACTAGACCAAACCGACCAATCCGAGCGGTTTCCGATTCGATCAACCTGTCTTGGTCACTCTTAATAGGAAGCAATGCTTCAAGTCGCCGAGATAAGTTCCGAGAGAATTACTCTCCGAGTATTCCTACCATTTCTTCTTATAAGTTACTCTTGGAGCTCCTCCTTTACCTAATTCCAAATATAGATTAACTGCAATAGCTATAGGGTATATGCGATTAATAAGTTTTAGCATTAATTCATGTGTGTGTGTCTCTACGTCATAGGCGTGGGCAAAAAAATATCCATTTATATGTCATGAAACGGGCAAACTAAACCTCTCAACCCCTCCTACTAAGCGATGGTTATCATGCAATATGTAAAGGACAAGATAAAAGGAACAAAGCAAAGGTACTGGTTTATAATCTTGTGACATTTCGCGCAATGCATATTAGAACCTAGATGGATTTACTTTGGTAATTTTATAGATTGAACTTATAGAGACAAGTGCGTCATAAGCACTAAAATTTTCAAAAATTGCAATTAAGTTTTAAAATTTATCAAATTTGTCCAATTAAGTCCTGTGAACTTCATCAACCATTGATTTGGCTAAAAGAAAATGCCGATATATTGATAAATTTAAAAGTTCTCTCTCTCCTATGTCATGTCGGTAAGCAAACCATAATTCTTTGAACTTGCAGCTAAGGATTTACACATGCAGATACATGTCTTGATGCGGAGCATATTAGCAATGCGTTTTTGGACCGATTGGATAGGCAGAAGTCTCAACGAAAGTCAAGAAAACTCGTCTAAAATTTTCAACTTCGGAGTCAACGATGTCAGAATGGGCTCAGATTCGATCGGTTGAAGCAAAACAACCGTCTTATGAATACTCAAAGCCTTCGGCATTGATTAACGATGGATTTTGGCGATTCGAGATCGTTTAGATGGTCTTTTGAATTATTTTAGTATTTTTCGAATTTATTTTTATTTTTAATGGCAATTTTGTAATTTTGCTAGTTTTGGTGTCAAAACTAGCAAAATTACATGTCAAGAACCATCAAGGCACTGACAGGCCCGAACTTGTGCCCCTGGACAAGTACCTAAGCTCGCCCTAGGGAAAAACATGGGCGGCTTCCGGCTGGGCCCGCACTGCCGATTCACCGTGTTATTTTTTATGCGTGAAAATTTCAGCTTAAAAAAATACATAAGTACAAAGAATATGTCAAGAATAATATATGGACCTTTACATAATTTAGATTTTACTACTTCACCTATGACTTTTATGCTATCATGTATTACAAATTCGGGCTTTTTTTTTCTATTAGAATTTTAACCATCACGGTTTTTTTTTTGGGGTCATGAACCATCAAGGCTGAATTACTGAAAAAGCATAACATTATGTTCTTGGAAGATTTCGACCGGAAAAAGTATATTATTTGAAGATAGATTTAAGTAGGGGAGCAGGATCTCCTGCCCTAAAGGGGGGGGAGGGCGGAGATTGCGGGGGATCGGATCCTTAAGTAGGCCGGCCCGGGCTGAACGTCAAAGTTTTTTCCTGGGCCTAGCCTACTAATGAACGGGCCTGGAAATTTTTCCCAGACAAGTCGGCCCATATGAGCAGGCTCACAAGCCACCCGTGCACTGATCGGGTTACTGCGTCCGGATCGGTCCAACCGGTTGATTCTGATTTCCCGGTTCGATCACTTTCCCTTCGTTTGATCACGCACTTCCATGCGAAGTTCTCATTCTCAAGAGCTTCCTCTGCGGAATCTTTCCCGCAAACTACTTTTTCCCTCTACCCTCTCATGATCCAAAACGTTGGAGAAATCCCCAAATTCGCCTCGAAACCCTAGCTGATGGGTGTCTCATTCAAGCTCTCGAAGACTGGCCGGAAGTTTTCCCCGAAACCTTCTGTGATCCAACCGGAGGCTCGTGACGACGACGTGTCCGAGAATTCCAAGGGAACCTCTCGCCTTGGATCCAAAGAAGGGTCGAGCGCTCGAAAGATCGAGGTAACTTCTATCGCAGGTCAACTCTGTTTTGGTGCTGAATCAGGAAAATTAATGCTTCGGAGTTATTCCCTGACGTAGTATGTGTGTGATGCTGAGTAGCTTCCTGGTCGTGGGTTACTTAGCCTGGTTGCTTGCAATTTTTTTGTGTCGCTTTTCTGTCCTTATTTGGGCTTGAGACAATCATAATGGTGGTGCTGAGTTGAGTGTAAAGAGAATTTGCTTTTAGATGTGGGCGGACTTGTCGATAGTTTGATCGACTTTGGGTGCTGTATTTTGGTTCTCTTGGGCAAGTTTACTCGTCTTTGATACTTTATCTGGTTGACCGCGTTCGATGGACTATGTTAAATTGATTTTTTGTGTCGCTTACCTAAAATTGGGAAACTTCACCATAACATTAGATTTGGGACTGAGAATTCTGCTGCCCTTGCCATTGCCTACTTTTAGGATAGGAAGGGGCCTGGCAATTGGTAAGAGTTGTTGGCAGCCGCCGCCATGTTGTTGGTTATGATTGACATTATACGTCACTGAGACTTTCCTTGTTGCTCGGGTGAAAGTGTGGGAGAAACGGATAGTAAAAATTGTTTTCTTGTCTGATGCATTGAGGCTTCTCTATCCTTGTCTCAGTTTCACGGGGAATTGTGGACCGACTAGATAAGCTTAGGGAAAAAGTAGAATTGTTTTCTACTGTGAGGGATGAATCTTCTAAATGGCCAACTTAACTCAGTTATCCCCTACAACAAAAATCAGGGATAAAGCTAAGAAAAGAAAATATATTGCAATAATGGAGAAAGAAATTAACGAGAAACACCAGGATTTTTTGTCTTCGAATATAATTATACCTTTTTGAGTGAGATTAAGTTAGTCGATTACTGGCTTTTAAAGGATGGGAAGCATTGGTGTGTGGTTTCTTTTGTTTTTGTGGGCATTTCACCTATGCACTGTCATGAAGATTCTATGGTGATGGGAACTGTCTGTTGACTTAGGATAATAAATCTCAGGTGGGTAAGGAGGCTTCGGGGGTATCTGCATTGTTCTTCTCTACTTATGAAAACCCTATTTCTGCAGGTAATTCTTGGTTCCATTTGCATTTCATGTTAAATATGTTGGCTTTCCTATTGCTAATAACTATATCTATGTTTGTTGAAATGCCAGGGGACGAAGTTTCCTTTACATTGAACCTCTTCCCTGATGGATACTCTATAGGAAAACCTTTGGAGGTTTGTTATAAAGAACTCTTGACCTTAGGATGTTGATCAACAAAAGTTTCTCTTTTACTTACATTCCTTTTCTTGTTTCCAATTATCTCTCTCTATCTTGCCAGAGTGACGCATTTCAACATGCTTCGAAGTTCTTACGTCCCTATAACAGGACATCTGAAAGTCTCTTCTCGGTGACTATCTGTCCTCCCTTTTTTCTCTTGCTTTTCTATCAGTATCCCTTCTCATTTTATGCATTACTTGTGAGGAGAAAATAACGTATAATGAGTCAATTGGACTTGACATTTAAGTTCTATCTGCTCATTTACCTTGACTGTTCTGAAGGTCAATGTATCTTTGTTCATACTAAATGACATGATTAGCTATGGTATCCATACTATTGTTTGATCTCAACGGTGAAACCCCACCCCAGCTCAACGTTTTAGCATTATACGAGTTATGCCACTAAAAGGGAAAAGTTAA
Source organism: Rhodomyrtus tomentosa (assembly GCA_028455895.1). Lineage (NCBI taxonomy): Eukaryota > Viridiplantae > Streptophyta > Magnoliopsida > Myrtales > Myrtaceae > Rhodomyrtus > Rhodomyrtus tomentosa. Next base: position 34,158,808 of record JAPCWY010000009.1, on the reverse strand, counting down.
AATTTTGAAGCTACATAATAGAATTGCGCGGAAAACCTTACATGTCGATGTCCATTGCTTCTGGAAAAAAAAAAAATCCATTCCTAGCAATGTGTAACTTATTTGATATGTGTGAGAACTTGAGATGCGCTTCTTCCTATCTCTTTTACCTCGATTGATTTTGCTTTTATTTTATGAATCTTTGGGGTTCATCGATCGCTGACCCCAACTAGTTTGGGATAAAGGTGTTGTTGATGTCGATGTTGATGTTGTTACATTAGGAGACTTCAACAATCTAGGACTTTGACTTGAAACCCTTCATACACTGAATTTGAGAAGATAATTTTTCTTGTTTATTTTTAAGTATTTGGTCAAAATCTTGATTCATTTTCTATGTCCTTGGCAGTTATCTCAAATATCTGTTTACATGTTCAATTTTTACATTTCTTAAATTTGTTGCTCTCTGAAGGCAATTGAATGTGGTCGGTTGCCTGGAGATCTCCTTGACGATTTACCTTGCGCATACACTGACGGTTCACTTATCTGTGAGGTGAGCGTTTGAGATAATTCTTGATGTATGCTTGTCTCTTTCTGAAGCCGATCGCCAAGAGTGATAGAGTGAATGTCCCATTAGTAGGTTTATATGAATGCACTACCTTATCTTATTTGTACATAAAGGACAAAACTCCATTGCAGTCTTCAGATCCTATTTCTGGTTTGATAGAAAGTCGCAATCTTTTGGCTCGAGTTTCAAATCATTTCCAACATCTTGCATTTATGATGAAACTACTTCATTCTTCGAATCATTCGTTTAAGTTATTTTGGTTTTGCATTTTGATATCTTAAGAGTTCTATGGTGACTCTTTTCACTCCAGCTTTGCATATTATTGCACGTTGATGTGACTTGCGTAGTTGAGCTACTCTTCATTTGTGAGTGTGTCCCAAGGATACTGGTGGCAGTTGTGGATTTAGGACTCATTTTAGCTTATACGTTGGATGGAGGGTGTTCAGAAATTCTCGGCTTTCATGGGGCTTTTCTTTGGAAGTGGATTTATCATTCAGTCTTAAATGAAGTATAGTGACTCTTCCATTCATCCAGTCTGCTTTTGCCAAGACAAACTTAATCTGCAACATGGGCATAGCTATATAAACTTGAGCTTTACTTGAGTTTGTCTTTCTTTCTTTTTTTCATTTTTGACTATTTATCATTTGATGTCTTAACTATTCTTCACATGATAAATGATTAACATCAATGCTGTGACTATTCACAAATAATGCAGGTGCGGGACTATCGGAAATATGCATCTAATAAAGGGCCCCATCTTCCCGATGCGGTTGATTCGCCTGTTGTTACTAAAGTGCGGCTGAAAATTTCCTTGGAGAACATTGTTAAGGACATACCATCTATTTATAATCCTTGGACATACGGTGATCTGATGGTAAGACACTGCTCATGGATTTTCCTGTCTCCCCTTTCTTGAGGGAATTGGAGATTCTCCGCAGTTTTTCTTTGTCCTTTTCTTTTTTTTCTTCTTTCTAAAAATTCTTTTTGGGGAGGGAGCTGGGGCTTGCAGTATCTGCATTGATGAACAGTAAACTTCATGCTGTGTTTGAGACATGATTTTGGTGTTTGTGTTTGATTTTTCAAATAATAGGAAGTAGAATCCAGGATATTGAAGGCATTACAACCACAACTGTGTTTGGATCCGACTCCCATGCTGGATAGGCTCTCCAAAAGTCCAGTTCCAGAAAAGGTAGTTATTTCATTCTTCATATGTATATCTCTTACTTGTTGAGCATTAGTTTTATTGTTCTTTTTTTATTTTCAGCTACACATGACTTTATCTAGTCTACAAAAAAAGAGATTAAGACATGTACCAGAAATCTCTGTGACTTCCAGTAACAAAATCCACGGGAAGAAAATCTGCATAGATAGAGCTCCGGATAGGTCTGATTCGGGAATTATCCTAGGGAATGTATTATCACATGTCCATGAGAATCAGAATGCCCAATGTGCTGGGGCTGGCAACACACTAGCTCTAAGACCAAAAGGCTATATACCGGATGTATCTTTTTCAACACTGCCAATGATGTCCCAGCAAAGGTATCAAATGTTAGTTGGCAATGGTAGAGGCATGCAGGATCGCGGAGCTTCCCCTGGTGGGCAGGACATGATGATTTCATACTCAGATAATAACTCTACAATTTCCCTTCATGCAAAGAGAGAGAATCAAGACGGGCAAACATCGCCCAGTTCCAGCTTTAATAAGAGGCCAAGACTTGCACATGGAGTTCCTGATGGCACTCAGCAGCAGTCATTAGGCCTTCAGATGGAGAACTTCCATGCATCAGACTTAAATTTGAAGAACACTCTTTTGCAGCAGCAAGTAATGTCTAGAGGAATTCAATTTGGTAATGCAAGTATGCAGAAGTTCCCCCAGCAGGCACTTGAAGGGGTCCTGAATCCAGAGGTAGCAGCAGCATCCCTACCATCAGGGCCAATGGGCATGAGGCATCGTGCAAAGGAAGAACAACTAGATACACAGATGGATGCTACAGAAGTAAATCGGAATAAGTCTGACATCCAGACAGTGGAGACCGAAAAGGACCGCATGGATCCTCAGCAACCACAACTTCAACAAAGGTTGCCAAATCATCCATTCATGAGAACTGGTTTCTCTCAGGCATCTTGGAATAATGTCAATCAGCATATTGATAGTCATTTGAAAAAGGAGGAACAGATACAGAAAAGGAAATCAGTGCAAAGCCCACGTGTATCTGGTGGAACCTTGGCTCAGTCGCCTTTATCATCAAAATCTGGGGAATTTTCTAGTGGTTCTGTTGGACAACAGTATGGGGCAGCTGCAGCAACTCCTGTGCCTGGATTGTTGCCTAAGGAAAAGGCTGCACTAACTGCAGTTCCTCCTGTTGGAGGGACAGGATCTTTAACCTCTAGTGCCAATGATTCTACGCTACGACAAAACCAGGCCCAGGCTGCTGCAAAACGAAGACAGAATTCACTTCCAAAGACGCCAGTAATCAGCGGTGTTGGCTCTCCTGCTAGTGTGAGCAATATTGGTGTTGCATTAAATGCGAGCAGTCCTTCTGTTGGAACCCCACCTTTGGCTGATCAAACAATGCTTGATAGGTTTTCAAAGATTGATATGATTATGACGAGGTACGAGGGCTCTCGAATCTGTTGCTCTTTTTCTTTTTTGCCATCCTGTATTTGTGCTAGTCAGACATTTATTTCTGTAGTTTAAACTTTCTCCACGGTAATTTACTTGCCTGGAGTTTGTTAATACAGAATCTTAGTAATTATAGATAGGATAAGAATAGCTTATAAGAATAGCTTACTTAGCCGCATTAGCAATGCAGTTGAACTGGTAGTCTAGAACTTAAAAATTTTGTGATAAAATCTTATTTTTCTATGTAAAGCACCAATTTACATGATTTTTATGTATGGTTGTTGGCTAAATCGGGATCGTTGATCTAATCAGGATGTATTCCTATAAAATTAATGGCTTTTTAGCGAACGTCTACCTCTGATGGAAATGTAGATTGAGGATTGATGCGTATAATATTTATCTGTTATGGATTTTAAATGTCTACCTCCTGGTGAGACAATAGTTTGAAAAATGATATATGATCCTGTGATTGCAATGTTGATCATAAGGCTGATCTAAATGGCATTTAGATGTGGAGTATATCAGTAAGCTTTGTCCTTTTTTAATGTGTAGGATGTACTAATTACCATGTTATAACCATGACAGCAAATATGTTGCTATTGTGTTTGCTGCTTGGTTCGTAATTGAATTAAGCAATATGAAACAAAGTCAATCTTTAAAACGCAACCTTGAAATATCTCAGTAACCTGCTTAGATGTGCATCCAGAATCATAGCTGCATAATTTTTCTCAGGTAATTATTGGCATCTGTTTTGTGATATAAATATCAAATATAATTCATTTCATAAAATGAGTATTGTCCTTCCTCCAATGATGCTTCAGGCACCAACTTAACCGCAAAAAGAACAAGGCAGATTACCCAGTCAGGAAGCCCGGCTCCTTTCCAAATGGGAGTCTTTTGTCATCTCTACAAAATGTTTCCAACGATGAGAATTTTAAGGAGGATTCATGTGCCAGACCACTCTCGAAGTCACTGGTTGGAGGCAGCACGAATATTTGCAAGACTAGATTCCTTAACTTTGTGCAGCCAGAGCGATATCTTCAAGGTTTGTTGCATCTTTCATGTGGGTATGGTCTATTGCAGCATATAATTGATTTCTCCTGCCTAAAATTTATGGTAATTTGGACTTTGCTACACCTTTCCTTCTCGGACTTGGATAAGATCTGCCAGCTGCTACTTGAATTTTGCGGTATTTGCTATTATATTGGCCACAGTGCAAAGTACCGAATCTCATGGGGCGGGGAGTCAAATTTCCGCTACACATGAGTTGTTTTTTTGCCTGATCTAGATGTGATAGTCTCCTGTCATACAAAACGACCCGTACAAAGGAATGTCTTCTAGTTTCAGAAACAACACCCAATTTGAATGATAATGAAAGGATTAGATGCTAATTTTAATGTTCTAGAGTGGGCAATGTAATGAAACACAACATCACGTGCATGAACTTTCTTTTGATTAATAGACTTTCTCCTTTTTGTATAGGGAATGTTGTCTCATGCCAGGCTCAGACCAGCTTGATCATGTCAGAGAAGCCAAGTGATGGTACTGTTGCTATGCTTTATGGAGATGTGGAAGATGGTGATATTCTGGCTTCAGAGGATTATCTCCCGACACTACCAAATACTGTAGGAGTCTTGCCTATAATTCTTTTTAATATCAAATGGCATTTCAGTGTGTTCACCTACTTTGTAGTTGGAAGCTATAGGAGTTATCCTGTTTATTATATGCACTATGCGGCTTTATTCATACCAAGCCTTGCACGAAAGTATGTTTCTTTCAACATTATGGCTAACATCTGTGATTGAATTTCTGATACAGCATTTGGCAGATTTGCTTGCAGCCCAGTTATGTTCATTGGTAGGTTTATGAAATCAAACTTAGGTGTTTAAATCTATCCTATATTGGTTTACATTTCAATCAAATGATATTGGACATTTCTGCAGATGATACACGAAGGATTTCATGTGGAAGATCGTGTCCAACTGAAGCGGCGCATGAATCTTGCCCCATACAGTCAACCTAGTGCTCCTGGAATTCCTCATAATAATTCCATTGCTGATGTCCCACGTTATCCTGAAGTAGTTTTAGGTCAATCATCCGGTGAAGTGTTGAATACAGCTAATAGTGGCAATGTATCTCTCGCTTCATCTATGAATATTCCTCCACATGCGAGGATGCTGCCTTCTGGAAACCCTCATTCCCCACAAATAGCTCCAGTCATGCCTGGAGTCTCTGGGCCTGGACAGCCACAGCAGCTAGATTCACAGTCCTCATTGCAGCAACAGGCTCCGCAGCTGCAGCAACAACCATTACATAACCAAAATCCTATGGTTCCACAGCATCTTGCTCAGTTTCCAAGATCCCCAATGATGCTCGGTACAAATCCTCTCTCACACTTGAATGCCAGCCAGAGTACTAATATGCAGTTGGGCAATCACATGGCAAATAAGCCATCCCCTCTGCATCTTCAGATGTTACAGCAGCAACAATCACAGCAACCGCAACAACAGCAGCAGCAATCACAACAGCATCAACAATCACAACTTAAAAGAAAACTGATGATGGGAGCTATGGGCATTGGAAACATGGGTAATAACTTGGTTGGGCTTGGCATCGGTAACACCATGAGTATGGCTGGTGCAAAGGGAATGGGAGGGGCTGGAATTTCAGCACCCATGGGCCAAATGTCAAATATTGGTAATGTGGGTCAGAATCCGATGAACATGGCCCAGGCCTCTCACATTAGCAATTCACTAACCCAGCGACTGCAATCGGGAACATTGACACCCAAACAAACGGCTTTGTTGGCATCAAGATTGCAGATCGCGCAGACGAATCGAGGTGTGCTAGGGGGCACTCAGTCTGGCATGGGTGGTGTCTCTGGAGCTCGACCCGGGCACCCAGGCTCTGCTGGCCTGTCATTGTTGGGCACTGGAATAAATCGAGCTAACATGAGCCAAATGCAGCGTGCAGCAATTGGGGCAATGGGCCCACCAAAGTTGACGGGGATGAACCCGTATATGAATCAGCAGCAGCCACCACAACAGCAGCAACAGCCAATGCAGCTGCAGCATCAACAGCAGATGCAGTTGCAACAACAGCAACAGCAGCAGCAACAGCAACGGCAACGGCAATTGCAGCAGCAACCACAGCAACAGCAGCAGCAGCTCCACTTGCAGCAACAACAGATGCAACAGCAGCAGCTGCATCAGCTAGAAACAACCTCACCCTTGCAAGCTGTTATGTCACCACCACAAATAGGTTCACCTTCAAACATGACAATTCCACAATTGAGCTCACAATCACAACAGCAGCAACAGCAATCTAGTCCCCAGCAAATGAGCCAAAGAACCTCAATGAGCCCACAACAGATCAGCTCTGGGACAATGAATTGCATGAGTGCTGGTAATCCAGAAGCTTGTCCCGCAAGTCCACAGTTGAGTTCTCAGACCCTCGGGTCAGTTGGCAGTATAAACAATTCTCCAATGGAGCTACAAGGTGCTAATAAAAGCAACTTGAGCAGTGCATAATGAAGTCCTTGGCTACGAACTTTGAATAGTTTCTTAACTTAGCAGAGAAGTTTGAAGGATTTTTTAGAGGCTTTTGTTTATATAAGATGAAGTGGAAGTGGTAGTTTTTGATCAAAGTGCCAGTTTGATCAACGCTGGGGCTTTGAATGGGGGCAAGGGATAATCTTGAATTGGCTTCCTAGGAAAGGGCTGGTTTTTAGACTCTGATATAAATTGATTAAAAAGCGTGACACCTGCACTGTGGTGTCTCGGGTTCTAATGTCCGAGGTGGACTTTCATACGACATGATGAATTACAGGAAACGGAAAAAAAGAAACTTGCAAACTACAGAGGAGAACAGATCTTGGATTCTGAGGTGAAATTGCGATGTAGAAGGTTAAAGGATCAAGCAGAATGGTGTGTGTGAATTTTCAATCAGTTGAGCCGGAGCAGTGAGCTAAAATTTTTCCTTTCCTCTGTGGCTGTCATTTTGTCTCTTTCCATTCCCTTCTCTTTGCTCTTTGGGCTGGCTTGTGGTGAAATGGTACTCTGCACTCCCTGTGATCATGTAGTGTAGTAGTTAGAAATATAAACGTAACAAGTTCATGCCAAATGTTCTTCGTGATTTCATGTATGTACACATGTACATTACCCACATCCATCCTGCCAGATACCATCATACAAGCCTCTCATCGTCCTCGGGCCAAACTGATGTTTAACTTCTTAACGGCAGCTTCATGTCCTCGCTAGTCGCTACGACTGTTCTTTGCTTCGAGCAGGCTTGTGAAAATCTTGTGCGCAGTAACAAGCGCGATGATAAAAATCGTGCTCGATTGTCAAACTACCCATCTGTTCGAGAATGCGATATCAATAGATTAACTGAATGTGCCATTTTCATAAGCTTTATGTAGCATTACCCCCAAAATGTTTTCATAATAATAAGGGCAAATTCCAAATAAGGGTCGAAATCCTTTTATTTTTCCAAATAAGGGTCATAAATGAATCTTGTTTCAATTAAGAGCCTAAAATGGCATGTTGTGTTTCAAAATAAGAACCTGAGATTGAGATGACCATAGAATTTCAAAAAAAGTACCGGCTTAACTGGCATTTTATTCATTTCTCATTTTGATTGGGCCTAAAATATTCTTATTTTCTCAAGGGCCCTGAGTCAACTCACTATTTGTATTCGCTCCCCGTTCTACTGCTACTATCATCCTCCAAACCAGTCTTCGACATCGGAAAAAAGCGAGAATTTGCGAGGCATTTAAGTCGTTTTGATTTTCGCAGTGAAGTTCATCACAGGTGGAAGACGAAAAGCCATATTTATAAGTCATTCTCATCCTGAGACTTCTCTCAGTATAAGAAAAACCCAATCTTTGCGACGGCCCAAGTTCCAAATTCTGGATCAGATGAATCGTCGTAGAAGAGCATACGACGTGGGATCAAACTCCGGCCAGCCGAGAGGCCGAGGTTGGCGGCCAGTGGGTGATCATGGGCATCGCCGCTCCTCTGTAATTTGATCGTGTCCCTCTCTTCTCTTATGTAGTTGTTATTTGTCGGGTCGTTGTACTCTTGTTCTTTGTCTCGCCCCTTGTGCGTGTGTCGTTTGCTTTTGTTTTTTGGTTTGCAGTTGGAGTAGATAGCGCATCTATCTGTTGCAATGGGTTTCTGTGGCTCTAGTCAATATTGCATATGATCAAGAAAGTTCTGCGTTTTGCGTTTTAGATGAGACGGAGGTGTTTGTGACATTATAGTCATGACAATATGCTTTTATTTTTAGGTGAACTAGAAATGATGCACGCCCGATGCGTGTCCCTCAAGGAACGAATACTGAGAGAAACAATTTTTCAATTTGAAAGTTTTCAAGAAAAAAGGCTGACACATCACAGTTGGACTGAAAGTGATTAAGCATTTATCTACCAGAAGAAATCGGAGATGGGATTAACATGGGATGAATGAGCATAACTAATGTATGCATAAGACCGATGATGGAAATCTATGGATAAAATTGATAGCAGATATCGCTGCTCGTTTGTTTCATCAGCAATAGATTAGTTGCCGATGGACCGAGCTTCATATATGCCATATTTATGCACTTGTAAGTTCCTATAGTTTATCATACTAGACTCTAGTCAGTGGTATCATCTATCTCTTTCACAAGAAATTAGAATCCATTTCAGTTCTGGGGGCCTTTGACTTGAATCGCTGTGGCTCATGTATGGACTAGATTGAAGTCATTATGTTGCTTGTCTTCTCAGTCTGGAGACATGAACCTTAATTTGGACATGAACAGAATCCAAATTGAGGAAACGGAGAATGATTCTCTTTCGCTCAACACAAATTGTTACTTTCTGCAAAGTGAGCCTCAGCAACCTTCAAATTCCGACAGTGGTAAAGGCAAGGAAACGAAAAGTATTGCTGGCTCTGAAGATTCTGTGCCTGCTGAGGACTTTACAGGGGCTGGAAGATTTGATATTTGCGTGCCCCAAGTTGGTACACCTGTAATGCTGAAGCCTTCATTGCTCGTAAAGAATAGAGAAAAGCGTAATGAAGAGAAACGGTCACTGGAAGAACCTAATTGGAGAATATTGAGACCTGGAATGGTTCTTCTTAAAAGCTATCTCTCCATAAGTGATCAGGTATACGGTTACATCCCTCTCCAAACACCATATTTTCTTGAAATGAAAATTTTGGGAGAGAAAAAGAACAGAAGCATCCTCCTTGAGTGAAAATTTTGACTCATAAAATACTGTGCCTATTGATTTGCAAAGTTGTATCGCGATCAAGTCCATGGTATGATTTTTTTATATAAAAAAAAAAAGTGAAGGCAGCATAGGACCATTACTTGTTAGTCTTAGCACTAGTCAGTACGAATGAGCAGCCCCATTTTGGCGTTACCAGTTTGCTATTTTGATGGAGATCTTGTCCCTGGCTGTCTTAAAATATGTTTTCAACGAAAAGTACGTGACATATTCAATTACTTCTAGTGGTATGCTTTGAGTGTAGTCTGCTCAGTGTAATCCTACTAGCTAATATCTATAGCTGTTTAGGAACTACATCTTATGCTTATCCCGTCGGATGCTAGGTTAAAATTGTAAAGCTCTGCCGGAACCTTGGTCTTGGAGCTGGAGGTTTCTACCAGCCTGGTTATCGGGATGGTGCAAAGTTGCATCTGAAAATGATGTGCCTTGGTAAAAACTGGGACCCTGAGAAAAGCGAGTATGGAGAGCGTCGACCAATTGATGGAGCCAAACCGCCAAAGATTCCGGAAGAATTTTGTCACTCGGTTGCAAAAGCTATCAAAGACTCTCATGCTTTTATAAGTAAAAATGTCAAGAAGGATGACATGCAGGAAAAATTTCCACTGATGGGCCCAAACATTTGCATTGTGAACTTTTACACAGCCAGTGGGCGACTTGGTCTCCATCAGGTTTGTAGCAATTATCTGATTAATCAGTTGGTCTTCGTTTAGGTTATTCTATTGTTACTATCTAAGCACGTGTATCCTTAACAAGGAACTGCATCATCAGAATAGTTCTGGCGCATGTAGTAAGGCTGAATCTTGAGGTCTGACTACATTGATTGAAGATTGTTTTTTCTTGTATGCTAGTATTTTGTAATCTTTTGTCAGGAATTCTGACTGAGCTCTTTGATATGATATGGTCCTTAAAGAATTCGAGTCTAGTAAAATTATGGTTTTGTTACTGCTATTTTTCTCCTATCGATGGGAATATTGTGAGGTGGATGCGATCTATCACCTCTCTCCTCAGAAGTAAAAATAGCGTAAACCCCTTCTAGTCTGTTTGAGCTGCAGAGGAGATGCAAATTTCTACGTTCTTTCTATGGAGTGAATAGTTTTTGGAGCTTTGGTTCACACAGCATCACTATCGACAGACAGATTTTGGGTTTTCTGGATAAAGAACTTTGTGACATTGTCGAAATGCAGGATCGGGATGAGAGTGAAGAAAGCCTTCGCAAAGGATTACCTGTGGTGTCTTTCTCCATTGGAGACTCGGCAGAATTTTTATATGGGGATCAAAGAGACATTGTTAAAGCTGAAAAGGTTTTATTGGAATCAGGAGACGTCTTGATATTTGGTGGAAAATCTAGACATATTTTTCACGGGGTACCTTCTATCCTTCAGGACTCTGCACCCAAGGCTTTGTTGGAAGAATCAAGGCTTCGAACTGGCCGCCTGAATTTAACTTTCCGAGAGTACTGATATCATGGTATTAGTTGTAAGCGGTTGTTCATTGGTTTCATATGCAGAACTTCAGGGCAAATGGAAGACGGTTATTAAGCTTCTCATTTTAGAAATATGGTTGCTCTTTCCCTGTCAGGTTTAGCGAGACAGAATGTGGTGTAGGAACAAAGAGGATGACTTTTAACTTTCAATCTTTCTAATTTAGGCTGTATTTCCTGTTCCATGTATTTCCTTATTACGATTTGTTTGGGCCCATTGAATTAGTTAGTGTGGCAGATGATTTTTTCATTGATGGGTTGGCTTGAACTATTTTTGTTTTGAAGTTGCTCAGGGTTAGTCGGCCCGGGGAAAGTCAGAACTGCGCCAAGATTCCTGAATTAATCCTTAAACGAGTGATTTGAAAATCATTTTCCGGAAAACAATAGCTTGTATCGCTTACAAAAATGAATGAACGGAAAGTATTTTTATCATCCACGAAAATATTTAGACATAAATGAAGAAAAGCATTTGAGAGCAGAACAGTAATTTTTATCAAACCGGACCTTTTTGGCAGCCAAACCTCAACAGTCAGAAAACCAAAAACTTGGTTGGTCAACGTGCTTGCTGGATTTTGCTCACATAGCAATGCATGTAAATGCTGATTCCTTATTGAACCAACCTGCAGGAAAAAATCAACCACCCACCAACCAACAAAATGTCCTGTTAGTGTTAATCATATGCAAAATCCCTTGTCTTTTAAGACCGTTGTGTCTGCCACTAGTTGGAACAGAATCCTGAATCTATAACTTTGCGCTTGCCTTGGTCCCTGAAAGTCCTCTTTGTAAGTTCTTGTGGCCTAATTACCAGGAAGTGTAAGAAAGCCAGGGAGAGAATAAGACCAGGCTGGAGAAGCAGGGCACATGCTGAATTTAATCTCATAAAATGTTTATACAGTTTTTGATCAGAAATTGAGCATGTGCCCTGGATCTTCATCTTGGTTCCTCTCTCTTACGACGATCTTTGGCGGACTCAGTGGCGGCTCTGCACCAGAAATATCGGAGGTAATTTGACTCTTCCATCGTCTTCTATGTCATCCATTTGGATATATGTGCCAGCTTGTACATTAGCTCTCTGTCAACTTTCTTATTCCTGCGTTTAGTTGCTCTGACATATTTGAATCAGTTGAACCTGTGCTGAAACGAGAATTGCCGAATTGCTCGGCCTAGCATGTAGGACCGAAAAGGTCATATTCTTAAATGATTCAAGATGTTCTGATTTTTAGATTTTCGTATCTATTCAAGAATGTTTCAGCCAGTATGCCTGTCGTAATCCCAAGAACCAACACTTCCGCTCTGTGGGGTCATCAAACTGTGACTAGTATAGAAAAGGATTGATACGACATTTTCTGTTTGCCAGTATCAAAGAGGGAGAGAGGGAGGGGGGAGAGAGAGAGAGATCGGAATCGTTTGTAAACGATGGAAAAAGATGCTCAAGAGAATGTGTGGGCTTCGTTCTCAGCGCGAACTAGACTAGCATAGAGGCCATTGACCGGGGAGGCCATCAGCGTATCATGGCTTCCGTACTCTGTGATCTTGCCTTCTTTGACGACAGCGATCACATCGGCTTCCCTAATGGTGGACATCCTATGTGCCACGGCGATGGTAGTGGCTCGTCTTGATACTGTCCTCAACGCATCTTGGACGTGCCTTTCAGATTCCAAGTCTAACGCACTACTCACCTCATCAAGTAGAAGCACCCTCGATTTTTTCAGCATGGCTCTCGCTATGGCGATCCTTTGTTTTTGACCTCCAGATAATTGGGCACCACTCTCGCCAACCTGCAACAGCAGAGGATTCTCAGGTTAAGCTATTTGATGTACTGTACTCTATTTTTTTTTGCCTTTTTCTGCTTGTTGGACTACTTAGGCACTTCATCACTCACCCTGACAAATTATACTTCAGTTAACTAATTCCTAGGGACCTAGGAGATGAGGTATGGTGAATTTGCTTGCCAAAAACAGAACAAGGAAAGCAATGCCAGAAAGATGTACCTGGGTTTCGTAGCCTTGAGGAAGACCGCTGATGAACTTGTGGATATAAGCTTCTTTTGCAGCTTCCTCGATCTCGGCCCACGAAGCATTCGGATTTCCGAATGCTATGTTCTCTCTGATGCTCCCTCCAAAAAGTGCAGGCTCTTGGCTTACCAGTGCTGTCTGCCTCCTCAGCCATTTCACGTTCATCTCCCTCAGATCAACCCCTCCCATCATGACCTTCCCTTGATTTGGGTCGTAAAATCTCTGTACCAACCATATCACTGTCGATTTCCCTGACCCGCTAGATCCCACCAGAGCCACCATACTGCCGGCTTTAACCTTAAGATGGAAGTCTCTCAAGACGGTCACCTCCGGCCTTGAAGGATACGCAAAAGTAACCTTTTTTAGCTCAATATCCCAAGGTTTTGACCTTTCCAGCTTCCTTCCTCTCCCTTTTTCATTGCCAATTAGAGGTCTCCGGTTAATTATGTCAAGAACAGCTGGAATAGCCGTTGCTGCCATTGAAGTGTCCGGGGCCAGACCAGCTAGTTGGCCAACTGAGAACGAGCTAAGTACTAAAATGAGAAATATTTTGTTAACTGCACTGAACTTGGCCTCGTCTTGTTTGACAAGGTATGCTCCGAACCAGAGAGAGAGAGTATATGCGCCATACATGGCACCTTGAGCAAATCCCAAGGTTAAGCCTAAAATCTGTGACTTCCTCACGGACTTCTTCCTTGGTTCAGATAAAGCATGGTCAAAGGATTTGATCAACTGTTCTTGAGCTGAGAATGTCGTTACTGTTCTAATGTTTGAGATTGCGCCGGCAGCTATGCTGCTAGCTTTGGCGTAAGCTTCGTTATCTACTTTGGGTCCAATATTTATAATCAAGCTCAAATAACTTGCGCCGAGTGTGAATGGAGTGAGAGCAGCTGCCACAAGAGCTAACCTCCATTGGAGAAAGAACGAAACACCTAGCCCAACGGCTGCTGAACTTAGACCCATTATCATGACGGAAACTCGATCTCCTAGGACTGACCGAAAACTGATACAATCTGAAGACAACCTTGAAACAAGTACTCCAGTGGAATTCTCTTCGAAATCGAACCATCCTGGTTCTTGTTTTAATGTTGAATGGAACAGAAGGCTTCTAAGTCTCGTTGTGAGCTTTGTTCCAGCCCAACCGCAGAAGCCTTGGTGCCCAATCATGGATATCATACAACCCAACCCAAGACCAGCTAGAACCAAACAAAGACGACCAACTTTCTCTTTTATCTTGTCCTTACTGAAGTAAATGTCAAGGGCATCTCCAAGAATCAAGGGGAAGACTGAAAGAATTGCACCCCCAAGCATACCAAACAGGAATCCTAATATCAGCAAAAAAAGCTCTGGTCTCTGTAAGCTCCATATCTCAGAAAGTCGATAGTTCCTTTGTACTGGCTTTTGTGGTTCTTCATCGTCTAGTTCGTTGTCATGCATGGATCCATAGTGGTTCGATCTAGAGACTTCATGGCCATACTTTGAAACCAATACATGGTCCTTAGATTTATCATATATGGAGGAGTCAGCACCTTTCTGAACAATGTCAAATTGGTCCGGTGGAGGCTTTGAAACTGCTTCAGAAGCTAGCTTGACAAGGTCATGGTAGGCGCCCCCCTTTTCCATGAGCTGACGATGGTCGCCAATCTCAACAACAGACCCTTGATCGAGCACAGCAATTGTTTGAGCATTTCTTACTGTCGCAAGCCTGTGAGCGATGACAATGGTTGTTCTGCTACTGGAGATTTGGTCAATTGCCTGTTGAACTACAATTTCAGACTCCGGGTCTAAGGCACTAGTTGGCTCATCTAGTAGAAGGATTCTAGGGTCTTTGATCATGGCTCGAGCTAGTGCAATCCGTTGCTTTTGTCCACCTGAGAGTAGTGTTCCTCCGTCTCCGACCTGCATAGAAGTCAGTAAGGGACAACTCATGCATATGAGGCAAGTATTGACTTGCAAGAAGCTAGTCAGGCGGAGCAAAGAACATATAATCACAATCTAATAGTCCTTGTTAAATTCCATAATTACATACAAAAGGGAATATGCTTTCTTTTCTTGTATGAACCGACACCAAGTATTTCAGTAATATCACCTGTGTATCATAGCCTTGAGGGAGGCCCAAGATGAAGTTGCTGGCGTTTGCAGCAACGCAAGCAGCCATTGCTTCCTTCCTTGTGGCGTTATCTTTGCCCATCATCACATTTTCTATGATGCTTGTTGCAAAGAGAGCAGGCTCCTGGCCTAACATGCCTATCTGACTTCTTAGCCACTTGACCTGCAGTGACCTTATATCGTGTCCGTCCAAGACAATCGTCCCTGCCACTTCGAACTGTAAGTGGAGGAATAGAGTAACATGGGACGATTCACTAAAGATTAGCCCTCATTTATCAACTATGATTGTCTGTCGGAGTGCGAATTCTAGAATTTGCATTCAAACAACTGTAAGTAGGTATGAGCTTTACCCTTTGCAGGATCATAAAACCTCTCTATCAGAGCGAATATGGTGGATTTGCCGCCTCCACTTAGACCCACCAATGCTAGAGTCTTTGAAGAGGGAATCACCAGACTCAAGGAGCGGAGTATCGGAGCGTCCGGACGAGATGGGTATGCAAAACTAACTCCTTTGAACTCGATCTTTCCACGAACATGCGATAGTATCCTCCCGCTAGTATTGTAGGGATCTATTTCCGGGACTCTGTCTATTACTGCGAACACCCGGGTTGCCGCTACAGTGCCTTGAGCGAATTGAGCAAAGTAGGACAATGACAATGCCAAGCCCCTGCAGTATGGAGGAGGAGAATCAATCTTCTTTTAGTCAAGAGCTACATATGCATTTGACATGCATCATACCAGAAACCTCATGGATCTCAAAGTAGCTGAGTAGTGAGGTTCATTCTAAAAAACCATAAATGAAGTTCTCTTCTACTGAATAATTCATCTTGAGGCCGTTTCGACGTATATCATGGCAGGAATAAGTACCTTCCACCGAGATTGACGCCAAAGAAGCAAGCGATTGCTTCACCTCCCTTGATCTTGCCACGAGCAACCAATATAGAACCGTACCAAAAGGCCAATGCCCACGTCGAGTATGTAACCAAGTAGATGACTCCAATTCCTGCGCCCTTGGCGAACCCAACCTTGGCTCCTATAGGAATTGACTTTGACAGCAACTCAGCATATCTCGCAGCCAGATTATCTTCCGCGACAAATGAAAATACCGTTCTGATCGAACTGATAGCTTGCTCAGCAACGCTGCCAGCTCTTCGATAAGAAGCCTTCATTGTAATCAAGAAGAGAAGGACCGAAAAGGAGTCAGGAATCATAGCATATTGAGATCCTTCATTCTCAAGCGTATTTGCTACCTCATTACCTCTTCCTTTTGAGCTAGACCGACATAAACAGCCTTGTAAGCAATGCCGCAGAGCATCGTCAATGGAGTGACAGCAAGTACTACTAGAGATATCTTCCATGATTGCAAGAACCCAACCGCGTATCCACAGACGAAAGTGAAAATATGGTGAATAAAGTGTGCCATCTGTGAGTTACAGAAAAAAGAAAGAGATGTCTATGAAACAGATGCACTGCTTGCCTGGTTCTTGATATCATGGAAAAAGGACGTCAAAAGAGAGATTTTTATGAGCAATAACATGAAAAGCGCACCTTTTCGCCCATCACTTCTTGAATTTGCGCAACATCGCTCGAGATTCCATGCATGATATCACCGGTGCTAACTTGTGTGTCGAAAAAGCCAATGTCCTGTCGGAGAACTGCTCTCAGGTAATTAGTCCTTATCCTCTGAGCTGCTCTCTCCCCTACTAATCTCCAACATGCTATTTCTGCAAAAAAAAATTGCCACAACTCCTCGCTTAGCCATTGCCAATGGACGAATCATTTCAAACTTTGGAGAGAGAGAATCGAAGCGGTTCAATTCTTTCCAGAGCCAAATAGAAGATGATATTTAGGCGGCACACGAACCAGATGCCACTTAGCTAGAGGAGACAAGATTCTAATTATACCATCATGAACAGATTTGATTCTTACCCATGTAAGCTCCAACCACCACTGCAGCTGCTATTCCAGTCATAAACAGAGATACCTGAAATGAAATCAACACCAGAAATTTGAACATAGTTATGGAACATGCAGCAATGATCCGTACGAAGAATGCAATCTCTTACGCGCACAATGAACAGAATTCACCATCGACTACAAGATAAGGTATCAGATCATTCCCGTTACTGATGGTGAAGATTATATTGAAATCACAGACGATATATCGCGCTTCGTCACTAACTACAAGAGATGGTAAGTTGCCAGGTCAGGTCGCCCACATAACCCTGATGTTCATGTTAAGGTGTAGGAAAGAAGACAGCACAGCAAGTTTTTCAATACCTGGGCTACATGTCTCATCATCTGGTCTTTGTGACCTTTCGATTCTAGAGCAATCTTGTTCACAAATTTTCCGAAAAGAAAAGAATACCAAGGAAGCGCACCCCCATTAATCAGAGCTCCCAAGCACCCCAAGATCACAAGAACAAAATCCCACTTTGTCGAGTACTTAAACAAGCCGAATAGCCCAATAGGCTTCACTGGCTCCTCTTCATCTTCTTCTTCCTGGTCGAACTCCTTGTCGTCCGGAGGTAATATTTCGATGTCATTGTATCTATTTCCATGACCGTGACGTTGGGTTCCCGAATCCCACTCATGATGACCACGCTGATCACGACTATGATCGAACCATTGTGATTCTTCTTTGTTGCTTGAATATCCATGTCCGCAATGGTCGTGTCCACTATGTGATGTGCCGTGACCATAATCATGTCCACTGCGTGATTTCTTATGATGATGATCACGACGATGACCACGAATGTCATAATCACTATCGTCGTTGACGTAAGCAGTATTCACGTGACGATGATATCTATGAGGACTCAAAGAGCTCACTTTGCTCTCAAAGTCATCATCTTTGTCGTAGCCAATAAGTTTGAGCTCATCCTTATGAACTAAACGGCCATTGCTACTTCCTTCCTTAATCACTTCCAAGTTTGAACGACCCATCTTGGTGTTAGTATTCTCGCCAGCAGCATAACTCCTTCCAAAGAATGCACTCTCATTCGTATCTCTGTCCACAAAGCTTCGCAGCTCAAGCCTCTCGCCAGCAGCAGCAGCACCGTACCCCGAATACTCGTAGTAAGGATTCGTGAAGCTCTGAACCCTGCCACTCGTGCGAGATAGGTAGTAGTCTTTCGCCGTCCGCCGGAAAACTCGGCTCTGGGACGGCGTGGCGGCAGCAGTCCAGGGGCTCAGGGCCGCACCGAGATTCTGGCCATCCCGCCACCCTGTCGGCTCAAATTGCCACGACAGCTCACCCTGCCATGACCTGTCGCTGTCGGCCCCGAAAGGCGTGGAGGGCGAAGGGTGGGGGAACCGCCTTGGGGTGTGGCTACGCGACGCCTGGTGCGAGCTGAGAGGTGTGAAGGAGCGGGATGCATGGCGCGACGTGGCTGGAGTGACATGGCGTCGGCGGCGAGAGTTGGTGGCGGGGGAGAAGGAGGAGTAGTCCGAGTCGAAGGATGAGTCAGCCATTGTTGGGGGAGGAGGAGGAGGAAGAGGTTGAGAGCATGGGAAGTTCGGTGATAATAAGGGGAAGAAAGAGAAGTGTGTTAATGTGATGAAGAGACAGAGGAAAACAACGCATGGAAGGATCAGAAACAAAGGGTTCAAACCTTGTTAGGAGCTAAATCCAAGGAGAGATTTGCCTAGGAGTCAACTGAGACTATGCTTGCTCCGCCTATATTTTATTGTTTGTGTTTTGTTTGTTCCTGATTCTTGTTGATGATATTTCTTTCAGGTGACAGATAGATCATGTTACGATGTTATCCATGCTTAAGTTTTCCAACCAAGTGAATTCATGTTAAATAGTCGTATGAAATTATGATTGATCCATTTCCAAAATGAGTTTATCGTACTAATTCGATGACAACCCGCCAATTTGCTCATATCAGATTGATCAGTTTTCCTCGGTGTCTCACATGAAACTCTGCAAGGAACGTCGGATTGGAACGTGAATTTATCGTAAAAATCATTTGTTCTCCGAGTAATTTGCGTAAGTGTGCGAAGAAACCGGCCATCACCTTGGGAAAACTGACTTAATTCCTGGCGTTCCACATTATGTTTCCATTTTTCTATTCCTCTCCAACCCACAGTTGATCATTTGGAAAGAAGCAGCATCATTTGAATGCCTATCCAAATGCAAAGTTTCCTCGCACTAAATGATGGACTGCAGCAACAAATGCATCACAAAAGAGAGTTGAATATGCAACAAGAAATGCGGAAGACACCTAGGCCGGCAGCTAAATTTCACGCGGAGCTAACTCCAGCTGCAGTTTGACCGTTTTTGTATGATAATTTAAGCGGTTGGTAGCGACGGACGGGTACTAAATTGACTGGTGCTTATGCTTTTTGTCCTGCCTTTCGTAGTCCATGATGAACCTTTCGTGCGCGTTCTCTTGCAAAGCACAGGATCGAAGGAAATACAAGATTCTAAAGCCAAGTGCAAACTCCAAACAGTTCAGGGCACTTTTTCTGGGATTATTTTTAGGCCAAAGCAGAACGGGCCTCTCCATTTGTCAGCAGCGAGATCATCCATATCTGCTCCAACTTTGTTCTTTAATTTTTCATGAATTGTGGCAGCTACCTAATAAGAACTTTGACTGGTAAGACATGGCTATGGAAGCCGGAGCTTCAGTTTATGCAATCTCCTCTGTCAATCAATCAGTGAAGGGTCAGGACAAGCATCAAAAGTTCAATTAAAAGACAGCAGTATGAGTAACTTTGGAATGGTGAAAGAGTATGCTGATGGTTAATTCGGTTTTTAGTTTGGCGAAGGTAATGTCGAAGATACGACATTGCTACCTTGTAAAGTCAGAAGGATAAACTTGACAATAGAATTATTCGGTTAGATGCTGTTTTGATCGACAGGAATGATCTCTATCTTGGTTTCCTAACTTTAGTTTTGCCGTTAAAGCGCACATACACTTGTATACAGTCTCGCAAAGCTAGATGATTTGAGGGTCTAATTTTGGTACAATTTAGCTGGAGTTATTCAAAGCAAGTTACTTGTTTTGGTCTGATCTGCCCTATAAGAAAACTACAGGAGGGAAAAAAAGAAAGAAGGACCAAGTTCGATTAAGATGTCGCTAAATGAAGCTGAAAGGTGCCTGTGCATGTCGCTGTTGCTATTTCACTCTTTGCACCCACCATGCTTTCTAGGCATGAAATTCCCTTCATCTCTCATGTTCATCCTCTGCAACTAGTCCTACATTTTCGCCGTTACACTCGAGTGTATTCGAGCTTTCGCACATATATGAATGCAAGGACACAGGACCAAGACTTCATGTATCTGATAAAAGTAGTTGTATGATCTTAGTGACAGTTAAAATGCATGAACATCAATTGAAAACTTCTCTTGCACAACTTTTACTTCTGGAAGTTCCTGTTGTTTGTGCCGAGCAACAGATACTTCACGTACTTCACCTAGGCAGTCTTTTCCCGGTTCCGATTTACTTGAGCCTGTGCTATAGTGATGCTTGTGAACAAACTGCACAATACTGCAGGAGTCGAGAGTTCATTTTCGAGTACTAGGCTGATTTTTGAAGACCTGGGATGTTATTCGCAAGAGAATCTAATATTAAATATGTTAGCTCCGGAGTCCAGTTTCCAGGCCACCGATGAGTCTCGCGATATAGCAGAGGAAAGCAAGTAAAGCAAATTATATGCGAAAAATATAGTAATTGCTTGTAAGTAATTATATCATCCATCTTCACTTGCCAAACTACTACTAATCGATAACAGAACAGTTCCACATTCTGATAAATACTTCGCATACGGAATAGATACGTCCTGTACAATTACAAAATTAGATTTGATGCCATGCCATGCGAGAACTTCAACACAACATACAGCATATTCCACTCCTTAAAGCATGCCTAGCTAAACACCTGCATCTAGCAAGCATTCCTCCTTTACACCGAATCAGTGAGAAGGGAAAAATCAGAATCCTCTCGCTAGGGGTTGAGCGACTCAGTGGTAAACCTTCAAGTCTCTTCCCTTGCCCCGGAAAGACGGAAGTGAGAAAAACGATCGTCGTGCTGTAAAATTTCAATTGGCATGTAAAGTAAGTTAATAGGAAAAGAATATTGTCCCGCAAGCACCAGGGTGAGCTGAGGTGGGCTGTAGAGAAACTAAAACTGCGCCTGATGCCGACACTACATAAAGCTTTGAAGCACATCCAAATGCTGGACAACTAGAAACATCAACAGTGAGCTATTACCTTTGAGAGAGCTTCCTGACAGTGACTGTGGATCATCTCTCAGTTTGATTTCTTCTGGTGGGGCTGGGATAGAGCTCTTTAGGCCTTGAACTGCAAGATAAGAAGACCATATTTCATTATCAAGTCAAGAATCATGCTTTAGTTTCAATCTGTAGGTAGCATCAAACAATCACTAGCTAGCTGGCTGATGTCCAGGAAAAGAAAGAAATATGAGTTTTTACAGACGACTATGGGAGAACATAATCCAATTGACAGGCAAACTTGGTTGCTCAACAGGAAAACTGACCTTGCTCCTGGAACAAATCAATTGCATTAAAGCTACCACTGCATGAATGATTCTGCGGAAAACTTGGAACGGGCTGCCTCAAGTGTTCGAGTGATCGTTTGGGAGGAGGACCACACCTGTCTTCAGTAGCATTATCTCCATCCGATGTCAATGCAGATAACCTATTGACCGAACTCTCTGCCACCTGAAATCGTCCGACCTTCAGCAACCAAAAACCTTTCTTCGCATCCTTGGAAGATTCATTCTGAGAAAAATCACCAGCAAGATTCGGTTTCAGTGCATTCCCCCACTTCTTTCTTGTTCGAGCAAGACCGCTCGCCGCATGGACTATGGGTTGAGACCTCCAGGATATGGAGCTTCCAACAGAGGAATCAACAGAAGCATCAATTTCTGATAAGTCGTGTTGGTAACACCTTGGCAGCATCGAAACGGACATGAAATCGGAATATTGAGATCCTATTGAGTCGCCATTGGAAGATCCTGAAAATCCGTGATCTCCAATGGCATTGCATCTGCCTTCTCGGTTTTTGATCTCTTCGTTTTCATTTTTGTTAGCCAAGTCAGCAGCCTCCAAGGCTGAAGCGCCAAAATCATTGTCATATTTCGAATTATCGCTGTTACCAGGGAAGGCCACCTCTGAATCAGCACTTTTGACAAGTTCCTCATTTAGGCAGGGACGAACCCATTCTTCATCGAATCTCACCGACTCCAAGATGGCCCTATTGGAGTTCCAAGCAGACAAATTTTTGGACTCTAATGGACTGGAAGAGCTTTTCCTTGTCGCCTGAGATTCCTGTGTCTTCTTTTCCTTTGCACTATATACCTTTTTCTCTTCTCCTGCGCTTTTGCTTCTGGTGAAGCTCCTGTCTTGGGAGCGGGGCGCTGTTCGACCGAGTCCTGGAGCAGGGTTCTTGTTCTCTTTCTTCGTATTGGAGAAATTGGGAATGACAGGAAGTGACCGCACAAGAGTGCTTTCGGATTGCGGCCTTTGCCTTCCAGAAATGAAGTTGGGTGGTTTTAATGAAGGCCGAGGGACAGGCTCTGTGGTTGTCTGAGGTTTCGAGGAAGACTGATCTTGAATAGGTGAAACATGCTTCTTGGTTGCAGAGCTCCTGGAAGAATTTACTCCAGGAGATGCTTCGTTCTGTCCATCCGGATAATTCTCTGCTTCGCCACAGAATATTGCTCTCGTATCCTGTGAACAAGGAAAACATTATAAAGATTAGTCCAGGTGACAATCCGGAAGCCAAATTTAGCACCAGTTTCAACTTTCAAAAATATGACATGGGAGAGCATATCATTAGGCAGTCATGAATTGTACGGAACAGGGAACCAAAACCTCATCCATTCTTGTCGTCGACCGAATATTGAACGATCGCAGCTTCTCAACATGCGACCCCGCGCCAGAATTTGATTCCGGTCCTTCGACCGACCCATAAAATTTGGCTTTCAACTCTGAAATATTCATTTCAAGGTCGGCCTGCATGTCCTTCAACTTCGCCTCCTTCAGTGCCCTTTTGTATCCCCCTTCTTGTCTCAGTTTCGCGTCCCGTCTCCGCATGTACTCGTCATAGGATTTCCCCCTCAGATTAGCCGATATGTCTTGCCTATAAGTACCGGCATAGGAGGCGCCAAGCCTCGTCCCGCCGCTCGAACTCCTCACCGACTCGGTCATGATTTGCTTCTCCTGAGCTCGAGGAGGAATCACGTGGCTATTGAAATCAGTACTCCGCCGCCTGGAACCGAACTGATCGTCGGACATCCGAAGCTTCTGCTCGGCGAAAAGCCTATCGAGCTCGTCGGCTTGGGTTCTGAGCTCCTCGATGAATTCCTGATTTCCCCTGGAGTGCCGTGTCGACCTGGGAACCGCACTCTCCGAAACCTGTCCACCCGGAAATACTGCATTGCTGTCACCAGAAGAAGAACCTACCTGGCCGGGCGTGGCCACGGTCTTCCGAGAGCCGCTGGGAACTTGTGTTTGGAACTTCATGACTCACCTGACGAAAGACCTCCACATTTCAGAGAAGCACCACTGAACGACACGCTCCACGCCTTCGTCCTCTCTTCTGAATCAGTTCCGACTTCGGGAGGCTAATTCGGTCAATACACGGAGCCTCCGCACCAGCTGAGTCGTTGGCGACTCGGTCGTGCAGGCTCTTCGTTTTCCTCCCTGGCGTGATCTCTCTCGTTTGCATTGTTTGGATGGCCGTGGGACGGGGGAAGCGAGGATGGTGGCCTGGGGCAGGGGAGGGCCTGGGTT